>OX352297.1:12463785-14947535 GCA_947086415.1 Pammene aurita | reverse complement strand
AATTGCATTAAAGAACCATTAGTACGCTCTATTAAGTTGCCAACTGCATTAAAGAAGCATTAATACAGCCAAAAAACTTGCTAATCGCAGTAAAGAAGCATAAGTACGATCGATTAAGTTGCCAATCGCAATACAAAAGCATTATACTAGCATAAGAGTGTAGTAAAATAAACCTTACGTCAATGCAAAAACGTCTCTAACACCGACGGAACAAATGTTATAATACAATGAACGTTGTGATTTAACTACTTTGTCTCGCAATATAAAATGGACGAAGACGGTACAAAAAACTGAATGAGTGACACGTCATATTTGTTTGCATCCTAACAAAATTTATAAAAGTTTTTGACTCTTTTACGTTATTATATCCTTCAAATATTACTGCGCAATGTAGTTTACTGTAAATGTGTATATAAGTTTCATTGAAAAGTTTCACGCGCCCTATATTTATTGTGGTTTTGCTATAAAATATTATAAAAAGATATGCGTCAAATAAACAAAACAATTGTGTAATCCTCGTATAGAACGAGTTTTGCATTATTAACATAATAGTGTTGGTTGAGCAGTCTTAAATTAAGTAATTTCATTATTATATAGGTATTTTCCTTGTATAAATAGGTCCGCATGATTTTATTTTTAGGTTATAAATTATTTACAAAATGGCGTTGGTCTATATAGACGGAGAGCTAGCCACGTCGGATATGACACAATAATGAGAGCAACCAAACCCCTCTAGTCAGTTTGGTATACTATGCTTATTTCTAGATCTGGACATCTGGCAGCTTTAAAGTGGTGGAGGTCAAAGAATGCAAACCATTTCAAGAAAATAAATCCTAGAGATCTGGGTTTGATGCAATATTATGAGAAACTATACAAATACTATACAATATTAAGAGAAATTATACAAAAGTTTATGTTGGGAGAAAGTAGTGCCAAACGATATATAATAAAATATAGTTCATAGTTTGTCGCCTACTGTTTTTGTTTCCGTAATAATCATACATCGGGGTTTTCGGTGCGGGAACGATTTGAGAAAGAGTAGAGATAAACAGATAGGTTGAGAGTTAGTCTGAGAAAATATCATATTATGCCTAATGAATAACTACCTCTCTGTGAATAGCTTACACACTATGATACGAGCTTTTTTTCTTAGAGGCATGTTTGCATTGACTATTATATACTTAGTATTTTTAAAATGCAATTGCATATCCGAAATTTATTAACTAGATCTACCCAAGACAAAGACACGGTATAATAAGTGTCAAATATTAATCTTGACGTCCGATATTTATGAAGTATTTGATTAACTGAAGAGGTTGACATTGATCAGTCATTACATGAATTAATAAAAAAAATACTTGAAAAAAATCATAGGTATATGAACCTACAATATATATACATAATAGTCAGCTATTACATATAAATTGTATATACCTATGATTTTTTCGATCAATTATTCATTAGGTAGAAACGTGCTAGAGTACATTCTGTTTTTTAAGTTAATGCCTACTCTTTGGCTAATGTCAAACATTCCCGCACCGAAAACCCCGATGTATGGTAATAAAAAAAAAATCAAAAAAAATCAAAATATATTTATTGGTATCCCACAGGTTTACAAAAATATCTTGCGGCAGGTACCTCCTGGTAAGTATAATAATACTTGTGTTAGGAGATACCGATCCTTCCAAACGGATTAGTCCTGGTACAGTTTATAATAATAATAATAAATAAAATAAATACAACAAAATACAAAATTAAGTACAACTTATTTATGAACATTTTTTAAGATTATTTTACTAGACATAAACGTAAAACGAAAAGCTGACATAGTGATAATATTTATCCAGAGTAACATAATATTACTAAATTACTAATATTTTATAGCTAGGTATAATTTGAAAACAATTTTCATAGTATATAGTTTTGACTCTGTTTTATAGACTCTATATAATACTCAAAAACTTACTTATTTATTAGTTAGGATCATAGTTAAGTGTATTGTGCAGTTTGAGAACAGTTTGCAGCACGTATAGCTTCCTCATACTTAACATATTACATTTCTTGTATAAAGCAATAGTCGGGTATTTTCGCGGGAGTTTATACATTACCTTAAGTAGGCTTCTTTGTCCACGCTCAGCTTGCAAAAACTTGGTTTTTGTACTTCCCCCCCAAATTACAATACAATAGCTCATCACTGATTGAGCGAGTGTTTTATATAATTGTTCCAGTAGATTTTTGCTAGCTACATGCCTAAGTATTTTAAAAACCCATATAAGTTTTCTAATACGAGTATTGATATATTCAATATGTGGGTGCCAACTCAGACGCTGGTCCAGAATAACCCCAAGGTATTTAGTGGACGCTACCTTAGTAAGGTTTGCACAATGGCAAGCTACAGCCGGTCGGCTTTGGTCACAGCAGTGTATTTTTAGTGTTAGGTCAGAGTGTGGTTGGGTATTTAGGTATTTGGTAGAGCACATGTAGTTTGTCTTTTCAACATTTAACGTGAGAAAGTTTAATCTAAGCCATGAGGAATTTCTCTGCAGGCCTCTTTCAGCGTAGCCGTACGCAGCCTGCCAGTTTTTTGCTTTAAAAATAACCACCGTGTCATCTGCGTAGGAGTAAACGAACCCATTTTCGACTTTAATGTTTGTTAGGTCGTTAATGTAAATCAAGAAGAGAGTAGGGCCAAGTATGCTTCCCTGAGGGACACCAAAGGTGATCTTCTCCTCCTGGCTAACATAGTCGTCTATCTTTACCCTTTGTGTGCGGTCAGACAGGTCATCCTGAAGTAATTTCAGCGGCGTTCCCCTGATCCCCATACGTTCAAGTTTGTTAAGGAGGATGGGAGGAGAGACCGTGTCAAACGCTTTCTTTAGATCCAAGAACACAGCCAAGCTCTTATCTCCATTGTCGACTTGCTTAGTGATCTGGGTGGTGAGAGCTAGGACAGCGTCTTCCGTTGATCTGCCATTTCTAAAACCAAATTGTGATTCCGAGAGGATGTTAAATTTGTTAAGGTATGATTTAAGTCTATTGTTTATAATTTTTTCTAACACTTTCGAAATGGCAGGTAATATGGAAATCGGCCGGTAGTTGTTGGCACTATCTCTCTCCCCATCCTTATACACAGGTATTACAATCGACTGTTTAAGTGGGCCAGGAAAGACTCCATACTCAAAACAAAGGTTAACCAAATGATTCAGGATAGGTACAATCAAGGGTCGGCAAAACTTAAGGAAACGAACGGTAATACCATCCCATCCAGGGGCACTATCTGCCTTAAGACTAGATATGACATTGTCAACTTCTTGCACGTCTGAGTCAAACAGGACAAAAGACGAGGGAAACGTTTGTGAAGTAAGGCCAGACCCAAAGTTGTCAACTGACATATGAGTACTGATATTCTCTGCCAAGTTTTTACTTACGCCGGAAAAAAAGTTATTAACATAGTTAACTGATTCCAATGGAGACGCTTTTGAGCTCAATAGTTGTATGTTTTGTGACTTAGTGGATTTATAGTTAGTCACTTTCTTTATAGCTTTCCACAGTGCCTTTTGGTCCTTAGATGATTTAGTTAGTAGTTCTCTATCATATTTTTGCTTTAATTTCCTAGTTAGTTTGTTGCAGTAGTTCCGGTATCTTCTGTACGTGATACTTAGGATAACATTAGTGGGGTCGGCACGTAGATTTTTTTGCATCTTGTTTCTGTTTCTAATGCATCGAAGTATGCCGGGTGTGATCCACGGTTTGATGTTGCGTAGTTTATTTGGGACGTTTGTGACTACTTTACTTTCATAAAGTGAGGACATAAGTTTATATATCAATTTTTGGGTAACGAAGTGAGGGTCATTACTAAAGAGGAGCTGTTCGATGTTTTTAGCTTTAAGGTTATCTAAGGCTACCTTGAAGTCTATTTTTTCGACCTTTTTTTGGATCTTGTCCTTTATGTTAAGGCGCTTGAGTGCCAATAACACAGTTTGGTGGTCGGTGACGGATGTATTTAAGACAGCTACATGGGCGGATGCTTGGCGATCACCAATTTTAAGTATGAAATGATCAAGACAGCTATTCGCTCGCGTCGGGTGCGTATGTCCGGGTAATAAGCCATGGGTAGCAAGCATGTCGAGGTAGTTCTGTCTGTTTTTTGCTTCAAGTGCAGTTTCTAGCATGCGTGAGATAATATTTATATCTATGTCTCCTGTTATTATTATATTTCGACATGAATTTATAGTGTCTAGGTGGCTACTTAATGATTCTATAAATCTAGACGCATCTAGATTTGAGGGTGATCTATAAATGCCCAAAACTATTTTTTTTCATTAAATTTTAACTGATAATAATACATTACTGATAATAATAATACATACAAGTAATAATACACAATATTTTTTGGTCTAACGTTTTTTTTTATCGATTTTTGACCAGTTTTGAGTCGATATTCCAACATATTCACTATAGATAGAATTATAAGGCAAACGACTATCGGTTTTTGAATCTTTTATCTCCATTCTGTAGAGCCGGATCTTGAAATAAATGAGCCGTTATTTTTTTATGATATTTATAAAATATGATCTAAAAAAACACTTTTATCGATATTCGAATGGTGTAAAGAATCTTACATATACGTAATCTACATATTAGGGTTCCTCTTTGATGTCTCTAAAAACTGTAGAGAGATTTTAATTTTTAACTAATTAAAACAAAATTTATGACCATAAAACTACTTTTTTAGCCTAAACCGGTTCGACTTTGATGTCAAATATCTCGAACACAATGAATATTGAAGTAACTATAGGATACTATATTGTTTAAAGCCGTTACTGATAGTATGATAAGCTATATAAATCATTAGAATACTAAGGGAATCAGATCTAAGGTCGTTGGCACCAGGGAGCCCCTTAAAATATAGGCCCTGTCCTTTATAACTGAGACAACTTCGGTAATTTTTACCTAGTTTGGTATTACTATTTTCCAATTAAAACATTTTGCTAGTCTGTCACTGTGACCTCCACCCATTAAAAGCTGCCAGATGCCAGGATCTAGCAATAAGAATAGTATAGCAATCTAACCAGACGGGTTTTGTTGCTCTCATTATTGTGTCATATCTGACGTGGCTAGCTCTTAGTCCAATAGCAGCTCAGTCACCCTTAAAAAATGCCTTATTTATGCCTACAGCATTACACGTGAATAATTATGCTATTAAACAACATTAAGCATTTATTTATGCTATTGTAGAACCTAAGGCACTAAAACCGCTAAAAGCTGTATAGGGGATGTTCATAAATTACGTCATCAATTTTTGATGATTTTTACCCCCCCCCTAAAATCATCCAACCCTCCCCCTGCCAAATAAAGTGACGTCATTAAAAAAAATGCGTTTTAAGCTTAATTGTAAAATAAAAAACTATTTAGTAGATAATATTTTATAGTATTAAAAGTTTATAGAAACACGACTTTCATTCCTTTTTTTACACATTGATGATGTGATCTTCGGAATGACCGCCCCCCCCTCCTACGTCATACCATGAAATGACGTAATTTATGAACAGCCCCTTATAGTGAATTACTTGGCTTTATAATGGTTTATATTATTGCTATTATACTGCATTAGGAAAGTATTACCTACTTATAAATGCTATTGTACACCCTAAGGCATTAAAAATAGCTGAAACCTGTATAGCGAATTTACGTGGCATTATAATGGCTAATATTCATGCTCTTAAATAGCATTAAGCATTTATTTATGCTATTGTAGAACCTAAGGCACTAAACCAAACCGAAGCATTAGTGTAGCAAACCAAAACGCAACTGTACAGCATTCAGCTGTACAGTTGCATGTTGTTCGCTGCACTAAAACTAATGGCTAAACAAAAGCATTTACATATGCCATTATACAACCGTTATACAGCGTAAAGCATCATAAAATTCTATTGTAGAACCTAAAGCACTAAAAACAGCTGAAAGCTATATACCGGATTTACGTGGCATTATAATGGCTAATATTCCTGCTCATAAACAGCATTAAGCATTTATTTATGCTATTGTAGAACCTAAGGCACTAAACCACACCGAAGCATTAGTGTAGCAAACCAAAACGCAACTGTACAGCATTCAGCTGTACAGTTGCATTTTGGTTCGCTGCACTAAAACTAAAGGCTTTAAAAAAGCATTTATACATGCCATTATACAACCGTTATACAGCTTAAAGCATTATATAAGGCTATTGTAGAACCGAAAGCACTTAAGTGCTTTTAAACAGTCGAAAGCTGTACAGTTGCGTTGTGGTTTGCTGCACTAAAGCTAAAGGCTTTACAAAAGCCTTTAGATATGCCATTATACAACCGTTAGACAGCTCAAAGCATCATATAATGCGACAAGTTGCTCGGTGAACGTATATAAGAGTTTATACGGTCCTTAAGTTCGAAATATGTTAACTATTCATATGTTATAATGCTTCCTGTGTTACTTGGGGTGGGTATAAAGCTCTGCTCGTTTGGAACGATTTTATGATGTTGTTTTTCGAGAATCACAGGCCTTAACATCCTGTTCATTTAAGAGAGGCCCTTTGGAGAAGTTTACTATCTACCTGAAACACCTGCTAAAACCCATTTACGGGTACATAAATAGATACCCGTGAACCGACCTCTACTCAGCAGGCATTGGGGCCTGCTATACCATACCATAAAACGCGTTATCGACGCAGGTGGTGACTCGCCGCCGACTAGATGGGCCCTTGAAACTGCCGTCGTAAAGACGACCAGGGACTACATCTTTCACTTCGATCCTGCGAGCATATTGCTTTGACGGCTCCCCTCTGGACGGCCAATTATATATTGAGGTAAGCCAGAGCCAAGAGTCATGCGAGTTCCACTCCGACAGACGTAGACACGCCGGAGATGGAAAATCTGACCGTCTCTTTGTAGCACTCGGGTCCGTGGAGTCGCTGCAAGCTGTCCTACGGGGTTTTTTGGGTTGTATTATTAACCTATTCATAATACACAGCCAAGTATTTAGGGCTGACTCTACTTGTCGTTGGACAGTAATCTGTTCGTCAAAATAATTAACCAAGCCCGAAATCGTAAGGCCACATGTTGCCTTCATGGTGTCAGACGCCGGGACAGGCAAAACTAAATTCTTCTTCTTCTTCTCTGTCGTATCCTCATGGCTGAGGGACGTGACGCTTGTGGAGACTTTTTACCCACGCTCTCCAAGCCACACGATCCAGGGCTCGGTGCATGCTTGCCTGTAGTGTGGCTTTAGTGATGGACGTTATTCTGTCTGCCCAACGTGTAGCCATACGGCCATCCCTTCGCTTCCTTGACATGCGTCCAGTCATTATATGCTTCTCCAGACTCTCTGGCCCGGATCTGCTCAGATGGCCGAAGAAACTTAGTACACGTTGGGTGCAGATAGTAGAGAGCCTCGTGGTGATCTTGAGCTAGTCCAGGATAGACACATTTGTGCGGCGTTCAGTCGACGAGATCAGGAGCATTCTGCGCCAACACCACATCTCGAACGCATCTATCCTAAGGCGGGTGTCTTTTTTAATGGTCCAGGTTTCTGAAGCGTACAGAAAGATCGAGAAGACAAGGGTCCGCATTAGTTTAATTTTAGTCTTGCGGTTTATACTTCTGTTCTCCCATATCTTCTTGAGTCGCTTCACCGCAGCTTTAGCCATCTGGGATCTTCGCACAACCTCCTGGCAGCAGTCGCCATCGTCAAAACTAAATTAAAACGTGTAAATTTATCGTGATTTCCGTTCTAAGTATCAACATTTTTACTGTAAAACCTTTATTTGTTATCATACTAAATTAATTATGAATTCATAATTATTTTACATGTTTTTTTAAAGTGGGGCATTCCACTCATACAATAGTATGTTATTCAATCAAATACAAACACTGAAAACATTGAAAAAAAAATAATCAACCCAGCAGGATTTGAACCTCGCATCGATACGCCTTACCGGGGCTCGATCGCTTTACCAATTAAGCTATGGGTTCAGTTACTGAGTTGACGAAATTCTCAATGCCTTCAATCATCTTTTTCTCAATAAATAAAAATAAATGCAAAAAGATGATTGAAGGCATTGAGAATTTCGTCAACTCAGTAACTGAACCCATAGCTTAATTGGTAAAGCGATCGAGCCCCGGTAAGGCGTATCGATGCGAGGTTCAAATCCTGCTGGGTTGATTATTTTTTCAATGTTTTCAGTGTTTGTATTTGATTGAATAACATAATTATGAATTATTAAGTAAACACATCAGCTCTTATTAATACGTCGACTATCATAAATCCTACCCTTTTAACGGTTTTCAAAGGTTCAAACCTCGTTTATGAGCCCGCGTAATGAGGGCAAATATCTGTTGTAAGCTCACGTTTTAAATTCCAGTGTAATAAATATATTATATAAGTTCAACAAAGGAAATTATAATACCGGCCGCCAATAGATGAAACTAAGACTATAGCACAAAATAATTACCGCAATTACTCCTCAAATAATGGATTTAGTCTCTGCACGTTTTCAAGCATAAATTAGTGCCCAGATTGTATAAAATAACTTGATACCTACTTATTCTTCTTCTTAATAAGTTTTCTTCGTGATTTGTTTGTTTTCGTATTTTTTTACTATAAAAGGAAGCCCTGGTGTAAAGTTTCTAGTAGTTTCGGCTCTGCGTTGATCAGTCAGTCAGGACAAAGGCTTTTATAATATTTATATATATAGATTATGCGCCGACCCAAAAGCTCGCTGGCTCGATCTCTAAGATATTGTACTACTATGTAGTAGTTATCAACACAGATAGTTCTTTATTTGTTTTGTTAGAAGAACGGCGCTACGATTATGGGTTTTTCGCAGGCCGTTAGTCCTAAATTACGTGAAGTCATGCGTTCGCGGCGCCATCGCCTTACCGCACAATTTACGACTTCATGAACATTATTATGTTTCAGCTCGTTTGAAATTATTTTCTTCGTTAATAAGTGTATCTGGCTTTGCGTCGAAACATTATTGTTTATTTCCTAGCCTTTTTATTTGGAATATTAGGTTTTATGTCACATTTATCTTTTTTCATGTCTTAATTTTGGTTATTATTAGAAATTTATATTTTTATACCGAAATTTTTATGTGGGCAAAGTAAGGCCATTGTCTAAGGAAACAAATGTATGACAGTCAGATTGATATTTTCATTGGACTCTATTGCCTAGGATAGCAATAGCAATATACCCTAGGGATTAAGAGTAATGGTTGGTACGAGTAAATAGAGCTAGTAGTCAAGCTGTACTACCATTCTCGGCGATAATTAGAACTACAGCAAAGAAAATCACTAGCAGTATCCGAGCAGCTTCAAATCCATTCCATTGATACTCTCTCGAGTTCGTTCGTGTAGCTCATCTGTTGCTGACCGTTCTCTGCTATATTTCTTTTTCTCTATAGTATCTCATTTACCTCGGCACATTTTATTCTCGTTATATTAACTCGCCGAGGCCGGGCCGCAAGGGCGGTCTCCAAGGATGTTCATATTTCTGCAGGCTGCGCCACTACCTTCCACTGAAATATATGGATGTGACGTTGGCGTAACGCGATACCTTGACTTGCTTTTATACTCTGTGCTTTGGGGCTTTTATTTGATGTTGTTGAACCTAAGTAACATGTCAATAACGGGGTTAGATAAGCTGTCAGTTTTGTGACTGATGCTTTTGTATTTCATCGTATGCACGATTAAATTTCCATTGCGATAAAAATAAAAAGTAAAACCCCCTGTAAATGTCAGAGTTGGAAAAAATATGTTTTTCTACTCCTGTCCTTTTATCTGTCATTTATACATTCGTCAACACCTACTTATATATATAAATGTACTCGAAATACATAATATGTACTCGAAGAACAGTCTATGCTCTATTCCTCAAAATAGCAATTGTTCTATAATGAAATATAATCGCGTGCTGTCACGACTTACAAAATAAATTACTGCCTACCTAAGAAACCTAAATAAACGCATCGTTTTAAGAAAAAAACTTAAAGAAAATAAAAAAATGAAAAGAATCACAAGACATACTGTGTACTTTTTACGTTCCCGTTCGTTTGTGGAGGGGGTTTCGGAATGGTATGTCCCATTTCGTTGTATCCTAAAATGGTTTGGTAAATGAGGTCATTCCGAATGTAGGGGCTATAGAATTAACCACATTAAATATTAAAGGAAATACATCCAAGTGTACGGATGCTCTCGACCCCGTTTTGATGCAGTTTCAATTTATGCTTTCCAATTTAAATGAAATATCGGAATTGTTGTCAACGCGAACTTTGGGTTCAAAGGTCAGGCAATAGTTTTATGCATATACATTGTTTTGTTGTTTGACCTGCGTTTTCGAGGTTTTTTTTATGTTATTTCGTTATCTAGAATACATAGAACACACTTGGACTAAGAGCTGGCCACATCAGATATGACACAATAATGAGAGCTAGAGCCTTCTTGCTAGAACCGGTCATCTGGCAGCTGTGACAGACTAACAAGATTTTTGAATTGGAAAATAGTAATACCAAAATAGGTAAAAACTGTCTCAGTTATAAAGGACAGGGCCTATATTTTAACATTAGAACAACATATATTGCGTATTATTAAGGCAAACAAAAACAGTAGGCGATAAACTATGAATTACATTACTTATAAGTTGTTTGGCACTACTTTGCCCCTACAGAAACTTTTGGCAATGATATAATCTAATTATGTATATCATTTCTCATAATATTGCATCAAAACCAAAACTTTTCTTGAGGTGGTTTGCATTCTTTGATCTCCAACACTTTATAACTGCCAGATGTCCAGATCTAGAAATAAGCATAGTATAGCCAACTGACGAAGGGTTTCGTTGCTCTCATTTTTGTGTCATATCTGACGCTAGCCGCGTGAGATATGACGTGTCTCCGTCTAACTTGTAAAATGACTCGCATACTTAGATAGGTACCTATTTTTGCTCCCGTAATTAAAATTATAATACCTGCAATTGATACACTCAATATAGTTAATTAGGTATAAACAAATAGCTGGCAACAAACATTTTTAACAAGCCAAGTAATTATTTTTGATGCCAACGTATTATTTCTAGTTTCCGTAAATTTTTTGGTAAGATGTATATTGCTGCCGTTTTTAGGGTTCCGTAGTCAACTAGGAACCCTTATAGTTTCGCCATGTCTGCCCGTCCGTCCGTCCGTCCGCGGATAATCTCAGTGACCGTTAGCACTAGACAGCTGAAATTTGGTACTAATATGTATATCAATCACGCCGACAAAGTGGTAAAATAAAAAGTGTTTTTTTTTTATTAGTGTACCTCCCCTATACGTAAAGTGGGGAGTGATTTTTTTGTCGTTTCACTAACGTGTGATATATTGTTGGATAGGTATTTAAAAATGAATACGGGTTTAGTAAAATTATTTTTTGATAATGTAAATATTTTCGGAAATAATCGCTCCAGAAGTAAAAAAAATGTGTCCCCCTCTAACTTTTGAACCAAAAGTTTTAAGAATATGAAAAAATCTCAAAAGTAGAACTTTATAAAAACTTTCTAGGAAAATTATTTTGAACTTGATAGGTTGAATAATTTTTGAAAAAAAAATACAAAAGACTTTCTGAACTAAGTTTGTAATTTAACCGTATAAGCAGGTGTTTATTGTACCTGTAATTTCTACAAAATCACAATGAAATGACGTGCTTTCAAATAAAGTAAAAACGGTAAAATCGGTTCACGCAATAAAGAATTATCACATAAAAATCATCTTCCATACTTTAAGCTCGCACAATAGTTTACTTAATTTGCCGATAGGTGTCGCTGTACGTGGAACGCTCATTTACACACGAACGTTATTTTAACTCTTAAGTGTTTAAGGTTTTTATTAATATGATGCCTAATATTGAGGCTTATTTAAATGTATTGTCTCGAAAATATTAATACGCAGCCAATTTATATTAATAATATGCCTTAGAAAAGATGCCGTTTCATATTTTTGATCCCCGAAAAATTATAAGCCTTTTATATTTGCTAACTTAACTTCGTAATCTAAGTTCGTTAAGTTAAGCCGTGAGCCTAGAAGTACGTATGCCACATTTGCGGTCCGTCAAAGGCAAAGTTTCGCCTGTCGTCTGCATAACTCCTCTGACACTTTGCCGGCTCATAAACAGACAAAACAAAAAACGCATAAAATGCTCAAAACATTGTTTGAGACCGTTGAAATTCTGGCACGCCTAATTAAAATAATGAACATCGACTGTTCTATTTGCCCTCTTCATACTAGAGTAAGATAGAAGTACGCGGCTGTGGTTAGGTTAGAGTGAGAGTCTAGAGTAGATGCTCGAGGGAGTTGCGGGCTGAGTGGCTGGACTTGTTCATTGTCACTTGTTACTTGCACTGGCTTGGTCTAATTTACTTGTGCTGCCAGGTGAGAAACAATAGCCGCGGGAGGCACTACGAATGAACGAATGCTTCGTTTACGTTACTTTCCCTTTTATATGTCGGCGAAATTTTTATTTAAATTGATTGTTCTCAAGCTGTGAAACACTACTGTTTTTCGATTTTAACAAGAATAAATTGTTGTAATCTTATGCTATTTATACATACAGGCTGCGACAATTCGCTTCGTATTGCGACAAAAAAAGTAAAAGAACAATTTTTGGGGAATAAAATTGTATGGGACACGGCATCGCAGCCGGCCATCCCTCCATACAAATCCATTCTTTTTTGCGTGAAATTTATTTCTTAGTTTTCCATAATTAGAATACCTACGAATTATGCTCTTAAGCGGATCTTTGTTAAACCCCGTATTATACTGATTCCTACTTCAAATCGTGTAAAGGTAAAATTCGAATATTAAATATTTAAAATAGTTGCTAAAGGCGGTAGTCTTAAATGGCTTTAGGTACATTAGACTGCTTATGGAAGAAAATATTTTCTGAATACATGTTTTTGGAGATAATGAAGGGAAGCGACTGATTTCTGAAATGCTATAATATTGGCACGTGCAAATCGCTTCTCTGTTTCGTTGTACAAACTTGGAGAGAGGATATTATAATCTGCTTAAGGATTGGGCTCAGAATATGTCGTCGCGTCACAGTAAGTTTCCTTCTGTAAGTATGGCTCAGCTATTGATCAATATTCCCCATTCGGGTAACACTACGAGGCTCTAGATTCTATTGTAAAGATTTGTCCTTTCTATTTCGGTTTTTAACTTAATAAGCGGACTAAGGTTGTATTGCCAAATTGATTTCTTCTCCGAAAATGGAATCCATACTAATATTATAAATGGGAAAGGTATGTGTGTGTTTGTTTGTTTGTTTGTTCGTCTTTCACGGCAAAACGGGGCGACGAACTGACGTGATTTTTTAAGTGGAGATAGTTGAAGGGATGGAGAGTGACATAGGCTACTTTTTGTCTCTTTCTAACCCCCCACTTCCCTAAAATGAGGGGTGGAAGTTTGTATGGACAATTTGACGCGAGCGAAGCCGCTGGCAAAAGCTAGTAACTAATAAAGATTACTTTAAGAAAATTTGTTAGATCGACTATGTAACTGGTACTCTTAAAAACGTACAAGGATATATACTAATAGTTGCAATCCGCAGGTAAACTACAGTACAGAGAGCTAGCTCTTAAAGTCATGCATTTCAGTTAGTCTTAATTAGTTTTAAAACTTTAAATGCACGTAAGAAGTTAGAACAAAAAGTGCATACGAAAGAGTTCTAGTAGAAAACTTAACAAAAAAAGTATAACAACAGCAATTCACTTAAGAGCCGGTAGCCAGCTAAAGAGATAAAAGAACATTTAGAACTTTTTACTGTTTAATCTGCAGTGTTTTATGGCTCTGCTAGCAAAGATAAGGTGTGTTTATATAGACAGAGTATTACATTGTGTGTTTTGTCTCAGCGATCAAAGATAGCGGTTGTCCTATGTCAATAAAGCTGTCGCCAAATACTACGGTTTGTAGAAGCAGCAAATCGCATGTAGCCACTACTTTATGTTTGCTTTTATCTATCTGTTGTTTTTGTATCACGACATCACGAGATACTCAGCTCGATTTATCTGCTCAGATTTAATATTTTGCTTTGGGTCTCCCAGGTTATTGTCATTGTGATAGTTGTTGCTAAATAATATTTGAAGTTTTCTGCTTAGGGTTTCTTATTATTTAACGAGTACTGCATAAATAAGACGTAAAATTATCAATATTTGATACCAGGGCAATTTTCCTATACGGCTCTAAAACTAAGACTATCAAGGCAGACCTTATATTACAAAGCCATAATCGACGCGTTTGAGATGTGGTATTGGCGACGGCTTTTACGGATACCTTGGATGCGATACGCACTAATCAGTCCATACTAGAGGAGCTACGCATAAAACGCCGGTTGTCGACGACGTGCCAGGACCACATACTCACATACTTCGGACACCTCTCTCGAAGCTCCTCGGATAGCCTGGAGAGGATCATCATGATGGGAAAAGTTGAAGGCACAAGACTAAGAGGCCCACCCCCTGCGAGATGGTGTGCCCAAATCACTGCATCCATGCAATTAAAACTGCAAGAAGCCATGCGCTTAGCGAGGGATAAAAGCCTCGGAGATAGGAACTCGGAATAGGATAGAGATAGGAACCTCGTCTTCAACAGAAGGATATGATGTCACAATCCTCAGCTCTGAGGGAAAGACTAATGATAACGAGGATGATGATACCCTAGGGTAGTGTCGACAACTAGAACACTTGATGTAAATTTTACAGTGGCCTCATTTTTGCCTTCACAGCAGCCACTGTCGTCTTATTTATTAAAACTTTTATTTCACGAGAAACTCATCAAAAACTTTTACAAGTTCGAGAAGTAAAGAATTGTTATATCAGCTTTTAAACTAGTATCAAGTAGTCAGTAAGGTGGCCTATACAAAAAATATCCTCTGCGGCAAACGCAAAACTTTCAAAGGTTTCTTAAATAAAATCTAAAATCGCACTGGAGTCACGAGCCGTGAAGCGGAAAGTTTCAGTTGCTACTCGGGTTTGCGTTTCCTCTTTTCTTTGCCGACACTAGAAAATATAATTGAAAGCAATATGAAACCCCTCCGCCTAGTTATTGTCACGAACATAATTCAACCTAGGACGGAAATGCAGCAATAATGCGCGGATCTAGTGCTTGCTTTATTTTAGAAAACAGTCATGCTCATTTCTAGTATGTAATGTTTCCTTTAATATCCTTACTTACTTACTTGTAGTATATTCCATAATTTGCTTTATTAGAAAATGTGACTTAGTCTTTTGTAAATATGGAATGATATCATTTTCCGAACGCTTTAATGGCGTGGTTTTGGTGTTTACATTCCTTAAAAATGCATATGGACATTATAGCTTTCATCAGTATCATACAGACACAAAAATACAATAGTTTATGTGTACACATAACGAATATTCGGCTTTGAAGCTCATTTTTCGATAATTCTTCGACATAAACTGTTTCTAGCGTAGGTAGGCCAAACCTTTACCAAAATTAGAGGCCGTTAATTCAGCTATATCTTTATCTTTTGGGGACATTTATCCTTATTTCCATTATCCAAATTACCTTCAATATTATATTTAACCAAAACTAGGCATCTTTTATATATTTTGTACATACTTAATTCCAAGCAGCGCATGTCAAACATCCGTGTTACAAAGACGGGTATCCAAAATAATTGAATTAACCCCAACAAAGCGTTCATGATGTTTTCATTCAGCGAAAAGGCAGCAATAAATTTTGTACGTGGTTCCGGCACAAGTTTCAGGTGGTTCGTAAGAATGCCCGCATGCGAGATTATCTTATCTTCGGGATTCGAATGGCTGCGATATGTAACTTTGTTTTTAGGTACATCCTACTTTCTAGTATGAATGTGGTCGTTTACGTGTTGGTTCTTTAGAAAAACTCTGTTACTCAATTAGGTATGCAACGAAATTTGGCACGCAAATAAAATGAGGAGTGAAAGCTCGTATAAGAGTGCAAATACGTAGGAGGAAACAGGGTGGTTCTGAAAAAGAAAAACCAATTTCCTACATACATATTTTAAACTGCTCTTTAGTTTTTAATTAACTGTGCAGCTAAAAAAACTCGCATGGCTTGGAATATTTAAATTACGAGTATACGGCCTGGCCTGATACTACAGACGATACAGTTAATCTAAATAACTGCGCCAACAGTCGTACCTATATTTTATTTCTTTCTAGATTTTACACTGACTGCAACGTTTATAAAGTTTTAGTCTTGCATTAAAAATGTTCTTTACGTAAATGCTTGTTATCGGCTAACAGTAACATAAATTTAAACGCATACATTCATGGCTATGAAAAGGCATGTATTTAGCTAGCACGCGTATCGTGTTAGTTTCTTTTAAAAATATTATTTGAAAATAACTTAGTCTATTTTCACCAAGTTGGAGTGGTTTTCCTTTGGCGTGAAATATCATAATTGTGTGAAAGATTCGCTTTATTGCTTTACTCACACAGGAGTCGTTAACATTTTCTATCCCGAGAAGTAATGCGACATACTCATAGCTTTGAACTCATTGGTAGCTTATTAAGAATGAAAGAGCATGAACATTTTATTGTTGGGCGGCGTGATACGAGTATAGGTACGTAGGTAGACGTGCTGCGGGTCTGGAGGGTACTTTACTGGGTCACACGTCACACAGTGACCGGTGTGCGAGTCGATAGGGGGAGGCGTTCCACATGTTTGTACCGGCCATTACACCTCTTGTGCTGTTTATTCTGTTTACATGGCGCTATTAATCGAGTTTACGTCCTACTCGCCGTGAGACTTCCGCGACTAAAATAATACGGTCATTACACGGCTACGTCGGCTACCGTCGAATTTTGAAGCTAAAAAATTCGTATACTTCAATGGTGAAAATAAAATTAGTTGCGAACTTTGAGTTTCGATTGTTGTCTTGTCTATGACGACGTGACGCTTAAAAAATCAGAACAAGTAAGGTAGTCTGACATCTGTGTTTTTATGATTGAGCCATGTAAATTAAATCAATAGAAAACAGCTATTTTAGTATAAAGCAAGAGTATACAATAAAAAATATGTTTAATAATGTAACGAAATTACATTTAAGGCAAAATCGTGCAACGCATAGTACCCCACAAGCTGAGCGGGTCGGACAACGTCCGATTTAGGTATTCCTCGTGGAGTGCGCTGCCGGCCAGTAAGTAATAGGGAATTTATTATTTTATACCAGCATTGCTACCCGGATATTTCGGATACTTGAATAACAGAAAAAAATTAACGCTGCGCGAAACTTAAATGAGCGCCTTAGGGTTTTAAAACGAGTGGCCTTGTTTATGGATAGATTAATCCGTATAGTTTAGGCATAACTTAAAAGGCGTATGTGGTTTTGTGTACCTAGCTTAAAACGCTAAATATTAAATTATTCTCAGTGAAAGTGCTCCTACGTTATAAACTATGGAGTAAAGTGAACAAGAAGTCATACGATCACAGTGGGATCTATTTTCAAAGATCAAACGTTAAGACCAAAGCTTTGCTTACAAGTAGCTCTTTGATATCGAGCGCTCGAAGTAATGTCGGGACAAAGGAGAAAATGATTAAATAAAATAGATCGTTAAATGAAATGATTTAGCTTCTACAGAACACTTTTTAAGAGTTCTTATAACGAGTTGTTAAGTAAAGGTACATAATGGGCCTAAAATAGCCGTTGAATATTAAAATATGGAGATCAGATCAAAATTAGCAAAGCAAACTCTAGAAACTGTTGAGTACACAAACTGTTTATCAATTTCTCTCTCTCTCTCTCTCAATTTAAATCATAACCTCAAAGTTTGAAGTAAAGGCACCTGAGTAAATACAATTTCATTCCACCAATCAACATCAACATACGGAGGTCGCTTCGTATTCGCACGAATGCGTCTTCTTTCTTACTTTTGCACAAATTCTTTTAAGCTATCTACAGAAAATGTTTTTAAAGAAAAGTTTTATGCCAGAGGACTTTTGAAGTCAAATTGCCGGAATCCGAACCTTGACTAACAATTTGATACGCTCGTTGTCAACATAGCCATTCTGATAAAGTTTTATTAGCACATTTTAACATGATTTGTGCCGGAAAACCTTGTCGCTTATCAACTCAAAGAAAGTTTTACCTACCGATGATTTATATTATACTCATCTTATCCGCCATTTTCCGTAAATCGTTTCAGAAATTCACCGCTGAAAACAAGTACAAGATATTATTACTTTACTGCAAAGTTGGAAATTCTGAGGCGCGGAAGCGGAAGATACAGAAAAGGGTATTTATTGATACACCATCCCTTGTCTCAGATCTGTTTGCTTATCGAGATTTCACAAAGACTGGTATAAGTTCTGTTGTTCTCCGTCAATTGTTTCAACGGCTCAGAAATTGGAGCCTCCTCCGGTGGAAATTAAATTGTATTTCACTAAGCCGCGCTGATCTGTTTATCAAGTTTCAGTGTCTAAACCAGAGCGTAAAATTGCTTGAGACGTTTTTCGATAGCCAAACCATCTGGCTTTCTTTATTTAATATTCATTCTTCTATTTCGATTATAGCAAGTCTGCACCTGGTTAGTTACTCGCTTCGAATAAACATTAAAGGAATACTCGCCAGGTTTCCTTTCATATTTGAAAATGCGCTTTTATTTCCTTTCAGTTTTATTGAATAGCGGTGTTATTAAATATACCTGTAAGATTTTCTCTCACCACCCCACGGTTCTGAACTAGGTGGCATACTTACAGTACGTAATAAGAAACAAACTTGTATGTTGCGAACTGAACAACTACTTTCTCCGACTTGGGCGTAGGTATATAACTACTTTATTAAATTCCGCAAGTTGCCGCAGCGGGCACTTATAATGAGTTACATACTAAGCCATTTGCTTGTTTTAGCGGCCTATATACAGACGGAGCTGAATGGCCTCGTTTCTATCATTTCTTGCAGGGTGAGGGTAAACAGCGATAGGCATTGTATTTTGCTCGGGACCAAGATGAAAGACACCTCTGAAATACTTGACACCTATTTATACGTTCCAGTTTATTGTTCGTCGTCGCTCCTCCCTGGGAGGACGAGAGTACTTAAAGCCATTGGATATTTGTCGACATTTTTATTTTCCTTACAGGATACAAATTTTGACTTGCTAGCTTTGAATGAAGCAGGATAATAAATAATTTTATACCATTGCTATACTTACACAATTGAATATTGTACCCACCTATTTAAAATAAAGTTTGAGTAAAGATTTAGACCATAATTTGCATAATAAAAGAATTACACTAAAACGATCATATAAAATTCTCAAAGGACATCATTATTTATAAATACATTATGTAGCTTTTTGCACATCTATTGGAGTTACGTTTAATAGCCGTACCTGCCTACATCGGAGGCTTGGCAACCATGTATTCTATACATAAAGGCATACGATCTCAAAAATGTGTGTGCAAATTAGTCCTTATTACAATGGACGAAAGTGCAAAAGTTTAAACTCCGATGCTGTACGCGCAGGTTTAATTTACCGTTGACAGTTCAGACGTAACTCTAGCATTGCGGCGACAGTTCTGGCTTCAGGATAGCCACTCTCTATAGAAATTAAACCGCTTTGAATGGGAAACATGACGCTCTACAATGTCTATTCATAACGGTAGATCTCCCTTATCGGATGACAAAGCTAGGCCGGGTCGCTTGAACACACCGGTACCTTTACCTTTGGTCGTATTCAGATATGAAAATTCAATATCAATTCAATATTAATATTAATAATAATACTATAATACACATACATTTACGATTTCTATAAGCAAATATATAAATGTGTTAGTGAGTAATCGCAACAGGATATTATTTATAAGTTTATTTGGGTTCAGTAATACCTGTCTTCTTTTATTCACAAAATAATACCAAAAATAAAGGGGACGATATTAGTATATTCTTAATTTAAATGATTTTTTTATATCTAGGAATAATATACAGGAATTCAATAAATAAGTAATAAATCAATATTATAAGACAATCTTACACAAATCGACCTAGGCCCACAGTAAGCTCAATACTGTTACTGTGAAGTTAGTATCAAAACGAAATTGTGACGTCACGATGAATCTACCTTCTCTTAATGAGTTTTTGTTGATAAAGGGCCAAACACGTTTGATCCATGTTTGATCTGGTTTTTTCGGTGTATTTTCGTAAATGTGATTTCATGCCTGCTGTTTATTTGTTTAGCAAACAATTCTATTTTTAATTGTATGTCTTTTATGGTTGATCGGGTAGTATTGTATAGGTACCTATTAGAAATTATATTCCGCTTTACTTTTGTTTTCGGCGTCCCTTTGCACACTTGGCACTCACACATGAATATCATCCTATCATTAAAATTATTGCCAGTGTAATAAATTAGTTCCAATGAAATTCCGTAACACGGCGCATAATCATATATTTCTTGATAGGGCTTTAGCAGGCCTATGAATCATGCCCGCGCGAGCGAGTTGTATACCTACGTTTTGCGCTTCCGCCGGCGAAGCTAAAGTCAGTGGGTTACCAACGCGCTCACTGAACGCACGTCGTACCGCGCGCGACGCTACTCTGAACTCTGAACAATGTCATTACGAAAAAAAAATATTTATTGCGATGTGGATGGATGTAAAAATTAAAAAAATAGCAAAGCTAAAAAAATAACAGATGTAGGTACAAATAAATAGCTTATTGTATCTTAGACTATTAACGAAATACAAATGTCTCAAATAACTATGACGATGTAGCTAAAAGGCGATTAGAATAAGATTGAGATAGCTGTCAATCAATATTAATTTCGAGAGTGTGTGGCAAATCTGTCAAGATTAATCATACTCTCATCGCGGCAACAAAATATCAATCAATATTACTCATGCAACTATAATTGTTATGCACCATGCGAACCACTTAAACACTGAATCAATGCAAAATACCTAGGTACGTAAACCGTAGGTATTTGCTTTGTCTATATGTGATTCATATGTGTTCGTAAGAACTATTGTATAATTATAAATAAAAATATTTATAACGGGTTACTCACGTATATAAGTCGATTTTTGCTCGACATGTCGAGCAATGATGAGAGCAAATATGTTAGAGTCTCACGAAAGTTTTATAATTAATTTACATTTTCATTGCATATAAAGATTAAATTCAATTATTTTTTATTATATTTTTTTATAAATTCAATATGGACCCCTCATCGGGTAAAGGTATACAATAGCATTTATTGGTATTCAATAGCTAAATCGGAATTAATAAATGTACTAGCTTTTTCCCGTGACTTCTTCTGCGTGGAATTAGTAATCCGACCTGGGCCGCGATTCGAAAAATAAACACACACACTGGACAGACACAGCTCCAATCCAACTCAACCCAACTCAATTCAACACTATAACGACATTGACATTTGCTATTCGAACAGATTTTCATTCAACATTGGTACAACAATGTACCAATGTGTGACCAATGTGTGACCAATGTGTGACCAATGTGAGGCCAATGTTGAATGAAAATCTCTTCGAATAGCAAATATCAATGTCGTTATAGCATTGAGTTGGGTTGAGTTGGGTTGGAGCTGTGTCTGTCCAGTGTGTGTGTTTATTTTTCGAATCGCGGCCCTGCTTTTCATCCGCTGAAGAGTTGAGTCTCGGGATGAAATGTATCCTTTCCCAGGAGTCCCAGGACTGAAACTACTAATTTAAATCGGTCAAGCGGTTAAAATGTGAAGAGGTAACAGACAGAAAGACAGAGTTACTTTCGCGTTTATAATCATATTTATAGGTAAGGTATGGATGGTTGGTGAAAAGTTTGTCTGAAACCATAGAAGGTACTTGATGCTAAAAACCAAACAAATTTTCAAATAAAATGAATAGTAGGCCAGAACAAGTTTACCTATAGGGTAATAAGGTACCTATTTAATACGTCCTTCAACCTAAATTGCTTGAAAGGTTATACTGAAACATTCACCGGAACGCGACAACATCACTATACTTACTAAAGCCACAGATTATACAATAGTTCTTACGAACACATATGAATCACTCATAGACAAAGCAAATACCTACGGTCTACGTCCCTGGGTATTTTGCATTGATTCAGTGTTTAAGTGGTTCGCATGGTGCATAACAATTATAGTTACATGAGTAATATTGATTGATATTTTGTTGCCGCGATGAGAGTATGATTAATCTTGACAGATTTGCCACACACTGTCGAAATTAATATTGATTGACAGCTATCTCAATCTTATTCTAATCGCCTTTTAGCTACATCGTCATAGTTATTTGAGAGATTTGTATTTCGTTAATAGTCTAAGATACAATAAGCTATTTATTTGTACCTAAATCTGTTATTATTTTAGCTTTGCTATTTTTTTAATTTTTACATCCATCCACATCGCAATAAATAAATTTTTTTTTGTAATGACATTGTTCAGAGTTCAGAGTAGCGTCGCGCGCGGTACGACGTGCGTTCAGTGAGCGCGTTGGTAACCCACTGACTTTAGCTTCGCCGGCGGAAGCGCAAAACGTAGGTATACAACTCGCTCGCGCGGGCATGATTCATAGGCCTGCTAAAGCCCTATCAAGAAATATATGATTATGCGCCGTGTTACGGAATTTCATTGGAACTAATTTATTACACTGGCAATAATTTTAATGATAGGATGATATTCATGTGTGAGTGCCAAGTGTGCAAAGGGACGCCGAAAACAAAAGTAAAGCGGAATATAATTTCTAATAGGTACCTATACAATACTACCCGATCAACCATAAAAGACTTACAATTAAAAATAGAATTGTTTGCTAAACAAATAAACAGCAGGCATGAAATCACATTTACGAAAATACACCGAAAAAACCAGATCAAACATGGATCAAACGTGTTTGGCCCTTTATCAACAAAAACTCATTAAGAGAAGGTAGATTCATCGTGACGTTACAATTTCGTTTTGATACTAACTTCACAGTAACAGTATTGAGCTTACTGTGGGCCTAGGTCGATTTGTGTAAGATTGTCTTATAATATTGATTTATTACTTATTTATTGAATTCCTGTATATTATTCCTAGATATAAAAAAATCATTTAAATTAAGAATATACTAACATCGTCCCCTTTATTTTTGGTATTATTTTGTGAATAAAAGAAGACAGGTATTATTGAACCCAAATAAACTTATAAATAATATCCTGTTGCGATCACTCACTAACACATTTATATATTTGCTTATAGAAATCGTAAATGTATGTGTATTATAGTATTATTATTAATATTAATATTGAATTGATATTGAATTTTCATATCTGAATACGACCAAAGGTAAAGGTACCGGTGTGTTCAAGCGACCCGGCCTAGTTTTAAACTGGCATTTAATTTCTGACCATTTTGTTCGTTAAAATAACAATTACACACAAGGAAAGCAGGAAAATTAAGCGGGGCTGTTGCAATTATATATTTGTTGCCAAATATAAACAATGTACTTTCTTACAGCAGAATTTAAATTACTTGTTTTTTTTTCTAAACACGTTTTGGAAAGCGTACAACGATACTGTTAAAACTTACCTAACTTATTTTCCCGCAACACAGCTGAAGCAAATTCGTTTTACAACTAACAGGGTTTCAAGGCAGTCTACCAATTAACTTTTTATTAGATTTATTAATACCTTTCAGGGCTGGAGCCCTTATTTCGAGGGAGGGGGACTTTAGAAAATTTTAGCCTGAAAGGCTCGGGATAGATTCTGAGAATCTTAACATAATTTTATAACGTGTTTTTAATTATATGCGTAATTTTTTCAATTTTGTGTACGAGCGTTCGTAACATAAATCACGCATGTACTCCTACTGGTTAGGATCGTAACAACACCTCATTGTCATTTCCTTAGTTTTCTTTTCCACGTTTCGTATTTTAAAAACATCGTTTGACGTTTACACGGGTCTTGCGCATCTGTCTCTTTGAAGACAGCCCAATACGGAAAAATATGAAATAAAATACGTTTCCAAAATTATGCGATATGAGCATATTCATTCGCACCGAAAGATACGTTTTTATGATCCGTTAAATGTACGTCTGTGACAGACATGCTGAATATGCTGATGGATTTGCAGTGAACCGACATGACATGAATATTTCCAAGCGATTTTGGTAATAGCGATAGAACACTATTACGTATTTCGCATAAGCGCACCCATTTCGTGTCACTTATTAGAGCAGTAATTGACCGATTAGGTGCACGTGCGAAACGAATTATAGGCTTCGCCGTACTATTGTCTGACAATTTGGACCCATTCCTAATGACACAGAGATCATTTGCCTCATTCAACAGACGCTGCCTATGTCAACCGGTATGCAATTTCCATTAAAGTGTTATTCTCTGGGGATAAAGTAGTTTACAGGTAGATCTTTACAATTGCCATGGCAATTTTCAAACTGCGATGAAACAGAGTGCAAAATGCACATTAGAAAAGGTCCTGAATGAGGCTCGAGTACTACACAATTCCTTGATTGGCCTCGGATCACCAACCAGCCGGTGGTTTACACAGCAAAAGGTTAATAATTGATTTGCCAGCTCCGCTTAATTTTCCTGCTTCCAAACGGCTGTTAACTCAGCCTCTGCCCCTGCGACCACACTGTAGAACGCAGAACGGCCAATTTGCGTTGCGCGTAGCAAAAGCGCTGAAGCACTTAGCGTCCCACAACATCTGCCCTACTCCCACGGGATTTAAGTCAACCTGAAACCCAGCTTGTGACATAATCTATTAGCTCAGGATAGGCCGCTAATAGTGCTACATCTTCACCCTAGTTTGTCTTAAAGAATTGTGTTTTGCGTTAAAGTCATTAAAATGTCAACCTTGATTATATCCGCTTAGAGGTTAAATTTCAAAAAATCCTTTCTTATTAGATCTTCAAATTCGAGGTACCGTCAATAGTCTAGGCTGTTCGTTTCGTTGCAACTGTTCTATTTATTTAGATCACAGAGAACCTCCTATAGAGTAATAATGTTGCTCATTTTGTTCGCACCGCGAGTCACCAAGTCTTGCGGAAGACGTGAGGGGCGGGTGGGTGTTAGCGCCGCTGCGATTGGTCATTTTAAGGACCGCGCGCTATCACGTGGTTGCGTAGTGATGGGACATGTGTACTACAAGTAAACGGTACTGTACCGTACCGTACCGTAATTTATTGTTGTTAATTGAGGTATTTACTGTTTACTAAATTGATAACAAATAACAATAATGCTATATGTATTTGCCTACTTTAAAAACGTATTACCAATAAATTTTACCTAGTCGCCTAATAGACTAATCTGAAATTACCTTCTCTGTGCATTGAAAGTACTTTTAGGAGCGACTACCATGTGACACGCAATTCAAAGTGTCTTCTAGAAGCAACGCTCATGTGACACCCATTAATGGTTCCTTAAAGCCACTCCTATGTGACACCTATTGAAAGCGCCTTATAGAAGAAACGCTCATGTGACACCCATTGAAAGCGTCTTATAGAAGCAACGCTCATGTGACACCCATGGAAAGCGTCTTATAGAAGCAACGCTCATGTGACACTCATTAAAAGCGTTTTCACAATGGGAGTCACATGGGCGTTGCTTCTATAAGCAACGCCCATGTGACTCCCATTGTGTTTTAGTTAGCGTCTTATAGAAGCAACACTCATGTGACACCCTTTGAAAGCGTCTTATAGAAGCAACGCTCATATAACACCCATTGAAAGCGTCTTATAGAAGCAACGCTCATGTGACACCAATTGAAAATGTCTCATAGAAGCAACGCTCATGTGACACCAATTAAAAGTTATTTAAAACAAGTCTCATGTGACACCCATTGAAAGTATCTTATAGAAGCAACGCTCATGTGGCACCCTTAATACCCATATTTATTATAACTATATGAAAAGAAAAATTACCGACATAATAAATCTTTAAATTCTACCAACTACTCAAACTAAAAAAAAAAAATGAAAGTAAAACAAAGATCTCCTGTTTTCCATTATACTTCGTATATTTGTTAAGTCGAAAGCACGTGGTGCCGGTATGTCCGGTACACACCATCCGCACATCACTATCGTACACGTGCTTCCGTAAGAAAGGAATAGCACAATTGCATTCTTAACATGATAAAAAGAGACCGGCATACTAACTACTTCTCAATTGACTAATTCAAAATGAAATCCGCTGGCTAGAAACATATTAAAGTAAAAAAAATATTTTAAAGTAAAAGTGGAAAGTAATTCCCACCCTTTTGATTCTTAACGTTGAAAAACATTTGCCACGCCACCTTACACTACAATATGCCTGGATTTTGAATAGTTTTCATACGTATTCAATTTTTGTTCTTGCATACACGCACACTACGTGCAGGTCTAAAACATGGTTGTAACTGAACGGCACGGCGGACGACCGCGCAATTTTTAAGTCGTTTTACTCCAACGTGTGGTGACCCCAAGTCGCCTTGTAAGGCTTATCTAGTGGTTACCTTATCTGTGATTTAGATATAGGTACTCGTATAACAACTCCACGCTAAAACACAACACATAAAGAAACACCTCACCTCATGCCTCCTTAATAAAAACATCTTTCACACGACTAGTTTCTAGTCGGGATCAAGTTTCTCGCAAACTAGATCTCGTGTCGATACCGCCCTAGTATAGTCGATGTCAAAAATTATATGTTTACACATTTTCACCTTATTCCTCTGTGCAAAGGTGCAAAGTGTAAACATATATTTGACGTCGACTGTACACAAATTGTGTTACTCGAGTGTTTAGCCAGATCAATTAATTCTGCCATAGAGGAATAAGTAATCATAGAATAGAACGCTCGCTACACGACTAAGGGACAGAGAGGAGCGGATCCTTATTCAGTCTCTTAGTCGTCTAGCCTTCATACTGTCAACCTTCGGGCTGTGACCTGTGAGCGTTCTATGCCTACTTAATTTCTCTTCGGTTCTGCGGTGTCACACACACAGAGTATTTGTTGTAGGTAACGCGGGCATAATAGATAAGTGTATTGTATATTTAGACGACACGCGAAAATTTACTATTTCTGACTTTTATCATTTTGATGACATCCTAAGGCAATTTACGAGTAGTGATGGGCAAATTGCATGACTATAGTCATGACGTTATAACGTGTTTAAGAACTCACTCTTTTTAGCACGTTTTATCGATTCTTTTGCCAGGAATCTAGGAATCTACGAAGATGAATTGAACATATTATTCAAAGGAATATACTTAGTTCAGTTTTTGTTCGTGCACTTTTCTCTCCTTTTAATTTTATCAATGTGTGAATGGGGAAGGCAACTGTCAAAGTGACATCTCCAGCTTTAGTCAATAGAAGCTAAATTTGTAAGTCGGGACGGGAAGTAGTTATTATTTATATTCTCGAAAATGACGCGTTGTTTTGTCTCGAATTGCTCCGAAATAGAAATCCACCGGTTTCTGAAACATTTACTTAAAAAATTAAAAACGTGTAGATTAAAGTTTTTGCCTAAGAAAAGCTTTTTGGCTGTATACTAGGACCTGTCTAGGATTCTGTCTCTTTCTCACATTGTATTGAATATATGGAACAGCGCCTTCTACAATAAGTTTTCACTGGCCTTCCCCATTAGTATAACATATAATTGAAACAGAATAAAACTATAACAGTTGACGTCATAAATCAAATCCTTAATAAAGAATCTTCCCAATATAGCACACGTATAATGTTATGGCTTTATATCATTATATATAATAAAACTAAGTTGAGAAAATGTGCGTGCCGATAAAACTTAAAAAGGAGTCCCAGCACGATAAAGGGACTTATATAGTGTGATAGCCCTTTATTCCCCCTCGAACAAGAAAGTTCCCGTTTTAACCTAAAGGGTGTGTCTTTATAGATATAAGGGCTTTTCCAACCCTTCAACTCGGAAAGTAAGTGTAGTGGCGCCATCTGTTGTCGAGTAGTTGAACTTCATTCATTGTCCAAAGTGGCGCCATCTGTTGTCGAATAGTTGAATTTCATTCATTGTACACAATATGGACTTAAACGAACGATTATTCCCAAACTTTCTCGAATATCCTAGCGCCAACTTTCTCGAATATCCTAGAGCCTAGCTTTCTGAATATATAAGAGCCCGGTGTCACCCGCCAGAGTTAGTTTGATTTGAACAGCGAAACAAGCGATTTCGAAACGAAAAAGAAAGAAATTATCTGTGTGTGAGCCTTTATTTTGAAGTATCACGTGTGAGTATTTTTAATAGTGTGTTTAATTAATTCTCGATTTCGAAGCGAAGAAGAAAAAAGTTATCTGTGAGCCTTTATTGTGAAATATCAAATGTGAGTATTTTTAATAGTGTATTTAATTAATTCTAATGGTTTTTTTTTTTCTTTTTATTGTAATTTCCTTAACTTTCAAGTAGTCGCGCGGCGTTGAATCGATGCCTTCTATATACTTTGGCCGTAAACAAAATATCGCGCGACCGCTTGAAGATTAAATAATTTTTTTTTTCTTTGTCTCAACGTGCTCCACGTTTACGTAACAATATATTTGTCTATAAAATGTTCATTTAATTTATATTTTACAGAATACAATGCCTAGACGTAAAAGAGGTGGAGATCTTGCCAGTTCTGCAGCGAAACGGCGGAAACAAAAAGAAAATCGAAGAAATGAAACGGAAGAAGAGCGCGAAGCACGTTTACAAAATCAACGAACCAGAATGAACCCAGAGAAGCGGAAAAAGCGAAGAAAGAAAAGAAAAGAAAAGTATTGAAGAATCGAGCATTTTAAAAGATAATCTAACAAAGGAAGCATTCCACTACGAACCTACGAAGAAATATTACGATCATACATATGTTGTGATCGGAAAAATGAATAACATTTGCCAATTTTGCCACGCGAAAAAATTCAGTAACGAAACACCAGGTCTCTGTTGCATGAATGGAAAAATTCGATTACCACCACTGGAAGCACCTCCACAGGAATTTCTACATTACATGACCGGGGAAACACCAGAATCAAAACACTTTCTTCAAAATATAAGATCATACAACTCCTGCTTTCAAATGACTTCTTTCGGTGTTACTTCGACTGACACTAATAGAGACAAATAATATGTATTTTCAATTCAAGGGCAAATTTATCACAAAATTGGATCGTTACTACCAATGCCTAACGATGACTATAAATTTCTGCAAGTATATTTCATCGGAAATGAAGAAAACGAAATTGATCAACGATGTACAAATTTTATTGGATTGAAACGCGAAATAATCCAAGATGTACAGAGGATCTTACACAAATACAATCAACTGATTTACATATTCAAAACAACACTAGACCGCATGATTTCTGATGACTATAAAATTGTAATTCGAGCCGATAAAAGACCACGTGGAGAACACGAACGTAGATTTAATGCACCTCAGATAGATGAAGTCGCCATCGTAATTGTGGACAATGAAAATACAAGCCGTGACATAATTGTACAACGAAGAAGAAAAGGACTACAACGCATTGCAGAGACACACCGTTCATATGATGCTCTTCAATATCCGTTAATATTTCTGCACGGAGAGGATGGTTATCATTTCAATATAAAACAAATTCATCCTAAAACAGGCATAGAAACAAACAAAAAGGTCACTTCCAAGGAGTTCTATGCTTACCGCTTAATGATCAGAGACAATGAAATATACAATCACATTCTCAACACTCGCCGTTTATTCCAACAATTTCTGGTAGATATGTACGCAAAAATAGAAGCAGAACGGATGCTTTACATAAGACTGAATCAGAAGAAACTACGCACAGAAGAATACATCCACCTTCGAGATGCGATCATAAATGACGGCAATATTGACGATATTGGAACAATGGTAATCTTACCCTCATCATACATAGGAAGTCCAAGACATATGCACGAATATACTCAAGATGCCATGACCTACGTAAGAAAATATGGACGATCTGATCTCTTCATAACATTTACATGCAACTCATCATGGCCAGAAATCAAAGAACAACTAAAATACGGACAAACCTCCATGGATCGACACGACATGATAGCCCGAGTTTTTCGACAAAAACAAATAAGATTTATTGAAGTCATCACAAAATACCACATCTTTGGAACCGTTAGATGCTGGATGTATACAATCGAGTGGCAAAAACGAGGATTACCTCACTCACACAATCTCATATGGCTACACGATAAAATTTATCCCACGGATATCGACAAAATCATCCAAGCTGAATTTCCCAATCCACAAAATGATCCGGAACTATACAACATAGTAGTGAAAAACATGATTCACGGACCATGTGGACCATTAAACTTCAATGCGCAATGCATGAGTGATGGAAAATGTACAAAAAAAATTCCAAAACCATACTTGGACGATACAAAAACTGAAGATGACGGCTATCCGAAATATAGAAGACGATCACCGAAAAACGGTGGCTTCACAGCAAAAATACGAATACAAGGCAGAGACGAACTGGAAATAGATAATCAATGGGTAGTACCATATAACCCACTACTTTCCAAAATGTTCCAAGCACACATAAACGTTGAATATTGCAATTCAGTAAAATCTATTAAATATATATGTAAGTACGTAAACAAAGGTAGTAATATGGCAGTATTTCAAAAAGTCCAAAATAGCGAACAAAATAATAGAAATGATGAAATCCTCATGTACCAAATGGGAAGATACATCAACAGTAACGAAGCAGCGTGGAGGATTTTTAGTTTTCCCATACACGAACGCGAACCAGCTGTGCAACATCTAGCAGTACATTTGGAGAATGGACAGAGAGTTTACTTCACAAAAGACTCGGCTAGAAAAATTGCAAGCGAACCACCTCAGAACACAACATTAACAGCTTTTTTCCAACTTTGCCAAACGGATCCATTCGCAAAGACGTTAGTGTATGTCGACGTCCCTATTTATTATACGTGGGACAAAACAAGGAAAATTTTTCAATGACGAAAACAAGGAATGCCAGAAGAGGGTCATCCAGAAATAATGAAAACTAACGCAATAGGTCGAGTATACACTGTACATCCAAACAATGCCGAATGTTTCTATCTCCGAATGTTGTTACACGAAATACGGGGACCAACAAGTTTCACAGATCTCAGGACTATTGACGGCTACATATGCCAGACTTACAGAGAAGCATGTCAACGTTTAGGATTATTGGAAAACGATAACCACTGGGAATTAACACTACAAGAAGCCACACTCACAGCTTCAGCTGAACAAATTCGAGAGTTATTCGCCATAATTCTAACAACATGTAACCCATCAAACCCAAAACAGCTATGGGACTCTTTCAAAAGGAATATGAGTGATGATATATTGTACCAAATCCGACAAGCTAATCCAGAACTGACTATAGAATTCAATGACGACATCTTCAATGAAACACTCATTCGCTTAGAAGATAAATGTTTAGCAATAAATAACCAGACCTTAGTAGAAATTGGAATGCCAGCACCACAAAGAAATACTTTCAGTGTGCTAAACTACGAAATTACAAAGGAAAAAGCTACAACGTCAATGAACTACTTGAATACATTGCTCACAACAAACCACTCCTCAATGACAATCAAAAAAAAATTTACAACGTTATAATGAACCGAATAAATAACAACACTGGTGGAATTATTTACTTGGACGAGGCACCGGTAAAACGTTTCTAATAAATCTAATACTGGCGGAAATACGTGCTGAAAAACACATCGCACTGGCACTAGCATCATCCGGCATTGCAGCCACACTTATGGAAGAAGGACGAACTGCCCATTCTGCCTTACAACTACCGTTGAATATAGCCGAACAACAATTCCCGGTATGTAAAATCTCAGGAACATCTGGACGGGGTCAACTTCTAAAACATGCTAAAATTATCTTCTGGGATGAATGCACCATGGCCCATAAAAAATCACTAGAAGCCATGGACAGAACATTACAAGAATTGCGAAAAAACTCTGAAATGATGGGAGGAGCTCTACTCATACTCTCAGGAGATTTTCGACAAACACTTCCAGTTATTCCCAAATCAACACCAGCAGACGAGATCAATGCATGCTTAAAAAAGTCACATCTCTGGCCGCAAGTACAAATACTGCAATTAACAAAAAACATGAGGGTTGAATTATCAAAAGATGAAACAACAGCACATTTTGCTAAAATACTTTTACAAATAGGCGAAGGTACATATCCTACTGACCAAACGACCGGCCTCATTGAACTCAATAGTGATTTCTGTAACATAGCCACTACTGAAAACGAACTAATCGACAAAATTTGTCCAAATATTATTCAGAACTATACCAACGTAGAGTGGTTATTTCAAAGAGCAATTTTGGCCACTAAAAATAATATTGTTGACGATATCAATTTTAATATTCTAAAGAAAATACCTGGTGAAGAGAAAGTATATAAATCGATCGACACGATGGTATCCATTGAAGAAAGTGTCAACTTTCCTACTGAATTTCTAAACTCTTTACAAGTACCAGGAATGCCATTACACTGCCTTCGTCTGAAAATTGGATCTCCAATCATACTACTCAGAAATCTCAACTCCCCAAAACTATGTAATGGAACGAGGATGATCGTAAAACAGCTATCGAATAATGTCATTGAAGCTGAACTTATTTCTGGAAAGAACAAAGGACACACAGTATTTATACCTAGAATACCACTGATCTCTTCTGAATTGCCATTTCAATTTAAAAGATTGCAGTTTCCAATTAAATTAGCCTTTAGTTTTACAATTAACAAAGCGCAAGGGCAAACTTTGAAATATTGTGGCATCAACCTCAAAGAATCCTGCTTCTCTCACGGTCAGCTATATGTAGCTTGCTCAAGAGTAGGAAGTTCGAAAAATTTATATATATATACCCCGGACAATAAAATGAAAAATGTTGTTTATAAACAAGTAGTGTAAATAATGAGAAAATGTAAATACATGTAAATATAGAAAATGTTTTCAAAATATATTTTTTACTTTTTACGTCATATTATGTTTTTTTATTTCATCTACCACGTAATCTCATATCAACTCCCGAGCGAAGCCGGGTATCATAGCTAGTAATATTATAATATCTAGTCATCTGCCAACATACATAAGTGCAAACGTTTCTCACAAAAACAGCACATAGTGTCGGTATAAATTCCACCGGGGAAATCCTACACGACAGCCCCTCCCGGCTTTAGTGCTGTAGTTTTTCTCCACAAAAAAGGAAAAACGTTGAATCTCAAGTACCTACCAAGTTAACGTATATGTTACGGGAAAAGTTTATTTTGGGCATTTACATAAAGTATCGAGACACCTAGTCGTACTATATAATCAGTACACTTTTTCAAGCCCAAAATATAGCCCTGCCTAGTCATTATATAGAATGCCAAAAAGTATAAAACAAAACCAAAAAACCTGTATGACTTGTCTGTTTACCTGGGTTCTTTAAATTTCTTATATTTATAATAGATGATACAGAAATCCCGTGTGGCGGGGCTTCGTTGAGAAGATAGGATACCAGATCTCAGTTAGGTATTGCTTAGAATACAGAGGCATTCTATACAATATTGGGTGTTCATTTGACCTGCTATAGGTACCTTATATATTATAAAATGCCTCTATACAGTTATATAGTCACGAAAGCGAAACGGCCTCCTAGCTCAGTCGGTAGTGACGCTGCCTATGAAGCAGGAGGTCCCGGGTTCGAATCCTGGTCAGGGCATTTATTTGTGTGTTCATCACGGATATCTGTTCCTGAGTTATGGATGTTTTCTATGTATTTAAGTATTTATCTATTATATTTATGTCGTCGCCTAGTACCCACAACATAAGCCTTATTGAGCTTACTGTGAGACTAGGTTGCTTTGTGTAAGATTGTCCCATAATATGTTTTATTTATTTATAGTCAAAACATGAAATCTCATAGATAACCTGTCATACAATGCCTAGTTATTTTATAGAATACCGGGTTATGCATATTCCGGTCACATATACCCAACGCCCTGATTCTTTATGCTAATTTCATTACTTTGCACGGTTACATGCGCGTCAGCGAACTACTGATTACCAAGTACTTAACTAGATTTGCATTTCACTCTCATTACATTAATCAAAAGCCTGCAGTGTCAATTACATAAAAAGTTATACCGTAATACTGTAAGTCGATACTTTGGATCCCTCAGGTATTAAGCAATTTGAGGCGATTAAGGAGGCGGTAATTTTCATAAATTAATAAGGCGTAATGTTTTATGAATTTTACGGTAAGGTTTTAAAGAGGATTGGATGGAATATCAAACATAATGGTTAGATACTGCCATTATTTAAACGTTTAATCGTAATATAAAACTCAATTTAGCTTTAAAACTAGGTAATTAAGAGATTTAGGTATCTGGGGCTGTACATATTGGTTTGTTTAATTACCCACTCTGGAGACAGACACTACATCTAATACACGGAATAGTAGTTTATGTAACTAATAAGGCCTAATTACGTACAGTTGCATACACTGCTTTATCTACACTCATATTATATATTCTAAATGAAGTGTTCGGAAACCATAGAATGACCGCCATTGCACCGCCATGGCCAACTCGATTGTGCCGGCGGTCGCGCGGGCGCGTGCCGTTGGCCAGGAAGGAGCACAGGATTTACATTATGTTATCAAATTCGATGTTCGGAATTTTAAACTCATGACGTATCAATATATGACACATGTATGATGCATGTAAAGTTAAAATTACGTTACTGCCACAGATAAAAAGCTTATCATAGTAAAATCGGTTGTGATAATGCTAGCCATTGCCTACCGTTTTTGAACACGTTTTAGAGGACTTACAATGTGAGTGTAGATAAATACTATAACGGCATCGCAACGAGAGTTTCCACGATCGTGATTTTCACAAAATGGCAACACCGTGGCGAGAGGTCTAGCTATCATATCATAATCGACCAAGCATGTTTAATCATTTTTTTTTGGTGGATTTTGACAGCTGCTGTTAAAAAGACCTCTCGCAACGGTGCTGCCATCTAGTGCAAAACTCAATCGCGGAAACCCTCATTCCCTATCTGCTATTCCTAATTGTTGTTTTATTTAAATTACGCTGAAAGTCACGAATTATGCCGTTTTCCCTGATGCTTGGAACACACAAAGCGTGTTTTGTATTCGCGCGGATATAGTGTATTATATTCGTTACTTCGTTTATAGGTACAGTATAGGTAGATAACGAATTCGGTTTCGACTGTTGAGCCGTTGTCGTTAGGTAAATTTCATTTGACAGACCCCTACGCGTCACTCGGCCAACATACTTAGGTATCGCATTTGCCGGTTTTGCTACGCCTAGGTGATCTGATTCAACTTCATTTTGAAAAGTGTAGGTAATTGTGGACTCTTATTATTTGATAGACCCATAAATTGTAGTGGCGAGGGAGAGGTGTCCATTGCTTCCTTAGTTCTCTCCTCTTGCAATCTCGACATGCAATATACTAGTTTATTTTTAGACCCCTAGAGTTAAACCCTTTATTTATTTAAATTAGGTCTTAAATAAGCAAGTCAAATAATCACAAAATCACGTCACAATATGAGACGTGCCGTTTTCAATTAAAATGTACCTCGTTGTCGAAAATACTAATACTGCCACAAATAAATCATTTACCCGTAGAAATAATCTTTATGAACAATCGTAAATGATGTAGATTTATCCTGAAAACGTAACATAGACTGAGATTTTTATAATATTTATTTATACAGTTTCAGTAACAACAATAAAATATTAAGCTCTTACGAAATCAAAGTTTTCCGATTAACCCAATAAATAAGTTAACACGAACGCTCGATACCAATTAACAATAACTACGAATCCTATTACTCCAAGAGTCCAGTGGCTCAAGGGAACAGGTGGTAAACATGCCATTAAGGCTTCGTTCTTCTGTTATTAGTTCAAGCGATCGCTTAGAGGCAATTAATGTATTACTTGCCGTGCGGCAAATCGGGGACCGCTAAAGTTATAAATAAAAATATTTTAGAAAAATAGTTTACTGAATTGAATTTATATCTAACTTTTATCGGTACTTAGAACGATTTTCTTTGTGCTTAACTTAAGAATTTGATATACGTAACTTTGAGTACCTACTAGCTGAAAAGCGGTAGATTTATATAGGTATCGTGTTTTGAACCAGTGGTTACTTTAACCACTACCTACTTATAAAATAAAAACACATTTACTTTTTGCTTCACGATATACGTATTGTAAGTACTTAACTAGTTAGAGTTCAGTCCCAGATAAACTATTTTCAACAGGCATAGTTGGTAACGTAGAGACGTACATAGAACACTGACTCAAACAGAACTTGATTCCCACCGGCTTTTTCTAATATTCATAGAGTTGAGTATCTAACGAACGAACGAACGTGACCAAAAGTAAATAGAAATAACTCCGACATTAATAATGTATTTGCCGCGTCGCCAAAGATTCATTCGTTTTTGAATAACCTGGCCTTAACAGAACTTCGTAACTTTGTCCCTAGATAGAACCTTTGTAAGGGAAGTATCATCTTACTGCTTTGTGGGACGGCAGGATGCGCCGTAATTGTCCTGGGCTCCCGGCGCGGAACCTCGCCCACTTTATAAGAGTATACTGGCTGGCGCAGCATCAGTCCAAGTTGTGTCCTTTGCCGAGTCTCTGTTTTGTGTGTGCTTTATTTTAATCTTGTTGAGTTGGTTTAATTTTAAGATTTAAAAAAATCATTTGAAATTTTGTCTAAGTTAATCTTTGTTTTTGTGGGTGATTAATTTTAATGGTTGCGTTTGATAGAAACAGCTATAAATGTACAGATTTGCCTGTCAGATCTGTTCGGCGGATGTGTTTGTCGGAGGAATCTGCCAATGCATTTGATGGGGGCTCCCTGGCGCCAATGACCTTCGATCTGAATCTTATAGCTTATCATATTATCAGTAACTGCCTTAAACAATATGGTATCCTATATTTACTTCAATATTCATTGTCTTCGAGATATTTAACTTCGAAGTCGAACAATTTTAGGTCAAAAAAGTGGTTTTCTGGTCATAACTTTTGTGTTAATTGGTTTAAAATTAAAATCTCTCTTCAGTTTTTAGAGACGTCAAAGAGGAACCCTAATATGTTGATTTCGTATAAGTAAGATTCTTTACTGCATTCGAATATCGATAAAAGTTTTACAAAATATTTAAAAAAAAATCTGGCCCCCTTAAGAGCCCCTTAAGAGATTAGTCCACCAAACACATCTGAAGCCAGATTAGCTAGCCAGATCTGACAGAGAGACCTTTACGTGTTATGATTGGTTCGATAGTCATAGTCATAGTCATAGTCATTTATTTATAATATTTAAAATATTACAATCTCGTAATTAGGGAATAAGTTGATACAATATACAAAAATCCATCATCTTGACGTCTGGTTGACGCTCGCCTTGTAGCCCGACAAAAAAAGTTTAGGAACACCTGATCAATAAGAATAAAATTCTTTCAACCAACCAAAATCCTTACACTATAAGTAGTCGGAAGCGGAAATTGTAATATCGGATTACGGTACAGGCAGAGCCGGTCCCTCGAAAATATTTTAGATAATTCGCACCTTTCGGTTGCCAGTCCCTGGATTTTTTTACCTATACGCATATTAAAAAAATCGCATTATATTCCTCGCCTTGGATACCAGGCAATTTCAATTAACAAATTAACTCGACCAACATTATTAACCTTGCATTCCGGTGACAAAATGGAGTAATAAAGTTTAAATCGTTTCTAACAATATCAACATTTGTCGAAGTCATTCATTAATATACCATAATGGAATTGCAATCTACTATATGCACTGTTAATTGTTTTTCAATATCTAACTAAACTCGTTCCGGTGAGTGTCCGGAGCAAAGGTGCCCAGTATACTGGCGGAGTTACCATACCACGTTGTATGGTAACTGCGCTTAGGATATTGTTTGCGCCAGGTTACTCACCAAAACGCGGATCGGCTCCGCGGTCTCTAAAGGCCCATTTACACATTGATTAGTGTTTAGTGCGAGTTCATACATTTGCTACTTGTGTTTAGTAACAAATGTATGCAATAACACTGATCATTTGATCAATGTGTAGATGGAGCCTTAGGCCGTCGGGCTAGGGCCGCAACAAACACCTTGGCCTCGGCACGCCAGGACCCACCAGTCTCTACGGCTTAAACTCTATTTTTAGCTACATTTTAAACCCTCAATGGGAGCCTTAGTTTTTTTATAACGAACAAGAAAGTTGAAAATTAGTTTGGAAATATATTCCCTTTGCCAAATTACTTGTACTTACAAAAAAGAGTGGTATTCAAAAATATCTGTACTCTGACTGTACACCCTGTCCAATAAGTTCGAATACACATATTTTTGCGTTGACCCTGAAGGCATACAGGCTGCAGGCCATCCATTTATTATATTAATCTAAAGAATAAGTTAACTTGAACATAATGTAATAGTAAAAACCGGCCAAGAGCGTGTCGGGCCACGCTCAGTGTAGGGTTCCGTAGTTTTCCGTCCGTCACAGTAAGTGTCCCCACTTAAGAGTTAATAACACCGCCATGTAGGATATGATATGAGAGTTCCACGTACAGCGACATCTATCGGCAAATTAAGTAAACTATTGCGCGCGAGCTTAAAGTATGGAAGATGATTTTTATGGAATAATTCTTTATTGCGTGAACCGATTTCCACCGCTTTTACTTTATTTGAAAGCACGTCATTTCATTGTAATTTTGTAGAAATTACGGGTACAATAAACACCTGCTTATACGGTTAAATTACAAACTTACTTCAGAAATTATTTTGTAATTTTTTTTCAAAAACTATTCATCCTATCAACTTCAAAATAATTTTCCTAGAAAGTTTTTATAAAGTTCTACTTTTGAAATTTTTTTCATATTTTTAAAACTTATGGTTCAAAAGTTAGAGGGGGGGGGGACGCATATTTTTTTACTTCTGGAGCGATTATTTCCGAAAATATTTACATTATCGAAAAATAATTTTAGTAAACCCCTATTCATTTTTAAATACCTATCCAACAATATATCACACGTTAGGGTTGAAATGAAAAAAAAAATCACTCCCCACTTTACGTATAGGGGAGGTACCCTAATGAAAAATTTTTTTCCACTTTTTATTTTACCACTTTGTCGGCGTGATTGATATACATATTAGTACCAAATTTCAGCTTTCTAGTGCTAACGGTCACTGAGATTATCCGCGGACGGACGGACGGACGGACGGGCAGACATGGCGAAACTATAAGGGTTCCTAGTTGACTACGGAACCCTAAAAAACGCCAAGGACTTGAAAGGAGATCGTCAATTTTTGTTAGGCGATTTGCCCCAGATCATAAAGATGCGTATAATTATGAAACAGATATCAAAACATTCGCTTTAATTTCTAGATCAGGGTGGTCATAAAATAATCATGAAATGTAACGGGAAAATTGAGAAATCGGGATGTAAAAACATGAATGTGATAAGGACAATATTTTAAAGCGTACATGTTTATGATTTAAAGTATAGCACAAAATAAATACCTGTTTTATAAAGAATTTCTACAAAATCTGACATGATAATGAAACGGAAATCATAATAAAATAATAAAAAGTCATATTTTGATCCCGCCGCAGATTTCTTGTATTTGGGTAAACAATGATAATGGCTGTCAAACCATCATTGCTACTATTAACTAAACAATCGTAGCACTTATTACAAAGAGATAAGGTTTATCACTGTTAGTGCGCTCCTACTAGTATCCATGAAGTTATAATTTTAAACCGGAGCACACTCTTGGGCCAAAAAGCAAGACCGAAAGAGAGAGTAATTTAGGGAGCCGCGTCCCGCGTTGACTTAGGGAGTTTTGACGTCATTAGACAATAATGCCAGCATAACAACAAGTCAAAATGTTAATGTATGTATGTCAATTTTGTAACGAGTTCGAGTGAAACACCGCCCCCCATATTATGCCCTTTATCGGACCGTTTTTTCTAGTCACCTATGAACGTCTATTTTACACGGTAATAAGGTTCATCAGATGAACCTTATAATCTGTGGTTAGGGAAAAAGTGCAACAATTACATCCACTTGTTAGATATCCATGGTAGTATCAGACATTACTTAATAGAAAAATAGTCAAAACGAGACGCATCCCTCCATACCACCAACTCCTTCGGCCCCACCTTGTGGCCGAAGAGCACACTCCAGTTTCAAATTATAACTTCATGCGGCAGACATGGATGACGGTTACGTCATACATTAATAGTGTCAAACTATAATCATAAACAAGATTAGCAAAATAAACGTAACTCCTTACTGAAAATGTCCGTTTCGTCTCGGCCCAGGAGAAGTTAACCTTATGTCAATGCTGTAAAGACGTTAACAAGTTATTTAGCACTATTTGGATGGCGGAAGGATCAACGAAATTACTTTTTATTTTTCATTTCTAATTCCCGTTTTATTTTCATGCAAAATTTTGTCTAGTTTCGTAATAAAATGGGTATTTGCTTAAAATTAAAGACCAAACTTTATACGAGACCATATCGCAAGTGGGCCTAGAATTGACGATCTCCTTTGTCTTCACTCTTCAATTAAGTACTTTCGATTAACAATTTAGTACAAAATTTCGTAATGGCGACTGCAAAGGTATTTTTTAAGGCGGTAAAACTTTTTGGAATCAAACGCAATCTCGTTTACACAACAATGAGAAGATCTTAAAATAGCTCCTCTTTAGAAGACAGGAAAAAATCTGGTCAGCTACGCAGCTAGAACCATTAAAATACTAAATATCGTGAGAGTGCGAGTTTAGAGGACAAAAGCCGCTTTATCCAAAAATCAACTGCCGATCTGAAAATTTTGAGGAGATCCTTACTTGGTATTTTGGAGGTGGATCCTGGATATCATAGCTACAAAAAACGTGAAGTTCATCGTTTTTCCGTAGCAATCGAGAAAATTAGAGTACATAATCCAACTCAATACATTCCTGGCACGCAGGAAGGAGTTGATTTTCTGACGAGAAACTCATTGAATTAAAATAGCCTTACAATGCTCAAAACGGTCGTTTGTGAGCAGCAAGTATAAAAAACAGAGTAGTAATAAAATACAGAGTTCACTACAATAACTATTCGTACAAAAAAGTTATAAGACCTCCAAAGTGTATTCGAACTTTTTGGACACGGTGTATATAGAAGCGAATGTGTCCCGAAATTCCCGATCGGTTTTACATTACTGCGTACATATTTTTCGAGTGGTACTCGTGACGCAGATTTCGTAAGCTGGAAATTATTCCGATGGAGGATATATATTTTATCATTTTTGATCAAATAAGTTTTCGCAAAATGTTGGATTGGGGACAATAAGTGCGGACGAGATGCTAAATGGTACGGGTCTCAAGACGGGATACATCTAGAGCCAATGAGCAATCGTCTCAAATCCAGAACCTAAGTCATGTTAAGTATATTAAGATTTAAAATAATAATAGATATCGTTCCAGGGGGGGCGACTTTTGAGATTCGAGCGCTCGACTCTGACATTTAAAACTCTCTCTAAAACCATGAAATGGTAGTATAAAAATATCAGCATAGGAATTAATCATGATTAATTAAACTATTAATTTCATGGGAAAAGTTTGTGTGCGATTATTTTCGAGTTTAATTTTCTTCAATTCGAGCGCTCGAATCTCAAAAATCGCCCCAAGGTCCGGTTGGTTTAGCACTCAACTGGAAACGAAAGTGTTTATAAAAGGAATCCTACATTTACGAGAGCGACAAAAATATGCCAAAGCTTCCATTACGCAAAATATGATTATGAAACAAAAATTGTTACGCTTGCCGTGCTCTGAATGATAAGTAGCCAGGCATATGTACAAAGGGTTACAATTTTTAAATAAAAAACTAGGTTATGTATGATTTGGACCACCGACTTAGAGGTTCATCTTCTCAAGATTGAATAAAAGTTGACCCTTTAATAGGTTTAACTAATTGCTTTCAAATTAAATCTCGCCGTTCGGTAGTAGATCAATACTTAAGTACATAGAGGATGCTACTAATAGGGTAACGTACGTAAGGTAAGGTACGGTGTATAAGGTTTACGTAATAGTTTAGTAGAAAACCGATAAGTGCGGTATTTAGCAGCGTACAGTCGACGTCCTTTGTGATAATGATAAGGTGCAAAAATGTAAACATATCTTTGATATCGACTGTACAATCCAGCGACAAAATGATAGCGTCTATGTAGTACGGCTTATTTTTTTAATTGGTCTTTTGAGTGAAAATAGATGTCATATACTTCAGAAAAAGTGACCAAACCCTCCGGTGTCCGAGGCCAGACACCGGAGGGTTTGGTCACTTTTTCTGAAGTATATGACATCTATTTTCAGTTTATATGTAGTAGTGTAACTACTTAAAAAAAAAATTGCAAATCAAAAAATATCAAACAAAATAATTTGATTTGCTTCAAGATTCATGGTCTTTTGAGATTAAAATTAGTAACTGTCTTTCTACTTCATTAGATATGTTTTTCTGAAATGATCAAGACTTAACACTATGAATTTTAGAATCAAGTATTACTTGTTAAATTTTCATATTTTTCCCTATTTCTCAATTATGTTCAGTTGGTTTGGCCGTTGTTTACGTTAAGGGTTTGCTGAACGGACAGCTGGCTGAAAGGAAAACTTGTTTACGTCAGGCAATTTTAATTTGGCTCGCCTCAATTGGAATAAACTCATTCATTACATTCCCACGTACACACTTAATGCATTTATCTCACTCAACCGTCCATGGAACGAATCAAAACTTTAAAAATATTATAACCAGACGATATGAATATAAGTGGGTCTCGCTTGCACTAATATTAGTGCGAACCAGTTACGAAATTGACCCCATGTTGGTTTAATATTTTTGGAATCTGAATACGGTTGCGAACGTACGTGAAGCAATTATGAAATTTTCGTATGAAGTCGGTTCTTGATATCAACAGCGCTTACCAAGCGCCTTTTCTCTGGCGTACCAGTTTATGTCTGGTCTGGTATTGTAGAACATTGTGTAGTATTAAGGATCAAGTTACACTAGATATTAGTTAACAGTTTGAACTGAATACTTTGGGAATGGATAGCCGAGGGTGGCGCGGATCGATAACCGGACAGGTAGACTTGCGTAAATAATGAAACCGCTTCAGCCTGTTCAAATGCCATTAGCGATCTGATACGGACAAACTGCTGTTCGATAAATAATACTATTTGAAGGTGGACCGATGGTCTAATCAAGATCGAAGCGAATTGTTGGAGGAAAGTAGTGCCAATACCTACTTGTCGTAGATTCTTTGGGCAAACCGTTTCTCCAGCATCAACAGTAGCGTCTTTCGGCTGATAGTATACCTCGTATCTAATTTACCTTATACCTTCTACATCTAAGAGAGATTAGGAACAGTAATTGCAGAGATTTACTTGATAGAATTTCAACGAAGCGTCGTACTTTAAGCTGAGAGATTTTCTTCTAATTGATGTGTAATAGATGTTCTCTCAATTCATGAGCGTACATAATTCCTATGATATTCTTAATAAAAGCGTGCCGTGAATCAAAAGGCCGGCAATATACTACCATATAATATTTCGGGCTTAGGGACGCAAAGTGTGATGAAAGTTCTTTGTTGCACTTGCCAGGTTACCTCACAATTCAAATATATTTAAGTTTAATATTAATTTAGGTCCTCTCAAATTTGTATGCGTTTCAAGTCAAACTTGTACCTAATTGCCTTTATTATTCTAGACACAAATTAATATCTGCGTGTACACAATTGAATTACATAATTTATATCCTCATGACAAATATGCGGAGCTAAATACTTCTCTTGAATAAAAACTACTACCTACGCCTACAGTTATTAAGTTATTACGTTGGTTATAGACTTCAATGTGTACATCGGTTGTTTGTTTCAACACATATTGTCCTTAAGAACTAATCCAATTACAAGTTTATAGCTCAATAGAACTTGGTCGTGTGATTGGCTGCTTACACAAACTTGTCAGCTGAAAATAGAAACGAGGAACATGCTAGAATAATATTTCCATTCAACTTTGCAGGAAATTCGCTGAATATTGGAGATTCGATTTAAGATGCGGCGGGAAACTATGATTTGATAACTGGATTCGAGAGTGTAACTATGGTTTGACAACTAGAGCCGTATTCTAACTTTAAAACACGTCTAGACACGGTGCCGTATGCTAATTTTAAAATACACAAACAACACAATGTATAAGTAGCTCAAACATAACTCCAACACACAACAAATAATCAACCAATATTGGAGTTGCATCGATCAAGCAAATAAATAAAAAGTGTCCTGGTTTTCCCCGGACACTTTTTTAAAACCCCCCGGACGGCCTCCAAACTAGGACAAATCCGGGGAAACCCGGACGGATGGCAGCCCTAGCTGTGACCAAAGAGAATATAATATTCTTGCGGTGTGACGCTGTCAACAGTGTCAACGATAAATGTTGCCAAAAATTAAGGTAGCGTTCATGATAAGAAAAACTGCGCCCAAAATTATTGCTCAATATTACTCGTGGCTATTTTTATTTAATTTTTATGCTCTCTCTGTTTACTTATTTAATTATTTTTATTGTATTAAGTGATTTGTCATTGTTGTGTCATGCTCCGTGACATCACTCACGTGTGGCCCCGGCGGAAGACCAGCGCTGGCCTCCCAGGCTAGGACCATGCCGAGTCGGGACCATTTCGTGGCAACCATATTCATGCGTTAATTATAAACACCTAGTTATTATTCTTGATTAAGTATGTTTGTTTGCGTGTTGTTGTTGTCGCGAATAAATGTTTTCTATTTCTATTTTCTTTTTCAAATTCTGATTCAGACGTTTAGGCGCTGGCTGTATTGCGTGGTTGCGGTGGCGAGTTGTATTGAAGTTGGATCGTGTCTATATGTGTTTTAAAGTTAGAATACAACTTCAATACAACTCCAATGTATTAACTACGCAATACAGCTAGCGTTTAAACGTCTGTATCAGAAACATCATAAATTGTTTGAAAATTATTCCGCAGTAACTCCAATACAACTTCAATATTGGTTGATTGTTTTTTGTGTGTTATTTGTTATGTTTAATATAGTTGAGTTTCTAATGTATTGTTTATATGTATTTAAAAACTTGAATACGGCACCTGGAATAAATAAAGCCGATATGGCGCGATAAGCATGATTCGAGAATTGGATTATTATAATTAAAGCAGAAGGGTAAAATATTTTACCTTTCCATTTTTTTTTTTTTTAAACAACCATGTATTTTATTGGAAATTAAATGGCATGGTATGATTTGACAACTGGATTCAAGACAAGGCGACGGGGTGACCATGATTTGACAACTGTATTCGAGTGCGTGGGTAGAGTTTTCATTCTCTAGCACCATTCGAATTCAGTGCTCGAATTTGGACTTTCATCAGGCTGAGGTCAAGATTGGGAAAATCGACCTGTAAATCAACTTTAACGTATTGCAGGGTAAAGGATGGTTCAGGTTATAACTTTCCGCGTCCTTCACAACACTTCCGGCACTTCATGAGATCCTCGGAGATCACGTGCTGTTCTTAATACATAATGAAGTATCGGAAGTGTCGGACGCGGAATGCTACAGCGTGAATCATCCTTAAGGACGTTGTATTTTATTTGTTGTATTTATGCAAGGGTCTGTGTTGTATTTGTAAGCTTAAAAACGTTATGACTTACAGTTATTTTATGTTGTTTTATATAGCAATAGGCTTCAATATACACGGTGTAACATGAGGAAACCGAATAATTTTAACAGCGTATTCCTGATCATAATTGGAGACTAAAATGTCGTATAAACTTTTCTGGAATTCGCCTAGTTTCAGAGTTACTACCATTTAAATAAAAAAACATTTTTTAATGTGACTCAGTGCAAAACGCTTTTTTGATGGCGATTTCACCCTTTATGGGGTCTAGTCTAGACATTCTTATTGACAGATATCAAAAGTGCTAAGGAATACTTTACGTAAACTATTTTTTTCGAAAAAAAAATACTAATTTATTTTAATCGACATCTTTACCAATAAAATTTATGTTTTTATGTTCAAAAGCATTTAAAAAATCGAAAAAAAAAGCAAAAAAATTTTGTTTTTTTGGCGAAATCCAGAAAAGTTTATACGACATTTTAGTCTCCAATTATGATCAGGAATACGCTGTTAAAATTATTCGGTTTCCTCATGTTACACCGTGTATATAATTAGGTAACTATTTTACATTTTTGACAATTTTAGTATTCTAATATTTACCCCAGATTTCCATGCAGCAATATTTATGGTCAAATCATGTCTATAACGAACGTATTATTACTTACACGTAGCGCAACCTACCATTATCTAATGACCCACACTACACAATGCCTTCTTTTTATTACTCCGATCGATTATAAAAGCTATGAAACGACACCACAGCGGTGTCTTTGTACTAATTGTTATAGACTTTATAGAGTCATAAAAGGGAATAGGGCCAAACTTTTCCTTATCATCCAAAATTCTGTCCGTTAAGTTTCAGAAGTTTGGAGGACAATTGCCAGATATCACAATTAGATTGATGGAAGTTAAATATGTAGGTACCTGTAGGTATTTGATTAGTTTGATTTAAAATACTTTTCTGGTTGGCTTTTTTTAGAAACTAACAGCGTAATTAATGGCCTCCTAGCCCAGTCGGTAGTGACCCTGCCTACGAAGCTGGAGGTCCCGGGTTCAAATCCTGGTAAGGGCATATATTTGTATGTTTATCACGAATATTTGTTCCTGAGTTATGGGTGTTTTCTATGTATCTAAGTATATATTTATCTATATAAGTATGTACATCGTCGCCTAGTACCCAAACAACGTTTGCTTAGTTTGGGACTAGGGTGATTTGTGTAAGATTGTCCCCAAATATTTATTTATTTATTTAATTAATTGGGAAACTGCGACCGACCTGCGTTTATTTATTTATTTTTGAATGAAAAGGTCAGTTATACTTCTAACGATATTTTTAAATCAGAATATGTCTCAACTTAGAAAAGTATCACACACATACATTGCTGATATCTCTAAATGGCGTGAGTAGGTAATTTTTTCCATCTCCTTTGTAGGTATTATTGAGTGAGGAGCCGTGCCGCTGCTGGAGGTCATTGAGGGCTTCTGGCCGAAGGGTGTGGTGTTTCACCGGTCCAAGAGGCGCTGCCAAATACTTACGCTAGGCCCTGCAGCCAAGATGACAATCGTTTGCAGAAACGAAACGAAACGCTACACGCTCTCGCTCACTCTTCCATATTAGTGCGATAGAGATACGGATATCGTTTCGATTCGTTTTCTGCAAACGATTGTCATCTTGGCAAAGCCCCCAGAGCAGATGGCGCCCAAAATCGTTGTGTCACCATAATAATAGTTATGTGTTCTGTATGTTAGTGTTTATCTATGGACCCTTAATAGCTGCCTGAAATTCTACGGTCATCGATATCGTTAGCGTCCACTAGCCTTCACCACAGAATATTTAGGTATTGAATTTATCACCTGGTAATTGCGGGCCTTCATCCCTATATACATATTTAAAGAGGTCACGAACCCCTTAATTTAAAATGTTCAGAGCTACATCACATTTACGCCATGTTAGGTAAGTGTCGATAGGAAAACCTGATTGCTTTTACGTGGCCGTGCGGTCGGACGACCGCACGACCGCAGCCCGACGCCAAACCTATGTTTCCGTTCGGGCACAATTAGAATTTCGCTTCCCGGTGGGAGTTCACAATTTACGTTTCTAAGTTAAATGGGCCTTGTGACATTTGCCGGTCGAATGATTAGATTGCTATTTTTTTTGGTCTTTCCATATTCGGTTGAGGATGTTAACTTAGAGTGTACTAATTAGAACGTTGTTTGGTCATTTAAGCGGCTTAACAGCCCTAAAACCAGCAATGCATTATTTTGCTCTTCCAATATACTTAGAGAATGAACTTTGAATGGAGATCTATCGATTCAATAAATATTTACTCATCCGAATCAACAATGACAAAGACAAATACAATTTATTGACCACCCTACAAGTTAGCGAGGCTGACAGCTTGAATAAGCTATTATAATCAGCTCCTATAACACCAGCGTTAACCAACTATAACTACCAGTGTATATTGAACTATGGTAGCCATAAAAATTATATCCTAATTCGAGATCACACCTTAAACTAGTTTGCTGCCAGCGACTGCTCGCTTGCTATGGGTATAACCCTGATCGCCTGTTGCTAACTCTATCACACAATACTGCAACATTTTCTTAAAAGGTTGTATAACAAAGGTTTAACCAGGGCACTTATGCCCTTTTATAAAAAGATAAATAGTTAGAGGGTTGCTAAGCAGCTGCGGAAACCAGTTCTACTTTAAATAGGTACACCTGGAGAAGAACTAGTTTAACTTGATAGCAAAGTTTAATCACAGCACATTTTTATAAACTTCTCCGATCTGATCTCGAAGTTATAACTTATAACATACTTAGTACCTAGCTCAGATAGAAACTAAGTCAAGTTTAAGTGTTTCATTTGATTCATTGAGTATTAATGCAAACCAAACACAATCAGAAACTTCATTCAAAGATGACTAACAATAATAAAATGAACCACAATTTGCGATTAACTGTCTTAGTCAATATTATTATTAATAAATTTCGATGACCATATGTGCCTAGTTGGTACTTACTTACAACCTATTTATAGATTACAAATATTTTAACTATTATTAAATGAATGAAATTACAATTAAGTTATGGACTAAGAGCTGGCCACGTCAAATATGACACAATAATGAGAGCAACGAAACCCGTCTAGTAAGATTGAAATACTATCCTAATTGCTAGATCCGGGCATCTAGCAGCTTTTAAGATGGATGAAGGGTCAGAGATACAGATTAGATAAAAAATTCAGTTGGAAGAAAGTAATACCAAAATAGGTAAAACCTGCCGAAGTTGCTTTATTTAGAGAGGATGGGGCCTATATTTTAACATAGGAATAAAAAACATTGCGTATTATTTTGGAAACAGAAACAGTAGGCGACACATTATGAATTACATTATACGTCGTTTTGGACTACTTTCCCCCATCAGAAAGTTTTGCAAATTATATAATCTGATTATTTATATAATTTCTCATAATACTGCATCAAAACCAGAACTGTATTTACTGATTTGTATTCTTAAAGTGGTTTGAATTCTTGGACCTCCACCACTTTACAGCTGCCAGATGACCGCATCTAGAAATAAGCATAGCATAGCAAACTAACGAGAGGGGTTTCGTCGCTCTCATCATTGTGTCATATCTGACGTGGCTAGCTCTCCGTCTATTAGTTTACTGTTCCGGTCAGGAATCATTAATATGTATTACTTATATATATGAGGTACCGTAAAACCTCCCAAAGTACTGCTACTATGGTGCACGAGTTCAAGATGTAATAAAGCATTAATTAAATTATTATTTTTTGGATTTTTCTAATTGTTTTCATTCATTTATAATTTTATATTGACATATTTTGACATTATTATGACATATTTTGTCATAGAACTGTGTCATGTAAATAAAAGACACCTGAATGAAGATATTCCAGTCACTTTTTGGCCCATAGTTGGGAGCTTTGGACTATAGTTGGATTTTACGGTACCTACTAATAAAGTAAACGTCCTAGAGCTTGACACGCTAATGAAATATAATTGACACCCTGCGATCACCTTTATTGCTAATGACCTAAGTTTAAATGTGACATAGTGCCGTATTCTAATTTTAAAATACATTAAAACACTTATCTCAAACATAACTCCAATACACAACAAATAATCAACCAATATTGAAGTTGCATTGGAGTTGCATCAGAATAATTTTCAAGCAAATTCTGATATTTCTGATTCAGACGTTTACGACGAAATATCTTAAAAGCTTTAAAAATTTGCTTAAAAGTGCTAGCTGTATTGCGTAGTTAATGCATTGGAGTATTTGGAGTTGTGTTGAAGTTAGATCGTGTCTAAACGTATTTTAAAGTTAGCATACGGCCCATATAACCGGGACAATGACGAGCACCGTGAACGTATTTTGTGTCATTAAAAAAAAAAATCGGCCAAGAGCGTGTCGGGCCACGCTCAGTGTAGGGTTCCGTAGTTTTCCGTCCGTCACAGAAAGTGTCCCCACTTAAGAGTTAAAATAACACCGCCATGTAGGATATGATATGAGCGTTCCACCTACAGCGACATCTATCGGCAAATTAAGTAAACTATTGCGCGCGAGCTTAAAGTATGGAAGATGATTTTTATGGGATAATTCTTTATTGCGTGAACCGATTTTCACCGTTTTTACTTTATTTGAAAGCACGTCATTTCATTGTGATTTTGTAGAAATTACAAGTACAATAAACACCTGCTTATACGGTTAAATTACAAACTTAGTTCAGAAATTATTTTGTACATTTTTTTCAAAAACTATTAAACCTATCAAGTTCAAAATAATTTTCCTAGAAAGTTTTTATAAAGTTCTACTTTTGATATTTTTTTCATATTTTTAAAACTTATGGTTCAAAAGTTAGAGGGGGGGGGGGACACATTTTTTTTTACTTCTGGAGCGATTATTTCCGAAAATATTTACATTATCAAAAAATGATTTTAGTAAACCCATATTCATTTTTAAATACCTATCCAACAATATATCACACGTTAGGGTTGAAATGAAAAAAAAAATCACTCCCCACTTTACGTATAGGGGAGGTACCCCAATAAAACATTTTTTTCCACTTTTCATTTTACCACTTTGTCGGCGTGATTGATATACATATTAGTACCAAATTTCAGCTTTCTAGTGCTAACGGTCACTGAGATTATCCGCGGACGGACGGACGGACGGACGGGCAGACATGGCAAAACTATAAGGGTTCCTAGTTGACTACGGAACCCTAAAAACATTTTTTTTACTAGCGAAATCTACTGAAAAAAATGTGTAACTAGACTGTCGAACGTGAACATGAGTGTTTTTATTCATTTATTACAATAGACACAACCAAATGACATTAGATTATTAACGGTTACCATATTCCGAACACGGCAGACATAATTTGATGGGACAAATTAAAGGACGCAATAATAAATTGGAAGAAATATATGTATTTCTCTTAAATTATAACCTTATTAATTTTGTTAAAAGTAAAGTAATCCTTACTCCGTGAATGCTCCGGCTGTGGGATGAACTCCCCTGCAGAGGTTTTCCCAAAGAACTACAGTATGGCGTTCTTCAAAAAGGTGTGTACAGGATTCTTAAGGGTCGGCAACGCGCATGTGACACCTCTGTAGTTGCAGTGGCCTTTGTCGAAAATGCACACAGACAGTGAGGCGAAAGTGTTTATAATATGTACTATATTCTGTTTGTATTGTTTTTAATTTAAACTGTCTTTTTATTATTAATTATAATAAAAAGTTTATCACCTCCTTTTTTTTGAAGATGGTAAAAAAGATAAAAGGTAAATTCCAAACAAGGCGTTTCAAAGAAATTGCGCGTCCCGTTTTTTATTCGTTCCATTATTATCAGGGCAGGAAATAGCTGTCAGTTCCATTACATGCGGTCGTATTAGACCCCTCCAGTGTAAGTATGAAGTATTCAAGCTTTTAGGTCAACGGGCCTTGGCCGTGCTCTGACTACCTTAATAATCGCACAAGTGGAAGCAGTATGCCTTAAGGGTCCTAATTCCGTAAAATGTCGAAAAACTCATCATCATCATCATCATCATCATCAGCCTATTTTAGTCCACTGCTGGACATAGGCCTCCCCCAATGAGCGCCATAGCGCCCTGTCTTCAGCTTGCCGCATCCAGCATCTGCCTGCAGTCTTTCGCAGATCGTCATCCCACCTTGCCAGAGGGCGTCCTACACTACGTTTGCCGAGTCGCGGTCTCCACTCAAGAACACGTTTACCCCAGCGGTTGTCGGTTCTTCGCGAGATATGGCCGGCCCACTGCCACTTCAGCTTGCTAATTCTTTGAGCTATGTCGATAACTTTGGTTCTCTGTCGGATGTATTCGTTACGAATCTTATCCTTCAGAGAAACTCCGAGCATAGCTCTTTCCATAGCTCGCTGAGCGACTTTGAACTGGTGGACCAGCCCTACCGTGAGTGTCCACGTCTCAGCTCCGTAGGTCATTACGGGTAGGACGCACTGATTAAAAACTTTCGTTTTCAAGCATTGCGGTATGGATGACGCGAGGACTCGGCGTAGTTTCCCAAATGCTGCCCAGCCTAGCTGGATCCTCCTTTTGGCCTCCTTCTCGAAATTGTTTTTACCTAACTGCAGGATCTGCCCAAGGTAGGTGTACTCAGAAACAATTTCAAGAAGGTGGCCATGTACGACGACCGGTCCTGGATCAATGTGGCCATTGATCATGACTTTGGTTTTATCCAAATTCATGCCAAGACCGATGCGTCGCGAGGCTGAAGCTAGGCCGTCCAGCATCCAGGTCAGCTCCTCTAGCGACTCCGCCATTACGACTATGTCATCAGCGAATCGCAGGTGTGAGATGTAATCGCCGTTTATGTTTATGCCCTTACCTTTCCAGTCCAGCGTCTTAAACATGTCTTCCAATGCGCTTGTGAACAGTTTCGGGGATATGACATCCCCCTGTCTCACCCCTCTGCGCAATTGGATGGGTTTAGACTGCTGGCCCTGTACTTGGACACTCATAGTGGCGGCTTCGGAGAGACATCTCAGCACCTCGATATAACGATAGTCTACTTGGCATCGCTGTAAGGATTCCAGAACAGCCCAAGTTTCCACGGAGTCAAAGGCCTTCTCATAGTCCACAAAAGCGAGACACAGGGGCTGATTATACTCTTCGGACTTCTGTATAATCTGCCTCACTGTGTGAATGTGGTCTATGGTGCCATATCCTCCGCGGAATCCAGCCTGTTCCGGTGGCTGGAACTCGTCGAGTCTTCTGGCGAGACGATTCGTGACCACTCGTGAGAAAAGCTTATAGACGTGGCTCAGAAGTGTGATGGGTCTGTAGTTTTTAAGGAGGGTTTTATCACCCTTCTTAAAAAAGAGCACCACCAAACTCCCGCTCCACGCCTTAGGAGTTCTCCCACTGTGAAGGACGGTATTGAAGAGGTTCTGCAGCTCCTGTATAACAGGAGCTCCTCCTGCCTTCAGAAGCTCTGAAGTAATACCATCCTCACCGGGGGCTTTTCCATTTTTAAGCTGCCTCAGAGCTAACACGATCTCGTCTTGACTGATGTCTGGCAGTTCGTCGGTATAGTGGCGTGTCAGGGTGGCTCTTGAATCATGGTCGTCTCGTCGGGAGTGGGGGGCATGTGCAGAGTACAGCCGGCCATAAAAATCCTCTATCTCGGCGGAGATCTCCGGCTTCGACAACACGGTCCTCCCGTCGTGCGTTTTTAGCTTCGTCAGGTGGCTCCTGCTAAGCTGCTGAGTGAATACTTTGGACCCTCTGTTTCGCTCTATCGCCTCTTCAATAAGGCGTGTGTTGGAGCTCCGAAGGTCGCGCCGTACCATCTTCGCAATTCGCTTATTCAGGTCTGACCTCTCTGACGAAGTCGCTTGGGTAGTCTCCCGTCTTCTTGTCATCAGCCCCAGAGTCTCATCCGAGAGTTTGGACTTCTTGCCAGTACGCTGTTTTCTGCAGAACTTGATACCCTCGTCCCTCAGCGTTTCGACCAGATTGCGTAGGGTCTCGTCGGCGTCATCAGTGGGTTCCAAGGCAACAAATCTATTCCCGAGAAGCTGCTGAAACTCCTCGGTGCCCGCGACGATTTGGATTTGGTTAGGCCGGAGCGTGGACTTCATCAGACGGTTTCTTTCAAGCTTCAAGTTGATATTCAGAGAGCCTCGGAGCAGTCGGTGATCAGATCCGGTATTGAACCTGTTGATCACTGAGACATCTCTGAATATGTGCTTGCTATCCGTCAAGATGAAGTCGATCTCATTTTTTGTCACAGTGTCGGGGCTCTGCCATGTCCACTTCCTTTGAGGCTGTTTCTTAAAGAAGGAGTTCATTAAGAATAGCTCCTCTTTCTCAAGGAAGTTGACAAGCATTTGCCCCCTGTGATTCCTAACTCCATAACCATGCGGGCCTATTCGGGATTCGTTGCCAGTCCGGATTCCCACCTTGCCGTTAAAGTCCCCCATAACAACGTTGAAGTGAGCCTTTGTGGTGTTGTGCAAGGCTTTGGATATGTCTTCATACATATCCTCCACTTCATCATCCGAGTGTGCCGAGGTCGGTGCGTAAACCTGAACTACCTTCACGCTATACCGCTTGGAAAGCCGAAGGATCAGGTACGCTACCCTGTTCGACACACTGGAGATTTCTTGAACGTTGCTAGAGAGGGCCTTATTGACGAGAAAACCTACGCCACCCTGGGATGTTTTATCACCCTCGCGAAAGTAGAGAAGATGGCCTGAGTCTAGGGTTACAGTGTCCTCCCCCTCTCTACGGACTTCACATAACCCAAGAACATGCCATTTAATGTTCTCTAACTCCACTTCCAACTGCGCTAGATGATGGTCAAGCCTCAGAGTGCGTCCGTTGAACGTAGCCAGGGTCAATTTAGGAAGTGTGTGGTAGCCTGTTGTAGCCCGGGGATTCCTAGCACCCCCTGCCCCGCCGTTACCGTGGCCGCTACCATGGCCAGGAATAGCGAGGCGGCCGGGAACTGGGGGCCATTTCTTGGCTGAACTTATCATAAAGGGGTAATGCCCATAATCCCCACGCTGGGCATGCGGGTTGGGGATCGCAGTTTGGTGGTGGGATTTTTCTGCAGGGGCGCTGCTGCCCGCCCCCCGGTATGTCCCTTAGTCGCCTCTTACGACACCCACGGGAAGAGTTGGGGGGTCGAAAAACTATTATTGATAAATCCCGCATAAAATACAATTTATAAGATAGTTTGAAGTATGTGTAAGGCATAAAAATGCTTTTGATACATACAAGATGTAACAAAAATGCTGGTGATCCTTGAGGACATAATTGGTATCATATTCTGATTATGAAAAACTAAATGAAAAAATTTCGCGCGAAAAAAAATTTGTTTTGCATGGAGGGTTGGCCGGCTCCACGTGTCCCATACATTTTTTTTTGCGCCAAAATTGTTTTCTCCTACTTTTTCTTAGTCGCAATGCGATAGCAATTATGTTCTTAAAAGGATCAATAATATTTTTAATACAATTGCTCAAAAAGTTTACTTTATGTAGCTGCAAATCGTGCGTAAAGTTTGATTTTATGCACTAGTGCTAAAAAGTAATCTGATCTGCAAATCGTGCGTAAAGTTTGATTTTACGCACGATTTGCAGTTATATTGCATTTTAAATTGACCAATCAGAACACTTCACTATATTAAATCCACCAATCACAACACATATCGGAGTTAATCGGAACGCTCCAAAAAAGTATCTAGACTTTTTTGGTGCGTATACTGTGTAAATAATTTAAGTCCTTAAAAAAACATTGTATTTAATATCAACCAATCAGAATACAGCAATGTTAAAATCGACCAATCAGGAAACGCAATTTATTTCTCAAAACATGAGGTGTATTTAGTTCCTACTTCACAATCATTAAAAAAGATTTAATTTTTTGGGAAACGCTTTAAAGTGTGTTTAAACTGTTAAACCAGCTATTAGACATGGCGATTTGTAGGGCCCAACCTGTTGTGTTGGGAGGTGTAATAGGAGGTTGGGCCCGTAGGGAGCTGAAGGAGGGTGTGGGAGAGGCAGGGTACACAACAGGTTGGGCCCTACAAATTGCCATGTCTAATAGCTGTTTTAAAGAGCTAATTATACCGTCGTCTGTGGCATTTATTCGCGGTATTGATATTTTGTATCTATGTCAAAGAAGTTAAAAAAATTAAAAGACCGTCAAGTTAATACCATAATTTCACCTTAGTTTAGTTATTGTGCGTAAATAATATTTATTTTTATGATATTTTCTCGCAATCGAAGTGAAACATTGTATGCATTACTCTGGTCTAAAAGTCATATTACCACTCCGAACAATTTTCCCTCACTTCGGTCGGGAAAATGACCACCTGGTGGTAATATGGCCTACTTTAGACCCTTGTCAAACAATCTACTATTATTTCATTGTAGTTTTTTCGCAATTGTATTAAAAAACGTTGTTCGACACACGTGCAGAAGTGTCATTTTCACTCGTCCCGAGTCTTGACCCTCGCCTGTCGGCTCGGGCCAAGTAACCTCGGTACTCGTGCAAAATGACATACTTCTCGTAGGGTGATTGTGCTAGTTTCCCGTCCATGGTCAGTTTCTGTCCACCTGACGGTTCTGCTACAAATATATGGGGAAAACTTGAACGTAAATTAATTTTCCTGCGGAAGTTTGGTCTTGTTGCGATCCATAATATCTAAGAAACAATTCTACTATCATAAAAAAGTAATTTGACAAATAGTGCCTTAAAAAATAAAACATTAACCATTACCTCGAATTCGGTCCTAGAAAATGTCATCGTAATGAAGAAAAAAACTTGTGGCGGGAAAAGTTTATGATGAGTTTTATTAATGATCTAGGCAGTGCACTAAATATGTTTGGAACGAATTATCTATTTTAAAGTTAATTGTACAATATTTTAAGTGGAGATTAAAGTTTTAGAATATAATTAGTATATAAACTTTGTCGACCAAAACTAGCAGAGCAATTTGGTATAAATTTCAGATTTGCGACCACCTGATCCCGGAAACCCAGACAGCTAGGTAAATATTTCTAATGGTTATTTTACTTCAAAATACTAAATAACACGTAATATTATAGTATATAGTAGTATGGTAATATTATATTTGATTACGTAGGTACACTTACACTTTAGTTTCTATCCATTCCTGATATAATGTTACGTAAATAAATGTAATAAATAAAACATTTAAATGACTTGAGCAAAGACCAAAACTAGCTCTTCTGTTGCATTGTTATCGTTAATATACGAGTTATTTGTGAGTAGACAAAACTATAATTAACATTAGAATGACCAAATGGTAGTATAGGTAGAATAACAATTATAACCTCCATACTACGGCGTGCTCTGCTTATTTCACTTCAAAAGAAAGCTTTCTGATCGTGCCATTGCCATCGTCCGTACACACACACACGCACATACACCCGTACATCTTTCACAATGAATGATATCCGTTATTTTCACTAAGCACTATCACATCACCTTTATCTATTTACCGGCAATTAAAACCACACGAAAACAAACAAACAAAAACATGCGCTGTTAAATATTTGAACAAATACATCCGAAAAAAGGAAGTCTCGTGTTTTGAGCTGATTACTATGAAAAAAGCTACTTTTTTAAATAGTCGCATAACCTTCGGATCTGATCGGAACCAATCGGAAACCTTCGGCGGCACGATTCCGGGTAATGCACAACCCTTAGAGAATTCAACCAACCGGACACGCCATTGACAGGCGTTCCCCTCTGCCGAACACATATGACCAGTGGTCATGCATACACCTATTTGTATTACGTACGAATAGCCACAGAATACACTTGACGTTCCCCTCCCCCGCAAAAATCGGCAGACATGGCTACTCCGGGTTGAATTCTCTAAGGAACGACCCAATAATGAACGATCCAATGCGCGGTTTACTCAGAGAGTTCTAAACCAGGAGAGGCCCTGAGTATCATTTCCCCTCTGTCAAAAGTATTGGCGGAAAATCTAGTACATCTATAAAAACTATTTCAATAATCGATGTCACGCCATTTTCGTCATCGCTGTCAATGGATAACAAGCTCCGTGAAAATGCCCTTATGCGCTGTTTTTGGATGTAAAAAAATGTAATATTTCGTCTAGTTTACAAAAAGATGAAATACCATTTCAGATGTAAGTACAGTTTTACTTTATTTATCATTACTTTCGTAATAAAAGATTTAACCTAAATCGAAAATCAAGCTTCGTTTACAGAATCGATTCAAAGACAATCGTTTTCTTTCTGACGGGCAGTAACTATTTGACGTTTGACACTTCTCCATATTTAACGCGCTTAAGGATTGCTGTCTTCTATATTTTGTTTGAAAATACAATCAAAAATGATCCTTGGCTTTTTTGTTTGACATTTCCAAAGACTGCATCCAATAATGAACCATATGTTAACATTTGTACAGTCGACTATCTATTGCTCCATTTAGTGTTATGAAGTATAAAAAGAATATGTCAAATATGTTTGGTGTTTTCAAGTCAAAGGTACATCTTTGTCGGTTGTCAATAAAGCGTTGCTGCCATAAGAATTCATTTAGAAATAAACTGTATTAACAACCGACAATGATGTACCTTTGACTTGAAAACTTCACATGCGTGCTACCTCGCCCCCCTCAGATTTTGGCAGACTTTTTTGTTTGGAAAGATGAGGCGAAGCGTACTCCATTTATAGAGCTTTATGGGTTTACTACGTTAGTAGTGTCAATTGCATTAAGCCTTGGTCAAACAGCAAGCGTGGCTCCGATCCGACTGGGTCACATCAGTCGGACGTTAGGCAGCGCGGTGCGTCGTGCGAGCGTATATATATATAGAAAAAAATATCTTCTCTTCGAAAAAATAATCTTGGCTTCGGAAGGAATGAGCGACCCTCCGCGCGCGCATGCTGTATCGGGCGCGAGTCACGCCCGCATCGCACGCGGCCCCGCCGCGTTCACGCGCGCGATGAGGGCGTGTTGAGAGCGCGAGGCCGGCACGATCCACGCGCGCCCTGTTTGAACAGTCATCGCGTCGGCGTCACGCGGCGCTGCGCCACGCTTGCTGTTCACTCTTGCAATCACAGTATATTGCTACGCTCGCACGACGCACCGCGCTGCCTAACGTCCGACTGATGTGACCCAGCGCGGCGCAGCGTGCCGCCGCGTCCCGCCGCGCAGCGCTGCGCACGCGCCGCGTGGACGCCAGGGGCCGCGCGACGCGGGGCGCGACAGAAGCGGGGCGCGGCGCCGGCGGGACGCAGTCTGTTGACGTCGCTAACCTGTTAACATGTGCCGCGGTCGCGCCGCGCGACCGCGGCTCTGCGCCACGCTTGCTGTTTGGCCAAGGCTTTATAGTACAAGCAGTCACAGTGGTTAAAATTAAAGGCCAACAATATCATTGTTTGGTGATAAAATGCCTTAGTTATAATATTCGATTGTTTGGTTGAGTTAATTATAATGCCGTGATCGATTTAACAATGATTGTATGAAAAAAAAACGAATTTATTAAAACTAACTACGCCAATTTGTTTCCTTAATCGAACCTAACTGTTTGCTAAAATTAACGGAAATAAAGAAACACGGTGTTAATCCTTACTATCATTAGTTTTTAGGATTCCGTAGCCAAAATGGCAAAAACGGAAACCTTATAGTTTCGTCATGTCCGTAGTTCGTCCGTATGCCATGGCCATTTTTTATTTGGAGACTATAACTAATATTGATGAAATTCTAACAGAAGGTGTATTTTGTATACCTCAACTTAGTATTGGAGTAAAATTGCTGAAAAAAAATTTTTTAGGGGGGAGCCACAAGGGGTTTTCCATGCATGTAACAATTTTTTTTTACCAAATATCATCATGTTGCACATCAATCGATAGGACTTTAAAAATAACATTGAGGTTTGTTTTATCATTTTTTGATTAAGTGAATATTTTCAGAAATAATCGCCCTACTCAGTGGACGAAAACTAGCAGAGCCCAGGACGGAAAACTGACATTTATGGACGAAAACTGACGAATACCCCACTTTTTCAAATAATATTTTTTATACAGAATCTCGCAAGTATGGATAATTATCGCGTAATATTAACATAAACTAGACTATATAAGCTATTAAATAAAATATAATACATTTAAGTAAAGGTACTTTAAGATATTCTTTTTGCATCACAAAGCTGGCAAAATCGATAAGTGGACGAAAAGTAGCACAATTACCCTACTTGTATCGAAAACTACTATTTTGTTACAGCCTAGCTGTACGAGTATAAGTATTTAATATTATTAAATACCCCAAGATGCAATTCTTACAGAAAGTGTCCTGTGAAGTATGATTTATAGGTCATTAAAAATAATCGTAATGAAGTTAAATTGACCATGTAGTAATGAATTTTTTTACGTGATAGAAATATAACTTAAATTTCGGTAATATTTTTAGGGCAAAATATTTAAAGGATATTCGTGGAAAAAATGAAATGTAACCCTGTTTTCATCAAAAAACTGGCATATAATCAGAAAGTATTTTGTCTATTATCCAAGATAAAACTTTGATTTTTATTTCATTGGCCATCTCGTATATATACTCAATATAAGGCCTTCCAGTACCTACAACCATTTTTTTTCATATTTTACTCGTTAAAATGTAATATTTACTCCGTTAGCCGTCTAGATAAAGTAATAAACCAAATGAATGCATTAATCGTTGATTTAAAAACACCAAGTGTTTTCACCATACCCTTTTTTGGGAATAAGGCATCTTAAGTTCAGATAACTATTCTGTATAGCCAGTACTTCATATAAATATTGACTAGGAAAATATTAATGATTTTATTTTATTAGAAAATACGAGAAATGACGAATCTCCTTATTCGAGTTTCACGAAAAGTGTAAAACAAGACAATATTTCTTCTTGTCATGTAAATTTAACGAAAGATGATATAAAATAAAAGGGACTCGATAATTTAAATAATCGAGTCGTTTAATTTGCCTCGTTAGCACAAAAAACACGTATTTCGTTGTTAGGGAACAGAACACAATATCTATTTAGAAAATTTAATTCTGTCTGTGTCCGATGAATTAATGTTAGCTGTTGAATATTCAAACGTTTCTATTATAACACTGCCCAAAAATGGCCTACACGCATTAGAACCATACGTCCATTAAAAACGGTTGAATTTGAATTTAAAATTTATTACGCAAGAATACGATATACAATTGTTTGAAATTTCTACGGGTGCTACGACTTCTTATTCTTGGTGAAGCAAGAGCAGCAGACTTTTTTTTAAACCCTCTTCTATGATTTCTAATTAAATAACAGATATTTGCGGAATTAGAGGTACGAGTATTATGATTATGATTATTAAAGGTGCCGTGTATGACAAGCTTTACTAGTGAATCTTTCGGTACACAAACAATAGGCACGTATCTTGTTTGCATTAGGCACAAGCCAGTGGGCCGGATGAGCGTTTTTCTTACCCTGGCTATTCACGTCACGGTATTTGCGTAATATGGTTCTGCATCTCTATTCTTTTTCTGTACTAAAGAAAGAGATAAAACACGAATTTCTAAGCCAGTACGAAGTAAATTGCCGGCTTATAGGACCGGCAATAAACGGAATGCTTGAGCAGAACGCGGAAAACGAGGATTTTCTTTATTTAGTTTACTATTCAGTGTACTTTTATGTAGGTATTGTTAGACAGGGTTTAAGATTATTATTTTATTGTAGACGAGTTTAACGTTTCATATAGCCTACCTTACACTGGCGTAGAGTCCATACAACTCGATTTACATGGGTTTACCAAATTGTTTTTATACAATTTATCACTTTTTCTAACAGAAAAAGTATGCAGGCGTAGCTCCGGTTTTTGACACCACCACTGATTAACCTTAGGGTGGTTCTTAGATAGTATTTGTTTATTTTTTGTATTTTGCGAGGCTTCAACCCTTCATTGTGTTATTTGGCAATAAAGATGACAACTGCCTTTTTTTAGAATTTTTAAACAAGTTTTACAGTTCGCGGCAAATTTGTAATTCTTCTACTTACTAACTTCTTGACTGATATCAAGAACTTATAATTATTATACATGTTTTTAAGGTGGGGCATTCCACTCATACAATAGTATGTTATTCAATCAAATACAAACACTGAAAACATTGAAAAAATAATCAACCCAGCAGGATTTGAACCTCGCATCGATACGCCTTACCGGGGCCTTAAAGCGATCGAGCCCCGGTAAGGCGTATCGATGCGAGGTTCAAATCCTGCTGGGTTGATTATTTTTTCAATGTTTTCAGTGTTTGTATTTGATTGAATAACATACTATGATATCAAGAAGGTAGTTTTTTTACTCTAAGTAGAAGAATTACAATTTTTCCGCGAACTATAGAACTTGTTTAAAAATTCTAAGTTCTTTGTTTACGCATCAGCTTTTTATCACTGCATTTATTATATTTCAGAGTACAAAGACAGCCGCTAGAGTACGTCTACTATATAGCGTAAAATAAAACTAAAAACTAGGAGAATTACAAACTTGCCGCAAACTGTACCGACCTTTAAAACTAGAAAAAAAAAATAGCGATGACAAAAAAATGAGGGCGCCCCTCATAGTGTTATTTGGCGTTTGCCCCGCAAAATATAAAAAATAGAGAAATAAGAACCACCCTTCCCTCCCTTCTCCGTGAGGCAGGTGCCTAATAAATTGACCCTTCGTTCTCCTTCCATCATTCAAGGGTCAACTTTGGTAAGTTTCGAACTACTATGTAACAACTTAACCTTTAAGACCGACCTTTCACGGATAGGTTACGCCACGGTACCTACTTTTTAATGAATTGTAAAACTTTGATAGGAACACTACCTATTATATAAGTTCCAGTTCCATTTCCAAGTATTGAAACAGTCTACACGTAATTTTGTAATGATTTTATTGTATGTATTTGTATTCATTCATAATTATTTTTATTGAAATTTTGCATATTAATGAATTTTATTTGTAATGATATTATTATTATTTTTATTGACGTCGACATTTAATTTTAATTACTTATAGTTTAATTTTCTATGGTACTTATATTTTAATTATAATATTAATATCATGGTTAAATTATCTGAAAATAACACAGATCTAGTATAGACAGATGGATTGACAAATATCAAAAGTGCGACAAAAACTGAAATGCTAGTGTGGGTAAATTGTCTATGTGAGCGTAAAAAATAGTGGTGCCAAGTACAACAGGTCAATTATCTATCGATATTTGACTTTATCAACCGACTTCAAGATTTCGAAGGAGGAGGTTATCAATTCGTCGGAATCTTTGTTTTTGCTATTTTTTTTTTATGTATGTTCACCGATTATTCGAAGACGGCTGGACCGATTTGGAAAATTCTTTTTTTGTTTGAAAGCGTATACTTCACAGTTGGTCCCATTGTAACCATGTTAGGATCTGATGATGGGATCCTGCAGAAATCGAGGGAACTCTTCAACTATTATAGGCACACCTATGGTGATTTGAGTATTTTTTACAGCAGATCGAGCATTTGGTGTTGAAAAGGTGGATGCTTAGTGAATTCGGTTCTTTTTTGTTTAAAATTATTATCGATAAGTTGCAACGTTAAATTTATATTCATGTTTTATACTATACGGCATATTAAAATTCTAGAAAACTAAAATATATTTATTCAGAATTATTTTATATTTACACGATTAAATATGATCTGTTAAAAAGCGGGTGCATGTTATTTTACAGAAATTAAGATGTTGGCACACCTTTAGATTTGTCATTTTTTTCTCTCGCACTTGTAGAGTGTTTATATACGTGATAGTTTGTTTTTTACATACTTCTTTATTATAGCGTTATTAATTGTGACGCTTATAAAATCGCATGCAAATGTAGTCTTGTATCAATGCTATCTTGGTGGAGTGTAAGTTGGGTGGAAGTCAAAGTGGTAGGCGCAGCACACACTTAAGAGTGGAATTTAGCTTTCATAGATAAAAGTAAGCGGAAGTCGGAAATTTCTCTATGGGGGCTGAATTTTTGTATGGAGCACATAGACAACATTCAGCCCGATTTCCGTTTTTCGCCAGCTATTTGATGGTAGCTGAAATCCGCTAAGTGTGTTTAGCGCCGTATTTAAATGAAATAAAGTTTAATTTAAATCAGTCTTTAATAATTATTATAACAATTTCTTAAATGAATATAAATCAGTCTTTAATAATAATTCCCCTCCCCCTAAAACTATTTTCTTAGCTAAAAAAAACTGGGTAGCGGCCATTAGCGGCACATAAAAAACGTTATAATTTCATTAATATACGCCTTTATTTATATATGGCTGTGATATAGGGACAGACACATGACAAAGCTATAAGGATTCCATTTTTGCCATTTTGACTACGGAACCCAAAAAAGAGATAAGAGGATATAGATCGTGTCTTACAAATAGGTAAATGTAATAAATAAGCCCATAAATCGGGTATTACAGTTAAAATTTACTATTTATCGTTTGTCCGAAAAGAGAAGTGTCGTGGTTTATATGAGATTCCTCCTCCATTTTACGATACTTCTCTTTCCGAATAGGCTATATCAAGCAAGATTCAAAACGGGTACAAAAATACAATAAGAACACAATTTAACATTTATACGTAATGAATGACATAATGTTAATACGAGATTTATTTATTTATTATAATTCTTTCGAAGCTATAATTATAATTTTCATATCGAACAGTTATCGATATTATGTCCCTACGATATTTTGTCAAACCCTAGCGTAAAATGACAATTTTGATTTTTACACAAAATAATCTTTAATATTAACTATTATGATAAAATATTCACATGCAGTAAAAGAGACATTAATATTTAATGGTATCAAACGGTTATTTACATGATTTATTTGGCTAATTTGATAAAATATGGTTTCAAAAACATCGATCGGAATATCATATTTACCTGTGAAACGAGTGATTGCCTGGGTTTTTTATTTGTGTAATTGTGCAATCCGGGACGCAACACGACAACATTCTTCTTTTGTTTCATTCCAGGTAAATGAACAGCGGATAATATTATATTTTTCAAGATTAAATATGAGCACTCACGACGCAGGTGTTTAAGTGTAAAGAGAGACGTCAAAAGTCGTCCTGCTAGGAGACTGATCATGTATCTCTTTCGCACTCGCAGAATGTTCATATACGTGTTGGTTTCTCTTTTGCGCACTTCGTTTGTCTTTTAGCAAAGCGCCATTTTAGGTCTGTGGAAAATAAATGCATATTTAATTTAATTTTAATTTAATTTATAAGTATTTATTGAAACGATCTTTTGGTATTCGTTTGGTTCTTATTGTGCCATTACGCGTGGTCCGACACGCACTTGGCCGGGTGATTTTCCAGTGGTTCTAAATGCTGCAATTCTCTATTTGTGCGAATAACGTGTTAAACCTTTTTTATACTTATTTATTTTCATAGACATAAACAAAAAGGAAGATGAGTGACGTTCATAGTAAACAAAACTGAAATGTGTTCCAGCACCTACACACTTGTAAAATGCTACACACCGCTATAATGTATGTTTATCATGGGCAAAAGAGATAAACCTATATAGTTAACAAGGGTATGCAAAGGGACCTCCATATTTTGCGCATTGCACAAAGTGAGACTCTGCCACACGACTAAATAATTCAATATAGGTCCCGGAACCTATATCTGATGGCACACAATCGAGCGCCTGGTACCATATCTCCCTTATTGTATAAATCAATGTTTATTTTATTGAAATAATCTACATTCTACAACATAAAAAAATAATTGCAAAAAGTAAGTACCAATATTTTATACTTTTAATATCACATTTAAAACCAAGCATTTAGCAATAAACTTAACTTTGTTAGTAGGTGTGCTACTGTTGCCTAAATACGCTGAAATTAGCGTCTACATGAGGCCTTACTCTTCGCTCCAACGCACGCTGGGTCTGTCAGGTCAGTGAATCAGTGAATACTCCAATTGTTCCATAGAATTGAGATCATTTGGCCGTATTAACTCAAACCTACCCTTGTTGCAAACAACCTTACTTGCAAAACTGGTAGACCTGGGATAGTATAAGTGGTTCTGGGTATTTTCCCACCCTTTCAACTTACGGCATAAGGAGTACTTGGGTAGGTATTAGGTAATCCCGAATGTCGGATAATTCTGAAAATCACTTATATGTCACAATTCTATTATATGAGAGTGACATACACATTTCCGTACATTCGGAGTATTAGGTATTGTCACATTAGTTGAGGTCACGCACACAACATGTCACGTAATGACAGCGGGATTTTGAAATTACTGTTCTTTTTTAGTACCGATAGCAAGTTCAACAGTGAACTGCAAGATTGACACTTAGTTGACAAATTTCTTTTTAGTGAATACTTTAAGATTTTATTACAATAATATGTCTCGTTTATATATAACACATCTCTTGTATTACTTATATAATTTTATGTTTGCAATGATATTCGCAACTTTTTCCGTTTCAATTAGGTAGTTTTATTTAAATGAAGAGGTATCTGAATGATAAATAAAAGTCCGATATTAGTATACTGTTGGTTCTGCCTTTTCTAAAATATATCGTGCTTTTAATTACATCTAGACACACGGCAGTGTGTCCGCCAAGTTCGAGCAAAAAAAAGCGACACACCGGCCGTGGGTTATATTACACGAACCATTTCGGGCCAATTTCGACCACTCTATAACTCAAAACATATTTTATCTACGGATATGAAATTTCGAGTGTCTGTTGACATCCCCTTAATCGTCTAGAATACAAAATTTCATTATTCTACCTATAGCAGTTCTTGAGATATTGACGTCCGAAAATCGCTATTTTTACTATACACTCACTCACTGACTCACTGACTCATCAAAAACCTAGACCACTTCCAATGGTCGTACTGACTTGAAATTTGGTATGGAGATAGGTTTTAAGGTCAAAGTAAAGGGAACAATCTGAAAACGGCCAAGTGTGAGTCAGTTTTAAAAATAGCGAAGGTGTAACTTTGTTCTACTATGAAGTCATAATGAACTAAATGGGTCTATCTTCCAATGGTCGTACCGACCTGAAATTTGGCTCGAAGGTTTGTCTTTAGGTCGAAATAAAGTAAAAATCTGAAACCGGCCAAGTGTGAGTCAGTTTCGAAATTAACGAATGTGTAATTTTGTTCTACTATAAGTAGGTATGGAGTGGAAATGAGATAAGACTTATTTAAATTTAGATACATACCAATTTAAGACAATACATGTTTGTCTTAAAGACAAGAACAATAAAATTGTTCACCACTCTGTGTGTGTCTGTTGCGGGAACCGAACCCACGATTTACGAAGTGCAAAGCAGGTCACTAGGTACACTAGGTGCGCTAAATCAGTCAAACAAAAATGAAAACACTATTTTTTCTCGCATAGTCTAAATAATTTCTAATTTTACAACTAATAAAATCGCAGATTCAAGAACATGGAAATACTCTAAGATGGAATTATATATACTACTGCCCATCTCACCCTCCGATACGCCACGGGATGAGATGGGGTGGTGCACTTCTAGGGCTACATAATAGGCCACCAATTATAATACCTACTGGTAGGTAGGTATTACCAAGTTATTAATTATCTATGTAGGTAGCGTACTTACAAACAGAATAAAGTACGTTATTGATGTATGTAATTATATGTAAGTAGGTACATTTTATAGGTGTAGGGAGCCAGTTTATTTGTAAAAATCACCTATAAATAAATAGTAAAATAGAATTAGACGCTTAGTATAATGGGTATAGTATAAAGTACATACCTAAGTGGAATGAGACATTTCCTAAAGCAAAAGTGATAAAAAAATAATAAAGAACCTACACCTAACAAAAATAAATGAAATCCCATCAAAAACATAAATGTGAAAGGCTGCCAAGTTCGATACTATGGGAATGCTTCGCCTATAAAAGAACTGAGATCTGAATAAGTACCAAGTTCCATAAAAATACCTCAAATCATAAATAGTTATAGGAATGCACACTTGATTTCCAGCAGTTTTTAAGGTACATTTTGAATAAGTATCACGTTACATAGAAATACCTAAAATTATGATAGTCAGAGAAACGCACACCGGTTTTTTTAGCAGTTTCCTGATAACATTTATTATTTTCAGTACTTTTTAATGATGTAACTTGGCATGTTTTAATAGAAAATTATATACTTGACACATTGCAGTCCAAAGGTGTCGTCGATTCATTGCATTGAAAAGGTGTGTGGTGTGTGAAAACTTGCCAAGTAACATCATTAAAAAGTACTGAAAATAATAAATGTTATCAGGAAACTGCTAAAAAAACCGGTGTGCGTTTCTCTGACTATTATAATTTTAGGTATTTCTATGTGACGTGATACTTATTCAAAATGTACCTTAAAAACTGCTGGAAATCAAGTGTGCATTCCTATAACTATTTATGATTTGAGGTATTTTTATGGAACTTGGTACTTATTCAGATCTCACTTCTTTTATAGGCGAAGCATTCCCATAGTATCGAACTTGGCAGCCTTTCACATTTATGTTTTTGATGGGTTTAAATTCACTTGACTCATTCATTTCATTGATTCACTTTTTTTGCAATCAGTACCTTATGTAGCTGTGTGCGTAATCCTAATCATTCACCTCATCTTTCCACGATACCTATACATATAATCTTACGATTTTAGCATGTGCATCTTTAACTTAGTTACTTATCTTATCTTAGCATGTGCACATGCTAAAATCTAAAAAAAATAATTATCACCGCCACCGCCAAGACAAGGCAAAGGGCATTGCTTATTTATTTTTATAAGCGTAGTATTTGACCTCAAGCTGGGCTTACATTAAACGCAGCTTGGGCTCTTTCTTCGGGAGTCAACACCCGCATAATACGCGGCGAAACTAAGTTAAGCCGTTAAGTAAAGCCACCACCACGCCTTCCTTACATAGATTACTTACTTCCCTAAAATATTTATGACTCGCCGCCACTGGTACAGGTGTACTTAAACTTTGTATGTATGAATGGTATGCGGATGGCAGTGTAATACTTATGTCTAAGGCGTACCACATGTTAGCGAAATTCAGTCGATCATAGACAAAAATCATATAGAAGTAGGAAAAAACTCAGCAGATTTTTGTCTATAATTGACTGAATTCCGCTCAATTGTGTGATGCGCTTAGAAAGCCAAACTATTTAATTTTTCTATTCTTAGGATTAAGAACAATTCTGTTTAAACCACCACTTGCTTGGAAGAAACCTCGAAGAAAGTCAACAAAGGGGTGTTCTGTTTATAAGTTCGTGGACCACTTCAGGTGTTTCCAGGGAACACCAGTGTTGCGCAGAGCGTCGGTTATGAACCACTACCCTATTAGTATAGATACGTAATAAGTCACCATACCGCTCTGTCGTATTGTAAAATAAAACATTGCGATCCAATTGACTTCGCACCACATGTATTATTTGTATATTTTACATTACAACGCTCATGTTTAAAAGCCCCTAAAATAAATGCTCATGGTTTCACTTATTATTTCCACTTGTTATTGCATGTGTGTTATATTTTTGTGGTCTATTATTGGCTTTTTCTCTGTTATTTAAGTTTTGTATTATTTTTTGTAAAGCTGTTGATGCCCCAAATAAAATAAAAAAACCAAGTTTTTTATTAGTAATTTACAAAGTAGGTATGAATCACAGACATAGACATAAGTCACAACTGAGCGGTTGCGTTCACAAACTTTAGTACGGGAGCGTCGAGATGTGATTATGGCGTCGTTGTCTCCCATGCTCCGTCTAACGATAGTGATCTGTGACCATTAAGTAAAGCAATGCTTATAAAACCCAGTTAAGTTCCCAACTCCCATTACACCCAAGGAAAAGTGAAAAGTAATAAAACACAACATTACTTCAGGCTTATTGTGTATTTGCGTATGTTCAACGACATCTTACAATATAAAGTGCATAAATAGTAAATATTATTTACAATTATTATAATTATGAGTAGGGCCCGGAGTTTCCGTAGCAACGTAAGACGTATATGAAATATGGAGTCTACAATTAGAAAAATAATGAATATAATTGGTATTCACACTCTTCTTAAATGCTCATAAATTATATGAAATTCGCATTATTTTTAAGAAACAAGTACTCATTACCTATGGACACATGAACCATTACGTGTTAATAAATATTATGGGACAATCTTATACAAATCAACCAAGTCCCACAGTAAGCTCAATAACGCTTATGTTGTGGGTACACAGAGAGTACATAGAAAACATCCAAAACTCAGGAACAGATATATGCCCTGACCAGGATTCGAAGCCCGTCCCCGGGACCTCTTGCCTCATTAGGCAGGGTCATTGCCGATTAGGCTAGGAGGCCGTTAAAGTGCCCGTAATCGGTTGCCGTGGCCATTGTTATATATTACGTTATATTTTGCCTCTGGAACCTAATTTGTTAAAAAAAATGGGCGATTTTGATTACATTATGTTGTCCTATATATACAATATTGGCCCTTACGGTGTCCCGAAACAATGCATATGTCCGGTTATAATGTTAAATATTTCGAATATAAATGAGTAGTGGCTTTCTAAATGTGAAGCCATGTTAGGCAAACGCTTTACAGTGCCATGGAAACTCCGCCCTTCTGAGACACATCGCAACCCTTTGAAAACAGCCAGTTATTTTGATCTCGTATTGTATGTCAATTTCCAAGGATGATCAAATTGATCAATGACAACATTTTATTTATTTTTGCTGACCTTCTTTTTTCGTTGTAAGTAGATATTATTTTCTAAAAATCATCAGTTATTTTGTTCACATTAACCATGTACAGTCGTGGCCAGATAATTAAGGACAAGTTTATTTTTGCCATACAACTGCATACAAATATAACATTTTAAATTTGATAAAAATATAAATTTTGCTTATGATATTTATATTTTAAAAAATACTGACGTATCCGTGTTTATACAAGACTTAATATGGGCCATAAACATCTTCCATAAAATTTGAACTTTAAAAAATACAGACGGTCAAATCAATACTTTTTGTAATTAGGAACGATTTTCATACATCGTTCCTAATTATAGTATGAACTTATAAAACGTGTTGATTTGACCGTCTGTATTTTTTAAAGTTCAAATTTTATGGAAGATGTTTATGGCCCATATTAAGTCTTGTTTAAACACGGATACGTCAGTATTTTTAAAAATATAAATAGCATAAGCAAAATTTATATTTTTATCAAATTTAAAATGTCATATTTGTATGCAGTTGTATGGCAAAAATAATCTTGTCCTTAATTATCTGGCCACGACTGTACATGTACCTAAGCAACGTTAAAAGCCTCTTTAGGTTTAACGTGACAACGTCTCTCGATACTTACCATTAAGATGTCTGAATAGTAGGTAACACTAAAAAGCTCTTCCTTCAATTCGGACATTAAAGAAAAAATTGCAACTCAACTTTTTGTCCATAAATACCTAGTTGTTAATACATACTTACTGTCTTCTTTCTATCTATTTAGTTAAAAAGTAATAAACGCGAACTTTATTGGCAACTGTGACCAAAGCATTGTATTTTCCGGAACAATGTGTAGATTGTGTAGTGCAATAAGCAAGGGCAACTTATTAGCCCGTACTTAGAATCACACGCATCAAAAGTTTTTACACCTGTTTTGCTATTTTTTTCTGAAATAAGGCGTCCTCAATTTAAAATGTCCTTACTTATGTAAGGACACGTTGTTTCGCTATGTCGACCCGACGTTGCACGTGTAAACGTTTGGCAGTAAAGCAGACATACAGTGACAAACTTTTGAATAATTTGCATTAACGTAGACGGCCTTAACCCTTACAGTACCACCGACTATTTTAGAGTGAAGCACGATCTTGCTAATATAAAGAATTTGGCTCACTCTACATACATATTTTACTGCTAATATTTGAATGGTTAAGAAAGTTTACCTCAATTAATTTGTATATTTATACAAACTTTCTAAATCCTGTTATCCTTGACGCATACTTCAAAGATAAAGTATTTTTGATCATAACAAAAACAGGTCACTGAATACGATAGGAACACCTGTTAATCCTTTGATAGCTTTTGCTCTATCTAATATTTGTAGTTAATATGTACTATGTACCGTCATAACACAATAAGAGAACAACGAAAACTTAAGCTATAAATATAATATATTTACTTATCCTTATTTACAAATAGGTACTGACATTCAATTTCGATGGGTACTTCATTGTCGCTTATTCCAATAAAATCCATTGAAACCTAACTTATACAAACGATACGAGGAACATTACAGTTACAAGAATAGTTAGTTACACACGACACCTATACCCCACCGAACGCTAAAGCCATAGTGATCGATGCTTAATATTTACAACTTACATCCTACAGTGAATCGTGCAGAAGCGTTTAAATTGAGGTAATAACTTAAGTGTAACTGGTGACTACTAATTGACTAACTTTAAAAAAATACTTCCCAAAGCCTAATAGGTAACAGATTGTCATGGATTCGGTCGCACGTAAACGTTACGAGCCTCACGGTAAACGACAGCTTCCTTAACATTAAACAAGTGGGAATTTATTGATACTCGAGCTAGTATCATGAAATGACTCGTAAAGGAGTCGTTAACGGAACCGCCAGGCCGCAACGACGCTATTATATCACGACGCCGCTCCTGGAGATTATTTTCGTCTGTTCTTTTTTATCGTCATCTAGATTTAGTTTGGGATTTTGTATTTTCTTCCACGTGTCACCGAGCGCTTTGCTGAAGTGATCGTCGACGCCGCCTTTGGCTTGTGTTTTCTCGGTTTCTCTTAATCTTGATGTTTGTATTTGCTTCCAGGTGTCACCTAGTGCTTTAGCGAAGTGATCATCGACGGAGAGGGAGGCGTCGTCGACTTCCATTGCGATGATTTTGGCGGGTTTCGGGGGCTCCTCGGGTTTGAACTGGATGGGGCTGCTGGCGCGGTCCTTGGTGTTGGGCTTGGGGCCGGGCTGGCTGGTCTCCGTGTTCTTCTTGAACAGGTTCATGTAGTCGTCGCCGAGCGACCGTCGGAAGTGCTCGTCGATGACTGGGTCGCACATGGACATGGAACCTGGGAAAAATGAACAAAATATTGTCACAGAGATAACAGACATGACTTATATATTTTGTGATAGTTACGCATACATACCTATAGCACTTAAACAAATAGTTCTGAAATGTATGAATATGTATTCCCTTCTACTAGTATTTTTATATCTCCCACCTACCATGCTTCCAGCTCCAATATATTAAATCCCGGTTCTTTCATACTAAATCAGCACCGGGAGCATAATTAGTCCCACCAGGCGTAGTTAGACGTAATTTTGATATAGCCTAAAGCTTTCTTCTGGGTTCCGTGGAATGCAGGTATGGTTGGGCCTGCGACTGTCTCACTTCAATCATAGACAGAAACGTCCTGTCTTTTTCTTATTTCTTACACTAATACCTATCCTCACCACTACAATAGGGATGAGTATAGCTTATTACTTCCACTGATACTACGCTTTTTGGTTAGCCAGACTACTTATAGATGATTATCTTACCGGGTGGAGTATCGCTCTTTGTGATGACGGAGGGTCGATTGTAGGGCGGTGGTGCAGGCCGGGTCCGCAGTCTCATGTCGATAGGGGCCTCATGCTTGCCGGGATACTCGGGGGGAGCTGTGGGCAAAATCATACTGTTATATGAAGTTTTAAATCTTAAAAATCTTTATAATGATCTGGCAAAAACTGAAACGATGTAATGTGACGTGGGGTGAATTAGGAATCACACAACCGTTAGTCAAAAAGGGCGATTTATAATTACCTACTAAGTACCTCTATATTTTTATACCAATATCAGTAGAATAGATTACCTCTCTTTTAGTCACTTGCGAGTCCATTTGTGAGCGTATTAAGCCTCAATGAAAAAACATAATATAGTCTAGGTTAGTGTGATACTGAAAAATATCAAATAATTAAAAATACATACATGTTTCCTTTGCTCCAACCTTATAAGATTGAAATAAGAAACAGTTACTTATTTGCTACTAAAATACTAATCATGGTAAATACCTACTAGGTACACAATTAAGTATTGTTAATTAACACTCCCTAACGTTAAGATTACAAGAGCAAACCTGTCCATTATCGGATTGTTATTCGAGGAACGTGTGAAAACCAATCAGGGTCCTAATATCGTATTACTAAAGGAAGTTTTCCCGATCTATGATTCAGCAACAGGTGGCAATCACCTCACAGTAGTGTACGTTGCCAAAATAAAGATTAAGCGAGAAGAGTCTTTGTGACATTGATACAAGATTTATGGGTGTTGTTTTGCTACATCGATATTGCAGTTTGTCTTCTTTCTTTATCTCAGAAAGGGAGTCCATTCACAAAATAAAGTATATTAAAGCTAAAGCATTAACTGCTACGTGATTGCAAGATATTTTGTTTGTTGCCACCGATTTGATCGCTTCACTATGTAAAAGACAAGTTACTTGTTTCGATGTTCTCTACTATTCATTTAATAGGATTAAAGAAGAAAATTGAGACAGACAGAGATAGAGTGAGAGAGAGAGAGAGAGAGAAAATATGTAGACATTTAATATTTATAAACTGCAGGTAGAAATCGTATGCTAATGAAAAACACTGGAATTGTTCACTGACTTTCACGGTTTTTACACATATCTATTTGTATTAACGGGACTTACCCGCGTATCTAATTTTAACATTACCTACCTTCGACGTTTCGAGGACGACATTGTCCCCGTGGTCCCGAAGAAAGATCTTTCCGAAGAGAGGTTGTTGGTGGTTTCCGCTTACCATATGGCATGTGCTTCTTTGTTCTCCATTAATGGTTCTTAGACAGATTTTAACTCAATAGATGGCGTTTTTAACATTTGATTAAAGGTTATTCAATTTTATAGTTAGTCTTTATCAGTATCGTGTTACCAAACTATTTCATATAACTTTAAAAAAAACTTTGTAACATATTTTCCATCATCCCAAATGTATCTCACGTCTTAAAGATGTACCGCAAAACTTGACAATAACTATTTTATGCATGTAATCCGAAATCCTTTCCAACACGTACGTGTAACCGAGAGACGCTCCTCCGAGACGGGTAACAAACGCGGCGCGTAATTAAATTTAGAGAACGTGGCTGGAAAGGACGAGTCGAGAAACTGTTTTGTATGTTTTCTGCGGAAACTATTATTTATCCGGGAGAACGTTGAGGAGAATACACAAATTCTAATAGACACTCCTGAGGGTCTCTAGCTGTCTAATAATGTTTTGTAATGGAATAACACGAGATTTACTTAGATAAAGACGCTCTCGTGTATGAATTATTCATTAACAATCCGTATGATGGACAGAAGTATATGTCCCGCCCGTCTTCACGATTTTGTCACAGGGCACTCAATATTTTTTGCTTATGTAAGTATTTATATTATGAATTGGTTAAGTATACAATTTTTGTGTTTGCGTAAATTTGTACATTGTGATATGTAGGTATATGTGACGTGTAAGTATAAAAATTTGGTAAAACTATTCATTAACAGATCGGAAAGGAGATTTCCTTCAGTATATACAATTCCTAGCCCGAAATGCTAAATGTAATGGTCTATAAATTAAAATGGCGGCTCTTTAAGAACATCACAAGAATGTTACCTTTATTACTCTTTCTCCGAGGCATTCAAGGATAAGAGTTCATTTACTTGTAATTAAGGTTTTATGAGAACACTCTGTTGAATTTGATGAGCAAAATGTATTATAATCTTATTTAGGCTATTTAGATGGGGAAAAATGGGGCGTTTACACGCGCGAGTCATTTTACGTGCTAATACCGTCGTTTGATGTTAACTTGGTAATTCGGCAATGTGCGCGGGGTTTTATGGACAAAGAAACACAGGTACTTATAACGAATCGATCAGTAGGTTCGCCTATAGAGTTTTTGTGTTTACTAGACCAGTATTTTTAGAACTTGTTGATGACATCGGGGTTCAGATGAAGAAGTAGGTTAAACAAGAAGATACTTCAATAGATATCTACCAGCTTAAATGTATGTACGCGCCGTTTTAATCGTCTAGTTGAAATAAAGACGTAAATGTCAATAATAATGATGATATGCAGAATTTATTCTTACTTCTCTTATCATGTAAACAAAGACGTTGTCAATCCAGACATCGCAATGTCAGTTATTTTTGAGATTATACATGCGTCACTTTGATTAGTGAAGAAAATTTTATTAGAATAGTTATTTGTTATGCAAGGCTGCAAAGTGGTTATTTGGCGCGAGTGTTGAAATTGAAAGCTGAGCGTAGCGAGGCTTTCAAGACACGAGACGCCAAATGATTTTGCCGCCGTGCGGAACACACAACTTTTCTCCTCACTACAGCGAGCAAAATGCGAGATGCAAGAAAAATATAAAAATAATCATATTTACTTTTGCCTTCTATTTAACATATCAAATTTAAGACATAACACACTCAAATCCAAACAAAATAAACAAGAGAAATGCACTCATATCAGTCACGCGTAGAAGGAGTTTTTAAATTAAAAAAAGTTACATGCAGCACAGAGAATTACAATCAAAGTGTTCGAAATTCAAATGACTTTTGCACGCTAGCGGATAAAATAGATTTTTGCACGCAGATTTCGCGCTATAAACTGATGTTTTCCGAGCGAGTGAGGTGAAAATGACTTTTGCACGCTAGCGGATAAAATAGAGTTTTGCACGCAGATTTCTCGCTATAAACTGAGGTTTTCCGAGCGAGTGAGGTGGAAATGATATTTTTCAGTGGTTGTCTGCTTGAATTCAATACTTTGTGAGAATTGGCTACTTTCCTAAAAAAAAATATTTAGTCCGTCAGTTAGATTATCAAAAAATATTGGACAGGTATTTTTTATTTTGTCAATCAAACAAAAATTGGTGTTAAAGTTCCGCGTGACGTCACATATACTGAAGTACAATTTTTAGTATAATGTGACGTCACGCGGAACTTTAACGGGCTATATCTTCACCAATTTTTGTTTGATTGAAAAAATAAAAAATACGTGTCCAATATATTTTAATAATCTAACTGATCGACTAAATAGAATTATACTTTTTTTACCCAGGAAAGTACCCAATTGTGAGTTCCTTTACGTATACAACAACATATTAAGTAATAATCCCAGAGAACAGTGTGATAATGTTTCTGAGAAGTGTTTGTTTTCATGATAGAACAAGTCAGGATTGAATACACCTACCTATATGTATGCTGAGAATGTTTTTTTCAAGTACTTACATACTACATATATGCGATAATAATCAGTTCGCAAGATCAATAGAATACCCGATGTTCTAAGAACTCAATAAGTATACAATCTTAGCAAAGATTTCTAAGAAACGTTGATTACACATTATATGCTATGCTGTGACAATAGACAGGTATTCTAGTTGTTTGTATCTTGACGTGATAAATATGTATTACTGTTTTAATTATAATCTGACTCGCTACAATATTCTGCTATGAATTGTGAAAAGTGACTATCACTATTAAGGTACATACTTCATTTACTGAATTTTGAAAAAAAAAACATTGATAAATAAGAACCTCAAAACGACTATGTACAGAGCATGCAAGTAGATGACGGATTCTAATTTCAAATTTTAAGATATAATAAGAACAGAACCTATCTCAAACATAACTCCAACATACAACAAACAGCCAACCAATATTGAAATTGTATTGGAGTTGCGTTGGAATATTTTTCAAGCAAATTCTGATATTTCGGATTCAGATGTTTATGCCGTAGCTGTATTGCGTTGTTCATGCATTGGAGTAGTATTGAAGTTGGATCGTGTTTATACGTGTTTTAGAGTTAGAATACGGCCCCCTGTATCTGAGCTGTCCACAGGAGTTACCTTACGATTACGTTTTATAATTAATAATTACGTAAGATAATCGTATCTTCGACACTAACTACTACATCGGAGGAACACAATTGAGCGTCATCTTGACTAGTCTTAGATACCTTTTCCATTAGTAGTAAGGTTGGCGGGCGCTTCATCATCTTCGAGCTCGCCATCGCTGTGCGAGCCCGCGACAGCGCGGGACCGCTTCGGCGCTCGTGGAAAGACTGGAATCGAAGCCCCCTCTTGACTAGTCTTACCGTTTCCATTAGTAGTAAGGTTGGCGGGCGCGTCATCATCTTCGAGCTCACTAACGCTGTGCAGTGCATGCGACAGCGCGGGACCGCTTCGGAGTTCGTTGAAAGATTGGGATCGGAGCGCCCTCTTGAATAGTCTTACCTTTTCTATTAGTAGTTAGGTTGGCGGGCGCGTCATCATCTTCGAGCTCACTATCACTGTGCAGTGCACGCGACAGCGCGGGACCGCTTCGGAGTTCGTTGAAAGATTGGGATCGGAGCGCCCTCTTGAATAGTCTTACCTTTTCCATTAGTAGTTAGGATGGCGGGCGCGTCATCATCTTCGAGCTCACCATCGCTGTGCGGCGCCCGCGACACCGCGGGACCGCGTCGGCGCTCGTTGAAGGACTGCGATCAGAGCGCCATCTTCACTAGTCTTACCTTTTCCGTTAGTAGTAAGGTTGGCGGGCGCGTCATCATCTTCGAGCTCGCCATCGCTATGCGGCGCCCGTGACAGCGCGGGACCGCTTCGGCGCTCGTTGAAGGACTGCGATCGGAGCGCCATCTTGCCGTTCTCTCTGGAAATTTCGATTTGTACTTTAGATATTGTAAGAATTTATTAAACTAAAACAATTTATATCGTTTAATTGACTGTTGATACACCTAGGGACGATGTGACTTTAGAATTTGATGCTCCCGATTAATAATAATAATAATAATAATAAATACTCTTTATTGCACACCTCATACAGTTACAAGCACAAATTTTACAATTAGATAAATTTAGGTAGAGGTAACAACAGGCGGTCTTATCGCTAATGAGCGATTTCTTCCAGACAACCTTTGGGTAGTGGAGACTAGAGAAAAACAATAAGCAGTAGGTGGTGCATAGAAACAAAAGAGACGAAATAGATAACACAGCACATTCATATGAATATACATACTTAAATAAATACAAAATAAACATACATATACGTACATATATACATATATAATACACACAATAAGAAACAACAGTGTCAACTTAAAAACCTAAGGAAGAGATAAATAGTATTCCTTAAGTTGCGATTTAAAGCTACCAATAGATTGCGCGCGTTTAATGTTGAGAGGGAGAGAATTCCACAAACGAACGGCCTGGAACGTAAATGAGCAATTATAAAATTTGGAAGATGAAGATGGCACTTTTAGGAGCAATTTTTGAGAGGATCTAATAGAATTAAGATAAGAGAAACGCTCTTTGAGGTAGCGGGGAGTTGCAGGGTTAAAAAGTATAGAAAAGAGTAAAGAAAGTATGTGAGAGTTACGGCGGTGACGGATAGGGAGCCATTTGAGTTGAGAACGAAAACTAGAAACATGGTCGAATTTGCGTAATCCGAAAATGAACCGAATGCAGGCATTTCGAATACGCTCAAGCTTATTAAGTTGCTCCTCGGTTAGGTCTAAATAGGAGATATCTGCATAATCAAGAATGGGGAGAAGTAACGACTGAGCAAGCGCAATTTTAGTAGCATTTGGCAGGAAATTCCGGAGCCGTCTGAGAGACCCTATGGCAGCAAACATCTTCCTGCTCACTTCACTCACCTGAGGCACCCATGATAGACAACGATCCATGATTACGCCAAGATTTTTCACTTGGTTGGAAAAAGGAATTTGGATACCATCGAAGACTATCGGAGGGAGCCTGAGAAAGTCAATTTTGGAGATTTGTTTAGCGCTACCCATCACAATTACCTGTGACTTTAGGGGGTTTACTTTTAAACCGTAATTTTGACTCCAATTTGATATGCGGAGCAGATCAAGATTCGTGGCTTCTATAACTGAATTGAGATCGCTATGCATACCCTGCGAATATATTTGAAGGTCGTCGGCATAGAGGTGATACGAAGAGGAGAGATAAAGAGTTATGGAATTAATGAAGATAGAAAATAAAAGAGGAGACAGCACACCACCCTGTGGAACACCAGCTGATGTGCTGCACCAGGAAGAACACGAAGAATCTAGTTTAATTCTTTGCCGACGACCAACCAAATAGCTGCGGAACCAGTCAATCGATCAAGTCGATTAGATTTTTTTTAAATAATTGTTTAGGCACATTATTGTACATGTTTATGAAGAAAATGTATGCCAAATTAGATCACGCCCTTTGCTTTATAGGTACTATTTGTAAACAAGAAGAACTTCAATATACGATAAATATTTGAGGAAGTCCTACATAATTCATATATAAGTATATATCAGCAAGAAAAAGTAACAAAATTAGCGTTAAACATTAGCTCCCTCGTCTGTGCCCCGTGGTACTCCTTAAAACTCTTAGTTTAAATCAAAAATTCAATTTCACTTGACGTCGCCTACACAAAGCCGAGGAAAGGTGAGAAAAATGACTCTAATAAATTCATAAGCTAACACAGGTGCACCATTTCCATATTAATATCTGAGTTAAAAGCAAGTGAAAGTTGAAGGTATAATCTAATGCCCTAGGGTTACACGTAGCTTGGAATAATGGTCTATGCATATTTGATGCAACGCGGTAACTTAATTTAGGGTTAACTGTATAGGCAAATACGCAGTTCGATCGATAAGTATATCACTGAAGAAGAGCAAAGGAATTTAGCTATTTAGTGTTCCGCTGAATTATTATCAAATTATAGAATCTTCTGCCAAAATAAATATTGACAATCTTATACAAAATGCTATCACAGAAAGAGACCTACCCATATATTTATAAATAATGTATTTACCAAGTGTAGATCAAATGCAGAAGGAAAAATGAACGAAAAGTACTTCGGACATTTGGGATGTATACACAGAGCTGAGACCGACACTTCCGAAATTTAATAATATTAAGTGGTAATACACGAAGCGAATGCTGCCTCAGCCCAACTCTGCACACAGATACAGAACCTGCCATGGTGTAAGGAACATAGAGAGTTTATTAGATCCACCCAACTCTGCACACAGATACAGAACCCGCCATGGTGTAAGGATTATAGAGAGTTTATTAGATCCACCCAACTCTGCACACAGATACAGAACCCGCCATGGTGTAAGGATTATAGAGAGTTTATTAGATCCACCCAACTCTGCACACAGATACAGAACCCGCCATGGTGTAAGGATTATAGAGAGTTTATTAGATCCACCCAACTCTGCACACAGATACAGAACCCGCCATGGTGTAAGGATTATAGAGAGTTTATTAGATCCAAAATGTATCTATGTACCTATTGGGCAGACATCGGAGACTGCCTTACTCAAGCTAACCGACCGACAACCGATATCGACATCAGGACTGGCTCAATTACCCCTTGGTGCTGATGGTGAGAGATGGGGGTAGATATAGAGGTCTCGCTGGTATACCTATAGTTAGCTATTTATGATTTCACGTCTAGCCTCAACAACGGAGCTCTTATTATTATTAAGGTATCGCCACTATGGCTCCTTTAGAAGGCTACAAAGTGAGGGGTCTAAAGGGTCCGCAGCGCGCCTGGAGTAGAGTCTTAAGTGTTTAGTACCTCTATTCTTGTTTGCCACCATTGTTATATAAATTAAGTTGAATAGGTACTTGACGTCTCCGCCTCTGATGAGCGATATAAGTCTTCTTCCAAATACACCTACTGAAGATACCTACTCATGTTTCCAAACATCGTATTCATTAAACAGTAGATGGTCCGGCGCTCGTGCCTCCTTTTGCCCGTGAGCTCTTTCGGCTGTGCGTGCGGCGTTTCCAGGGACAGCGTGCGATAGCCCACCTACTGGATCTATGTATGTTTGCAAACGTACAAGCAATGGTGATGTGTACCAACCTGGGCCTGTATTCTGGCTGCCTGGTCCAGCGCTCGCGCCTCCGCTTGCCAGTGAGCTCTTTCGGCTGCGCACGGGGCGTTTCCGGGGACAACGTCCGGTCGCCCTCCGACTTTGTCTACCCATGTTTGCAAATGTTGCACAACACAATAGTGATGTACTAACCTGGGCCCGGTATTCAGGCTACCTGGTCCGGCTCTCACGCCTCCACTTGTTAGTGAGCTTCTTCGGCTGTGCACGCGGCGTTTCTGGGGAGACCATCCGGCCGCCCTTCAACTGTATATATAGCTATGCATGTTTGCAAACGTATAAGAAATGTGGTGTGGTGATGTTTACCAACCTGGGCCTGTATTCAGGCTGCCTAGTCCGACGCTCGCGCCTCCATTTGCCCGTTAGCTCCTTCGGCTGTGCGCGCGGCGTTTCCGGGGACAGCGTGCGGTCACCCTCCGACTCGCCGCCCGACGCCGTGCTTGGAGTCTCTGTAACAATGCAAAGGGCTGTTACGTGCTGACAATCTGAATCTGCTGAGAGCGCGAGGGTGGTTGTGGTTACACTGATTGATTACCTGTTCCATTTAGTCGCATATATGTTACTAAGATGTACCTATGCGTTTGCGTAGCACTTTGTTCAAAACGTTAGAAATTCCCAATAATTAGCTAAAATTATTAAAACTCCGCATGTTTCAGTTTCTCGCTTTTTCAGTTTACAAAACGTTTACGAAAGTTTAAATAAATGCTCTCATATCTCGTACACCTACCTACTCTAATTAATTGTCTACATCTACCTACAGCTACAAGTAAGGTACAACATGCAAGGAAAAATAATCTATACATTATATTGTTATCATTACGATCGAACATATATTATCTACAATGGAATTTATACATCGAGAAATCTGAACAATACACAGACATAGATTGGTATAATTACACTGAAAGACGAGTGTGAAAATGATTATGGGAGGAAACGCTCCCTGTTGTGTAAACTCGAACTGAGCCCAAACTTTTAATTGGAATCCGGTCCAATCTTATTCTCATCAATTCTGATTTAGATAGACAGTAATTTTATAGAGACAAACTCATTAAGGAACGAGGTTGGCGCCACATAACTACTCACTTAGTTAATTACCTAAATAATTATGAATCAGAAAGCCGCCAAAATATTGAGGTGCTCCACATATTTAATGAACAAAAACAAACTAGTAACGCCTAAATTATTGCCATTTTCTTTCAAAAGCTTTAATATTTCGTAATCCGTTGTCAAAATGGTGATATCTATATGTAATCTGAAGTTGAACGTAATTAATATGGATGGTATAGGAAGGATGGAACTCTCTTATAGGAAAACGGTCGAAAAAGTGTCCAGCGGTAAGCACTAAACAATTAGTTCTAAATATCTCCGGGTGGCGCTAGGTATAGTTCAGCACTTGAAATGAATTACCGATATTTAATACTTATATGACTTTCTAAATAAAATTAATATTCAGAGTGTTTTTCATCTCCGCAAATAATTATTTTGGATTAATTTTTTTTTAATTTCAAAATTAATTTAATCAAATTTAATATCATTGTGGCGCCATCAGTTTATCGCCTTTTGACGGACACTTTTGTAACATAGAGATTTATATCCTTCTTGTACCATCCATAGTAATTAAGTTAAAACAGTATACCGGTACAGAATGTAGTGTACAAAGTATTGAGGCATTCTCTACTAGTCAAATAGAGGTACAGAGCCAAATAGAGGTACAGAGCCAAATAGTTAGTACCTTTCTGAGGCGATGGTACCCATGGCTGCCATAGAGGCAGATTGAACTTGGGTGAATCAGGAGGTTCCATTTGTAGAAGATCAAGGCTGTTCAGTGAAGTCCGAGCAAGGAGCAGCAGATAATCCGGCAATTCCATCATCACAGCCCGCGGGCAAAGCACAATCAAACACTACACCTAATGCTAAACCACACGAACATATTCTTGAAAATTAAGCACTAAAAAGCGTGTAATCACTAAACACTAGCACTGTAACTAACATTGAATTTAATTGGCAAAAACACTGATTGTCCTTAGCAAATAGGGATCGAATCGATAGACAAGGCATTAGCGTCCCGGCACAGGTAACACTGAAGGCCGACTGAACAAAAAACGAGCTGGAAGAGATTACATCGGAATAAATAAATGAGATGAACAAAAAACAAACCGAAAAGCAAAAGGAGCATCACGCCACATCCACGCGGCCGGACGTTGCGGCGCTTCCTTCGTACCCTCGGATACAGGACGTTCACAGGCCACCATAAAATCTGACACAAACATGAGCAAAACTGGATGATCGTAACCCATAATCCATCTTTTAAAGAATCGAGTCTGGTGACGGGATTGCGTATGTGTTGTATTTTTTTTTAAATTGTGCAGTGAACGAAAGTTAGATACTATTAGTTATTCTGTGTAAATATATGTAAAATGTTTTCTTTGATTTGTACCTTTCCTAGTGCCCTGACCGAATTCGACCTTAAGAGACTTGTAATCCCTGATTAAAACTGAATCGATTGGCAAAAAAAAAATTTTTAAGTGTTATTTTCTTGCTAACTGTATAATTGTCGAAAAAAAAAATATCGAGTGATGAGTAATTAGGTTTTGGGTAAGAGAGTACAAAAGGACGCGAAAACACAACGATTAAATTAAACTAAAATGATTAAATACAATAAAAATATTAAATACAATGAAGTGAATGAGGTTAATACCGAAGACGACGACAAATTGAGATCACTGCAGCCGTTTAAAGAATCGACTTTCGACTTTGTATGAGTACAATAAATGTGAACAATCCCATTGTGTTTCGTTCCATTCTGTTTTTATGTCACGAACGTGATTGCAACTTATCTCCAGGGCACAAAGGATGATGAGATCACAAATTTTAAGTCAGTAAACCGCCGATTTTGCATAAAACATTTTTGTATGGACCACGATTTTGTTTTTCTTCTCGATCGACCTGGATTTCTCAAGAATGTATAATTAAAGAGGTTTAGATGCAATAACACGATTGCTTATTCAAATATTTATGCTATTGTGCTATGAACGATTTTCTAGGTTTAAACACCGAACACAAATCTCAAGGATGGACCGAAGGAAATCAGCCACTGTAAGTACATCAACAGTTGTTAGTCGAGGTTCTATATTGTTTCTAAATGGATCACCCTATGTATGGAATACATCAACCTGTTCGGTCCATTCATGAAAGTGCGTGAGCGCAGGGCGCGGGGATTAATGAACCCCCTTTACACTTCCACCTTCCTTCACCTTGCTACTACCTCCAACTCTCGCACCTCATTCAAAAACGAACTCTGCACACTCGAAATATATTTCAAAATCGCTTGTGACACGACTAAAGTGCGGTGCCGTCCCAACCAGACAAATCGAATTCTATTCTTTGCTTAGCAAAGTCCAAATTGATTCGCAAACACTGAGGTAAGCCGGGTTTTAAATTACGGTGGTTGTATCCTTGGAAGGTTGTTTTGTTCTGAGGCGCGGGGGAGGGGAGGTAAGAAACTGTGAGAAGTTAGTGGGATGCTGCACTGTATAAGCATTAGTTTTTTATTGTCTAATAGAGGCAAAGGCCGCCGACAGGTAAGCTTTGGCGCCGCTCTTCATTAAGTGCCGACGGGATTTGCAGAGGTACTTAAATGAGAAATTGAGGGACGGTACACCGTTTAATGTTTCTACTTTAATTGTAGATTGTTTTTGATTAGGTACTTATTATTGAGACACTGCAGCACGAACGCTGACCTACCCTAAACAAATGTAACGATTAATAGCTATTTAGATTCCAAAGCTAAGATCGAATACCTTGCAGTGACTTTTGTAAATTGTCAATGTGTTTGGTTTTAAAGAATAGAACGATCAACAATGAAAATTAAATACTTAAACGACGTTTTTTACAAGAATAATCTATGTATTAGATATGTAGATTCTTTGATGTCAGGGAATGAAGTGGACTGGTACATAGCAGTGGTAGCAGACTTCAATATTAAATTTATAAGAACCAACGTAACCCTAAAGAAGGTACTTGTAGTTAGCAAAATGGTTATTGTGTAAAACGTAATGAGTTGAGTGTCAGAAGATGCTAATGGCGAAAGTTCCTTAATTAAAAGTTTGCGAATTGTGGCTCGGGGACAAAAGGTTCCTCTAAAACATTTCAATATTCCTTAAGTACCTACATAAGACATAACTTTACTATCCCGTTACCTACCAGTAGCGGAATGTCCATAGAACTCGATTTCCAGCGGCTTGCCTTATTTCCAGAAAGATAAGCGCTTTTCCCGTAGGTAGTTCTCGAAGAAGACTCCACTGTTACAACATGTATATCGTTTATTAAAAAGAACGGGGCTTTAGGTATCTGGTTATGGTGTAAATGTAAGGAAGTATCTATACATACTTACATATACTCAAGGACAATCAGAACGAGTCACTTTCAGAACGTATTTTGGATACGAGGTGATCTGTTGGTGACACCTTGGGTGTACCCTAACTAACTAAACTTTGTTTGTATGCAGCGTGGGCCTTTTTCTCTGCAGCTGACCGTACATAACATATGTATATGTAGATTAAATTAGTTTTTTAAATTACTATATGTACCTACAGTCGCCATCAGATATATTGGAGCGGCCAAGGTGGTCACAAATATTTGAACAACGCCTCTATTGTTAAGGCGAAAAAAGTGATTTTTTTTAGTACCTTGGCCGCTCTGATATATTTGATAGCAACTGTACCAGGACAAATGTGAAATGAGTACATTGCAATATTTCTTTAACGATTTTTACTGAACAAAATAAAAATTAAAATATCTATCATAAAATCCTACCCTTCGCACGACCTTTTAATATCGCAGCTTAGTTAGCAATATAAAACCATTTAACACGAACTTATAAAAGCTAAAAGATAAGATCCCAAGTCTCGCTCAGCGCACTGTAATTAAAGGGTTGAGCGTTATTTTTCCCAATTCATTTTTCTTTTTATCCTTTTGTTGGTTCGGCGCCATTGGACCGGAGCGAGGCTCGCGGCTCCGGGCGTAGGACGAAACTTTAATTTATGTCAACTAAAATGAAAAGTTAACTGTAACTACGTCCGGACTTGGGTATGTCCTTAAACTATGCCAAAAAGAGAGGTATGGGCACTGCGAATGGTATCTCGCTAAGTGTGGTAGGGCACGTTCAGCGAATGTCATCTCGCTCAAATCTGGAGCAGAGCCCGACTGGGGAAGTAACTCCACCTTACAGAAAACCACAGCCAAATAGAACTAGACCCTACTCCTAGTGTTGTGTTCCTGCTGGTGAGTAAGGTTGCCAAAGAGCTCAAAGAGGACCCAGTGTGTTGACGATGAGGGACTCTCTTGTTCCTTTAGCCGTCAACACAGTGAATCCTCCTTTTTGTGAAGGGTCGACAACGCGCATGTGACTCCTCCGGAGTAGCAGGCGTCCATAGGTTACGGTAGCTGCTTAGCATCAGGCGGGCCGTATGCTTGTTTGCCACCGTCGTGGTAAGGTATAAAAAAAGTAATTGGAAACTTGTGAGTACTAGTCCATGCTTACCATCAGGCAGGCCGTATGCTTGTTTGCCACCGTCGTGGTATAATAGTAGTTTATGTAACTGTTACGTAATAATGGTCCTTAAAATACGAGTGTGGTGAAGAGTTCATAATAAGATCACACGAGTGTTTTAAGGCCTAATTACGTACAGTTGCATACACTGCTTTATCTACACTCATATTATATATATTAAATTAAGTGTTCGGAAACCATAGAATGACCGCCATTGCACCGCCATGGCCAACTCGATTGTGCCGGCGGTCGGGGAGGCGCGTGCCGTTGGTCAGGAAGGAGCACAAGATTTACATTATGTTATCAAATTCGATGTTCGGAATTTTAAACTCATAACTCATAACGTATCAATATATGAGCATGTAAAATTAAAATTACGTTACTGCCACAGATAAAAAGCTTATCATAGTAAAATCGGTTGTGGTAATGCTAGCCATTGCCTACCGTTTTTGAACACGTTTTAGAGGACTTACTGTGTGAGTGTAGATAAAAATGTTTTAACACGTTATCCACATGAAAACCTGGGACCATTTAAAATCCCTAGTGGATATGATACAGAATATAACAAAAATACTGGTGACCTGTTTAAGGGCATAATTGGTATATCGTATTGCGACAAAGAAAAAATAGAAAAATTATTTTTAATACAATTGCTCAAAAAGTTGACTTTATGTAGCTGCAAATCGTGCGTAAAGTTTGATTTTATGCACTAGTGCTAAAAAGTAATCTGATCTGCAAATCGTGCGTAAAGTTTGATTTTACGCACGATTTGCAGATATATTACATTTTAAATTGACCAATCAGAACACTTCACTATATTAAATCCACCAATCACAACACATATCGGAGTTAATCGGAACGCTAGATACTTTGTTGGTGCGTATACTGTGTAAATAATTTAAGTCCTTAAAAAAACATTGTATTTAATATCAACCAATCAGAATACAGCAATGTTAAAATCGACCAATCAGGAAACGCAATTTATTTCTCAAAACATCAGGTGTTTTTTAGTTGCTACTTCACAATCATTAAAAATTTTTTTGGGAAACGCTTTAAAGTGTGTTTAAACTGTTTAAACGGCTATTAGACATTGCAATTTGTAGGGCCCAACCTGTCGGGTTGGTAGGTGTAATGTCACCTAGGGAGTAGGAGTCCCGATCTAGGGCGATCGGGGCGATCGGCAGTGCCCCGACACCCGCAGCTGTTTATGGAGGTCGTTAGAGTTATTTTACCTTTTTTATTTATAATGTTAGCCATTTGCTACACATTCCGTCTGGTTTTTTATTTAAAATAAAAGTTAAAATGTGTAGATTCGCTGGTAATTAATATATTTATCTAGTTTTGTATTTAAATAATAGACGGATTGGACAGATGAAATTAGATTCAGGCAGCTCGAGCGGTCATTTAAATATCTATAATAATAAAAACAGTTTCTTCTTTTATTTAATGTATACTGTTATGAGTACTATCACCGTGCTTCACCAATACATTTTTTAGATGTTTTGAAGGCATCTCTGTAAACGTCGGTAGGGACGATTTGTTGGTGAGGTAGGGTTTGTAGGGACGATTTGTAGGGAAAGTGTAATAACGGGCCCAACGCCGACAGGAGTTGGACACGACAGGTTGGGCCCTACAAATTGCCATGTGTAATAGCCGTTTTAAAAAGAGCTAATTATACCGTCGTCTGTGGCATTTATTCGCGGTATTGATATTTTGTATCTATGTCAAAGAAGTTACAAAAATTAAAAGACCGTCAAGTTATACCATAATTTCACCTTAGTTTAGTTATTGTGCGTAAATAATAAGTATTTTTATGATATTTTCTCGCAATCGAAGTGAAACATTGTATGCATTACTCTGGTCTAAAAGCCATATTATCACTCGAACAATTTTCCCTCACTTCGGTCGGGAAAATAACCACCTGGTGGTAATATATGGTGGTACTTTAGACTCTTGTCAAACAATCTACTATTATTTCATTGTAGTTTTTTCGCAATTGTATTAAAAAACGTTGTTCGACACACGTGCAGAAGTGTCATTTTCACTCGTCCCGAGTCTTGACCCTCGCCTCTCGGCTCGGGCCAAGTAACCTCCGTACTCGTGCAAAATGACATACTTCTCGCACTTGTATCGAAAACTACTATTTTGCGTTAAAAAAATTTGTATGGGACCCGACCCGTCATCCCAGCCCGGCCAATCCTACATACAAAACCATTTTTTTTTTTTGCTTTTTTTTTTAATTGTTAGGTTTTCATAATTAGAATACGATACCTACCAATTATGCCCTTGTACATATTGCTTTCACTAGCTGAGCGGCAGACTCCAACTAAAATTGAGATTGGATGATTGGCAACTTTTGGTTCGAATATCGGCATTTTCTCGCTTATTTTTTTTGTCAATATTGTCAATGCATAACCCCCCACCGTTGTAACAAGTTGTCACATTTTGTTGATCCCCCTTCCTCCGAATTCGTCCCCCCTGACTTGTGACGTACAGGTATATGACGTACGTATACAATGTTTGTATGGAAGGGGGTCACATAACTCTGTAGCTGACCGTATCTAAGTAATGGATAATTTTAAACAGGTACCTCCTTCTGCTGCTGATAGTCGATAAACGCATCTCCGATTCCTTTGGTCGCGTTTGCTCTTTTAAATTATATAACAGGTTTAAACATAGTTGCACATGTGGATGTGTAATTCAGTGGGCCAATCGGCCGCGGGGCGCGCATCCGTTGCGATTTGCGAACGCCTAATCGCTACGGGGGATGATTATTTGCACGCAGAACGCTTATAAAATTTAAGTACAATTTTGCTTGTTGCAACTGGAACCAGATTGCATGAATATGGCAAAGGATTGTACAAGCCTGCGTGCGAATTTCATTTTAGGCAGTTGTCATACTGATACGGACAGTCTTAATGTAGAACACTTAGATATTGGAACAAAATGTGAATTATGTAAGGTTCAAAAATCCAGGTACTTACAGACATTTTAAGTAGATAGGTCTTCAATTGTTAGTAAGTAAAATATTACACTCACGACCGCCAGTTTGAAAGTGGCCTAAAGAATTCGTTTAATCAATATGCGACCGCCGTCTTTCGTCCCTGATTCCTCCAAATTGGGTACCTAATAGCATCACCCACTCGATCCCGTGGGACATCAAAAAAGGCAAATTCGTAAGCGACGCAAAAGTACTCGGAAAGAGTGTTTTAAAGTCTAATCTATCTTTTAGTCTACGACATCCCGCCTGCAACGATGGCTCTCAAGAGGGCTGTGAGAAAATATTGGGTATATAACCAACGCGTTTACATTGATAAAATATTGTTACTTATTGACAATTTTACAATAAGTACCTATATAAGTGTTTAAACATACTTATTTTTGGTTATCGGTTTCAATTTATAATAACAACAGGATGCCAGATCCTTGATAACCAGGACATCATTAAAATCCACTTATTTAAAATTCTAGTTAGTACCTAAGGTTTATTTATTTATTTAATCTTTATTGCACAATATACAAAAAAGTACAAATGGCGGACTTAATGTCTTAAGGCATTCTCTACCAGACAACCATTGGGCCAAACAGAAACTAATGATTGGTGCACGATTATAAGAGCAGAGATGACTTAATAAAAACAAATCACATTAACATTTCTAATAATTATTAATACACGTACATAAATATGCAATACTATAAACATACATATATTATTAAATAATATAATAAATAAATAATATTGTACCCATGTGTAATCATCATGCGGATCATTAACCTTGAAGTGCATCAGAGAGGTGTTTACGTAATTTGAGGAAAATTTGCTCTGTGCTTGTCGTATAGGGAGAGGAAGATCGTTCCAGAGAGAGGCGAATGGCCTGACGGGTGAAAGAGTTTGCCATAAAACCAGTATGGTGAAGAGGAATTGAGAGTTTAAGACTCCGGGAGTTACGAAGCGGTAAGGTTGCGTTTCCACTAAGGATGAGCGAAGATGCGAAGCGAGGAAAGTGTTAAGAACCAATAAAATCACTTCATTTACCTATCCTCGCACAGCGCAGCTCTAGAATTGTGTTCTTAAAAAACAAATTTTCGCACATTTCTGGTCATCTCAAATGAACTCAGCCGAAGACCAAGTAGTTTTTTAGTTTTACTACACTGACTGCACCGAAGGAAAAAGCCGCGGATAAGCATAAAGGAGGCTGAATACATTTGCCTTATCTTGCCTTTACTTGGCCCGTTGAGGATTGCTTGGTTCTTACTTCAGGTTAACGTATCGCTTCGCCTCATACAAACCATTATAAATATGAACTCTTAAGGTATTAGTATAAGTAGTATCCTTCGTGAAAATACTGAAAATATGCAAGGTTATCCTTGCATATTTTCAGTTGAGACGGTTGCGATTTTACGTATACGTATGTAATTTGTCGAGCGTTATATAATGCAATTAATGCATAACTCTTGCACTTACGTATTTGTTAGAGAATGACAACCACGGTGACAAGCTATAGTAAAAGGCGGCCATCTTAGGCTTTGTGAATTGGGCAACTGTGGATGGCTGCAATGAAACGGTGGAAATAAAAGTCAAAACAGGCTTTAAGGGCTGAGGGAATTTCTCATGGGTTCTCTGTTATTCCCATTAAGAACATACATTCAGTTCAGAATAATGTAAGGGGAGATTTTATGTGGTGATAAAACCTCCAATGTTATTAGGGAAAAGATAATTCTATGGCGAAAAATATGAAAGAACGTTAAGAAAAATATATAGTATCGAGATAAATTAATTTTGTACTAAGCAGAAACGTCTGCAAGCGAAATTTCAAATTTATAATTGGAAGAAAAATGGAATGCTATTCCGAAAGGTCGCAAGTTCGAATCTTGCTCGACGCGGTGAATTTTCCCATTTTTCTTTTTATTAGAAAATAGTATCGAGTTAAGCTTCATTGAGGTATTTTAATCACTTGTCGCTTTAGCTACATAAGATATACACGCGCCTTTGCATATATTATATCAATGATATCGTGACGTCAAAAACAAAACCTACAATAGCGCGTAATACAAGCAACAAAAGAAAGAAATTTTACAACTTGCTATATAATCTTGCAAATCTTATAACGTCGCATTCATGAATAAATTAAGTTTAACGTGGGTACAATTAAAATACCAGCGTTGTTTTTACATCTGCGTTCGCGGCATGCCGATGACGTGTGTGCTAAAGTTGCGGATTCCGCATTACACTTGCTATGCCTAGGGGCGTGTTAGAAACCGATATTTATAAAAATTACGTTCGTACAGAATGTAAATGTTGTAGGAAAATGCGATTATTATGAAGAATACTCTGTTTATAGCAATTAGGTACATACTTGAAAATATAAATTCAGTAAACAACTGCCATGACGCGCAATAATACCTACCTAAGGCTACCTAACAATACAACGTTGTTTTGATGTGAATTTAGATTGTTTTGCTGAGAAAGTCAGTACCTAAATAATGGGTAGGTTATGTTTTTTTTGTTGCGCCTTTAAATACTAGTCTTTATTAAGTTTCCTTATTTAAAAATGCGCCAAATTAAAACTGACTGCGTATTTCCATAAATATTGATTGCTGAGTAATAATAAAATTAATTTATAAAAAAGAAGCCTGTTGCGTGATTGCGTGTCTTTATTTATTATTTTGATCGAAACAGGAAACGGATGCAGGATGCTCTTGTTTTCATTAGTCGAAATTCAAATACTTAGCTAAAAAAAGGCCCAGCGCCCAACGGGCACAGGCTCGAATTATTTAAAATTTGAATGCAATTTCGAACACGGTGTGTAGGCATCTAAAATTCAATTCCGTTCGCGTGAGCCGGTAGCCGAGGCCTGAGGCCGAATAAGGTGGTGCGTTCAGAAGCTGAATTTGCACTGGAGATTACTAATAACGATCGAATGCTCGTCGTCATCGTATAAGCATTGGTGGCAAGTACGCAGTCTGCCAAGAGCTAATTACTGAGCGAGATACCCATTGGCAAAACTTAATTTTGTATTTTGTGGAGTGGTGTGGGCGATCCCAGAGTCACGAGGTCGAGTCTCAGTAGAGGCGATGAAATTTTAATTTTTCCTTCATCTATTTCTACTTATTAGCAAGTTTAGGAATGCTTGACTAAGGTAAAACTACAGGTTCCTTTACCGCTTACCTTAGTAGGTCCCTTCGAGGGTTACGAGCCAAGATTCAAGCCTACGACCTCCGAAAACGGGTCAGATTATTTAAAAACTAGCTACCAAAACAATAAAGACATACAATACACGCATAGGTCTATAAAGAGGTAGATAGTTAGGACTAGACGTTTAAAAGCCTCATGCTTCCTAAATAATATTCCACGACAAAATACCATTTGCAGTTGCTGTATGTCCGCATCGAAATACATACAAAACTGCACATAATAGCATCCCCGTCCGCAGGGCGATGTTTACATAACCGAGGCGCCGGCGCAGCGCACGGAAGTCGGATGTTTGCGGCGAAAGTGCGGGAAGGCGCGCTTTCCGCATTCCGACACTTGCAATATCAAATGGTCTAGTCCAGTTTGCAGTACCTACATGAATCTAGACAGGTGAAGTGTTCAAAATTACCTTCACATGTGAGGTGCCAAGATTATTTGAACAATACCCGCTTAAGGGGATGACAACAGCTAAATTCCATTCCTTTTTTTCAGCGCGAGTGAAAGAGAAACACTTCGTTACGATTACCATAGGAGCTCATTGCAAATTTAGCAAAATGATGAATTAAAAAAAAACTACGCATTAATTGAGAAATACAAAATAATTAAGTTTTTAGTATTAGTGTGGTAGAATTTTGTCCTTAATTACAGGCGTAAAGGTTAAGAAACTAAAGACATACAACTATTTATTAGAGCTAATTTTAAGATGGTAACTTTGGATTTTTTTTCTATCGAGCCGATTTCGTCCAAACTTGTCTCGGAATTAACAAAGTATCATACATATTTTTAACTTTCCCAAAACAAGTAATTATAGCTAAAGACCTGTTTACGTAAAGTCAATTTGAAGGTCATCGGGTGTTATCAGCCTCTTAACTTCTTCTGCAGCTGATCGTGGATGGGTACATGGGGGTCAAATCGTTACGTCTTAAGGTTCTATAATTCCTTTAATGGTCCTCGGCCCTCGTTTGATTCGTTCTGAAAGAGACACCTTGTTGTGTGTATCTTTAGTATAGGTACTTAGGTTAACTAGTAGGGTTTGTTCCAATGGTACAAGTTCTGATTTTGTATGTCGGAAATCGGGATTAAGAACCGGGAGCAAGGCCTATTACCTGGGTACCAGAACTGAGTAATATGTACTTAATCTATGGGTTGAACTGACGTGCCTTCACTTCTTTAATATGGATGTAAACTGGTCCACTTGAGAGAAACAAGACTGGTTATAGAAGCTAGACTAGTAACTTGGCAATTAGAATAGTTGGTACACAAGCGTTTTGATTAAAAACTGACGGGAAGCATTTTACCGCTCACGTCTAATTAAACAACGATGTTAGCCAATTTTACAACCCCACTAAATTTATTTCCCTGTTTTGCATCACACCGGTGTTCATTATTTATTCAGCATCGTGCACGGTATAGATTTTCTTCTACGCGCGTGCGTTGATAAAAAAACCCCTCGAGCAAAGTTATTTCTAACTTGTTTTCAACAAGGTTACTAGCGCCATCTTGTGGCCAGTCTCGGAACCCGCGAGAGAGCGCCATCTGTGTGCAGGGAAAAAATGTCGACTTGACGCGATTGAAGTTCCGATTACATTCCGTAGATGGCGTGATTTTACTTTTCAACGGGAATATAGACATCTTTCAAATTGGAATAATGGAATCTGTCTGCAGATAACGAGATAACGCTAATAGATGTTAGCATTCTTTCACGACACTAGAGTCGCACTAGCATGCGAGGAAAGGATAGCGGGTTGGTCGTTTAATATATAACCGCTAAATACACCACGCGCTAGAAATACCTGCACATGTTTACCTACTTGCAAATTATCTCGCGAACATAGAAATACTCTCGAATACATCGTCCTTAAGAAATTGTACAAGTACCTTAAAAGCGTTAATTCGTTAAAATGTTTTATATTTATTTCAGGCTAACAAACCGAAGATGCATTGGCCGCGATTCGAAAAATAAACACACACACTGGACAGACACAGCTCCAACCCAACTCAACTCAACGCTATAACGACCAATGTGAGACCAATGTGTGACCAATGTGTGACCAATGTGTGACCAATGTGTGACCAATGTGAGACCAATGTTGAATGAAAATCTGTTCAAATAGCAAATGTCAATGTCGTTATAGGGTTGAGTTGAGTTGGGTTGGAGCTGTGTCTGTCCAGTGTGTGTGTTTATTTTTCGAATCACGGCCATTGTCTTTAATCGAGAGCGAAGCCACGTATAGTTTTACCTAACGGACCTCGGGCTGATAGAACAGCAGCTATCAGATTAAGCAAATTTGATACTTATGAAAATCTTTGGCGGAATAGACCATTTTCTATTTGAGTGATCAATGTCTGACTGATGGAATGTCACGAGTTTGTCATTTGGATAATTAGGTAGTCGATTTTCTGTCAACTACATAACACGCGGAGTACGAGCTTTTGTTGCTTATATACTTATACTGTATTTACTGTGGTAACTATGGTATGGCCATGGAGCGTGGTCGATGAAAATAACCTATAACTTGCAACCACCCCCGGGACCGTGACGGACACAATCCGCTGCGCTCAGTTGCGCAATGAATGTGCATTTCGCCCGTGACCTCACCTGGACTTCTAAATGACGTAACAGACTTTAACGTAGAACTTACATGTGGCCTTTCTGGTTAGGCAGGAATCCCATATGATGCAGAGACCGTAGGTTGAAGACGGTTATTGAAATTGCAACTTATGGTGTTTAAATTTAAAGTAAATGTTTGTATTTCACCATATGCTGTGATTTTGACAGCAATGCCTGATGCTAGAGAGTGCACGTAGAATGTTAATCCCTATAACAGCTGTCACTGTCAGTTCTATACATTTTCTGTCAAAAATGACAATTTCTTTTACTGTGACTTTCGTAGGGGTAAACGTAGGGGTGCCTAAGGCATAGTTCGTATTTATGACTACCTACATACCTAATAAAATAGAAATACAAGTCAAGCAGTGCAATTAGTCAAAGATGTACTCTGGGCTTGCATATTAATAAATTCTTATTAAACTTGATAAAAAAATACTTGATTTATGGATAAACCTTTTGCTACTTCCATGCTACTTACAATAAATGCTCAGAACGGTGATAACCTAATGAACTCTGCTAATAAGTAATTCAGTTACTACAAGCCGTATTGATGTTGATGGTGTAGATACATACTACCTAACTCAAAATCTAATAAAAAAACTACCATTGTTTCTCAGATAACTATTAATGCACAATGATCAACTCCTGAAGGTAAGCAATTGCTAACGATTAAGATTCAATATAAGCGAGGCCATCGCTTATTGTTGCACGCGACAATACAAAGCCATACAAAGCTGATAGGTATATGGATGTGCAGGTATATAAGGACCCGCAATAAAAGGAGCAATGTAAGTACCAAGCACATAGCGCCATGTTATAACAGGATAAGGCTTAAACAGCACTATAGTCAGACCACGCCAACTGTCAACCGTACCGACTTAGCAATTGACAAAATGTAGAGTGTCATTTGTATGAAAAACTGAGTACTTAAAATTACATTTATGGTGGCAGTTTCACATTTAGCCGCTGCAAAATCTATGAAAAGTTAAGTAAGTAGCATTGCCGGACTCTATGATTTCACAAAATTTCGAAATTAAGACGAACGATATGCCTGCATATTTAGTAACAGATTCGCAGTTCATATTCTCTTGCTAGCTTGATAGTATTTATGCCAGGAATGCCGCAGCCAAAATGGCAAAAACGAAACCCTTATAGTTCCGTCCGTATGTCACAGTCATCCCAAAGTTGTGTTGTCCAAAAATTATGATTAAAAAAAAAAGATGCGCCTTATCCCATACTTTCTACGAAAATAGTTTTGAACATTATCGGTTCAGCCATATTTGCGTCATCTCCAAAAAACTTCTTCCATAGGCATCCGATACGAGCTTTTGGTATTAGTTTGGTTCTGATTCCATTGAAGGTACGGAACCCTCCATTACGCGTGGTCCGACACGCACTTGGCCGGTTTTAAAAAAAAAAGGGTCGGTTCTGATTCTGCTTTTCGGAATAGGGGAAAATATATTCATAAATAAAAATCATATCGAGAAAACAAGCTTTTTATAATTAATTTCGGACCAGTGTTCTGAAAGGTTGCAAGTTCGAATCTTGCTCGACGCGATGAATTTTTCCATTTTTCTTTCAATTATAAAATTGAGGCTTTTTAGAGCTTTTATGCATGTATAACCCTGATATACGGCTGCTTTCTATATACCACGGACGAGTCGTCGTCATCAGGGTAGTCAAAGGCGGAAGACCTTTAGGTAAACCTTTGAAATTAAATAAATGGTCGCGGATCGCGGACTATGCGGTTTCATAGGAATTTCCAGAGGACTACATTTTGAAAGAAACCGCTTACCACCAGGCTGGATGTATGCTTGTTTGCCGTATAAAAAAGAGTTGCAATGCTTTAAAGAGCTAACGAATAAAGAAGTGTAAACTCTACCTAAGCTTGTTTGTAGACGCTAAGGCTACTGATTACGATACTGCGTGCCCGCATGTACGTAGCCCTGACACGGTTCACTGACCATTCATAATCTTTATTACAACACGATAAGGTCGACATTAGGCTGGTTAAGTTGTTAGTATACAGCCATGACACGGTTTGACGCTAAGGAGATCCCTTACAGGCGAGCATCGATAACGTTGTGACATCAGTGGCACGTGCCTTGTCATTGATACAATATGATTAATATAATAAAGATAGATTAATTTAGGTCTTCAGATACGTGTTTGTCTAGTGTATGTACCTAGTAGGTACGAGAACATCAGAAACATAACTAAATATTTTAATTTAGAATTAGAGACGTCAAGGAACAAGGTAATGGAGAATCTGTTGCTCCCTAAACAAGGGTCAACTTAGCTACCATAACATTTTGCGTATGGCCTAAGAGCTGGTCACGTCATATATGACACAATAATGAGAGCAATGAAACCTATCTAGTTAGACTGCTTTACCATCCTTGTTGCTAGATCCGGGCATCTGGCAGCTTTTAATGGGTGGAGGTCAGAGTGACAGACCAACAAGTTTTTGAGTTGGAAAAAAGTTATACCAAAATAGGTAAAAACTACCAAAGTTGTGTTATTCATAGAGGACAGGGCCTATATTTTAACATTAGATTAAAAACCATTGTCTATTATTGCGGAAACAAAAACAGTAGGCCACCAACTAAAAATTGCATTATACATCATTTGGCACTGCTTTCCCCTAACAGAAACTTCTGGATTTGATATAATCTAATTAACTACATAATTTACCATTATATTGTACCAAACCCAGAACTCTAGGATTTTTTTTCTTCAAGTTATTTGCATTCTTTGACATCCACCACTTTACAGCTGCCAGATGTCCGGATCTAGAAATAAGCATAGTATAGCAAACTAACTAGAGGGGTTTCGTTGTTCTCATTATTGTGTCATATCTGACGTGGCCAGCTCTCCGTCTAGTACATAGGCGCTAGATAGATTGCTTTATTATTCGAAAAGTATACATTAATTTATACAGTGCCCTACAAAACTGTCTTCATAGTTAGTCTATAGTCAAGTCTAGCCAGTCTTTCGAAAGCTATATCATCTAAAGGCTTGGCCAAACCGCGGCACATGTTAACAGGTTAGCGACGTCAAACAGACTGCGTCCCGCCGGCGCCGCGCCCCGCTTTTGTCGCGCCCCGCGCCGCGAGGCCCCCCGCGTCCACGCGGCGCGGGCGCAGCGCTGCACGGCGGGACGCGGCGGCACGCTGCGCCGCGCTGGGTCACATCAGTCGGACGTTAGGCAGCGCGGTGCGTCTTGCGAGCGTAGCAATAGACTGTGATTGTGATTATGGATATAGAAAAATTAAATCTTGGCTTCGGAAGGAATGAGCGACCCTCCTTGCGTGCATGCTGTATCGGGCGCGAGTCACGCCCGCATCGCGCGCGCCCGCGCCGCGTTCGCGCGCGCGATGAGGGTGTGTTCAGAGCGCGAGACCGGCGCGATCCGGATCCGCGCGCGCCCAGTTTGAACAGTCATCGCGTCGGCGTCACGCGGCGCGGACGCGGCGGCGCGTCACGCCGGCAGTTTGGCCAAGGCTTAACATTCTAAGATCTAACCAAGGAAAATACCAGCCAAGCCAGAAGGAAACCGCGAACTTATATCCCTCTCTACCGCTCCTGCATAACAATAATAATATTAACAATTCGATAGACAGAGGGGCAAACAGAGAAAAACCGATTTCCTATGTTCGCGTTAGACCCCTTGTCGAGAATAGACTTAAAACTAGTCTATTAAATCTCTCTACACTCATAGATATTGATTATACAACTTTGACTTCAGTCACTCATTAAGTTATTTAGCAATAATAAAATATCATGCATAACAAATGCCGCAAAAATATACCACTCTTAAGGCACAAAATATAAGATTGGGTCAGATTCGGATATTTGTGCGCGCCTCGTCGAATGAGCTATAGCTATTGCTTTGCTGGTGACTGTACCTAGATACTTGTAAACGAACATATGACTTGTTGATTCTACGAAGTCACTTATCCTCAATGATTTGGTAAGATAGCGATTCACTAAGTGGTATTATGAATGACGCGGTCCAAGGCATCCCCAACAATTTCCGCAGCGCATATATGTGTTGTGTTGTTTGTGTTGTGGGATGTTTTCACTGTTAACTTGTTCCTGGTAAAGGCATTCCAACCTGCGTTAGAATGATCATGAACGTCTCTCAAATAATTCGGAGGTCGGTATTCGTTAATATTGTGCATTCCGATCGTATACTCAGATGTGCTAATGACTATATTATCGTTGGGTTGTTTGATCTTCACTAATACGTTAAATGAAGTAGGTACTACTCTTACTTCCACATTGCATCAGGCCTCCAGAATCCTCCTACATACCAAACAGTTTTGTATTATACTTTAGAGGTTTGATAATGGATTATTGGATCTGTGGTGTGGTTGGGTCATGGAAAAGTCAATAGAACATGATCAAAACTAGAGTTAGTTTGAAAATAAATAAAACAGATTTTTTTTAACTCGCGATGGTTTTCTGCAGCAGCCTCTCCACGCTCACCACAAACGAGCTGAAGTGCACGTAGTGCCGGTACCATAGCTGGTTCACCCTGGTACTGTAGCTGGTGTAAAAAATAGATAAGAGCCCTGTAGGGCTAAGCCTGTAGGCTTGGCTAATGTTCAGCCAGTTCATTAGGTGCTTTTATAGCAAACCCAAATTAGAATAGTAAATACGAATATTTTCGACGTCGCATCACCACTTGGTGACACCGTCGTTGTGGAGCCCCAATATCTTATCATACTTTAAAAGCTGGTGTTGACTACCAAACCAATAATACGATTTAGATAATTTCATGTTAGTACATGGGGTGCTTATCCTTACAGCATCAGAGTCCTGCGCGTTACAAAGTTATAAATGATTTGTATTTGATTTGTCTTGTTAGGTAATTACTTTATTTATAAGAACAACATCCAGTCCGGACTGTGTAAGTCATGTAGTGTATTCGGAATTTATTCTTTAATTCTTTATCTTACGCCTTAAGCGTTCACATACCACACATTCTTAATGTAGTAAACATCCTCATATTAAAGATATGCCGATAACGGCTTGAAAGGTCACAAGAAAAATCAGTCTTTAAATTATTAACATTCCAGCCGTTCATTAAAATGTATTTACATCAAGCGTGTAAACGAATTTGTGCAGGAAAAACGTAATTTGTATGTACAGATGAAGACAAGTTAAGGATAAAGAATGGTAGAATACTTAGGAGCAGTTCTATAAAATGTTTCTCATGGCGTTTCATCTCATTAAGTGATTAACGTGGCCTCTTTTGATATATTTTGACTTCATTTTAACGTATATGTTAACAATGCTTAGATGGCGTGACGTTGTGTATAAGAGAATTAAAGGGCTATTCATTTTTTTAACGTCTAATTTTCAATCCAAAGGTCTCGGGTTCAAACCCCGGCTCGTACCAATGAGTTTTTCGGAACTTATGGGCGAAATATCGTTTGATTATTACCATACACATCAACTAGCAGACCTGAAGTTGATCTGGCGGAAGACCCTAGAGCTAGACTGACCCGACATTATACCGAAGACATCCCGGACATCAGCCTGTACGAGATTAGAATGGCTCTTAAACAGCTCTAAAACAATAAGGCACCTGGTGAAGACGGAATTACAGCCGAACTTCTGAAGGCGGGTGGTAAACCATAAGGACCATGGCCCTTCAGAAGTTGTTCGACTCCGTTTTACTAGAAGGGAGAACGCCTAAGGCATGGAACAGGGGTGTGGTGGTATTGTTCTTCAAAAAGGGTGATAACGCGTTACTGAAGAACTAACGACCCATTTCACTTCTGAGCCATGTCTATAAGCTGTTTTCAAGAGTCATTACGAACCGTCTCGCACGCAGGCTAGATGACTTCCAGCCTCCCGAACAAGCCGGTTTCCGAAGAGGCTTTAGTACCGTAGACCACATCCATACGCTCCGTCAGGTTATACACAAGACTGAGGAGTATAACCTGCCCCTCTGCTTAGCGTTCGTGGTTTTTTTTTTTTTTTTTTTTTTTTTTTTTTTTTTTTTTTTTTTTTTTTTTTTGAGCCTGACTTGGGCTTTATGCTTCTGGAGCGTTAAAGCGGGCGGACTGTTTGGTGGGATGGTTGCCGGGGGAAAATCCAGGACCCTTCCGCGACCTAACGTGACGAGTTTTGCTACGCTGGAATGCTCCTACCGAGCTTGCGCTTCCAGCGAGATCAGTTGAAGCGAGTTCAACCTGATCTGGGTGAGTGGGGGGGGGATCGAGCTGATGGGAGTTTTGTCGCTGGTTCGCTACTCCTAGCCTAGCTGAGAAGACTCCAGCAAGAAACTCAGCTAGGCCCGACGACTGTCGGGGTGACTCTATCCGGTATGCGGCGGTACCGGGTGGATAAGGGACTGAACGTGTCGATGTGGTCGCGACTGTTCCGAGGTGGGCGACCCCGCCGGGGGCGCCGCAGTGTACAAGTGGGGGAGGGCGCACGCACAGCGTTCCATTTCTCATGAATGGCCGCTGTGAGTGCGTCGTCCTGGTCCGTGACGTAGTGTCTAGGCCGCCGAACCGAGCGGCCCCTAATCAGTGACTTCCGTGTTAAGAGTCCGAGTGGGGGAGGGTTGGGAATATAGTTCGCAGCCTTCCTAACTAACGGATTACTACTGTGCGGGGCGTTGTCAAAATAACGCCGGGCAGTCTGCTTAAAGAAACCATAAAGGGAGTCAAGCCCCGCGTCATGGTGCAAACTGAGGGTCGTCTGGTACCACGGGGCACCAGTCGCCCTACGGAGGAAACGATTCTGAACGACCTGAAGCGGCTCGAGACTTGACATACCCACGTGGGTAAAAACCACACTTGAGTATGCCATGATTGGACGAACACAAGTCTTGTAGAGTGTCAGCTTATTTCTAAGTGACATTTTACTAAACTTGTTAATCATCGGCCCTAGCCTTCCTAATACGAACAGCGCTCTGTTGCGTACCCTACGGATGTGGCTTTTGAAAGTCATACGACGGTCGAGAGTGACGCCTAGATATTTGACCTCGTTAACCCACGGAATGGGCTGGTCAAAAAGCCGGACCGGAGCCACCTTCCTGCCTATCGGACCTATGGCAGTAGGGTGGAAGATAATCGCTGCGCTCTTGTCCGGATTGACTTCAATACGCCAAAGACGAAACCATTGACCTAAGCCATTGATTGCCTCTTGGAGGTATTTCCGAACAAGAATGTAGCGATTGTGCGTCGTAAAGAGCGCGGTGTCGTCCGCGAACAACCCTAGTTCGACACGCGGGTGCCTAGGAATATCGTTCGTGAACAACGAATAGAGTGTAGGCGAGAGAACGGAGCCTTGCGGGACTCCTGCCCTAATAGGATGTGGAGGTGAAAGCGTTCCCTCCAGTCGGTAGCAAAAGCTTCTGTCCGTAAGGAAATCTCGTATTATGAGTACGAGTCTGTCCGGCATACCGATTTGATATAACTTGTATATCTACCCGTTATGCCAGACCTTGTCGAAGGCTTTCGCCACGTCAAGAAAGATCGCTCCCGTCTTCAACCCTGTTCGACGCGAGAAGCCGTCCAGCACGTGCTCCGTGATGCGGTGCACCTGTTGGACGCACGAGTGCCCGGCACGAAAGCCGAACTGCTCGTCCGTGATAATTGAATTCTCAGTCGTGAACCTGAGGATCCGAGCGAGGATGATTCGCTCATACAGCTTAGCAAGCGAACTGAGTAAGCTGATGGGCCTGTAAGAGGCTGGCGAGGCCCGGGGTTTGCCGGGCTTCGCTATCCCGATGACCGTGGCACGTTTCCACGCGGCTGGAAAGTGACTATTGGTCAGGGCGGCATTGAAGATGCCGACCAGAATGAGTAAGAGATGTTCGGGCAGAAGTCTCAGCATGCGGTTGGAGATGCCATCCGCACCCGGGGACTTCCTTACTCGAAGATACCTTACTCGATCGTGGACTTCCTTAACCGACACCGGTACGAGAGGTGAAGTTACGGGGAGACGCGATCTCCTGTCCACCTCAGAATTTACCCTCTCGACATGGGCTTCATCGGCAGGCAGGAGGCTGGGCGAACATTGAGATTCTAAACTATTGGCGAGACATTCTGCTTTCTCGTCGTCCTCGAGTGCGCGGGTTGGACTACCGGGGCGTTCCAAAGGGGGGATAGTCCAGACGGTATCTGATTTGAGAGATCTAGCTAGTTTCCAGTAAGCCTGGTGACTAGGCTTTATCTCCCCCATCAGATCCCTAAAAGAGTTCTCCCGAAATTCGGCAATTCGCTGTTTAGACTCGTGACACAAGCCCCTCAGGATTTGACGATTTTCGGGGGAAGGCCAGTTAGAGTAGGTCCTAATGGCGCGATTTTTCCTAGTCAGCAACTCTCTCAGTTCCCTAGGCAGGGGGCGGCGTTGGATTTCCTCGGCCGACACCTCCCTAGAGGCTTCGCTTTTGACAGCGTTGAGGTAGTTGGTGAATAGGTCGATCGCTTGGTCAGTCTGTTGAGTTGTGGTAATAATGTCAGGTATGTCTCTAAGTATGGGGGCGTCTGTCTTTAGGAGACCTTGTTGCACCTTTTCCCAGTCCACGAGTGTCCTGGTACGAGGGGCTTGATCGGGGTGAGGGCCCAGTCGCAAGAGGACCGGCCTATGATCTGAGGTTAATTCGTCTAGCACTTCTATAGAACGCAGAGTAAGCGCTACGTTCTTTAAAAGGGCTACGTCAAGTATGTCGGGTCGGTGTCCTTCAGTGTGAGGGTAGTGGGTTGCTTCCAGGGGAGGGAGGATATCGAAAGGGAGGCTTTCGATCAACAGACGATTGAGCAGCCTACCGTTGGGGTTAGTCGCGACGCATCCCCAGTCGACGTGTTTGCTATTTAGGTCCCCGGCCACGATGACCGAGGGGCCTAGGGCTGCTAAAATATCTAGGTCAGTCTGTAGTATGTTAAGTGATGGAGAGATGTAGGCTGACGCAATCGATATCGGGGGATGACCGTCCATCGATATGCGGCAGACCGACACTTCCATATTTGTCAGTGGAGGGGGGTTGAGAGAGATGCAATGTAGGAAACTTTTATAGAAGATGCAAGTGCCCCCGCGGGCCCTACCAATCCTATCGTTCCTAATCTGAGTGTAACCAGGGACACGGAAACATTTCATAAACGGTTTATAGAATGTTTCCTGTACTAGGAAGATGTCGACGGAATGATCGCGCAGAAAGAGTGTAATCTCATCCTTCATTCGGCTTAGGCCATCGGCGTTATAAAAACCGATGGTTAGCGAACTGGGTTTAAGCTTGAGGCAACTATTATTCATTCTGGTGGAGAGCGACTTGACGGCCTAACACTGAGGCGAAGAAGTAATTGCTAGCGTTTGCTATATAAGCCTCATATTCCCTCTGCTCCTGGGGAGAGAGGGTCTTTGAGGCCAGTATAGAAACTGGGAGGGGACCTGGGGCAGGCCGGCCTGCTTGAGGTGCGGGGGAACCCTGGGCAACGGGGCCCCCCTGGGACGCGGGCACTGAGGGTGCCGGAGAGGGTGCTGCGACCGCAGAGGGCGGCGGGTTCCTATTGGCAAGCCCTAATCCTACAGCCTTAAGGGCGGGGAACTCTTGCGCGCTAGTGGTCTGAGGAGCCACCTGAGTCTTGCCTGACCTGCGCCCGTCAGGTTGCGAGGGCTTCGGTTTGCCGGAGGTGTCCTTCCGCTTTGGAGCACAAGGGCAGCCTCCCCAGTTGGCGGTATGCCCATGGGGAAGCTTGCGCTCCAAGCAGTTGACACACCGCCGGCCTACCGGGTCCTTGCAACCCTTCGGACGCGGGCAGTTGCGAGACGAGTGGTCGCCAGCACACTTGACGCAGCGGGGGGGAGAGTTACAGCCACGCGCGCTGTGGCCGTATCTCTGGCAGTTGTGACACTGCGTGACGTAGTTCCTCTTGTTGGGAGGTTCTACCCTAACAGTAACACCTAACACGTTCCTGATGGCTTGAAGAGCCTGACGCGAGCTAGGACTGGGATCAGTCTTCACCAGAACAATATCATATTTGCCCCTAGACTTATGATAAAGACGACACACTTCCCGAACGTTAACTCCCTTCCTCACTAGATCCGCCTTTACCTCATCATCCTCAAAGAACCTAGGTACATTGCGGATGATGGCCCTATGGTCTTTCTCTTCGGGGAGCGCTCGCCGGTTGAAGGACAGCTTGAGCTCCTCGAAGAGCCTGGCCAGGGCTCGGTAAGTCTTGGATCCCTGGACCGTGATCCTAAGCCCGTAATAGGGTTCGGTCTGAAGATCCGTTCGATGTATGACAATGCCCCTCTGCTGGGCCATGGCCCGAGCAGTGGTCCATCGCTGTACATCGACCAGTACCAACGAGTCGAGCCTATTATGGTCGATCCCTGGAGCCGAAGACCCGCCGCCGCTTGCCTGAGGGGCACTACTGGCCTGAGGGGCCTGCACAGAGTGTGCTGCGACGGTAGGATTCGACGGGATCGCAGCTGTTGTCGAAGACCCGCCGTCTCTTGCCGGAGTGGCACTACGGGCCTGAGGGGCCAGCACAGAGGGTGCTGAGACGGAGGGAGTCCGCGGCGCCTTCGGCGCCGGCGCCGAAGACGTTGGAGACTTCGACCGCGTACGTTTTCCCTTGCGGTTGCGAACTTTTTCCCAACCTGAGGTGTCAGTATCTGTGTCCATATCGTCGGTTGAGTATAGTAGGTCCCTGTTTTCATCGTCAGTCAGTACGTGAGTCAGAGAGCGGGTTGGACACAAGCTGGGGGCGCGCTTGGAGTCCCGGTTTTTTCGCGCGTAGGAACGGGTCCTAGGCGAACGTGACCGGGATTTCCTTACGCTAATACCCTCAGGGGAGGCCTTATGGGCTGGAGGGGACAAAGAGACAGACGCGGCTGCCTTTTTACTGGGCTTCTTCTTACGAGCGCCCCCAGAGGGCGGCAGGACTGCCTTAGGGGCAGGGGGAGGGGGTTTAGGTTTGGAGGCCGACGGCGCCGGCGGCGGCGGCGGTCCCATGGTGGCCGGAGGGGCCGGGGCAGGCAAAGTGACTGCCGGTGTTGCCTTAGGGGCCTGGATGCTCGAGACTTTGATGTCGAGCGTTGAGGGGCGCAAGATGTGACTACGGCCCGCCCGGGCCACAGGCTTACCGAGTTCAGTACGCAAGTGATCGTTCTCGGATCTCAGGGTACTGATCTCGGCCGCCTGTCGCTCGAGATTGGCCCGAAGGGTCGCCATCTCCTCCCTCAGCGTCGCTATCTCGTCTTTTACGTCCATTCTACAGTGAGTCGCCGCACGCACTTAAAACTACGACGATACGCGGGAACTTAGAACTACGAGTGTACGCGGAAATGAGGTGAGCCTATAGTAATTGTCAACGTCCACTTGTCCGCCGTGTCGGTCAGCTAAATGTGTACCTAAGTTTGCGGGAAGGAGTCGGACTGGTATGAGGTTATCGGGCTTCGTGGTGGTATCCACCCCGTTTATGGCTTCGTTTGGCACTGTTATAGTATCCACCACAAACGGCCACTGCGAGCGTGGTCTTTTCAACGGGCAGAGACGCGCGGGTCTGACTTGAGAAAGTCTTAACTAACGGGTATCCACCAGGTGTATTGCTACAACCAGGAGTCTAGCCCACTCAGTTTCAACGAGTATCCACTGAGCGACCACTACGAGCGTGGATTTCCAGAGGGGCCGAGACACACGGGTCTTACTGGTGACTTGAGAAAGTCTGAACTAACACACCCGGAGCTGTCCTTGCGGTAATTTGCGATTAAATCACCACGAGGGGGAGCAGAGAGCGAGCGAGTCAGAGCTAGTCTGAGCGAGGTTCGGGACTAGGACAACGATAGAGCAAGAGCGCACAGTGAGCACGACCTCACCCAACCGCTGCCGTAGCCGGAATGAATAGCGTTCGTGGACTACGAGAAAGCCTTCGACTCGATCGAAACCTGGGCTGTACTACAATCTCTCCAGAGGTGCCAAGTGGACTATCGCTATATCGAAGTGCTGAAGTGTTTGTACGAGAACGCCTCTATGTCAGTCCGACTCCAGGACCAGAACTCGAAGCCTATTCCGTTGCAGCGGGGAGTCAGGCAAGGAGATGTTATTTCTCCTAAACTGTTTACCGCTGCACTGGAGGATGTTTTCAAGACTCTGGACTGGAGAAGGCTAGGCATCAACATAAACGGCGAGTACATCACTCACCTTCGGTTTTCTGACGACATAGTAGTCTTGGCTGAGACCATGGAGGATTTGAGTACGATGCTCGATGACCTCAGTAAAGCATCCGAGCGAGGTGGTCTAAAGATGAACATGGATAAGACGAAGATCATGTCAAATACCCATGTAGTACCAACTCCCGTTACAATCGGAGACTTTACACTCGTAGTTGTGGACGATTATATATACTTAGGACATACTGTCCAGTTAGGTAGATCCAACTTCGAGAAAAAGGTCAATCGACGAACCCGACTCGGTTGGGCAGCGTTCGGGAAGCTACGGCACATCTTTTTGTGCAATATTCCGCAGTGTCTCAAGACGAGTCTTTGACCAGTGTGTGTTGCCAGTGATGACATATGGTACTGAAACGTGGTCGCTTACAATGGGCCTCATAAGAAAGCTCAAAGTCACCCAAAGGGCAATGGAGAGGGCTATGGTTGGAGTCTCTCTGCGTGATCGCACCAGAAATGAGGCCATCCGCAGCAGAACCAAAGAAACCGATATAGCCCTCCGAATCGCTAAACTAAAGTGGCAGTGGGCGGGGCACATTGCTCGTAGAACCGATGGCCGTTGGGGCGGAAAGGTTCTCGAGTGGCGACCACGAACCGGAAGGCGCAGCGTGGGTAGACCCCCCGCAAGGTGGACTGATGACCTGGTGAAGGTCGCGGGAGTCCGCTGGATGCGGGTGGCGCAGGACCGGTCATTGTGGCACTCTTTGGGGGAGGCCTATGTCCAGCAGTGGACGTCTTTCGGCTGATATGATAATTACCAAATTCGGTGAAGGAGGAGAAATTCAAAGGTGTATGTAAAGTCCCCAACCCGCCTTGGGGCAGCGTGGGGACTATATAGCCCGATCCCTTTCGTGTGTGAGAGGAAGTTCCCAGCAGTGGGACGTATATAGTCTAACATATTATATATATATGTACTTTACAAAATTATTGAAATAAATCTGATAGAAAAATGCCACATTGTAAGGAGATAGTCAGTCTATACTGTTAACTTGTTTCTGGTAAAGGCATTCCAACCTGCGTTAGAATGATCATGAACGTCTCTCAAATAATTCGGAGGTCGGTATTCGTTAATATTGTGCATTCCGATCGTATACTCAGATGTGCTAATGACTATATTATCGTTGGGTTGTTTGATCTTCAACCCGTGTATGGAAGCTGTATAAGTAAAGTTAAACTCTTCGGGGCTCGTCGGGTTCGGGTTTTATTCATAGAGGCTCCGTTTGAAACGAACTGGCAGATACATCTAATTTTACTCGCAGTATGCCATTTTAATTTTCCAGGAGCTTTCTAAAGCTTTTGATTATAAATCACTGCAGAGAACTTATTTTTTACTAAAGTATTCTGGATATAACTCATAAAATATTAATCATTAAATAAGAAAATGAAGGATATCAAAAGGTATCAACAAATTGAGATATTTCGTCATTCGTAAGTTGGTCAGAAGGGGGATACCACAAGGATCTAATTTAGGCCCATTCCTTGTTATGCAACTACAATGCAACATCTGATCAGACAACGTGCGAAGAGCTGAAATAGTTACTCGTACCTACTCTCACTTCATCAACGAAATGGAATCCGTGGCCATTAGAAATTCTACTTGATGACTTCATTGGTATCTGGATGCCAGCGATGCGTGCGAGTGCCCGTGTCACCTGATCACGCCACCTCGCATTTTTGCTATCACACTGCTCAATTGGCGAAGTAATTTACTAACGATAAGCTTTCATGTTTGAATTATGTTTTTGTGGACAACCAATGCTGGGTCAAGTAACTACAAGGAGGATCAGCGATAAGTTTCGCTAATATCTATACACTCCGGCAAGACACTGGAGGGTGTGTTTGGTCACTGTTCATTTAAGATTCTTCTGTTTCAGTATCATATATGCTGTATTTTAGAATAATGAGTAACCTGACGTCTTGCTTTGCCTCAAGTTTGTTTATCGAAAGAGGCCTCGCTGCTTAGTAATATCTATTTACATGATGCCACCTCCATTGCCATTAATAAAAGAATGATATAACCTTGGACGAAAAAAATTAAAGGACGGAGCATGGCTGTACAACAAACTGTGACGCAAGATGGCGGCTGGTTTGAATGTGTGTGTCCAGACGAGTGTTGCCATGTAATACAAATTTTCCCGATTAAGAATACAGTATTTTTGAATTAAAAAAAAATAGATTATTAATATATATGTTTAAATAGAATTAATAAGCACCTGTTTTAATAAATTTGATGAAATATATTTCTGAAGAGGCGGATAAAAGAAAAAATAATGATGTAAAAAATCTAAATTTATAAATTAATAAAAGGACACGACTTGAGTGTGTCCGGCCTCTCTTCTATACCCAATATTATTATTTTAAGCATTTATCATACCTTTATAATATGGCCAAGGTGAACCCAACTAAAAGCGTATTATTATAAACTTACCTTATCTCAAACCGTTTCACACTAGAGAACCAAAATTCAGTCAGGTTGAGCTTCGTCGTCAGCCTTGTTGGCAACCATCTAGCAGACGCTAAAGGTTTATGAGCTTGTGTTGTGAGTCTTGGCCGCTAATTTTACATGGCTTGCTTTAGGTAAGATTAGGCGCAACACACACTTAGCGGGATTCAGTTCAGCCAGGTTTATGACTTCTGGCTTTTTTTATATGGGGCCCACTGATAATTTTCCATCGTGCAAAACCTACTTACGACAGCCTTCTAGCCACAGTCGTGGACAGTGGGCTTTCTGGCATAATTATAAGATGTTATTAATTTAGTAGAAATAAAATGTACTAATATAATATGGAAACTTTCGAAATAAATGATCATTAAATTGAATTGAATTTATATCAGGCACGTGGGGTACAAGGGCAAGTACACCTATATTATTTGTATGTTGTCTATAACACTGTCATTCCTAAACTACAAAACCGATTTCGATAAGAAGTGAAAATTTTGTAATACCTGATATTAATTATGGCAAATATGAGTTACGAATCATTGAATGTGAATCCTTTAAAAGCGTAGCTCAGAAAATTCTCCTTTTTTTCGAAAAATATGGAACTACGCAATGCTGCGACGTGGTAAATTTTATTACAGTAAAGTTCAGTGTATTAGATATTATTTAAACGTATATTTTGTTTTCACGAACGCGATAGATAAAAAATACAGCTGTATATAAGGACCGCATCAAAATTGGTTCAGCCAAACGCGAGATAATCGTGAACAAACATATATACACACACATCCTTTTTTTGAAGTCGGTTAAAAATGCTCCTAGATCGATCAACACAACCGGTTTGACAGCTAACCTCTCATTCTAACTATAGTTCAATTTCGTTCTAATCGCTTGACCAGTCGCTTACTAAAGCGACTAGTTAACCGATCAGAGTGAGAGGGAGCGATAGTTAGAATGAGACAAAAGTTGGACAGATCACTCATTGTGGCATAATTTTGCGCATTCAACCTACGACTTGATAATATATGAGCTTTATGTTTTACGCAATTTTTGTAATTATTTTAAGAAATATATAGTTTAGTTTATTAACTAATTTTAATTAAAAAAATACTAAGGAATATAATTTGCTTTCAAAAACTTATAATTTATGAACTATTAGGTAATATGTTAATATTAGTTGAAAATGTGCGTGAAATAAAACATCAAGTTGTGTTTGGTTCATATCGTGTTGACACCATATCGCGGCGATTATAGACCCCTTTACATTCGGGAAGTTTCCCTATTCAACCACCTGGCAACACCGCTACCACGAAGTTAATAGTTTATGAAATTACTGACATTTAATGTGATTACGCAATTAATTGTTTACTTAACGGTGAAAAGTTATCCCATCCGTTTTTTTCTCTCGACCGGTGGCATTTCTGCAGCATTTGACAACGCACGACGGCATATTTTAATTATTTTTTAGCGTGTTACTACCCAGCCGGACCACATCTCCTGATTAAGCTCTATTTCTAATGGTGATATGTACCTATGATGTACCTTTTGTACCACGTCGGAAATTGCATGTACCTCCGTAGTTTAGCAGATATAAGACATTAAAGGTGGCCCGGCTGGGGAGTAAAATTTCCAGCCGGACCACGCCTGTACCAGCTGATAACCGCGATTTTAAGATGTGATTCGAATAACAGATGTATGTACCTGTTATGTACCTCCAAATAATCCATTTTTTTATTTAAAAAAAGGTCTTACAAATTACTTTTTCATACATTAACATTTTCAGTATGCGCGAAATACTAAGCGCCTGCCAAAAAATTATAGCAATATGTTTTCACATAAAGGTGGGGCCCGCTCCTAGAGATACGGGCTTGATTATGTAAATTCTGAAACAAGGAAGTATTGGAACTATTAGGTGTAAATGTTGACTATTCTAGACAAAAAAATGTCCTAAATTGTGGCTGGTATATGGGAGAAACCATAATAATTAGTGTTACAAGTATTGACCTGAATCTGAAATAACTAAATTACCACCTAAAGCTCTAAATATGAACAAAGTAAATAAGTTAAGTGGTCTTCTTTTGCCACCTTATTACGCTATCCTGACTCTACAAATCCACCCTGGTGCCTCTTATTCCATGTACAGTCAACGCAAAAAATATGTGTACACTTTTGCACCTTACTTTACTGCGTTTCCACCAGAGATGAGCGAGGATGCGTTGCGAGGAATGTGTTTGATAAGCACCAACAGAATCACTTCATTTGTTTATCCTCGCAAAGCGCAGCTCTAGGTTCGGTCCTTAACAAACAGATTTCTCGCAACGCATCCTTGCTCATCTCTCGTGGAAACGCAGCTTAATAAGGTTCAAAATTGTAAACATATTTTTGGCGTTGACTGTACTACCTAACTATTCAATGGCTATTATAGAAACTAAGGTGATAAGAATATGTCGCTAACCCCCGAGTATGCGAGGAATAAAGAACTCCTATTTTAAGAACAATAATAAATACTATAACTTCACGGGGTAAAAATACCTACTCGTAATTGCTTCTATAGATCTCCTATAGGCCTACACATTATTCTTATATTTAATGTCTAATGTAAGTTTGGTAGGTACAAAAACTTTTAGATCACTCAGGTGTTATTTTATTAAAAGGATAATTATAAGCAGATAAATAAGAGACAAACCTTTTAAGTTGTATAATTATTTCGTATAGTTTATTCAGTATTTTTGTATTGTACCTATATGTGCAGTACAATTGATTAAGTTGAAAGAATTACAATCTACCAAAATTTTAACATGTATAAGTATTACGTCTTGCTGTGTTGCAGGTGATTATTAGGTACACATACACATGTCAAGTAAAGCTTTAAGGTACAAGTTGGAACCCGAGCAAGCGCAGACCGCAGCGTCCGCAGCAGCAGACGATGTGTCGTCGAGTGACACGTGGTATTATCGGCATTACTAATATACGGTCGGGCGACGTGTCGTCGAAGTCCGTGTAAACCAGTAGTGTCGCAACAATATGTCCGCTGCTGCTGCGGTCTGCGGTCGGGTTCCAGCTTGTACCCTTAGCACGTGAAGTCACCCGCAAAACACTCCCAAAGCATGAGACGGTTAGGTTGTCATACTTGATCATTTAATTCAATCAATTTAGGCCACTTACAAGTGTCCTACGGAATCATCAGCGGAATGACACTCGCGGCAGTCGCGGAAAAGCTGTAGGATCCCGCCAAGTTCTATGGAACGCGAAACTATAGATAGCGAAACCTACCTACAAAATATTTAAACAATCCTATACATTTATCAATTACGCAATATTTAAAAAAACCGGCCAAGAGCGCGTCGGGCCACGCTCAGAAATTACAGTATTTTCTCTTCAGTCAGTCTTTTTTAGAAATTACAGGTACAATAAACACCTGCTTATACGGTTAAATTACAAACTTAGTTCAGAAATTATTTAGTAATTTTTTTTCAAAAACTATTCAACCTACCAAGTTCAAAATAATTTTCCTAGAAAGTTTTTATAAAGTTCTACTTTTGAGATTTTTTTCATATTTTTAAAACGTATGGTTCAAAAGTTAGAGGGCGGGGGCGCATATTTTTTTACTTCTGGAGCGATTATTTCCGAAAATATTTACATTATCGAAAAGTGATTGTAGTAAACCCCTATTCATTTTTAAATACCTATCCAAAAATATATCACACGTTAGGGTTGAAATGAAAAAAAAAAAATCACTCCCCACTTTACGTATAGGGGAGGTACCCTATAAAAAAAATCCACTTTTTATTTTACCACTTTGTCGGCGTCATTGATATACATATTAGTACCAAATTTCAGCTTTCTAGTGCTAACGGTCACTGAGATTATCCGCGGTCGGACGGACGGACGGACGGGCAGACATGGCGAAACTATAAGGGTTCCTAGTTGACTACGAAACCCTAAAAAGGACCAAATATAGAATCTCATTATAATACGAAAAGCTGTTTGAAATAAAAAGAAGGTAAGTGGGTACTTACCCATTTCTTTGTAATAAAAATCCTTATTTAGTTTATTAAATCTAGAGCACTAAACGTTCTTAACTATAATACAGTGTAAAAAATGCTATGAACACACATTTCCTTATATTTGGTAGATGACACGGAACCCTTACAATTTAAATCGTCATAGCATTCCCATCGATTTAACCGTTTGCAGTGAGCCACATAGTGGCTCATTTCTCTTTTATATTCAATTAAAGCTAATAAATTATATGTCTTATTCTGAAGTAATAAGCAGTTTGGAATATGATCTATGTTCATTTTATCCGTGCCGTCTAGCTCAAATATGAGGAAATCTGATACAGAATAACATAAACTTAGATTGCCTGAGCATGTATGTCCTCTATTTACTTTTATACATTTTTCATTTAGATTTAGGTTCAGCATACCCGTGGCTGCTTCTGCAAGTGATGTTATACCATTTTCGGCTAGAATTAGTATGTCTAATGGCATGAAAGATACATAACGCTGAACTTCAGATTTATTTTGGATACAATCTGTGTTTGAACATCTTTTCACTGATTTCACACTAGGAATATCATTGATTAATATTTTATCCAATGCATATGACACGTTTGACAGACAGTTTATCACTGTAATATTGTTATACTCCGTTTTATTGCAGTAGTATTGTTTTATAACATTAGTTCTCAAAGCATAAATATTTTTTGTGTAGTCTTTTGTGGCTACTGCCTTCACAAGTTCTGCAAATTCACTCTGTCTATCGTCGAATAATTTTCTTATACATTCTCTGTCAGCATACGCAGCAGCACATACTTGTAGAACAGAATCGAATGCGCAGGTATTTTCAAGTACGATTCCTTTTACACCTGAAGAGCATACGTTTCCATTTCTACACTAGCCGGTGCGTCAGGTGTGGAATTGTGGACCCGCTTAATAGCATACCTACATAAATAAGGTTGATTCACGGTATTTATGTTTAGCTTTTTTTCATTTGTGTTTACTATTAAGCCTTTCCAGTTTTCCACTAAGACTGGTTTTTCACATAAAATTGACTCTTTGGGAAAATCTTCATTAGTTGAACCCTTAAGAATTTTAGGATTTTTATACCTTTTCTTTGGTTTATCCTCTAAATTTATGTCACTCATAGCTTGTTTAACTTCTCCCGATAAGTATTCAACATGCCTCATAATAAATTCGTCAATCCTTAGTTTTTCAAATGGGTATTTTAATAAAGTTTTGATGTTTTTGAAATAACTTTCCACATCAGAGCTTGTAGGGATGTCATTATCGGTATCGCAATGCGAGAGCATTACATTTGTCCACAATGGTAATCGTGACAATAGCCTTCGAAGTGTGGGAATGAAGTCTGGCAAGTAATAGAGGTTCTCGTAGAGTGACTGCAAATTTGTCAAATCGAATTCTACTGTCATCTTTTGGACATTACTGTCAAAATTCGTCAAAAATTCGTTGTCGTCATATTCCGTGTCCTCATTATCACTTAGGTCGTATACACCTTCAATTTCACTTTCGTCTAAGTCAGGTAAAGTAGGTAACAGTAATAAATCTCGCATGCTATTGTCACATAATGTGGGTTGTCCATTTTCAAATTTTCCGGTGAATTTACTGAGGGCGATTATAACAAGGCGATCGGATATGGGCTGAATTTCTTCCAAAGATGACGATTCTTTAATTTTACGTAAATATTTCACAAAAAAATTCCTTACTCTTTTGTCTATGTACTTAAAACACTTCAAATTATACAACACCTTAACGAAATGTGATGTGTCTAATCGCACTAAGCAGTGGTCTTTTCTACGCGGTGTTTTTTTCTGTATGACGTCAAAACAGTAGGAGATGTACTGCCGCGTAGTTTCACAGTGTGTGAAAGCTTTAACTATTGCACCTAGTAATGCAGACGAGTCATCACATACAACTTCATTGGGAGTTTTTTTTCCAGAGATCCATTTATTTAACCAGTTGTAAATATTATCTAAACTATGAGAATCTGTCAGCATTTGTGTTATAGGAACGCAACTACGGCCATAAACTTGTAATACAGCTACGTAAAAAAATATGTGTTTGGCGATTTTACAGGATTTATTGGGATCATGAGCAGGCCGCAATGATTTGAACATGCTACCGGTTGCATCTAAACTCAATTTAATTTTCTGGTTAGTATTTGTTATGGTCTTGTAAAATTTGTCCTGCAGGTTGGTCCAATACAACACTATAAATGGTAATAATGCTAAAAGTTTTATGCACTCATTATAAGGAGGCGTAATCGTCATTATAAACAAAGACGCAATTACCATTTTGTGAAAGTATGTTTCCACTTTACCTTTTTCTTTAATGTTTTCTAACGACTTTAGAGATGGTATGAAAGGTGGTTCGTACTCGTCACTATCTTCCATTGTTTCGTTTATAATTTTTTTGTGAAGTACTGTTGGATATTCCTTTTTTAATTGCTCTCATAATCGGGCCCTTTTATGTTGAGTAATTCTGTTTTTAACTGTAGAGTCGTGTATTATTTTTTTGTCGCCTTCAGTAATTTTGCACTGAAAAGTTGCAGAATATTCATTTACTGATGTTGTATGTGCATTTATTTTACACCCACATTGCTTACAGTAGCCTGCAAATTGTATGAAGTTCGTTTCTGTGGCGTAGCTATGTTTGAAGATCCACGTACATTTTCTGCCAGTATTTTGCCATAGTATCTCGCTCATTATGTTTGTCCATTTATTTTTAGGCATATTATGTCTCTTATGTAACATTGTACCTGGTCTGTTTTTGTCGCTTCGCTTAGTGTAATACATGACGGGCTTTATTTGTTCCCATCTATCTTGGTCAATGTGGATTGAAACAATCTCATTGAGGTCATCTGAGAGGCTGACGCTACTTGAGGAAGAGTTAACCGTATTTGTTGTTTCAAATGAGAAGCCATGTTCTTGGACTTCAACATTCTTAGTGTTCGCAGAGTCAAAAAACAAATGATAATTTCTTTTAAGCGATAAATACAGCGCCTTAACTGACATGCGGTATTCGAGAGATTCACTAATTTGTTTAAAAATCTCATCCGTGCTTGAAGGTAATTTTTCGATATCTTGTAACTTTTCTTGATACTTTAAAAACTCCTTCTTTTGTTCCTCTACACTTACTTTCCCACGATTATATTTATTAACATCCATTTTGACGTGGTTTCGGGCACGTGGAAGGCAACTTATCACATATTACAATATACAATTTACAAATTATTTCAATGAACACACATATTTGTAAAATGACAACAGATAGGTACCACTTATACTCACAATTCAACTTTTTTAATTTTAACTTTTTTTGATTTTGCCGCGTTCATAACTTTTTAAAGTGCCATCATAGACAACTCGTCACAGTTTTATTTTTATTCCGTTTCAATAAAAACAGATTTATATTAACGGCTTAAATTTCACATTTTAATATTATCGACAGTTATTTTTATGTAAATTTAAATATGTAATGAAATAAGATAGATCAAATTAATACTTTAACAAATGTGATCGCAAATACGTGTGCGTCCAAATTTGCTATAATTTTTTGGCAGGCGCTTAGTATTTCGCGCATACTGAAAATGTTAATGTATGAAAAAGTAATTTGTAAGACCTTTTTTTAAATAAAAAAATGGATTATTTGGAGGTACATAACAGGTACATACATCTGTTATTCGAATCACATCTTAAAATCGCGGTTATCAGCTGGTACAGGCGTGGTCCGGCTGGAAATTTTACTCCCCAGCCGGGCCACCTTTAATGTCTTATATCTGCTAAACTACGGAGGTACATGCAATTTCCGACGTGGTACAAAAGGTACATCATAGGTACATATCACCATTAGAAATAGAGCTTAATCAGGAGATGTGGTCCGGCTGGGTAGTAACACGCTATTTTTTAACTGCTCTTGACTGCTTAGACGTTTGGACACGAATGGCGGGGGAGCGGCTCATTATTGCTGTGCGTATGTGTGTGTAGTGCGTAACGACGAGGACACTGGCTCTTTATGGAATCACAAAATTTTGTTAGCCGCACTCTATCTGGGACTTATATAATCTATGGATATAACTATATAAGTATTGCATGCTGACACATCGGCATTCCTAAACCAAAAACTAGTAATCACATTTTATGTAAGTAGATATTTTATAAATCCCGCTTTCTTAAATATTAATTGAGCTGAGGGTGAAATTAACGCTCATTAATTCTGTTATCAGTTCCATTGGTAAAACTAGCTGCTTTTTATATTCTCAGCAGTTCCAGGAAATGCAAACAATTTAACACTTTAACTACATTAGATAAACAAATAACATTATTTCTTATAATAATATTTTTATTAATTTTCATTGACATAGTCGGCTTTTAGAATAACTCTTACTTTATTCGCTAAGAGTGAAGACAATATTGATAATTTTCACAATTTTATGATCTACAAAGAGCGATTGCATGCCTGGGAATGCTCGTAACTGTAGTCGGCAAGTCGGCGCAACCTACATTCTGCATTCTTTCCGAAACCGTAACACGCCGCCTCTGCGTACCGGATATATACGTACATGCCACATTCAGTTCAATCATTTTCAAAATTAAACTTATTTCTATTACAATTTCTACATGGGCTACTGGGCTAGCCTTTGATCGATAAGGATAAGTCATTATTATTTGATGTGAATGAATACAGGTTAAATATCTATTCTAAATTTATGCTCACAACTTGAATTAAAAAAAGTAGATACATATTCCAATACCTAATTCCGTAGACCTCATATACAGGATGTTTCCTATAATAAGAGCAATAAATTAAAACGTAGATTCTACTCCTCAAACAATAAAACGTTTGTTGTACAATTTAAAAAAAAATAAGTTTTTATATTGTCTCTTTTTCATACATATTACTAAATAGTATTTTCAATGTACGTTAAAATCCGTCTAATTGACATTGCTTGTCACTCTTGTCACCCAACAGAAATAATAAATTTCGCAATACATTGCGTGTTCGAATAAACTTTAAAGTGAAATAAAAATTAAATTATAAGTTATTTTTAAAAGTCGCTGAACTAACATTGTCCAGTTTGAGGAGTAGAATCTACGGTTTAATTTATTGCCCCTATTACAGGAAACACCCGGTATAGGAAATTTCATCCGAATATGAACAATGCCACATTTACAAAACCATTCATTTTCAACCGACTTCAAGATTTCGAAGGAGAAGGTTGTCAATTCGTCGGGATATTTGTTGCTATTTTTAGGGTTCCGTAGCCAAAATGGCAAAAACGGAACCGTTATAGTTTCGTCATGTCCGTTTGTCCTTCCGTCCGTCCGTCCGTATGTCACAGCCATTTTATTCGGAAACTATAAGACGTATCCTACTAAAATTGAAACATGAGGTGTATTTTGTATGCCGCTATTTAAGTTATTCATACATGTAACTAAATTTAAAAAAAATATATTTTTTCCAAATGCGAGTATCAACATGTTGTACATTAATCGATAGGTCTTTAAAAATAACATTGAGGTTTCTCTGCACATTTTGTGATTAAATAAGTGAATATTTTCAGAAATAATCGCTTCGAAAGTCGGAAAAATAGCGTCCCCCTCCCCTGTAACTTTTGAACCGTAAGTCCAAAAAATATGAAATTGAGAAGATACGCATCATCATACACTTTGTACGAAAATTAATTGTTTTGAACATTATCGGTATAACCATTTAGAGTTATTTCCAAAAAACTTCATCCATAGGCATCAGATACGACCTTTTGGCATTAGTTTGGTTCTTATTCCATTGAAGCTACGGAACCCTCCAATATACGTGGTCCGACACGCACTTGGACGTTTTTTTTCTTTTTATGTATGTTCACCGATTATTCGAAGACGGCTGGACCGATTTGGAAAATTCTTTTTTTGTTTGAAAGGGTATACTTCACAGTTGGTTCCATTGTCACCAAGTCAGGATCTGATGTTGGGATTCTAAAGAAATCGAGGGAACTCTTCAAATATTACGAGTATAAGCACACCTATAGTGATTTGAGTATTTTTCAACCGACTTCAAGATTTCGAAGGAGGTTCTCAATTCGTCGGTATGTTTTTTTTAAATGTATGTTCACCGATTATTCGAAGACGGCTGGACCGATTTGGCAAATTATTTTTTGTTTAAAAGAGTATACCTACTTCACAGTTGGTCCCATTGTAACCAGGTCAGGATCTGATGATAGGATCCTGGAGAAATCGAGGGAACTCTTCAAATATTATAGGCCCACCTGTAGTCGTTTTAATATTTTTAACGGTTTAACAGTGGCTCGGGCATTTCCTTTTGGAAAGGTGGAGTCTAAGTGAAGTCGGTTCTTTTTTATTTAAAATCATTAGAGTAGCTTGAGCATTTGCTTTTGGATAGGTGAAGGCTAAGTGAAGTCGGTTCTTTTTTGTTTAAAATTATGTTCTTTAAAGTGATGTCAGAGCAAACGTTTCTTGTTTTTTTGGACTCGTACTGGATAAACTTGATGCTAAATTACATATACCAATCCGCGACAGGTTTTCTGCTCAAAACATAACTCCTCCTGTTTTTAACAGAGTCCAGAATTGGATTAACACATTTGCCAGGCAGACGGGGTCACATGGTTTTCTAAATTCTGTAAGTAAGTACCAATTTGATGGATATAAGACGACGGAGACAAACAATTTACTATCTATTAAGTGAAGATGATCAATTCGCTGACAGGACGACGAAGATATTACGAAACTGGTCTATGGAAAAATTCGTGATCAGATAAAAACAATGTGAAATTGTGCCCCTGTCCAACTCTGTGGGACGATGTGGCCCGACCAAATTCCTGAGCGCTTTCTCTGCGCGCACGAGCTATGCGCGCGCAACGAAACTAACGAAAGTGAGCGCCCGCGACGCGCCGCTGTCATCGTGTTGCATAATTACTCGCAATCTGACCACTGTTTGTAAACACAAATAAGTAAGCACGTATCGCATGATTGTATTTAGATAAGTGGATTATTTATTGGTGGAGTTGTGTTGGATGAGCCGCGTTCTTTTAGACGCGGCGTTTAGACTTATGATGTTATTAAGTATGTTCTTATAAATAAATACAGTATTCAAGCGTAGCCCAAATTAAAGATTTGTTAAGAGTGCCTACTCTTAAGAGATCTCGCTGCATCATAACCTCCTCCTTCGAAATTTTTAAATCGGTAAAAAGAAATAGGATATATGTAGTTTGTATTGTGGGAACAGTGACTATAAATCACAAATATCGGTTGGTAGACAAAGCTGCCGTATGTGTTTTTAATTCACACATCATTTTTACAGTTAGAAGTCGGAATGATAACACGATGTCAACTTTTTATATTTAAAATTGTTAGTTAATCAGTGTAGACAAATATCTTCAAGGAGTAAGAAACAAAACCACTAGTTATAAAACATACTTGATTGGAATTGTAGCGTTCTACGAAACGCATCTAAGAAGAATACAAGAAAGGTCTTGTACGGAAGTTTTAGGAAGAATAAATATTTATAGCAGAATCTCATTCAGGATATTTATTCGTGCAAATCTGTACCTGGATGTTCAAACCAGACATGTTAACAGGATGTCGCAGTTAGTAGGGCGGCGAAATGCACAAGGGAGCAGAACGCTCCGAATCGCTTTCAGTCAGTGCCTAGCTTTCTAGACAACATTTGCTATTGTTCAGAACACAGAGAAAGGAAGGTACAGTGAGGACAGCTAAGGTTTCTCACTATTTCACTATATTTCAATGCCGTGTTGGTTCAAAACATAAGTGATTCAGCTATCCTCGACGGTAAACAATGCAATATTAAGCTTCCTTGTTCAGTCATTCGGCAATTTTCACTTCATTTTTTATTTTATTTTATACCACGACGGTGGCAAACAAGCATACAGCCCGCCAGATGGTAAGCAGCTACCGTAGCCTATCGACGCCTGCAACTCCAGAGGTGTCACATGCGCGTTGCCGACCCTTTACAAAAAGGAGGATTCACTGTGTTAACGGCTAAAGGAATAAGAGGGTCCTTACACACCAACAGGAACACAACACTATGAGTAAATGTTTCTGAAAAAGTTGTGATTGTAACTAAATATTATATCGATCTATGCTTTTAAATGACTGCCGACAAAGAGATATTTATATTTTTGTTTTACGTACGCTTCCAATTACTTATCTTTAGTATAATGTAACGGAGTAGTATTTGTTGGAAACTTGTTGGTCTACGTAAGTCTTAAAAAGGAAATTAATATATTACTTTTTTAACACTCTGACACCGACCGGTAGTTTAAAAAATGTAAACAGTTTATTTCATAAGATATTAATCAATTTAATCATATTCATTACTATTTTATTCTTATAGATATTATATAGATATTAATCATAGATATTCATTCCGTATAGGATTTAGATTACTTAATGATAATATTTTGAATTTTAGCGCATTGCTACCTACCTATACTATAGGATGTACCTAGGTATGTCAATCTGAAACAAGTTCAAATCTTCGAGAATTTTCCTTAATCCTGGCTCACCCGGATATATCGCTCGGCTGCGCATCGCCATAAAAAAGGCGAAAAAACGCGACGGTCATATTCCGGCAATAGAGATCGGCTGTGTTGCCAATCAAGCATTTCGTCGTGAAACCAGTTCACAGCAACAATAGCGCATTGTTAAGAGTGGGAGCCGTGAACCCTGTCCAATAAGCTAATGTCTTTCACAACTATGTTGGTACTATCACATCATCAATAAATTAAATCAATCGCTACAGAAGACATCTGTTCTACAAGAGTACCCGGCAGATTTACGTAAAATTTCTGTGGTTTTGGAAACCGGGCTCCCAAAGATGGCAACCTCTGCGATCGTTTACGTTTTACCCAGGATGAAATGCGAATGTTATATTATTTTGTGCCATTGACCGCTTCAACACTGGCATATACCTAAACACTTTAAGTGCTATCTATTAGTAAGTTATGAATATGAATCTTGTTGAAGACTCATCTAAAGGAATGTATAGTTTTAGTAGTTTAAAGCCCAATCGATATTTTCTTTAAATATCAGAAACACGTGTCTTGCGACGGCCCCAGCGGGGTGACTATCAAACAATGCGACCTGGAATCTGGAATGTGACCCGCCTACAAGGCCGCACCGCATCTGAATCCAACTCGAATATGAAAGACTAAAACGCCGTATCTATATTCGAGTCTTAACTGGACAAAAGTCGTTACTGTCGCGCGAGTAGGCAGATTCCATTGCCATACGGTAGCAGTTGAATTCCTAGACGATACATTAGCGTCCGTTGATTAATCGATAGCATAATAGCCATGTTTAATGCATGAGTACAACTCAATTCGGAATGTGTAGCCGGAAAATATGCTACTGGAAAAATTACCTGACATTCTGGTCGGTATTTAGACATGCGACTCAATGTTTTAATTACTTACCGAAGCCATCGGAGTCACTGGCTGGATACGCCGGGCATGGCTGCACCATGGTCGCAGCTCGGGACAAGACGTCCAACGCAGATTCTACCTTCTCCATTTTAATGTACCTGAAAACAGAGCGGGTTTTAAGACCATTGTCTTGAACGAGTATTTAAAACATTCCAAAAACAAAACAACCGAATTGCGCGCCAATACCGGCTCCCACTTTAATAATATAAAATATTTGAGCATTGTTCGACTTACACATAATAATATGCTGTCATTGTTTTGGGTTTGTAAGTACGTCATTTACTAAATATATTTGACACCGCTGCTGTTCGGTAAGCTAAACAATGACTGATTTAAACAAGGGGTCTTAGCAACCAGTATTATAAACGGAAACTGCTTTGATCGAGCGAAATATCTTAAGAATTTATCGGCAGACGTGTCTAATGAACTATAAATATTTTTTGGCGACGGGGAACGAAGTCTATTAAAGTATAAATATTTTTAGCTACAAAGCATTGCAAACATGTCTCAAAGGCCGCATGCAAACAGTTCGGTGGCGGAAATTCCTAATCGCACGTAAACGACTAGACGGTGGACAGACGCGAGCCAAGCCGTACGAGCACTCGCGTAAATAAGGCGTATCCTGGTATCGCAAAGTCGTATATGTTTTTATGTTAGAGAGGTATATGCGTCTTTATTCTCCCACGGGCGGAGGAGGCAGATCGGATCAAACAAAGAGTTGTGAAACGTGGATGGACCGCATACCGCGGCGGGATCGGGAACGCGGCCAATGGTCCACGCTATGGCAGATAAGACATTCTCGCTGCGTTGTAACGGATTTGATAGATGGCACGGTTTAACATTATGCCTTTCTATTAAATTCCATATCGTTATTTTCATCGATCTGACAGTTTTGTTTGATTAATTTGGTGAATTAGTCGCTTCTTTAAAAACATATTAGCGAGTTGTATCTTTGTATCTAATAGATTTGACAAAGTGTCAGCAATCCATTTGATAGAACATATTTTAATATTTTAGAGAATGCATTTTATCAAATATGACATATGTTTATTTAGTTCATACTTAATATGAATAAAAAAAAAATTAGTTTAAACGATGTTCGGGAGTCACAGAAGTGTATAGGTATTAATCAATTAGCTCTCAGGTTACAAACCGGGATAAAACGACTTACGGTAGACTACCGTGAGAATGCGACATTCATCTCACGATATACAGATATGATATGATATCATGATTTGATTGCTTGGGAAGCACTGCAACAAACTGACCTTACTATGAGATGTAGAGGTAGAGATTGAATTGTACTGAACAATTACTATCATTATAGTAAATGAGCACGGTGGCAAAGTCACGGATACAATTGACCACCATGAAGTTCCCAAGCACACGGCACTGAGTTCACTCATACACAATTAAAGGGATAAGATTCCCATATACGAAATAATCAAAAATCTCATTGCACTGAAGTGTGAAAGCAAAAGGTTAATGAACTTAAAAGCCGTCACCCTTAGCAATTATCACGACTGGATTCTTAGTTCTTCGTTGCATGACACTCGCCAAATATTGTGATAATAATAAACGAGATTCGCATGGTTAAATTGGCATACCACGCGAAATATTTCTGCGATGGCCAAGCGAAGTGATAAATAAAGAAAAATGTTTATTACATCATTACCATTAGTTGAAATGAAACATTCAGTTTTATACCTAGCTTATTATGATAAGGGCTAAATATAATACAGATAACGGGTCACACATACCGCTAATAATATTCGGCATGTCTGAATTTTTTTTTATGCCACGACGGTGGCAAACAAGCATACGGCCCGCCTGATGGTAAGCAGTTACTGTAACCTATGGACGCCTGCAACTCCAAAGGAGTCACATGCGCGTTGCCGACCCTTTACAAAAAGGAGGATTCACTGTGTTGATGGCTAAAGGAACAAGAGGGTCCCTCATCGTCAACACACTGGGTCCTCTTTGAGCTCTTTGGCAACCTTACTCACCAGCAGGCACACAACACTATTAGTAGACACTATGAATTTATAGATATTCGAGATATACTCCAATTCCTCGTTTATTTGTTCCATTGCAATATTACTAGAGACAGTAAATATCATTTAGATATTTCAAAACCTCAACAGTAAAACATCAAGAATTTTAAATTCTATGTAAAGTTGTCGAACTGAATATAGTTGAGCATGGAAATCTGTAACAGTGTCGTGTGATGTGACTGTGTGAGAACTATCTTTTATCACATGTCGCCACTGAAACGGTCTACGATTAAACGGATTCCACACATATCTGTAACATTTCAACGGATCCTGATGAATCATAATGAGCACAATAATTTCGAATTCCTGGAATGGAGGATGACATTGAACTTACAGAGGTGGACATTCCTTTAGACAATCTTGGACAAATAAGAGGTGTGGATGAGTGCGGGTAAACAAGATTCTTTTGACGAGTGATGGCTACGTTAATGATGAGGAATTCGGTGGATACATTAAGCACAATAGAATTTTTCTGGCCAGAGGCGAAGTCACGAATTGTGCGGGCACGCCGACCAAAGAATTTCGTTTCAACACATTAACTAAAGTTGAAGATACAAGGCAAAAAGTAGCTTGCTGTGCAGGAATTAAAACCGTAAAGCTAAATGTAGATGATCTCGTAGTTAAGGGTATAGACTTAGACATTTTTAGTGAATGTGCTTGTTAATTCATCGCTTTGAAAATATCAATTATTAGAGTTTTGACACAAAGAAGCGTGTTCAGAACGCATCCGAAGTGACGTCACGGACGGCCGTTCGCTTCCGAAATTTGAAGATCGCCAATGAATCGGAATAACCGCCGCCGACAGCCAGCAACGACAATCACTTCAAATCCATTGAACGACCAACACGTATACCAAGCTGTAAATTAGACCATAGTTCTAGCAATAAAACATTGTATATAAATTTAAATAACAAGTCTTCATTGAAGATCCACTTAGGCATCCCTGCATCATCTACAATAGGAGCCTAGGCCTCAACAAGGCGAATAACACCAATAAAATTTAAGTGATTTTTATTTAATTGGTGTTGATGGATTTGCTTTTGCTGACACGATTTACATTGACACTCTAAAGTCTAAACCCTACATGCCAAGGTAAAGATTACCTAGTCTAACCAGCCCATATATAGGTATCAATATAAGCCCTTTTTAGTTTACATTTCTGTTCTGCACCTAACTCTTTTACAAGTCTGTATGAGGAGATTCAGGAATAAGATGATATATTGAATATTTATATTAATTTATAAATGAAAATGCAATTCTGAACCCGATAGTACGTATAAATATCTTAAATTATTTTACAATCAGGCGTATTTTATACCTCTTATGTTTCGTTTAAAATCAATAAAGATTAGGTAGGTATAAGGAATGTTATCAATAGGTATTTTTAGTACTGGACTGAACTGAATTGAAATACATATTATTAAATTAATCATTTCTATTGTCTTAGTATGTATATCAGTTTTATGTTGTTCAGGGAGTGCCATACAGAGGTGTTTTATTGTTAGACGATTGTGAGTACCTTTTGAATCGACATCGTTCGTTAGTTCGTCTACAGATTTATACTTATTTTAATTATATCGAAAGTAAATTAGATTGGCAGGTACCTACTTTTAGGAAAGAAAATAGGTAAACGACAGAAAAAATTGAGAAATTTATAACCGTGAGAAAAATAAAGAAACGAAAGGTTAGGTTTCAGGGCAAGTTAGTACTAACTTCTGAAGTCACGTCTGAATATATGGATAGGTAGTATAGGTACCTACATTTAATGCGACAAAAATATGTACCCACGACACTATAACTAAGGCACAAAGTCTTGAATAAGTACCTACATGTTTTGTCACATTAAATTTATCCATAGTTTCAGACGTGACCCGTACTTACTCCTAAATAAAGAAATAGGTCTCATCGAATTGACATTATATACTTATGGGTAATTTTTACTTAAATCTAACAGTTCCACGGTAAGCTCGATAAGGTAATGTTAGCAAGGTAAGGTAAAGTAAGGGGTACCTAGTAGAGTTCTCCCGAAGTTCAAATAATATGTAACACGATCTTAAACCATCCGTGTGTACTTACTGTAAAAAACCGGCCAAGAGCGTGTCGGGCCACGCTCACTGTAGGGTTCCGTAGTTTTCCGTCCGTCACAGTAAGTGTCCCCACTTAAGAGTTAATAACACCGCCATGTAGGATATGATATGAGAGTTCCATGTACAGCGACATCTATCGGCAAATTGAGTAAACTATTGCGCGCGAGCATAAAGTATGGAAGATGATTTTTATGGGATAATTCTTTATTGCGTGAACCGATTTTCACCGTTTTTACTTTATTTGAAAGCACGTCATTTCATTGTCATTTTGTAGAAATTACAGGTACAATAAACACCTGCTTATACGGTTAAATTACAAACTTAGTTCAGAAATTATTTTGTATTTTTTTTTCAAAAACTATTCATCCTATCAAGTTCAAAATAATTTTCCAAGAAAGTTTTTATAAAGTTCTACTTTTGAGATTTTTTTCATATTTTTAAAACTTATGGTTCAAAAGTTAGAGGGGGGGGGACGCATATTTTTTTACTTCTGGAGCGATTATTTCCGAAAATATTTACATTATCGAAAAATGATTTTAGGAAACCCCAATTCATTTTTAAATACCTATCCAATAATATATCACACGTTAGGGTTGAAATGAAAAAAAAATCACTCCCCACTTTACGTATAGGGGAGGTACCCTAATAAAAAAAAAATGTTCACTCTTTATTTTACCACTTTGTCGGCGTGATTGATATACATATTAGTACCAAATTTCAGCTTTCTAGTGCTAACGGTCACTGAGATTATCCGCGGACGGACGGACGGACGGACGGGCAGACATGGCGAAACTATAAGGGTTCCTAGTTGACTACGGAACCCTAAAAACCAACTCATTATAGCACCTAACTAATACCTACCCAACTTATACCCTGTTCCTACTCTCTTTAGGTCGAGATTTGCGAGCTGTCTGTATCTCGATACTATTAGTATTTTAGTATTTCGTCGATTTTGAGAACGTCTTTTTCAGGACAGATGTTCGTTTGCCGAATAAGTTTACGTAAAACGTTATCACCTGCTAGTCTCCAGACGAAAACCACATGATGGTCGAACCTTGACATTCCGAAAGTTAAAAATAATTATTATTTTCGTACAACTATCTAATCTAATTACAACCTTGTAGCTATTGAATTAAGGTCGTTTTTGTGTTGTTATTGGCTGTCTTATTTTATTAGGGCTTGCCCGCATTTTGGGGTGCGGTGCATTTACGTCGGTTGGTAGGCTACCCCTGCTGCGTGAAGTGTTTCGTAGGATAAGGTCGTAAGTGTTGACAAGTTTTTGTTTACATATGTCCTTTTTATTCTGATGTATGAATGCGCACGTGGCCGGAGGGGACGCCGCGGGAACGAGCAGATGGTCCCTTTGAAGTAGGGCTGCCTAAATTCTACATGTATGCGTCCCTTTCTGTAACTAAGCCTGGTCTCCTGGTGATGTCTGAAATTAGACCAGTTCATTGCAAAGCAGAAAATAGGATATAATTAAAGATGTCAGTTTCCAAAATATAACCTACCAGTGAAGTTGCAAATCAGAATAATTTCGTCAAAATGTCATAAATTTAGTCCAGAAGAAAAAATACTACTAGATATACATAACTGAAACTCAGATAGGTATGATATAAGTAAGAAACTTATGAATGTCAGAACCAAGCGATTATCCATAATTAATTATATATTTTAATGTCCAATAGATTAATGCCCATGTTAAAGAAAGGATTGTTATTTATTTCCTCAGGTTTGTAAGATACCTACAACATAACATAACATAAACAAATACTCTTTACGTCACAACTGGCCATAATGTGAGTTTTACCGCACGCTACGCGTACGGTAAAACTCGCGGTGGAGACGTAAAATTGTGTACCTACCACGGGCAGTAAAAAAGAAAGCCCTCTATCGCATATTTACAACCCTAGCCTGCGGCTCGGGTCACACATACCTGCGATTTCGGGCTTTCTTTCTTTTACAGTCCTTGGTAAGTAATGCAGTACTATTATTGCACACCTGAAATTAAAGAAACAAAGTACCTATATATACAAGTTACAAACAGAAAAGTAGAGGCGGTCTTGACGCTAAAAAGCGATCTCTTCCAGACAACCTTTGGGAAGCGGATATACGAGATAGTCCAGGATTCTCTTCACATTTTTCACGATTTTAGATAAAAGGTCCTTAAGCGGTCTAAAGGAAAAATAAATTGGAGATTTATTATAGTTGGAATATCTATTCCTTGAAAAATGAACCCCAGAATGGAAATTCCTGTCATCTATATTTTGGATTTGGAGTTAACCCGGCAACGGCAACCCTAGAGGCCCGCCACGTCAACAACTTCCACAAGTCAGTATATAGGTACGGCAGATGCGTCCCAGGGTATATGGGAAACGTATCTGGCGGGTCACATTGGCTAATCACGCGTTATCGACGCGTTATCTGCCAGTACCACATGCGTCCACACAGGCTGCGTATTCCTATAGTCTACTATACTCGAGCGAGTTCTAGTTTCCCACACAACCAATCGAATGCGACTTCAATATCTGTGAGAACTATGCGCGACTGTGCGTGCTTTTAAACTGGTTAGCTTGAATCTACGATAATGTTAGCGATTGTAATGAGACCCCTATCGGTCGCATTCCGCGCTATTATGCTCGCAAGATTCCACGCTCGAAAATAAGGCCATAACATACTCCTTACAGCTTTGACATAGAGGTCGTTATTGCATGCACATTTTTTTGCGGTAAGTAGCGGCGAATTTTTTGCTGCGAGTCGCAAATGAAACCAGTACGTAAGTACATTTGTACGTATTGTAGCGAGTAATGAGAATCAAAACAGTGGGCGACTTGATCTGATTATGGTGCCTTATTGTAGGTACCTAAATCACACAAAAACGATGAAAATACTCATAAAAGTAAGTCATTGAAAGTATCCATGAATTATTTTGAAAATAGAATAACGCTCCTAAATGATCCTAAAATAAAACGAGGTTTATTCCTATAATGAATATTTGTTATCATATCAATCATGCATTTAAGTGTAGTCTATGGCAGAAAAAAAACGCGAAGCGATAATAATAAACAAACATTTTAAAAGAAAATCTTAAATAAATATGTGCCTAACTTATATAAAATATATTAATGCATTAAGTTAGGTATAATAAATACTACGATATATGTATAAATGTATCCTAATAAAGAGGTAAATATCAAGGAATTCAAGTAGGTAGGAGGTACTCACTTAATTTATTCCCAATTCAATATCCCGTCCTCGATAAGCAGCAATCAACAATGCCCTCGTATAAATACAAAGAACAATACGATAATAAACACTAGATTACGACCAGTTAACTGTTTCAACTCCAATAAGTTAGGAAAAAGTTCATAACAGTGTAACAAAACCGGTGACGAACAAAAATCAATACCGCATTGCAAAAACTGTTTAGTTTCACACAACTCGCAACCAGTTGACTCGGCGTAAAAAAACACACTGATTCTTAACGTTCAACATCCATTTTACGTTAACTGCACTGTCGTATTATTTGTTGTTAATGTTGTTATTTCATAAAACCCAACTAGCGCGCCACGACACTGTTGACGAAATAATCGCGTTTGACATTTGAGCCGAGCCCACAGCGATGGAATGCAGGGAATGTCAAATATTTTCAGTGCCGCCATCTATGTAGTGGAATGTTAAACGTTACAGCGGCGGCACACTGGAGTGCTCGCTTCTGTGAGTGTAAACGGTCTACAGTTTTAACAAAGCCCGTTTTTAAGCATAAGCGTTGTAATAACCGTCTAAATTATTAAAGCTGACATTTCAGAGTTAACAGCTGCAGGTTGATGTCATTATTTTACAAAACATGAAAGTAAAGTAGCACATTTGCAAATCCGTCGGAAATCGGAATGCGACCAAGTTAAGGCCGCCGCTACTACGTCACAGTCGCGCAGGCGTGATGTTAGTCCGTCTGCTTGCTGCAGGGTTATCGACACACGTTGGAAAGAACCAGGGTCAGCTTCCATTGCTCAGCGCACATAGCATAGCGAATAAATGCTTGGTTTCGGTCCGGTACTTTAATTAACATTTATAAGCTGTAATTACATACAAGAGAAATAACTTTTAAGATTTCTACCAATTTATAAAAGATAACTGTTATTATTTATGTAATTACTTGTGCCTCAGTATTTTTTGGTTTCTCCGCCCTGTCTATTATTATAGGTACTTATACTTTTTGTAATCTAATTCAAGTTATAATAAAAAAAGAATTTGTTCGCAAGTCTCGCGTTGTTATGTGCAACCGTAATTGTTTTTAGCGCCATCTGTAAGAAATATTTGGTACCGGGTGGTTAACTTGGTAGGTTTGCTAGCAGACTAAAGGATTGTGACGTTTTATTTTCATTTTATACTTTGGCAAGAGATGGCGTTTAACGTTGAAATATGTTTCTTTAATAATTTTTGAAGCTTACATCAAGCTTGAAAGATTATAATATTAATAATATTATATTTTACCTACACCCATATCAAAACTTCCCTATAATATGTTCGGAAACAATAAGCTAACGGCCTATATTAAAGAAACCTGTGTCTGTGGTGGATCGTAAAATTTAAGGTGCGTTGGGATAAGGGGAAGAAGGAATAAGAACGGGTTTGAGACCAGATGAGTAAGTAGTATTTTCTTGCAAGCTCCTTTTAGTAAAGAGAATATATTTTTCTTTAGTGACCGTTTCGATTAAAATGGTCACATGTAGGTATACGTTTTTAGGCAAATATTATAATTAGGGGATACAAATTAGGTGGCAGAGAATGTAGTTACCCTTAACATTTACCATGCGTAGGTAAATACTCCACGAAAAAAATCAAACTGCTTCATGTATTGTGATAACAAATGTAGGTTACTTATTTATAACATACATAAACTTTTCTAAAAACCCATCCAAGAGTGAAGCAATAAATTACAGAATTCCGCTTTCGAATCCGCATATGACTTTGTGCCGGTGGCCATTGAGACAGCCGGACCCTGGGGGGCAGACGCGCTCAGCTTCTTCAGGGAATTAGGGCGTCGTTTGCGAGAGAGGGGCTGCGATCCTCGCTCGGGATCGTATCTGGTTCAGCAGATCTCCATTGCTGTTCAGCGGGGAAATGCGGCGGGAATAATGGGGACCTTTGAACCGGGTACGAATCGGAGTGGGCTGTATTAAAAAAAAAATTGACAATCCATTATTTAGTTTTTAAGTTGACTTTTTATGTGATTCTATCTGTGTGTGTTTTTATGTCATTCTTTGTTTAAATTCTTAAATTATTAGTTAGATTTAAGTTGACATTTAAAAAAAATTACAAAGTTGTTCGGTCTTACCACCTATAGTTATCACCTTGTGTGGTTGGTAGATACTATATTATAGACCTTTTCCTGTGTATTTTACTTCAGGTTTGAGGTATGCGAATAAAAACAATACTGTACATGACACAATATTTATTCCATCTAACAAAACACTCGTTATAAATTTCAGTACAAATTAACAGATTTTGTCAACATAAAACAAGGGTATGGATTTTGCATACCTATTCAACAAGTGAAATATAGTGCAGTTTAGTAAGTAAAATAAACTTTATTTAAAATGAACATTTGCACTGTCATTACCACTGATGTGTAAGTTGCCGAAAGTTTAAAAAAAGTTGGAAAAGCTTTCGGAAATTTCCATAAATTTATAGGGAATTTCTATTTAAGAAACTGAAAGTTTAAAATTAAGAGAAGTTTCCGAAATTTTCCTATGTGAAAAATTACGAGATTTTTGATAGTTTCCGTCGGCACATCAGTAGATATTACGATTGTGATCGTTCTTGCCTAGACAGTAGTGGCAAAATTTTAATGGATTTATTGAGTTAAAAGTTCATTTCAGATATGTTAGAGCATACATATTTAATGATTCTGTTATCTGGAGGGCAAATACTAGTTATTTATTATATATACAAGGGAGCAAACTTGATGTTTAACCTCTCGTGCCTTTATTAAGACCCGAGCCAGGGAATGATTCCAAAATTGAGCCACGAGCGTAACTTCAAGGCAAGTAAGGTTGAGCAAACTTTGCTGCCGAGTATAATGCAAAAATTTTCACCACAGTACAACACAGGAAAAATAGCTATAAAATATAAAAAATCGAAGCCAAACAAATGCTTTCAAAATGATATAATTAAAAAATCTCTTTAAAGACAAGACAACCCTGGCAGAGTGCCAGATAACATGAAAAAAAATAAAAACTTGTAGCAAATTCCGTTCTCCACATGTGGATATAAAATGCGTTTTCCCCATCGCTTTCAAGGGATAAAGAGGCCCTAGCAGGCTCTAGTTTCCATGTTTTGAACCACTCGCTACGCTCGTAGCTCGATTTTGGAATCTTTCTGTGGCGTGGGTCTCAATATATGCACGAGAGGTTAAACACCAACTTTGTATGTATAATAAATAACTACTGCTAATTAGCAACCAAATAAGTAATAACGATATTTTAAAACATTAGCATTTTTATTAAGCGCCTAACCTCATTAGATTAATGCCTGCCAATAATGGTCATGCCTGATCAATATATTGCGCCAACATAAAGGAATCAGATGCGCTAGACGGAGTTACGTGATATTTTGATCTCGTTCCGACCTAGAGCTGCGTCCCTTAGATATCCCGATTTTGGCCATAGGTATGCGTGGAACGGGCATAACAGTGTAAGTTACAATAATAAGTAGCTCATTGGATAATTCGTGTTGAGAACTTAAGACCTTTCTCCAACTAAAGAATTCAAGTTAGCGAATCTAATAGGCCTATACAAAAAAAAAATTGATTTTGGTTTAATTGAAATTTGATATTTGACACCAAACAGTCGGATTGGATCTAATTATTCAGACCGTTCTTTTCTTGGTTGTCATAGTTGTCTAGTGTCCAAAAGTTATCAAACGAGATAGCTAAACGCAAGCTTAACGTTAATATGATCCGTCAAATGTTTTAGTGATATTTGTTATCGGAATTACAGTTTGTTGTGATGGTATTTCGATGACAACAAATCCATAACAAATAAAGATTTTTGTAGTTCAAATATGGCTCTTGAGCAAGATAAATAGAATGTACCTACCTACACTCGTACGTATATTATGTATTTCATAGGTTGTGTCGCAGGGCGTAGCATTTTGAAATCATTAAAAAAAATATGTTTGAATTAAGGACTTAACTCTGTCAAAATTTCATGCAAATTGACATTAAAATAAATCTAGACGACTCTTTCATGGCAGAGTATTGTAGGTAAAATAATCTGTACAGGCAATTTCAAGGAAGGTATAGCTTATAATTGTTATTATTATAATCTCTAATTACTATTATTTCATGACAAGAAATATAAATGTAGGCTTTCTTTTCTGAAACTAATTAAAGGGACTTTAGCGAGAGAAAGGCCAATTTTAAAGTAATGATCACATTCATATCCTAAATTTTACTGTTTACTCTTATTACATGTATATAATAAACATCTCACTTGGGATTCTTAGTAACTATACTATACCTAAACTAATAATACTCGTAATTACATAAATAGGTATTTTTGGTAATTTGGTTCCGTTATTTAATTCCAAAAATTTTAAGGTTTATAACATAAACTATTTAAATTAGAAGTAAATAACATAATGCCACAATTATGCAATACTTAGGTGATAATTAGGTAATAGGTACACTTATTAAATATTAACAAGTAACCTTTTTTTTCATTACACATAAACATAGTTAGGTACAAGGAAGGTTCAGGCAATAATGATTTTTAATCATGATATATTCATTTTCTCATATTTATTTCATAAATATAATATATTATAATATATCCTTTTTACACATCCATAGGCATTCTCTAGGAGTATGTATAAGTACGTTATAGGTATAAGTGAGAGATATCTTTGATCCTTTATTCAGACGTTTATGATTTAGGTTAGGTACCTGTTATCATATATGGACTTAACCAAACAAAACAAGAAACAATCGGACATAAATGGCACAATTAGGTACCCTAAGCTAAAGCTGCAACAACATTGTCTAACATGCTCAACTTTGCCTGGCTTGAAAAATATGGTGTTCAGCTGTTTATATTATTAATATTATTATTTCAGAAGAGAAAGGCGGCCATCATCAAGGATTAAATGTATTCGGTAGAGATATAAAATCTCTGTCTCAAGCCAGATCAGATGAAATTAAGCGTGGTAGGCAACGGTGTGGTACATAGTTATTAAAGTGATACAAATGCAATAGGGCGTGTTTAGAAATCGTTGTAACAACCTGTAATTTCCAACCCAGAAAAACTTTTGGTTTTCAGAATCATGAGTAGAGTTCAAAGAGTACGATTGATCCTACTGAGAAACAAAAAGTGTCCCAATAATTTTGAAGCCACTTACACTAAGTACTACTATTTGTAAACACGCCCAATTACATTTTTTTACTTTACTAAGTAGTTAATTGAATACTTCGGTAATTGAAACGTTCTGAAAATTAGCTTAAGTAAAGGATTCAAGATATCATTCACATGGGAACTTTAAAGGTATCACATTCATACGTTTTCTATCTAATTGTATCGTACCTACTTGTGTAAATAATCTCCATAGCCCTTAAGTAACGTGCTCTATCATACTCCGGTTAACCTCCTACTTGTATATTTTACACTTATATTTTACTTGTAATAATATTGGGGGACGGTTTATATTAAATAAAATATTTAACGATAATTTGCTATGGCTAGCACGAGTCAAGTTTAGTCAACAGTATGCCGAAAGGCATAAGGAGGATGTGCGCGGATTAAGTTAAAATATTTTCAAACATGAACAAATGGCCTACCGCAAACCTCGAAATTTCGTTATATGCGTCTTTTTCGCTCAAATTAGCAAGTGCGGTAGAGAAGGAGATAACGAAATTTCAAATTTCGATTTTCGCGGTAGGCCCTCAATGGAGGACAACAAGAGGACTATGGGCGCTTAGATCTGTGATTTCGATTTTGGGTCTATTGAACACAAATTAAGTTATTTTGACAAAAGCGCCGAATAAATAGTTAGAACAGAGAAACACATCAGACGTAAGTGAGGAATGAGGCCGTAAATGGTGCCTCAATTATGGAGTAAGGCAAATTTGTATAAACATTGTCAGCAAGTCCTCTTGTTTTCTTGTTTCATACTTTCAAATCAATACTTAGTTTAATTTTAAGTTAGGAAGGATTATTAAAGATTGAGCTCAAGAGGAATTAGTCAAAACGACAAAATGTCGAAAAAACTTACTGAAATGTGTGCCGCCTTCGTTCTACTATTTCGTTTATTTTCTAAGTTGCCTAGCTGACATTTACAAAGAGGCTAGATGGCATTGGATCTTACTCTTACTTGGTTTCTCATAAGAATGCAGCGTTAACAATGCCATCGTCAAGTTTGACTTTGGTTCAAATTGTCGAAAAACGGAAAGCTACAATCAAAATTATTTACAGGCGACACGAAAAAAATTTACCTACATATTAAGTAAGTATTACTATGCAACTATTTATAGATTAAGGTTAAAGGTGTACATGATCAAAACATATTTAGTTGCATAAGTAGAGAGTACTAAATCGTCGGGTCGCTACTAACGCTAGAAAAACATAAATCCTTACTGCATTTTAAGAATGCCATACAATTTTACGGGGTGAGAAAATAAGCAATGTATGGTGCTACTACAAGTACCTAATTAGCAGTGATCGGAATAGGTAGTGCCATTTCGGGTGAATGACCTTAAACATTGTAAAGAACATGGATAAGACTTGAGATTCTTCGACTCGTATTTCTCACAGAAAATTTCTACAAAACGAAAAAGTAAAAAAAAAGTCATTATAAATACATTATTCATTTAAAATTACTTTCGTTTAACAGTTACAATTAACAATAATACAATCATAAAATAAAACACGAAACATCAACATCATTATATTAAATGAACATAATTAAATTATTACTTTCTTTGAAATTATAGCAGCAAACCATATTTTTTATCAATGTTTTCTACTGTCAATCTATTTCTTTTGACGTCCGATATCTAACTGAAACCACATTTTTCATACTTACGTCAGGCCCGCGGTTCTTTAAAACATTTTTTAAACCAAACACAAAGTTTAAAATTTTCATATCAAATCCCGGGGTTAAAAACTACATCCATACTAAGCTTACGCACCGAAGTCCCGCGAAATGGCACTACCAATTCCGATCACTGCTAATTAGTAGCACACTCATTGAAGCCAGCAATATTTTTACACGCACATATTTCTAGTAGGTTACCTAACAGTTCTGCCTAGGGTTCATTAAAAACTGCAACAGCTTTTACAAAATGAACATCATTAAGTCCACTGTTGTTCAACTTTCTTTAAATCATTATTAAAACATCATCTTAAAAAAAATCAAACAAGGAAAGTGGCTCTAAAAGCAGCGGGATGAAATTAAAAATCTTCTCTAGTAACAGATAAAGGTTGGGAAACGTTATTTTCGGAATTGAACATCCTAGTCATGACTCTGAAGTCAGTCATTTCAAACCACACAAAGGAATAGGTCATATAAATTATTTTAATACCAATATTCCCACCCACACATGTTGGACGAAGGCCTATCTAGTGCACCGGCTACACGGTGCAGTTCTCCTTCTAAACTAAAACCAAGATAATAGGCGCACAGGCTAAGAAATAATCGTGCGAAGTTTGGCATTTGGCAGCTTTACTAGATGACTCCATACATTATGCGGCAACTGTAGCCGTTAAAACTTAACGTTGGATAATGGGGATAAACGCGCAAAGCTATGAGCTTGAATGGGTAGGGCAAAAATCTTATTCTTTATCCTTCCCTTATCCCATCTACTTGGGGTCGGGTCTCCTTGATCTGGTGCGCAAGACGATTCTGTTCTGAGTTGTCGTTTCCTGAAGTGCTGCGATTTAAAATCTTTGCTTATATTTGTCATCCACAAGTCTTTTGGTCGTCCTCTTCCCCGGGGTTTTTCGAGCAAGCCACTTTTATTGTAAAGTCATCATCCCTCCTCGCAGTAGTGTACGATCCATCAGTTTTTCCGTGATAGGAGCAACCTTGACGCTGCCGCGGATTTATTTATTGCAAATCCTGTCCAATGTAGTAACGCCGCCCAGCCCAAAGAAGCATCTTCATTTCGTTAACATGAAGACGTTTCTCATGACTTCGTAAGGTTTCTTTGTAGTCCAAAACTCGCAGTCATACGGCAATGCATGTCTAATATAGCAAGATCACATTACTTATATCAATTTGTTTGAGACATATAAGAAATATTGCCGTATAACCCGGAAGAGTTAATGTGGTCCGGCTATAGCTGTCTTTTACCTTTATAGGCATAGAGCAAAAATATGGTTCGGATATGTCTAATCCGTACAGTCTATGGCATACAGTCTCAAAAAAAGGCACCATTTATAATCTGTGGGTCGAGTGATATATGACGTGAGTTGCCATTTACCACTAAATATCTAGGTATCTACATTTACGGCGTGTTAGTAGCGCCATCTAGTAACTAAAGTAAACAAACTCGAAGCAAAATTATTTGTTAGGCTGTGCTCCTCTCTTACTAAATTATCTTTGCTAAAACTAATGATACCGATTTCATAAGCAAAACCGCAGCAATGGGACCTAGGATCACATTAAGTTCCATATAACTATGTACTTATATCCTAGCCAATTTGACAGCGAATGAAAAGCAGTGATTTCACATTAGGCTTTAAATTTCAGTCAAAAAATTGTGCCGAGTGATATTGACCCATTAAATTAAGGTACATAAACCAGATGCTACCGAAATAAGGACAATACCATAAAGAACATTAAAATAAAACGGTACATTCTCTTTTACCTCATTCGATATGGTTTCGTTGTTTAACGCTCATTTTTCAATTCAAAATATTCCAAGAAGACAACGTTTTCTAAAACACTGTGTTTTTTAACCTTTTAACACGTCTCTTAGCAAGAACACAAAGGTCGTATCATCCTAGTCTTTTCCCGTTTTGTCTTAGAATAAAATTAGCTATGTCTTATAAAGTACCCGCTATTATTTCTATTTTGGCTTATGTTCAAGAATGTCGACCTACCGAGAGCGCAACTAACGTTCCGTTGAGTTTTTCCCAAGAATTATTAAACATGAAATTCGTTTCAATTCGTTTAAAATCCAGCTATTACAACTTTACCGCAATGATTAGGTACGCGATGGTTTCCAAATTTCTGATATAAAAATGTAATATATATACGGTCGTTCAAAATCATCGCGCATAAATAAAAGTCCATTTTATTTGCTGCAGCGTGGAAAAGGAACTCGCAATGTGCGTTGAATTTATTTGATACTCTACGGAGGTTCAAACTGAGGTATTATACTGATAAAAAAAAGATCCATTCTGGAATTCCATATTATCGATAGGTACTATATGTTGATTAATTCAACCACCATCTAGCAGTTTTGTTGTTACACTCCTATCTACACCTTACTTCAAAATTCGTGTTATTTTTTAGTGCGTCTTGCAAAGTATGGTATGGTATGTGTTTCCTAGCACATTCTATGAATAAGTAGACTTGTTACTGAGGATTTGTTGTATATGCGTTTGACTAATTGAGGTGCCGGGTCATACAAATTTCAGATAATAATCATATTAATAATGAATGACTACGTCCCAAGGCTATACACAATTTTTATCATATTATATTACTTTAATATATCTATGGACTGTTCTGGATTGAAATACAGCTCTATTAGCTCCGGAATACCTATATGGACATTTAATTTATATAACTTAACTTTTTTATAACTTTGATTTTATGTATCATATAATTTTCACATATTATTTCATTACTATGTGCACGATTAACTGCTGTTGGGCTCAGCTTAGCATATTAAGCCATTAAAATAAGCTACGTGAAGTAGATGTAAACTTGGTTAATATAAAATACATATATATAGCTTTATAAATGGGCCCGGATTCATATTATTTTAAAATATATTTTGCCGTTCGTTATATTATACCTCCAACCCTTAGTTCTTAATAAATGTTATAATCGTATGTAATATTTTTTACAAAACATGTAAACGCAACAAAAAAGTATAGGTAAATATAAATTAACCTTAACATTACTCTAACTAATAACACTTTAGGTTATCACAATACATAAGTAACTATAATTTTTTAAATGATATGTTACGAAATTAATTAAATGTAATCACGCATATGTTATTTATACTTTAGGTGTAAATATAAAAATACAAGTAGGTAAATGTATTAGACAGGTAGAAAATAACTCGGCATCGGAAGGAATGTTTCTCGCAAATGAACTAGTTAGGAGATCACAAATACTAAATATAATTTAAAAAAAAATGTTACTCGTAGCTTCGAAATTATCTTGCGAGGGACATATTTGTCCAGTGAAACTAATAAAGGTACCTAACTTAATTTTCATGCCGTATTTTATCCTATATCTAAACTAACGTGTATGTCTTTAACAAATAAAATATGCTACTTACTGAATTAACACCAACAACTGTCTGCACAATTTGCAATTTGATAACACCTCCAAAATTCTTACTGTACGCTCAAAAACCGGTGCATTCCATTTGTTCCATAGAACTACGGCAGCCTTAGAGTTCAAACTCGTACAAAAAGTCTTAGTCCTATAGTACTAATGGGAATTACTCCAAAATCGCATTGAGAAACCCTGCAAGCGCTCCGCTTAATTCCTACCTTACAGCACATTGACCCCACTGCTGTAAACCTTACATCATAAAACTTTCAAAAAACAGCCTTAGTTTGAATAAGGTTGCGATGCGATTAATAATTCGTAATGTTTCGGACAATGGGGTACCTACTCAAGAATCTAAATAAAGAGTTGCCTAAAGAACAGTAGTGGGCGTTCCCGTGACACCACAGGACGGTTTCCATCCCAATCGAGATCGTCTTGCTCCTGAGCCGTACCAGCACATGGCTTCATCTTCAGAGGCCTAGTAGACGAAGAAGCTCCACACCTTCGGCACTGAGGTCGCCTCACACCTAGAGGCCTGCGCCACCACCAATAACCTTCCATAGATTCTTCGTAACGAGCTTTATCAGAAGTAGAAGGTCGTTCATCGTATCGCTTGTCAGAAGTGGAGGGGCCCTCGTACCGGGCGGTGGCCGATGCCGGGTTTTCATATCGGGCGGTGGAGCTCGGGACCTCGTAACGGGTGTCAGAGGTCGTGGGTAGTTCGTAGTACTGTCTCTCTCGGCTGGATGAGGCTCGGTCAGACCAGGTGGAGGTTTCGCTGTCGCAGGGGGTGACGGGGGCACTTTGTATGGGTTTTGGAACATAGAGCGTGTGGGTTTCTTCGGTGAATGATCCGCGTTTCTGGAATTGAAAGATAACAATGTTAATGGGTGAACTCTTATTATTGTTTCTTACTATTAGACCCGTACCGATAAATTATGAAGTTTCGATAATATTAAAGATGCTTATTATTCGCATACAGAGTTCAGGCCATCCAACTTAGCTAATAATAATAATTTGTGTCATCCTAGGTTGTTGCGTAGGTAGAAACTTAGACATTTCTTTTTTTAAACATTATTCGTTAAATAGAAAATTAGAGATCAAAATTGTTTTTTCACTGTAACAGCAAAGTTGATACTGACGCATGCACGCGTTTTGTGTCACTTTCGTCAATGGGAATACTGACGTTCAATCAGCACATATATGTGGACTTTTACAAGCCTATATAAAATTAGAGTTGATCGATTAGGTCCTGTGCTTTCTAAAATATCGGTATCTATTATTTGAATAAATTTGTGCCATATTAATCAATGATATTTATTTACTTAATTTTTTTTTCTTGTATGACCCCTGTTAACAGTACAATAAAATATTAAAGTTATTAAAGTTTGCATCAATATTTTTATAAAAGCGTATCGAAACAATGTTTGAAATTTGTGTCATTATAATCAATGGATTATTTTTATTTCTCAGAATGAAAACTTGTTTTACGTAAAGGGCTTGCGCGGGGAAGGGTAAGGCGCGGGCGGGGTTCATGTGCCGACCAGGCTGCCTAGCGGCTTGTTTGTTTTCTATTATTACTCTATACATACATATAGTAATAGTAGTAATAAGTGCGACAAAGACAAACAGCGATTTTTCAGTCGCTCTTCTTTATTTTTCATAGTAAAGAAAGTAATAATATAATACTTAAGTAAGTTAAGGATAATTAATGTAAACGTAGTCCATAAGGGACTGCAACGGCCGATCTGTGTGCCACGGTAAACCTAGTTTACCATTTAAACAGTATTTTGGCAAATTGTCACAGATAATTTGTAACTAATAAATATGTAATTTATGCATCAAGGCGGTTTGTTTACAGAGTGGCTATCGTGAAACGCGAAAATCGAAATATCGTTATCTGCCTCTCGGTTAGACTAGCAAAGGGCCAGGCTGGACTTAATAAATTTTTCATCAGTGTGATGTCATAATAAGGCTATGTTTTTATTAACTTATCGTCAGGGCCCGTAATTTTCATGCCGATGATATCAATTTGACGTCACGCTCCATATAGGATGATCCCAAATAGTTTTATTGTAAATTATTAATCACTAGTCGTCAATCATTTTAATCATGTACAAACTTCGAAAGTACTCTATTTACACATGGAATAAATAATACCTACATGATACGTGAAACGTAACGTAAATAAAACTATTTGATTTGTTTTTATACATACATTTTATTAAGTGGTATTGTTAACAACACATGACAATTCATTCGAAAACAGAATTCCTCTCTAACGTAAAGCACGCCATCCTTCTTGCATTAATTCCCATGCAAAGAAAATCTAACTCATCTTCGCTTTCATACGTAATGTAATATTCATAAAAATATTTTATTTTGTAGTCGTTTTTTGTTTGTTGTGTCACACATTTGGTTAATTATTCCAAATTCTCTGCTAAAAGGAAAATGTATAATTGATGGACACATTTTTTATGATTTTAACAACTAATACAATTAGGAAATCAGTATTTTTATTTCTCAGTGGCACTTGTAACATTTTTGACAGAACGTTTTTTTAATGAGAACGAATAAAAAAGGTTACATTTAAAAAGGTTTTATTACATATTGATTTATAAACAGTCAAGGAAATTGATTTGTGTAACATTACATACTTTGTCATAGTGACAATCAACATCTAGACGCTAGAGATTTCATATTATTGTCACTGTGACAAGGTTCTAAATGGTATGCAAATCAAAGTCCTGGGCCGTACCTACACGAATAACTAGATACTTAATGATATTATTTACAAACGAGGTTTTGTACAGTAATATATACAGCCTTGGCCAGAAGTGTTGAGCACCCTTGCGATTTTCATACAAAACTCGAAAATTTAGACCAGCGTTTCTATCTTTTTTGAAGTTATTTTATCAATTAATTTAAACTGAACAGGCATGTTTTTTTGAAATGAGTAGTAACTGCATTGAATATTTGCAATTTTTCGTACCGACCTAAATTCCCATTTTTGTGAGCTCCACTTTTCATATTTGATAGGTACCTTGAAAGTGTTATTAAGTGAAGTTTTCTAGATATATCAATAAAATATAACATTTTACGTCATCGTACATTGTTATGATAGGGAATTAATACTTAACATCAAAATTGTAAGCAAAAAAGAGCTATGCTCAACACTCCTGGCCAAGGCTGTACAAGTTAGTTTTGTACATAATTATTTACAAATTAATTTGAAACATATTTACATTTCTCCTTTTTTGTCCCTTATATTTAGATTCGAAATTTTTAATTAGAATTTGCTCAAGGTTTTTAAGGGTCATAACTGCATCGCCGGTTTGTAAAAATCCATTTTAATATTGAAAAGGACCTTTCAACTTCTACAGATGTAATACTTAAAATAAGGACATAAATCTATTTTTCCATTGCTTCCATCAAGACGAACTTCCTTATTGTCGTTTAAGTCAGCCATTATTAAACAAAAACAAGAAATTACCAACCATGCAAATAATTTTCATTTTAGCAAAGAAGTTGGAATAATTAACCAAATGTGTGACACAACAAACAAAAATACGATTACAAAAAAAAATATTTTTATGAATATTGCATTACGTATGAAAGCGAAGATGACTTAGATTTTCTTTGCATGGGAATTAATGCAAGAAGGATGGCGTGCTTTACGTTAGAGAGGAATTCTGTTTTAAAATGAATTGTAATGTGTTGTTAACAATACCACTTAATAAAATGTATGTATAAAAACAAATCAAAGAGTTTTATTTACGTTACGTTTCACGTATCATGTAGGTATTATTTATAGAGTACTTTCGAAGTCATTTGTACATGATTAAAATGATTGACGACTAATGATTAATAATTTACAATAAAACTATTTGGGATCATCCTATATGGAGCGTGACGTCAAATTGATGTCATCGGCATGAAAATTACGGGCCCTGCTTATCGTGTATAACACATAAAAATAAGCAACTTTTCTTTAACACATTTTTTTTTACTCAATAATTTCGAAGTTATGGGGCCCTGAAGGTTAAGTACAATTTGGACTATTATGGTTGGAATGGTGTCATTATGACACATACTTTATTTTGTAGAATGTGTTAAAATAAGCAAGTTTTATAAGAAACATTTTTTTTACCCAAAAACATCGAAGTTACCGGACTTTGAAGATTGACTACATGGACTAATTTGGACTTCAAAAATAAAATGGCGACGGGGTATCATTACAACGTGTACTTTTAATGATTTTTTCCGTATAGAATACGCTAAATCAAGCGTCTTTTATTTGAAAAACTTTTCCCTAAAATCAAAAATGGCCGAGGTAATGGACTCTGAACTTGTATATCGGTACGTCGTTATAACGTGTACTTTTTATGATTTTTTCCTTATAGAATACGCTAAAATAAGCGTGTTTTACTTGAGAAACTTTTCTCTAAAATCAAAAATGGCCGAGACAATGGACTCTGAACTTGTATATAATTTGGACTTCGAAAAAAAACCATCGATGGAACTTCAGTATAACGTGTCCTTTTTATGAATATTCCGTATAGAATATGCTAAAATAAGCGTGTTTTATTTGAAAAAAATTTCTTTATAATAAAAAATGGCAAGATAATGGACTTTGGACTTCAAAAAAAAATACCATCGACGGGACGTCATTATAACAAGCACTTTTTATGATTATTCTGTATAGAATACGCTAAAATAAGCGTGTTTTATTTGAAAAACTATTCTCTAAAATCAAAAATTGCCGAGATAATGGACTTTGAACTTGTATATCGGGACGCCATTTTAACGTGTACTTTTAATGATTTTTCCGTATTACGCTAAAATAAGCAAGTTTTATTTGAAAAACTTTTCTCTAAAATCAAAAATGGCCGAGATAATGGACTTTGAACTTGTAAATAATTTGGACTTCGAAAAAAAACCATCGACGGGACTTCATTATAACGTGTACTTTTTATGATTATTCCGTATAGAATATGCTAAAATAAGCGTGTCTTATTTTAAAACTTTTCTTCATAATCAAAAATGGCCGTGATAATGGCCTTTGAACTTGCATATCGAGACGTCATTATAACGTGTACTTTTTATTATTTTCCGTATAGAATACGCTAAAAAAGCGTATTTTACTCAAATAACTTTTCTCTAAAATCAAAAATGGCCGAGATAATGGACTCTGAACTTGTATATAATTTTGACTTCGAAAAAACAACCAGCGATGGGGTATCATTATATAGCATATTTTTAATGATTTTACCGTATAGAATACGCTAAAATAAGCATGTTTTATTTGAAAAACTTTTCTCCAAAATAAAAAATGGCCGATTGGACATGAAACTTGTATATCATTTGGACTTCGAAAAAAACCATCGACGGGACGTCATTATAACGTGTACTTTTTATGATATTTCGTATAGAATACGCTAAAATAAGCTAGTTTTATTTGAGAAACTTTTCTCTAAAATAAAAAATGGCCGAGATAATGGACTTTGAACTTGTATATAATTTTGATTTGAAAAAAAAAAAACTATCGACAGGACGTCATTATAACATGAACTTTTTATGATTTTTCCGTATAGAATACGCTAAAATAAGCGTTTTATTTAAAAAAAAAAAAATTCTTAAATCGAAAATGGCCGATTTGACATGGAACTTGTATATATTTTGGACTTCAAAATAAAACCATCGACGGGACGTCATTATAACGTGTACTTTTTATGATTATTCTGTACAGAATACGCTAAAATAAGCGTGTTTTATTTGAGAAACTTTTATCTAAAATAAAAAATGGCCGAGATAATAGACATTGAACATGTATATAATTAGGATTTCGAAAAAAATCCATCGACGGGACGTCATTATAACATGCACTTTTTATGATTTTTCCATATAGAATACGCTAAAATAAGCGTGTTTTACTCACGAAACTTTTCTCTAAAATCAAAAATGGCCGAGATAATGGTCTCTGAACTTGTATATAATTTGGACTTAGAAAAAAACCATCGACGGGACTTCATTAAAATGTGTACTTTTTATGATTATTCCGTATAGAGTATGCTAAAATAAGTGTGTTTTATCTGAAAAACTTTTCTTTATAATCATAAATGGCCGAGATAATGGACTTTGAACTTGTATATCGGGACGTCGTTATAACGTGTACTTATTATTATTTTTCCGTATTGAATACGCTAAAATAAGCGTGTTTTACTTAAGAAACTTTTCTCTAAAATCAAAAATGGCCGATTTGACATGGAACTTGTATATCATTTGGACTTCGAAAAAAAACCGTCGACGGGACGTCATTATAACGTGTACTTTTTATGATTTTTTCGTATAGAATACGCTAAAATGTTTAATTTCAGAAACTTTTCTCTAAAATAAAAAATGGCCGTGATAATGGACTTTGAACTTGTATATATGTAAAAGCGTGTTTCATTCGACAAACTTTTCTCTAAAATCAAAAATGGCCGAGATAAATGGACTTTGAACTTGTATATATTTTGGACTTCAAAATAAAACCATCGACGGGACGTTATTATAACGTGTACTTTTTATGATTATTCTGTACAGAATACGCTAAAATAAGCGTGTTTTATTTGAGAAACTTTTCTCTAAAATCAAAAATGGCCGAGATAATAGACATTGAACATGTATATAATTAGGATTTCGAAAAAAATCCATCGACGGGACGTCATTATAACATGCACTTTTTATGATTTTTCCATATAGAATACGCTAAAATAAGCGTGTTTTACTCACGAAACTTATCTCTAAAATCAAAAATGGCCGAGATAATGGTCTCTGAACTTGTATATAATTTGGACTTAGAAAAAAACCATCGACGGGACTACATTAAAATGTGTACTTTTTATGATTATTCCGTGTAGAGTATGCTAAAATAAGTGTGTTTTATCTGAAAAACTTTTCTTTATAATCATAAATGGCCGAGATAATGGACTTTGAACTTGTATATCGGGACGTCGTTATAACGTGTACTTATTATTATTTTTCCGTATTGAATACGCTAAAATAAGCGTGTTTTACTTAAGAAACTTTTCTCTAAAATCAAAAATGGCCGAGATAATGGACTTTGAACCTGTATATTATTTGGATTTCGAAAAAACCATATACGGGACGTCATTATAACTTTTCTCTCAAATCAAAAATAGCCGAGATAATGGACTTTGAACTTATATATTATATGGATTTAGAAAAAACCATCGACGGGACGTCATTATAACTTTTCTCTCAAATCAAAAATGGTCGAGATAATGGACTTTGAACTTATATATTATTTGGATTTCGAAAAAAAACCATCGACGGGACGTCATTATAACATGTACTTTTTATGATTTTTCCATATAGAATACGCTAAAATAAGCGTGTTTTATTTAAAAACCTTTGCTCTAAAATCAAAAATGGCCGAGGTAATGGACTCTGAACTTGTTCCTCCTTTTTGTAAAGGGTCGGCAACGCGCATGTGACACCTCTGGTGTTGCAGGCATCCATATGCTACTGCTTACCATCTGGCGGGCCGTATGCTTGTTTGCCACGTTGTGGTATAAAAAAAAAAAGAGTAAAATAAGAATACAATAAAACAAAATAAAAACAGAATCAATACAAAATGACAAAATAAAAACAAAATACAGACGAAAATAAAAAACAAAAATCAAACAAAAGTAAAAAAAATACGTTAGTGCCGTGGAACACTCGGTTAGAACGAAGTAATACTATTTAATTTTTGACTTTTTCGTATTTTTTGTTGTTTTTGAGATTTTTGAGATTTTTGAGACTTTTGAGACTTGAGACTTGAGATTTTTGAGTTTTTTGAGATTTTTGAGACTTTTGAGACTTGAGATTTTTGAGATTTTTGAGATTTTTGAGTTTTTTGAGATTTTTGAGTTTTTTGAGATTTTTGAGATTGTTGATATTTTTGATATTTTTGAGATTTTTGTAATTTTTTGAGATTTTTGAGATTTTTGAGATTTTTGAGATTTTTGAAATTTTTGAGATTTTTGCGATTTTTGAGTATTTTGAGATTTTTGAGATTTTTGAAATTTTTGAGGTTTTTGAGATTTTTGAGATTTTTGAGATTTTTGTGATTTTTTAGATTTTTGAGATTTTTGAAATTATTGTAATTAATAATAATAATAATAAATACTCTTTATTGCACACCTCATACAGTTACAAGCACAAATTTTACAATTAGATAAATTTAGGTAGAGGTAACAACAGGCGGTCTTATCGCTAATGAGCGATTTCTTCCAGACAACCTTTGGGTAGTGGAGACTAGAGAAAAACAATAAAATTACTTATTAATTATTAATTAATTAAATTATTAATTGTGTAATTTTTTAAACTTTACTTTTTTCACTTTGTCACTTCTCACTGTCACTTTCACTTCACTTCACTTCACTTTATTCTATTTTTCATTTTTTTATTTCATTCCATTTCACATGTTTCTCAATGCTTTTTCGTGACTGTCACGTGACTTTTTTTCGCCTAGCCCCCCATCCGCGAACCGTCCGATAAGGAACTTCGTTCCAATAAAACAGAACAATAAAAAATTTACGTTGCGTTTTCTACCCATAATTCACGATGCTTGAAATCTTCGAAAATGTACTCAACAGTCTAGTCAAAACACAAACAAAGCGGCTACCGCTTAAAAGGTACGTATTGGCGAGACACGCACGGGTTCATTGCCCTACTCGCCGGCTTCCCGCGACTCGCTCCTCCGCTCAGTTCCTTTGTCGAGTATGTCAGCTTTATCACCCCGCGCGCGCCTCCGTGAGCAAGTACCTACATCGTAACAGCTAAGATGCCAGCGCCTGGTTGACCCATGGATTAGCTTGTTAAGAAGCGAGCCGGTGGTCTACTTCTAGTGGTCGCTACAGAAGTAAGCCGAACAGGCGTGCCATCAAGGTCACGCGCTATAGTTAAGAAGATTTCCTCTGAACGCAAATATTGTTTCTGTTTAATTTTAGACGAAATATCATTGATGAAAGTGACACAAATTGAAATATCTAATTTAAAATCCCTTTTTGATTATTAGAATGTGAACTCTGATGACTTTAATAATTTATTAAAACGATAACAGCCTAAAAAAACGAAATTACCAAGAAACTTAAATTTTCATTGCTTAATTAGACACATATTGATTTTATTGACATATTTTGAGGTGATGATATAGTTAATCCTTATTTTATGAACTCTAATTTTTATACGTAGTTTTTTAGCGTTGTCATACTATATAAAATTGCACTCGACTTAAATGACACAAACTAGTTTTGTACTACAATAAAACTGTTCTAAATACAAAACAGTTATATTTTCTAACTCTAATATTCTTTTACTCAAGTTATGGCAAGCTAAAAAAGTTAACCTCAAATTATTGAATTACAAAAAAAGCACCAATTGAATATGACACAAAACGCACTGAAAGATTCTCATGTACACACTGTATTTCCAACTTCAATAATAAGTGACTTTAGAATTTTCGAAACTTAACCCTCAAAATATTGCCAACGAGACGGGACTATATGTCGGAATTTCATGGCATATTAATATGTAGCTGGTAAAATACAACACGTTGCTCCAAAAATAAGGATGCTATTGTTTTGTAGTGGGCTATGCAAATAATATATACTATTACTTTAGCCATGTCATGACATTACTCCACCAAACCTTTAAACTACAAATGACCATATCCTTAATCCCATCCAATCCCGTGCTCTTACCAGTGTTGGCCGAACGTTAGTGTAATTGAAAATTAAAAATTGAAGATTGAAACACGTTAGTAAAAATTGAACACTAATAGGTTAGTGCAAATTGATTTCAATTAGAATTGAAATTAATTGTAACTAACGTGTTAATCCTTTGAGAATAACTAATAATTGAAGATATTTAATTTTTAGTCTTTCTCAAAAATTTAAACATTAATTTAATTTTTAGTGTAGATTGAATTGGTAATTGACATTATTTACCTAACTAAAAGCGAATTTAGGTTAAGCTACGAGGTTTTGATTTTTTTTTCGATTTTGACTCTGGACTCGGGGGCTTGTATTAATAAGCAATGGGACCGGTATCCTAAGATGGAGGTCATGCTGGACCCTGGGGATCCCTACTGGATCTCGGGTTTGGTGCATCATAGACTCACGCTGTTTGGGCTCATTCGACTTGTACTGATGAGCAGATGGTACCGGTATCATAATCTGGAGCTCATGCTGGACCCTAGGGCTACCTACTGGATCTCAGGTTTGGCGCATCATAGACTCATGCTGTTTGGGCTCATTCGACTTATACTGATGAGCAGATGGTACCGGTATCAAAATCTGGAGCTCATGCTGGACCTTGGGGATCCCTACTGGATCTCGGGTTTGGCGCATCATAGACTCATGCTGTTTGGGCTCATTTGACTTGTACTGATGAGCAGATGGTACCAGTATCAAAATCTGGAGCTCATGCTGGACCCTGGGGATCCCTACTGGATCTCGGGTTTGGCGCATCATAGACTCATGCTGTTTGGGCTCATTCGACTTGTACTGATGAGCAGATGGTACCGGTATCAAAATCTGGAGCTCATGCTGGACCCTGGGGATCCCTACTGGATCTCGGGTTTGGCGCATCATAGACTCATGCTGTTTGGGCTCATTCGACTTGTACTGATGAGCAGATGGCACCGGTATCAAAATCTGGAGCTCATGCTGGACCCTGGAGATCCCTACTGGATCTCGGGTTTGGTGCATCATAGACTCATGCTGTTTGAGCTCATTCGACGTGTACTGATGGATGGTATGGTATGGTATGGTATGGTATGGTATGGTAAAGTATGGTATGGTAAAGTATGGTATGGTAAAGTATGGTATGGTAAAGTATGGTATGGTAAAGTATGGTATGGTAAGGTATGGTATGGTAAAGTATGGTATGGTAAAGTATGGTATGGTAAGGTATGGTATGGTAAGGTATGGTATGGTAAGGTATGGTAAGGTATGGTAAAGTATGGTATGGTATGGTATGGTATGGTATGGTATGGTATGGTATGGTAAAGTATGGTATGGTAAAGTATGGTATGGTAAAGTATGGTATGGTAAGGTACCATACCATACTTTACTATTCCTTACCATACCTTACCATACTATACTTTATCATACATTACCATACCATACCATACTTTACCATACCATACTTTACCATACCATACCATACCATACCATACCATACTTTACCATACCTTACCATACCATATCTTACCTTACCATACCTTACCATACCATACTTTACCATACCATACTTTAGCCCCACTGGACATACTTTACCATACCATACTTTAGCCCCACTGGACATACTTTACCATACCATACTTTAGCCCACATGGAGCTCATGCTGGACCCCAGGGTCCAGCATGAGCTCCAGATTTTGATACCGGTACCATCTGCTCATCAGTACAAGTCGAATGAGCCCAAACAGCATGAGTCTATGATGCGCCAAACCCGAGATCCAGTAGGTAGCCCTAGGGTCCAGCATGAGCTCCATCTTGTGATATTGGTCCCGACTTCCGAACCCGAGATGCAGTTTTAAAATTAATTATTAGTGTAAGACAGGATTAATTTAGTTACACTAACGTTAATCTAATTAACTGTAATTCTTATTAAATTTTCGAGAGGTTAGTGTAACTAATAAGTTAATTCTAATTGACGGTTAGTGTAATTGACGGCATCACAAAATCAATGCGAACTAACGTTAGTAAAAATTGATGTTAGTGTAATTGATTAGTTACGGAATTAATCTTCAATCTTATTGATCAATTTTCAATTCTAATTGAAATTAACGGCCAACACTGGCTCTTACTTATTTGAGTTTACCTTTTTGTTCTTTGATAACACGAATATACGGGTATTTGTTAGTTCTGGTATCATCAAATCTTAGCTTACCAGATTTGATGTTCTGACACCTGCTGGTGGGTCACACGTCCTAGGAGTTTACTCTACCGGATGATGATCATACTGTCAACCTCGTTGCCCTTTTGGATCACAGGATGTGTCAGCGCAGTTTCACTCTACCGGATCATGATGATAGTGTCAACCTTGTTGCCCTTTTGGATCACAGGATAGCCCTCTACCATTGAAGGATAACTTCATATTAAGGCATGTCACCCTTTTCGTTTTTTGACAATACGCGGGATAATATACATATATACCTATACTTACTGTCATCAAATCGTAGTTTGATCTTCTGAAGCGTCACACCTCCTGTAAGAACTTGATGGGACACACGCCTTGGCGGTTGTCGCCCGATCGGATCATGACCATGCCGTCGACCTCGTCACCCACTTGGATCACGATCTGGTCGCGGAGGAGCATCAGACCATTGTCGCCGTCGGATACCTTCGATATAATATTGAATCATTGAGTTAAGATTTGAAAAAATCTGTTGTGATCGTATAAACATGGAATCATCTGACAACAATAAAAAGTGGGGTAAGTATTTTACAAAGGTTAAACGCAGCATTTCGCTTGATTTCAAAGTGAGGACTAAATTGAAAAATTACTAAGTTATATCTACTGGGAACTAGCCTAGTGGCCATTGCCAATATTGCAGACAACGGAAGAAGATGCTAAAGTATATTAACACTTTCACGACCAGAAACCCGCTAAGCGGGCTCTCTGTTCGTAGGCGCTTTCCGCTACATACGAGGAAAACGCTAGGATCGGCTACGAGCGTAGCGCGTAGCTAAGTGTGGTACGGAAATTGTTAATCAGGTTTTAGCCACTGAGAAAATATGAAACATTTTCATTATCACTTTCCGTACCACACTTCGCTACGCACTACGATCGTAGCCCGTAGCCATTTATTTATTCGTCGTATGTAGCGCGTAGTAGCTACGAAGAGAGAACCCGACAGTCTGAACACATTCAGCACCGAGAACCCGACAGTCGGATTCTCGATGCTGAATGTGTTAAGATACATCATAAGGAAGGACATGCTTTTACATATTAGTCTCATATTCAAATGAGGTTCAATCCAGTAAAATAAAACATGAAAATGTTGCCAAGTTAGACACTTGACCTTGGATGTTATTAGGGATCCTTGGGTTAATTTTCTACAGTATTCGTAAAATCACAAATGACCAAGCTTTTAAGTCGTCACTGTGGATCAGAACCTGACAGGCGCCGATTACGATAAAGCCATATTAATTTTGATTTTCCTTAACCGTTTTTACTCAATCTAATAAGATTTAAGAAAATAAAATAACTTTCAACGTGCTTTAAGAGTTTTTTAGCATCTACAAAGAAGTATGTAATACGTACTTGTAAACCAATTAAAATTTGGTGAGAAATTTGTGTAGAATATAATATAAATTTAGAAATTAAACAAAAATTACTACAATTTATTAAATTACCAAACTAACCTGTAAATTATGCGTCACTTGCAGCGGCCGTTCCCCAGCCTGCAGCTTCGTACAATACTTTGATGGGAAGTAGCCGATCTTGCCCAGGCATTTCCCCTTCCACCAATCAGGGTCCGAGGTGTCGATGACCGTGACCTTGTACCCCGCCTTGAGGTCCAGCTCATCTGCGTGCCGCGACTTAAAGTTGTAGAGGATCACGTAAAGATTGGTTGGTAGGAGCCGCTGATGCTTCTGCAATGAGAGGTTTTCTTTATTAAAATCTGACTAGCTAAATGGCCTCATTTTCATCTGATAGTAAGTGACTACAGAGTATAAGATAATGTTTAGGGTAACTAGGGCAAAAGCTGATGATATTTAGGCACTATTAGTTATAAAAAACCGGCCAAGAGCGTGTCGGGCCACGCTCAGTGTAGGGTTCCGTAGTTTTCCGTCCGTCACAGTAAGTGTCCCCACTTAAGAGTTAATAACACCGCCATGTAGGATATGATATGAGAGTTCCACGTACAGCGACATCTATCGGCAAATTAAGTAAACTATTGCGCGCGAGCTTAAAGTATGGAAGATGATTTTTATGGGATAATTATTTTTTGCGTCAACCGATTTTCACCGTTTTTACTTTATTTGAAAGCACGTCATTTCATTGTAATTTTGTAGAAATTACAGGTACAATAAACACCTGCTTATACGGTTAAATTACAAACTTAGTTCAGAAATAATTTTGTAATTTTTTTTCAAAAACTATTCATCCTATCAAGTTCAAAATAATTTTCCTAGAAAGTTTTTATAAAGTTCTACTTTTGAATTTTTTTTCATATTTTTAAAACTTATGGTTCAAAAGTTAGAGGGGGGGGGGGACGCATATTTTTTTACTTCTGGAGCGATTATTTCCGAAAATATTTACATTATCGAAAAATGATTTTAGTAAACCCCTATTCATTTTTAAATACCTATCTAACAATATATCACACGTTAGGGTTGAAATGAAAAAAAAAATCACTCCCCACTTTACGTATAGGGGAGGTACCCTAATAAAAAAAAAAAACACTTTTTATTTTACCACTTTGTCGGCGTGATTGATATACATATTAGTACCAAATTTCAGCTTTCTAGTGCTAACGGTCACTGAGATTATCCGCGGACGGACGGACGGACGGACGGGCAGACATGGCGAAACTATAAGGGTTCCTAGTTGACTACGGAACCCTAAAAAAGGAGTATAAACTTAAGAAACTGTGGGTATCTGACTCAGGAGTAACAACAGGTTGTTAGGTGTGTATATCTTATTTTTTCAATTTAGTCATGTATGCCATTTCAACATGCCCAACCTTTCCTTGTTTTCCTTTCTCTTTTTTGTTTTATCGAATTCCTTCGTTTTTCTAGTGAAATATATATACTATACTATAATATGTACTTGTGTGTTTGTATGCTGTATATCTTGCACCTTATTGTATGTACATGTTGCTTAATTTGTCTGTTTTTTCTCAACGTTCCCATCTCATCATAAATTCGCCTTTGTAACCAGGCGTGGATACAGGGGGGGGGGGGGGGGGGGGCATTTGCCCCCCCTGACGCGTACCTCCATAACTCAGTAAAAAACCGTGATAAACAAACAAATACAATTACCAGGATCCGAACCCCAAATAAAAGAGACAGTAGTTATAGATTAGATTGTATTTTGGGGGTCAACCCTTAAATGCTTCCGCATGTTGATGGGACTGCCACGTTACTGCAGCGCATCGGGGATGTTTGTGGGGGCTAGAGTTGACGGTTTTAGTGCGATAATCCGTAATCGCACCGCCTCCCTCATGCGCCGAGTACGTGACAGTTCCAACAGCTTGCTACGTCTAATCTGGGAAAATCCTGCTTGTGCTCTATGGAGGCACTATAATGTAATGACTTACATATGAGTTCTAGGGGCATAGTTTATATGACCTAATGTAATTGACGTTTGAAATTTTATGATGGAATTTCATTTATGTTTTTTGTGATGGAATTGAATTTTTATTTTATTTTATTGTTATTTTATTGTGTGACATAATTCAATTTAGTTTTTATTGTATTAGTGTTCATGTAATTTAATTGTTATTTGGTTATAATTTTTTTTTTGTAATTCTATGGACACCTGGTCTAAATAAACGATTTGAATTCAATTGTATTAATAGTGTCCAATAAGACGATTATTACCCGGTCATAGGCTACCACACGCGACCCTACTCGGTCCGTTTTTGACATACTTTATGAAGTTTATGACGAACACATACAGTCATCTGCATTGTTATCTTGCACAGCAAATGCCGGAAAAATATCTGACACGAACTTATTTGTCCGCAAGTGCCTCTCACATATTTAGCGGCCTTCGATCTGCTTCTGCATGATATTATTACAGATAACTGTACCTACCACACATCATCTGCTCAAGTTAACATAGCGTCAATAAATCGGCGACTGATGAAAAGTAACTGTCCTGTTTTGATTATATTCATGGGTTACAAACGTGTTAAGGTTTAATCTTCATCGTAGCAGGTAAAATCAAAATCCACTTTCAGGTGGATTTAATTTATAACTCGGGATTACCTTAATCCTAAGTTATTGACGCAGGCACTAGTTTGCCATCACCAATATCGCTCTAGAAGGAAGACTAGATAACTAAAATAGGATTACCTAGGCTTTGTAAAACAACTTAACTGTTAAAATTCTTAAACCGTAAGTACCTAAGCCACTTAAAGGTTTCCTTCGCTAAGCGAATATGGATTTAATAGACAAAAATCGATTCAGCAAAATTACTGGGCTATCTTCAGCTAAAAACTGAAAACAAGTTGCTTTAGTAAAACGCTAGATAGCGGATTTTAAAACATCGTTTCAAGCAGACTTTGAGCTTATGCTCATTGCTTATTCCTATCTTAAAGTAAGTATATTTACGTCACACCTGGTCATAATGTGAGTTTATCGCACGCTACGCGTACGGTAAAACTCGCATTATGGCCAGGTGGAGACGTAAAATTGTGTACTCACCACGGGCAGTAAAAAAGAAAGCTCTCTATCGCATATTTACAACCCTTGCCTGCGGCTCGGGTTACAAATACCTGCGATTTCGGGCTTTCTTTCTTTTACAGTCCTTGGTAAGTAATGTACTACTACAGTATAGATACGTACTGTAAAGTGCTAAGAAACTTGATACTCAAATAACAACATCATAATTTTACACATCTTACTTTTCGAAATAAATACGAGTATAAAAATATAAAAACAGAATATAAAGGGCAGTTTTATATTCTTTTAATGGATGAAAATTACAGATATTCCATGTATTTTACGTTATGTTTGAGCATCCGTTTAAAAAAGTGTTACAATTAACTTTCACATCTGAGCAATGAAGGCCTTTATTGCCGTATCCTTTCATCCATAGGTTAGCACCTAAGGTACAGACTTACAGTGGATAAGTTCAAAGACATTTCTTCTGACTGATATACCGAATGCTACGATCATCATATATGTGACGCTTTTTCGGAAAAGGTAGCATTAATACCTGCAGATTTAATATTGTATTCGAGCAACAAATACGTAAGCGCCGACCGCCCAATGGTACTTTTGTCGAAAAAGCGTCACATATTGTCGGCTCTCATTACTATAACGGGCGTCAAATAGCTCGGCGCTACCTGCAGACGCCGAAGTTACACTTACACTGGTCTGCTTGACTGGTGACGGGCAAGGGCTCGCACTGTTTGAAGACAGGCTTTTGTCAGGCTCATCAGGTAGCTCAACGCTGCTCATCCTTCCTCCGCGAGCGCTCAACAGCCTTCTGCTATGCACCGGTGACGATGGTGCTACAATTCAGAATACAAATCAACAATCGCTTGAATTGTCACTTTGAGCGAAACGTTGCCATGCAATGAAATACTCTTTGCATCTTAAAAAACAAATGGAAACACAAAAAACAGTTCACCAGTTGCACAAACGTTCTAGACGTCTAGTCACGGTCATAAAAATACTTTCGTTCTCTGAGGAGCAGTTGGAAAAGGATTACAATTGACAGCTTCAATTGGTTTATATGAGTTTATATTATAGAGCTTGGGTGAACCGTCTGCTTCATCTTACACGAGACACAGCCAATTAATGAATGAGCAGCTGGTCCTTTAATCGACATTAGTATTCAAAGAGAAACTGTTGATTTTTTATTTGAACAACGTGATTGCTGATCGATGCTAAATATTGTTCAAATATAGAAATAACGCTTGCATTTTCATCGATCTTTGTCAAGTAACGTTCAAATCGTTTCGTAATCGCTCAACACGTTTTACGATCGTCATTTGTTAAGTTGTTCTAATAAAAGATCAGGATGTTGTATTTTTTAAAAGACACACATTAAACACAATCGTATTTTTACTTTGTTTTCAATATATAAAAAATAGAGCTCATTTGCATAACACTTTTTTGAATAATTTCCGAATTTAACTAAAGTTTCTAGTTATCTACGCAGCAACGTTGTATTGAATTGGGAATAGAAGTCTCTAAAGGACTTGTTTATGCTGAAAACTTGAGTTATAACGAGTTTCTTTGCAAAATATATCATTAAATTTGAAGTAAAAGAGTACTCGTGTAACCTGTAAGTGAGCTCATCGTAAATATATAATTATATATTAGGGTTATACAAAGTGGTAAGTAATGTTTTTCTTTTCCTTTTGGAACATTATCTAAAGCTAGTTTTGTAAATTCGTTTTTCAATTTTAGAAACAGACATGCAACATTGTATTGTATAACCCCATTATATACAAGGTGTAACAAAAATGCTGGTGATCCTTTTAAGGGCATAATTGTTATCGTAATGTAATTATGAAAAAGTAAGATTAAAAAATTGGTTCCATACAAAAATTTTTTTTTTTTTTTTAATTTTTTTCCTACTTTTTCTTAATCGAAATACAATACCAATTATGCCCTTAACCGGATCACCAGTATTTTTGTTACGTCTTGTATGTTAATGGAACCGGAGTTCGTTACATTACATGTTTCCGCATTACATGTAATATAACGAACTCGGGTTCCATAGTTATAAAACTAGAGTGTCTTACGAGATTGCGATTGCTTATCAATCTATTGTACAATCGGCAAACAATGTTGTATCAGTAAATCGATAGCCGGCGGTTAATGAATACTTTATCCTTGACTTGAGTTTAATACAACCGGTGTAACGTCAGCGCGTTGTGATATTTCTTTATTACCCATTTATTCGAAGGAAAATTGATGCCACGATATTTTGTCATGTATCAACTCATATAATAGACTAAATACCTGCGTCTTATATAAATATCACCATACACTAAATACGTTATTTACCAAATCACAAATCTAAAAAAAAAACTTCTCCGTGTATCGACAAATGGGGCAAAAAACTATAGGCGTTGTGCTTTTATTTTTGACAAGTTCTGACTTTATTGGATGATTGTTTGTTGTAAATAATTTTAAACAAAAAAAATCGACTTTACTTTCCCTACCTTTCCAAAAGCAAATGCCCGACCTAAAGTAAACAATAATTAAATCACTATAGGTGTGCTTATAATAGTTGAAGAGCTCCCGCGATTTCTCCAGGATCCCATCATCAGATCCTCACCTGACAATGGGATCAACTGTAAGTATACTCTTTCAAACAAAAACATAATTTTCTAAATCGGTCCAGCCGTCATCGAATAATCGGTGAAACATTAAAAAAAACAAATAGAGCCCCGGTCCCGATGAATTGATAACCTCCTCCTTCGAAATCTTGAAATCGGTTGAAAAAAACCACGGTATAATTTAGCGTAAGTATTTCAACGTAGCGTGATTTAAAAATTATGGACAACTTTCCGGGCGTTGCAATTCTTGAAATTGAAGAATTTCCAAGAAATTATGAAATAGTTACAATATTAGTAAGATGAATTGTACATTCAATGCTTTCACCAAACGTCAATCATCGATTTACTGATTCAAGCAACAGGAATTGAACATACACGATCGTGTGGTATAGTTATATATCATGTGCTTATTTATTTTAGTAAAGCCATGCCTCGTGCAAAGTGCCCTGCTCGAACCTAGAACCAAGAGAGGAAACAAAATCATATGCCGTAAAACCAAATTGTAAGTTGTGTAGAAATTTGGATTAATACATGAGTTAGAAAATATATAAAAATACTTAAAATGTGATGATGATCGTATGGCAATGATGGATAAGATCAACGAGGGTTTTAATTTTAATCATGAAACCACTAAATGTTTAAGGAATTACAAAGCAAGGAATGAAATGAAAAACACACCAACATTTTTATTTTGATCGACTACCTAAATATATGTCATACTTAAAATCTGTCCGTAAATTATATTTATCGTTCCTTAAAATACCATAATTACTGGGTTATTAATACAAAAATTCCTCGTTGATTGTAATATGCTCATTATCGATTATCATCAGCAGGTATATCGCGAAGCTTATTTCTCCCATCATAACGTAACAATGCATTTATTAGCAGAACTCCACACATTAAGAATCACCTTGTAAAAATGTCAAATACACCACATAGTAGTATATCTAAACAGCACAACAGTCATATCATAAGTTCTATACACACGCACACAAGCCAAGCTGAAGGAAATCAGTAAGGATGACATCGCCTGTGCGAAAACATAGCTTGCTTGACATATAAGTACACTTATGTATATACCCGAGTCCAAAACCACAGTATAGCCTATTATTAGGTCAGTGTGTAGGCAACATGTTCCTGTTTTATACATACAGGCAGGCTTGAAAGCGAAAGCGGGTAAAACAAGTATTTTTTATCCTTAGTTTATCCTTAGTTTTTAAGATATTTAGTTACCAGCATAAGTCTAAATAGGACACCACTAGGCATATTCTTAGAAGAAACATTCATGTATTCTGCATTGGATCGAAAGATATCAGAAAACCTGTGTACCTCGAAATTGATACCTATAATTAAGCATACTTCTGAGATATCTAAAGAAATACTTAAATTGAATAAGTTGACCTATGGAAAATCGAATCGGAACAGGAAAAGCTTATAAATTGTTTTTCTTAGAAAGCAGAAACTATTAGCACGTGTTTTCATACCAAGCTATACCTACTATACCTAGGTACTTTGATTAGATGAGACTTATGCAAGCAACTCTAGAAATATTTTATTTAGTTCTAAGAAAACTATACTTGTCAGGATTTTTTTATCTGCAGTAGGCAACATCAAGCACGCTTAACATTTCCCGTAAACCGCGTAAAGAGGCTGATTGAGTGATTGCCGAGATTATTCCTTTTCCTAGAGATGAGAATGATAGCAGTAAAATCTTAGAATATTATGGTCTTGAAGGTGAGGCCGTGACGTTCGCGTTATCTCCTTTATGAATAAGTTTCTTCGTGTAAAAAAAATAATGTTATCATATCCGCCTCTTTCGTGGTTAACGGGATACGTAAGAGAAGCCTTTCTGGTTTGTTGGACCCGGGTGTTACGAGAAGGTGTGCGTACAGAGGACGCGGCTGCCTTGCGAGGGCTGGTCTCTCGCCGGTCGGCGCCGCAGCTCCCCGCACTCCGGTGAGTCCAGCGACAGGCTCTTCATTCTAAGGTTCAACTTTTGACGTCTCGGCGAGTGAGGCGCTATAACAGTCACGCATGATGAGCACTTACCCTTTGAGACGCTCGGGATAAACTAGCGCTACAGTGAAGGGTTTTAGTAGCTTCATAGATATTCATACAAACGCTAATGTGTTATAGTTAGTAAGTGGGACATATTTGGTTACGGGATTATTTTATGTTTTGATAAATTATGTTACATGTTAACACTTAACATATATGAAAAATTGTGACAATTGTAAAATGTTAAAGTGTATTCAAAATATCACACGATAAGCAACGAATATAAAATGTTACATCAATGAAAAAAATGTGCGTAAGCATTGCAAACAATTTGACATATCTAAAAATGAAGTAACAATAAAAATAGAGATAGTTTAGGAATAGAAAAAAAATCATCAAAACATTCTAAACCCTGCCTTATTTTTATCATCACTATGCGCCTAAGAACTATTCTACTCTAGCTTTCTACGGTAACTTATGAAAGCATCCTACTTCAACGGACTATGGATGCTGCATAATCACAGTCCCACTAAATGGTGAATGAAATCTATTAATCAGCCCGTCATCAGCAGCGTTCATTGGATAGAAACAAACAAATATGGTTTCAGATGAGGTAGCAAAATGCTCGTCGATGCAACGAATCTTTGAATGAACAAAGAAGTCAATCTACAGGGAATCGCTTAGATACGATGTCATTGTCGGTACCAGGTAATGGACTGGCGCGGTCGGCCTGCCTCAACATTTGGGCACTCTTCGAGTTCTTCATCGACCCTGTATGGACAAAGTAAACAGCATCCGTCTATAATTGATCAACTACTGAGTTAACTCGAGACCTCTCTGTAAATAAAGAAATGTAAAGTTTGCGAAATTAACCAAAATAGTGATAGGAAGGTGTTAAGAAAGCCAACGAAACTAAATGTTAGTTGATTGGTTAGTCAAACAATGAGTGTTGAACTATATACTCCGCTGGTAGCGTGAGGTGAGTTGCTTGCCGCGTGAACTATAGACGATTTTAAGGTACTTTGATCTCGAAAAAAATAGAAGCCATCGACGAGTCCCCGATTGTAGATATTTGTTCGTGCGTAAGTAAAAGAAGTAAGTAAGTTAGCGGTTTCGTGTCAGATGTGTATCGACGATATAAAAACGCATGCAATCGTGATCGCGCCGCCAAGCCATGCACCACTCATCTGCGGGTAACCATAATAAAAGTAAGCTGCTCAGTTCTGATTTTTATTGTAACAAGTAACAATATACATATCACAGTACGCGGGGCGCTTCGGGGTTTGAAACAAAGGGATTCCGAGAAGCGGCTGAGAGCTACGTCGGGACTGTCGCCTACGCGATATGCCTAAATTGTCTGATCTCCGCGGGTCAAGAGATAAGGGATCATTTTTTCTTGCGCACGCTGCCCGTGGACTTAAGGATGGAGGGCGGAGGATCACCGTTTTCGTTTGTGAAACAAAGTGGCTGTCCAAAAGGCCGGGAAGTCGTCTCCTCCGATTCTGTAAAGACAACGGGCAAACAAAACAAATAAATAAAAATAAATAAATAAAATAAATTAAAATTAAAATAAATTAAAAGTCGTTTAATATATAAACAAATGAAAATAAGGTTAACAACGGTATCAGTGGGTTAAGGTTGGACTAGGTTGGATTGATCCAGACTTTCTTGAGAGATTAATCCTGTAAAGGACGGGTAGTTACAAGCATCTAAAGTGTATTGCCGAGCTTCGTCTATTTATGACTAAACTAACACTGCAAACGCAAAACAAAAATACATAAGTTATAACATAAATGACGATCGAACACACATCGGATACGAGGCACTGTAATCCACTTAGAGGACGGGACAAACAAAGCTCATTTCGCAGCTGTGAGACAGTGAGAGAACGATGCGCTACGGCAGCCGTGGGCGCATACTTTCCGGCAGAGAAATGGACCGGTGCTGCGGCGAGCAGCGGCGCGAGCGCGAACCCCACATGGACAAACTCTTGACGCCGGCGAACAGGCGCCGCCGCATGCCGCCGTCGGGCCGCGCGCCGCCTACGACAAGCATCGCTCAGTACCGCGCCCGACACCCCGCACCCCGCCCCCGCCTGCGCCCGCGACTATATCAAATGCGTGCAAAAAGAATTCGACACTACTGAAAACGAGTGATAATCTGAGTGAAGCTGCCGGTCGGCCGTCACGCGCCTCGCCGGAGCGGAGCGGCGCGACGGCCGGTGGCCTACGGCGCGGCTCGAGCGGAGAAGCGAGCGAGCTCGGGTGCGGCGCAGACCTGAGCTGGAGGCGACGGGCTGCGGCGCCACGGCCAGCCCGGCCAGGCCCACGGCCGGTCGCGCCGGCGAGCGCGCGGGCGCCTCCTCGGGCGCCGCCGACACGCGCACTACCGGGCCCCCGCCGCCCGGCTTCGCGATTTCGTTGGCTCGCTTCAGAACTTGGTAGGTCTGATCCACTTCCTCCTCTGAGCATCGAGCGAAATGCGGTTAGAGACAGATTGCGATCGCCACATCGACCGAAATGACATGAAACTCGACAGTTATTACACATGTGCTTTAGGCTGGAATAGTATTATTTGTTAGTAGGTAATGTTTGTGGCAAACCTATTCGTGGTATGAGATTTGGAATGTTAATGTTCTTGAATGCTCGGCTCGGTAAGGTGCAGAGGGGTCACTCCTAACAGTTCAGGTCATACTGTACCCTCGTCATAGTAGTTATCAAAATCATCATCGAACTCGATCGATCCCTTGAAGGAGATCTTGGTGAGCCTCTGTCCCGGTAGCCATCCGTCCACTGGTAAATAACGTGAAGTTAGCTTCAACTAGAGTTTACAGTAGCGTGTCGTGTAAATAGCTTGGCAAGCTTCATGGTAGTGTAAGCGTATTAGGTATGTGGATGTTATGTCGCATAAAGCTGTATCGTCAAGATCTGTTTAGCCAATTATAGTTATGGAGGTAATATAGTCAAACAATTTGCCTAATTATATACTTACCATTGCTTCTGAAAGTCTGGGCTGGGTTAGAATTAGTATAAAATATAAAAAGACATCTCCTTAGCCTTTGGCTCTACTTTTACATTAATTCAGTTTAAAATAAATAATACGTTTTGTGAGCCCCATAAAACCCTCTTGAAATATGAACATCTTAAATTAAACGATTAAAGGATAACGGTCTACAGTTTAGTGCTCGCATATATATCCTTACGCACACACGGGTGTCAACTCAAAATACAAAACATAAAATTCATAGTTATTGGAATTACGGTTTCCTCACGATTTACTTTTTACTATGATTTATACCACACAAGAACAGCGCTTAATCCCTATAATTTTAACTTTAAACCTGGATTTTCATCATGAATAAGTAAACCTTGGCGTCAGAGACTTATTAAGTTGAAGTTTTCGCCTAAGTTGACCCAACATTTCGAGTTTCAAATTTAGTCTGCTTCCTGTTTGGTCAAATTGAGTATTTAAAGTCTTTAATGTTGTTTTAAAATCTGAATGCTTACTATCTTCATCGAAGGCGGCCTCTTGCACGCGGTGTGACTCGATCTCCGAGGTGCTCTTCTGCCGGCGTAGTAGTCTGGACTTAGTCTGGCACTTGCCGACCTGCGGCATGCAGTCCGCGTGCACGTTCAGCTTGCACAGACGACAGCGAAGCCCCTGGCGTGTGTGCCCTGCGGCAAAATGTTTAATTTTAATGACTAAATTTATGGCACTCCAGGGCCTCGATTCGACATGCCAAACTGCGAGACGTGGCTCTCACACTATCTCGCTAGGTGATAGAGTGAAACCATCTGTCCACTCGTGTCCGATTCGACATGCCAAACTGCGAGACGTGGCTCTCACACTTATCTCGCTAGGTGATAGAGTGAAATCCATCTGTCCACTCGTGTCCACACCTAACTGTCAATCTGTCAGTAGGTCTCGCTAGAGCGTTTTGTCTATGGTTATGGCCACCATTTTAGATGTCACTCTTGAGTGATTCCACCCCAAATTTCAACTGTCACAAAAGTGTGATCTCATAGTTGTCTCGCTACCTACTGTCAGTTATACCATGTCGAATAGAGGCCCAGGTTCGAACTCGGTTTTTTGGGAATTTATTTGGATTAACATGGATGCAGCGTCTCCTTTAAAGTACCTGCATGATGATGAAGATGTTAAGTTACAGTTACTTTCAAAAGAAGCATCTTCTTTAGGGTATCATCTTTAATGTCGTTTCGTACTAGTCATATTATGATATTTCCTTAAATATTTTAAGGCATATCGCATATCATGCAAATATGACTAAAGGCAGATTTGGTGAGGCACATAGATGATTTTGAACAGTTAATACATGTTGTTATTCAAGTAAATTAGTCAAAATACATTTATCCTGGAAATAATTTCTTCACGACTTTGCCCTAACCTGGCTTAAAAATCTGAACCAGTGGGTGTTACCATTAGTCAGAATTATGGGAATCAAACATTGTTAAGTGGAGCGAATAATAGAGTGAGCTTAAGGAAACGGAAAAGGAAAGATTCCATCCCACGCAAATTAATTATTGGAGTCTGGCATACGATAATGGACGGAAATCTAGGGCGGGTTAACGACACGATACGGAGACATTTTAAGATCAAGACCTCGGTCTTAAAATGCCCGGTTTGGAAATACTTAGGGCAGTGTTATACTCGTATCACTCAATCATTCAAGGCACAACAAGAATAATAGAACTGCCTACGATACTGGATGTCCTGATTTCGTATTCCAAATATCAGTTTTTGTGCGTATGTCGAACTATCTGCTCAAGCGTAAATAAGGACATTTTCGTTTCTTTATCCAAGTAATGAACATAAGTAACGAATTACTTAAATGCTTATATCATTTTCTTAGGCATAGCCAAACGATAGATTTATATGTATTATTTTATTTATTTCAGGAATTCCAACAGCTAATATATCTAAATATATAAAAGAAGAAACTGACTGACTGACTGACTAATTGACTGACTGACTGACTGACTGACATATCAACGCACAGCCCAAACCACTGGTTATCGAGATTCCAAATTTGGCACGAAGATTCCTTATAAGGTCTAGGATTTTTAAAAATTCACCCCTAAGGGGGTAAAATGGGGGTCCAAAGTTTGTATGGCGAATCAAGATTTGTTAGACTATTTTATTCGAAACTTCACAGGAGTATTCCTAACGATAAATGAGTAAACACGTGTTTCAGGTTTTTTGAAAATTCAACCCCCAAAAGGGGCAAATGTGGTCACAAAGTCTGACATTCAACATGGGTATCGTAATATCCTTTTTAAGCACTTATGCTCCGCAGGCGAAACCGCGGGAAAAGGCTAATTTAGAATAAACATCTTAAATAGAAATACAGATACAGTAGGCCTAGCACATGAGTGTATCGACAGTATCTCGCGGTCGAGATAGACATCTGTCACTTTCTGATGAATTCAGTTAGACAGTGACAGATGTCTATCTCAACCGCGAGATACTGTCGCTACACTCATGTGCTAGGCCTACAGGAACTCACTGATATCTTCAAATTCTCTGTAGTAAAACTATACTAAATAATAGAAATGTTTCATCTTCTTTCTAGTCATTCCCTCATGACTGAGGATCGTAACCATTATGCTATTTCTGCATTTCATGCAGTCTGGTTCTTTGATAATATAACCGCCTGGTAAACGCTTCCAGCCCTCTTAATTAGATAAAAGTAAGTGTGGTAACCATTAAAATAACGATATAGTTTGTATTATACCCTTTTATTTACCCTGCATTATGTACACTTTATTACGAAGACCAATTTGCCGTGGAACCATGTCCATTAGTAACAATCACCCCAGACAATCTACCCGTGGTAATCACTTATCCTCAAAGGTTCAAGGTGGAACAGTTAAATATCAATAAAGCTCAGCCGCTAATTGCAAGAAAGATCATTAGGCTAACGATAGATCGTCGCCGATGGTTGAATTTATACATTTATAAATCAGGATTTATTTTTATATCTAAATATATATATAGAACAGCCACATTACGTGACCTGAGACTGACAGACAACACATACTTAGCTTAATTAAGAGGCTGAGAATACCTGATGACCTTCAAATTGACTTTACTCAAACACTGTTCTAGCTATAACTCCTTGTTTTGAGAAAGTAAAAAAATATATGTTATTATTCGTTATATTTGGAAGAACTTCGTTGATTCCGATACACAATTGGACGAAATCGGCTCGATAGAAAACAATTTCAAAGTTACATCTTAAAATTTGCTTTAAACAGTCCTATGTCTTTAGTATCTTGACTTATTCGTCTGTAACTAAGGACAAAATTCCACCGCACTAATACTAAAAACTTCGTTGTTTTATATTTCTCAATCAATGCGTAGTTTTTTTTTAATTCATCATTTTGCAAAATTTGCAATGAGCTCCCATACTAATCGTAACACAGTGTTTCTCTTTCACTCGCGCTCAAAAAGATAGGGAGGGAATTTAGCTGTTGTCAGACCCTTAAGCCGTTAAAAGCAAGACCTTCAGGCGTCTTACTACAGTCATTTTACGGGAATCGGAAATAATTAATAATATATCATGATACTAGTATTATTTATGCAATGAAATCCTACAAAATATCGTTATTCGCTAACCGCCACTAATATGTACACACATGTTCAAGCGTTTTTCTTGTAGGATTTTGATAAATATATCGTTTCTAAGGCATTTAAAATGTGTACGAACAAACTACCACTTATTACTATTTGTTTCTAACGAATTAGAATATATATCGCCCGCGCCGTACATTTTGTAAATTATGTGGTTTTACATGAACACGGTTTCTTGTTTTTCGCTTTCAACAGAAAGAAGACTTAAATATCATCATGTTTATAAATAACAATAATTGATATTATTTTATCCCTTTACAACCGACTTGATACGATAGTGACACTTGATTTTCAAAAATTCTGGCGCGTACACAAATCGACTTTTCGAGACGCAACCGACCTCGATCGATCGTGAGTCTATATTTTTCTTGGAAAAAACACGCGCGGGCCCTTTGCGAATAAGTTGGAACCTGTCAGTCGCCCGCGACCGCTGGGAAGCATGACTGCGTTTTTTGGCGCGCAAACTCGCCCGGGTAAGTATTTGGTTATTCATTTAATACATGCAATTTCTTTTATTTTTTTGTGTGATTTACTTACTTTAGTTATTGTGTTATACCTAATGTATGTAATTTGAACCTAGTATGCTTACATAAGGGTATATTGTGACTCAAAATCAAGAACGCACGATCGTGTAGGTTAGGTGACATGTACTAAATAGATATTCATAAATTTGTTGTACCTAAACATGATTTTTCTGTACGTATAATAGTTTAATTAGGGGTTTTTCTTTATTTTTAGGAAAGCCCCTCACGGATGACCAAGTTGCACAATTATTAGCAGATGGGAATGACACGGAAATTGAGGACTTTGCTGATGATGATGAAGATATTGTTGCGAGTCTTGGATCACCTAGAAGAGAGTGGATCTGGTTCTGGCGATGAATCCTCCGAAGTGGATGAGGCACCACCACCTATCCCAACAACATCCAGTAGCAGGGGATCCACTAGAGGCAGATCAGGCAGGGAAACGTCAAGAGCAAGAGGTAAAGGGCGGGGAAGAGGACATGCTAGAGGAAGAGGACAGTCTAGAGGAAGAGGACAGTCTAGAGGAAGAGGACAGGCTTGTGGAAGAAGAGGGACAGGTAGGAGAGTGTGGGTAGAAACTGACAATATAAATAAAGCTCATGATTACTCTCCGCTTCCGATAAATCAAGTTCGCTCTCCAATTGATTACTTCCGTGACTATTGTGATGATTCATTTCTGGAAGAAGTTGCTAGGTGCACGAATCTGTACTACTTGCGCAAAACCGGCATTGAACTGAAGACTACCAGACTGGAAATAGCAAAACTCTTTGCTGTTCATCTAATCATGGGCTGTATTCCCTATCCAAAACTACCTTGGTACTGGAAAACTGGATTGAAACTGGCATTGGTCAGCGACACCAAATGCGATGTATACCTCTTGTCTATCTCGTGACGAAAATTGTTTCAAAGCTTTTCACAAGCCTTAATTAGGTTAAAGTACTATGGTAATGTTTGTGTTGATTTTGATAAGTTTTATACCAAAAGAAGACTAATAACAAAGACTAATAGATAAGTAAGGAAGAAATATTTTAGTTTTCTAATAAGGCTGTTGATTGTTTTGCCAAAGACATTATACCAAATGTTTAAATACTTATTATTAATATCGTTAAGAAATGACTGATGATTATAAAAACTGCTTAATTAATTTAATTTTCATTTAATATCAAACCATATCTCCAAACTAGACAAAACTCACATCTCGAGCTATCTCCTAAGTCCCACGCTCGTGAGGGTACGTTTTCAGGAAACCAGAGACTTCAGGATTTATTTATTTATTTTTAACATGATACTTAGGCACCCATGATAAAGTCATGTGAGTTTTAAAGAAGTCTGAGTAAATTATTTTCTTCGGTTGTAAAGGGGTATATAAAAGTATACAATTTTTTTATTTATTTTTTTACCCATTTAACTACTTCCGGGTAAAAAGTTAGTAGGATTTTTGCATATATTGTCTATAAATATCCCATTAGAATGAAACATAAAAAAATCAGGCTATTATAAATTAATGTTGGACGCAACCGTATCTTTACTGTATTATCTTTCACACTGCTGCGGTTTCCGCATGCGGCGCGGGTGCGCGAGCGACATAGCGCTCTGCGTGTGTACAGCGCATTCACGCTTGCACACCGTCGCCGCATGCGGTTGCGGCGCCAGTGTGATAATTGCCTTAAATTAGGAACATCATAATCATAACTCGTATTTAAAGCTCTACTAAAAATAGGGGTGAAAAAAAAATCATATAGGTATACATACATAACTAGTGGCTCCGTAAGCTGTAGACCTCGCGAGCATAATTAAAACTGAGTAAATTCGGGGTCGATAGAAATTTCAAATAATGTAAACAAACCCATTTATCTTCATAGTTTCGCATTCACGCACTTTTAAAGAACAACCATGATTTAATTCTTACGATTTAGACATAAACTTGTTATTTAAATTCATTTTAGTAAAATAAACGTTAATTACTTATATTTCAGACAAACGAGGTTCTTCAAAAACTTTTTTTTTGTGTTAATTCTGTTTTTGCCTAGAAAATAGAAATGCAGCCATATTTTACTCAATAGGAAGTTTCCACCTTGTTGTCATTATGTCAAAAAAATTAAGGAAATAAAATATTTTTCATTATAATTTTTTTTCATTTTTTCATTTGTTTAACTTATTTTATTTTTCTATTGACCACGAATATAGATGTATGGCTCTGCCAATTTGATAAATTTCCAAAAACTGAATCGACACAAAGCAGACAATAGGTAATAATGAAATTAATTTGTAAAGTAGATAAGAAAATATGACTGTAAAATCGTAAAATACACTCTGCCTGGCTGATAATCCAGCAGTTATGTCGAATGAAGTTAAGGGTAGCTGGAAAGTAATCCAAACTCAATGGAACTTTAACGGGTAGTTTGGGGGTATGCCACGAAGACTCTCATAAGTTTTCGACCTCGAGGACCTTGTGGAATTTGGGGGGAGGGACATGACCTATTTTTTTTCTTCAGTTTTTCTCTTATATTTGATAAACTAAGCACTTCTTGTGTACACCTTGTACGGCAAAGTTAAATAGCAATAAATTTCGCTGTTGAAAGTTAGCTGTCATACCAGATTTTCAGGCCAAATATAAACGAAAATACAGTTGAAAAAAAGGTTATTAAAATTTAAAGAGTAGCTTATCTGTTTTTTTTATCATTGCTATATTAATTATGTCGATCAATCACCAATATTAACGTCTTTGAAAACCTATAACATCGGAACTTTGTGGATATACTATTTTTTGTTATGCTGCATGTGTCATCATACATTAACAGCAATTAATATTCTTAATATTCTGTGGATATAAAGATTTACATATGAAGAGAGGCAAACAACAGGTGGCCTTATTGCTAATAAGCGATCTCTCCCAGACAACCAATGGATTTATTATTTTTCGTTAAGCTGTCAAGTGTTTATGACACTTGAAAAGTCATAACTTTACAGAATTGCTAAAAAAATATACTTCTGCCGCCATATTGGAATTTCAACAATAATTTGGCTGTATCTTCGTTAATATTTGGCCTGAAAATCTAATATGTCAGCTAGCTTTCAGGAAATGTATTGCCCTTTAACTTTGCCATTCAAGGTGTACACAAAAAGTGCTTAGTTTATAAGATATAAGCGAAAAAATTAAAAAAAAAATGGTTTTTGTCCCCTCCAAATTCCACAAGGTCCTCGAGGTCGAAAATTTATGAGAGTCTTCGTGGCATACCCCCAAACTACCCGTTAAAGTTCCATTGAGTTTGGATTACTTTCCAGGTGAAATGTACATAACTGCTGGACTATGAGTAACAATCACACAATAATTTTAAACAAAAAAGAACCTACTTCACTTAGCATCCACCTTTCCAAAAGCATATGCTCAACCTGCTGTAAAAGATATTCAAATCACAATAGGTGTGCCTATAATAGTTTAAGAGTTTCCTCTATTTCTCCAGGATCCCATCATCAGACCCTGACCTGGTTACAATGGGACCAACTGTGAAGTATACTCTTTCAAACAAAAAAAGAATTTTCCAAATCGGTCCAGCTGTCTTCGAATAATCGGTGAACATACATTAAAAAAACCGGCCAAGAGCGTGTCGGGCCACGCTCACTGTAGGGTTCCGTAGTTTTCCGTCCGTCACAGTAAGTGTCCCCACTTAAGAGTTAATAACACCGCCATGTAGGATATGATATGAGAGTTCCATGTACAGCGACATCTATCGGCAAATTGAGTAAACTATTGCGCGCGAGCATAAAGTATGGAAGATGATTTTTATGGGATAATTCTTTATTGCGTGAACCGATTTTCACCGTTTTTACTTTATTTGAAAGCACGTCATTTCATTGTAATTTTGTAGAAATTACAGGTACAATAAACACCTGCTTATACGGTTAAATTACAAACTTAGTTCAGAAATTATTTTGTATTTTTTTTTCAAAAACTATTCATCCTATCAAGTTCAAAATAATTTTCCAAGAAAGTTTTTATAAAGTTCTACTTTTGAGATTTTTTTCATATTTTTAAAACTTATGGTTCAAAAGTTAGAGGGGGGGGGGGGGGGGGACGCATATTTTTTTACTTCTGGAGCGATTATTTCCGAAAATATTTACATTATCGAAAAATGATTTTAGGAAACCTCAATTCATTTTTAAATACCTATCCAATAATATATCACACGTTAGGGTTGAAATGAAAAAAAAAATCACTCCCCACTTTACGTATAGGGGAGGTACCCTAATAATAAAAAAAAATCACTTTTAATTTTACCACTTTGTCGGCGTGATTGATATACATATTAGTACCAAATTTCAGCTTTCTAGTGCTAACGGTCACTGAGATTATCCGCGGACGGACGGACGGACGGATGGGCAGACATGGCGAAACTATAAGGGTTCCTAGTTGACTACGGAACCCTAAAAAATAGCAAAAACAAAGATCTCGACGCATTGATAACCTCTTCCTTCGAAATCTTGAAGTCGTAGAAGGTAGAAGGTCGTAGTTTAAGCAAGAAACTCCTAACTCCTAATTCTAGTTCTGTAGGTTGTATCATCATCCTTCTTTGTTTTGAGAGCGACTAATTTCGACTAAAAAGATCTGCCGAACTGAAGGCAAAGCTCGCTGTAGAGCCGAACGTCCGAAGCGCTTAGTAGAAAATGCCTCTGCGGTAGTAGCAGGACACACGAACACAAATTAATGATTAATGTCATAAAGTGAACCGGAAGGCAGAAAGCCCGATAAGGCATCATTTTCATTGAGGCGGATATGAGAGAAAACGTGCAAAAACCAACCGATAGCTTTGTCCTTTAACGGCTTTAATTAAGAAACTGTGACCTTTTTGCTCCCGTCTTAAACATTCTATCTAACTATTTTTGGTATAAATCGAAACTGTTGTTCAGTACTTTCATTATGCGGGGGGCTCCACCCCCGAGCCCCCCCCCCCCCTTGACGCTTGTTACGTCGTTAACTTTATAAATACTCTTTTCTCCCATCTTAAATATTCTACCTTATCATTTTTGGTTTGCAAAGAAATTCGTTCAGTGTGTTTTTTCTTTGTCCCCCCTTCCACGCATTTCACGTGGTTGACTTTATAAATATCCTTTTTTTTGTTCTCTTAAATATTCAAACTTATAATTAAATTTGGTATGGAAAATAAATCGCTTAGTGTAATTTTTCTTGGAGCCCCCCTTTGTACTTTATTACATCGTTAACTTTATAAATACTCCTCCCGTCTTAAACATTCAACTTAACCATTTTTGGTATGAAAAAAGAAAGTTCAGTGTGTTTAGTGCGGGGGGCTCCGCCCTCAAGCCCCCCTTTGACACTTTATAAATACTCTTTTTTCTCCCGTCTTAAATATTCAACCTTATCATTTTTGAATTGAAAAAAAAAATCATCAGTGTGTTTTTTTTGTGCGGGGGCTCCGCCTTCCCAGCCCTCCTTCCTCGCATGTCACGTGGTTAACTTTATAAATACTATTTCTTCTCCCGTCTTAAATATTCAACCTTATTTAAAAATTTTGGTATGAAAAAAAACATTCAGTGTGGATTTTCTTAGGGGGCTGCACTAGCTGGGGGCTCCACCTCCAGAGCCCCCCCTTTAACCATTATTACGGTGTTAACTTTACAAATACTCTTTTTTTCTCTCGTCTTAAACATTCAACCTAACAATTTTTAGTATGAAAAAAAATCGTTCAGTGTGTGCTCCTTTCTTTCCCGTCTTAAATATTCAACCTTAGATTTGTCACTTGAACTCAGTATATATTGGGTTTTGGGTCCCGCAGCTCGATGAGGTTAGCCGTAGGATTATCGCATCCGTGCGTTCTCTAAGACGCCTTCGCAACTTTTTACCACTTGCCACTAAAACTGCGCTGGCACAATCTCTTCTGCTTCCCATCTTAGATTATGCCGACATTTCTTACCTGGATCTTACTGAAGAGCAATTAAACAAGCTGGAACGGCTTCAAAATGTATGTATTCGGTTCATTTACGGGCTGCGAAAATTTGATCATGTCTCCAACTTCCGTTCGCAACTCAAGTGGTTACCGATCCGATTTCGTCGTAATGTCCATATCCTTTCTCTTCTCTACAGAACTTTGTTTATCCCTAATACTCCTGGCTATCTTAAAGAGCGCTTTAGTTTTTTGTCTTCCCTCAGGTGTTCACAAAATCTCCTTCTTATGCCCCCATCGTCTTCTACTAACTTCTATAATAAATCTTTTAGTTTCCAGTCTGTCAGGATGTGGAATGCTTTGCCCATTGATATAAGGCGTGCTCAATCACTAGCAATTTTTAAAAAGCGTCTAAAAGAGCATTATTTATCTCTTACTTAACCTTAAGTTCCTACTCACTTCATGCACGCAAATTACTCTGTTTCCTTTGCGTTACCTTGTCGTTGTCTTCTCCTGTGCATACTTGTACTTATATATGTAGTATATGAAGTATATGTTATACGGTATGTAACTTATTTATTGCTATTTTGCACTGACCAATAAATTGTTTCTGTTCGCTGTTTCGCTACCTGAAGGTTGTCTGGTAGAGATCGCTTTTTAGCGATAAGACCGCCTATTGTTACCTAATTACTTAAATCCTGTTTCTTTTTTTTATATTGTATGTGTGTTTACTTTTGGTGCACAATAAAGCATTTTATTATTATTATTATTATTTGTATGTCTTTCCCGACCACGGAACAATTGTGTTCCGGACCTTTGGGAGGCATATGCGGACCGAAGCCAACGCGCAGAGGCCCTTTCGACAATTTAATGAAAACTGAGGGGTACACTAAGCGGATGCTGCCCCTACCCGTGTCATGGGACGCACGCAGAGACAGCACCCGCCATGATGTAAAGACTATTGAGAGTTAATGGAGTCTAAAATGTACCAGGCTATTGGGTGAAAAGTATGGACTAACTATTGGGCTATTGGATGAAGAACCAGACGCCTGCCTAATAAAACGGTATCCAATTTAATTTCCGGCAGACGGTGACTCGCCCGCCGCAAGATGGGCCCCCGTAAAAAGCGACATCAAAGATGGCTCAAGGGCAACATCGGTGCGTGGGCTGTGAGGTTGTCGAGAGGTGAGTCTGCGGTAGCCAGATCCCGGTAATCCGTTCAGCAGGCCGCCGGCGTTATGACATTTTACACTTCCAACCTGAAGCATAGGTCCCGATCTTGCGACTCCACTCTGGCCGGCCAGTTAAGGCAAGCACAGAAGCGAGGGCCAAATGGAAAGGGCCCTCTGGACTAGGGGTCCGCGGTGTCGCCACTCACCGTCAGCTCGTCACAAGCTGCCCCCGCGGTTATTATTATTATTATTATATATATAAATACCGTCAACTGCTACAACTTTGCCTACGATGCTCAACTTTTCCTGGCTTGAAAAACATGGTATTCTTCACCATAACAGCTATTTATATCTTATTCCTGAGATGGCTGGTGGCAAATCTAAATTGTGGTGGCATAAAATATAGTTACCGTTTATTTAATGTTGTTTCTCCACTTTTTTTGGCAATTTTTGATGATATCGACTCAAAATCAAGAACTGTTTCGATTCCAGTAGGATACAAAATGTCTCCCTTTTTTCATATATTTTTCATTAGTTCCATTCTCTTACCGTCATAATAAGTCATAAGAATCTCGTGATTCACCTAAAAAGTAATCAAATAAAAAAAAGTGGAATATCCAACTTGTAATAAAATGGCTCATAATTCTTATGTCTCCTTGGCCCAAAAATTGGCACCTACTTTAGCAGACGGATTATTTGAAAAATTAGAAATTGTTTAGGATACTTTTTATAAGACGGAGAAAATAAAGTTAGGAATTACAAAAAACACTCATAATTATTGCACTACACTGACACTATCGCAAGTGTCACAACGGAAATATAGAGGGCGCTGCTATCAACTCATAATTATTTTTTCATGTTTTTAAAGTGGGGCATTCCACTCATACAATTGATTGTTATTAAATCAAATACAAACATTGAAAACATTGAAAAAATAATCAACCCAGCAGGACTTGAACCTGCAAGACCCCCGCAAGCCCCGGCAAGGCGTATCGATGCAGGTTCAAGTCCTGCTGGGTTGATGACAGTTGCCCGTGAATATACGTATAAACGTAACCTATTCGCTACCAAACCAGCTATTGTGACAAGGTTCTAGAGTGGCCTAGGAATCAAATAGGTTGAATATACCTATTTATCAGTGAATCATGTTGTTAGTCATGTTCCTAAACTATTATTTTTCTGGTCATGAAAAAGTATTACTGATGGAAATAATCGTCTTTATAGTTCGCAGTAAAAGTAGGTAAGGTGAGGTGTCGAAAAAGGCGTAACTTTAATGTTAAGGTAATAAACCCGTGTCAAGGTCATTTTGAACACCTGACCCACCATCAGCTACATCTCCTGCTGACAGCGCCGGATCTAGAACTTTTTTGAGGCGGGGCAAAATCTGTAAATGCCGCCCCCCCCTTTTTTTTTGTCGGTGTGACAATTCTTTACGCATCTCCCCGGGGCCCTAGGGAGGGCCCATAGTGGGGGGTATGTGGGACTCTCCTCTCTTAACTCCCTCTACTAGCCAGAGGGAGGGGAGAGGCCTACCCATTAAAAACACACCGGCGTCGTCCGCACTACCGTTATGGGGGAACGCCACGGGATAACTTGCGCATTCGTCCGCGGCGCTCCCCCTGTGCATATATTTGATATGTATGCTATTATAACCTATATATCCAGCCCTCAGCCTAGTCCGAGCCGTTTAGCGGACACTTTTAGTAGGGCAAATTTTGGGTTGTTTTACCTTATCGAGTAGCAGGATGAAACCTCATTTGATAGCTTTGATATCAAAAATATTGAAATAGCATCACTTTGATGCTATTTCAATATTTTTTGGTCGGACAGCCCTCAGCCTGGTCCGTTCCGTTTTCGGACACTTTTAGTGGTGCAATTTTTGGGGTGTTTTTTACCTCATTGAGTAGCAGGATGAAACGAACATCATTTGATAGCTAACGTGATGCTCTTTCAATATTTTTTGGTCGGACAGCCCTCAGCCTGGTCCTTTCCGTTTTCGGACACTTTTAGTGGTGCAATTTTTGGAGTGCTTTTTTTCTGTCTGTAGCCGAAATTTACGCCCCTTAATAAAATTTGGTGTGTGAGTGGCTTTTATAACTTGCCATACATTGAATCATAAGAATTATTTTATAAAACATTATTTAAGGGGGCACTCGATGAGGTAAGTGATCATACTGTGGCTGCCCGGTCCATTACACGGATTCAGTGTAGTGGTAGTGAGCCTTCCTATAAATACGTGCACACAATGATACAAGTTACATAACAAACAGTAAAAGTTGCTTTATTTACACCACTCCACCTCGGAAAGGCGCTCTTTATCCCTTGAAAACGGATGGAGAAAAACGCATTTTATCCACACGTGGGGAAGTAATTTTGGTACCCGTTTTGACTTGTTTTTTCACGTATACCTGGCAGGATGGACTATAAAGAGATAATTTTGAATTATATAATTTTGAAAGTCATTCAGGCTTCGATTTTTTATAGCTTATATTTTTCCTGAGGTGGTGTGGTGAAAAATTTTGTATCACACTGCAGCTAAGTTTGTTCAACCTCTCTTGCCTTGAGGCCTTCGTACGCTCAACATTCCATTTTTTGAACAATTCGCTACACTCGTGACTCAATTTTGGAATCTTTCGCTAGCTCGGGTCTCAGTAAAGCACGAGAGGAAAACATCAACTTTGCCCCGTTGTATAATAAATAACTATTATTTATGGTGTCGGTGCAAATTCGAGCACAGGCTTTATTCACATGTTTTATTCGGCTACCATAGTTTCGCTTTCCCTTTAAATCATTTTAGTAAACACCGGCCAAGAGCATCTCGGATCGGACCATGACTAATGTAGGGTTTCGTAGCTGCGGGCCCGTCACAATATTTACACCTATTCATAAAGTCGTTTTTTAGGATATTTTGCCATGAAATTACAACTTTTGCGATAACTTAGAAATGGCTCAGCCAATTCTATTCTATACAGTTTTCATTGAACTTTTATTTAGACATCCATGAATTTTCCATATTTTTTTTGTCCCAGGATTCAAAAGTTAGAGGACGGTACGCTTTTTTTAAATTTCGGAGCTATTGTTTACTAAGCTATTGATTTTATCCACGGAGTATATGGAGACGGTATCAGCCGTAGTTTGTTCCAAAACCAGCGTAGCCGGCATTTACATACACGTCTCATCAGCGATGATGAGACGTGTATTCGTCTGCCAAGAAGTTCGAATTTGCCGCCCCCTGAATTTGCCGCCCGGGGCATGGGCCCTGGTCTGCCCCCCCCTAGATCCGGCTCTGCCTGCTGACTACACTTTTCGCTAGTTCACTGGGACAAAAATGTCATGTGATTCATTGCGGCTCATTCATTGTTATACTAAGAACCATGAGCTTAGCATTATAAGTAACACACTACGAAAGCAGGCCTATGAAACTCTCCCGCGCGGGCTCAGTTTAATACCTACTATACGCGCCGCGTGCCGCCGGCGGCCCAGTATAGTCTGAGAACCGCCACACGCGCTCACTGACTTACCTACGTTGCTCCGCGTGCCGCCCGCGTTATGATAATTTAATAAAAATTGCTTCGCCCCGTGCAAATTATCCAATTACGTCCTCCATCCTATCTATAAAAGGGCGTAACCGGCGAGGATAAGGTACCGCAGATATATATTACCTTTTGAAATTCATGACAATAAATGTAGTTGCCATCGCAAAATCGAATGATTTTTTTACGCTATTGTTTACGTTCACAAGGCTTCGTTATGCCTATTTAACATCATCATTATACACGTTATTGCTGTTGTTGGCTCCCGGTCTATGGCGGCGCACGCTCTCAAGGTAGCTCCATTGTATTATTGCGTAGGTATTTATGTCGGTAGGTATTTGCTATTTCAATGAGAGCTAGATTCCTATCTGTTCGTAAGAACTATTACTTATATAATCTGTAACGAAAGCCTTTCATGTCCTTAGCAGGGCTCACAAAAGATGCTTTCTGGGTCACACCGATGACATTGCTGATAAAACCTCCGAGGTTAGAATATATAATGAACAGAATGTCATTTATTACTAAAGTTCCGATTTACTCTGCCTTTTTTCACCCTCAACGTAAAAAGAGAGATTTTATAATTATATGATTTGCATTTACTGGTCTGTTCAAGGCATCGTAGCTCCCGTACCTCCCTTACCTACTGTGTTAAATAACTAAAAGCGAACTGTAATAAAAAAATCACAGAAAATATACAAATTTGGTTTACCTTGTAACGCTGTCAAAGAATGCTAAAAACTCGTGAGCTTTTGTGGTTCGTCATCCCTAAGGCCTAAAAAATTGCGGTTCGTCGAACCTGAAGTCACGATTCACGGTCTGAACCAAGCAACAGCTCGTACGGGTCGGTGCGAGGCACCGGCAAAAACGTCTTTCTTTATAATGCCATTGTCGAGGATAATCACAGTTACGTGGCCACCGAAACGTCGATTGCTAACGATATTATGGTTATTAGCCTTTTACGAACCTTTTTTTATGATTGTGCTCTAAAATCAAAAAGCTAGGTGCTTTACCAACTTTCAAAACTTTTTTATGTCATTTCGTCATTAAAAAGTTAAGCAATATTTTAAATTCTTGACGATGAACTGAAAATGTGTAATTAAAATAACAAAATACGGATCTAACGATACATAACTCGACAGTTATGTTTGTTTCTAGTGTTTATCTAGGCTATCATGTCATGACTATCATACCAAGAAACTAGGTTGCGAATTCCAATTAATATCATTAGGTAATAATGTTCTAAATGCTTATGAATGTGTTACCCTGCTAAAAATAACTACTTCATTAACTAATTGCCGTTATTTGGGGCAGCATGAAAAGACTAATTAAGGGCCTTGAGTACTACTAGTAGTGTATTTGCGGCCGCCGTCTGCTGAAGACTGCTAATAGTATTATTTAGCATCTGGAAAGAGCAGTCAGTTACATAATTATTGTGCTGCCTTATAAACCATTTGCAGAGGTGCAAATTCACAAAAGGTTTTGATTTGACAGCTTTTGTCATCGCGGGAAGTACGGTGTCCTTTACACAGCACTCCAAGAGCAGCACTCTTGGCTCATATTACATATAGCCGCCCAGAGGGCTTTAAATAGGTTTTTAATTTTACTAAATTTTTTTTCAAATCAAGCATTTGTTTTAGCAAGTTACGACAACTTTGTCGTTGACTAGAGAATAAATAAATAGGTTAATAGCCAGAAACTTGAGGCTGTTTGACCACATACCTCTAAGAACTTGCGAGCAGACGTCGCAGGGCGTGATTTTTTTGTATGTGTATTCCTGGAAGTTGTGTGCGTCAGAATCGCCTCGGAGAGCCTCCCTGCCAGCGCCGTTCCTCCTAAAGTAACATAAATCCATTTAACACCTCAAATTATAAGCTTACTTCAAACAAAATCTCTTTAATTCAAAGTGTTTTACAATGAAAATGGCTCAGAACGAAGTACGCTGGTAGACGGAAAATTAAATTAGGTACTAAAATATATGAGTACAGGATGTGGCCTAATACAAGGGCAAAATGATGATTTTTACGAGCAGCCGTAGTTACCCGGTCAAGATTTTATTTTTAAATTATTATTTAATTAAAATAAATTATTAATTTCATTCAACACTCTATTACTAACATTAATATTTATTGCACCAGTCACAGACCATATCCTGTAGGTTTATCATTAATCAATTCCATTTCAATTAAGTAGCTATGTTCAATCAAAATATGTATACATAGTGAGCCATTTACAACCTCGCACTTCACTAAAGTGGTTATAATACGTCATACATATTGATCGATGTAGTTCAAGGGCAGGAGGGATAGATAGATCAGACTGGGGTAGTCAATCTAACACTAATTTAACCCTTAATGACACCCATTGGTCTACCTTGATGTTAAACATATCGGGCACGCAATATACTACAAGTGTTTAATGACTAAAAAATAAGTTTGAGGTAGTTGTGGTATATCTCCAGACATTAAGCTGAAAGCAGTAGTGTTGTGAAGCGAGATTGCAGCTGCGGGACAGGAAGCAGAAACTAAGCTGGTGTTCGAAATCAAGCGTTGTTTATCCGAGTGCTAACATTTGTTCTTTAAGACTAAGTTGGCCAAGGGATGATGCTAATTGTCTTAACTGAAGCGACAATGCGACAAGGCGGCACCAGATAGTACGGGTCGCTTAGAATTTTAAGCAAAAATTAATAACGTTTTGTCATTGAGCTAGGAAAACGCAAAAATTCTATCAGAACAAATAAAAAGCACCCGGTAACGTGTATTAACTCTGTAGTTCTGTCATGCTGTTTGAATTGTAAGACTACGTGTAAGGGGTCAAGCAGTATCCAACATGTTGATGGGTAACAGAAACACAGGGCACGCCTACAGGGGCACATTTACCTCATCGCCATAATCGTCGACACCGCGTGGTACATTTGATTTTTTCTTTATTGATGCAAGAAGAGAGAAACATCAATATGAACACGGCTTTTGAATAGTGAACACACAATTAAAACAATGGATGTTAATGAATCTGTGATAGATTTATATATACTCGTACGCAAGCCATACTAGATAGTGAAATCGCAAAGCATAATGTATCATTATTTAGACAAATTTTTCAACAGATCATTGATACACCCACAGGCAATACCAATGGGTTACCTCGAAAGGAAATTTCTATGCAAAGTGAAACATTTTCATTGTTCCTGTGTGCAGTTTGTTTACTTCAGTTGACCGTGGGTTTTCTGTATATGAATAAAGATATTTAATTGCAAACTTGCATGACCTCTAAACTATGCATGTTTACCTTATCAAAGTAAAATACTCTACATTGAGTTAATAATACCTTTAAAAATCCTGGGCCACGTGTATATAAGTGGTTTATAACGCTACCATAACTATCTTTTATAACCGATCCTTTCTACATGAAGAAAACTAAAATTATCATGATTTGCGATTTCGGCGTGAAAACGTGTTAATTCTGCAGGCGTATTTGTTCATAGATCAATCTTTTGCAAAGAGCACTGAAGCGTGTTATTTGTGGGACTCTATCACAGATTGTATTTGAACAGGTGTAAGTAATTCAATGTCAGAAAAAAAATACGTCAGTCGTCGTATTCAGTCGACATCAAAGATAATATAAACAACTTTGAATCTTTTTACGGACGTCGTCTATACATATATAATAATGTAATATTTAACCAGTATAGATAATATAGGAATTGAATAACTTACACTCAAAGCATTAAACTTAAATTATAAAAAGATGATATGACGATACAGCGTTAGTTTACCTAAATGTGATTATAGTGATAATAATGTACAATAAGTTTGTATGTAAATCAGACTGTTGTACAATAGAAGCGAAGAGCCTCCAGCGCTGAATATTCTCAAGTCGAGTGCATCTCGTTATCTCAAACTATATCAATATTTACCAAGCCTAGCGCTCCAAATTTACAAGCTTCTGAAATTTCCTGCTATTACATTTATTCACACTTAAATTTTCTGCATTACTGTATTTACAAAAATTAACACATATTTCATATTTTTGCCATTTGATGATAAAACACTGTCGCACTGTTATTGCTGAAATCAGTAGTGAGATTAAAAACGCACATTTTATTAATAGTTAGTTCGAGTAGACTTTGTAGTTCACCTTTTCCGCAGCAGTAGTCGCACATTATAATTGGTTGCTTTGAAACTATGCAAAATTTTACAGACTATTTTGGTAAATGTATTTGATATATTTGAAGAAATTGTTTATTCTTACACATTTACAGCGTCATCTATGCGTTACTTTGAGCTTTTATTCTAATCCTAGACTTTTTTTATGAAAAGAAAAACTGAATCTTAAAACTTGCTGAGTATTTTAATTCTTGTACTTATTTTCATATTAAATTCATTAAGACCTCAATTATTTCAAGTTCTTACTGGGCAAAAAAATAGAAGCTCAATCAGCAAAACGATTATTTTATCTAAAGTTAGTCTGCTGTTTTGTTATAGAATCTCTGATGGACAAAAATTATTAACAAGATCAAAAACACATTGGTACAAATATCACATAACAAAGTTTCTGCGAGTATAGGTTTGAGTGGCTACCGACATAAAGAAGCCTTACGCTATTCATGCCGGGACCTATTTCTCATAATCGTATTTGCGAAAGACAACTAGGGTAAATTATTCGTCTGAATGAAACTTAAACACCATTCAAAGTCAAATACTTCATTACATATTTGAGCATTTTCACAAATCGTTCTGTGTTCGTATTGATCGGATTCAACGAAATTTTAGGTTATCTCTACTAAGAATCGTGTGCAGAATTGATTCTAAAAGAACACAAACAGTAATCGAATTTAATACGTTATTATCGCCATTTTGATGTAAATTGTATTTTGAAGTACCTAGTTTTAATTCTATTCTATTTGTGTTTCTTTTTGCAACAAATAAATATTTTCGATTTCATTTCTTTTTCGTTTATCTACTTTATATTTATGTGCTCTTAAAGTGGCGTTAGTGGAATGGAAATTATTTGGATATCTACTTTTTGCGTCCCAATACAATCAATAGCAATACTTGCAACAATTTCTGGAAAAACCCAAAGGTTTATTTGTACTTGCTTCTACGAGGGAGCGAGTTGCTTGCGACATAACATTATTATATAATACCGAGTGGAAACATTACTTATGACATGCAAATACAAATATTATTTACATAATGCGGAGCGTATTCATAAACATAAATATGATATGAATTTTATACAGTGAGTCGAGCGCTTTCAGCTTTCACACACGGTAACTGCACAGTGTACACGATGTAAAGTGAGGTGACGTTATTTTCATATGAAAATCGAATTACATTTTAGGTTTCTGAATATGACCCAAGTGTATAAGTCAAGTTTACAAAAGTATTGAATTAATCCAAAAATACATTAAATACCTACTGAATTATGCTCATTTCTACTACATTATGAGTTAATAACCTGTATCTAATAAATGCATTCATCAATTATGAAATAAATGTTTACAACATAATGTCAAAATATTGGTTGACACCTATTGTCATCAAATTTTAATTGTCAACCATGAATTTATTAATTCTGATAATGAAATAACGCACTACGTATCTACCAATTTTATGATTAAAAATTCGATTAAATTACTATCACTAGTTCGCTTTGTAAATTATCTAAGTAATAAAGTTACGTTATGTAAGACTACGTAGGTAACTTGTAAACGTTATTGCCTACCTTGCGTTACCGCCTCCCGCCTGGTGAGGACCTTAGAACGTTGTTGATATAATAATTACAACTGCATCTTGGGGTTAATTGGAAACTGTGATACCCTACATATATTGCCACTAACTGGTTATAATATAATACTTTACTTAGGAGCGAACGTTGCCCTAGGTAATCAACTTCCCGCAAACACGATGGAAGTAGCACCATCGCCGTAGTACGGTTATAGAAAAGTCGTTTTAGAGTGCGTGTTATAAAAGCTGCGCTAAAGATTTAAATTCAGCTTTAAAGCTAAATTGTAGTTTTTGCTTAGTAACTATAGCTATTACTTCGTAAGGCGCTTTACTGCGCCGAGGAACACTTAGTTAATCTGTGCTTGTTTTAAACCACAACTCTTCTTAGTTAAGTTTTTGGAAAGAAACTAACTAAAATTAAAAACAATTGTTTGTTTCAACAGTCATTAACAGATTTTATAAATTATTATATATACAAAATAATAATACAAAGTAGCCGAAGTTGAAGTTTTTCGTACATTAGACAGTACATTTATATTTAATAAAGAAGTTTAATGTTTTAATCAGATAATAGTGGTGTAGGGGTTCTAGGCAACATTCTACATTCTTTAAGTAAGTAAGTAAGTAAATATTCTTTATTGCACCAGAAACACAAGAATAATAAAAATATTTTTTTACAATAAACTTAAAATAAGGTAACAACAGGCGGTCTTATCGCTAAAAAGCGATCTCTCCCAGACAACCTTCGGGTAGCAGGAAATGAAGAATTAATTTAAAATACCAGGTAGTGCAAAGAATTAAAAGTAAAGAGAGCAAATTCGTTTAAAAAGATTATTTAATTAGCAAGGTTATTTTTAGACGTAATCATAAGGAAACATTAATCATATATTAAATTACAATGTATTAAGTTAGTAACAATTCATATAAAATGACGTAAGCCAAAGAACTCTACGAGGACCCTGTGTGTTGACGATGAGGGACGCTTTTGTTCCTTTAGCCGACAACACAGTGAATCCTCCTTTTTGTCTTTACAAACCCTTGGCCATTTGGTCGGCAACGCGCATAGTTATGACACCTCTGGAGTTGCAGGCGTCTATAGGCAACGGTTGCTGTTTACCATCAGACAAGCCGCGTGTTTGTTTATCACCGTCATGGTATTAAAAAAACGTATTTTTATTAAAGCTATCGTTGTTTAAACTAACATTTAAAGTCACGTTTTTTTATGGTTAACTTAGTTAAAAGACTTCAAAAGTTAATAATTCAAACTTTTGGCTTCTTCCGGCGTAGTTGGCACTGAGAAGCTGGCAAAGAACAGTTTGGGTGTATTTCTTTTGTTTGAACGCATGTAGGTTAAATATCAATGGGGTGTAAGTGCGGCATTTGTGACCATTCAATTGTATGTTACGTAACTGCACGAGCAAGTGTGAGATGTGTAATAAGTTCGTAATCTCGAATTAAATTAAACGACATTAAGAGCACTTTCAGACTGGTGTTTGAGGAATCATTTAGAAAAAACTGGTTATTTTAAACGCGTGAGCCTTGGTTATTTTAATATAAAATTTAAAGATTCGATTGAATACACCAGATAGAAAGGGTTCTAAATCTGTATGAAGTTGTCAGAGGATTGAGCTTTTATTCAAAATGCCGAATTCTCGTACAACTTAAAATTTATTCCATATTACCCTAAGTTGCAATTAGCATATGTATTGATGTCTTACTTGTCCGGTGGTGCAGCATGAGGTGGAGGGGCGCTGGGTGGCTTCAGGCTACGGAACGCTTTCAACCACTTGTTCTTCATGCTGCCGGCGGATGAGGAGGAGAGTTTGCGATCGACTGCTGCTGTCCCGCTGTCCGCTTTTGCTGCGAATAGCTCTCTCTGTTGACAAACAAAGCCGTTGTTAGCTATGGGTACGATGATAAACTGATGCGCTGAACATTTTAACTTATTAGCAGCTGGAATAGCTTAGCGGGTGACATGTTCAAAATGATTTTTTCACTTCTCATGCTCAAAAAGTGTGTCCTATTATGCTTACCAAGGCGGACTAAAGTAGTACATTTAGCCTCTAGGGCTAATATGCATACATATTTATAATTTACAAAACATTTTAAATTGACCAATCAGAACACTTCGCTTTTTTATTTTCTTGTCTCATTTGTTAATAATTCACCCTAATCTAACACCTATCTCGCGATTTTTGCTTGGAGAGGTGAAAAGAGTAAGGTTTTTATTGATTAAAATTAAGTTATACTAGTACGTAAAATACATAAATACGTTGGAAAATGAGTCGTCTGAGGAATAAGTGGAGCAGTTTTTTTCATTTTCATATATTTTTTTTACGAGACAGAATGTTTAGTTAGAGCAATTTTATGAAAAACTAGCTTTTTCCCGCGGCTTCGCCCGCGTACTAAAAGTACTAAAAAAGGAGGTGCTCAGTTAGACTCGTATGTTTGTATGTAGGAATGTATGTTTGTCCGCGATCATCTTGCGTTTCGCTGAACTGATTTAGAAGCGGGTTTCGGAAAAGTATTCGTTACATTCTGGAGGTTTCGGTATACCACGTTTTGAAGACGGCGGTTCCCTCATTTTTTATTTTAAAGCAATTATTGCAATACTTGTTTAATTGTTACGCCATCAACGACTTACTACTGAGAGATTATGATTAATACAGATTTCTACTCTTGAATAGAAGCTTTTCTCCGCGACTTCATTTGCGTGGAATTAGTAATCCACCCTCCTTTTTACCCGCTTAAGGAATGACTTCTGGGATAACAACTATTACATATCCTTCCCCAGAACGCAAAATATCTCCATACCAAATCATCTAAATAGGTTCAACGGTTATTAATTTCCCATACAAACTTTCAACCCCCGTTTCACCCTCTAGAGGGTTGATTTTCGAGATAAAAACTATCCTATATTGTTTACAGCGACTCAATCTATATAATATGTACCAAGTTTCATTTCAATCGTCTGTTCAGCGGTTACTAATTCGCCATACAAACTACCAACATGTTTTCTACCCCTCTAAGATTGATTTTCGGCTTAAAAAATATTCTATATTGTTTCCTGGGACTCAAACTATATCCACAACAAAATTATCTAAATCGGTTCGCGGTAAAAAAATGTCCATACAAACCTCCAACCCCCATTTCACCCCCTTAAAGATCGATTTTTCGAGATAAAAACTGTACCATGTCGTTTCCCGGTACACAAACTATCTCTATACCAAGTTTCATCTAAATTGGTTCAACATTTAAAAATTCCCCATACAAACTATCAACCCCCATTTATGCCTTATAAGGAGCCTACGTACCACATTTGGAATCTCTAGAACCAGCGGTTTGGGCTGTGCGTTGATATGTCAGTCAGTTTCTTCTTTTATATATTTAGAAGAAGATTGCAATTTGGCACAAATATTACTTTCAAGAATTTTTATGTCCACAATATTAAATTTCAAAATCGATGCCATTGTTGTCTTAATTAACGTCCCAAAAAATCACAAAAACGACACCCATATGGATATTTAGACATTTCAACCCCATTGTACCCTAACAGGGGAGATGGTATTTCACGTCCGCCACGTCGGATTTTAAAATCGTTGTTGTTTTCGTAATCAACGACCCGATAAACCATAGAAACAATACCCATGTTGATTTTCAGACTTTTTGACCACATTTCCCCCTTTTAGGGGTTGAATTCTCAAAAACCTGCAACACGTATTTACTCATTTATTGTTAGGAATACTTCTGTGAAGTTTCGAATAAAATAGACTAACTAATCTTGTTTCCCCATACAAATTTTGGACCCCCATTTCACCCCCTTAGGGGATGAATTTTGAAAAATCCTTTCTTAGCGCACCCCTGGACCTTATAAGGAACCTACGTGCCAAATTTGGAATCTCTAGAACCAGCGGTTTGGACTGTGCGTTGATAGATCACTATGTCAGTCAGTCAGTCAGTCACCTTTGAGTTATATATATATAAGATTGCCGAAGTTTAGGTGATATTTTTGGGAAGGTATTAAAACATTTTACAAAAATAAACTGTACTTCATACTTTAATCAGATCATATAAAACGTATCAGGGGTCAAAAAAATAGTAACTAATAATCAAGCGACAAGATTGCACGAATCAACGTCCTCACTAAACAAGCTCTGTGAGAATTCAGTTTTAGGGTATTAAATATATTTAGACCCAAATAACTTTTTTGCAATAACAAGACTTCAAACTATCTTATCAAATGCGATTCATGTGTGTAATTTCATTATTAGCGATTTTCGTTTTCAAATCGTTACCGGACTCTTAAGCGGAAAGAGGTATGTCAAAAACAACGCTACGGCGTAGCAAGTGGGTCTAGGCGTTATTTCTTAATAACGAAAAATTATTCAGAGCTATGAAAAAACATTTTTATATAAAAGCTATTTTTAACAGAAAAAATCAATAAAATTGATTTTTAGTAATTGGAGCATCTTGCCATATGTAAATATCAAATGCTTAACATTATGACACTGTTGAAGCAGTAATACTTCTGACGTGTGTGTATTGTTTTCTGGCACAATCGACTGTAATGTAAAATACTGTTTTACATAATAAAATAGTCTCATTCCTAGAAACATTCAATCTACTGCCATTTCGTGCAAAATACCTTCTACAACGTCTGCAACGATTCTGATACAAGCGAGCCCAGCCTATTGGATTCACACTATTATGCTAATCTGAAATGCAAGCTTGTGTAACAGACTAACAGCTTTGCCCCCACACAATGGATGTAATCTAGTTCGAAACTGACAACTTGACTAGCTCATCAACAAAGTTACTAATTACCGGCTGGCGGGGAACTACGGATTAACTTTACCTTAACTTTTTTTATACGTGAATTATTAAGTGAAACAGCAAAAAAAATAGAGGTAAGTAAGGCCTAATGAATTGATAGGCCCCTTGGGCACGCATGGAGGGTTTGGTCAATTCGAGACGTAGTATATTGGCTTAGGAGGGCTAGAAACGTAATCTAATAAATATTATCTGTCTGGCGTGTACAAATAAAATAAAATAAAATACGCCGCTTATTCGAATTTAGAAAATAAGATCTCAATCTGAGTTTAATCTTTATACATCTAGCATGCATTTATAGACGCTGAATCAACAAAATCCTTTTGTCTTGAAATGGATTTGGAGTATATCAATAGTTAGGGACTTTGTATCAGTACATATACTAAGGCGTGTGACAAAATTTAAAGAAAGATTTTAGTTAAACAATCTGTCGGCATGTTGATTTATCTACAAACATTGTTATTTTAATACTTCATGATATTTAACGAGGCATTTACTTAAATTACTTTAATACTGTGAGGAATGATTTGAAAAGACCAATGTTTCATATCGCGTGCACGAATTCTATTAGGGCGGCGTGATTCGGGCAAACAATGACTTTACCTAAATGTATACGCAGCTCATTTAGATAATATCGCAATTAATTACAAAAGAATTTTGAGAATAATTAATATTCTCACTGAGTCTACGTAGGTAGCTAGGTACCTATCTAATAATGATTGTAAGTAAAAATTTAGAAGAAATAATCCGTGAAAATCCGAATTTTGATGTAGTTGTAGGTAAAGGTGTTTTACACAACATATTAATACTACCGGTGAATAGAGTTGGTGCTGACGGGGGGTGTCCCTTTTTTGGTTTTTCGTAAATAACTCGGAAACGGTGGCCCATAAGAAAAAAATGTTCTTCAACTTATTTCATTTACAGAAAATTTTCTACAAAAATCAAAACACTTTTTTGCTGGGATTAATGTTTAATGAGATCTAGAGGGAATTAGTACCAATGTTTTGTAATGTAATTTGACATGTAATATTTTAAATATTATAAATAAATGACCATGACTAAGATAGACACTTTTTTAAACTTTCAGAGCTAATATTTACGGAAGTGTTAGTTTTATCAAATTGTTTAGAAAGATTTTTCTTAAAAGACCTATCCAACGATACCCAACACATCAGGGTTGAAGTAAAAAAACAAACACCCACTTCATGTGTACGGGAGGGGAGGTACCTACCCTAAAAATAATATTTTTTGAGACTTTGTTTTACAACTTTGTCGGCGTGATTAAAACACATATCTACTCATACGAAATTTCAGTTTTCTAGTAGGTACTTTACTAACCATCACTGAGCAAAGCTGTGGACGGACAGACGGGGACAGACGGACAAGGCGAATATGGCGAAACTTAAGGGTAAGAACCCTGCTCAGTGATGGTTAGTACTTAGAAACTTACTTGTGTAAGACACCTTTACCTACAACTACTTACACCAAAATTCGGCTATACACGGATTATTTCCCCTATCAGGCAGTTAGTGGTCTTCGTTCGGTGAGCTATTAACAAGCTTGAAATTCTGGAAAGATATGGCTAGGTTAAATAAGGAAAAAAAGGAGACTTGATGCAAAAACCAACTTACACTGCCCTCAAACTCTATGTTTTCAGTAGGAAGTTTTTGTTACATGTTGCACATACATCAAGTTGAATTGAAGTGCATTCCAATATCCTTTGAGTTGGGATCAAAGGCAGCAAAACAAAGCTTTCCTGAGCTTGCACTGCAAATACCTGGGGGCTGATTTCTGACTTTCGATTGCTCGTCAAAGAAAATAAATTAAGGTTAAAAATAATCGCACACAAAGGTCTGATATCCAACATTTTTGCATTAAGTAGTTACCTAAGTTAGTAGTTTAAATAACCTATCGCTGTTATTATAATAATACCGTATCACGTTTCTCACAAAGTTTTAAATCAAGTCAAGCGTTTGAATCTCAAAAACGGCTTCGCTGTTTGACTATCTAACCCTAAAAATGATTCGTATTCGGTCGCGGTGTGATAAATTAGTGATTGAATTTCGCATGAATTTTGCCGGTTTGATTGTTATGATTAAAGCGGTACGTATACATATTCAAGTGTAATTTGATAACGCGTGCAGATATGGTTAAATTCATCCACAATTAAGATTAGTTCCTACCAACATATTATATAACATATATAATGGCCTCCTAGCCTAGTTGGTAGTGATCCTGCCTATGAAGCAGGAGGTTCCGGGTTCGAATCCTAGTCAGGGCATTTATTTGTGTTATGGATGTTTTCTATGTATTTTAATATTTATCTATATCTATCTATTATAAGAATGCGAATAAGAATATTCGTGACATCGCATCCCTATAAGGAACACAAACTATTACGAACTTAAACAAATACTTACGCCTAGATCAACCTAGATTCGGAACTTATTTCCCTCTTCCAGGTTAAAAGGATTGCTTGAAAAGTTGCATGTCCATCGTCCACTTAGTTAATGGAATCCAGGATTACTGCTTAGTTCTTAACCCACTCTTGGAAGTCCATTGTTAAGTCCAACCATTATAAGTTTTTACGCAAGTGCTTCGTCAAGTACCTATGACGTTCCCATATATTCTCACTGCCAAGTCGCCGTAAACCACAGGTATAGCAGAGCGCTAATGCTTAAAGATAGCTGAAATGTGCAAATTACAGGCCATCACTTTTATAAACTTTTAATTAGTGTGAAAGAGATAGACGTCGAATCCAAAAGCGTGTCTACTTTTATGCTTTTGATTGTCGTCAAGCATTCTTGTCATTATAGTTCTGTGATGTAAACTTAGCGTACAAAATACTATATAGATCTATGGTGGTTTAAATATATATATTATGCTATTATTAATTAGGTACAGTTATGTGATATAAAATTTGGAAAATAAGGAAGTTATTCCTAAGTAAATAACATGAAAACTTGCTACTTATATAAAAATGCAACAAAACTGGTAATGTCACTGCAAAGACTCGACGATCAAGATAAAGTCTGATTTGTGAAATAAAAACAAGGCCTTGGCACGCGATTATGGCACAGCACAGAGTTCTAAAAGTAATAAGCCTTGGCATCTTACGGAACGCTAAGCAATACATGTGCTACGTAGCTCAGACGTAGGTATTTATTACACCAAAAAACAGTTTGGTGTATTCCCCCGTCCCATTCTATCCCCGCCTCGATCGCGCGCAGTATGGAGATGACAGGGACAAATGGGAATGATTACTATGATCTTTGTTTTTTTTTATATGTAGGTATGTTCACCGATTATTCGAAGACGGCTAGACCGATTTGGAAAAATATTTTTTTGTTTGAAAGAGTATACTCACAGTTGGTCCCATTGTAACAACTAGGTCAGGATCTGATGATGGGATCCTGGAGAAATCGAGGGAACTCTTCAAATATTATAGGCACACCTATAGTGGTTTATATTTTTTTACAGTAGCTCGGGCATTTCCTTTTGGCAAGGTGGAGTCTAAGTGAAGTCGGTTCTTTTTTGATTAAAATTATTTATCAGTCATACCCATATACAAGATATCCCTATACTAAGCTGCCAAAAAGAAGGGATGCGGGAGGGGAACACGCAATGCTAGACAGGGAACGCGCCATTGTTCCGTGGGGCGTAAGAGAGAGAGTCAGACATTAATGTCTGCCATGGAGACGTACTAAGTTTACTGTCACTTGTAAGTGACAGTAACTATAGGGTGAAATTACTTCGAGCGTGGCAGCGGGGGTCGCCCGGCTATGCGGGGTCTTGGGTTATTATTCTATGGTCATACCTTTCTAGTTTGAACGCAGTGGTCAAAACATCTCCATGTGGTATATTTATTGCGACATTTAAAACTCAAATATAAAGTATATATAAAGGTTCGTATTTAATCAATACAGAAATGTCAACAAATAATACCATAATTTATGGACACGTCACCGCGGCCTTCGGAAGTATTCATGAATTTCGAGTTTTCATGATCGGAATGAATGATCCTAATATGTAATCTATTTGGATTCCTACCTAGGTATTAAATCGAGTCGGTCCGGAAAGAAAAGTCTCGTAGAATGCATACGTTCCCATATAAACCACTACACTTTTTTTTCCGGACAAACTAAATTTTTTATACTTAACTGACATTTCCATTGAGCAGATTGGGTAGTAAATTGGGCAATTGAAATGTTATTTTCGTATCCGGGTGATAAAACCAGAGTTTAGCAAAATGAAAATCAGTCTTTATAGCGTTTGTGGAAATCATAGTGTTTCGTTTTATTCCCTCTAAACAATTTAAGGACCCAAACGTTTTACTTTAATGCGTGACCGACCTAGATCTCGATGGCGTGGTACTCTACTGTTTTTAGAAAAGAAAGGGCATGCAGTGTTGACCTGCTTAAGAGGCGGGTAGCAAATCGAATAGGCTTGTTTATCTACGCGTTTGTTCCATTTGCTTAAAAAAGGCTTAAAGTAATTTTCACCATTTCTTGTTTACTCGTACATTGATGTTTGAGGACAATTTTGTTGGTAGCGATTAGGAAAAATGCTTATGTATGTTTAAATAGGGAAGGCCGGTGAAAAATTATTGTAGAGGGTGCTGTTCTAGATTACAAACAATGAGAGAAAGAGACAGAAGATGGTCCATAACTATGTACGAAAACCGTATGCACTAGTATATAGTCAAAAAGATTTTCTTGCAAAAACCTTACCATGGCGTTAATCTACAGCATTTTAATTTTAAAGTATTTCAGAAACCGATGGGTTTCTATTTCTGAGCAATTTGAGACAAAACATTGAGTCATTTTCGCGAAAATAAATAAAAACGACTTCGCGCCATACAAATTTAGCTTTTCTAAGGACCAATGTTCGAGATGTCACTTTGACAGTTGCCCTCCCCATTAAGTCAGAAGTCAGTCAGTCTGTAAATTTTATCTACTTCAGTTATACATACCTAAGTAATACAGACACAAAAAAATAAAAGTTGTATTTTTATTTCTCGAACATTACGAGCACTAAGTCGTGGGAGTTTCAGGGCGTACCACGCAAGTATTGCTCAAAGCTCGTCTGATCTGTCGATCGATTCTATGGTAGAATATACTCGTACGGTATAATAAGGTCAATGTTTGATGAAATGATGACTAACCAATAGTTAGATATTTATGGCTACCTCAGGAACCTGCTCTCATGATGTTAGTGAAGTACAGGAACGCCTTTTTAACCTATAAAACCGGCCAAGAAGGTGTCGGGCCACGCTCAGTGTAGGGTTCCGTAGTTTTCCTTCCGTCACAGCAAGTGTCCCCACTTAAGAGTTAAAATAACACCGCCATGTAGGATATGATATGAGCGTTCCACGTACAGCGACATCTATCGGCAAAATAAGTAAACTATTGCACGCGAGCTTAAAGTATGGAAGATGATTTTTATGGGATAATTCTTTATTGCGTGAACCGATTTTCACCGTTTTTACTTTATTTGAAAGCACGTCATTTCATTGTGATTTTGTAGAAATTACAGGTACAATAAACACCTGCTTATACGGTTGAATTACAAACTTAGTTCAGAAATTATTTTGTAATTTTTTTCAAAAACTATTCAACCTATCAAGTTTAAAATAATTTTCCTAGAAAGTTTTTATAAAGTTCTACTTTGGAGATTTTTTTCATATTTTTAGAGGGGGGGGACACATTTTTTTTTACTTCTGGTGCGATTATTTCCGAAAATATTTACATTATCAAAAAATGATTTTAGTAAACCCCTATTCATTTTTAGGGTTCCGTACCTCGAAAGGAAAAAACGGAACCCTTATAGGATCACTTTGTTGTCCGTCTGTCTGTCTGTCTGTCTGTCTGTCTGTCTGTCTGTCTGTCTGTCAAGACCATTTTTCTCGGGAACGCAAAGAGGTATCAAGCTGAAATTTATATCAAATACTCAGGCATATTGTCCCTTGGAGCTGTAAAAAAATCAAACTTAAAAGCTATCGCAATCAAAAGATACAGTCGTTTATGCTGCAAATTTTAAAGTTTCGGCACTCGCAAAACCTACGGGGTACTTCCCTTGAACTCAGAAAATTGAAATTTGGCACGAAGCAACATCATATAGCATAGACAATGGAAAAATTACAAAAAGTAGACATTTTTAGTAAAATCATACAAAAACATATTTTTTTAAATTTTAAACCTACTACCTTTTTCCTCGTAAACGCGTGGATGTGTTCAATTGAAATTCATGTCAAATACTCAGGGCTATAGGACCCTTCAGATGTAGCAAAACCAAACTTTTATATCAACGCAATCAAAAGAAATAGCAATTTAAGTCGCATATTTTAAAACTGAGTACTCGCAAGAAACTCAAAACCTAAAGGGTACTTCCCGTGAACACAGAAACTTGAAACTTGGCACGAAGAAACTTCATATAGCACAGACAAAGGATAAATTACGAAAAGTAGACATTTTTAGTAAAATCATACAAAAAATATTTTTTTAAATTTTAAACTTACTACCTTTTTCCTCGTAAACGCTTAGAGGTATTAAATTGAAATTCATATCAAATACTCAGGTCTATAATACCTTTAAGTTGTAAAGGTTTGTACGGAACCCTCAGTGCGCGAGTCCGACTCGCACTTGGCCGGTTTTTAAATACCTATCCAACAATATATCACACGTTAGGGTTGAAATGAAAAAAAAAAAACACTCTCCAATTTACGTATAGGGGAGGTACCCTAATAAAACATTTTTTCCACTTTTTATTTTACCACTTTGTCGGCGTCATTGATATACATATTAGTACCAAAGGAGATCTTCAATTCTGGGCCACCTGATATAAACCGTATACAGTTTGTACTACAATGTAAAATAAATACTCATTTTACTACTAAAGTAGACAAAATATTACAAAAAAATGAAACGGGAATTAGAAATACTAAATAAATAAACATTATGTTGATCTTTCCGCGATTAAAATACAGCAACACAAGTCGTTAACGTCCTTATGGCATTGATATAAAGTTTAACTTCACCTGGACTGAAAAGGGTTTGTTTTTGGTTTGACACTGTCGATATACAATCATAAAAATACGTTACATAATCTGCGTTTTGATACTGTTCGGTAAGTTACAACATTGTAATATTAAAATAATATCTAAGCCTACGAATACGGAAGTTTAAATTAGAAATCGACTGTATTAAAACGCCTAAAGATTGAAAATGCGTATTTTTGCATTTTTGATCGGAGTTTGAATATTAAAAGTGGGTTTCATAATGGCATAATATCATGCTCCTTCGATAACGAAACGCATCTTTTTTTCAATTTTGCAATGTCAGATACTAGTGCTGTCGCACTTAACGGTGGTAAACCTTATCCCTTTGCAATAGGTGTTAGGAATGTTCAGTTAATAGTATCAACGATGGTTTGACAGCCGTCTTTGTTTACCGAAATACAGGAACTATAAATACGATCAAAATATGACTTTTTATTATTTCATCATGATTCCCGTATTGTTTTTAAGTCCGCTTTTATACATTTACTTTAAAAAACCAGTATTTTTTTTACATTAATGTATAAATCATAGGCATGCACGCTTTCAAAAATTGTCCTCGTCAGATTCAAGTTTTAAATGCATGATTTTTCAATTTTCCCATTAGATTTCGAAACTTTTTTACCACCGTCCTGATCTAGAAATTATGACGATTTTTTAAAGGTTAGAGTCATTCCTAAACGGTCCTAAATAATCTGGGCCAGATCACCTAACAAAAATTGACGATCTCCTTTCAGCTTTCTAGTTCTAACGGTCACTGAGATTATCCGCGGACGGACGGACGGACGGGCAGACATGGCGAAACTATAAGGGTTCCTAGTTGACTACGGAACCCTAAAAATGAGATAACTCACAAGTCCGATTTTATTTTGTGACCTGTTAGAATACGTTAAGTACTAATAATGAAAAATATTTTCTCACAATTGTTAGAATTGCGCTAGGTATTTGTATATATGTTTGCTACACAAAGAAAAGAATGCAAGATCTAGACACACGGCAGTGTGTCCGCCAAGTTCGAGCAAAAAAAAGCGACACACCGGCCGTGAGTATATTACACGAACCATTTCGGGCCAATTTCGACCACCCTATAACTCAAAACATATTTTATCTACGCATATGAAATTTCGAGTGTCTGTTGACATCCCCTTAATTGTCTAGAATACAAAATTTCATTATTCTACCTATAGCAGTTCTTGAGATATTGACGTCAGAAAATCGCTATTTTTACTATACACTCACTCACTGACTCACTCACTGACTCATCAAAAACCTAGACCACTTCCAATGGTCGTACTGACTTGAAATTTGGCATGGAGATAGGTCTTAAGGTCAAAGTAAAGGGAAAAATCTGAAAACGGCCAAGTGTGAGTCAGTTTTAAAAATAGCGAAGGTGTAACTTTGTTCTACTATGAAGTCATAATGAACTAAATGGGTATATCTTCCAATGGTCGTACCGAACTGAAATTTGCCTCAAAGGTTTGTCTTTAGGTCGAAATAAAGTAAAAATCTGAAAACGGCCAAGTGTGAGTCAGTTTCGAAAACAACGAATGTGTAATTTTGTTCTACTATAAGTAGGTATGGAGTGGAAATGAGATAAGACTTATTTAAATTTAGATACATACCAATTTAAGATAATACATGTTTGTCTTAAAGACAAGAACAATAAAATTGTTCACCACTCTGTGTGTGTCTGTTGCGGGAACCGAACCCACGATTTACGAAGTGCAAAGCAGGTCACTAGGTACCAGTGTTGGCCGATAATTTCAATTAGAATTGAAAATTGATCAATAAGATTGAAGATTAATTCCGTAACTAATCAATTACACTAACATCCATTTTTACTAACGTTAGTTCGCATTGATTTTGTGACGTCGTCAATTACACTAACCGTCAATTAGAATTAATCTATTAGTTACACTAACGTCTCGAAAATTTAATAAGAATTACAGTTAATTAGATTAACGTTAGTATAACTAAATTAATCCTTTTCTTACACTAATAATTAATTTTAAAACTGCATCTCGGGTTCGGAAGTCGGGACCAATATCACAAGATGGAGCTCATGCTGGACCCTAGGGCTACCTACTGGATCTCTGGTTTGGCGCATCATAGACTCATGCTGTTTGGGCTCATTTGACTTGTACTGATGAGCAGATGGTACCGGTATCAAAATCTGGAGCTCATGCTGGACCCTGGGGATCCCTACTGGATCTCGGGTTTGGCGCATCATAGACTCATGCTGTTTGGGCTCATTCGACTTGTACTGATGAGCAGATGGTACCGGTATCAAAATCTGGAGCTCATGCTGGACCCTGGGGATCCATGCTGGACCCTGGGGATCCCTACTGGATCTCGGGTTTGGCGCATCATAGACTCATGCTGTTTGGGCTCATTCGACTTGTACTGATGAGCAGATGGTACCGGTATCAAAATCTGGAGCTCATGCTGGACCCTGGGGATCCCTACTGGATCTCGGGTTTGGCGCATCATAGCATCATGCTGTTTGGGCTCATTCGACTTGTACTGATGAGCAGATGGTACCGGTATCAAAATCTGGAGCTTCTTTTTACTTTTACTTTCTTTGTGTGAAAGTCAAAGTCAAAGTCAAAGTGAAAGTGAAAGTGAAAGTGAAAGTGAAAGCCAAAGCGAAAGTGAAAGTGAAAGTTAAAGTCAAAGTGAAAGTGAAAGTCAAAGTGAAAGTAAAAGTGAAAGTCAAAGTGAAAGTCAAAGTGAAAGTCAAAGTGAAAGTCAAAGTGAAAGTCAAAGTGAAAGTCAAAGTGAAAGTCAAAGTGAAAGTCAAAGTGAAAGTCAAAGTGAAAGTGAAAGTGAAAATCAAAGTCAAAGTGAAAGTCAAAGTGAATGTCAAAGTGAAAGTGGAAAGTCAAAGTGAAAGTCAAAGTAAAAGTGAAAGTCAAAGTGAAAAACAAAGTGAAAGTCAAAGTGAAAGTCAAAGTGAAAGTGAAAGTGAAAATCAAAGTCAAAGTGAAAGTCAAAGTGAAAGTAAAAGTGAATGTCAAAGTGAAAGTGAAAGTCAAAGTCAAAGTGAAAGTGAAAGTGAAAGTCAAATTGAAAGTGAAAGTCAAAGTGAAAGTCAAAGTAAAAGTCAAAGTGAAAGTGAAAGTTAAAGAAAGTGAAAGTAAAAGTGAAAGTGAAAGTCAAGGTCAAGGTAAAAGTAAAAGTAAAAGTAATCAAAACCTCGTAGCTTAACCTAAATTCGCGTTTAGTTAGGTAAATTATTAATGTCAATTACCAATTCAATCTACACTAAAAATTAAATTAATGTTTAAATTTTTGAGAAAGACTAAGAATTAAATATCTTCAATTATTCGTTATTCGCAAAGGATTAACACGTTAGTTACAATTAATTTCAATTCTAATTGAAATCAATTTGCACTAAACTATTAGTGTTCAATTTTAACTAACGTGTTACAATCTTCAATTTTTAATTTTCTATCACACTAACGTTCGGCCAACACTGCTAGGTACACTAGGTGCGCTAAATCAGTCAAACAAAAATGAAAAGACTATTTTTTCTCGCATAGTCTAAATAATTTCTAATTTTACAACTAATAAAATCGCAGATTCAAGAACATGGAAATCATATATACTCTAAGATGGAATTATATATACTACTGCCCATCTCACCCTCCGATACGCCACGGGATGAGATGGGATGGTGCACTTCTAGGGCTACATAATAGGCCACCAATTATAATACCTACTGGTAGGTAGGTATTACCAAGTTATTAATTATCTATGTAGGTAGCGTACTTACAGCGAATAAAGTACGTTATTGATGTATGTAATTATATGTAAGTAGGTACATTTTATAGGTGTAGGGAGCCAGTTTATTTGTAAAAATCACCTATAAATAAATAGTAAAATAGAATTAGACGCTTAGTATAAAGGGTATAGTATAAAGTACATACCTAAGTGGAATAAGACATTTCCTAAAGCAAAAGTGATAAAAAAATAATAAAGAACCTACACCTAACAAAAATAAATGAAATCCCATCAAAAACATAAATGTGAAAGGCTGCCAAGTTCGATACTATGGGAATGTTTCGCCTATAAAAGAAGTGAGATCTGAATAAGTACCAAGTTCCATAAAAATACCTCAAATCATAAATAGTTATAGGAATGCACACTTGATTTCCAGCAGTTTTTAAGGTACATTTTGAATAAGTATCACGTTACATAGAAATACCTAAAATTATAATAGTCAGAGAAACGCACACCGGTTTTTTTAGCAGTTTCCTTATAACATTTATTATTTTCAGTACTTTTTAATGATGTAACTTGGCAAGTTTTAATAGAAAATTATATACTTGACACATTGTAGTCCAAAGGTGTCGTCACATTACATTGCAATTCATTACATTGAAAAGGTGTGTGGTGTGTGAAAACTTGCCAAGTAACATCATTAAAAAGTACTGAAAATAATAAATGTTATCAGGAAACTGCTAAAAAAACCGGTGTGCGTTTCTCTGACTATTATAATTTTAGGTATTTCTATGTAACGTGATACTTATTCAAAATGTACCTTAAAAACTGCTGGAAATCAAGTGTGCATTCCTATAACTATTTATGATTTGAGGTATTTTTATGGAACTTGGTACTTATTCAGATCTCACTTCTTTTATAGGCGAAACATTCCCATAGTATCGAACTTGGCAGCCTTTCACATTTATGTTTTTGATGGGATTTAATTTTCTCCACCAGGCTATCGCTTTTTATGATTGTAAAATAACTTTACCTTTTATAAAGGTTTTATCAAGAGCATAATGTCGTCTTAGCCATTTGCCATTCGTTTAGAATTCAAGATCACTTATATTTTTACAAATTGATATTTTCGATTATGCTCACATAATCTATTGACCAAACTGTTATAAAATGACACATGATCTTGAAATAGTTCAATGCAATAGTATGGTAAAGAAAAATCTATCTTGTATGTATAATCTTTTCTTGGTATTATTAACAAATAGGAAGTTGTTAGAAAAAAAAAATACCATAAGTAATCAGATTATGTTCTCTAACTAAAAAGAAAATTGCACTTGTGAGTTGTGATTTATCGCAGCTCAAAACTGTTCGCGTTAAGTATATCGAGATATCCCATAGTCGAAAGCATAATTATGTTGACGTTCACTTAGCACGTAGGGCGGTAATTTATACCAGTGTCAACACGTTAGAGAAATGTATTTTCTGATTTCTGATTTTCACTGCTGTGTTAAAATTATCGTCACGACTTTGCGACAGGCGGTTATAGGTTTCTTTATTTTATAAATAATTGTGACGCAGGAGAACTTCCGAACGGTATTATTGGTATCAATTACCAAGTTAACACTCAAGAAGTAATAAGACTATGCATGGACTATCCACTCAAGTAAATATCATAAAAACGGTATACTATCCTAAAATTCGAATAATGTAGGTACTGTAATGTAAGTATAATGTAGATATATAGTTCTCTTCCTTAAAATAAAATAGTTAGGTTATGTATTTCATAATAAAGCCATTGTTTAAGTACAAGGCCTATAAATAGTAGGAAAAGGCAAAATCTCTGAGATTGTTCAATAAGTATCAGAAGCATCTCGAATTATTTGACACGCCTCAGGCTGGAAATTCCTAAGGGACTCACTTCTAATGTCTTATCACGTTATGTGTTGCTTTTATGTTTATACGGGAAATGGTGTCGTGTTAGGAATTTTGCGTGTTACCTATGGTTTTTGTATGTGTACCGCATTTTCTTACTGGACGTGTGTTGGTGTAGCTGTAGGTACTCAATGCGATAGATGCAATCAGAAACCCATTATTGTGAAAATCGGACATTTTCCTGACGTGTTCATAATGCGTGGAGCTGACGAGCCGCTTCGAACAATCGAGCCAGATAAATGCCAAATCGAATGAAAAAAATGTTGATTGATTTTACTATACATTCCGTAGCTATATATTGATAAGTACTGTTGATACGGGTTTCGTTAAAATGTAAACTATCTAGCTTATAAGTTTTTATGATTTACATAAGTAGTTATGAAGCAAAATTCTTCTTCTTCTTAGTCGTTGTACTCTTTGCAGTGTCGTGGTCAATTAGCAGTATCGGGTACAGAATACAGATGATGCTCGTTCTGGGGGGTTCTGGCAATTTTATAACCTTTAAGCGAACGAAGACGCGGGTGAAAACCATAAACACAGTCTTATAAATGCAAGGTTCACAGTACAACATAGCCCTACTATGTGGCTACAGAAAGGTTAGTTTACAAAAGTGAGCACGGGTGTATTCATTTGAAGGGCGTAAGAGAGTGAACCCTAATGAACACTTCAACGTTGCCGCGATCGCCGCATATTCCCAATATTCCCATAGCCTTTGTAAACTCTGGCCAGTCGAAAGTTCTCAAGCGAAACTGAGCGAGACCGAGACCTACTACTAATATTATAAATGTGAAAATAACTATGTATGTCTGTTACCTCTACACACTTAAACCGCTAAACCGATTTAAACGAAATTAGGTAATTTTGGTATGTAAGTTCGAGTTCCCGGAAGGATGAATAGAAAAGATTTCATCACGGAAACAATCAAAGTTAGGTACTAGTTCTACGCAAACAATGCCGCAGGTACACAAGCTTAATATCATAAACCTATATTGTAGTAACCCAGAACATTTACTGGTATTCCCGATTTTATAATTCACCAGGCTCTTGTGCGCGATTGTAACGTCCGATGCTTATGAACATAGCCTAACCTACAAGTATGTGAATCTTGATTAGAAAGATAGGTCAAGCTGTGTGTCACTTGGTTCGAAATCTGCAGTGTAGGAAATAGAAGTCCTTTAAATATAATAAAAATAATGTTGCTAACTTATGTGCCTAATCAGGCACTGAACGTCTCAACACTTAAGTTTAGGTACTAACAGTTATTTAAGTTATCAATACATATAATAAAGCTGAAGAGGGTCGAAAGTCTGTACATGGAAGATAATCGAAAAAAAGATGGTTGGGGATACTTAGAATCGATAACAGAATACGTTCCAACAATTTTTAGATTTTTTTGTCTGTTTGTCTGTTTATCTGTTTGTCTGTTTATTTGACCGCGCATCACGGGAAAACGGCTGAACGGATTTTGATGAAATTTTGTATAGAGATAGTATGAGTCCCGGGAAAGGATAATATATAGTTTTAATCCCGAAAATCAACCCTGGTGGGGGTGAAAATGGGGTTGAAAGTTTGTATGGAGAATTTTTAACCGCTGAAACGATTTAGATAGAAATGAGTATGGAGACAATTTGAGTCTCGTGAAACCTCATAGTACAGTTTTCAAACCCTTGTGGGGGTGAAAAGGGGGTTGGAAGTTGGTATGAGGATTTTTTTACCGCTGAATTGATTTAGATGAAAATTGGTATAGAGATAGTATGGGTTTCGAGAAAGGACAAAGGATAGTTTCATCTTCAAAAAAGCCCCCCACCCCATATGAAGCTGCGAAGTTTCAAAATTTTTCGATTTTTAAAGTGCGAAATTAAAAAAAAAACAATGATAGCATTCGATTTTCAACATTTTACTGTAAAATAAATTGTATAGCAACCATATACATAAACGCAATATTTCACTGTAAAATTTCATATTTTTTCCATACTATAAACACGGCGACTATGTGATCGTGACGTCACTTTTGCACGTTATTTTATTAGGAGCGTTTTGAGAAACAAATGCAAATCTCAGACTTTAAGTCTCATTTCTGACTAATGTGTTGCTTTAACGCAATTGGCCCCATATAGACATTTGATCCTCACAACAAAACGAATCGATTGATACCATACATGAAAACAATTTACCATGCCTATTACCACCATTATTGCAACCACTAACATCAGTGTATTATCTGTGACAGTGTGGTAAAAACGTAAGAAAATTTATTACCTACGGTAACGTAATGAAAATCCGCCCCTCCCTGACTACTATTTATCTCTTTTTAGGGTTCCGTAGTCAACTAGGAACCCTTATAGTTTCGCCATGTTCGTCCGTCTGTCCGCGGTCTAGCTCAGTTACCGTTCGCACTAGAAAGCTAAAATTTGGTGAGGCCTGATAAGAACTTTCAATAGATACTATATTGAATAAAATCGGTTCAGCCGTTTTTGAATTATGGGGAAAGTTAGTGCCGAATAGTAAAATGACGTAAGCGCCGCCAAATATCCCTTAATAAACGACCTTTTGAACGGATGTTTTGTAACAGGGCGGCATCTACGTAACTCTACATTGAGCATCGCCCGACATGCTCTTGGCCGGTTTTTTTTGCATTGTTATCCCGTAAATCACCCCTTAAGGATTACTAATTCCAATTTAAGAAAATCCCCAGCCAGGTTATATTAGGGGGTAGCCACTACACTCGATTGAGTTAAATTTGCATGGGTCATGAACCCCCCCCCCCCCCCTCCAAGTGCACCTCAAATAGAAAAAAATCATTTCTGCATCTGGGGGCCCTCTCCCCCCACACCCATATTTCAACCGCGCCTGTTCTTACCTTTCATGCTTAGACTGATTTGACGGGAGGATCGATTTGGATGATATTTGCCATGGACATGAACGTATAAATACAAAAGTGGTCCTGTATCGTCCGATATACACCCCACCTTCTACTCTCTAAGTAGTTTAAATCATGCCAAAAAATATGATAAAATAAAGTATTAATTTTTGAGTTTAGTTTCATTTAGTGGTAATTGTAAAATATTTTATTAGGACTACTGTCCTCTAGCGTATCCATCTGTCAACTTTACTTCAAGTTCCGCCTCCAGGGTAGCGGGAGAGAAATTAGGGGTGAATTTGGCGCTTACTGACACAGACCGAATTCCACGCGGGCGGAGCCGCGGGCACAGCTAGTGGATAATAAAGAGCGTGAATTATGGGCAATGGTGTTTGACATGTACAAAGATCAACCCCACATGTGGGATAAAAATACAAACACCATTTTTACCGAGATATGCAAACCAAACTTACGAATTAATGTTTAAAATAAATCGAGAACCCACAAAGGATATCAACATTATAAAAAAAATAGAAACTTGCGTAGATCCTATAGGTGTGTTTATTTTTATAGTTACTAGCTTTCCGCCCACGACTTCGGCCGTATAGAATTCGTGTGCCCTCTGGAACTATTAATTTTCTGCGATAAAAAGTATCCTATGTCCTATTCCTCACTCTAAGCTACCTCTGGCGCCATTTTAGAGACGTGCGTTTAGCAAGACGTTCACTCACAAACTGAACGCTGCCCCCGTTATTGCCCCTGCGGCAGGTGTGTGAGTGTGGTGCCTTTAACAGCTGATTGTAATAAAAAGGGTAGTCATGAATCTAGCAATTAATAGCTGCTAGCTGTCACGCTGCTGCTGAAGAAATTCTCGCTGCGACGCTCCGGGCCTGGGCCTACGCGGTACTCGGCCCATGGCTTTCGCAAACATTGCCGCTCACCATCGGGCCTCCGGCCCTCAGATTTGCTAAGACTCTTCGCCATTGAGTTTTGTCCGGATTCTGTCATGCTGCCTGCTGCTGCTGAATAAATTTTCGCTACGACACTCCGGGCTTGGGCCTACTCGGTACTCGGCCTATGGCTTTCGGAGACATTGCCGCTCACCCTCGGACCTTATGACACTTCACTATTGAGATATGTCCGGTCCCTGTCATGCTGCTGCTGCTGCTGCTGAAGCGATTCTCGCTGCAACGCTCCGGGCCTGGGCCTAAGCGGTACTCGGCCTATGGCTTTCGCAGACATTGCCGCTCACCTTCGGGCCTCCGGCCCTCAGATTAGCTAAGATTCTTCGCCATTGAGTTTTGTCCGAATTATATCATTTTGCTGCTGCTGGAGAAATTTTCGCTGCGAGGCTCCAGCCTTGGGCCTACGCGGTACTCGGCCTATGGCTTTCGCAGATATTGCCACTCATCCTCGGAGCCTCAGCTTAAGACACTTCACCATTGAGATTTGTCCGGTCCCTGTCATGGTACTACTGCTGACCTGGGCCCTATACGGTACTCGGCCTTTGGCTTTCTCAGACGTTGCTGCTCACCCTCGAGCCACGGCCCTCGGGTTCGACTTTAAGTAATGTCCGGTCCCTGTCATGATGTTGAAGAAGTTCTCGATGCGATGTACCGAGCCCACCTTACGCGGTACTCGGCCTTTGACTTTCACATACATTTCCGCTCACCCGCGTGTGCGCAGCCCTCGAGTTCGCTAAGACACTTCGCCATTGAGTTATGTCCGTTCCCTGACATGCTGCTTCTGCTGAAGCAATTCTCGCTGCGATCCTCCGGGCCTGGGTCCTGCGCGGTACTCGCCCTATGGGTTTCGCAATATTGCCGCTCACCGCGTCATGGCTTCGGCGTTCGGGTTCACCATAAAACTTGACCATTGAGTTTTGTGGGGATCCTTTCATGCTCCTTCTGAAACAATTTTTGCTGCCTTTGGCCTTATTAGATTTTGGCCTGCTGCTGCAAAAGTAGTTTTCGCTGGGACGTTCCGCTCACACGCTACCTCGCGCTCATACCTTAGTGTTTGACTCTCTGTTCGAAGCATGTTCTCCTGTAGGAACTCGGCTATTAGCATTCGCAGGTCTCGACGCACGCCTTTTAGTCAGTTATCTTTATTACGGATGAACTAATAAATTTAGATATATATTTATATGTAGAACGCGTAAATTCTACACTAATGGCGGATAGTAAATGAAAATGACAAAACCTCCCACACACGCGGGCGAAGCCGCGGGTACAGCTTGTATTGTAATACTAACAGTATATGGATTCCTTTGTCCGAAATATATGCTTTTTTTTTAATGTATGTCAAGTAACAATAAAAGTAGCATCTGATGTCCTATAGTGACAATAGAAGTAGCAGTCAATATCTATTTAAATAAATATTACCCAAACCGACAATCTTACCCAAACCGACCTCGTCCCACAGTAAGCTCAGCAAGGCTTGTGTTGTGGGTGCTAGACGACGATAAATATAATAGATAGATATAGATAAATACTTAAATACATAGAAAACATTCATAACTCAGGTACAAATATCTGCGATAAACACCCAAATAAATGCCCTTACCAGGATTCGAACCCGGGACCTCTTGCTTCATAGGCAGTTTCAATACAGACTGGGCTTGGAGGCCGTTTGACCCTGACTCCTAAAAACAATATTTACTGACCCTGAACCTAAATTGTTCATAACAACAATTTCAGCTGACTTGAACAATGTAAATTTGAAGATCCCTATTTTACAAGTATTAGGTACGTTGGGATGGTAACAGCAAGAAAACTGCGAGATGCAAATTAACTTATTTACATGTCTTTCAAAAGAGAGCTCCCTTTCAACTTGGAAGGCCTATTTACCACAAAACTTATTTTTTCTTTTGGAACTCTTGTTATTATTTCTCGTTCAATTGGAGATTGGCTTATATTGTATTTAAATATTAAAACGGCATTGACATAACATCACGAAGTCAGCTCATTGAAACATTTCAAAGCGTCTCAAGGCCTGGTTTTATATAAGTTGTGGACACCATATATGCATCTCGGATGTTTAAATATTTATGAGATCCGGACTGTTGATTTACAGCTACTCGTAGGACGCCTTCTACCTGAAAAACTTTACGCTTGGCGCTTTATCAACTTCTGACTGACTCTAGGGATCTCAGGTATGAGAAATTACTCCGAATGGGAAAAAACGTATGAAGTTTTCTTGTAATATTTTAAATGAAAGTTTGAGCTTTTATAGAAATGTTATGACATCCACATTGTAAATATAAACATTTGAATGAAATAAATCTCATTACCTACCTTATAAAATGCACAAAAGAAAAATAAAACTGGAAAGTAAACTGAGAAAACTACTGACAAGACTATTAAAACTTTTAAAGGTCTAATTACTACAGAATTACGTACAGCAGCAGTTCGTTATAAACACATAAAACATTATAAAATACAATGATACGTAATAAAATAAAAGTATAAACGGCTGACTGTGATTTCGGTGTCTTTCACAACACGAAACGATTTAATGGTTACCAGTTACCACGTAGTTGATAATATGTTTAAAAAAAAGAATATTCCGTATTCATGGAGTGTACACATACCTAAGTAGTGCTAGAGATTCCTGAAATGTTAACACGATTAGAATCTTATATGAAATTGTTCCAATTCAGACACCAGTCTGCAAGAATTCGGCCGCAACAGTTCGCGTCGAGGAATGAGATTTGTGGTAGGTAATACCCAGCGGAGACAACTCAAATTGGATTGCCTGTCTAGCTAAAAGGCATTCCCGATTTGCCCGCAAGAATCACGCCCATGGTATACTCGTAGTCAAGAATTAGACATTAAGTTTTATTCACTATTAGAATCATAGCCTCCGCTTAGAAAGATTTATGGTTCCGGTTTAAAATTTCGACACATATAGGTACCTACATAATATTTCCTCGATAGAAACCTAAATTCAGTCCCAGCCTTAGGAGTGAAGGGGGCGGTCGCCCAGGGGCGCCGGGGCCAAAAGGGCTCCCCGGGCCTCATAACGCGACTTTTTTTAATAGTTTGAATTCTGCCTGGGGTTTGGTTCGGCGGCGGAGCGCCAAAAGTCGATCGCCCAGGACGCCAGGACAGCTGAGGTCGGTCCTAGCTAAATTGAAATAAAACACTATAAATCGCCCTGACCATAATCTTGTGCACATTATATGGGTTGTCCGATGCAGTTTTTTGGTGGTTCCTTCAGATCACTAATTTCAAGAAAAGATAAAACAATTTTCAAAGTTTCGATAACATAACGACATTGATTCTTTAAGACGAGGATAATGTCGTTCTCGAAATGTAGAATGTAATATTAAAAATAATATACATAAGTCCCGTTTTAATTTTAGATAACCATGTGTAAAACCGTAAAAGTTCAAATCTCTGTTTAGGTACTTTAGATAAACATTTCTGAATACTTGACAGTCTCATAAGTCGCTAGTAACAATCTTATTATCTCTATTACCCCCTTATTCATAAACTATGTAGTTAATTCATGTTTTGTCTGTTTCTAACAAACACAACTGTCAAAGTGACAGATAAGGACAAAACATAAATAAATTAATTCAGGCCTGAGAGACGTGTATGAGTTAATACCTAGAAGTAATAAATGCCAAATACTACGACTTGTGACTTTAACCTTAAAACATTAAAAAACAACCTACCTATTGTAAGTCTATTTACTGTAGTTCAGAATAGTCTATACACAACAATACAGACAGTAAGTAAGTACTCGTACAATGTCGTGCTGTAAACGACTCCTATCCAATTTAACAAAGAGTTGGCAGTTCATCGAAACGAAATAGTTTTGGACTACGGACGAGATTGAAAAATAAATTGAGTCAACTATATGAAGGTGACGTGTAGGTACACAAAGCGAGAAAGGTCGAGATTAAACTATCGTTTAATCTCGATTTTTTGCATGACTGGAAATTAAGGGTCAACGGACTATTATATGTAGTTCTCGAGACGTGTGTACATGTTTAGTAACTAAATCTACGTCTAAAAGCCACTCATTACTTAAGTGCCTATTCACTCACTCGCGCTTTGGTCCACTTTATAGAGCCTGACAATATTGACTATACGAGTTAATATATAGCAATGGCGAAGCATCTATAGAAGTTGTTTTCTGTTATCCCTATAATGGCTCACCTAATTTTCAAGTAGATGGATAATTTTCCTAGTGATCATAAATAAAAGGACAGCTAAATGCACTCCGGTTTACTTTCGAATATTTAACAATCCATCTGTGGTTTTCTGATTTTCTGTGCAACATATAATAAAGTCAGCTGCATTAGATAGTCGACAGCATCTCGTTTACGACGCGGTGCATCGACGGTATTTTCACAAAAATAGCTACTTATTACATAGGTACAGTAACCGGTAATAGTATCTTCCTACATGAAGGCCGCAAAACTATGTGACACGCTCTTATTTGTAGGGCCATAGGAGCGTGTCACATAGTTTTGAGGGCTTCGTGTAGGAAGATACTATGGCCGGTGATTGTACATGTGTAATTACGACTTTTATTTGCAATTTCTCTATAATAATGTATTTTTTATCATTTATCAATATCAACTCCATAATTTATGGGCACGTCAATAGCATCAGTAACTGAATCTTTTTTTTTTTTAATAATGCTTCTTAATTGTAAAAATTTGTGAATCCCGAGTTTTTACAATTAAGAAGCATTATTCACGATCAAAGAGAAAATAACTAAAAATACCTAGATTTAGTTCTCCTATAATATAAAACGAGGTTTTTTTTATATAGTTATCTATCCACCCATAGTGTAGCGAGTGGATAAGTGGCCTAGGCTAATAAACAGTAGCCACTTGCGTGCTGTCTTCCTTCCAACGCGTGGCACGTGGCGTCTTATGATAAGGCTTTACTATGTCACTACGGCGATTTATCGCCGCCTTCGGTATGCTTAACGATCCTTCTATACATTTTAACTCGAAGATAGGTCAGAATGTCGTGTCGAGTAGAAATAAAAGGCTCTTATCAAATGATGGGAAGCGAATTATCTGATCCACCTTTTTGTTACCCAAAGGAACTATACTTTTGAAAGGGTCGTTTTGAAGATTATACTAATTGGTAGCCGCCTTTATTTAAGTATCGCGTTACTTCATAAAATAAGTAGGTATTAACTGTCTGAAGTTTAATCGTTACCCTTGATTACAAATTTACGCGTGTAGGTCGAAATATTAGCGCAAATAACAGCGATAATAGCGTAATTAATAGAGACGATCATGATATTCATGATTCAAACATGAGGTACCAGGATTTTTTAATTTTTTAAATTGTATTATAGTTAAGTTATAATTGATTACATCGACTAACTAGAATGGATTATTTCATATAACATAAAATAATTATTATAATTATAGATTTTGAACAGTATGTTTGCCAATATCCAATCTACAGGCTCAATAAAATTACGTTAAAAGAATAAATCTTCTATGAATATTAAAAGCGAACTCCTTACTGTCTGACTGACCATCAGCGTTTAGCTCACGAAATCAAAATTGATCCCTTTCATCTTGAAATCAAAATTGCACCCCTAACCATTTGCATGAGTAAAATGTATTTTTAAGTCGGTTATTGTTGATTTTCAATTAAAACCAAGGAAACCTTTTTAGTTTCTTATTTTTAAGTACTTCAGTCCATAGCTTCAGTCTAGCTTTTTTTTTATAAATCCAAACATAATAAATCATCGCGTCTTTTGAAATTACGGTAAGGTTGAATAATATCTACAAAAGCGAGTTAAAACGTGTCTAAAATTTTTATTTAAACTTACATCATTAAAGTAAGCCTGTTCCAGCCGCTGTCTGGTCTTATTGGCTTTGCTATACTCTGGCAGACTGGACTGACGACGCACGCGCATCCTCTGTTCTCTCTCCATCGTCATCAAATCGGACTTCTGAGACAGCACCAAATAATGTAGCCGATGCACTAGATCCATCTTGATACAGTTTATTGGAGTTATGCACGAATATCGCAGCAAATCACTGTAGGTCGAGGTTGAGCGAAGGTCAAAGTTACACCGTTAATTACCTACTTTGGGTTGTTATGAATTCAAGTGTCTGTTAAACGAACAAACGACAGGCTGAACATTAAAATTATGGCGCGGCGGTAGCAACATAATTTACACAAATTCACCGTAGTTAATTCCACTTCATGCCAACAAAGGAATTTCATAAATTGTCTTACTTATATTATTTAAAAAAAACACTATAGGAACTGTTTTCTTAAGATATTGAAGTCTGAAAGCACAACTAAGGTACTAAATTAGAACTGAAAAAAGTATAACAGTCCTGAAACTACATTTTAACACTGCTTACTGCCGACTGACCTTATCCTATTTTTTTCTAGTATAAAAAACACATATAGACATGAGTTCACGAACGTTTTACACACAGAACACAATTGTTTTTTCTATTTTCCGTAGCAGTGCGTTGTTTAAGGCGGGCGGAACGTGACTGAGGCAAAGCCTTGGGTTGCTATCGCCCGAGCGTCTGATTCAACTAAACCAGCGTAACCATTGACCATGATAGGCGATAGCCACTATGAGTAAACGTAGTCACAATTGTGCTGGTTATTTTAAGGAGACTGCTCGCCTAAGAAACACCCTAGGGCGGATGAACGCCTGTCTCTAGTCTCGGCGTCGCGCGGCAACCGCTGGCAAACATCTCAACACGCATACTAAGTAAGAATTAGCCATAGCCCATAACTTTAAATAAATTAATGCTATATAAAAGCGACAATAGCGGATATAAATAATGTATTACCTAAGCAGGCGAGTGGTCGTTGTCAGATTCGTGATATATACTTATTTATACTTATAAATAAATAAATATTATGGGAGAATCTTATACAAATCAACTAGTCCCACAGTAAGCTTAATAACGCCTGTGTTGTGGGTAGGTATCTACTAGGCGACGATATATATAATACTAAACATAGATAAATACTTAAATAGAAAACACAGACATATATTATGTCATTTGATTTGTAAGGTAGGTATTAAAAAATACAGTGCAATTACAAATGGCCATTGTTCTTTAAACGAGTCGAATTTGCTCTCTGTTCCATTTCCTACAGATATGGAAGATTTAGGTCATGTAACGTAACATCTCATTTCAAGCTGTAATCAAAGACCTACACAGCTTGGTCAGAAATAAATAGAACTCAAATGAAAGGTAGAGAGTTTAGGTACATATAGCAAAGAGGATAGGTCCTTGGTACATATGTAGGTACATAATTATTAATTACTAGCTGTACCCGCGGCTTCGCCCGCGTGTGTGGGAGGTTTTGTCATTTTCATTTACTATCCGCCATTAGTGTAGAATTTACGCGTTCTACATATAAATATATATCTAAATTTATTAGTTCATCCGTAATAAAGATAACTGACTAAAAGGCGTGCGTCGAGACCTGCGAATGCTAATAGCCGAGTTCCTACAGGAGAACATGCTTCGAACAGAGAGTCAAACACTAAGGTATGAGCGCGAGGTAGCGTGTGAGCGGAACGTCCCAGCGAAAACTACTTTTGCAGCAGCAGGCCAAAATCTAATAAGGCCAAAGGCAGCAAAAATTGTTTCAGAAGGAGCATGAAAGGATCCCCACAAAACTCAATGGTCAAGTTTTATGGTGAACCCGAACGCCGAAGCCATGACGCGGTGAGCGGCAATATTGCGAAACCCATAGGGCGAGTACCGCGCAGGACCCAGGCCCGGAGGATCGCAGCGAGAATTGCTTCAGCAGAAGCAGCATGTCAGGGAACGGACATAACTCAATGGCGAAGTGTCTTAGCGAACTCGAGGGCTGCGCACACGCGGGTGAGTGGAAATGTATGTGAAAGTCAAAGGCCGAGTACCGCGTAAGGTGGGCTCGGTACATCGCATCGAGAACTTCTTCAACATCATGACAGGGACCGGACATTACTTAAAGTCGAACCCGAGGGCCGTGGCTCGAGGGTGAGCAGCACCGTCTGAGAAAGCCAAAGGCCGAGTACCGTATAGGGCCCAGGTCAGCAGTAGTACCATGACAGGGACCGGACAAATCTCAATGGTGAAGTGTCTTAAGCTGAGGCTCCGAGGATGAGTGGCAATATCTGCGAAAGCCATAGGCCGAGTACCGCGTAGGCCCAAGGCCGGAGCCTCGCAGCGAAAATTTCTCCAGCAGCAGCAAAATGATATAATTCGGACAAAACTCAATGGCGAAGAATCTTAGCTAATCTGAGGGCCGGAGGCCCGAAGGTGAGCGGCAATGTCTGCGAAAGCCATAGGCCGAGTACCGCTTAGGCCCAGGCCCGGAGCGTTGCAGCGAGAATCGCTTCAGCAGCAGCAGCAGCAGCATGACAGGGACCGGACATATCTCAATAGTGAAGTGTCATAAGGTCCGAGGGTGAGCGGCAATGTCTCCGAAAGCCATAGGCCGAGTACCGAGTAGGCCCAAGCCCGGAGTGTCGTAGCGAAAATTTATTCAGCAGCAGCAGGCAGCATGACAGAATCCGGACAAAACTCAATGGCGAAGAGTCTTAGCAAATCTGAGGGCCGGAGGCCCGATGGTGAGCGGCAATGTTTGCGAAAGCCATGGGCCGAGTACCGCGTAGGCCCAGGCCCGGAGCGTCGCAGCGAGAATTTCTTCAGCAGCAGCGTGACAGCTAGCAGCTATTAATTGCTAGATTCATGACTACCCTTTTTATTGCAATCAGCTGTTAAAGGCACCTACTCACACACCTGCCGCAGGGGCAATAACGGGGGCAGCCAGTGCTGCAAACTCTCCTGATTTATCAGGAGATTATCTGATTTTTAGCATTGTCTCCTGATCTACTGCTTTATTTATAGAATTGTGTAAAATCTCCTGATTTTTGACTTTAAATTAAATTTGTACTTACTTTGTGGTTTTGTTAGGTTGGCGTAGGTTAATTTCTTTGTGCATTTCTATACAATCGAACGAATGGAAAATAATTTCGTTGTTTGGGCTATTTGTTATCTGTGAAGTCTGATTATTTTCGCGCCCTACGTCTGACTGTCACTGTCATTAGTGTCACCCTTTTCAAGTTTTCATTAGTTCTCTTAACTTATCGTTTATAGTTTGAATTCTTCGGTGAAAAGTTGAAAACGTGTGTTTAGAGTCCGCAAAGCAATTTTTTTAGCTTCGTTCAATTAAACTTTAGCGTAAAAGAGTGAGTAGTTTTGTCGCTTGTGTTGTGTTGTGGACCAATTTCATTTGTGCGTGTTGACTGTGTTTGGGTTGGGATTAATAAATACTAATAATTTGCATGGATTGGTTTTTGTGTGGTACGGTGAAGGTTTATCACCATGGCTAGTTCAATAAAAAAAAAGAAGTATTCACAAAAGTTTAAGGAGGAGTGGTTATATCTGGATTCATTTAAAGGGTGGCTTTCTGCGAGTGAAAGTTGTAGTACTAATGCACATTGCAAATGGTGCAGGTGCGAGTTTTCTGTCGCTTCGGGGGGGAAATCGGACGTTGAAAAACACAAAACAACAAAAAAACATACTGAAAATGCCACTAGTTTCAACAATCAGAGGACCTTGACAGATGTATTTGCAGCTCAATCAGCATCAGGATCAACCTTAAAAAGCAAAATAAAAGAGGCGGAAATACATCTGGTTTCTTATATAATTGAGCATAATTTACCGTTCACAGCAATAGAGCATTTGCCAAAACTTTTGTCAGTCATATGTCCAGAGTCGGAGGTTGTAAACAATATTTCGCTGAGCCGGACTAAGGCCACATATATTGCAAAAAATGTTCTCGGTAAATACAGTAAAGAGATGTTAATTGCGAATATGAGGGAAGAAAAATTTTCACTCATTATTGATGAGTCGACAGATAGGGGTGATGTCAAACATCTGTGCCTAGTGGTTAGGCTTATAATAGATAATGAGATCTGCGACTACTTTTATGATCTAATACCTATAGAAGGGGCATCTGCCATAGAGCTTTACGAACATCTAGTGAACTCTTTTGACAGAGATTGTATACCATGGAGAACCAATTTGATTGGTTTTGCATCGGACGGTGCAAATAATTTAATGGGTATAAACCACTCTGTCAGCACCCTGATCAAAGAAGCAATACCAAACATATTTATTTTAAAATGCATATGCCATTCTTTTGCTCTTTGTGCATCATATGCATGTGCCAAGTTGCCACAAATGGCTGAAGATTTGATCAAAGATTTGTATAACTATATTCAAAGCAGTCCTAAAAGGATAGGGGAGTTGAAAATGTTTCAAACTTTTTTACAAATCAAGCCTCACAAACTTCTGCACCCAAGCCAGACGAGATGGCTGTCGCTACATGCAGCCGTAGCTCGAGTAATTGAGCAATATGATGCCCTGAAGCTGTTTTTCATTGATGCAGTGTCACAAGCAGGCTCATCAGCAAGTGCCCGTCATATCTTAGACAATTTGAATAATCCATATATAAAGCTTTACTTGCTTTTTCTTGACTTCATTTTGCCCGATTTCAATAACCTTAACAAGTTGATGCAGTCTGAGAGTGTCCAAATACATAAACTTAGAAAAAATATAGTTTCAGTTTTAAAAACAATATTAGAATTTTACATCAAGCCCAGTTACTTGCAATCAACTGAAATTGAAGTGGTGAACTACAGAAACCCAACAAATTTTTTAGATCTCAAAGATGTATACATGGGAGCAAAAGTAGAAGCTGTAATTAATCAGAACAATTATCCAGAAAGTGATATCCAAGCATTTAAATTAAAAATAATGAATTTCTATATAGAAGGGATAAGCCAGATTTATAAAAGATTCCCTTTTACCAGCCCTGTGCTAAAACAAATTGTAGTACTGGAGCCAATCATTATAAAAGAGAAAAAATATAACTCTCTGGCACCATTAGCGATGCAATTCCCGAACATTATTGAAAGTTCAAAATGGCAGGAGTTGGATGATCAGTGGCGGTTACTAAGAAATGTCACTGGAATAAACTTTGAGGAGACTGATATACCTAAATTTTGGCACAGGGTGGGAAAAGAAAGGATAGGAGATGAGCAGGCATTTCCCACCCTGACCAAATTTATGAACTGCTTGATGGTTTTACCACACTCCAGTGCTGCAGTGGAACGCGTATTTTCAACAATTAATCTAAACAAAACTAAACAAAGAAACTGCCTGAACACAAAAACATTATGTGGCATCATGCATAGCAAAAGGTTGTACAATACAAGTAGCTGCTTTGCCCATAATATAAATAAACAAATGCTCTCTCTTTTCAATAAAAATATGTATGAAGATGGTCAGGCTGAGGAGGAATAACACTAATGCCATTGAAAATATTATGTATTATAGAGTCCACATTTGATCAATCTGTCGATGCCAACATTGCCAACCATACACATATAGACACAGGAATGTCAGCTGTCAGTGAAGCCACCATGCTTTTGTATACAACACAAAAAGGTGATACACACGCTGTGGACGTATCGATAAATTAATTTCGATAAACTACGTGAGCAATGAGGTTTCCCTAGGTACCTATTTCTACCATAGACGATGCTAAAAATAAATAACCATGAATATAATATACAATTTGCGCTAGCAAAAATATTAAAAAGTCATGATATTTTAGGCATCATTAGAGTCAAGTACGTGAACGCGTATAAAGTACTTGTTCAATTTGATAGCGAACCTAATGCCGCACGGCTTATATCCTTGGCAGCTGTACGTGAAGACTTGGGCTGGCGGTGCCAAAAGACATATGAGGTTGGTTTATCCTATGGTATTATTAAAGACGTAGAGTTAGGTCTAGATGAAAAAGAGATGATGGAAAGCATGGTTTGTGGAACAGAAATAGTTTCAATAAAAAGATTGAGTAAGAGAAGCAAGGACGACGAATCAGGGTGGACGGATAGTGAGACCATACGGGTCGGTTTTAAAGGACCTTCATTACCAAGTTACGTCTACATACATGACATGCGAGTTAAGGTAGAACCATATCTATTTCCTGTCTCACTCTGCGCAAATTGTTGGAGGTTCGGTCATTCGAAGAAAATATGCTCAAAAAAACCTACATGCCCTAAATGTGGAGGTAATCATTTAAATTGTGAGACGACTGTTTACACGTGTCGCAACTGCTCAGGAAATCACATGGCCCTTGATAAAAGATGTCCTGCCTTTCAAAAAGAAAGACAAATTAGAAAAATTATGGCTGAATTTAACTGTACCTATAAAAAGGCTATGAATAAGTACGAACCAGCTTCTGATCCCCCGCCAGCCCCTTCGGACTATCAGGCTAACTTTCCCGTGACACTGAGAACAGAAGATACGCCTTCAGTTTCTGAACCTCCAACGACAGCATCTCCGATCATAGAACCATCATATTCTAAAGTAGTGACAACTCAAGCGGTGGTGCATAGCGAGTCCACAGCTCAGTCGCCGCCGCCTAAAAAACAAAGAGGGCCGAAGCCGAAGAAACCTGTGACTACTCAGAAAAAAGTAAGAGAAGAAGCTGCAGACATATCTGATAATGACTCTGTGAACATGGAAACTGAGGTTATTGACCCACTACCAGAACCAAGCCAACCTAACGAACTTCACAAAGACAAGCCGATATCTAGTGCATTACTAGACAAGTTAAAAGGTATAATATTCTTGAAAAACCTGACGATTACTGAAAAAATTAAACGGTGTGTTCAAATAGGCATTGAATGGTTCTTATCTTACCTTATGAAAAACATATTTGACATGACCTTTTTGGAGCCACTATTAAATGCCAATGGCTAATGACGACTTTAGGAAGTGCAGTCTTAACATGTTGCAATGGAACGCGCAGAGCATTAGACCAAAATTAGTATCATTTGAAAATCTTCTTATTCAAGAGAAAATTCATATAGCAGCGCTTAGTGAAACTTGGTTAGATGTAGACAGTTATCTTCGTATTAGTAATTATAATATATACAGGGAGGACAGATCTGATGGCTACGGCGGTGTTGCAATCCTTGCACACAAATCGATTAGGTCTGAGCAGTGTCGTGTGCAATCTCAAAACCCCGGTAAACAAATAATTTACGTAAAAGTGTTTAATTGTGATCAAATTCAAAATGTGATAGCAGTGTACTGTCCATCTTCCGTAGCGACTCAGCAGAGTGATTGGGATTTTATTTTTTCAATTGTGAAAACTAACGTGATTTTCATGGGAGACTTTAATGGCCACCATACTAACTGGTCATATAAAACAGATGCCAGAGGCACTCAAATATTTGATTCACTTATGGATTTTAATCTAGTATCGCTTAACAATCGCAGCCACACAAGGATACGCCTTGTGAATGGAGTATTACAGGAGTCCTCTCCAGATGTTACTATAGTATCACCTGATATATATTTGGCATTTAATTGGCATGTTATGAAGGAGTCATTAGGAAGTGATCATCTAATAGTTAAAATATCCACATGTGTTAATTCTCGTGCCAAGCATATACAAAGGAGAAACTATAAAGCGGCTCAGTGGGATGAATACAGATTATATCTAGAAAATATTTTTAACGATTTGTCTTTGCCTGAATCTCCTCAAGAAGCATATAATTTATTGATAGATAAAATAAACATGGCAGCCGATCTTTTCATCCCCTTTTTTAAATTCCATAATAATCCTGCTAAAACATTTCAACCAAAGCCTTACTGGAACCAGTCTTTATCCAAAGCCGTTGCCGAACGGCGATTAGCGCTCACTTTGTTTAGACGGAATCCTACACCACTAAATCTTGAGAACCTCCAGGCAAAGATAAGAGACGCTCAGAGATTAATTAGAACGCATAAAAATGAAGGGTGGCATCAATTTTGTAACTCAATAAGTGAGTCATCTTCAGCCTCTGAAGTTTGGTCTCGAATGAAATGGCTCAAAGGCTACAAGACTTCTCAGCCTCATGTTAGTGTAGAGAAAGCGCACAATCTCCTTAGTTCTCTAACACCAGATAACGTATCTCCACGAACACCAGCGATTGAGTCATGTAGCATGGTCATAGACGAGCCATTTACTATACAGGAATTAGAGTCATGTATTAAATCAAAAGATACTGCACCTGGTGGTGACGGTATATCATTTTCAATGATTAAGAACCTTCCTATGAATGGTAAACTATTACTGCTATTGGTGTATAACAAATTCTACTCCTTAGGTTTTGTTCCCGCTCAGTGGAGGGAAATTAGTGTAGTTCCAATACCTAAACCTGGAAGAGATCCCTCTTCTGACTCTGCTCTCAGACCGATCTCGTTAATTTCTTGTTTCTGTAAAATATTTCATTCTGTAATAAATAGGCGATTGGAATGGTTCTTAGAAAAAAATTGTATGTTTGCTGGAGAAACCGTCGGTTTTAGGAAATGTCGATCATCTTTAGATAACTTAAGTAGCTTAGTAAGTCGAATACAGACCGGATTCTCAAAAAATATGGTTACTTTGGGAAGTTTCATAGATATTGACAATGCATATAATAACGTAAACGTTCCTGTTTTAATTTCAATACTTGACGGGCTGAGGGTTGGTCGTAACATTTGTCAATATTTATGGAATTTTTTAAATGAAAGATATCTTACAATTCAAACTGATAGCACTATGTTACGTAGATCAGCTGGTCGAGGGTTAGCTCAAGGAGACCCAACTTCGCCACTGCTTTTTAATGTTTATACTATGCACATTCAAAAATCACTGACAGGTGTATTCTTTTCACAATACGCAGATGATTACATTTTGTATGTTACAAAGAAATCTATCGTGGAGGCTGAAGATGTATTGCAAAACTCTCTGAATATATTTAACAAATGTCTAAACAATCTTGGTCTTGAAATATCTACATCTAAAACAAAGTTATGTTTATTTAAAAAAGGTATTAATAGAGAACCTGTAAATATTAAAATTAATAATTGTAATTTAGAATTAGTTAAGTGTGTTAAATACCTGGGATTGTGGTTGGATCGATCTTTCAAGTGGGAAAAACATATTAATGAAATAACACAGAAGGTACATAAATATTGCAATATTTTAAAAGTTTTAGCTGGACCTGGATGGGGTGTCCATCCAAAACATCTCAGGAGATTATACTTTGCAATAATTCGTAGCAGAATAGATTATGCGTCTTTTTTATATGACGATAGTTGCAATTCCAATTTGTATAAACTCGACAAAATTCAAAATCAAGCACTGAGGACAATAGGCGGGTTTATTAAGTCTACTCCTATACACGCGATGGAATCTGAATTGTGTGTACATCCCTTATATATTCGTCGCGTTTATTTGGCTTCCAAGTTTTGGTTAAAATCTAGATCTTTTGAAAATAATATAACTATCAAACTCTTAGATGTATTAAGTAACGACATTCAAACACGTGATACATTGCGAAATAAAAAACCTCTTCTCTTTACTGTACATAATAAGTATAAATCAACTACTATGCATTCCAGTAACATATTGGAAATGTTTACATTGGACAGATGGGTTAATTCGATCGATATTTCTAAATCTTTTAGGTTTAACATAGCGTCTATCACTAAATCTAAGCGTGAATATAAGAAAAATGCTTTAAAAACGACCGTGGATGATTTTTTGCTAACACATTATTCCGAATATCAGTGTATATATACAGACGGCTCTAAAGAAGGATGCAACTTAGGCGCTGCATTCTATGACCCTCAATCAAACATATCAATTAAGATACACATAAAGCACAACATGTCCATTATGCACGCTGAGCTGGTTGCCATTGCTGAAGCCTTATCCCATATCCAATCTTTAGATTACAGTAAGATTGTCATTCTGTCGGATTCTAAAAGTGCGCTCCAACATGTTGCTCGATGTACGTCAAATATTCGAGGTCTTCCGATAGCTTACACCATTTTGAATTTTATTGACATACTGCAATCAAAGGGTAAGACCGTATTATTGCAATGGATCCCATCTCATGTGGGTATAGTCGGTAATGAAACCGTGGACACCATAGCGAGGCTGGCCTGTCAGGACGGTGTAGAATGTAATACGTTACCATATTACTCCGATTGTATTATTTTCGCCAAACGTGAGTCATATACTCTATGGAAAGAATACTTTGACGAGAGATCTAAGGAAAAGGGCATTTGGTATAAGACGATCCAACCTCATCCTCTAATGACGCCATGGATAGATTGTCCTCTTAGTAGACAAGACTGTGTGTTATTAATGAGACTTCGTTCAGGTCATATCCCATTAAACAAATTTGGTTTTTTAATGAAAAAAGTTCCTTCTCCTAATTGTGATGAATGTAATATTCTAGAAGACGTGTACCATGTTATTATGGAATGTGTCCGGAACGAAGCTGCCCGAGTACAACTGGCTTATTCCAAACATTTTTATTCTATTCCCCATGTGGGAGGCTGCAATAGCGCTCTGGCCGCCCCTCTGTCGGACGCGGCCGCAGCGCTACTGCAGCTTGTTCGAAAGGCTGTTGTAAATAGATAAGGTTAGATGTAAGACATTCATGTTTTGTGGTTCTTATGGAGCGACATGTTCACTTCGGTGACAAGCTCTTAAATAAAGAGAAAAAAAAAAAAAAAAAAATAATGAATATAATATGGCATGTGTTGCAAGAGCGAGCAGCAAGGAATGACAGTTGTGACACTTGTGACTTACGACGTCAAGGAGAACAAGTGACGTGGGGTCGTGAGTTGCCAACTCAAGAAATCAAGTGACAAACAAATTTAGAATATAAAGCATGTTTTGTTATGTTTTATTGTCCTGCTTTATCTACTAACACACTAAACCTACAACTCCGACTTCACAATAAGGTATTGTTTTGTTCTGGTTGTTTTGGTAGTCTGTGCGGAAAGAGGAGTGTCGTAGAATGTATGAGCGGGAGTGTCGTGGTTTATATGGGAATATAAACCACGACACTTCTCTTTCCGTACAAACTCTATCCTATCTCATTTTATTTCAACCTTATTTATTTAGCAGGAGTAATACCGGGATTAGACATTGCAATTTCTAGGGCCCAATCTCTCGTGTACTCTGCCTCTACCTAGCCTTCTCTCAGCTCCCTAAGTGCCCTAACTTTTATTATACCTCTCAATCTGACAGAGTGGGCCCTCTAAATTGCAATGTCTCATACCGGTTGCTCATGCTCTGCTTCACTAACATATTTAACAAGTTAAAAACGTCTGTGTAATTTAAAATACCCCAAGTATACCAGAACTGCCATTGAAATACGTTTCGTTTCTCTTAATTCACTTTGACAATTGACATTTGTGTTTATTAGCAAAAAATATAACAGGAATTTTAAGTAATATTAGTTATATTAGTTTTATTAATAATATTATTAATTTTAATAATTCTTGAATGTAAAATCTACATAAAGGTATATTTTTGTTATCTTCTGTTTTTTTTTGTAGTCTCCTGGTTTTTTTCTCTATGAACTCCTTATTTCTTGCAGGTTGTAGTTTGCAGCACTGGGGGCAGCGTTCAGTTTGTGAGTGAACGTCTTGCTAAACGCACGTCTCTAAAATGGCGCCAGAGGTAGGTTAGAGTGAGGAATAGGACATAGGATACTTTTTATCGCAGAAAACTAATAGTTCCAGAGGGCACACGAATTCTATACGGCCGAAGTCGTGGGCGGAAAGCTAGTAACTATAAAAATAAACACACCTATAGGATCTACGCAAGTTTCTATTTTTTTTATAATGTTGATATCCTTTGTGGGTTCTCGATTTATTTTAAACATTAATTCGTAAGTTTGGTTTGCATATCTCGGTAAAAATGGTGTTTGTATTTTTATCCCACATGTGGGGTCGATCTTTGTACATGTCAAACACCATTGCCCATAATTCACGCTCTTTATTATCCATTGTAAACGACACATATGTACTCCCGCGCGGTTGTTACCAACAAAATTATAGAGAAATTGCCCCAATCACGCTACACATGCGGCAACCTCGCAGGGCGGCAGATGCGATCTAGGGAGCTAGAAAGGTTTTGCGCTCCTGCCGCCCTGCCACAGGCCAAATCTAAAAATTATACACATAACAATTAAGGAGGCAATTATGGCCCAACTGCAATATTGCCCCTGCGGCAAGAGTGTGAGTAGCCGCCTTAAAGCGAGATAAAACATGTTGCTCTCACAAACGGTACAATTTTTGCTGTCGGGTAAATCGAAATTGATAAATCTTAACTACCTGTTTTATTTGTTTTTACGTATATTGTAAGTAGGTTTCATGTATTGATAAATAGAATATTTTTACGTTGAGAATAAAGTACTTCCAGGTATTAATGGATCACAATATTATGTCCGCATACTTACAATTTCCAAAACGAAGTAACGTTTTAAAAATATTTAACCCGCAATCCTTAAATTGGGAAAGCATTTAAAAATCCATGGTTTAAACCTCGGCGGAACGCAACAGACCGAATCGCTAAATTTAATCTAAAGACGTCCTTAAATAATGTTTGTATACGGTATACAGGGTACCTATACAGCGCCATCTGTGACCACTTTTGAGAACTATTTTTTTTTACTGAAAATTATGTTTTTAATAAGCAGAATAAAAACTACCCTATATGTTCCTCCGGGGTATAAACTGTTACTATACAAAATTTCGTAAAATTTTGTGCAGTAGTTTTTACGTAGTGCGCGGACAAGAATTCCAAAAATCACTGAAATGTATTCAGTCAACGTTTCTAAGACCCCCTGAATAAGTTTTTCTAAAATATCTTTAATGTACATTTATTTTCTCCTTACGCGTTTATTATATGTATAGATAAACAGTATCAAATGTGACGCCTGCTTGATTCTTAATGCCAACCTGTCGTACTTTTATTTGTCCAAATATTCGTGTTTGTTTAGACAGATAGAAAATTTGAACAAATAGGGCCCAGTTAGTTGGCGTTAATTTTATTTGAAGAGGCGAAAACCATACAATTAGTAAAAATTGCGCGAGATAATAGTTTTAAACCTACCCAAGTAACACATCAAAGCAGTATAACGGCCGTCTTACAGCATATGTGTATGCTTTTAGCATTTTGAGTTCGCTTTATAATAGCATTATAAACGTTTATAGTTCTGATATAGCTCTTAAATGGGCACAAATTACCCAGCTTGAGATCCTATATAGGTTATTTAATAGCATTACAGGCGCATTATGTCTGCGTTATTAGCATTATCGTTGTCATGGAAAGTGCCAATCGCATTAAATAAGCATTAGTACGCTCTATTAAGTTGCCAACCGCATTAAAGAAGCATTAATATGGCCAAAAAAGTTGCTAATCGCAGTAAAGAAGCATGAGTACGATCGATTAAGTTGCCAATCGCAATACAAAAGCATTATACTAGCATAAGAGTGTAGTAAAATAAACCTTACGTCAATGCAAAAACGTCTCTAATACCGACGGAACAAATGTTATAATACAATGAACGTTGTGATTTAACTACTTTGTCTCGCAATATAAAATGGACGAAGACGGTACAAAAAACTGAATGAGTGACACGTCATATTTGTTTATATACACTCACACTGTAAGTCCTCTAAAACGTGTTCAAAAACGGTAGGCAATGGCTAGCATTACCACAACCGATTTTACTATGATAAGCTTTTTATCTGTGGCAGTAACGTAATTTTAACTTTACATGCTCAAATATTGATGTGCTATGAGTTTTGATAACATAATGTAAATCCTGTGCTCCTTCCTGACCAACGGCACGCGCCCGCGCGGCCGCCGACACGCGCCTCCCCGACCGGCGGCACAATCGAGTTGACCATGGCGGTGCAATGGCGGTCATTCTATGGTTTCCGACCACTTAATTTAAAATATATAATATGAGTGTAGATAAAGCAGTGTATGCAACTGTACGTAATTAGGCCTTAAAACACTCGTGTGATCTTATTATGAAACTCGCCTGCGGCTCGTTTCATAAAACCACACTCGTATTTTAAGGACCCTTATAACGTAATAGTTACATAAACTACTTTTGCATCGTAACAAAATGTATAAAAGTTTTTGACTCTTTCACGTTGTTATATCTTTCAAATATTACTGCGCAATGTAGTTTACTGTAAATGTGTATATAAGTTTCATTTAAAAATTTCACGCGCCTTTGGTTTATTGTGGTTTTGCTATAAAATATTATAAAAAAATATGCGTCAAATAAACAAAACAATTGTGTAATCCTCGTATAGACCCAGTTTTGCATTATTAACATAATAGTGTTGGTTGAGCAGTCTTAAATTAAGTTATTTCATTATTATATACGTATTTTCCTTGTATAAATAGGTCCGCATGATTTTATTTTTAGGTTATAAATTATTTACAAAATGGCGTTGGTCTATATAGACGGAGAGCTAGCCACGTCAGATATGACACAATAATGAGAGCAACCAAACCCCTCTAGTCAGTTTGGTATACTATGCTTATTTCTAGATCTGGACATCTGGCAGCTTTAAAGTGGTGGAGGTCAAAGAATGCAAACCATTTCAAGAAAACAAATCCTAGAGATCTGGGTTTGATGCAATATTATGAGAAACTATACAAATACTATACAATATTAAGAGAAATTATACAAAAGTTTATGTTGGGGGAAAGTAGTGCCAAACGATGTAAATTATAGTTCATAGTTTGTCGCCTACTGTTTTTGTTTCCGTAATAATGCACAATATTTTTTGGTCTAACCTTTTTATCGATTTTTGACCAGTTTTGATTCGATATTCCAACATATTCACTACAGATAGAATTATAAGGCAAACAACTATCGGTTCTTGAATCTTTTATCTCCATTCTGTTGAGCCGGATTTTGAAATAAATGAGCCGTTATTTTTTTCTGATACTTTTAAAATATGGTCTAAAAAAACACTTTTATCGATATTCGAATGGTGTAAAGAATCTTACATATACGTAACTAGCCTTTTCTCGCGGCTTCGCCCGCGTACTATAAGTACTCAAAAACGATAAGATACCCATGTTGATTTTCAGACTTTGTAAACACATTTGCCACTTTTAGGGGCTGAATTTTCAAAAATCCTGAAACACGTGTTTACTCATTTATTGTTAGGAATACTCCTGTGAAGTTTCGAATAAAATAATCTATTAAATCTTGATTCGCCATACAAACTTTGGACCACCATTTTACCCCCTTAGGGGGTGAATTTTGAAAAATTCTTTCTTAGTACACCCCTAGACCTTATAAGGAACCTACGTGCCAAATTTGGAATCTCTAGAACCAGCGGTTTGGGCTGTGCGTTGATATGTCAGTCAGTCAGTCAGTCAGTCAGTCAATCAGTCAGTCAGTCAGTCAGTCAGTCAGTCAGTCAGTTTCTTCTTTTATACATTTAGATCTACATATCAGGGTTCCTCTTTGATGTCTCTAAAAACTATAGAGATATTTTAATTTTTAACTAATTAACTCAAAATTTATGACCATAAAACCACTTTTTTAGCTTAAACCGGTTCGACTTTGATGTCAAATATCTCGAAGACAATGAATATTGAAGTAAATATAGGATACTATATTGTTTAAAGCCGTTACTGATACTATGATAAGCTATATAAATAATTAGAAAACTAAGGGAATCAGATCTAAGGTCGTTGGCGCCAGGGAGCCCCTTAAAATATAGGCCCTGTCCTTTATAACTGAGACAACTTCGGCAGTTTTTACCTAGTTTGGTATTACTATTTTCCAATTAAAACATTTTGCTAGTCTGTCACTGTGACCTCCACCCATTAAAAGCTGCCAGATGCCAGGATCTAGCAATAAGAATAGTATAGCAATCTAACCAGACGGGTTTTGTTGCTCTCATTATTGTGTCATATCTGACGTGGCTAACTCTTAGTCCAATAGCAGCTCAGTGACCCTTAAAAAAAGCTTATTAATGCCTACAGCATTACACTTGAATAATTATACTATTAAACAACATTAAGCATTATATACTACTTAAAATTGCTATTGTAGACCCTAAGGCACTAAAACAGCTACAAGCTAATATAGGGGATGTTTATAAATTACGTCATCAATTTTTGATGATTTTTACCCCCCCCCCCATCATCCAACCCTTCCCCTGCCAAATAAAGTGACGTCATTAAAGAAAAATGCGTTTTTAGCCTAATTGTAAAATAAAAAACTATTTAGTAGATAATATTTTATAGCATTAAAAGTTTATAGAAACACGAATTTCATTCCTTCTTTTACACATTGAAGCACTTTTTAAAGATGCGATAGATGATGTGATCTTCGGAATGACCCCCCCCCCCCCCTCATACGTCATGCTACCATCACCCGATGTCCAGACCCCCCCCCCATTTGAAATGACGTAATTTATGAACAGCCCCTTATAGTGAATTACTTGGTTTTATAATTGTTTATATTATTGCTATTATACAGCATTAGGAATGTATTACCTACTTATAAATGCTATTGTACACCCTAAGGCATTAAAAAAAGCTGAAAGCTGTATAGCGAATTTACGTGGCATTATAATGGCTAATATTTGTGCTCTTAAACAGCATTAAGCATTTATTTATGCTATTGTAGAACCTAAGGCACTAAACCACACCGAAGCATTAGTGTAGCAAACCAAAACGCAACTGTACAACATTCAGCTGTACAGTTGCATTTTGGTTCGCTGCACTAAAACTAAAGGCTTTAAAAAAGCATTTACATATGCCATTATACAACCGTTATACAGCTTAAAGCTAATGCTTAAAGCTAAAGCTTGGTATAATGCTATTGTAGAACCTTAAGCACTAAAAACAGCTGAAAGCTGTATACCGGATTTACGTGGCATTATAATGGCTAATATTCATGCTCATAAACAGCATTAAGCATTTATTTATGCTATTGTAGAACCTAAGGCACTAAACCACATCGAAGCATTAGTGTAGCAAACCGCAACGCAACTGTACAGCATTCAGCAGTACAGTTGCATTTTGGTTCGCTGCACTAAAACTAAAGGCCTTAAAAAAGCATTTACATATGCCATTATACAACCGTTATACAGCTTAAAGCTAAAGCTTGGTATAATGCTATTGTAGAACCTAAAGCACTAAAACAGCTGAAAGCTGTATACCGGATTTACGTGGCATTATAATGGCTAATATTCATGCTCATAAACAGCATTAAGCATTTATTTATGCTATTGTAGAACCTAAGGCACTAAACCACACCGAAGCATTAGTGTAGCAAACCAAAACGCTACTGTACAGCATTCAGCTGTACAGTTGCATTTTGGTTCGCTGCACTAAAACTAAAGGCTTTAAAAAAGCATTTACATTTGCCATTATACAACCGTTATACAGCTTAAAGCTAATGCTTAAAGCTAATGCTTAAAGCTAAAGCTTGGTATAATGCTATTGTAGAACCTAAAGCACTAAAAACAGCTGAAAGCTGTATACCAGATTTACGTGGCATTATAATGGCTAATATTCATGCTCATAAGCAGCATTAAGCATTTATTTATGCTATTGTAGAACCTAAGGCACTAAACCACATCGAAGCATTAGTGTAGCAAACCAAAACGCAACTGTACAGCATTCAGCTGTACAGTTGCATTTTGGTTCGCTGCACTAAAACTAAAGGCTTTAAAAAAGCATTTACATATGCCATTATACAACCGTTATACAGCTCAAAGCATCATATAATGCGACAAGTTGTTCGGTGAACGTATATAAGAGTTTATACGGTCCTTAAGTTCTAAATAAGTTAACTATTCATACGTTATAATGCTTCCTATGTTACTTGGGTAGCTACGTAGAAATCTTAATTGAGTGGAGTAATTTCACAGCACTTTACATATATTTGCAAACAGTTTTGTTGCTATTAGTATTTATAAATCATGATTGGCATTGATTTTTCGTTGTCGTTGATTTGCCAATAGGGTTGTTTCCACCTACAAAAGTTATTTTAAATTTTCCCATACTTAAAGACCAGGGCTTGTAACCGGTATTTTGCTCCATACTAAAATACCGGTTTTTTTTCGTTCTTTCGTTGACTATTTCACATTTAATCGAAAAATCTTACAATATAAAGTCATAACCTAAAAACAATACGAGTTCTACGTAAAAAACATAAAATATGTAAACATATTGGGTTATTTCGGGGCTTTTTGCGAAAACCGGTTACAAGCCCTGTTAAAGACCCTTTCGAGGCAAAACATGATTTCTAGGACAATGAATGTTTGGTCAATACAGAACGTTTTAACGCCGGTTTTAACTACTTACTTGCGTTTAAAAAATTGGAAACAACCCTATTTGCCCTACAGATGTCAAGAGAGACAAAGATAATCAACAACAATGATGAGATTGCTGATGCTGAGAATGTTGAGGCAAGTCGCGTTATATGGAGATAGTCAGTCTTATACACCGTGGGCTCGAGTAACCCGAAAGATCTTAACCACGCATTTCTGAGACCAAAAGAAGGAATAAGTACATTATTGCAGAGGACGGGAAAGATAAAATCGTGGACGAGCGTTTTTTTCGGACGAAGCGCAGCTGAGTCCGAAAATATAAGACGAGTCCCGAATTTCTATTCCCGCCGGGGCATATATAACGCTTTTCTCCAAATGTGCGAGGAAATAAAGTAAATTAAATAAATTACATATTTAGGTTAGCATTAAATATCATGAATTTATGAATTAGGTGCCCTTTACAATATATTTTTTGAGTATAGAGCACTACTTATACTGCCAATCATCTGCCAAAGTTCATTCAAATAATATTTAAAAACCAATTTTCGTCAAAAACTATTTAGTATTAAATATGCTCCTTTCACACAACTGTAAACCCGTTAAACCTTTAAAATAGTTGTTTTGCCTATGATTATATGAAGCATTCGCACGCTCAGACGCGGTGGTCCTGCAAGCTATGACATAGAACGAGACAACCAAGGTTTTTGATCTCACTATCTCGCTCTATCCTATAGTTTGAAGGGATTGCCGTTCAGACGGTTGGCTGTTTGAAATTATATTTCTTAGTCGAATGAAATGTTTAAAAGGTAACAAACAATGCGGACGACAAGTACAACTTGTCGTCCGCTAAAACAGGACAATAATGATTTTATTTTTTTAAATTTGTATTAGTAAATAATGACGAACTTCACGAACCAATTTTACTACAGTAAGGTGAACATTTCCGAGCACATTGGAGAAAAAAATATTATTTGACTTTAGGTAGTTTCGGTCAATTTCGACAAAAAAAATTTTTTTTTTCCTTTCTTTTTAATTTTTTTACGTTTTTTGCACATGAAAAGTAAATGGAATGATCGTCTAAAATAAATTCGTACATTTTTTTTGTAAAAAATTTGTTTCTGCAAAGTGTTCCTTGTCATGTTCATATCTGTCAATAAGGACGTGTAAACTATTCCCAATAGTGGTAACAACGTCATCGAAAAGGCGTTTTGTGCTGAGTTATAATTTTTAAAAATATTTTTTTATTGGTATTAAGTCTGAAACTAGGCGTATTCCAGAAAAGTTTATAAATATGATAAGGAATAGACTGTTAAAATCTTTCTAGTTATTGGGGTCCACGGTGTATATGTACTTGTCTCTATAGTGTGTACCTCATGTGTAAATCAGAACTACATGTCTTTAGGAAGGTACCTGAGAAAAAACTTTTACAACATAAATTGCTTTCGATTTTTTTCTCGCTTCAGCTTGAAGGTAATGGATAAAACGTCTCCGTACGGAATGATGGATGCTATGGCGGTCGGGGGGTAAGTACGAGTAAGGTAGTTAATCAAGAAACTCTCTTATTAGGCGCATCACACATGTAAGCGCAAATCAGCGCGGAATTTAGCTATGCATAGACGTCTTTTTTTTTATATACCACGACGGTGGCAAACAAGCATACGGCCCGCCTGATGGTAAGCAGCTACCGTACCTATGGACGACTGGAACTCCGAAAGGAGTCACATGCGCGTTGCCGACCCTTTACAAAAAGGAGGATTCACTGTGTTGATGGCTAAAGGAACAAGAAGGTCCCTCATCTCCAACACACTGGGTCCTCTTTGAGCTCTTTGGCAACCTTACTCATCAGCAGGAACACAACACTATGAGTAGGGTCTAGTGCTATTTGGCTGTGGTTTTCTGTAAGGTGGAGGTACTTCCCCAGTCGGGCTCTGCTCCAGATTTGAGCGAGATGACATTCGCTAAACGTGCCCTACCACACTTAGCGAGATGCCAATCATAGAAAAAGTAGGATAATGGTCTATGGTATACAGGGGGTGAAAAAGTGTATATGTATGTATGTATGTATGTATGTATGTATCACTTTATTGCACATAAACAAGTAGGTATAACATAAAAAACAACAGTAACATATATAAAAGATATGCACAAAGGCGAGCTTATCCCTGATAGGGATCTCTTCCAGCCAACCCATGAGAAAATGAGAAAGCTGAAAGCTAAAGCTGCAGGTAAAACACTAATAAATATTTAGGTACATTCATGTACCATACAAATACTTAAACTACATACATAATAGTATAATATACATTACTATAGGTACACATATAATATCATAAATAAATAACTAAATAAATATACACCTATATACATATATATATTAAATACTCAATTCGCAAAAAACATTAAGTGTCCACTAACCACAACTTTTTCAATTTCTCCTTGAGTGAGGAAACAGACTGCGACTTTCTTACATCCACTGGCAACTCATTCCACAATTTAACTGCATAAGCAGTGAAGGACCTAGAGTAAATACGCGAGTGTATATTTAAGAATTGAATCATAAGAATTTGATTTATTAGCTTCAAAGTTTTGTGCTTCAAGATAAGGAAATTCAGTCTCTACTACAGTTTTTTCATCATCAACCCTAGAGCGCTTATAGAGGGGGTGAAAGTAGTAAGTCTCAAACACAAACTCAATGTTTTATTACTCATCATAAAATAATACTAGGCGTTGTCAGGTATAGCTATCGATCAATTCGGGTATAATGAATTTAGATTTGACAAAAAAAAAATATGCCTTCAAAGTAGAAAAAAAATCTTTTTTAAGAAAGTGCTTGAAAATATTTTTATTTTTTTTAACTTCATATAACTGTCAAGTTATTATTAAAATATCGTATAGGCTTTAGCATTTTCAACCGACTTCAAGATTTCGAAGGAGGAGGTTATCAATACATCGGGATCTTTGTTTTTGCTTGTTTTTTTTTTATGTATGTTCACCGATTATTCGAAGACTGCTGGACCGATTCGGGAAAATCTTTTTTTGTTTGAAAGAGTATACTTACTTCACAGTTGGTCCCATTGTAACCAGGTCAGGATCTGATGATGGGATCCTAGAGAAAACGAGCGAACTCCTCAACCATCATAGGCACACCTATAGTAATTTTAGTAATTTTTACAGCAGCTCGAGCATTTGCTGTTGGAAAGGTGGATGCTAAGTGAAGTCGGTTCTTTTTTGTATAAAATTATTTACATAATGCTTGAACAGTTCACTGTATGACAAAAATGACTACGAGAATCATAAAGACTCTATTTTTTGTATTTGTATTTATTTTGTACGTCTTATAGATACAAAGTTACAGGAAGGAAAAAATTACTCATAGGTACTTATTGTCTTTATACTTCTCGTAGACATTTTAGTCATAAAGTCAACTGTTCAAGCATTTTGTGAAAAATACTAAAGCCTATACGATCTTTTAATAATAACTTGACAGTTATATGAAATTTAAAAAAATAAAAATATTTTCAAGCACTTTCTTTAAAAAAATTTTTTTTTTGTATGAAAGCATATATGTTTTTTGTCAAATCTAAATTCATTATACCCGATTGATCGATACCTATACCTGACAACGCCTAGTAGTATTTTATGATGAGTAATAGAACATTGATTTTGTGTGTGAGACTTTACTACTTTCACCCCCTCTATAAGCGCTCTAGGGTTGAATTCAACTTTTGAATATCTTTTAAAAGAATCATTAGATGACGACAAAACTGTGGTAGAGACTTCATTTCCTTATCTCGAAGCACATTTGAAGCTAATAAATCAAATTCTTATGATTTAAGAAAATATACACTTTTTCACCCTCTGTATCTTTATATCTGTATGACTTACAGGTGTATTGTGTATGGGAATATTGTAGACAATTTTATCTTCTTCATACGTTCCATAGACATTTTAGGCATACTGATAACCGTTTAAGCGCCAAGGTTCAAAAACTGACTTTTGGCACCTTTAAATCAAGATGGCGGCCGCGCCCCCCCCCCCCCCTCTCCCTCAAGGTCTCAAATCTATTATTTTCATTACCACCCTTATATCCTACCAATAACCATTAAAACATTTTCTACTCCACCTTTTGTAAGGAAAAAATGTTCCAATGATCGATCTATATATCTATATCCATTATATATATCGTCGCCTAAATACGAGTAGTACCCACAACACAAGCCTTATTGAGTTTACTGTGGGACTAGGTCGGTTTGTGTAAGATTGTCTTATAATATTTATTTATTTCTCTATGGTAGTTGAATTCCGCTAAGTGTGTGGAGCGCCTTGTGAGTGGTTTTCTAGATGTCTGAATGTTACTATAGTAACCGACAGCATAACCGGTTATGAAATTTCATCGGTTACTGCATTCCCTAATACCTACAAATGGACCGTAATAGGTCAACTGAGAAATTGTTAAGTTAAAGAAGGACTCCTCCAAGGTTCACCGGGTATAGGTATCTAAGTTACTCACGGCGGGGAGCCTTTAACACTTCGCCGGATATCCTGTATAATTCACACTTGTTGAATTAACGAGACACTTCTCTTTAAAGGCTACGCTACATGGGTTGCTTTCTAGGTAAAGGTTTCTAGATTTAAGAGTTCAAGGCGGAGTAATTTTTACATTTTTATATAACTCGTAGTCCGCCTCGAACTCAGAACTCGCGATTTCCTTGCAAACGAGATGACCAAGACCTTTATGATGATTTTCTCGCGCCTTCTAGCTCCATGACCCCTACGTCGATCCTGCTCATAAGAGTTTGTATAAACAAACTCTCAAATTATATGTATGTATTTTTTCTGCTACAACCCCAACAACTTTCATGAAGATCAGAACAGTTATCGCGGAATAAACTCTCAAAATCAAAAAGCCATCGAAATGCCGAAACGTTCCAGTAGCCGGAACTTCTTTGTAAGAACTTGGTTCGCTTACGCTCCGCTCGTTCGATTAATCTTTGCGGAATATTATCGAACGAGCGGAGCCTGCGGAGCGTAAGCGAAGTGAAGAATCAATATCAGAATTGACCTCAAAAATCGTCAATCTGGTGACAGGTAGTTACGCTTTCGGACAGTCATCAGCCACCATGGAACCATGTCTAACTATATGAGGGTTAAATACGATTAGGTACATTATACGTTACTTTGACATAGTTCCAACGGTGGGCAAGGGTACCACACGTAGTCATGCCGTTCTTGAGAACGGGGTTTCCCAACCAGCGCCCCACTTGGGTGGCGTAGTGATCTAGCGAACGTGTCAAGATAAGTATAACGCCCCACTTGGGTGGCGTAGAGATCTAGAGAACGTGTCAAGATAAGTATAACGCCCCACTTGGGTGGCGTAGTGATCTAGCGAACGTGTCAAGATAAGTATAACGCCTCACTTGGGTGGCGTAGTGATCCAGCGAACGTGTCAAGATAAGTATAACGCCCCACTTGGGTGGCGTAGTGATCTAGCGAACGTGTCAAGATAAGTATAACGCCCCACTTGGGTGGCGTAGTGATCCAGCGAACGTGTCAAGATAAGTATAACGCCCCACTTGGGTGGCGTAGTGATCTAGCGAACGTGTCAAGATAAGTATAACGCCCCACTTGGGTGGCGTAGTGATCCAGCGAACGAGTCAAGATAAGTATAACGGCCCACTTGGGTGGCGTAGTGATCTAGCGAACGTGTCAAGATAAGTATAACGCCCCACTTGGGTGGCGTAGTGATCCAGCGAACGCCTCAAGATAAGTATAACGTCTGTACCGCGGCGCGGACGGTGCCCGGTTTCGACTCCCTATTTCAGCCCTTAACGCCCCTGGGGGCGTAGTATTTTCAACAGACTACAAGATTTGTTTTTTTTTTTATGAATGTTCACCGATTATTCAAAGACGGCTGGACCGACTTGGAAAATAATTTTTTTGTTTGAAAGAGTTGGTCCCATTGTAACCAGGTTAGTATCTGATGACGGGATCCTGGAGAAATCGAGGGAACTCTTCAACTATTATATGCACACCTATAGTGATTTGAGTATTTTTTACAGCAGCACGAGCATTTGCTTTTGGAAAGGGGTAGGCTAAGTGAAGTCGGTTCTTTTTTGTTTAAAATTATAGTATACTATGAGAGGTGCATGGGGTAAAAGGTTGGGATCTCCTGCTCGAGAACGTTACCCGTTCTGTACGGGAAACGGTCTCGCTCAAGAGTATTTCCAATAGTAAACGGTAACGTTTTCGAGAACGGCACATTACTAGCCTCATGGTTGACTATCTGGACAAGGTTAAAATAAATAAATAAATATTGTTAAGTTCACAGTTTTATTTTTAAGGCAGAAATTCCTACCTTATAGGTACAATCTCACAATTTCAAAAATATGTATAATGTTAATATTATTAATATAGAAATCGAGACACAACTTAAACGTCATCGTTTCTGGCAAACAACAATCAGGTTTTGTAAATATATTTTTCTCAATTAACAAATATAACACAATTTCATTACTTTTCTTATAACAGATATACAGTTTATCTTACTTTATCGTGCTGAAATGGGATCACAGAGAGTCCACAACATTAAAACTACCCATTACATAATTTATGGACCAAGGCTTTTTTCCGTCTAACTGTTACCCCTATAACAATGAACATGTGAAAACTATGGAACAGAATACACAAAAGAGTACCATAACATGTAAAGTTTCACCAGTTAACTTAAAATAAAGATGTACTTTTCAGGTGAATACTATTCTTCTTGTTATTTTTTTAAGTCCTATAACAAGAGCAACAATTGTTGGTTTTGTGCCTGTTTTATGCCTTTACAAAATAATTATCAGCATATTATGTTATCGCGCGCAACTGCATACAAATGCAGCAGTCATGCTGGCTGGAGGGACAGATATAGAATTAAATTATAATAAGTAAAGAATATTGAGATGTACAGTGTCATCTACCTGATCCACCGTGGGCCTGAATTTGACAGTGAAAATAGCAAAACTTACATACTCTTTGACCGCCAAGCATCGGCCGGAAAAATCGTGCCCTCAGCGCCAGCGCGTAAGGCAACTCGCTTATATTTTGGACGTGATAACACGGGCTGGCTCTGAACTCACGACTTTCCGTGCGCGTGATTTGACGTCTTTTGCGGTTAAAGGGTTAAACATCTATGTACCACTTAATGACACGGCATAGCAACATCTAGTTCTGCACTGAAAATCGGCCCTAAAAATGTTCCACACTATATTTCTTGTTATTTCCCTGATCAGGCTTTTGGTGAAACTTTACTTAAATACAAATAAAAAAATACATTGAGTAATATAAATTTTCAAGGATTGTGCGTTTGTTGTTAGCGTTTGTATGCACAAAAAATCTTAATTACCTAAGTTTTCAGTAAAATAGCACAGGAAAAAATAACAAATAGCACAATAAGTAAATTACATGTTACTAGGCTTAAACAACACAGGTACAGAAATAAGCAAAAGAGGCGGATCCGCACTGAACAAGCCGCCTCGCGAGGAAATTTACGCGCGAAGCTGCTCGGTCAGAGTAGTTGTGCCGAGGCAAACGCACACGCGGTCGCAATGCCTTGGCCAAGGCATGTCTACTGGCCAAGCTGCTTCGCGCGGTAATTTCCTCGCAAGGCGGCTCGTTCGGTGTAGACCCGCCTAATCAAGAAAATATTAACACCATTTCATAGTATTATCATAACACTCAAGTAGTTAAAAGAAAAATTAACAAATAATTTCTACACAATACATGCATGACATTTCATTAATGTACTTACTAAGCCTAAACAAATAAATATTAGTCTCTGTACTTGTGAGTTATTATTCTTCCGAGTTTATTAATTGTTACCCATAATGTACAAGTACATACTAACTATGTATAAATAGTTATCTTACAGCTACAAAATCATAGGAAATGGAAATGTGACTGAACACAATATGTTACAATATTTGCTAGGCATACCATATAAAGTCAACAGTAGAAGTTGCATAACGGGTGAAGTGTACAAAATAATCCTGGCACAAGTTTATGGTAAGAATACAAGCTAGTGGCACCAAAACCATCTATTAATATAATTATCATTGTTATAATTTACAGCTGCGCCGGCATATTTAATGTTGATCAGTCCCTCAAGTATGGTTTCAAACCGGCCTGAAGAGTGAGTGAAGATTATTATAGAATTTGGAACAACTAATCTGCTAAGCTACTTCTGCTGTGACTGTACTGTACAGTCACCGGCAATAGTATCTTCCTACATGAAGGACGCAAAAATATGTGACACACTCTTATTTGTAAGGCCATAAGAGTGTGTCACATGTTTTTGCAGCCTTTGTATAGGATGATACTATTGCCGGTGACTGTACAAGGTGTTTGTGGTTAATGATAGGTATTGTTGGTAGTCACTGCACTATTAAAAAAAAAGTGTTTTGTTTTACAAGTAATCGAAGGAAATGTGAATATTGCTTGAAATTATATTAACTTGAGCTAGTAGTTTTTTGTTATTGCACAAGTTCAGTCAAAATTACAATATTTTTTAAACATTCCTTGTTTAAAGTTAATAAACTTTTCTTTAACCTTTTGACCGCCAAGCATCGGACGGGAAAATCGAGCCATCACCGCTAGCGTGCAAGGCAAACCGGTTATATTTTGGACGTGATATCACGTGCTGGCGCTGAGGGCACGACTTACCGTGCGCGTGATATGACGTCTTTGGCGGTCAAAGGGTTAAAACAAATATTCAATTCATTAACTCATTAACCATGTTAACAAAGATATGTTAACATAGATAACAAGGGTAACTCTGAAAGCAGATTTTAATACGCTATTATTACTGTTCTAATATTTTATATTTACCATTCAACTTAGAGAGCTGTCCCAACATGAGAACAGTGTTAATTAAGTTTTCAGAGTAAATCCGTTGATTGGTTTCCATTTTCCTTAACTTTTGTACCACATACTTGGAGAAGAATTCTAGGTCGTTGTCGTTTCCTTGGGCCCTGCCATCGGATTCATCATTGCTATGCTTGCGTTTTGTGCCTTTAGGACTCGTTTGGGTTGTTAATAAATGGGACTTCCGTTTAGACAAATCACTTGATTTTCTTTTGCCTGTAATATCTTTCTCGGTGATTGCATGGTTCAAGTCCTCGCCAAGATCATTTGCCTCTTCTGCGTTAAGGTGAATAGTCAAGTCATCGGGTACTGTCACCATCGGTACATGGTTGTCAGAGAATAAGGGTGAAGGGAGAAAAGATACTCGCTTGCGAACCTTCACAGCGGAGTTCTTCGGTTTTTCATGTACACTCTCAAAAGACGGCACAGCTACTGTGTGCCTGCGATTAGACTTTTCCTTTTTTGCATCAGGTTTGCACATACGGTTGATAGATTGTTTGCTGCTCCAAAAGTTCACTTTGATTTTCTGTTTAGGCTTCTTATCCAATGCTAGATTTCTTACTAAAACTTTTGGAAACATGTACCGAATATCATCGTCTCGTTCCACATTTTCTTGTTTCTTGACGGGTTTTATGACAGTTTTGTTAGCATTGTTAAAGAACTCTGTATTCAGCTTGTACCGTACGGTATCGTCGTCCGACTGATAACCATTGCTCTTTGAAGCCAATTTTGAAGAACTTTGTCTCATTATGCTTCTGTTTCAAGGTTTATATCTAAATATAAAATAGGACACCGTTTAAATCACAGGATTGCGATAGTTTTGTGTATCTGAAACATTAAAATGAACATTATTTCAAGTCACTTCCTAACTTAAAAGGTTTTCCCGCCGAAATTACGGGATGGATTTGACTAAATTAAACAATGTTTTTGACAGAGAAAGATTATGATAACTGTTTACTTCATATAAATGAGGAATTAGACACAATTTAGATAAATAGTAAAGTAGAAGCGAGACATATTAATGACTAATCAAGCGTTACTATAATATCATTTGAGGTTATGCTGATAGCTACTTTCAACTATTTCGCATGTAGATACATGACACCAATACATTATAAACAGTACTTCATGATCTTTTGCATTATTGTTCAATTAATTTGTGTTATAAAGTGACTCTATCCGACAAAAATATGTCTCGTCATCATTAACTTCACGTAGCTCTTACCAATTACATAATCAATATTCTTAATAGTGTAAAACGTACCTGCTAACTTTGGATTCTCATACACACAATTCACAATCACTGTGTATTCCAATAGAAGCTGAAATAATATGATTTCGTACACAAACACGAGTCCACAGTACATAGATACTATAGATAGCCTTCATGACGCAAAGAAGTTCCACATTTATCCGCAAGTGGCGGGGTAAACGCGCGGTAAACATTATTGCTGCGTTCGTCAATAATAGTGACCGTTTAATGTAGCAGAATAAAAACATGCCGTTCGTGAACAAGAAATTTCCTTCGGCATGTTTAAAGCCCTGTTACACTTGTCCTAGTTAGCTTCCTAAATGATTTAGTGACTAAATTTAATCAAGTGTAACTGAATTTAGCAAGTAAATTTACTATGGAAACAAGTTAGGATCGTAATTAGGATGCTAGTTGGGACACTAAAAAAAGTAAAGTGTAACAGGGCTTTTAGTCTGGCTGGCCAAAAATTGCAGTAGCAGTAGAAGTAATAAGCTATACTCATCCCTTATTCAGTAGTGAAAGTACTACCATAAGAAAGAGACAGTATGATTCTCTCTGTCTTGCTTTAAGTAAAAACCCTGGCCAAACTATATTTAGGACCTGTCAAAACAGTATTTTGCATTTATTCTAGATATACATACTAGCTATAGATCTGTCATGGTAATAATAATGCCAAGATTTAACGGGATGGTCTTATTAAACGTTCAATAGGTATGACAGAAAAGACGCTATTATCATTGGTCCTATTGTATTCTCACATTGTAGTCTCACATTGTGATTATTGCTTTCTTCGAAAAGGCCCTAAGTACAATATAAACGTTTTCACACCACCTATTCGAATACGGGCTTTTTCTTCCCTGCTAGGAGGGAACAAAGTGGCACTTTTCTGTTCGAGGACATTAGTTTTGTTTTCAGTCAGTCTGTTATGAGTATGACAAACAAATTGCGTAATAAATTAATCGATTCTTTATAATCAAAATGCACATTAAGCACATATAAAGTTAAAAGAAATATGATTCAACAATAACATTTCTTATTTTCGTCTAAGGTGGTGTGAAAAGTATGTGTCACATAGGAGCAAAACTATTTTCAACTTGAGCGTTAACACTTGAATCCCTCACTTTGCTCAAGAGTCTACTTTAGAATCCCTCGCTATGCTCGGGAATCTATTATAGACTCCATCGCTTCGTTTGGGATTCAATGCACGCCCTCGCCGTAAATATTTCATTTTGCTCCCTTGTTACACAATCTACTATTGTTACCCTCCACCGCTTTCTGAAGGGGAACAAAGAAACCGATTAAATTATGAAGGCTAGTAACGGTATGCTATTCAGCCATCTTGAAACGTGTTTTAAAATAAGTCGAGTTGCATGCAATGATATTTACTATGGATGGGTAACTCTAACAAAATGAGCACAAAAAATACTTCCAAAGTTATTTTATAACATAACTAGCCTTTTCCCGCGGCTTTGCCCGCGTACTATAAGTACTCAAAAAGGATACGATACCCATGTTGATTTTCAGACTTTATGACCACATTTTCCCCTTTTAGGGGTTGAATTTTCAAAAAACCTGAAACACATGTTACTCATTTATCGTTAGGAATACTTCTGTGAAGTTTCGAATAAAATAATCAAACAAATCTTGATTCGCCATACAAACTTTGGACCCCCATTTTACCCCCTTAGGGGGTGAATTTTAAAAAATCCTTTCTTAGTGCACCCTTAGACCTTATAAGGAACCTACGTGCCAAATTTGGAATCTCTAGAACCAGCGGTTTGGGCTGTGCGTTGATATGTCAGTCAGTCAGTCAGTCAGTCAGTCAGTCAGTCAGTCAGTCAGTCAGTCAGTCAGTCAGTCAGTCAGTCAGTCAGTCAGTCAGTCAGTCAGTCAGTCAGTCAGTCAGTCAGTCAGTCAATCAGTCAGTCAGTCAGTCAGTCAGTCAGTCAGTCAGTTTCCTCTTTTATATATTTAGATTAAATGATTCTGTTATATTTATCCATTTTGACAATCATGACATCTTTGTCACTCTCGTTGTTAGAAAATTACAGTTTGTCTCTTTCTCACGCGGGTGACGGGAGCTCATTGACACGTCCGCATCTCTCGCTTGCCGGGGCGCGACTAGCGACAATTGTTTGAATTCACTCATTTTAAGTGCTTCACTTTTGGAGCGTGCATAACCCATCTGTCATTATAATATATCATAGGTTGCATGTAGGTATTCTGTAGGTACATCTTGGGGAACGCGTGATTCAACTCTAGAGATATTTGCTTTGAAATTCTAGGTCTTAGGTACTAGCTGTTTCGATCGCCTTGATTGCAATTACCTACTATTGTCATCTAGTCTCGTATGTCCACAAGATCACGAAAAAAAATTTAACAAAAAGTAGAAAAATAAATATATTGTATGCATATCGTTATAACTTCATTCAACTACAACCTACTTTAAAATGAGCATAATTCATACGTATATTTTTGGCACTTATTACCTATTTAGTAGGTAAACGAATGATAATTACATGCATAATCGTCGCTATAAATATAAGTATTTACAAAATAGGTATTTATACATGTTGTTATCATTATCACTTAACATCATTACACTTGAGTATGTAAACTTCTTGATGGTGATTTTTTAATTAATATATAAGTGCATTCGGATAATTTCGTAATTCGGGAAATTCCGAAAACTACAAATTTCTACTAAACGCGGAATTTTAATGCGCGCTAGCAACAGTCTTCTTGACGCTCATTTAACTGGCCCCCCCGCATCCGTCAGCTCGGAACGCCATCGATGGAATCACGTGAGTTGCGCGCCATTTTTGTGAGCGAGTGCTATTTTCCGCGTTTTTGATTTTTCGGAATTAGCCGCACATCAGTAAATCGGAATTTTGGTAAGTAAATTGGTTTTAATCCTTTTCTATTTAATAGAATTTCGATTTTAATTACTATTCAATGGACTAAGAACCTTCTAGTTTGAAAAATTTGAATTTTTCGGATTAACCCGCACTAGGGAATTCCGAATCAAAGAGTGTTTCGGAATTACCCGACTTTATTACTCCATAGTATTACCCCAATGGTTCTCAAACAATCAATTGTACTATACTATGAATATGAATTTTCGTAAATATTCTAGCCTGTTAGTAGTTCACTAAGCATACCTGTGCTAACTCGGGTCAAGTTCTAGGGATTTGATATCGATATATATTAATACATATGCTAATTGAAAATCCTCGATTACTAACTATAACAAAGATAGAGAGATAATAAAATTATGCGGATGTCATTTCAATAAAATCCTCCCTCCTCCTCACCGCCCTATTTCTGCCCCAGTCCAAGTTGGGTCAGTACGGGTTGCACAGGGCGGCTCCTCATCACTTCGGGTTCGGGAGTTTAAATACCGCGAGCCATCCGTCAAATACGTCATTTAGGATTTATAATAAGTGTGTAGATAAAGCAGTGTATGCAACTGTACGTAATCTTATTACGAAACTCTCCTGTGGTTCTTTTCATTAAACGACACTCGTATTTTAAGGACCCTTATTACGTAACAGTTGCATAAACTACTATGGTGATACTTGTTATGATACTTGTATCATTAAAGTTTGAGAACCACTAACTCCATGTCGGATAATTCCGAACTAAAAGTTTGTTAAACACCTGTTTAGGTACTTCTATAAGCACAATCGGAAAAAAAAAGAGAGGGAGGGTACATCTGATTGAAAAGCGAATATTTGCTTTATGTTTCAAACAAATACGACATAATTTAATTGTATTCCGATTTACCCGAGCTAATTTGGAATTGCACTTTTATAACTAAAATAAATTATAGATTTGTAACACATATATCTAATAAATCCAAAGTTATTTATGAATGTTCGTGACAATGAATACATGATTAGTCCATCCAGTAAATAAAATTTTCATTAAAGGTCTCGAAAAATCTACCTATACCGGATGGTTCACGAACAAACGTACATACCAGCAACTAGTGCAGAAATGTTTCGTTATTACTCGAATGCACCCTACCTATTATTATCTTTATACGTAATTTTTTTGATATTATTGATGCGCAAGATCAGTTTTATCCACAAGATGTGACATAATAAAATGGAAAACTATCACATTGATCACTTAAGAACAATCAATAGATTTACAGTACCTTCAAGCGAAACTGACAGCTTTTCAGGTTATTTTCGTAAAATTGCCTTTCAGTCACAATGATAATAAGTTAATAACCTAAGCGTCTTAATATAAGTATATTTTTGGCATTTAAGCAAATTAGTACTTACTTATTAGATAATATATATATTATCATAGGATTATAATGTATTAATAGAAAAATCTTAATTACGAAAAACTTACCATATGATTCTTCATTGATATCCAGCCCATTTTGGCCCGGAATTTAATTTTCAGTTTATTTTCCGTGGTTGCTGGATAAAACTCACAATAAAGGACGGAAACACGTGTATTATAGATACTGGCGAGTGCTTTGTTATGTACACGGACGTGGCAAGGTTATGTGTGCCCGCGAGATCTCTTCTCAGACTGAATGGAGGCTGTGCGCAATGCGGCAATCGTACGTACGGAAAATATTAAAAGTTAATGGTTCATCTTTTTCTAAACGACATTAGTTAAATCATGGTGATTAATAAGTTGACAAAAATATATCGCTTTAATGTAAATATTTTTTATAAAAAATAAATTGCAAAACAACTGCCTGCTAGTAAAAACTTACTTACCAGTAATTGTTTGTTGACGTAAATCGAAAACTGCAAGCACAAAAAAAACTTCCTTAACAGCTAAAGCTTCGCAAAAGAAGAACTTTCAAGCACTGCATTAAAAGCGGGAAAAGTTGAAACTATTGATTCAAGCTGCAGGTTTTCTGCCCATGTGCAAAGGCTTTGGCGCTTGCGCTCTCGGTTTGTGCCCAGCTGCCTGTCGGAATGTAAACACTTAGAAGAAAGAGCGTTGGCCATCAAAGAAATATTTTAGTAGCCGCCTCAGCCGGCTAGTCTGAGATATATACCTAACTTTGAATGTATACCTACTGTATAGACATGAAGTGCATGTGTTATTTCTCATAGTAGGGGTAATTTTACATTGACAATAATTTAACGTCTTACCTACACATTGTTAAGAATCCTTTATGATTTTTAAAATATTCACTAACTGATATAAATAACCAGTAATTCGCCGATATCTTCAAAAAGGATAAAGAGTTCTAGGGGCCTTCAAAAAAAGAAGTCTAGGTAGAGTTTGCCTAGCGAGTCGAGTCACCAGAAAATCGGGGTAAATTCAAAAACCGCCGTACTTGGCAATTAAATTTGTATGAAATAAAATGACAGCTCGAAACTAACAGCTTATTCAATATGCTAAATTGCTACCATATATCTAAAGAAATCAAAAAAATTGCTTGTGACACGACTCGTTGGTTACTCTACCTACAGGATTTAAAAAATTAACGCTCATCTAGACCAAACTGCAAAGTCCACAATCTACTGCAAACTATTGCCACTATGTAGGCTATGCGATTGTTTGTAATGAATATGGGATAGCAAATAAACATAGATATTGCTTTTTTTACGGTCCAGAGATACCTGACTGATTACGTAAAATTTTGGGAGACAAACACAGATTAAGCTTAAATGTCTGTTACCAATACTTAAACATTTAACGTAGGCAGATACCCGGAAAATAATCCGAAATTACGTTTTTCTATTATAATATTGTTTTTGACTTGTTTTGGTACAATAAAGAGTTTTTACATTACATTAAGTACTTACCTACTGCATTAATTACTGCTCAAATATGTTAATTTCTCAAGTACAGTACAGGGGGTAAGAGAAATATTGCAAACGAGAGTGTACAGGGGGGCGGTTTTAAGATTCGAGCGCTCGAATATGACATTTAAAACTCTGAATAACACGAAAAAATGATGTTTTAAAAATAACAGCGATAGTAATTTAAAATCATGATTATTTATACTATTAATTTCATGCATAAATAATGGCGACAAACTTTTGTGTGCGATTATATTAGAGATGTTTTTTTTTTTTTTTTTTAATTGGGTTTTCCACTCATACATTAGTATGTTATTCAATCAAATACAAACATTGAAAACATTGAAAAAATAATCAACCCATTAATAGATTATATTAGAGGTTAAATTATTTGAATTCGAGCGCTCGATTGTCAAAAATCGGCCCCCAGAAGCCCGACACGAGAGCGCAGTCAAGGGTTTTTTATAACACGAATTTGCAAAATTTTAACCCCCGAATCTAATACAATGTTTTTCATCACACTTACGAAGAAAAAAAAAGTTTTATGACCAAAATCATGAGTTTACCAAAAATACACAACTCCCTAGGGAATAAGTTTTTCTCTCGCTCTGCTTTTGTGTGTTGCACACACACAGTGTGCTACGCCTTATGAGCAAGTGTGATGATAATTCATAGTTATCGTAGGTAGGTCTTACCTGAGCTCTTACTGCAGCAAGATGTATTTGCGTCGCCCTGTAGTCATATTTTTTCATAGAAATGTCCTCCTGCCAAAGAATAAAAAACATTATTTTTCTACTCCTGTACTTTTATCTGTCATTTATACATTCGTCAACACCTTTATAAGGACATAGATAATACACTCGATGAAAAGTCTATCTAGTCTATTCCCCAAAATAACACTTGTTCTATAAAAGTGCCAAAATAGTATCGCGTAATCGCGTGCAAACACGACTATTAATATAAAATAAATTACTGCCAACCTAAGAAACCTAAATAAACGCAGCGTTTTTAGAAAAAAAACTTTAAAAAAGAAAAAATTAAAAGAACCACAGACCTACTTCGTAGTTTTTTATGTTTCCCGTTCGTTTGTTAGGGCGAATTGCAAACTTTGAAAGTAATTTAGGTATTTTTACTAATCTCTGTAGCTCTTTAATAATTGATCAAATAACGACGGTGTGTATTTGTGTTAGTAATGTTAGTATTATTGAAAAATAGTGTTTTAAAAGGTAAAACTTAAATGATTGTTGATTATGTTGACAAAATAAATGCGATATCCATGAAGTTTTCAATTTCGCATTTTATGTAAAAGTAAGTGTATTCGTAGAAAAAGTATTGTATGCAACGTCGTATAAGTAGGTAAAAAAATGTTCGTGGCGTTTTTCTTAACAATTTTCGCCTGCGGCTCAAATTGTTACCCACGCCACTCACCTTTTTTGACCCCTCTTATACAACTGTTGCATAAACTACTATTATTACACACAGGTTAGTTTTAGTAATTAGGTTAATTGTCCTATTATGCATTAGTGTGCATTTTTAAATTTATTTTTCCATCATTATAGTATTTAGCGTGCAGGCAAGTGGTGGCATGGGATAATAGTTTACGCTTCAAGATGGCTGCATCGTCTTTGGAATAGTTTTTTGTTTTTTGCTCATTTACGTAGTTCAGTGTGTAATATTGATAGCTTATTGTGCGGTGACCTAACGAACAAGTGTACAGCTAATGAAAAATTAGTCCCAAAACGCGAGTAACCATCCTTTAGTTGAACAAACGGTTATCCGGGGTCCCGGCCACCCACGTGTTTGTAAGGAGGCTATCACCTTACAATCAACAAGGCCTTAACCGAACAACGTTGCTTTTATTTTATTTTACTCAAATGAATGAAATCATAAGTGTACCTTGACATTGGCAGAATTCACCTCGCTAAAATAGGCGAGGAGTAAAAGCCATTAATTAAAAGAAAAAAAAAAGTGGTGGCATTATTGAGCAGAGAGGGCAATGGAGTCGCCTTACATTTTATGATAGAATGTCTAAAATATACATTTCTTATTCAAGTAGTGGCGATATTTTAGGTTCGAATTATTGAATTATTTTTCATATTATTACTCAATTTAATTAGCCACACTAAAAAAGACTTGGAATCATCAGCCAAAGGTCTAGCGGAGAAAACGACGGGGGATTCAATAATTCGATCTAAAAATATTAGCGATCCTAAAAATAAAATACATATTTATATTTTAGACAAAAGAAAAATTAATCAATAGTCATTCAATCATAAAATTTAACCTAGACGACTCCATTGCCCTCTCTGCCTAACAATGCCACCACCTGTTCGTACGTTAATTAATATTTTACTGCTTAAGCGCGCGAAGTTTTGAAATGCTTTAGTAGGTACAAATACAAATACTTTTTATTGCACACCTCAATAAAATACAACAACACAGTACACAGATTAAAAGTAGAGGCAGTCAACAGGTGCCTACCTACCTACCTAATTTATTAGTTTTATTACCTAGGTACCTAATTTATTCGAGTGGCTTTGGCTTGCTCTAGTTCAGATGGATCTTCAGACTTGGAGCCTTAAAAAATTCTTAGACTGTGCTCCTCTATTAAATTTAATACGTAATGTACTCTCTGGTGTGGCCAAAAAGTCAAATGTTCCCGCCTGACACGACGCTACACTAGCGCCTGTAACGGTGAGCCTTATTACTTCACTCCCTACTAGATAGTACAATTTTATGACAAGCTTCATTGTAGGCTAAGATAGTTTCAGCACCCTATAACAGATGGCGCTGTTTACAAATTCAACCATACACGTTAATAACAGAAGTCAGCAGATGTCGCCTATGTTTTGATCATATCATATCTAAGCACAAGCACAAATTACGAGTACCTACTACGCTACGGTATGTTTTCAGAAGCATAAACTTTTATGAGAAAAGTTTGAAAGCAGTTTGTGAATAAAACAATAGCACGTTATTTAAGCTTGTCAAACGTTTAGATTTCATACAAAAAGTTATATTAAATAACATCATAGCCTGCTTGCGTCAGCTATACAAAATATTATGTCAATTTGTTGAAATTGCGTGTTAAAGTAACTACTTTAGGAGAACTACTCTGACTGACAGTGAGGTGCTTTGATGAAATAAAATTCACTAAAAAGTGCATTTTCCACAACTTTAATCACAACTGAATTACCGGCAATTTACCGATTTCCCAGTAATTTACATACAGTGACTTCCTGCCTCAACCATAGACAGACTAGTTCTAGTATTGTCTAGTGTTCCGTGGCCTCAACAGACGCAATTATTGGGGTTGAACATATCTATTTTCAAGTACCTATATTGCGTAATTATATTACTTGGAAACTAATTTCGTAAGCACCCTTTCCGGGATAAAATATGCTGCTGTGATGCTGCTGCTTCAAGAATCGGGCCAAGTAGAATTGATACGTTTACGTAACCCCATAATCAGGCTCAGCGTGAATTTTTAATGACGTTCAGCTACCAGCATTTGTTTTAGCTTTGCAGTGTATAAGCTGGCGGTTAAGCATGTGATTTTTCAAAAACTCCGTCACAGTCATTGATTTATTATGTATTCTACTAGATGTGACATCTAGAACAAATTTTGTGCGCCATATTTGGCGGTTGACAGCTATGACTGAATCAAAGAGTAGAATAGACTTGTAGTGATTTTCACTACAACTTTTGGGACAAAGAATTTCTTAGGGATGTCATCTCCTGTTACTCAATGGTCACAGTGCCGATTGTTTTATAGATAGGTACGCTAAATACAGCGCTGAATATAGATCAAGTTTAGTGTGTATCCCGCCTTAATCAAAGTTAACCTGTTATAAAATACCTAAAGTAACTTGCAATCATATATAGCACGACGCCTTCGTCGTATAGCCTTCTATAAGATAAAAATATCTGGCATGCTTATGAGCCTTATGACCATAAATAAGATTGTGTCTTGTGTAAGATATTTTTGCGTGAGATAATTACTCGTATTGCAGATAACTGTAGATAGGTACGTATTGCAGTCTGCGGTGGAATGCTTATGCAATCCTGCATCACTCCGAAAAAGGCGGAGATGGCATTCGTTGGGTTTTTAATAGACGATAGTCGGGTCGTCTCTGCCCAGAGCCGTAGCTGAGGGTGGGCGGGCATTGCCCTATACCTTAGAAATTACCATCGACTATGACAATAAAGGAAATGCCATACCTTAAAATTGGCCATGCCCTACCTTGAATTAGCACTACCCTATCTTAACCGCAACTCTGGTTACGGCCCTATCGCTGCCACGTAGACCGTCATACTCATCTCAATCTCCTAGAGACTGTCCGTAAACGCTTTATCCCAACGTATAATAGGTGACTGACTGACTCCACGCACCTGTATCTCGTTGACTTTGCTATACACGTTGGTTTCCAACCCGCGGGCCTGGTGACGAGAGAGCGCCTCCAATGCGTCCTGTTAACAAAAACATCGTATAATAGCTTTCCAAGCCGCTTTTACTTCTAATCTTGGATGTAGGATGAACACTAAATCGCTTGATTCGTTTCGGTAGCTATCGATTAGCAGAATCGTATCGTTTACCTACCTTAGTATGGATCGTAGGTCGATATTGTAGGTAAAAAATTGTGAACTTTATTATATCTTCATTCTTTCCAAAAAACTTGAGAATATAAAATCGTCATTCAATAAGTACTTTCCAAGTTTCCACCCCTGTTCATGTGAAAAAGTAAATCTTTTCAATTACTGGGACGTATTCAAATTATTACGTAATTCCAAAATATACGCTTTACGTGTCTTGCGTCGCTTGTCAATCGAAACGCGAACTCATCCAGCGGACTAAATGGAGGCTTCCGTTGAACTGATTTATAAGGAAAATATCCTGCAGGAGCCCGCCCGAACAAGGCGGTCGACGAACTTGAGTTTGTAGGAAACGTCTTTAGTAATTTCATTTAACACACGCAAATCGAGGTTTGTGAGCAACGACAGAGAAGCTTTATTGATTGAGTGGGATCGTTGGTTAAATAAAAATATACTTAGTCTGTTATTAAATCAAATACAAATATTGAAATCATTGAAAAAATAATCAACCCAACAGGCCTTGAAACTGCATCGATACGTCTTGCCGGGGCTCGATTGCTTTACCAATCTAGCTATGGGTCAAGTAATTGGTAAAGCGATCGAGCCCCGGCAAAGTGTATCGATGCAGGTTCAAGTCCTGCTGGGTTGATTATTTTTTCAATGTTTTCAATGTTTGTATTTGATTTAATAACAAACTATTGTATGAGTGGAATGCCCCACTTTAAAAACATGCAAAAATAATAATATCCCTAGCCACTGAGATTATATAAGTACTTTTAAGTACTTAATCCGTTACGTTCGTCCCGCCGGCATTTCCTCACCCACGAAGCTACGTACCTGCAGCTGCTTGATCTGCATCTCCAGGTCTTGCGCGTCCTTCCGCAGCTGTTCGTAGCTCATACGCGCCTGGCCGCCGCCCATGCGATCCAGCAGCATCTCTCCCCGCAAAACCGGTGGCATCACCTCCTGTATGCAATATCCATATTTTATAAGTATGTAGGTAGTCATTCATTAACATGAATAACCAGCTGGTGATGTGTTCAAAATGACTGATCTTGGCACAATTTTGGCACAATTTTGGGCATTTTGAACTCGCTAAATTAATTTCGCTGCTGACTGTACAGCATAGGTACAGTTGCATTCCGCAATTTTCAAGGTAGAAAGCTAAAAATTGGTATGCGGACTATTTGTGACTAACAAAAAAATCGTGCATAAGCTATAAAGACAAATAATATCGTCTACAGTAGCGTATTAAAATAATATTCTGTTCCGAGTTCTCTTCTGTGTTTTAAATCGGGAAAGGGGAACCGTGTTACCCCGAATTTACTGCGAGCGAAGCCGCAGGCAAAAGCTAGTATGAAATAATTTGAGAAGATGCGCCTTTTTACATACTTTCTACGAAAATTGTTTTAAACATTATCGGATTGGCAATTTTTTAGTTATCTTTAAATAATTTCTTCCATAGGCACCAGATACGAACTTTTAGTATTAGTTTGGTTCTTATTCCATTAAAGGTGTGGAACCCTCCATTATGAGTGTACCGACACGTACTTGGCCGGTTTTTTAGGTATGAGTTTTTTTATCGTAAGCGCTTATAGTCTGCGAAGCGTTAATTTATGGAATTAGCAGTCTTTATATGTTTTATATACTTACACGTATTCTTATAATCTGAAACAGTCAGGCAACACACATTCTACACTCCCGTGCAAATAATTCGGGTCAGTACGAAAAACTATAATATCTCCTAAAATAATAAGCTAGGAGCCTGAATTAAATTGTGTATAATAGATAAATGCATAGTTAATAAAACAACGTCAAGAGTTAGAGATGATATTCACTTGTTTATTTAATTAACATAGTAAACACGATATCAATTAATTATAGGTAAAAAGCAACCGTGGTACCTCACACACAAAACTAAAAACAAAAAAAAAGTAAAACATATCAATACTTCGTATTGCCTCGGGCTCTTCTTACAGCTTCTAAACGATTGGGCATACTGTTTATTAAGTTTCTTATGCGTTCTTGCGGGATATTAGCCCATTCTTCCACTAACGCCTGTTTCAGGTCTCTAAGTGTAGCTGGGGCGGGGTTTCGATTTCTTACACGCCTTCTGAGCTCGTCCCATACGTGCTCAATCGGATTTAGGTCCGGGCTTCTCGAGGGCCAGTTCATAGTGTTGATGCCAACCTCCTCAAAATAATCTTCCACAATCTGTGCGGTGTGTGGCCTGGCGTTGTCATGCATGAACATTGAGTTTTCACCCATATTAATTAAATATGGGACTACATGCTCATTAAGGATCTCTTCCACATACCTGGCACTAGTTAACGTTCCATTTTCTATCAAAACTAATTGCGTGCGACTCTCTGAAGAGATTCCAGCCCAAACCATAACATACCTACCGCCGAAAGCAACATTTTCTTCAAAACAGGCTGGAATAAAACATTCACCTGGCCGTCTGTAAACTCTTCGCCGCCCGTCATGTGCATAGAGCATAAATCTGGATTCGTCAGAAAACATAATTCTTGCCCGTTCTACGGCACCCCATCGCCTGTATTCGCGTGCGTAAAGTTTCCTTGCAGTTCGATGCCCTCTGTCAAGTTTTGGGCCATTTGCCGGTCTATGTGGGGTCAAATTAGCTTCACGAAGCCGCCGCCTTACAGTCCACTCGCTGATGTCATCTTTTCGGGTCTCCCGAAGTTGGTTTTTGACTTCAACTGCAGTGAGATGCCGATTTCGGAGCATTGTTGTTACAATAAATCGATCTTCTCTAGCCGTAGTACATCTCGGCCTGCCGGTTCCTGGTCTTCGAAGGTTCCTGCCAGTTTGTAGGAAACGTTGGAGGACCCTCTGCACCGTAGATAGTGATACGCCTGTTCTTCTTGCTGTATATCTCTGACTTCTGCCTTTTTGTAACAAAGTGACGATACGTGTACATTCATCTTGTGTTAGCGACATGATAGTAATTCAATAATGACCATCAAAGTCAACAAAAACTGCCTTTTATCATTTTGCTTTGACAGATTGAAAACAAAAGTGAGAAAACAATCAAAAGTGAAATAAGCTCAATTTGAATGTGGAACCAAATTCGACTTTTTTTAAAATAAAACTTTTTCCAGAATTCTTGTAGAACATTGAAGGTTCAATTTAATTCGATATTAAATTGTCTTTAATACACAGTTAGTTTCCTGCACATATCGCTATTAATTTGCAAAATATAAGGGTTTTTGTCACTGACCCGTATTATTTGCTCGCGAGTGTATGTTCATTTATAATTTAAAAATGGATATACCGAAGGACTCATATGTATTATATTCAACCTAAAATCTAGCCTCCTTACTGATTACCTTAGTTCTAGCTGTTATTCATGTATTAGTGCTGGCTTCCTTGTAATGTGATAATTATAATTATTGAAACTGATATAATTCATGTAGGCATAAATTTCCTTTTGAGCCCATAGTCTTAATGGAAATCGGTACTTATTCCATTTTTTTTCGAATCAAGCTGTTGAATAAATAGACCTAACCCAAAAATACCTAATTACCAAGATTTTTCAGAATAAAGTGTATAACCGCCATCTTCGATTTAATAACGGACATAATTTTCGAAATCTACACCCCTTAATTAGCCGAAAAGAACTACCATGACGCTTTTTTGAATAAAGTATATAACCGCCATCTTGGATTTAAAAACAGACATCATTTTCGAAATCTACACACCCGAAGTAGTCGAAATTGGCTATTATGACCATTTTTACAAAAAAAAATATTTCAGCCATATTGGAATTTAAAACAAACCTAATTTTCGAAATTCGAAATTTATTATACTTTTAATTCGAAAAGTATCTCCAACAGTCCCAACTGATTAAGTAATAATCCGTGTTTGGTGTTAGATGCCCCAGGTAGCAAACTGACGTCAGCGACGCACAAGCGACGTCATTTTTATGTCATATTAAGGTCTGTCATTTATTCGCTGAAAACGTACGTTATAGTGACGTCAATTTAAGGTCAGGTTAAAAAGTGGACGTCCTACTAACGTCAATTAAGGGTCATCATCTGGACGTACCATATTCACCGCAAAGTGGACGTCTTAATAACGTCAATTTTAGGTCAGCATCTGGACGTACCGTATTCGTCGCAAAGTTGACGTCTTAATAACGTCAATTTTGGGTCAGCATCTGGACTTTCTGGACGTACCGTATTCGTCGCAAAGTGGACGTCTTAATAACGTCAATTTTAGGTCAGCATCTGGACGTACCGTATTCGTCGCAAAGTTGACGTCTTAATAACGTCAATTTTGGGTCAGCATCTGGACGTACCGTATTCGTCGCAATGTGGACGTCTTAATAACGTCCATTTTAGGTCAGCATCTGGACGTGCCTTATTCATCGCAAAGTGGACGTCTTAATAACGTCAATTTTAGGTCATTACCTGGACGTACCGTGTTCGTCGCAACGTGGGCGTCTTAATAACGTCAATTGAAGGTCAGCATCGGGACGTACCATATTTACCGCAAAATGGCCGTCTCAATAACGTCAGTTTAAGGTCATCACCTGTACTATGTACGATGTACAGTAAGACGTACAGTATCCGTCGGCAACTAGAAGTTTTGCTAATGTCAATTTTTGGGATCACTATTAACGGTTAGATGTTTGTGACACGTAAACTATTTCAACAGGAAGTTTTATGTGGCAGTTAATTTATATGCTAGTAAGTTATCCTATACTTTACTCAGGCTTTGTAAATCTTCTTTCTTCGTAAATCCATTATCATAGCGAATGCTAAGAGAAAATACTAATTAATACATTATAACAAGACTTTATGTAGCCAGTAAGCCAGTACTTATGCATAGGAATTTGAAATTTGAACAGTTTCATATTAGTCGTTAGAGTCTGTCCGGAAAGAGAAGTGTCATAGAATGTATGAGCTCCCATATAAACCACGATACATCTATTTCCGGACAAACTCTATAAGTATCCGACCTACTACCGACTTAAAAATAAAGCTTAAAAATATATAACGCGTTTCGTTTCTTGATATCAATAAAGTTTGTCAATCTTGTAATGTAAAACATTCATGAAGTAAAAAAAACATTTACGTCTTTTTAGTTAACCTCAAAGTTAATACTTGTATAAAGTCATTTATTACAGATTTTTTAATGTTATTAAACATCAAAACAAACTGAGCAATGTGATTTTTAAAAACATAAGAAATTGGAACGGAACGAAATGCTGTCATTTTGATTGAAGTGACGCTTTGTTTGAGTGACGTTGTTTTCCCTCCTTTTTCCTTTGCCTTGCTGCCCGTGTCCGGCTTGCGTCCGTGATTCTGATTGTACTACTGCCAATGTGCGTTTCAAAAACTTTCAACAAGAACAAAAATGTACTCAGTGACACAGTTTAGTGTAGAAGACGGCGTAAACAATCAGTGGTTTACGCGAAAGTGTTGTGAAGTCTTTTGAACACCCGTTAAGGGAACTAAAGCGTTTGAAAAGGTTTTGGCTGATGTCAAGACACCAGATGAAAAATGGAAATTATACAGTGTTCAAAGAGTTTTTTGTGATACTGGTACGTATATTTTAATCGTTTTTTTACAAACCACTTTGGCTATGAAAACTAACGAAACAGTTTCGTTTCCTGGTTTCTGGATGCAATATTTCCTGATTTATTCTTCTTCTTCAGCGAGTAAGTATGCGCACACTGTTGGGCATACACGTCTCCAGTTTGATTTCCTGATTTACCGAGAGCTTACTGATGTTGGTGAAAGTTTTCTGTTACTGTGTGACTACTACCTAATATGGGTAATTTTTAAAACTGCTTGGACAAATGTGATTGCTGCCCTGGGGCAAGTTTTGTATTTGCATGCAAATATTAGGCCTGCCGTAGAGAGACAGCTTAAAGCAGTCAGAGTGGTATCCAACTGCTTCAAGCGGTCTATTGGCGGGCCTAAGTGTTTGTAGACTCGTCATACATGAACCGCTTGTAGCAGTCGGACTGCTTCAAGCGATCTGTCTATGGCGGGCCTTGAACTTGAGATCTAGACTTGCTGCGGGAAAGCAAAAATTACATCATAATACATATGTACATAAAGACACAGACTTTGTTATGACTGATGATTTGGTGCAGCAGCAGAAAATTTTGAACCATTTTCACAATAACTAAATTAATTAATTACTTATGTGGCAAGTCATCACATAACATTAAACTCATGGTGAAAGGCTCAAAGTGGCCTACTAATCAAAGTGGTTGACTGTACAACTTCAGGTTGTTCCAACTACTTGTTTTAATTGAGTGAGGGATGCATTATGCTGTGTTCATTTATTATGTTTGCATGTTGTGTGTATTTTTTTATTTCATTTGCATGTACCTACAGATGGCATAGAGAAAGCAAAAAAAAACTGAAACTGGTTGATGAGGATACATCAGAACCAGAACTAAGGTCTTAAACGGAAAAGGGCCAAAATATATGTTTCTAGCAGCGACGAAGATAATGACAATCCCACCACCATTGAAAAAAAGACCTTTGAGAAAATACAAAAATTTCAAGCCGCTGGCAGTGTAGGCTTAGGAGATTATAGAGGTGAGTTTTATAGTCAACAGCTGTTATGAAGTAAACCAAGTTTGTCTTGTAGTCAAACTTATCTTTTTCTTAGAACCCTGTTTGGGTATGGATTGTATGGAGGGTCAGATGGATTTTTTTTTCCTTTTGTGGTTCCAGGCAACTTACATAAGAAAGAAGGAAGAAACAGCTTGAAGGAGGTGGTGCAAGTTATAGTTGTTTAGTAGTAATAAAAATACATAAAATAACGATATCTACACACTTAAAACATTGTATGAAGAAAGTTATTTCAAATCTTCACTTTTTTTACATTTGGTCTGATCAACAAATAATTTGCTATTTTACAATTATACATTCTCTTGTTTGTTACAGGTTTCATACGTGAAAACTTGGAGGCAGGGATATTTCCAGCAAAGTGTCTCGGTTGATGAAATTTTGTTTTACTGACCAGCTAGCTGAACAGTACAACTTCTATGGAAAGAGATCCAACAAAAAACCTTTTTGCCAACTGCGCCTGCGAGAGTGTATCGTAGGTATTCAGCTTGTGACAAGTGCATAGAGGCAGGTGAATGAATATCGCGGCCGCGTGATCTATTAAAATGCGTCAGCGCCCACAAGGACCAATGAATCATTTCGTTCGCAGCTTGATGAAGACTATCATGTTGGAAAGTTACCACTTTTACGGCTCCCTATAGATTTCAGAGAACTTGGTATAGATTTGGCTCAGGAAATACTACAGATTTTTATAAGTCATTCAAAATTGGTTTATGGATTACATTTTTTGGTATGCCCCCTAGCCTGTCCGTGGCTTTGACCTACATGAATACGGCTGACCGCATGCTCTCTTGCTCAGTTTGGTCCCCTTCTCTCTTACTAATGCTATTAAGATAGAGAGGAGTAGGACCAATGTGAGCGAGCGAACACGCGGTCAGCCGCCTTCATTAAGGAAGTGTTACCACCACTTTTACCTACTTCTTCGAAGTTTTAATCTATCTACTTAAAATTGACAAGCTTACGGTCGTGTTTTTTTTAGTTTAGTAGTCCGATAGTGGGCATTAGAGATATAAATCTTATTTTAAGTCATGGCCTCATACATATTAAAACAAAAAATAAAAACTACAACAATTACCTAATTATACTTGTTTTTTTAGTAATAGAAATAAGGTAAACAATCTTGTACCTAGACTAACTAGACAAGTCAAACCTTAGGCTTCAATATATTATCGTAAGTTTTAAGAAGAAATTATATTTTGAGTTGTTATATTTTTTTATGTTGTTATAAACAAATTTGAGGACTGACAATTGAACTTGGCACCCATTTAGATCTCACTTCTTTTGTCGATGAAGTCAACAACGACGGCATATATAATATGTATATTGAACTTTGCTCTCATTTCACATTTATGTTTTTGATGGGATTATTGTTATGGGGCTATTGGTTCCCACTGTCCTTTAATGCCTGTTTAAATATAGATTATACTACTTACATAGCGTTTTTTAGTTTCATCCATAAGTCCTAGAGTTTGTTCAGGGTACGTAGACAATATGCCTGCTATGCTAAGCGCTAAACTCTTTTCTACTCTTACGTGTAAGAATTTGCGCGGGGAGAGGGAACAGGGAACAGGTATAGATTAGAACGCATTATAGCGTAGGCGTCTTGTCTAGGGCGCCTGGCCAATAAGTTAGAACCGTCTTAGAACTTAAATCTAGCACGTTGTTAGTTCACTCAACAGCCAGGTCGGTTCTATTTTTGAACAGACTACCCACCCACCCTAGCTACGAGGAGCATATTGCCGTGCTTACGATATCAGCAGTGTGTTTTGAGAGATGTTATTTAAATTTATATAATACCCGCCTTAATCAAATTAAAAATCGCTAACTTCTACTGCTGATATCGTGAACACGGCAGCATAATGCAGCCCTCGTAGGTCCTGACCTGTGCCTATGCAGGAGTGATTGTGGTGTTACTATGTCCTAGTAACGCCACAATCAATCCTGTGTGTGACGTAATTCGAACATACTGGCTGCCCTAATATGTACGGCCCAGAAACGTCCGTATGAATTCAGCATATGACGTCTCTCCAACGTCAGTGGCTGCCCTAATATGTACGGCCCAGTAACGTCCCTATGGATTCAGTATATGACGTCACTCCAACGTCAGTGGCTGCCCTAATATGTACGGCCCAGTCACGTCCCTATGAATTCAGTATATGACGTCTCTCTAACGTCAGTGGCTGCCCTAATATGTACGGCCCAGTAACGTCCCTATGCATTCAGTATATGACGTCTCTGTAACGTCTGTAAACAGACGTCTTGAGGCTGTGACAAATTGACGTCATCTGCTGGGACCCCCCGACGTCGAGAAATGACGTCTCTTACGTCGAGCAGTACCGTAAACGGACGACATAATGACGTATAAATGCTACCTGGGGCGTATATTTCCTTTAAACATACTTTAATTAGTAGTATCATCCATATAAAAGAAGATAAATAGTCTGTGTGTAACTTATGCCTAAAAAAATGTTACTTGTAATTGAAGTTGAAAACGATCAAGACCGTTCGATCGTCGATCATTGCCAGCGGTCGTGTACTGAGCGCTAACGCCATCTATCGAGTCAGATATCGTGAAATTGAGGAACGTTCATGGGACTAAGGCCTCTTACGCAGTTAGTTTCCTGCACATACCGCTATTAATTTGCAAAATATAAGGGTTTTTGTCACTGACCCGTATTATTTGCTCGCGAGTGTATTTAAACCATTGAGTGGGTTTTGCTAGTGCCTAAATAAAATGTTATCCCCGAGACTAAAACTATCTCCAATATTACGCATAATGTGTAATTTTATCTAAATCGGTTCAGCGGTTTAAGTATGAAGAAGTAACAGACAGACTGACAGCCAGACAGACAAGTTACATTCGCATTTTTAGTAACTATTAAGTGGCGAGTAGCGAGTTGGGATGGTACGGAATTAGAAATGTTAAAAAAGTAAAAATCACCAGATTATACTAGATTTAGAAAACTGTAGTCTATACCTATACATTTTTCCTTTTTTATTTCACTGGTATAATATAATGAACTTACCTACGAGTACCTACTAAATGTAATCCCAGGTCGACAAGTATAATGTTGTCCATTATCCCCGATGGTGCATCAGTTTGGATAAAAACAGGGTGTTCTCACTTATCCCAAAAGGGTCCGAGTGACGGAGCCCGATCCTCTAGGGAATCTATTAGGACATTTAAATGGAATGGCCCGGAGATATATTGGGTCCAAATTGATCTCGTAAGATAGCTTCTGTATATTTCACCTTGTAGAATGTCTCTATTTATTATAGTAGATACTTCTACTTGTAAGTACATGCCGCAAAATCGCACCTAACGTTGAAATCTTCTTAGTGTTTTTCAGCATAGACTTCTTGTGAGATGTACCTAGTTGGTTACTAAGTTCTGTTTCCAGATTTCTAATAAAATATAAAATAAAGTTTTAAATAAAAATTTAAAGGAATTATTTAATAGCCTAATTTCTAATTAACATAATATGGTATAATAATATACAAATCAGATGGGAAATTTATTGAAAATCCTTGTAAAGGACAAGATTGCCTGAAGACGCAAGCACGCGGTAAATTTAAGAAAATTACACTTTACCAAAGTGCTTGAAATAAATATTGCACCTTTGGTTTGAAGGTTCCATTGCTTGTTTGTTGTTTGTACGAAACCTGTTTATTAAAGGTAATTGCGTGACCACCATTTAATTTTTTAGCGATTTTATCCCACATATATTCCCATTTGAAACATTGCCTATTTTTAAGTTTTGCACAAAAGACATAGATTTAGACTGCTATGGAACAAGCAGACTTGCAACATATAGTCTAGTATTTTATCGGATAGACCCACGTGTACTATACATATACTTATTTGAAGCTAAAGAATATAGCTACCGAATTGTCCAAGACTGATGCGTCTTAAACGTGATTAAAAATAAATAGGATTTAAAATCAATATGAACAAGGAGTGTAATTTTGACGTATATATTTCCAAGTGTTATAAATAATCTTGAAGCAAACCAAATTATTTTGTTCAATATATTTTTTTTTTGATTTGCTATTTTTTAAGTAGTTACACTACTATATAAAGAATTTTGAAAAACTGCGACAATAATTTTCAATTCAATATATTGTAATCTATTGACTATTAAATAAGCTTTTGAATGATGTACATGAATAATTAATTTTTGCTACCTCTTCCTATTTATTTAGCGAAAACTCTAGTAACAAAACTTAGTAACCGACTAGGTATAAAGTTAGAGTCCGGTCATGATCACGTTTTATACGATTTCTCGCAAATTCGGCAAAAACGCGTCTAATGCGGGAAATGGTATTATTATGCGGGACTCTCCTGTTGTTGTATGTTGTATGTATGTTGTATGTATGTTGTGGTATGTTGCAGGGACTAAAATAAAATTGCGTGTTATGCGAGAAATCGTATAAAGTGTGATCGTATTAAGCGGTTTTTACTGTATACTATCTTATTTATTAAGACGATTGTCGCCAGAGTGTCCTTGAGCGTTTGGGCGCTCTGTACCCGCGCCACCCTCTTACCCCTCTCATTGCGATCGTACGTAAATCCGCCACGATGCACCGGAACGATGTTCAAAGAACATGACTTTACCCAGAGGCGCGCGGGTATAATCCTTTTACGGATGTTTTGTGATTTGAATACTGTGATTAAGTACTGCAATGCTGATAAATATTTTTAGGAATGCTACTTATCTATTAAATAAGATAGTAATAACGATCTCGATTAGTAGATTTATGGCAAAATATTTATGAATTTAAGAAATATGGGTAAAATATTATTTGCATATCAGAAATAAATAACTGACTAGCACAGAAAAAAAACGGAATGCACATCAAAACCTGTTTCATGTGAATTTCGATTTTTTGGTGTGCAAGTGAGTTTAATAGATGGTTACTTTTTTGTAACGATTTTAAATATTATATAATTACGAAAAATTAACAAAACTAAGGTTGTTACGAATATTAAAAATGCACATGTAAGAAGCGGCATTTGTCCACGAAAACGTCATACAATAAAACCAAAGGAGGTCGTCAATTTTGGTTAGGTGATCTGGCCCAGATTATTTAGGACCGTTTGGGAATAATTCTTACCTTTAAAAGATCGTCATAACTTGTAGCTCAGGACGGTGGTAAAAATATTGCGAAATCTAATGGGAAAATTGAAAAATCATGCATTTAAAACTTGAATCTAACATGGACAATATTTGAAAGCGTGCATGCCTATGATTTATCTATACTAATATTATAAATGGGAAAGTGTGTGTGTTTGTTTGTTTGTCCGTCTTTCACGGCAAAACGGGGCGACGAATTGACGTGATTTTTTAAGTGGAGATAGTTGAAGGGATGGAGAGTGACATAGGCTACTTTTTGTCTCTTTCTAACCCCCCACTTCCCTGAAATGGAGGGTGGAAGTTTGTATGGAGCATTACGGAGGGCAAAGGGGAACCGTGTTACCCCGAATTTAACGCGAGCGAAGCCGCGGGCAAAAGCTAGTATATTAATGTAAAAAAAGTACCGGTTTTTTAAAGAAAATGTACAAAAGCGGACTTCAAAATAAAACGGTAATCATGATGAAATAATAAAAAGTCATATTTTGATCCTATTTGTAGTTCCTGTATTTCGGTAAACAAAGACTGTTGTCAAACCATCGTTGATACTATAAACTGAACATTCCTAACACCTATTGCGAAGTGATAAGGTTTACCACCGTTAAGTGCGATACCACTCGTATTTGACATTGCAAAATTGAAAAAGAGATGCGTTTCGTTATCGAAGGAGCTTGATATGATGCCATTATGAATTCCACTTTTAATATTCAAACTCCGGTCAAAAATGCAAAAAAACGCATTTTAAATCTTTAGGCATTTTAATACAGTCAATTTCTAATTTAAACTTCCATATTTGTAGGCTTAGATATTATTTTAATATTACAATGTTCTAACCTGCCGAATAGTATCAAAACGCAGATTATGTAACGGTAGACATTGACAGTGTCAAACCAAAAAACAAACCCGTTTCAGTCCAGGTGAAGTTAAACTTTATGTCAATGCCATAAGGACGTTAACGACTTGTTTTGCTGTATTTTAATTGCGGAAAGATCAACATAATATTTATTTATTTAGTATTTCTAATTCCCGTTTCTTTTTTTTGTAATATTTTGTCTGCTTTAGTAATAAAATGAGTATTTATTTTACATTGAAGTACAAACTGTATACGGTTTATATCAGGTGGCCCAGAATTGACGATCTCCTTTAGATCTTTAAAATATAACACGAGCAAAAACCTCTTAGGGTTCCTTAGCTATAATAGCAAAAATGGAACCCTTAAAAGTTTCTTGAAATATGTCCGTCTTGTCGTCCGTTCATCCGTATGTCACAGCCATTTGATTATAAAATAGATATTGATGAAATTTTATCCAGAGGTTTGTTTCAAGTGCCGCTACTTAGTTTTTTTTAGCTAAATTGCTAAAAAAAAAACTTTAAGGAGAGGCACTCCATACATACACATGCTAAACTAAATGTCAAATATATTTTTTTCGCAAATATGAACATTTTGTACATCAATCAATACGGCTTTTATATATAGAAGATTTTTAGAAATTATCGCTTCGAAAGTCTAAATAATACCCCCCCTCCCCCATTTAACTTTTAATTCGTAAGTCCAAAAAATACGAATCCCTACATTATTCGTGGGTCGGAAACATCCTTGGCCGGTCTTTTAAAGATATTTGATAGAGTACCTATTACCCGTTAGTAGTAATTTATTTCTTTATTTGTGTTGATAATTAATATAAAATTTGTATTTATTAGCATTTCAGCGAGATAGTAAAGCTTTTTTTCCTTTATTCTTAAAATATCAGCAATTTTTAATTAGAATCTCAATCAGGCTTTGCTCAGTGATAGTTAGTACATTGAAATTTGGTATATTTAAGTATGTATTTTAATCACGATCTGAAAAAAAATTTGCTCCCGTACACATGAAGTGGGGGTGAATTATTTTTCACTCTAACCCTATCGTGTGTGGTATTATTGGACAGGTGTTTCAAAAAGAATAAGTAAGTCTTAAACAACATTTGAATAAAACGAATACTTTCGTAAATAATAATAACCCCGAAAGTTGAAAATGCCCTTGAATTTCTGAATCGTGAGTAAAAAAAAATTGGAAATATTCCTGGAAGGGAGGCCTGATAGTCACTTTCAATAAAAAACTATAAAGAATAAAATCGGTTGAGTTATGACTCAACGCATGGTAAAAGGACGTAAGTGGACACAAAATATCCCTTTATAAAAGACCTTTTGAATGGATGTATTGGAACAGGCCGGCAACTACGGAACCCTACACTGAGCATAGCCCGACATGCTTTTGGCCGGTTATTATGCAATCCTTTGCAGTTTTCCTCGCAATTTCTTGATTTGGTTAAATTATATAAGTATAGCATTTAGTCTTAAAATAAAACGCATATTACATTCGTTTATAACACGACACGGTATACTTAAATAAATATTTTTTTAATAATTTCGGTCCTTTGGAGTTTTTATTAAATTAATTATTAGTCTTTTGTATTGTAGTACTAGCAGGTTTCCGCAACTCGACGACTAACGCCTAATTTGCGTGATGCATTAGACTACTAATACATAATAATTGTAGTGCACTTACAAGACCAAATTTGTTTTCAGAGCATTATGAAATGCATGATTTCTGTTTTTTTTTTTCAACTTTTTTATTTCATTTATTTATTTAATTAGTAATGTTATCTAAATAAAATACACTTTTTATAAGAACGTACTATCGGGTTCAGAATATCATGGCCAATTTATGAATGAATTCATTGATAAATTGACCATGCAATTTCGAACCCGATGGTACATGAACACGCATACGAGTACATTATCTTAAGGCGCTAGGCGCTGAATGTGGCCGAAAACTGTTACTTTCTAAGGGATATATCTCAATAACGAGTCATTCAAAATTTTTGAAAAAAATATATGTTAATTACCATTTCATGTACAACATTGTCAACGTTTGAATAACTCGTGTAATGTATAGTTTCTCCGTTATTGAAATGTAACGAAATGTCGTTTTACGGTTAATTTTGCTTATATCTACTGAACGGCTTATTCGATTTAAAATATTGTTGAACTAAAAAATGTGTACTAAAGAACACTACAAACGCAACGTAGGGTATTTAAATTGATTAAATTTTCTTAAACAACTTTATCATAATTCCACATTTCGTGCGTTGGTAGCTCGAAAACGGCGTTGCTGACAGTCGTGAGCTAGCTTTGAGACGAGGAGGCTGTGTCGCTCGTCGCTCCGTGCTTCCCTTGTACTACATATACTTGTGATTGGCCCGTGAGCAATAATATCGGACTCACTGTGCCTAAAGACTAAATAACTGCAGAGGGTTCATGCGATGCGGACATAACGTGTCTTCTCTTCCCGGACCAATCATGTATAGACGTTTTATCTTTTAAGATAATGTTCTCGTATGCATGTTCATGTACGTTCGTATAAAACGTGTATTTTATTTAGATTATAATACAATAATAAAAAACAAATAAAATAAAAATGGAGGAAAAAACAAAAATCATGAATCTCATAATGCTCTGAAAACAAATTTGGTTATGTCAGTAAACTACAATTATTATGTTTTAGTAGACTAATGCATCACGAAAAATAGGCGTTAGTCGTCGAGTTGCGGGAATCTGCTAGTACTGCAATACAATAGACTAATAATCAATTTAATAAAAACTCCAAAGGACCGAATTTATTTAAACATATTTACTTAAGAATACCGTGTTCTAAATGTTACATTCGTTTTTTCAAAGATGAAACACAATATTTAATGTTACACTTTATACTAAATTATCAAATCAAGAAATTGCGAAGTAAACTGCAAAGGATTGCATATAAACCGGCCAAGAGAATGTCGGGCTATGCTCAGTGTAAGGATCCGTAGTTGCCAGCCTGTTACAATACATCCATTCAAAAGGTAGTTTATAAAGAGATATTTTGTGGCACTTACGTTATTTTACCATATGCATAACTCAAAAACGGCTCAACCAATTTTATTCCATATAGTTTTTATTGAAAATACGTGATAAGTATTTCAATGGCCTCACTTCCAGGAATTTTTCCAAATTTTTTGGACCCACGGTTCAAAAATCAAAAAGCATGTTTTACTTTCGAAGCTATTATTTACGAAAGTATTTGTTTTATCCAAAAGTTGTTTAAGGCTTATTCTTCTTGAAAGACCTATCCAACAATGTGTTTCAGGTACTTATTGTTTTACCACTTTGTAGGCGTAATTAAAACACATACTCATACCAAATTTCAGTGTACTAACTATTACTGAGCAAAGCCTGATTGAGATTCTAATAAAAAAATGCTGATATTTAAGAGTTCAATGTGTGTAAGAATAAAGGAAAAAAAGCTTTTTTTTATATCAAGACGCTGGCAAACAGGCATGCGACCCACCTGTTGGAAAGCAGTTATAAAGCCTATGGACGCCTGCAACCCCAGAAGATTCACATGCGCGTTGACTACCCTAAAAAAACTACTATGTCGGTGAAATAAATACAAATTTTATATTAATTATCAACACAAAGTAAGTAAATAAATTACTACTAAGGGTTAATACTACCTATCAAATATCTTTAAAGGACCGGCCAAGTTTGTATGGGACCACGCATATTGTAGGGTTCCGTAGAAAGTAGTTTTTTGGATATAACTCAAAAACGGATGAACCTATATGTGAAATAATTTTCGAAGAAATTAAGTACTAAGCCTTCTTGGTTTGTTCATATTTTTTTGACTTACGAATTAAAAATTAGATGGGGGGCCTATTATATTTAGACTTTCGAAGCAATTCTTTCTGAAAATATTGACTTAATAAAACAGTTTTAAAAATCCTTAAAATATATTTTTTGTAAATATGAACATGTTGTACGATACGGTTTTAAAAATATCTAATATATATATATATATATATATATATATATATATATATATATAAGATATGAACATGTTCATAGTTACAAAAAATATATTTTTGACATTTAGTTTGGCATATGTACGTATGCAGTGCCTCCCCTAAAAGTTTTTTAGCAATTTAGCCAGAAAACTAAGTAGCGGCACATGAAAGTAGTAGGCAGTAATATATGTTTTATGATAAAAATGGCTTTGACATACGGACGGACAGACGGACATGTTTCAAAAAACTTTTAAGGGTTCCGTTTTTGCCATTTTGGCTATGGAACCCTATGAAGTGTCTGCGCTGTGTTATATTTTAAAGATCTAAATTTAATGGGCTTACAGCTCTCATGACAATTGTATGACGATTTCGTGCACAAATGCCGCTCCTTACATGTGCATTTTTACTATACTATAACTCGCAACAGGCTTAGTTTTGTTAATTTATCGTAATTAAGTGAATTTTTACGGTTAATATTTAAAATATGTATGTAGATAAAGCAGTGTATGCATCTGTACGTAATTAGGCCTTATTACGTAACAGTTACATAAACTACTATTACACTATTTCGATCCCATCACGTGATATTTTCGTGACGATTTCTTTGATTAGTATCAACACTGTAATCAAATTGAAAGCAAAATTATTTCCGTAGATTATAGTAGTATCAGTCTCTCTAAGAGGCAAAATGGAATTGGACCGAGGAATAACAGTTTATCCCCTAGGTAAAATACGTACAGTTCATCAAAGTTTTAACTTGAAACCGTAACAATTTTCTGTTGCAAACTGAGAGGTTTTAGGTTCAAATTGAATTTCTCAATTACACCGTTGGCATTTCAATTTGTCAGGAAGGTTTGTTATCTACTAAAATCTGAAAGTTATTTTTACTAGAGATATTGTGCAATCAGCAGCAAAAATAATTATGCGGGTAATGTGTCCAAAATGTTCTTGGCGCTCTACTTTATTGTTAACAGAATAGTGCTGGCGTATTTGGCCAAATATTTATGTTGCCTCTCTTTCTTATTCCACAGCAAAGAGAGAAATATAACACGAAGATTTAGGCAAACAAGACCATCTGAAGTGCCAGAATAAGAGCGTGTGTACGTCATTTTGAACACTTCACCCGATAAGCTACTTCCTGCCGATTGTGATACATGTCTAAAACCGAATTGATTTGCATATCTATTTCTTTTAGTTCATAACTTGACTGCTATGTGGAATTTTTGTGCGATTTCTCATCATCATCATTTAATAATGCCTGAGTGGATCAACAACATCATCAAATAATAAAATAACAATAGAATAATCGTTCAACAGTAAAATTACTTTTTCTGTTACTTTATTCCCTTTTGTTTATATTAATAATATTCCCGATTCCGTATCATCTTGCCTTCGCCATATGCGACCGAACAATATTAAATTCAGATTTACTTATTGAGACAAAACTGCCTCTACCTAATATTAGACTGCATGAACAAGGACGATATTCGATGAAAAATAAAATAAGTACTTATTCAGGAAGAAAAATAATGTGGGCGATAGTTGCATTAATGGCGTGAAGGGCCTGAACAGCATTTTTCTATAAACAATTTGATTTTAATTCGGTTCTAATGAGATTTGCTTTAGACAATGTTTAATGTTTGATGTTTTAGGACATTACACGAGAAGACTTACTTAACATAAATCTTTTAGGTCTTATGTTTTATGCAGGAATTTGTATTGAAGCCAGTAACTTTTTACAAATTAAATATTTAGACAGAACAGCAGTTCTAGAAAACGTGACATGAATGTTGAGACATGAACATTGGCCATCGCTTAAGGCGCTAGTCGCTGATTGTGGTCAAAAACTTACTTTCTAAGGGATATATCTCCTTAACGGGTGATTCAAAAAAATTGAAAAATATATATGTTAATTTTTATTTCATGTATAATATTCGCAACGTTTGATTAAATCCTGTAACGTATAGTTTCTCCGTAAATGAAATAAAACGAAATGTCGTGTTACGGTTAATTTTGTTTATATCTACTGAACGGCTCATTCATCATTAAAAAATTGAACTAAAATATGTCTACTACAGAACACTATAAACGCAACGTAGCATTTTTAAATTGATTTTCTTAAACAATTTGATCATAATTCCACATTTCGTGAGTTGGTAGCTCGAAAACGGCGTTGCTGACAGTCGTGAGCTAGCTTTCAGACGAGGAGGCTGTGTGGCTCGTCGCTCTGTGCTTCCCTTGTACTACATATACTTGTGCTACGCCCGTGAACAATAATATCGGACTTACTGTGCCTAAAGACTGAATAACTGCAGAGGCTTCATGCGGTTCGGACATAACGCGTCTTCTCGGAATCAATAAAGCATAGACGTTTTATCTTTTAAGACGATTGTCGCCGGAGTGTCCTTGAGCGTTTGGGCGCTCTACCCGTGCCACCCGCGTACCCCTCTCATTACGATCGTGCGTAAATCCACCGCGATGCACCGCAACAATGTTCAAAGAATATGACTTTATTCAGAGGCGCGCGGGCAGCTTTATAATAATTATAATCCTTTTGCGGATGTTTTGTGATTTGAATACTGTGATTAAGTACTACGGTAACATTTTTACCTATTAAATAAGATAAGTAATAACGATCTCGATTAGTAAATTATTATGTAAAAAAATAAAAACCTAGATTTTGAATTTGAAGTACAGTGAGCGGCAAAATATTTATGAATTTATGAAATATGGTTAAAAATATTCCGCATATCAAAAAAAAATAATAAAAAAGTACTGACTAGTACAGCCGAAAAACTGAATGCACATCAAAGCGGTGTTTTCATGTGAATTTGGATTTTTTTTGCTGTGCAGGTGAGCTTAATAATGGTTATTTTTTTGTTGCGATTTTAAATATTAACCGTAAAAATTCACTTAATTACGATAAATTAACAAAACTAAGCCTGTTGCGAGTTATAGTATAGTAAAAATGCACATGTAAGGAGCGGCATTTGTGCACGAAATCGTCATACAATTGTCATGAGAGCTGTAAGCCCATTAAATTTAGATCTTTAAAATATAACACAGCGCAAACACTTCTTAGGTTTCCATAGCCAAAATGGCAAAAACGGAACCCTTAAAAGTTTTTTGAAACATGTCCGTCTGTCCGTCCGTATGTCAGAGCCATATTTATCATAAAACATATATTACTGCCTACTACTTTTATGTGCCGCTACTTAGTTTTCTGGCTAAATTGCTAAAAAACTTTTAGGGGAGGCACTGCATACGTACATATGCCAAACTAAATGTCAAAAATATCTTTTTTGTAAATATGAACATGTTGTACGATACGGTTTTAAAAATATCTAATATATATATATATATATATAAGATATGAACATGTTGTGCACTGCATACGTACATATGCATGTACGTATGCAGTGCCTTCCCTAAAAGTTTTTTAGCAATTTAGCCAGAAAACTAAGTAGCGGCACATGAAAGTAGTAGGCAGTAATATATGTTTTATGATAAAAATGGCTTTGACATACGGACGTACAGACGGACATGTTTCAAAAAACTTTAAGGGTTCCGTTTTTGCCATTTTGGCTATGGAACCCTAAGAAGTGTTTGCGCTGTGTTATATTTTAAAGATCTAAATTTAATGGGCTTACAGCTCTCATGAGAATTGTATGACGATTTCGTGCACAAATGCCGCTCCTTACATGTGCATTTTTACTATACTATAACTCGCAACAGGCTTAGTTTTGTTAATTTATCGTAATTAAATGAATTTTTACGGTTAATATTTAAAATCGCAACAAAAAAATAACCATTATTAAGCTCACTTGCACAGCAAAAAAAAATCCAAATTCACATGAAAACACCGCTTTGATGTGCATTCAGTTTTTTGGCTGTACTAGTCAGTATTTTTTTATTTTTTTTTGATATGCGGAATATTTTTAACCATATTTCGTAAATTCATAAATATTTTGCCGCTCACTGTACTTCAAATTCAAAATCTAGGTTTTTATTTTTTTACATAATAATTTACTAATCGAGATCGTTATTACTTATCTTATTTAATAGGTAAAAATGTTACCGTAGTACTTAATCACAGTATTCAAATCACAAAACATCCGCAAAAGGATTATAATTATTATAAAGCTGCCCGCGCGCCTCTGAGTAAAGTCATATTCTTTGAACATTGTTGCGGTGCATCGCGGTGGATTTACGCACGATCGCAATGAGAGGGGTACGCGGGTGGCGCGGCCCAAGTAGCACACTTAGCTGTATAACAGCTGAATAATAGAATACGATTACGCTTAAAGCTGAATCTAAAAGCTGCATAATAGCTGTATACGAGCTTATTCAGCTTTTATACCTCTTAAGTGGGCACAAATTATACAGCCTTAAGTTCACATAGCTGCTTAAGAGCGTTGTAGCAGAAATTTAACAGAGTTATAAGGGGTAATAGGAGTTATAAGAGCGGAATACTGACTGTCTAAGAGACCTCTAATGACCCTTTATTCAGAAAATATATCTCAAATGTCTCTTAATACTGGGGGAGGCTGACATTGGGCTGAATTAAAGAATAATAAAACATAATTTGGTGTGCGATTTGGCACCGCCGGTAGTATTGCGAAACATATATTACACGTAAATCGTACGCGCGCCGCCATATCACGCTGTGTTAATTTATTCGGATCATTATGTTTTCTTATATGTATTAATCCGAGAAAGATGTATGGGAATGCAAGTTTACTGACATTATATATATATATATTATCTAAGCAAATTTTAGTGCGCCACGAAAATACTCAGTTTATAATTAAATTATATGCTATAAATAAGATGTGGGAAAATTTTTACCAAATAATTTCAAGTAATTTTAAATAATTATTACATAAAAAGTTACTATTACGATATTAGGAAGTACAAATTAATGCATACTTTCATAATTTATGCACAAAGATTGTAGAATTCGGAAAAGTAAATCAAAATATTTATAGGTTATACACATAAAATGGTGGCTGATGTTAAACAGCGACGTTAACCGTTACATGTCTAATAAGCAGCATAAGGCTGTTTAATGATTATTCGTGTACTGTTAAGCAGCCTAAATCTGAATAGAATTCAACATATGAACCTGTATGTAGCTGTAAGCTGTTTACTTTATGTTTAATTCCTCGCACTCTCACCTTTAACTTAAATGTGACTATTAAACAGGCGTTATACAGACATTTTAGGGAGCCGCAATTTTGCAAGTAAAGCCATTGCATTGGCTATCTTATACTTCAGAATTGTCTAAGTTATATTAAAATATAAATACGCGCGTCAGTTTAGTATCCCCATGCAGCAAATGGTAGACTACGACTTATTACGGTACCACATGTCATATGCTATGTTACTAAGATAATATCTGATTAAAGATACTTAAATGAACCACTATGAAGTAAAAGACATTAATTCGATACACTACTGAACCGCTAAACAGCTCTGAGACATCTTCTGAACGTTTAAACAACCGCTATATGCGGACAGTATCAACGGCAGTATAAAGGCTGCTTAGCGGTAAACATGTTCAGCTTTAAGCTGTATTATGCGCCATATTATGTTCCATTATACGTCTATTGGCTGCATAGTAGTTCATTTGTGCTCCCTTATTAAGTCAGCGTAATAGAAGTTCACAATTACCTTGTTAAACAGCACTTGGCATAATTTTACCCACCAAACAGACCTTATTACGGTTAAAGTATTTGAAAACGTTTAAAGCTGTATACAGTCGTAGCAAATTCACCTTTATAGCACCTTTTGCGTATTAATGTTAGTTTTCTCGACCGTAATGCACTCGATCTTAATCAGCCCTTAGCTATTTAATTATCACTGACAGCTATTATGCAGCTTTAGGACCGCGAGTGTGTCCTTATAACTGTCTTAATACGCGCAGAGCTCTATATAAATCTATATGTGAGTAGTTATACAGCCACCTGTGCTACTTGGGGGGTAGAGCGCCCAAACGCTCAAGGACACTCCGGCGACAATCGTCTTAAAAGATAAAACGTCTATGCTTTATTGATTCCGAGAAGACGCGTTATGTCCGAACCGCATGAAGCCTCTGCAGTTATTCAGTCTTTAGGCACAGTAAGTCCGATATTATTGTTCACGGGCGTAGCACAAGTATATGTAGTACAAGGGAAGCATAGAGCGACGAGCGACACAGCCTCCTCGTCTGAAAGCTAGCTCACGACTGTCAGCAACGCCGTTTTCGAGCTACCAACTCACGAAATGTGGAATTATGATCAAATTGTTTAAGAAAATCGAATCAATTTAAATATGCTACGTTGCGTTTATAGTGTTCTGTAGTAGACATATTTTAGTTCAATATTTTAATGATGAATGAGCCGTTCAGTAGATATAAACAAAATTAACCGTAACACGACATTTCGTTTTATTTCATTTACGGAGAAACTATACGTTACAGGATTTAATCAAACGTTGCGCATGAAATAGTAATTAAGATATATTTTTTTCTTTTTTTTTGAATCACCCGTTAAGGAGATATATCCCTTAGAAAGTAACAGTTTTTGACCACAATCAGCGCCTAGCGCCTTAAGCGATGTCCAATGTTCATGTCTCAACATTCATGTCACGTTTTCTAGAACTGCTGTTCTGTCTAAATATTTAATTTGTAAAAAGTTACTGGCTTCAATACAAATTCCTGCATAAAACATAAGACCTAAAAGATTTATGTTAAGTAAGTCTTCTCGTGTAATGTCCTAAAACATCAAACATCAAACATTGTCTAAAGCAAATCTCATTAGAACCGAATTAAAATCAAATTGTTTATAGAAAAATGCTGTTCAGGCCCTTCACGCCATTAATGCAACTATCGCCCACATTATTTTTCTTCCTGAATAAGTACTTATTTTATTTTTCATCGAATATCGTCCTTGTTCATGCAGTCTAATATTAGGTAGAGGCAGTTTTGTCTCAATAAGTAAATCTGAATTTAATATTGTTCGGTCGCATATGGCATAGGCAAGATGATACGGAATCGGGAATATTATTAATATAAACAAAAGGGAATAAAGTAACAGAAAAAGTAATTTTACTGTTGAACGATTATTCTATTGTTATTTTATTATTTGATGATGTTGTTGATCCACTCAGGCATTATTAAATGATGATGATGAGAAATCGCACAAAAATTCCATATAGCAGTCAAGTTATGAACTAAAAGAAATATATATGCAAATCAATTCGGTTTTAGACATGTATCACAATCGGCAGGAAGGCGGCTCTTATTCTGGCACTTCAGATGGTCTTGTTTGCCTAAATCTTCGTGTTATATTTCTCTCTTTGCTGTGGAATAAGAAAGAGAGGCAACATAAATATTTGGCCAAATACGCCAGCACTATTCTGTTAACAATAAAGTAGAGCGCCAAGAACATTTTGGACACCTTACCCGCATAATTATTTTTGCTGCTGATTGCACAATATCTCTAGTAAAAATAACTTTCAGATTTTAGTAGATAACAAACCTTCCTGACAAATTGAAATGCCAACGGTGTAATTGAGAAATTCAATTTGAACCTAAAACCTCTCAGTTTGCAACAGAAAATTGTTACGGTTTCAAGTTAAAACTTTGATGAACTGTACGTATTTTACCTAGGGGATAAACTGTTATTCCTCGGTCCAATTCCATTTTGCCTCTTAGAGAGACTGATACTACTATAATCTACGGAAATAACTTTGCTTGGGATCGAAATATTGTAATAGTAGTTTATGTAACTGTTACATAATAAGGCCTAATTACGTACAGATACATACACTGCTTTATCTACATACATATTATAAATCCTAAATGAAGTGTTCGGAAACCATTAGAATGACCGCCATTGCCACAGAATAACTAATACAATTTATTTTACAGTAAACTGTTAAAAATCGAATGGTATCATTGTTTTTTTAAATATCGTACTTTAGTAAATCGTTAAATTTTGAATCCTGATATCTTGACTAGCCTGAACCATTTCAATAGATTTTTTTTAATTTTCACTTTATTTGCATATATTGATCATTTTGTAACCTTCTGTTCATAATTCAACATTTATATTATCATGTAGGTACCTAATTATTAAGCACTAGGGGATCAATGTTACTCTGCGTCCGTAGGAAACACCTTAGACAACCCTACACGTGATCTCTGGGTAGTGCTAAAAAAGTAACAAACTTGGCAGCTGCACTGTCCCATCTGGACCTCGCAGCACTCACTGGATTTCCTTCATCATCTGCTTCCCCACTACTACTACCCCAGGCAAAAAAAAAAATCTATGTATATCCAGTGTAGCCATACGATAAAAAAATTAAGCTAAGCTTTATGTACCTAATATAGTTGGATTATTTTGCATGGAATGATGATGCCATCAAATAATATACAGAAAATCCAATGTTAGAAATAAAAAAATATATCTTAACTAGAAAACAAATCAAAGAGTCTTATTAATTATTAGGATTTGTTATTTTCTGCGTGTATTATAAATACAGAAGACACTGGTTCGATTAGGTACAGACCTGGGCACCGGCGTCGGTCACCATTCTTTCGTTTAGTTGTGACATCTATTTCAGTTTAAGTCCTTCTAATAGTTATCAGAATTCACATCTTGATATTAACCCAACTAACCTAGAAAGACAAATAACACCGAACTATTGTTTATCTTCCTCTTCCTTGGTATGCGACAGTTATAAGTATAACCCACGCGTAAGAACTACCATTGGAAAGCTCATTGAATTGTATACCTTATTACCGTGTAATAAATTCCAAATTCAAACTGGCTTTTCAATGACTCTTACGGCTTTTATGTGTGGTGAGAGTTTGCCTGTTGGGGATTAAGATGCAAACCGCAGTCCCGCTGGGTCCAACTTCGGTGCATTACAAAGTTAAGTCAAGTTACGTGGAAAGTTGATGCTTGCCAAGCAAACTGACTTCGAGGATTCGATTCTGAGGTTTAACTATCGAATAAGTTTTTATTCCGGCTTCAAATTTTGGGGTAAATGGGATGAGCTATTGAATAACTGAAATAAGTATAATATTAATAGCATCATTTATCTGCATTAGGTATTTTAGGCCCATTCGTAAGTAGCCGTCAAATGTATGATCGCGTATCTATATGCTTATTGTAATTTAGTGCAATGAAAATAGACCACTTTGTGCAGAAATGTCCATACAATTACAAAGTAACTTATTTTTTGCTCCTAAGTGTAATTTCCCTCTAACATACAATGTTTCTTCTATAAAAGCAATTTGCATTAATAGGACAAAGTTATTTTCCTGATAATTCCCATTGGAATATGCGGAAATGTTACGTGTGTATAGAGTATGATCGGTAGTACTATTAGTTATTCTGTGGTATGATGGAGAATCGAAGGCATCGACTAATATAAAATGACTACTTATTATGTACCTACATGTAGATACAGCTTTACTCATGTTTTCCGATCAGAATCCTTTCAATACGGAAGGAGATCCGTTGCGCGGATAGTGATATACGCAAAGAGCGACAGAATGTTACATACATAGGTACATACGGCACACTCGATATCTCGCGTTTCTGTAGTTTTCTCTTCCCTTCCTGATCGTATATAGTGCATATTTTAAAAAATACCCTAAGATTCGTTTGAATAACCTCTTGAAGATTAATCAATATCGCAAGAAACCAAAGAGTAAAAATATAGTGTTCCTTGATCGTTAAACATGCCGCTATAGATCCGGACAGTATGTCTACGATTGGTTTTCTACTCTGCCACGAGAGCAATTTACGGATTCGCATTGCGCACTATGCTGTTACTCTTAAAACTTAGCTTACATATGGGACTAATGGTAAACAATATGTTTGTAAATTACCCGTCAGTTAGATTATCGAAAAATATTAAACACGTAAGTATTTTTCTTTGTATTAAATCAAGCAAAAAAAAATATTAAAATAAGGCCCGTCAAAGTTCGGGAGTGGAGGTTCGTGATTAAACGGCGTGCTATACTTTAATTGCTATACGTCACGCGGAACTTTAACGGGCTATATCTCCCTTTCTTAGTGTTTAATTGTCGAAAGAAAAAATATGTGGCCATTATTTATTCATAATCAACTCGTAACTAGAGGCTTAATTACATGTTTTAAGGAAACAAGTCTAAAATTACCGCAGCAACGTCGAGCGGTGGATCATCTGGTTCAGGCGGATACGGCGGCAGGAATTCGCGGCGCGGCGGGCGAGCCTGCGGCTGTGACGTCAGCAGCGCGCGCGCTAGATGCGCGAGGTCCGCTGTGCTGGATACCGCGCGCGCCTGCGCGCAGAGCGACTCGTAGCGCCGGAGTTGCTGGTTCGACTGCATGAAAAAAAAGTTTGGTTAAATAGATCTTTGCTGAAGAGTGTACGGCATGACGTGATGGCCATGGAACTCAACTCTCAACGCTCGTTCAATTTGACCATATGTACATTTTATGAACGTCCAGCATGTACGCGCAACATACGTTTAGTTGCCGAGGCATGAGTGACAAGCGTCTATAGGAGTATTCTGCGGGACGGAAATCATGGTTTCAACCGGTAAAAGAGAATTGTGCAGCCTACACTGTGGCCGCTTGTATACATTTACGTTGGTTTGCTATAAACGCCGCACGTCTCGCTTCGCTTCGCTGCATGTCCGACCGACTCGGGCGGCCAATCAGTTTACACACTGAGGTAAACGTAGATCGTATTGTGTATCTGTATGGTCGGCTTTAGATTTCTTTTAATGTTTTTTTTTCGTCTTCCATTGCATATAAAGCTAACAATAAAAACACAATAATTAATTGGCATTTTAATCATTCCTTGAAAAAGGATCTTCTTAAGTGAAGTAATTCCGAAACTCGCAAATACCTACTAGTTAAACCAGAAGCAATTTTTAATATAAGTACCAAAGTGCCGTACTACTCGTTATTGTGTTACTTACGTAGTTTAGCACATATTTTCGATTATCAAATTTACTTTGTTTTTTATTTAATTAATGTCTGTGTCCAAGTCAAATTGACCACAGGCGATATTTCACTGCATTTTTCCGCAATATCCCGTCGTATCTCGACAGGGCTTATATCTTACCTTATCCGTGATAATCCCCCCTTCGTTACAAATGGCCTCGCTCACTGCCGCGGTCACGTCCGTCAATATTTCTTCCAAGTCCTGAAATATTAAATATACCTTGAGACAATATTGTCTGTTATAGTGTTAACAAATTATTAAATTTTCACTAATCAAACTATTTAATTACTAATTTGCATCAAATCATTTTATATTTTTCATCAAGTAAATAGGTATTATGAAAACAATCAAAGGAGATCGTTAATTCTGGGCCACCTGATATAAACTGTATACAGTTTGTACTACAATGTAAAATAAATACTCATTTTATTACTAAAGTAGACAAAATATTACAAAAAAATTAAACGGGAATTAGAAATACTAAATAAATAAATATTATGTTGATCTTTCCGCGATTAAAATACAGCAAGACAAGTCGTTAACGTCCTTATGGCATTGATATAAAGTTTAACTTCACCTGGACTGAAACGGGTTTGTTTTTTGGTTTGACACTGTCAATATCTACCGTTACATAACCTGCGTTTTGATACTGTTCGGTAAGTTACAACATTGTAATATTAAAATAATATCTAAGCCTACGAATACGGAAGTTTAAATTAGAAATCGACTGTATTAAAACGCCTAAAGATTGAAAATGCGTATTTTTGATCGGAGTTTGAATATTAAAAGTGGGTTTCATAATGGCATAATATCATGCTCCTTCGATAACGAAACGTATCTTTTTTTCAATTTTGCAATGTCAGATACTAGTGCTATCGCACTTAACGGTGGTAAACCTTATCCCTTCGCAATAGGTGTTAGGAATGTTCAGTTAATAGTATCAACGATGGTTTGACAGCCGTCTTTGTTTACCGAAATACAGGAACTATAAATACGATCAAAATATGACTTTTTATTATTTCATCATGATTCCCGATTTGTTTTTAAGTCCGCTTTTGTACATTTTCTTTAAAAAACCGGTACTTTTTTTACATTAATGTATAAATCATAGGCATGCACGCTTTCAAAATTTGTCCTCGTCAGATTCAAGTTTTAAATGCATGATTTTTCAATTTTCCCATTACATTTCGAAATTTTTTTACCACTGTCCTGATCTAGAAATTATGACGATTTTTTAAAGGTTAGAGTCATTCCTAAACGGTCCTAAATAATCTGGGCCAGATCACCTAACAAAAATTGACGATCTCCTTTCATCCGATTTTTTTTATTATTATTTATTGTAATTGCTCCAACATTTGTTATCTTTCCAGCAGACATTAAATATATATAATAGTTTTATTCGAACTTATACAGATAAATATAAATCTTCTTACGAAAATTACATTCCGAAAAACGAAAGAAATAGGTAAGATTATTTCGATGTAATATATATATATATATAGGTATATATTAAAGTAATAGATAGATGAAATAGTACATAATATTTATCTTATTATTTATTCTACTTTTAACCCCGACGGAAAGAGGGTTGTTACGTAGAAATGTTACGTGTGTATTTGTCACTATAGATGGCTGTCGTAATGTGTGTAGAAGTGTTTTACTAGTACATGCGAACATGGTATTGTTTTTTTAATGAATTTAATAATAACTCTATTCATATTATATCGTATCACGTTTACAGAATGTGTGATTTGTCTCCGGTACAACTCTCCCAGCAGTTTAATTAAAACCAGACTTAGTGCGGATGCTGGGAACCAGTATCATGAATGGAAGAATTCATATTTTAAGGCTGCCTATTCAATGCACCAATAGCTTCAACGAGATACAGCTTCAAATTAAATTATCGTACAATGTATTTAGCTTGCATATATTTGCAGTAATAAGTATTGTTGGGTTAAAAATAAAATGAGAACACAATTCGTGCGACATCAATATCGTGCATGAGAGGAGGCCTGTACCCAGGAGTGGGACGTTAAGCAATACATTATATTATAATTGTTTGTTAGTTTATTCAATATATCTGCTAAAACCGGTTCAGCTTTTTGAATAAATGATACAACGAAAGGAAATCACGATATTTCTTTGGCATAGTATACACAGTTGAGAAGTTTGTCATAGTTAGCAGCGCAAAGCGAAATAATATGGGTAAAGCTTTATGCGATCTAGCTTATCTAAGTGCATTTTATATCGTGGAGGCGATGGCTATAAACACATCTAGCCCAAAATTAAACACAGATTAGGATATAAGCTTTTTAAAGGTAAAATAATGCTCCATTGGTTAGGCAGCGCCATAAGAATGACACTGACGAGCAACCACCGATTCCTAACCCATAAACTTAGTTAGCGAAACTTCTGATTTATTTATCCGAAAACGTCCCGTGGACTCCAGAGAGCCATTCGACTTATTTCGCTAGTTATATTTATCCAACTCAATTCTATTTATGTTACCTAAGCGAATATATCTTTTCTGAGTGTCACGGGAATTGCAGCCCTAATCGACCTCGTTTTGTTTGAGGCTTGGTTTCATTTCGGTCCGTAGACAGTCAAGTGTAGGCGAAAACGTCGTATAGGCGATGTAGCGATGATTTATCATGAGCCTTTTTGCTTTGGGGTCGAATGATAGCCGTCTAGGCAAAGTTGGATGGGAACTACACAAAAGCTGGGAGTTTACCAACTTAGATTGAATACTCGTTCCTGAATTGCAGAGTGTTGTGACAGGTACGTTTCAATTGATTGATTAACGACGGAAATGGAATTGGGACCGGAGTTTTACGACTATTCGCGTTTTGAAATTGCTGCTATTCCTCTTGATTGGCCACCGATCGACCTCAATTGGGTGGAAAATTGTAATTCATAATATTCGTGTCATCAAAGGTTACGTTACGAAAGAATACAAGTTTTCCAATTCAATTGAATTTTAGGAAAATAAACCATGCTTACCAAATTGGTTATTTATTTTATTCATTACGTCGCTAATTTTCTTTTTTTTCGTATTGGGCTGGATTTATTCGTCTTTTGATTAGCGTCAAAAACGTGTAATTGGGAATACGATTACAACAAAATACGGCGAAGTACTTAGGTACATGAATTAAGGAAAAACGTAAAGGTAATAAGTATGCACGTACGATTAGCCAACTAAGAATTTTCGAACAATCAGAAGTTTAAGTAGCGAAGCGATTTTATTGTTCAAAATTACCTAAACTCGTTCTTATTCTTTAAATAATGAAGTTCTGCCAATATAAATAATTATGAACATCGCTCCCGTTAAGCTATTTCGGCTGCTCTAGGACCGGTCGTTGACTTTCTGTAGTTTAAAGTTCAGAAGTTCCCAGACAAGTGAGCCCGCATGTTGATATCACCTAACTGTAATGAATGTATGTTTGTATAAGTCTAATGAAGTCCTAACTAAAAGGAGCTCTTACGTTTGTTGGCTGAAGTGTTGGTAGTTTGGATGGAGTGCCACGTAGCAAGTTCGTTTTATTTGTAATGAAATGACCCTCGAGAGAATTTTAGCGTGTCAAGAACGTTTAATTAAAATTGCCTTTAATGAATATTTATCTATTTGCTGAAAAAATTGCGTGTTGTGCCGCCGATACTGTTTACATTTTCAGTAAAAACGTAGCTAATAGGTGTATTGTAAATAAAGCATAAAAAATAACGCTGAGTCTTTCTTTATTCAAACTTTATTGCACGTGAAAAAGCAGTACAAAAGGTGGATTTAATGCTTATGAAATTGCCCGCGATATGACGATGCAACTAAATAGTGAAATAACCAAAAAAAAATCGGTAAGCGGCGCTGTACAAATATATTGTTTATCTATACTAACCCAGTAACTTTATACAATCATTGTGTGCATCAAATCTGGTAGATTTGACTTTTTGCAGACTTGTTTATGATGTTAGTCCAATGAATAATCCATGTTTGTAGAAATACGAAGCTTTGTCAAAAATATAAATATTGTTTTTTTTTTCAGACTTTGGCGATTATGACCCTACAGAACTAGTTTTTGATACTTAGTACCTTTTAAAGACATTTTTAAAGGAGACTAAATTTGATACAATATGAGACTAGAATTCTCTCTGTAAACCTAATAGTTTTTGAGATAAAGCTAGTCAAAATAGATCCATTTACCTTTTACCCTTTCTCTTCTCATTTGGGAAAAACGGTTCTATTTTGAATAGCTTTATCTTGGAAACTGTTGGGTTTACAGAGACAATTATAGTCTCATATTGTAGCAAATTTAGTCTCCTTTAAAAATGTCGTGAGAAGCTACTATCAAAAACCAGTTCTTTAGGGTCATAATTGCCAAAATCTCAAAAAAAAACAATATTTCTATTTTTGACAAAGCTGCGTTCAGCGCTCGAGGTCACAAAATTCCTAGTTGTGTAGTGTGTGTAGTTTACAAAATTCAGTGAGCCAACATCATAAACAAGTCTGCAAAAAATCAGAACTACCGGGTTTGACGCACTATACCCCGTACTTTCAGGTGACAAGGTTCCTGGATTATATCTACGTTTCGTCTATACCTATACCTACTTCATAATGTGTATGGTTTTGTTTTGACCTAGGGCACTCGATCGTGTCCGGGTTTCGTGTAAGTATACGTTTCTAATACTCGTTTCTGAAGTACAAGTCACGTCCCCGATTTTCTGACCCGTTTGGCACGCGTATTTAGGAAACGTGTAATAAGGATCCGTGTTCTCGGGTAAATCAGACATTCGAGCCGTGTAGTTTTAGAACTAAGTACAAATAAAAATGTGAGTTTCGGGTATTCCATATTCTAGTGATCTTACATATTCGCTCTTAAACACTACGACTCGGATCTCCAACTCCAAGGCACGACCACCACAGCAAGCACGGGTCGGAACGCGGGTAGATAAGATCCGTGTCTTCGTGTAACCGTGTACCCGTTCCCTAATCCGGGCAGGATCGCGTAGTCCGGGTTCTTAGTACCGCTGGGCTAAATAACACGGGGCCCGTTTGTGTGCATTTAAACGTGTATCGGGAGGCTCTTCTTTGAACTGATACGTATTGATATATTACTCCCTGATTGCTAAAATCAGCTAAAATCAGCTATAAGTAACAATTTTTTTTTATAGAAGGGTATGACAATTTTTTGATATTCGAATAGTGTGGGTAATCTTCCGAAAATGAAAGCAAAATATATTTGTTCCTCGTTGACATAAGTATTCGAAGATTTTTAATGTTGAATTTATAAATAAACAAGAATGACTCCGGATTCAGTTATTTTTTGTCTAAAATTTAAGTTTGATGCCATTTATATCTAAAAGACAATGTTAAAGCAAATACGTTATATTATTTGGTTTAAGGGCATTTGCTGTTATGATAATCAACCATAACAAAAAAAAGAAAACTGAGGGATTCAGGTCATTGGCGCCAGAGGTCCTTAATTACAGAACTCCAAAATTAGGAACACAAGGAACCTTAAGAAATAAGTGTAATAACGCTACAATTTGTTAAAAGCCAGTAAAAGCCTTAATGGTCTAAAAGCGGTTAATTTGACAGGTTGATATTGAAAGCCACTTTACTTATTGAGAAAATTCCCGCCATTTTGTGATTGATATTATTATTTCTCCATCGCTTAAAATTATAGTAATTATTATTATTGCAATAGCTTTTTAAGCCGTGCAATATTTGACCTTTCGTTTGTAACATTGAAAAAAGAAAAATAAGCAAACATAGTAGGCAATAGTGGACTACCATATCTCTATTTGTCAAGTAATGTTAGCAATATGAGTATACTAATCTTTTCATATCCTTGACATGCATACATGACTGTAGTAATATAGTCGGTAGCGTAACGTGTGCTTGTGGTACTGGTGGAGCATCGCATTAGCTGCTGTGAGCTGCTGAACGTAGATATTGTGGGCTCGAAGTATCACGTATGCTACATGTATCACACATGCTACATATCCATCGACAGTTATTTCTCCACTATATCCTTTATGCGTCTTAGGGGGACGCCTAGCGACATCTGCCGAAGGAGTCTTACACCTACCTGTAACACCTGTGTACCTGTGTAGTCTTTACTTTACCTGTAATATAGTCGGGAGCGTGTGCTTGTGGTACTGGTCGAGCATCGCATTGGTTGCCGTGAGCTGCTGAACGTAGGTGTTGTGGGAGTCGTAGTATGTGGCTAGCGCGCTCGGGCTCGGGCTGTTGCAGTAGTGCACGAACGCCGCCCGGTAGTCTTGCCGACTCTGTGGAATATCGTTTGGTTATGTTAGATTCAAAGTAAAGTAATTATAATTCGTAAATAATAATATAATATTTATAATGGCATCTTATATAATATTACTTCCAACAGCTGGGTAAAGGGCTCCTATCATACACTAGAGTAATGATTACCTTTCCCTGATAAGGTAGTGACCACCAACTGTTACGATATAAATGTATATGTCTTATATAATAACATTAGCCAACTTAAGATGTTTTCAAGAACCACCAGTCACAAGAGACATCGGACTATTAGTGGAGTACGGGAACGCCTATTTAACCTATAAAAATGACATAAATCACAAGTCCAAATTTATTTTGTGACCTGTAAGAATACTTATAATTATTTTACATGTTTTTAAAGTCGGTCATTCCACTCATACAATAGTATGTTATTCAATCAAATACAAACATTGAAAACATTGAAAAAATAGCAGCAAAAATACATCGACTTTATAGCAGCCGTAAGCGACATCTAGGTGGTCTAACTCTAGTAGTTGCTCTGTTATGTAAAAATAAATGCAAAAAGATGATTGAAGGCATTGAGAATTTCGTCAACTTAGTAACTTGACCCATAGCTTAATTGGTAAAGCGATCGAGCCCCGGTAAGGCGTATCGATGCGAGGTTCAAATCCTGCTGGGTTGATTATTTTTTCAATGTTTTCAATGTTTGTATTTGATTGAATAACATACTGTTAGAATACTTAAGTACTAATAATAAAAAATATTTTCTAACAACTGTTAGCCTTGCGCTAGGTATAATACATGTATGTATTTGTTTGCTACTCATAGAAAAGATTATGTAAGTTTTATTTTTCTCCACCAAGCTATCGATTTTTACTATTGCAACATAACTTCACATTTTATAACGGTTTTGTCAAGAGCATATGTCGTCTTAGCCATTTGTAATTCGTTTAGAATTCAAGGTCACTTATATTTTCACAAATTGTTCTCGATTATTCTCACATAATCTATTGACCAAACTGTTATAAAATTACAGATGATGTTGAAATGAAACGGTTGAATGCAATGGTATGGTAAAGGAAAATATATCTTGTATAATATTTTCTTGTTGTTATTAACAAATATCTATATAATACCTAGCGCGACGTCAAAAACTGTTAGAATATATTTTTTACTATTAGTTAACATATCATATTCTCTAACTAAAAAAGAAAATCGCACTTGTGAGTTATCGAAGCTCAAAACTGTTCGCTCAAAACTCGTAGTCCCCTCGCTGGCCTAAAGCAGATTCTTCATATACACCCTGCTTCAAGGATGAATGCAGCTTTCTTCTCGATGTTTTCCTTTACCGAAAAGTGACTACTTAGTAAATATCAAACCCACGAAACCGACACCTCTCCATTCAAAGTCGTGCTTAATAACGAGGTTACTAAATTCAAAACAAGTAATTTTTACCTACGATAATTACGATGAACATACAAAAAAAGCACATAAAGATATAAAAAAAAAACGTACTTAAAATATGGAACTTAAACTACCTTAACGTCTGCACGTTAGATTACTCGTCAGCTCAACACTGTCCCAGTACATCGTCATTTTTAAACTAACTCATTAGAAATTGAAGTGAAAGCTGGTTTTCATGTATTGGGTAATAGAAACTCGAGCAATACGACATTTATCTTAGTTGGTGTACTGCTATCTCGCCGAAATATTTTTCGCCTAATTTCATTTCCCAACCAACTTATTGCAGTACTTTTACTTGGCAAACTAATGCTTAGCATATTATTATTTCGCAAACTTTTTATTTCACCACAATAATACTTAGCAGATTTTCATTTTACCACGAGTAATGTTGCAAAGTAGTCAAGAAGCAAATGTTTTAGTAAAGCTAATTATTTATTGTCAAATAACGTTTGCACAAATTTAAACTTCGCATTCTTTTTATTTGATTACAAGAATATTTAGCAGAGATTCATTAAGGCAAATAATCACTAAGCAAATGTTTCATTAAATCTTATAATTTATTGTAAATAACGTTTGCCCAAATTAAAAAATCGCATTCTTACCTTGGACGTTTTGAAGCCTACTGTGGCTATTTTTATTAAACGTATCTATATACAGTCACCAAAACTATCAGCTTGGCACTTCTGCATACATATTTCTAAGTAGGGTTTAAAGGGCGATCCCCAAAAACTAGACATGTCACCAGAAAAATATGTTAGTTTTGGTTAGACCTGCGACTGCCAAAGACACGATATGTCACCAGAAACGTAGGTTAGGTTAGGTTCGAACTGCGACCCCCACAGACACGACTTGTCACCAGAAACGAAGGTTAGGTTAGGTTAGAACTGCGACCCCCACAGACACGACTTGTCACCAGAAACGTAGGTTAGGTTAGAACTGCGACCCCCACAGACACGACTTGTCACCAGAAACGTAGGTTAGGTTAGGTTAGAACTGTGACCCCCACAGATACGACATGTCACCAGAAAAGTAGGTTAGGTTAGGTTAGAACTGCGACCCCCATAGACACGACTTGTCACCAGAAACGTAGGTTAGGTTAGGTTAGAACTGTGACCCCCACAGACACGACTTAGGTTAGAACTGCGACCCCCATAGATACGACTTGTCACCAGAAACGTAGGTTAGATTAGATTAGAACTGCGACCCCCACAGACCGCACTTTCATCAGAAAAGTACCCGTACGAGTTAAGTTAAGATGTGTTTTTAATTTTTACCTGAAAATAATTTGACTCACTCATAACAACAAAGAAGTACACTTTAAATAATACAAATCCAGACGATTTAATACTTTTGTTACGTATCACATTGACACACATAAACTGAATGATTGAAATTGTTATGGAATGTAGTAAACAAAAGTACTACCTCCACCATTGAAACTATGGGAAAAATAGTTTGGTAAGTGATAATTTGCCATAAAATTTTCGGCCACATATTAGTAAACCATCTTAGTTGATCTTAATATACAGCTGTTAAACCGACTGTTTATATCCCCCACGTGTTCACAACTTAGTATTTGGCAAAACATACGAGGCGTGCTCAACTACTCAATTTTAATGTTTCCATATGTTCAAGAACAACAGTAAAATGACGTTTACGTGATATTAAAATGAGTATTTTCGCCAGTGATTCGGACAGCACGGTTAATTTGAATTAATAGACCGAGTCATATAAAGTCGGTTATTAGTCGCAGCCATTTCAATTTACAGTGTATTAACGCCGTCATTCAAATCTTATTGGTTTGTAAAATATGTATTAGTTTTGTTACAACTAACTGTCAAAAACATTTGTTTCTGTAGGTACAGTCGCCATCCGATAAATCGGAGCGTCCAAGGTGCTCACAAATATCTGAACAAAGACTCTATTGTCAAGGCGATAGAGTGCTTGTTCAGATATTTTCGAGTACCGTGGCCGCTCCGATATATTTGATGGCGACTATACACACTTTTATTGCTGACCGTACTTCCTTTAATTTGCACCTCTATTAATTGCTCCTCGAGACTTTTCTAATGAGCCCTAACTCGTTATAGTTGCATTCCTTCCTTTTGGAGTTGTTTCTTCTTCCTATCTTACGACGGCATCACCTGATCAGCTCTGTATTAGTTTTTTATTGGATTACCAAAGTTTAGCTCTATTATAAAGTGGTGAAATTTAGCTTAAAATATTTGAATCAACTACAACAACAAATATACGAAATGAAGCTAAATAAAAGTGTGTAAATTGTTGCTTCTGCGTTAATTTAATAGACACCTACATAGATGGTTTTTGTTAATTGCGTTCCATAAAAAAGTGTGAAGTGTGTGCTTCCAAGAACACAAGAGAATTAATAAGTAAGTAACATGCGATGAAAACTTTCGGCGATAGGGGGCTGACAACAGCTAAATTCAGTAAGTCCCTGTCTTTTTGAACTTTTGAACGAGACTGAATAAAAAGTACTGTGTTTTAAGTGCGCTATTATCGATGTAGGAGACTCATGTAGAAGTCTTTCTTTCTTTCTTAAATCCTTCTTGGTATCTTCTAGTTTGATACGATACGATTCATTTTCTTGGCTTCATTTGATCCATGTATGACCTTCATGGGCGCACTAACATTCCTCGTCTCGCACGCGTGCAGTATAGCAACTATGGCAATGTCGGGGACAATAATTACTATGGAAAACCTACTCCTATCTGTCCCCGGCAGGTTCATTTGGTAATACACCCCTTCTTGTCACCATCTATTGTATGCAAATTGATGGCTCTCGATAAGAACTAATCTAATACGGATATTGACTCCGTAAAGTTACGTAACTTTGAATAAAACAAATGAAGTGATATATAGGTACGTACCTTTATGTCACAAAGAAAAGGTAATGTAAAGGCCACAGCGAAGATAACAATCATTGATCGAAATCGAAAAGTAAACATTATATAGGACTGACAGATGAGAACGAAAAATCACGTGATTATGTCTATACTTTATTTACGTCGATTGGCATCGTGGATAAAATGATTGTCAATTGGCTCAGCCCGGATACTCACACATAAAAGCGGCAAGTGTCCACTACCAGTTATTCCAGTTTATGGCGTGTTGGCGGTTTAATAGCGCTATGAAAACTGCCGACTCGTGAATTGACTACAGTTGTTAGATTTGTTTGTAAACTTTGGGGTTGCAGTTGTAAAAATAATTTAGTTAAAGAGACAAAATAGGTAATGCCACGGAATTCTATTCTATTCACGCATTCATTTAGGTATTTTAACGACTCAAACATAACTTCAACGCACAACAAATAATCAACCAATATTGAAGTTGTATTGGAGTTGCATCGAATAAGTTTCAAGCAAATTCCGATATATCTGATTCAGACGTTTTGGCGCTCTGCATTGGAGTTGTATTGAAGTTAGATCGTGTTTTAAAGTTAGAATACGGCCCCAGACGTTATAATAATTGGTTCCGCTGTTCTGTTTTATTTAAAAATCATGATACTATAGTTAACAGACTATGTTTGTCTATGGTGTATGATTTTTTGACATAAAGAGATGTTTTTTTAGATCAAGTAAATAATGTAAAGTTGAAGTAATAAAATAAGGCACTGCAATTGCTACGGGATCATTAAAAAAACATTTTACTCCTATTTATTTCAAATGAACAAGCGTGCTAACAAAAATTAAAAGGTAATAGCGTCAAAGCATGAAAAGGAAGTTAAGTAAATTATGTCATTAAAAAAAATCCTGAACCATAAATCCTTCTGCAGGCACTTAAGATATTTAGAAATATGCTACTCAATTTTATTATTAAACTATAGTAGTAAACTCATAGCCACTTAATATAACAATACTAGGGGCCGATTTTCGACAATTGAGCGCTCGAATTCAAAGAATTTAACCTCGAATATAATCGCACACAAAAGTTTGTCGTCATTATTTACGCATGAAATTAATAGTATAAATAATCAGGATTTTAAATTACTATCGCTGTTATTTTTAAAACATAATTTCTCTGTTTTATTCAGAGTTTTAAATGTCATATTCGAGCGCTCGAATCTCAAAAATCGCCCCCCTGGCCTCCGTTCGCGACTCCGTTCGCATTGAAATTTTTGAAAACGTTAAAATCTCTTTATACCCCATACGGGCGTTACTTTTAAAATCGTTTATTAGCATACGTCGTTATCGCGGGAGCAAAAACGATTTGACAGTAGTCAAAGATTATGACAAATAAGAAATAACAGAAATGACAGTAGTTTCAACGCGTTTGTACCTACATGTTCAAAATTTATCGATGTTTTTATAATATCTAAAGTTCGTAATCGACTTGATTATAGTACATACTAAAAGGATTAGCCACGCAATCCTAACGACAACCTCTTCAGTCACCTGTTATTCAAAACAATTTTCATTCATGATCGATTTGTCTGGACTTGTAAATAAAGGATTACTTTAGACACACGAGGAGTATTTTTTTCTCAAAAATCAACGTTAGGTACTCGTAATTTTCATAAAAAATAAATCTTCTGTTAAACGAAATTTCTACTCAAAAAGACCCACTTTAACGAACGTCGGAAAGGAGCAAGTCGAGTTTGATTAATCATTTCTAGCAAAAACATTGTGCTAGATATGAAGAACTTCTTAGAGGCTAAGACGCGTAGGCATAATATTCTGTTTATAATAAACGGACATTATGTTATACATATTCTTCAACACATTTGTATTTGCTCCCGCGATAACGATGTATGTTTATTAGTGGAGCTTCACAAGTAATAAATAAGTTGGTAATCCACATCCTCCTAGTTTTTGTCCCGGCTTTTGCCAGGGCTGAATTGAGCCTGGGGTCCGCTTGGAAATTGACTCATGAACTTACGTAGGTACTAGTTTTTACAAAAGCGGCTGCCATCTGACCGTCGAACCCAGAAGGGAAACTTAGCCTTATTGGGATCCGGTCCGGTTTCCTAACGATGTTTCCCTTAAATGAAAAGCGACTGATTGGTAAATATCAAATGATATTTCGTAAGTACATAAATTCCGAAAAACTCAGTGGTGCGAGCCGTGGTTTGAACCCCTGACCTCTCGGACGCGCTTAATAAATAAGTTGGTGATTTCTATAAATATTCTGGGCCAGGTCTGTAAATATTTGCCCTACGTATTGCATATGACGTAAATGTATATGTGATTCGGTGTCGTACTTTTGATAAAATGAGATAAAACACGATATCGCGATAAATACTTCGTTGGCTGCCATGAAGTACTCGAAAGTAAAGGTCAAGTTGATAGATTTGCGCAAGCGGAAGGTGTATTCGAACAATATAATTTATACTGGCTTGATTTTAGTTTGATATTAAAATGAAACCTATACAATTTTATATTGTATAGGGCCCCGGTTTTGGCCACTTTAAGGAGAGTTTGTCTAGACGTCCGTCATATTGTGGCAATAAGGAACTATGACACTCTTTATGCACTGAGTCATTTAAGATATATTACAATATTTATATGAATCCCCACTGTTAAGATTCTGACATCAGATCTAATTTTTTTCTTTAATTATATGTCAGAAAGGGGCCCAGGAGCCAGTTTTGGCCATTTTTTTCCATGGCTCCTGACAACTGAATGACAACAATTACATGACAGATGACAGTGCCATCTGTACTGCAATAACTTACTCTTATTTGAACTAGAAACGATAGACTTGTAAGTTTCTCTATACCTTAATAAAGTTGAAAATGGCCAAAACCGGCACAGTGAATCAACCGGGGCATCTGCTCTAATTGGTTATACAGGGTGGATTTTCTTTTTGGGTCAGTGAGGGCAGCTACCAGATGCCGTGGCGCTACGCGAAAATGGTCTAAGGAAACTTTCCTTCAATTTTTAATTAATGAAAATTGGCGTTTACAGATTATGGAAGAAACATACAGGTTGCGAGAAAAAGGTCATTTTTGACAAACTTTTTCTTTTATGCTAATCGATCCCATTCCTATCCAGAATCAAAAGCTTGTAAGGGATCAAAAAAAAATTCCGGCTAGAAAAGCCACAAATCGTAGAAAGTTTTCCACTGTATGGGAAAACTCCTCGATTTGTGGCATTGTATCAAAATGAAAACTTTTATTTTCACATGCTTTTTTTATGCCAATCGATTTCTTTCCAATCCAGTATAAATAGTTTCCTAGGGGTCAACTTACGGTAATGTACTAGAAAGCCACAAATTAAAGAAATCTTTTAATTGTTGCTCGATACTAAATGTACTTATAGAGAAAAAGTTTTACTTTACAGATTATAAAAAAGTTTACAATTTGCCGTAACACACTTCGCTACGCGCTACGCCCGTAGCCGATCCTAGCTTTTTCCACGTATGTAGCGGAAAGGGGCTACGAACCCGCTTAGCGGCTTCCTGGTAGTCAAAGAGTTAATTAAGTACATTAGAATACAATACCTACAAAACCAATATTCTTTTTCGGACACCTCAATAAAATAAAACGTAGACGTATGCTTGTTTGCCACCGTCGTGGTAACTATAAAAACACACACACACACACACACACACACAAACTATTAAACACCTTTTCACCCCAACTAAACATTTTCGCAATAAATAAAAACCGGCGCATTAAACGTGAAAATATAAAGTTTATGAATTATGTATATTTACACAAGAAATACGAAGGCTTATAATTATTAATCTGTTTACTTAGGTTACACGAGTACGTGACTCGTTTATCTACATAATGCTTGCCAAAAAGTTTGTGTAGTCGTTTGCTTGTATTTTAGAAACAAGATTCACGTCAGATTTACAATGCGAAACCGATAGATAAATCGTTTTATTAAATTACATTTAAAATGTTTTTGCAAGAATAAAGTTGGGGCCGGACGGCAGATAGCCGCAGATTCTGCCACGTGACCTTGATTGGAGCGAGTTGCTGAAGTGAGCGGCTACATGGCTGACAACTAACCAACCGCTTCTGCCAATGGTTAGCAGAGCACACCTTGCCACCAAGGGCGTTTAAAGGTCATGTAGAATTTAGCACCAACCACTGGCTACATGGTTTAGAATCTCTGTTTTCTGCCAAGGTCTCGTGGGAGAGGGCTGTGGTTGTATGCCGTCTGGCCCCAACTTAAGATATACAATATGTATCAATTATTTTGGGCTTAGTAAAGACGATAATATGATTATCCGAGTCACAGTCACCTTCAAAATAATAGTATTTTATACCATTGTGGCATAATGAAGAGCTTTTCTGCTGCTGAGTGAGTTTCCACGAAGCTTGCTGAGTGGCCTAACTAAGTAAGATAGAAAAACTTAATTATGTCACTGTCGATACAATACGTTTCAATCGACTTCAAGATTTCAAAGGAGGAGGTTATCAGTTCGTCGGGATCTTTGTTTTTGCTATTTGTTTTAAAATTTTTAATTTTTAGGGTTCCGTACCTCTAAAGGAAAAAACGAAACCCTTATAGGATCACTTTGTTGTCCGTCCGTCCGTCCGTCCGTCCGTCTGTCAAGACACTTTTTCTCAGGAACGCGTTGAGGTATCAAGCTGAAATTTATATCAAATACTCAGGCCTACTGTCCCTTCGAGCTGTTAAAAAATCAAACTTCTAAGCCAACGCAAAAAGATACAGCCATTTATGCCGCAAATTTGCGCAAATTTTCGAAACTCGCAAGGGAATCAAAACCTACAGGGTACTCTCCGTGAACTCAGAATCTTGAAATTTGGTACGAAGCAACGTCTTATAGCACAAATAAAGGAAAAATTGCGAAAACCGTAAATTTTTAGTTATAATAAAAATATGTTTAATAATTTTAAAGTTACTACCCCTATATACCCACAGGTTTGTACGGAACCCTTGGTGCGCGATTCCGACTCGCACTTGGCCGGTTTTTTTTATGTATGTTCACCGATTATTCGGAGACGGCTGGACCGATTTGCAAAATATTTTTTTTGTTTGAAAGAGTATAATTCACATTTCGTCCCATTGTAACCAGGTCAGGATCTGATGATGGGATCCTGGAGAAATCGAGGGAACTCTTCAACTATTATAGGTACACCTATAGTGATTTGAGTGTTTTTTTACAGCAGCTCGAGCATTTGCTTTTGGAAAGGTGGAGGGTAAGTGAAGTCGGTTCTTTTCAACCGACTTCAAGATTTCGAAGGAGGAGGTTATCAATTCGTCGGGATCTTTGTTTATTATTTTGCTATTTTTTTAAAATGTATGTTCACCGATTATTCGAAAACGGCTGGACCGATTTGGAAAATTATTTTTTTGTTTGAAAGCGTCTTCACAGTTGGTACCATTGTAACCATGTCAGGGTCTGATGATGGGATCCTGGAGAAATCGAGGGAACTCTTCAACTATTATTGGCACACCTACGAGTATAGTGATTTGAGTATTTTTTACAGCAGCTCGAGCTTTTGCTTTTGGAAAGGTGGAGGCTAAGTGAAGTCGGTTCTTTTTTGTTTAAAATTATATACCATCGTGACATAATGAGGAGCTTTTTTTTTGCTGAGAGAGTTTCCACGAAGCTGGCCAAGTGGCCTAAGTAAGGTACAAAATTGAAAAGCTTAATTATTTACTTATTTTAACTTTATTACACAAAAGTAACCTTATCGTACAAACGGTAAATTAATGCCATAAGGCATTCTCTACCGTTCAAACTTAATGACGTCACCGTTGTATACAGTATTTTTTTTACGAGGACTCAAAATAGACAAGCCGTTAAGAATTGAGTTCGACGAATGCCTTACAATCTGTTGTCTCTATAAAATTTAGCAACTTCAATCTTCCGGCGGATTCTGTCCGTTGCCCGCTCAGCGGCGGCGGCGGCGCCGGCATCGAGTGTGATTTAATTTTTATATCAAAATCCATCAAAGTTTCATCCTTAATCATTTTATCTCATTTCATCGTTATCTAATGATATGTAAGTACAATAAAAATACCTATGTCATAATGCTTTTGGGTAATGACAGTATAGTCATGATTCATAATGACAAAAAATCCTTTTTAATACTTATTCTATCTTTAAAAGTGACGATTTTAGCAGTGGTTTCCCAAGTAACACAGGAAGCATTATAACATATGAATAGTTAACTTATTTCGCACTTAAGGACCGTATAAACTCTTATATACGTTCACAGAGCAACTTGTCGCATTATATAATGCTTTAAGCTGGATAACGGTTGTATAATGGCATGTATAAATGCTTTTCTAAAGCCTTTAGTTTTAGTGCAGCGAACCAAAATGCAACTGTACAGCTGAATGCTGTACAGTTGCGTTTTGGTTTGCTACACTAATGCTTCGGTTTGGTTTAGTGCCTTAGGTTCTACAATAGCATAAATAAATGCTTAATGCTGTTTAAGAGCATGAATATTAGCCGTTATAATGCCACGTAAATTCGCTATACAGCTTTCAGCTATTTTTAATGCCTTAGGGTGTACAATAGCTTTTTTAAGTAGGTAATGCATTCCTAATGCTGTATAATAGCAATAATATAAACCATTATAAAGCCAAGTAATTCACTATATACGGCTTTTAGCTGTTTTAGTGGCTTAGGGTTTACAATAGCAATTTTAAGTAGTATATAATGCTTAATGTTGTTTAATAGCATAATTATTCACGTGTAATGCTGTAGGCATAAATAAGGCATTTTTTAAGGGTCACTGAGCTGCTATTGGACTAAGAGCTAGCCACGTCAGATATGATACAATAATGAGAGCAACAAAACCCGTCTGGTTAGATTGCTATACTATTCTTATTGCTAGATCCTGGCATCTAGCAGCTTTTAATGGGTGGAGGTCACAGTGACAGGCTAGCAAAATGTTTTAATTGGAAAATAGTAATAACAAACTAGGTAAAAATTGCCGAAGTTGTCTCAGTTATAATAAAGGACAGGGCCTATATTTTAAGGGGCTCCCTGGCGCCAACGACCTTAGATCTGATTCCCTTAGTTTTCTAATGATTTATATAGCTTATCATGTTATCAGTAACGGCTTTAAACAATATAGTATCCTATATTTACTTCAATATTCATTGTCTTCGAGATATTTGACATCAAAGTCGAACCGGTTTAGGCTAAAAAAGTGGTTTAATAGTCATAAATTTTGTTTTAATTAGTTAAAAATTAAAATCTCTCTATAGTTTTTAGAGACATCAAAGAGGAACCCTAATATGTAGATTACGTATATGTAAGATTCTTTGCACCATTCGAATATCGATAAAAGTCTTTTTTTAGACCATATTTTAAAAATATCATAAAAAATAACGGCTCATTTATTTCAAGATCCAGCTCTACAGAATGGAGATAAAAGATTCTAGAACCGATAGTCGTTTGCCTTATAATTCTATCTATAGTTAGAATTATAAGGCATGTTGGAATATCGACTCAAAACTGGTCAAAAATCGATAAAAAAACGTTAGACCAAAAAATATTGTGTATTATTACTAGACCCCGTTATCTTGTCGCATAGATTTTGTTTTTCAGTTGAGCGTGAATGATTTTTTTATCGACCTTCTTGATATCGATGTTTATATGATGCAATTGAATTTTCGCCTTTTAAATCTATACTCAATTTCAATTAAAACATTTTGTTTACAAATAAGTACATAACCTTATTGGTCTTACGTGAAAGTTTATTGTAATTATTGTGGAAAAAATATGATTAATCCTAACTAACGAACACCCTAGACTTTTATTTCTTCCTTTATTATTATATATATCTTTATACAAAAGTAATAAGTAGTACCTAGTGACACCTCTTTGAAAATATCAGTGACATACAGTATCGACATTTAGATAGTCGATAAAAAAATTATTCACGCTCTACTGAAAAACAAAATCTATGCGACAAGATAACGTGGTCTAATTATTACCATACATCGGGGTTTTCGGTGCGGGAATGTTTGACATTAGCCAAAGAGTAGGCATTAACTAAAAAAACAGAATGTACTCTAGCAGGTTTCTACCTAATGAATAATTGATCGAAAAAATCATAGGTGTATACAATTTATATGTAATAGCTGACTATTATGTATATATATTGTAGGTACATATACCTATGATTTTTTCAAGTATTTTTTTTATTAATTCATATAATGACTGATCATTGTCAACCACTTCAGTTAACCAAATAGTTCATAAATATCGGACGTCAAGATTAATATTTGACACTTATTATACCGTGTCTTTGTCTTAGGTAGATCTAGTTAATAAATTTCGGATATGCAATTGCATTTTAAAAATACTATGTAATAGTCAATACAAACATGCCTCTAAGAAAAAAAGCTCGTATCATAGTGTGTATGCTATTCACAGAGAGGTAGTTATTCATTAGGCATAATATGATATTTTCTCACGACTAACCTATCTGTTTATCTCTACTTTTTCTCAAATCGTTCCCGCACCGAAAACCCCGATGTATGATTATTACGGAAACAAAAACAGTAGGCGACAAACTATGAACTATATTTTATTATACATTGTTTGGCACTACTTTCTCCCAACATAAACTTTTGTATAATTTCTCTTAATATTGTATAGTATTTGTATAGTTTCTCATAATATTGCATCAAACCCAGATCTCTAGGATTTATTCTCTTGAAATGGTTTGCATTCTTTGACCTCCACCACTTTAAAGCTGCCAGATGTTCAGATCTAGAAATAAGCATAGTATAGCAAACTGACTAGAGGTGTTTGGTTGCTCTCATTATTGTGTCATATCTGACGTGGCTAACTCTCCGTCTATATAGACCAACGCCATTTTGTAAATAATTTATAACCTAAAAATAAAATCATGCGGACCTATTTATACAAGGAAAATACCTATATAATAATGAAATTACTTAATTTACGACTGCTCAACCAACACTATTATGTTTATAATGCAAAAATTGTTCTATACGAGGATTACACAATTGTTTTGTTTATTTGACGCATATCTTTTTATTATATTTTATAGCAAAACCACAATAAATCAAAGGCGCGTGAAAATTTTCAATGAAACTTATTTACACATTTACAATAAACTACATTGCGCAGTAATATTTGAAGGATATAATAACGTAAAAGAGTCAAAGACTTTTATAAATTTTGTTAGGATGCAAACAAATATGACGTGTCACTCATTCAGTTTTTTGTACCGTCCTCGTCCATTTTATATTGCGAGACAAAGTAGTTAAATCACAACCTTCATAGTATTATAACATTTGTTCCGTCGGTGTTAGAGACGTTTTTGCATTGACGTAAGGTTTATTTTACTACACTCTTATGCTAGTGTAATGCTTTTGTATTGCGATTGGCAAGTTAATCGAGAGTACTAATGCTTCTTTACTGCGATTAGCAAGTTTTTTGGCCGTATTAATGCTTCTTTAATGCGGTTGGCAACTTAATAGAGCGTACCAATGCTTCTTTAATGCGATTGGCACTTTCCATGACAACGATAATGCTAATAGCGCAGACATAATGCGCCTGTAATGCTATTAAATGACCTGTATAGGATCTCAAGCTGGGTAATTTGTGCCCATTTAATACCTATATCAGCAATCAGCACTGCTGATATAGGTATTAAATGGGCACAAATTATAGTGCTGATTCAGCACTATAAACGTTTATAATGCTACTATAAAACGAACTCAAAATGCTAAAAGCATACAGATATGCTGTAAGACGGCCGTTATACTGCCTTGATGTGTTACTTGGGTTAGCTACCAGAAAGTTCGATTTCTCGCACCTAAATTTCAATTATTAGAAAGTTTTATATAGATTGATCTATCTACCTATTTAATGGAGTGAAAGTAATCTTAAAGTAATTAATATTTTATTGTAATTTTCTCGTAACTGTATAAAAAAAGTCGTTTGATCGTACATCAAAATGTCATTCTTCACTAGTCCCGACTCTTGCCACTAAACCTGAGCAGTTTGTTGCAAAATATCTCGGGACTTATGGAGTAAGCTTTCCGCCTTAATATATCATGAACATGATTATCACACTGGACTCTTTTGAAAAATGAAAAGACTATTTTTTCTCGCATAGTCTAAATAATTTCTAATTTTACAACTAATAAAATCGCAGATTCAAGAACATGAATATCATATATACTCTAAGATGGAATTATATATACTACTGCCCATGTCACCCTCCGATACGCCACGGGATGAGATGGGATGGTGCACTTCTAGGGCTACATAATAGGCCACCAATTATAATACCTACTGGTAGGTAGGTATTACCAAGTTATTAATTATCTATGTAGGTAGCGTACTTACAAACAGAATAAAGTACGTTATTGATGTATGTAATTATATGTAAGTAGGTACATTTTATAGGTGTAGGGAGCCAGTTTATTTGTAAAAATCACCTATAAATAAATAGTAAAATAGGATTTATCATAGATTATAGGTACTCGCGCTGCCCGATCGGTCCCGAAATCCCGATATATGTATGTATAGTGATACTAAATAGATAAAAATTCCGTTCCCCGCCTCGCGCACCCTCCGTCGCTGCCTACACTCGTCCGCCGCGCTCGCGCCGTCCGCCAGCTCATGCCATCCGTTCGCCCGCTCATGCCGCCGGGGGGATGCGTACGCGCGGGAGGCGGGGAGTCGACGAACCAAAGCGTTCGGCAGCCGCGCGTCATACGCGAGACATTTCCTAAAGCAAAAGTGATAAAAAAATAATAAAGAACCTACACCTAACAAAAATAAATGAAATCCCATCAAAAACATAAATGTGAAAGGCTGCCAAGTTCGATACTATGGGAATGCTTCGCCTATAAAAGAAGTGAGATCTGAATAAGTACCAAGTTCCATAAAAATACCTCAAATCATAAATAGTTATAGGAATGCACACTTGATTTCCAGCAGTTTTTAAGGTACATTTTGAATAAGTACGAGTATCACGTTACATAGAAATACCTAAAATTATAATAGTCAGAGAAACGCACACCGGTTTTTTAGCAGTTTCCTGATAACATTTATTATTTTCAGTACTTTTTAATGATGTAACTTGGCAAGTTTTAATAGAAAATTATATACTTGACACATTGCAGTCCAAAGGTGTCGATTCATTGCATTGAAAAGGTGTGTGGTGTGTGAAAACTTGCCCAGTAACATAATTAAAAAGTACTGAAAATAATAAATGTTATCAGGAAACTGCTAAAAAAACCGGTGTGCGTTTCTCTGACTATTATAATTTTAGGTATTTCTATGTAACGTGATACTTATTCAAAATGTACCTTAAAAACTGCTGGAAATCAAGTGTGCATTCCTATAACTATTTATGATTTGAGGTATTTTTATGGAACTTGGTACTTATTCAGATCTCACTTCTTTTACAGGCGAAGCATTCCCATAGTATCGAACTTGGCAGCCTTTCACATTTATGTTTTTGATGGGTCATATTTACCCGTACGATGAAAATACATTCCCAGTGACTCCCTGATTCTACAACTCAACTGCGTAATTCGTCAACTTCGTATATTGATCAGCAGAGTACTTCCAAAAGCAATCTTATGTTTTACAGACCACGGTTGATCTTAAGCTAGCATAAAACAGACACATATGAAGTTAAGGTAAGTAGCAGTCGGAATGCATTATGTACGAGTCACTCAGAGTTTCAACTCCTGAATTATTAAAGCCGTTCAGATTACGAAAATTGTTAACTGTGAAGCGGGACGCTTGACATGCGAAATTAAATTTAAGGCTTTGACGGATAATTAAGTGCCTTTGTATTTGCTTTAGTAAAGTTAAAATATTTTGGTTTTAGAAGTTATCCATTAATTATCAAGAAATCAAAATGAGCGAAACGACAGAAGAAACAATGGGACACAAAAATGTAAGTGGTAGTTTTGTGACACTGGTCCCAAGTAGGACAACATATACTGAGCAAACATAATAATATTTTTTTCGCGTATAATAATTTTATTTTTGATTCTTTCCTTATCGGAATATGATACGAATTGTTAGTTTTTTAAATGGATAAAGAATCACGCTTCTTTTTTTAAAACTTTTACGTGTATATACCGACGATTATTTTTGTCGACCTTCTAAGCCGCGAAATTTTCCGAATACTTCCGCTTATAATAATATAATAATAAATAACTTCCGCTTACTACGCTTAAATAGATTAAATATTTCTACGAAAATCAATTGTCCATGCCGTAACGGTATCTTTGTTATTAGATTTTCAACTCCAGCAATTCCCAAGTTATTCGATTTCCTGTTTCGCGTCGATTCAAAAAAGATAATTCACTCCATTCATATGCGTTTAAATATTTTGTTGTGAAAGAGATTGCGAAATCTAATTTCCTCGTTTCCGGCAAAGGGTTTTGGTTCCTCCGAGCCTACTCGTATTACAGTCACTTTAATAAAGGCATCTTCTATTTTAGATGCCGCCTGCTATCGCAGTATCACATCCATTATAGCCATTTTGACCTTCGACGCAACAGCTTTAAATAGTGAACGAGTGCTTTTCCGAAACCATAGGCGGAGATTTTTAAGCCAAGACATACACTTCGCAGGCAACGTAACTTTTTGCCGCTCGCTACGAAAATAATTAGGAATCCCCACGTTCTATGAAACAGTCTAGAAGCGGCAGCCTAAACAGATAAATAGTTGAGATGCTGTAACTCGTTGCATAGAAGAAAGAATATAATCATAGAAAATATCAAGAAGTATTTATTTGCCAACCCCGTCACAGATTGCGCTTGCCCAATCTATTCTTCTTCCTATACTGGACTATGCTGATATTTGTTACCTTGGTCTTACAGAGGACCAGCTAAATAAACTTGAGCGCATCCAAAATGCTTGCATAAGGTTCATATTTGGATTAAACTTTGACCGCGTCTCCTAATTTAGGGCCCAGCTCATTGGCTTCCTATTCGTCATTTCCGTAACTCACATATTCCCGCGCTCCTTAATAACTTACTCTTCAATCCCACTACTCCTCAATATCTTAAAGAGCGTTTCAAATATCTCTCTTCCGTTCGGTGGCCCATCTTCATAAAAATTTTATTACAGTTCTTTTATTTCCGGGCTTTTATATATTTATGTCATTTATGGCATATATTGATGTATATATTTATTATATTAGTATGTATGTGTTCATTTATTCTTTTTTTTAGTTTATATTAGGTCTATATTATAAAATTTATAGGCACTACCCGTTCATTGCTTTATATTCTTAGTCTCGAGCTACCCAAAGGTTGTCTGGAATAGATCGCTTTTAAGCAATAAGACCGCCGGTTGTTACCTAATTTTAATTTTGATTATTTTGTTTCCTTATTTTTACTTTATGGTGCACAATAAAGAATACATCATTATAGTGTATACTATATATCATCAGCCTCAGCACGTCAGATGGCATTTTGTCGGTTGAGCATTGTTGCGACCTAATGTAAAGTTTTTTCCTTCTTTTGGCCTTAGAAATGCGTGCTTAACGCCTACTAAGCACCTTATATACTAGCATTTGCTGATTTTACCAACCTTTTCAATTGTAATATAATATAATATTAATAAAAACCTCCGAATCCTACGCCCGATCAGACGACGCAACGGAGCCACGCAGTCACGTCGCCTAAATCAACCTAGTATCAAGTTATTTTATATGTTTATTTTGTAGTTCGCTGTGCCTTGGTTTTTACTGTAATGCTGTGTAACTGTTTTGAATAATAAATAATAATAATAATATTTTGACACTTTAAACGGTTCGGTGACATTTGTTGTCAGAATCATGCCTGTTTAGATATCTTTCTGAGGACAAAATAAAATCAAGTTAAGACCAATAAAAGATTTTAATATTCGAATACCGCTCCCACAGTGTTTATATGGCATAGACTTCCTAAGCAAACTGGAACTGCACTGTGAGAATAGCGTATCTTTTATTATTTGTGCGTAACGAAACCTCATGTAGACAATTATCTAGGGCGCCTACGGCATTACCGGAATAGCATACATGATGAAGTTTAACATACATAATTCATGACAATCATGACATTGTGTAGTTGGTTACATTGTACAGTCACGGACTTGTTGAGCCATTTATGGTTCAAGCTATTTTCTTTTGTTTCATACTTTCTCTATGAAATGTCCAATGTAAATTGAACCCTCAACAATTAATGTCCGTGATCATACCCATTCGTGCTTACTCCAATGGTAACCGGCTTACGCCCCTGAGCCACAAAACGCACGCTGTGAGCATGCACGCTTGACGCTTGTCCAATATATGGCGGGCGGTGGATGTTGGAGTGTGTCGACCCCGTAATTAAGCAAGCGTCTCGTGCTTCCCGGAGCCCCCGATTTAGGTTGCAAAATGAGTGGACGCTCGAATAGCGGAACAAGCGACGCCTCCAGTACCGTAACACTTTCACGATCAGAAACCTGCTAAGCGGGCTCTCTGGCCCTGTAGCCAAGATGACAATCGTTTGCAGAAAACGAAACGAAACGCTACACGCTCTCGCTCACTCTTCCATATTAGTGAGAAAGAGATTGTCATCTTGGCTAAGCCCCCTGTTCTTATATTAGGCGCATTCCGCTTCATACGAGGACAACGCTAGGATCGGCTAGGAGCCTAGCGCGTAGCGAAGTGTGGTCCGGAAAGTGTTAAACAAATGCAAACCTTAAAGTGTCACAGCTATAGATGGATACTGTAACTACTTACTTATTACACTTAAAGAGAAAACTCTTAGAACGGTTAAAAAGTTAGGTAACTACAGACTTGCAAAATGATCTCTTAAGAGACTGGGTATCTACTTAAATATTCATGGGTATTTTTATTTTCTTCATAAAGCCTTTAGACGAGACTTTATGCTAAAACTAACTTGAAAAAGTAATATTACTTTTATCCAGGCATCACACGTTACAGTAAAGTGTAGGAGTTCCAGTGTTAATATAATATTCAATTTGTACTACAGCTTCATTCATGATTACTAAACATCGGTATCAACGTTCGAAACTCATGGCACTCGGTAAGGGTAGCAGAAAAAGAAATACATTTGAATATTTTATTAATAATATTGTTTAATTTATTTTTTATTTTCTCAATTATACTGCGGTAAACTGTACATATGTGACGTTTTCAACTCAAAGGCACATCATTGTCAGGTGTTAATAGAGTTTATTTCTAAATATTTTTGTATGGCAGTAACGCCTTATTGACAACCGACAATGATGTACCCTTGAATTGAAAACGTCACATATACATATATAAATACGTCATAGAACCTTAATACTCAGTTTAGGTACATTCGAAAAATAATACATGCCAAATAGGTAACGATTGTCAATTTAATTGTCACGCGAAATAATATGTGCTGAATCTACAACGTCAAATAATAGTTTATCGAAACACTCACAACTGGAAATTAGCATTAATAAAATTAACAAGTCCCAACCCAAATCCGTATTAGACTGAGATAATGGACTTAACGCAATATCCTGATTTTATATTTATGGATGAAGGTGCGTGCTGTATTATTTGCAAGATTAATATTAAGAAAAAAAAATACAACATAGATCAACACATACAATCAAAGTCTCACCAAACTAAACTATATGAGTCATCCTGCCATTTACAGGATATAACACGAGGCAACGCTGATTTCGAAATTAAAGACGATATGTTATATTGCAAATTGTGTCATTCGACATTATTCCCATCTAAATCTAGTATCGACCGCCATCTGTAAACTGATTTACACAACAGATCCCACAATAATAATGCACAAAAACAGTTCAATAAAGATTTAACAGAATTCATGGTTTCTTCGAATGTAACTTGCTCAAAACTAGACAACCCTAAATTTAGAAATTTTATAGAAAACCTTCTAAATAATAAATATGGAAACGATATTAGTGTGCCGAGTGAAACAAAAATACGAGTACATTGCTTACCTGAACTGTATGACAAAAATAAAAATGAAATCAGAGAAGAACTGCAAAATAAAATGATTTATCTCAGTGTTGATGAAACGTCGGATTCCGTAGGAAAAAAAGTGGCAAATGTTGTAATCGGAGCTCTAGATGGAACTAGTACCCAGTCACATCTATTTGCATCTAAAGTATTACAGGCGACCAACCATTCGACAATAACTGAACTCGTCAACGAAACTCTTGAAGATCTTTGGGGAAACTAATACAATGAACACTTGGATAAATTATTATTTTTTATAACTGATGCCGGATCGTACATAGTAAAAGCAGCTAAAAATCTTATTCGGCAATATGAAAATATGACTCATTTAACTTGCATTGCACATGGATTTAATTGAGTCGCAGAAATAATTCGAAATCTTTACCCTGCCACAAACAGTTTCATTGACTATAAAAAAAAAATTCGCAACGCTCCTTCAAGGACAAAATTATTTCGAGAAATGTATGGAAGTATTCCTCTTCCACCCCGACCGGTGATAACCAAGTGGGGCACATGGTTAAATGCTGCCTCATATTATCACAAACATTATGATAAAGTAAAATCTGTCATCGACGCCTTAAATCCGCGTGAAGCAAGTGCAATTGCTAAAGCGAAGAAAATATTCCGCAACCGGAATTTAAAAGCTGAGTTACTTTTCGTTACTTTTCTTTAAATATCGATTTGCATGGTTTGCAAAAAAAAAATTCAACGTTAAGATTACATCAAAAGGCAGAAAAGTTTATCTTAAACTAAATAATATGTTAAAGAAAAACCCTGGTTATAAGACTATACAAATTATAAACCAACTATCTAAAAACAAAGAGGTTTAAATCCCAGCAAGTGTAAATATTATATAATGCGTGCAATATTTTCAATACTTGACACACCTTCCTATAACCTCAGTCAGTGTGGAAAGGTCTTTTAGTCATTTAAAATGGATATATTCTTACAGACGTCAAGGATTGATAGCAAAATCCATGGAATAAATTTTAGTAATCTATTCTAACCTTTAAAACATTTATACTTAGCGTCTTTTTTATTTATATAAAATAAAGGTTAATAATACTAAGTGTATTTATTTGTATTTGTTTTTCTGCCAACCGTACATTGCCATGAAATTCGAACGGTGATACCGATGTTTAATGATTACTATAATTATTTACCTACTAATTACTTTGTTAAAGTTCATACTGTTCATCCCACGTTCCTACCCACTACCTATACTTCCTACGTTCATCGGTATACTGCACTATTCTATTACGTCTATTTTGGTCTCGGTCGATATGAATGTCTAGTTAGAATTCTAATTTAGTGAATTTGTTATTCTCGTCAATTGGGTCACTATTTAAAATGTGAACGTAAGTGTGAAAGGCAAGTATTTTTTTAGATAGACTAAGGTAAAATTGTAATGAGAGGCTCCCAGACTATTTTTATTGGCTTATCATATTAACAGCATCCAAAAGAATAAAATAAGAAGTACCTTTTTTTTTCAAAATCTGGGTCTATAGCATAATGAAAAAAGCCGGCCAAGTGCGTGTCGGACCACGCATAATAGAGGGTTCCGTAGCTTCAATGGCATAAAAACCAAAGTAATTCCAAAAGGTCGTATCTGATGCCTATGGAAGAAGTTTTTTGGAAATAACTAAAAAATGGCTATCCCGATAATGTTCAAAACAATTTTCGTAGCAAGTATATGATAACGCGCATCTTCTCATATTTTTGGACTTACGGTTCAAAAGTTACAGGGGGGGGGACCGCTATTTTTCCGACTTTTGAAACGATCATTTCTGAAAATATTCACTTAAACAAAAAATGTTCACAGAAACCTCAATATTATTTTTAAAGATCTATCGATTCATGTGCAACAAGTAAGTGCAACAAAAAATATCAACAGATATTTTGATAAAACATAAAACGTTACATGTATGTATGAAGCGCCCCCCCAGAAAACTATTTTTTTCTGTAATTTCACTACATAACTAAATAGCGGCATACAAAATACACCTCATGTCTAAATTTTATTAAGTTACGTGTTATAGTTTCCGAGTAAAATGGCTGTGACATACGGACGGGACGGACGGACAGACGGACATTACGAAACTATAAGGGTTCCATTTTTGCCATTTTGGCTACGGAACCCTAATAAAGATCGCAGAACAGATAACTATTTGTACTTTTAATTCTATCTGTAGTACAGATGTAGGAATATAGTGGTAGCCGTACAAGCCCAATTTCAAAGAAACACCGCAAATCGATCTACAGTTTAGCCGTTTGGCACACGCATACTAGATGTCAAAACACATTTTTTGACCCGCAGTTCTTAAAAAAAAATCCCTTAGGAGGGGAGTGCCGAGACATTTTTTTATTTGTATGGAAAAAAAATAAATTCAGAAACCTATCGTGTGTGGTATCTTATGAAAGGGCATTTTGAGGCGATTCTAAAAATATATACAATTCAGCCATTTTTTTTTAATTAACACAAAAATAATTTTCGAAACACACCAAGTTTGGGCTCCTCCAGATACGATATGGCTGATTTTTTTTTGTACAATATACCACAAATGATACGTGATATCCTCATATCTAACCTCAACAAACCAATTTTGAAAATAATTTCATTGGGTTTTTTATTTTTATTTTTCAATATTACATTATCTTCGTATCACCTCTATGCCGACGACCTTCAAATATATTCGCAGCGTATGCATAGCGATTTCAATTCAGTTATAGAAGCCACGAATCTTGATCTGCTCCGCATATCAAATTGGAGTCAAAATTACGGTTTAAAAGTAAACCCCCTAAAGTCACAGGTAATTGTGATGGGTAGCGCTAAACAAATCTCCAAAATTGACTTTCTCAGGCTCCCTCCGATAGTCTTCGATGGTATCCAAATTCCTTTTTCCAACCAAGTGAAAAATCTTGGCGTAATCATGGATCGTTGTCTATCATGGGTGCCTCAGGTGAGTGAAGTGAGCAGGAAGATGTTTGCTGCCATAGGGTCTCTCAGACGGCTCCGGAATTTCCTGCCAATTGCTACTAAAATTGCGCTTGCTCAGTCGTTACTTCTCCCCATTCTTGATTATGCAGATATCTCCTATTTAGACCTAACCGAGGAGCAACTTAATAAGCTTGAGCGTATTCAAAATGCCTGCATTCGGTTCATTTTCGGATTACGCAAATTCGACCATGTTTCTAGTTTTCGTTCTCAACTCAAATGGCTCCCTATCCGTCACCGCCGTAACTCTCACATACTTTCTTTACTCTTTTCTATACTTTTTAACCCTGCAACTCCCCGCTACCTCAAAGAGCGTTTCTCTTATCTTAATTCTATTAGATCCTCTCAAAAATTGCTCCTAAAAGTGCCATCGTCATCTTCCAAATTTTATAATTGCTCATTTACGTTCCAGGCCGTTCGTTTGTGGAATTCTCTCCCTCTCAACATAAAACGCGCGCAATCTATTGGTAGCTTTAAATCGCAACTTAAGGAATACTATTTATCTCTTCCTTAGGTTTTTAAGTTGACACTGTTGTTTCTTACTGTGTGTATTATATATGTATATATGTACGTATATGTATGTTTATTTTGTATTTATTTAAGTATGTATATTCATATGAATGTGCTGTGTTATCTATTTCGTCTCTTTTGTGTCTATGCACCACCTACTGCTTATTGTTTTTCTCTAGTCTCCACTACCCAAAGGTTGTCTGGAAGAAATCGCTCATTAGCGATAAGACCGCCTGTTGTTACCTCTACCTAAATTTATCTAATTGTAAAATTTGTGCTTGTAACTGTATGAGGTGTGCAATAAAGAGTATTTATTATTATTATTCTTTATTTATTTTCCTTCTTAGGATTAGGTTTTTACAATATTTTTATAAAAGTAAAATATAAAAATACATCTAAAACATAGAAAAACAATAAAAACATTGTAAAAAACCTATCCTAGGGTGCCGCCGGCAACGGAGCAAGGCCCAGGCTGCCAGTGGTCAGGGTCGCAGAGAGAGGAACCTTCGGACTATGCGCGCCGTGTCCAGGATAACCGCCTTCTGATCTGACCCTTGATCCAACCACAACCCCGTAGCGAAAGTCTCTCTAGGTGTTGGTCGAGACTCTTCGCTATGAGACCGTTCGCAGAAACAACTATCGGCACAATGATCGCCGAATCAACCTCCCACATGGCGGTTACCTCGTGAGCCAAGTCTAGGTACTTGCTGGACTTGTCCTTCTCGGCCTTCACGAGGTTCTCGTCACATGGGACGGTGATGTCGACGAGCATGGCCCGGCGTTGCGGTCGATCTATTACCACGATATCAGGCTTATTGGCTACAATAGTCCTGTCCGTGATAATAGATCGATCCCAATAGAGCGTGGCACGACCATTTTCGAGAACTGGCGCAGGTGTGTACTTGTAGTACGGCACTTCGTGGTCCACAAGACCGTATAGAAGAGCAAGCCGCTGGTGTATAATCCTAGCTACGAGGTTATGTCTGTGCAAGTACTCGCCGTTAGCAAGATGAGAACAACCGGAGATGATATGCCTGAGTGACTCTCCGGGACGGCGGCATGCCCGACAAATGTCGACCGTACCGTCCTTCAGGATATACCTCCGGTAGTTATTCGTCATGATAACTTCGTCCGTAATTGCACAGGCAAAACCTTCGGTTTCTCCGAAGAGGTCCCCGAATCGTAACCAGTTCACCGACGCGAGCAGGTCTACGTCGGGTCCCGTGAGGGCCCTGTAGAACCGCCCGTGTAGCTCCTTGCTCTTCCATACCGCCTTGCGATCCTCGGTGCTTAGCACCACATGTTTGCGCCAGTTCTTGTTTGCCAAGGAGAGCGGCGTGAGGCCTTTATCTACTGCCACCACATCACGATGCATCCCACACTCGTTGTTAAAAAAATAATTCCTAAGATTGTACACCTCACGGTTGTGGAGATTTTTGGCGTTTAAAAAGCCGCGACCTCCACACTTCCGTGGGATGTACAATCTCATAACAGACGAGCGTGGGTGAAGCATACGGTGTGTGGTGAGCAATAGACGGACCCTCCGATCCAGGGCATCCAGCTCGGTCTGTGTCCACCTTAGTATGCCAAAGGAGTATGTGAGTAGGGGCATCACCCAGGCGTTGAAGGCGCGCACTTTATTATTATTATTATTACAAAGTGGCACAGTTCTACTTCAATACCTATTTTACGAGACGTATAGAACTGTACTGCAGATACGGTACATATTAATCATAAAATGATACGTAGTATCCATATATCCAACGGGAAATACCTCTTTAACCATTTAACTGCGTCTTTTCATAAGTTGGTATAGTTTTAGTAAACAAACTATACTAGCTGATGAAAAGCCGCAGTTAAAGGGTTAAAGAGGTAGTTCCCGTTGGATATATGGATACTACGTATCATTTTATGATTAATATGTACTGTATCTGTACTACAGTTCCATAAGTCACGCCAAATACATAGGTATTAAAGTAGAACTGTGTCACTTTGTAATATTGAAAAATTAAAAAAAAAGAAACTTATTGAAATTATTTTCAAAATTTCTTTTTTGAGGTTAGATATGAGGATATTACGTATCATTTGTGGTATATTGTATTTAAAAAAAATTAGCCATATCGTGTCTGGAGGAGCCCAAACTTGGTATGTTTCGAAAACAATTTTTGTGTTAATTAAAAAAAAATGGCAGGAATGTAATGATGTGGTATTTTTTTAGAATTGACTCAAAATTCCCTTTCATAAGATACCACACACGATAGGTTTCTGAGAAAAAAAATTTTTTTTTCCATACAAATAAAAAATGTCTCGGCACTCCCCTCCTAAGGGAATTTTTTTTAAGAACTGCGGGTCAAAAAATGTGTTTTGACCTCTAGTATGCGTATGCCAAACGGCTAAACTGTAGATCGATTTGCGGTGTTTTTAATCGTACGGCTACCACTAATATTGACACAAACCTAGTCAATAATCGGAAAACACGTGGGGTACCATTAAGTAAATAATATATATTTACAAGCTAATTTAGATATGAAGTAACTATGTTATTTTTTTATCGTGATATATTACTATTTCAAGGGGGGATTCGTGTAAGTAACACACCTAGGTATTTAGAAATCAAACAGAATCTTTCTAAATACTGGCACTAAAAACTGCTATTTATGTATATAAAACTTTCATTTAGTTAAAATACTCGTAATCAAATAGTTAAAAAACCGGCCAAGTGCGTGTCGGACCACGTATAATGGAGCGTTCCGTACATTCAATGGAATAAGAACCAAACTAATATCAAAACGTCGTATCTGATGCATATGGAAGAAGATTTTTTGGAGATAACTCAAAAATTACTGAACCGATAATGTTCAAAACAATTTTCGTAGAAAGTATGTACCTAATAAGGCGCATCTTCTCAATTTTTTTCATATTTTTTGGATTTACGGTTCAAAAGTTACAAGATTCACTTAATCACAAAATGTTCAAAAAAACCTCAATGTTATTTTTAAAGACCTATCGATTGATATACAACATGTTGATATTTTGGTAAAAAGGTTTATTTTGAAGATCAGTTACATGTATGGAGCACCCCCTCTAAAACTTTTTTTTTCGGCAATTTAACTACATAACTAAATAGCGGCATACAAAATACACCTTATGTCTAAATTTTATGAAGATACGTCTTATAGTTTCCGAGTAAAATGGCTGTGACATACGGACGGACGGACGGACGGACAGACGGACATGACGAAACTATAAGGGTTCCGTTTGTGCTATTTTGGCAACTGAACCCTAAAAAGGAATTTGAAGCTTTAATTCATATAATTTTAAATACAAAGTATTTTCCTTCACCTAAACAGAGATGGGCATTTCGTAATCGATTCCTGATTACACGATTACTTGAATTTACTTCTGTAATCCACTACCGGTTGTCAGATTACTTGTAATGTAATCAAGTGAAACGGTGATTACCAGTACATATTAAGGAATCAGGAATCATCTATGCAAATAGTACAATTACTATTAATTGGGAATCAAAATTGATTCCAAATTACTGGAATTTTTGACTGATTACCACCAGATTACTTCTACATATACATATACTGCTACCATGCTTGTGATATTTTTTTTACATGTATCAGGTCGGATTCAGGCTTTGGGCATCGATTAAGCGCATCACACACTTGAGCGGAATCGTAGCGGTCGACCATAGACAAAAACCAGCTGTAAGTAAGAAAAACCAAACCTCCGGCTGAATTTTGTCTACTCCATACAAAAACTCAGTCACCATAGACAAAAATTAGCCGGAAGTTGGGTTGTTTCCGATTTCCGGCTGATTATTGTCTATGATCGACTGAATTCCGCTCAATTGTGTGATTCACCTTAGGTATATTAAGAAAGCAATTTTTTATAAGCTTTTATTTAACTCATAGTGTTTGAAGTAAAGTACAGTCAGTCACAAAATCGTATATTGTCAAAAACCTGAAAACTGATTTAAAACTAATTCCTTCTAACCTATATTAGAATAAATAATAAGTATTTAGATGATTGTCTAATTAAAAGTACAGTCAGCCACAAAATCATAAACTGTCAAAAACTTGTAAACTGATTTAGAACCTCTTCCTCCTAACCGATATTAGAGTCGTCTTAATACCCCAAGTATCAGATGATTGTCTACAGAAAAGTACAGTCAGTCATAAAATCGTATGATGTCAAAAACTTGTAAACTGAATCAGAATCAATTTAGAATCAGAATAATAAGTATTTATATGATTGTCTAAATGAAAGTACAGTCAGCGACAAAATCATAAACCGTCAAAAACTTGCAAGCTGATTTAGAACATCTTCCTCCTAACCGATATTAGAATCGTCTTAATACCCTAAGTATCAGATGATTGTCTAAAGAAAAGTACAGTCAGCCATAAAATCGTATAATGTCAAAAACTTGTAAATTGATTTAGAATCAATTTAGAATCAAAATAATAAGTATTTATATGATTGTCTAAATAAAAGTACAGTCAGCCACAAAATCATAAACCGTCAAAAACTTGCAAGCTGATTTAGAACCTCTTCCTCCTAACCGATATTAGAATCGTCTTAATACCCTAAGTATCAGGTGATTGTCTAAAGAAAAGTACAGTCAGCCATGAAATCGTATAATGTCAAAAACTTGTAAACTGATTTAGAATCAAAATAATAAGTATTTATATGATTGTCTAAATAAAAGTACAGTCAGCCACAAAATCATAAGCCGTCAAAAACTTGCAAGCTGATTTAGAACCTCTTCCTCCTAACCGATATTAGAATCGTCTCAATACCCGAAGTATCAGATGATTGTCTGAAGAAAAGTACAGTCAGCCATAAAATCGTATAGTATCAAAAACTTGTAAACTGATTTAAAACCAATTCCTCCTAACCTATATTAGAATAAATAATAAGTATTTAGATGATTGTACACAGTACAGTCAGCCACAAAATCGGCCCGCCACTAAAGCCACACTACAGACACGAATGCATCGAGCCCAGGATCAACCGGCTAAAAGAGCACAGGGGAAAAGCGTCCACATCGTCACGTCCCTCAACCACGAGGATCAAGCAAAGAATGCAAAAAAAACAAGACAACAAGAAACGTGTTATTTTTCGTTTTGGTACGGAACCCTCCATGTGAAAGTCCGACTCGCACATGGCCGGCTCTTCAATAACCCATTCGCAGGCTATCTTTAATTATATCCATCATTGTTTATAAATCACCCATGACAACCATGCCAATGACACTCACGGTGTAATCCAGTCTGTAATTTAGTAATTTAGTAATTCAGGTTACTCAAGTACTTGATTACTGAGGAATCAAGATTACAGTAGTGGTTTACAATACTGATTCCTAAGTAATGGATTACAAATGTAATCATAGTACAGTATTAGAGTAATTTTGATTACCCAAGTAATCGATTACCGAGGAATCATGATTACTGTAATGTAATCGTGTAATTAATTCCAAAAGTAATTGATTACGCCCAACTCTGCACCTAAATGTGGGTGTTTGCTTCATTAGCTAAAGAGTCGCTCTCATCAACCAACCATTTGTCAAAATAAAGGGACGGTTCACTTAGCTAGTTAAATTTAAATCAGCGTCTTATACAAATAGTCGTAACAGGGGTCTGTGCTCAATTGTTTGACCTTGTACGAGTATGAACTGTCTTTGATAACACAAGGACGTTTGGATGGAAAATTTTTTTCACAGATTATCTCAACAAGCTATTTTTAAATATATTATGTGGCGATCAAAGCATTCTCGGTTTCTTGGTCATAATTGTTCTTTTTCAATCCTATGCGATATTTTACCTAACCCTGGTTACGTTAGAAATTGCTGGCTCATTGATATTAGCTGATTTTGTACGAAACAGCCAATATTTTTTTTGCAATTTAGGAAATTTACTTCGCAATGTACGGTTTAGGGTCAAAAACCGCTCGTGAGTAAATTGTTTTATCGTGATAGATTGTATCCAAACACCACTAATGACATGTACCTACTTGTATCTGTTAGATAGTCTCTGATGGTACCATTAATCATATTCAGCTTTCACTACAATGACCTCACGTCTGCTTCAACTCTTTGCAGCAGCGTCTCCAACGTATTAAAGGGAGATGACTGACACAACTTGTACCTACATGTGATTATAGTATATGCTTTAACCTTAGTGAGTTGATCATCAGCCTTCGCCAGTATAACCTCGCAGCCCTCACGGTGTTGGCGATCACATCCACTACTAATTCTTGTAGCAGCGTCTCTCATGTATGTAAAGGAGGTTACAAACAACGTGTACCTACTATTACAGGTGATATAATCCATGCTTGTACCTTAGTTAGTTGATCATCAGCCTTCGCCAGTATAACCTCGCAGCCCTCTCGGTGCGCGAACAGCTTCCTGGCCTGCACCTTCATGTGGAACGTGCGGTCCACCAGCGGCGCGGCGACGTTGCGTTCGAGCGCTGTCGCCGCGTTATTGTTGGCGATCACGTCTGCTTCTACTTCTTGTAGTAGCGTCTCCCAAGTATGGAAGAGTGATGACGGGCATGACGCTCTGTGGACAAGAGTGCTAATTGAGCGGAGCTGATCTGGACTGTAATGTAAGGCAAGGACAAGAAACAACCCGTGTTTTATCGTTAGGCGTATTCATGGATGCTCATAACTTTTTTTGCTAATTACAAAAATAGGTTCCTCCGAATGCATTTCGTGGTTTTAGTATTCGGTTGTAAATGTGAATCTATTGGATTGGTGAAACCTGAACTCAATTTGCTATTTTTTAAAAGGGATGAATTGCAACTTTTGCCTTGTAGTAATAAATGTTACTAATACGAGTATATATACATTTTAATCACCAATACAGATAATGATTTTTAGATGATAAGTAAAAAAATACATTTTTGCATAAGATTTAGTCACCCTACTTAATGTGAAGTCTTGTCGTTTCCCAAACAGCGTATGTCAAAAGTCATAGGGTGACCATCTAAATATATAAAAGAAGAAACTGACTGACTGACTGACTGACTGACATATCAACGCACAGCCCAAACCGCTGGTCCTAGAGATTCCAAACTTGGCACGTAGGTTCCTTATAAGGTCTAGGGATGCACTAAGAAAGGATTTTTCAAAATTCACTCCCTAAGGGGGTAAAATGGGGGTCCAAAGTTTGTATGGCGAATCAAGATTTGTTAGACTATTTTATTCGAAACTTCAAAGGAGTATTCCTAACGATAAATGAGTAAATACGTGTTTCAGGTTTTTTGAAAATGCAACCCCTAAAAGGGGCAAATATGGTCACAAAGTCTGAAAATCAACATGGGTATCGTATCCTTTTGGAGTACTTATAGTACGCGGGCGAAGCCGCGGGAAAAGGCTAGTGATAATATAAGATGAAAATATTTACTTGAAAATAAGAAAAATTCAATTAATACTGTTTTGAGAAAATACTACCGTACGATAATGTTGATCAGTTACAGAGTCCAAAAATGTGGTTCTGGATCACGACTCAGAAATCACCCTGTATGTCTACACACTTCAAAAGGTAGACGCGCGATATACAATAACGTTTAATCACAGTAAAATAATCTGTGTAGGTGGAACCGTATCAGCTAAGGTTACTGTTACTAAAGTATTTAAATAAATTACTTTTATTATGATGCATTACGCAAACCTAAACTAGTTTCTAACATTTATATTAATGTTCAATGCACGGCCATTGTTTTGAGATTAAGTCTTTGTAACAAGCCTTTTGCAGGTGGCAACCCTATAGAAGTAATTCTACGAAATTATATGTAGTCAAGAAAATTCACCGCATTTCGTTAATGTTCGCGTGACGAAACAAATAGGTAATTTGTTTACAGGCATGACGAAATGTTATTCTTATTTTAGAACACTTTGATTAAAACATTTACTCATCCACATTACCTTTGTAGATATATAATATACCTTTTTGTGTGGGAGTAGATAGGTGAAGCGTATTTTGGAGGATTAATACTTAAATCTGAATTTTTTAAAATGATTTTCAGGAGTTTGCGAATTTCAGAATTACTCAAATACACTTTAACTACTCCCACACATACCTAAGGATGTATTTTTTTTTCTGAATCGTTGATTTTTAGGGTTTCATAGTTAACTATGAACCCTAAAAATAATGGCCCCCTCTTATGGACTAAGAGTTCGCCACGTCCGATATGACACAATAATAAGATCAACAAAACACATCTGGTTGGATTGCTATACTATCCTTATTGCTAAATCCGGGCATCTGGCAGCTTTTAATGGGTGGAGGTCAGAGTGACAGACCAGCAATTTTTTTGAATTGGAAAATAGTAATACCAGAATAGGTAAAAACTGCCGAAGTTGTCTGAGTTATAACAGGGCCTATATTTTAACATTAGAACAAAAGACATTGCGTAAATAAAAACAGTAAGCGACAACCTATGAATTACCTTAAAATACGTCGTTTGTCACTACTTTCCCCCAACAGAATCTTTTGGCAATGACTTAATCGAACATAAATCATTTCTCATAACTCATAATATTGTTTTTATAAAGTGGTTTGCATTCTTTGACCTCCACCACTTGACAGCTGCCACATGTCCAAATCTAGAAATAAGCATAGTATAGCAAACTGACTTGAGGCGTTTCGTTGTTCTCGTTATTGTGTCATATCTGACGTGGCTATTACTCTGACGTGGCTCTCCGTCTATTACTTTTGAAACGCGACTAAAAAAATATACGCAAGTGAGGCTTGATAAGTAATTTTAATTAACATTATTTTTTTTTTTTAAACGGTAGGTATTTATTTAACGCCTTTTTCCGAGTGTTATGTTATATTGAATAAAATCCTTTTCACTTCTCATGCTCGCAAAGTTCGACTTTAAGTCGTGCGTGGACGACATAAAATCGATTTTTAAGCTCTAGTGCATAAAGTAAAATTTTCTTCAAAGAATGAGGCTCAACAGCCAAACAGAGTCAAAATGTATTGCACAATTTAACTGAGCAGTAAAATTTCTTAGAATACTGAAACTTGTACTTTTATTATATTCTTGCTATACTTATTTGAATTCCGTGTTTCCTATAATTAAATTAATGAAATCAGATTAAATGGGAGTTGAAAATAGTTTTTAAATGCCCCGAAACGCTTTTATGACTTGGCAGAAAACATGTAAGTATCTATGTCTAAATTCACATGTTAAAAATTAAAAACAAAAACATTAAAAAATGATTGGCGGGAATCAGATTTATTTTCATTGTAATATTTTTGTTAGGACTTGAAATAGTTTATATATAATTTCCTTGCAATTGAAGTGAAAATTGGAGTGTAAAACTCGTTCATAAATCTCATTTTACACTCGAATTTATATCAATCCTCGCTCACAAGCTCGCTCGGATGGATAAACGCCTCGCGTAAAATGGTGCGTTTTATGCACTTGTTCTAAAATCTACTATTAATGCGTTTTAGAGTCATGGCAAAGTTTTATCCTTTGTTAGTAAAAGGATACGGAGCCCTACATTGAGCATGGCCCGACATGCTCATTTCCAGATTTTTTTGTAATATTTACTTGCGTTAAAAGCTGGGGAAAGATTCTTAATATATAAGGTTAAAAAAACAACACATTTGTCCCGTTTAACATATGTTTGTTAGAAGGATAACATTTTACAAAGGCTTGCTAAGTTAATTTAATAAGGGGGTAAAAGTATAACTGTTAAATTTTAAGTGTGTGAAAAGAAAAGGTCATATAGTATACTAAAAGCTACGTTATACGATCCATTTGGTATAGGTACCTATTAAAAATCCTTAGCGCTTTTAGTAATAATGAATGATATTTTAATTGGCGGTCGGTTGCAATATGGCGCTTTTGTCCATTATAGTCTACCCGATCCATATTGAAATTATCAGAGCTCGGATTTTTCACGGCAAAACAAAACACTAGCGTAATTTAGCCAGTGCTTGAAATATTATTTTATCGATATCGATAATTCAGAACTAGAAGAAATAAAAGTCACCAAATAAAATTAATATGTAATAAAACTAATAAAAACATTTGTATAAAGTTACTATATATTAGAAACAGACGCAATTTCTTCTTCAAAATCTACGTCAGTACACACAGCAGCACAAGACATTTTATTTGGGTAATAGTGATAGGAGTAGATGATCATTATCTTTTCAACATTCTCTGGGAGTAAACAGTTGCGTTTATCACTATAAATCCATTTATGTACACTAAATGTACGTTCAACTTCAGTTGACGTCAAGGGAGCAAATTTATAGAATTCATTATCAGTTCGGGTAATATTTTCAGATATGTCTCTTAAAATTTCGTAATCAGGATTTCGTTCGAGCACGGCTTCAAATTTACGTATCACTGGTAAAAGTTTACTCCAGTTTACGTAGCAACGAACAGTATCCAGAATGAGGAAGGATTCCGCAATGGATAAAGTCGAACATTGCAATTGTTCTATTGAAGAGGCTATTACTTCGTAGTTGTCGCGAATGAAATTTAACTCCGGTCGTAGTTTGCGTGTTTGAAAACATTTTTTTGCAGCTCTTATAGCTGCCGAGTCATTAGCAAGTATGGAGACGACATCACGTATTTGCTCATAGTATTGAGCGTAATATACCGCAGCAGATATCCAAGTTCCCCATCTGGTGATAATTGGCTCGGGAGGTAGGGGAATGGACGGATATTTTGCCTTAAAAAGGCGTACACGCTCTGGAGATTTTAGGAATATCTTTTTGACATTCGATATCAACCCATCCACACCTTTGAAATTATCTCGCACTTCTTCGGCAACCCGGTGCAGACCATGAGCTAAACACGTAATGTGTTTCATACGAGGAAACGTTGCTTTTAAAATACGACCGGCTTTAAGCATATATGCGGCACTATCTGTGCAAAGTAAAAGCAAATTGTTTACGTTATCATTGAAAGAATTTTGAAACAAAAAATTTAATTGGTTTATTATTAGGTTTGCTATTGTTTCCCCATTTACCTTCTCTAAAACCTTCGACCCCAAAAGATAAAATTGCTTAGAACAATATTTTTGCAAAGACCGAATCACCTCGTTTGTCACACATTTTCCCATGAAATCTGGTGTTTCGTCTATAGATATCCACAAATAATTGGTTTTGTTTACCTCTCTTATACCCTGTATAGTTTTTTTGTACACGAGATTTAAATAAATTTTTCGCAGGGTCGATTCGTCCGGTAAAGAAGTCATAGAGCAGTCGCAACATAAATACTTGTTAAAAAATTGGTTGTTTGTAAAGTAGGTTTACGATCGAGATGTTTACGTGATAACGTCTTATTGGTGATATAAGTTTTTGGGAAGTAAGGAATTAATGAAGATAACAATTTTTTCAAATTTTAAATTACATCTTAGATTAAACATTCAACGAAAACTTAACCGCACGAGAAAATCTCCATTCGTTTGTATGCCGCTAGAGTGAGAGAGACGGAAGATCGGTCCACTCACTCGAACGCTATGCCAGCCTCCGCTCGTGAGGATTCCGCGTGACAAGTTTCACGGAATGACTGGCAGCGCTCGAGATGAGACGGGAGATCGGTCCGTCTCTCTCTCGTTATACCTGCGATCGCGCTCGTGAGGTTTTGGTGTGACACAAGTTTCTGAACATGTCACCCGACTAAAACGATTTTAAAGACGTTATCACGTCAAAATGACGAAAATTATTGTTGTTGACAGTTGCCCATGGTATGTTGCATGAAATAAGAAAAATAATTAAATCGAAATAAAATTGACGTTTCCTATTTGGTTGCCCCGAACGGTAATTGTGGCGGTTGCTTTTCACATGATTCTCAATATTGCATTTCTTCAGTTTTAGATGCATATCGCACATAGAGCAGTATATAGTGGAGGTCGCTTCATTATAGACTAACTCAGGGTGATTTTCAATCCACGTTTTGATCCGATCTTGTACATTACTCATTTTTGTATTAATTGATACCTTGCAATATTAAGTTATTATACGTATATCCAACACGTCGGATTCAATGCGTTGCGAAATAAATAATACCTAGATGCAATTTACGTTTTATACGTAATGAAATGACAGTTAAAGTGTGAATGTCATATGTCATGTGAGATGAAATTTGCAGTCGTTTCTATCATTTTAAATGAGGTGGTATAGTTACTTCGTTCTAAGTTGTACATGCAGACCTACCTCTTTGTTGCTCGACTATGGCAAAGCTAAAATGAAAAGTTATTTTATTACTTATACAGGATGTCCGGTAATTAATGCACAACCTTCTAACCCCCAGTAGGTCACCTTAGACTGGTCAAAAATATTGATTTTGAGCTCTAGTAAGTCTCCTGTTCTTCGAAATTTTCGCACGTTTGTTAGTTTTTAAATTTTGACATTCACACTGATAGGTGTACCATCGAATAAAAAAAGAAAAAATGTACTGAGGCAATACCTGTCATATACTCTAGTAAGACTCGATAGGTGTCGATAAAATAATATTTCAAGCACTGGCTAAATTACGCTAGTGTTTTGTTTTGCCGTGAAAAATCCGAGCTCTGGAAATTATACACACGGCGCAGATTAGATTTGAATAATGAGCTCAGCTACATCCACCATTATGCTTTTCATCATCATAAATTTAAGAGCTTAACTCTAGTCAATGGATTAATCGTCATTCAATTTGACCCCTAAAATTACATTAAATTGATTTTTTAGATTGATGGCTAAATGATTCATTTAAAATACACAGAGGATCAGGTAGTTTCATTATTTCGAAATATGTAGGTCATTTAAAATGTCTATTTGAATCTAATGAAATTATAATAATAATTGTATTTGGATACCTAATTAGGTATATTTTCTAGAATAATAGAAAATAATGGTACAAAATACTTATGCAATGCAAGTTTTTTTACATTTTAGTCCTTTTAATCCAATACAGAGATTACGACTCGCATCGTTGGGCATTTTAAGTAACCCAAACGATATGAGGGGTTAAAGTTTTATCAATATCCGATAACGGGTGTAGTGTCTTCTGGCTTTTGACACCGGGCCTGACACCGAGGTATAGCGGTTGAGTGGGTTGTCGAAATGGGGTCACAGCGATATCATATCACCGATTTGGGGTGTACGACGTATTCGATAGAATAATCGGTTTTTTATCATGAAGGGAAGATATAGACAGGCTACTACGTGCTCCTATGTAGCTCGAAAATGGGGTATGACTACTCGACGTATTCGATAGAAAAAGCGGTTTTTATCATGAAAAGAAGGTACGAGTATAGATAGTGCTACTACGTGCATGTATGTAGCTCGAAAAGTATTCGTAGAAAGTTAATAATTGAAAAAATGGCCAGTCAAGAGTTGTAGTCTCTGGACGGTACCAGAGATTAAATGAGTTCAAACTTATTCGATTTAGAATGCCCAATGGGTAGTTAGCATGCAATATAATTTAATATAATAAACACTGTCGATAACTTGCAAAGTAATAAGCACGTCATTACGTTAACATTTAAATATTAAAAATGTCTATTGCAGCTTAACATTGTTGAATCCGGTCACGGAATAATGCAGGATTGGTTTAATCGAGATGATTCGCCGAACCAAACAAAGCTTATTGGAGCGCTCTGTATACTTTAATTAATTTAAATGCATTCAGCAGCGGTTAAACAGACTGTGAGGCTTTACTGGGAATATTATAAACTGGACTGTTTATAATACTGAACGTAGATGGTTTGTGGAATAAGGTCAATAAAAGGTCAGAATAAAAATGTATTAAGAGTCCGATAACGATTTGAAAACGTGAATCGCTAATTAATGGAATAAAGTACATGAATTGCATTTATTAAGATAGTTTGAAGGTATGTTATTGCAAAAAAATACTTTTTGTCCATATTATACAATTATTTAATACCCGAAAACTCAATTCTTACAGAGCTTGTTTAGTGAGGACGTTGAGTCATGCAAACTTTTCGCTTGATTTATTAGTATTATTTTCTATGCCCCTAATAGATTATTTGATTAAAGCATAAAGTCAAGTTCATTTCTACATTTTTATTTTTATGAAATACTTTAACACATTCCCAATAATATCACCTAAACCTCGGCTATTTTTTTTAAATTGAAGGAATGTTTACAAAAAAAACATAACTTCATTGAGCATAACTTCACAGGAGATCGATAAAACTAAATTTCTCTTTAAATAATAATGATTGAAGCTGACTGCTGATTTTCAAGGACAATTCTTTTTATAGAAAGTTTTTATTACATCTACTAAAATTCTTTATTTTAATGTTAATTTATAATTTATTTTATAATAATTCCTAATTCTGTTGTTTTTATCGTCACTTTTTAAGGGTATAGAAGTATGAAGGAAATTTTAATGGTAATATTTTGATACACGGAATAGTTTTTGGACAAAAAATTTTTCCCGTTTCGTAGTCCCTTTGGAGACGAACATGATGACACCAAAAACACAAATCCGCCAAAAATGCTACTTATGTTATTTCTGTAGACATCCCATTCCAACTGTTATGTGTCAATTATTTAAAAAGTCTCGGCACTATTATTTCGACTACCGCCATTTTTTTTTTCACACTAACAAATTGTTGTTGTTATTAATTGTAATTTTTCCTCTAGCTTTTTTATTTTTTATTGAATTTTTTTGAACTTAAAATTTCAAAACCGGTCAAAGGGGATTGCCAGTAGTGACATGAATGTCATCTGGAAATATTGCCGTCACTAGTTAGATTAAGTATAGTTTTTAAGTTCTGGTTGCCCTGAAAATCAGCGTTGTGGCTACACTGTCATGACTCATGCTGAGTGGCAACCATTTTGGTGTAAATTATAATTAATTGTATATTCCATGTTATGTTTCTGTTCGCTTTGCACCAAATAAATATTTTTCATTTCATTTCATTTTCATTCCACCCAGACAGACAATCTATTGATCTATCTAAAAATACTTCTGCTTAAAAAATATACATGGAAATGAATAAAACTGTTCCACTTATTCCTTAGACGACTCATTTTCCAACGTTTTTATACATATCACGTACTTACTAGTTTAACATAATTTTAATTGATAAAAATATTACTTTTTTATCTCTAGTGAAAATAAACAAATCAAAATATTTATTAAAATAATTTGATTTGTTCTTCAGTTTTAATAGAAACTTTGTTAGCTACTGCAAAATGGTATCGAAAATATAGCAAAACCGAAAAAAAAAAACGTTACCGCTCTCTTAAAAGGTAGAAAATAATGGAGCAGGTGATGTATGCACTGAGCTGACGAGCAACGCGACATCAGCTCATACAATGTTATAAAGCCAGACCACGTCAACTTTACATGGAATTTTCAATGCCAAAATATGGAAGGGCCGTCATAAACGTCATATTTTCATATAAGATGGACGTCTATGCTGACTCGTCCACACATTGCGCTCGTCGGCAAACAAAAGGCTACAAAAGTCGAAATTCTAATCGTATACCAAATAAATAAAACAAATAATTGTGTGTGCCTCTATTATTGTAAATACCAAGCGTAAATAGTTTTGATGTCAGTCGGTCGGTCAATATCATTAGTGTTGCTAAGGCCTTTTATATCGAACAACCTCAATTGGGTGGGTACTTTCCTGACAAAGGGTAGTTCTCTAGATCTATAGTTACACTAATTGACCGAACATAGTTATTGTAGGAGTTACATTAACCATAGAATATGGGTACGCGTATAGAGCGTGAACTACGCTTTAGAACGATAGAGTGTAGTTAGGCAATCGCTTTTTAGGGTTCCGTAGCCAAATAAAAAAAAACGGAACCCTTATGGATTCGTCATGTCTGTTTGTCTGTCCGTCCGTATGTCACAGGCATTTTACTCAGAAACTATACGACGTATCTGAATAAAATTTACACATGAAGTGTATTTTGTATGCAGCTACTTAGTTATGTAGTTAAATTTGAAAAAAAAAATATTTTTAGGGGGGCGCTCCATACAGGTAACTAAATAAAAAAATAAAAAATAACCAAATATCAACATGTGACACATCAATCGATAGGTCTTTCAAAATAACATTGAGGTTTCTTTGACTATTTTGTGATTAAGTGAATATTTTCTGAAATAATCGCTTCGAAAGAAAAGTTGTGTACCCCCCCGTAACTTTTGAACCGTAAGTTCAAAAAATATGAAAAAAATTGAAGAGATGCGCCTTATCATATACTTTCTACGAAAATTATTTTGAACATTATCGGTTCAGCCATTTTTGAGTTATCTCCAAAAAACTTCTTCCATAGGCATCAGATACGACCTTTTGCTATTAGTTTGGTTCTTATTCCATTGAAGGTACGGAACCCTCCTATGCGTGGTCCGACACGCAATTGGCCGGTTTTTTCCTGGTCTCTTAGAATATTAATCGCACCTCTACCTAGTGTAGAAGAGCCACCAAAAAATAAACAACGCTTTAAATTATTTGACAAACAACTATCTAAATAGTAAACAATACCATTTTTAGAATTATTCAAAATTATATTTTAAGCTATTAAGGTGCCATTCTCGGTCCGTCAAACCAAGATACTGTAAATGAACGTTTACAAAACACATTATAAAAAAAAAGTAAAATTCCGGTAGACAATAATGTGCTTCGATTTAAAATTACTGCTGCTTTAACATTCACGCCATATGAAGTTCTGACGGCGCGGTAGTTAGGTACCTATGTCTTGACATGTATTTTTTAACCGACTTCAATTTCATAGAAGGAGGAGGTTCTGTATTCGTTTTGGGCTTTTTTTTTATGTATGTTCACCGATTACTCCGAGACGCGTGTTCCGATTTGAATAATTCTTTTTTTGTTTGAAAGGATATACTTCCAAGGTGGTCCCATATTAATCTGGTGCTGTTCTGATGATGGGATCTATGAGGAATTGAGGGAGCTCCTCAATTTTTAAAGGCACATGTATGGTGATTTGGGTGTTTTCTTAAGCAACTCGAGAGTTTTCTCTCGAAAACCACCAATTTGATGAAGTGGACCTGATAATGATGATTGTTTTGATGATAATGATGATGATTTTATTTAATGTAGGATGTTCAGCGATTACTCCGAGACCCGTGGTCCGATTTGAGGAATTCTTTTTTGTTTGAAAGGAACTACCTCTAAGATAGTTTCACATTAATCTGGTTCTGTTTTGATGATGGGATCCATGAGTAATTTAGGGAACTCCTCAACTTTTAAAGGCACATGTATGGTGATTTGGTTGTTTTTTTAAGCAACTCAAGCATTTCCACTCGAAAACCACTAATTTGATGGAGTGGACCTAATGATGAAGACCACATATGATATGTGGAACTTTCCTTACATTGAGTAGGTATTATGAACTTTTTCTTGTATATCTTCACCGATTATTGCGAGATCCACTAAAAATGGAAAAATAAAAGCTTTTTACAAAGATAAACCGACTTCAAAAAGGATAAAATAAATTATTATATTATTTATATGCGTTACAAACTGATATGTTTGAAGTCGGTGCCAAGCCAAAAAGTTACAATACCGGTCAAATCAGCTTCAAGTCTGAAAATCACGTTCAATTACGTTTTAAATATTTATGTGAAGGGTACAAAAAAGGGTACATGACTAGTCACTTTAACAACATTTTGAGATACAGCGATTTTAAAGTTTGGAACGATTCAAATAATCATACTATTTTCGAAACTAGATGGTTTTTACGAGTTAAAAAGTGGACTTACGTTAAAATTTACAGCGGAAATATTGATTCAAATATGTAGAGCCATGTAAAGCCATACGTGGAATTGATATATGTTACGGTTAAATTTATTTTATTTGACGAAACGTAATTATTGCAATAAATAAATCAATATCAATTTGAAAAAAAAAAAAAAAGAATATTAATAGTTACCATGTACCTACTTCTTTATTAAGTACCTACGTTCGACAAGGGGTTTCTCAAATTACGCCTGAATGTTTTAATAGACTATCGGTTTGGCTGTTTCAAAAATAACAAAAGTAAGCTTCTCTGTCTCGTACCTGTTTGGGTCAATAAGCACGAACAGACTTTATGGCCTGAACATATAAATAAAAATAATAAAAGATTTACAATATTTTGTTTAGCTTACATTATATATTATATTATTTTTGAAGCAAACAAGAAAAACTTAAAGTACTTAAAGCCACTGCAGCTAAATAAAACCTGTAAAATAATATGGCATTATACATATAATGTAAGCAGAGCTATAAAGTCGGAATTTGATGAAATTTTTGTTTGTTAAATTAAGTGTTATTTTGACATTTTAAATATTTAGGTTAGGTTATGTGTAGGGTACACGGAAGGGTACATGTCTAGTCACTTTAACAACATTTTGAGATACAGCGATTTTAAAGTTTGGAACGATTCAAATAATCATACTATTTTCGAAACTAGATGGTTTTTACGAGTTAAAAAGTGGACTTACGTTAAAATTTACAGCGGAAACAGAAGTTGTTAATAATAGTTCATTTCAAGCTCTACATTTTGATATAAAAAAATCAGTTTACAAAAAACTGACTGTTCTTTCCGTGTACCCTTCATGTTCTGTATTTATGTCAAACTAGCTTTTGCCCGCAGCTTCGCTCGCGTTAAATTCGGGGTAACACGGTTCCCCTTTGCCCCCCGTAATGCTCCATACAAACTTCCACCCCCCATTTTAGGGAAGTGGGGGGTTAGAAAGAGACAAAAAGTAGCCTATGTCACTCTCCATCCCTTCAACTATCTCCACTTAAAAAATCACGTCAATTCGTCGCCCCGTTTTGCCGTGAAAGACGGACAAACAAACAAACACACACACTTTCCCATTTATAATATTAGTATAGATTTCATCAAAACGTGTTAAGAGCTTTTTACGTGATTGTGTAAATCAACAACAACCAAATATATATAACTTTTACATGTACCTATTAACAATACAAGTAGGATAAATCTTTGTAAATATGTACTGAATGCTATTTTTTTTTTCAGTTATAAAATGTCATAATAAAACGCTATACTCGTATCCTCTAACTTGTGTGTCCGTTTCACAAATCGGCGGCTTTTCGTGGCAGTTTCCGGTATGCTGCCACGAAATGTTGGAATAACCTGCCACCACCCTTCCGAGCGCCTTAATCATGAAGAAGTTTTAAATTTAAATGTCGTACGTATTATTTGAATACCCAAACAGAATCTTCCGAATAAAATATTCCAACAAAATCAGGTTTGTGCGGTAGGAATAAATATTTTATCGATACTCAATCTATTATTTACAAAGTTTAAGCACAGTGTTGTTATCGTATTGTATTTTTATTTTTTATTTTGTTGTTTAATTATATTAAGATTAATTAGAGTGTCGGTGGCGTATGTGTCGCCACTATGACCTAGTTTTAAGTTAGGTTAAGTAGGTTCCTACTGAAAACCAGCGCCACGGCTTGCCGCGGCATTACGCTGAATAAGGATCCTATTTTAACATCTCATTGTGCCTGTTTTGTTTCTAGCTCTATGAATGTTTAATTTTGCGGCGATAATATAAATGTACTTCCTTTCTTTCTGCATATATAATCTTAACCATGATAATAAGTACAATCGGGCCTCTGATCCACTCACGAGGGCCCGCCACGAACGTGCTGAAGTGAAAATCGGCCCCGCTTCAAATCCATCTTCAGTGGGAATTTCTGAAAATGCTTCAACCCCGATAACAGCTAACAAAGCCAGTTTTCCTATTAATAACGCCTTGATAAATTGTATAATTAATATTAAATTAAAATAAAATGTAATTTAGGGAAAAGGATCCGATCCAGACAAATCGCTGACAACCTACTGACATTAATAATTTAACCAATCTCCGCTACCTTAAAGTTGTCTGGAAGAGATCGCTTCTTAGCGATAAGACCGCCTGTTGTTTACCTTAAGTTTTGTTATTTTTCTGTCTCAGTTTCTTTTATTGAGGTGTACAACAAAGAAAAACAAAGGTTCCTGGACGGTGCATCCTGGGGGCAACTGTAAGCGATCTCTTAGTGAACCCCAAGGATTTCTTACCGGTGCTGCTAATCTCCTCTGTGGGGGGATGAGGGGTTCCGCACAGGGAGATCTCTCATTTACGGAGAGTACTCCTGATTGTTGGCTGGAAGGGGCCTTCGGGCGGGGGACAGGAATGCCGCTGTCCTGTATAAAACTGCGGCCCCGTAAACTATCTATATAGAGGGCCTATGATGATGGATCGGGGGTTAACACCAAGCCGCCACTTGGTATTCGCTGCGAGGATGACAACCTCTATAAAAAACTAGAGGGGCCTTTGGGCCGGGCGGTTTCGGCCGCGGTGAGGTACAGGAATGCCGCTGTCATGTATAAAACTGCAGCCCCGTAACCAGTCTAGGCAGAGGGCCTATGATGATGGACCGGGGGTTAACACCAAGCCGGTGCTGGTTGTTGGCTGCGAGGATAACCACCTGTATAAAAAATCGCAAAGGCAACCTGAGGGAGCGAAACCCGGGATGTTTCCTCCTTGCTCCTGGCGTGGAGGTTGTCATAAGGGGACAACGTGTGATGTCGCCCTGTACGCTACCTTCGGGAGGGTGAAATTCGGCTCCGGGGCCGAAGTCCCGGGAGCCGAATTGAGGGGATAGCTTCGGCTGTCGCAGCAGGCGGTGTTAGCGGAAGAATGCTCGCGTTCCCCTGTTACCGTCACCAATGCTGCACAACGGGCATTCCGTGGATGGTTTAGTTGGTACTATCGGCCCTTGCTGACGAGTCCAACATACCCGTCCTAGTTCCCCGGCTAGGCGGAGTACCTAAATGCATTTCTCTACGTAAAAAAGTAGCTAAGCGGGTGAGGTGTTCCGATCGAGCTTAACACGACTTTATTGTTAAGAGAAGAAGAACGCATGAAGGTCATTTTGAATACCTCACCCGTTAAGCTACTTCTGCTGCTGACTGTACGTTAAACTGGTTTTAATATTTCTTTATTTATAAGTCCTTTTCCTACACTCGTTAAACGCTAAACAAAACAGTCCGATCTGTCAAATTGTTCTAAATTGGTTTGCATCATATTGCTGAAAATTCAAATGACTTATAAATTTAAGTCATTCATATTCAGTATGAGACATTTGTATTTAATATCTCAGCAGGATACTCAGTTACTGTTAACATGTATAAATTATGACTTTAATATTGAATGAGGTTTTTCCGCAGAGCAACGCCTCTAACTGGGTTAAAATTTATATTTCACGCCTTAGGGGCCTAAACCGTGATTCAGTTTACATACTCGCGTCGTGTGGTTGCGGTGATTTTACAAGTTACGAAATCCCGAGTACCTACAAAGGAACAATACACTCAAACAAGTCAAGATTATATTGCAAATGACGTAAACAATTCAAAGTTGGTGGTACTCCTGAAATAAATGTAGAAAAATGCCGAGCTGTATATGTTACTTAATTTTACGTCACACCTGGCCATAATGTGAGTTTTACCGCACGCTACGCGGACGGTAAAACTCGCATTATGGCCAGGTGGAGACGTAAAATTTTGTATTCACCACGGGCAGTAAAAAAGAAAGCCCTCTATCGCATATTTACAACCCTCGCCTGCGGCTCGGGTTACAAATACCTGCGATTTCGGGCTTTCTTTCTTTTACAGTCCTTGGTAAGTAATGTACTATTGTAGAGTAGATGTATGTGTGATATGCATTGAACTTGGTTTCCTTACGTGTTTATTATCACCGAAAAGCGACTATTGGATATCAATCGATTGATCGTTCATCAGTATCGAAAAACTGATTGGTACTAGCCGTATTTTAACCCGAGACCTCTGGATTGGAATTCGGACGTCTTACCAGGCTACCGACGATTCATATTCGAACTACTTATATTTTTTCACGTAATTTATTCCTAACCGTCCACTGGTCCATTACTCTACTGTTAGCCCTATCTCTCCGTCGCTTAAACATCCGTCTGTCTTCTTAAGTGTCCGTCAGTCGGACGTGGGTCCGAGACTCCTGAATTACGGATATAAATAGGTTTGCAACGAGCCCGTGTTTTTACGTCGCCGCGGTAATTTGTTTAGGTAAAGAAATTAACCTTTAATCCGACCGGAATATAATTTATTTTAGTAATCTTTATTTTCGGGTGTACATAATTATGCGTAACTTCTGCAATTCTCTTTAGGTCGCCTTTTATATCGAACGGATCGCCAGATTGGATTGCAGTATATTGTTTAGGGCTACTTCGTTTTTTAAGTACTTCCCTTATTTAATCTTGCATTGACGCATGACCCTTTCTGAATGCTCGTCACTGAGAAACGTCACACACACGCCAAGATCACGGACGAAAGCGAGCATATCTATAAGCTTTACTTGAAAGTAATGAAGGTTACTTTGACAGCGTGGGACATTAACCATAACCCTTAAAGGTGTTACTGATGCCGTGGCCATAACTACTGGGTGTTTTCATTACTTGAAAGGTGCATTGTGTTGAAGCTATTTTCTTTTGTTTAATAATTACTCTTGAGATTTCCAATATTAAATAAACCCCAAATGGCAAAATTCGTGACCGTACAAGATAGACTCTAAATATATAAAAGAAGAAACTGACTGATTGACTGACTGACTGACATATCAACGCACAGCCCAAACAGCTGGTTCTAGAGATTCCAAATTTGGCACGTAGGTTCCTTATAAGGTCTAGGGATGCACTAAGGAAGGATTTTTCAAAATTCACCCCCTAAGAGGGTAAAATGGGGGTCCAAAGTTTGTATGGCGAATCAAGATTTGTTAGACTATTTTATTCGAAGCTTCACAGGAGTATTCCTAACGATAAATGAGTAAACACGTGTTTCAGTCTTTTTGAAAATTCAACCCTTAAAAAGGGCAAATGTGGTCACAAAGTCTGGAAATCAACATGGGTATCGTATCCTTTTTGAGTACTTATAAAACGCGGGCAAAGCCGCGGGAAAAGGCTAGTATATTATAAGATGTACGTTATAATCCAGCAAAGCTATACTTATGTATTTATTGTACCTATAAATGTCTTACCTTTAGTTGGAAAGACATCGATCAACCTTTGACAGCCTTCACTTGTCACCGAGCAAAAGGACCCCAGTTAGAAACTATTTGTACTTTGGTAATAGCCTCGATAATTTTGATTAGTCGCTTTGGTCACGAGATGACGTAACTTTAGAGGTTTAGATACCGTCAAAACGAAACAGGCCTTTATATCTTATTCCTGAGATGAGGCGAAAGGCGGTCATTATTAAAAATTAAATAAATATTCGATAGTGATAGAGAATCATTGTTTTTAAACCCTGGCAAAGTTAAGAATTGTAGGTACAAGAAAGGCTGTCTAAAGGACGCATTAAATAAACGTCATAAACGGTGGACTATTATCAGCCCACTGTTTAACTTTTGTGGCGGTGTTCTCGTATTCCGGTAAGATAAGTAATTAAGTAATTGTATTTATTTATTTAGAAACAAAGAAACTAATACAGCATTACAATTATGCGCCAGTGCGCTGTAAATTTAACATTCAACGTTAAATTAAGTATTGAGGTACAGTTTTATAAAATCATTATAATACGGTGTTTAGCTTAGTGCGTTTGTCCGCAAACAAGTCGCAATCTGGTGGTGGTGGTCTAAGAGAATGGTGGTCTATTTTGAATCATCTCATGCCTAGATTTTCATTATTCAATAATAATTACAATTAAATATACACATCTATTATCAAGCTCTGATTTTATGGTATTTTTCAATGTCAATAAAATCTGATCACGGGTGGCTGCACCCCTGCAGATTTTATTTACCATCAACGAATCAAAAATAAGAAGAAAAGTGTATGAGGCTGTTTTGTAATGGAATAATTGAGAGAGTTTCAACCAAAAGCCATATCGAATGTATGATATATAATAATGACAGATGGGTTATGTACGCTCCAAAAGTGAAGTAGTTAAAATGATTGAATTCAAACAATTGTCGCTAGTCGCGCAAGCGGGCGATGCGGACGTGCCAATGAGCTCCCGTCACCCGCGTGAGAAAGAGACAGACTGTAATTTTCTAACAATGAGAGTGACAAAGATGTAATAATTGTCAAAATAGATAAACATAAGAGAATCTTTGCTAGGTTATGAAATAACTCTGGAAGTATTTTTTCTGCTCATTTTGTTAGAGTATTTTTTTAATTTTTTATACCACGACGGTGGCAAACACGCATACGGCCCACCTGATGGTAAGCAGCTACCGTAGCCTATGGACGCCTGCAACTCCAGAGGTGTCACATGCGCGTTGCCGACCCTTTACAAATAGTACTACTCATAGTGTTGTGTTCCTGCTGGTGGGTGAGTAAGGTTGCCAAAGAGTTCAAAGAGGACCCAGTGTGTTGGCGATGAGGGGCACTTTTTCCTTTAGCCGTCAACACAGTTAGTCCTCCTTTTTGTAAAGGGTGTTAGAGTATAACTCATCCATAGTAAATATCATTATATCGACTATTACAAATAGGCTCTAAAACATTAAACTTGTAATAAAATTTCAAAACGCATCTTAGAAAAATAAAGCTAAATGAAACATATTATTTAATGAAACCTAATATCAATTAATATATATGTACCTACCAATCTACTGAACGTAAATGACAATATCAAGGGAAATTCAAATGTCGACTAAACTGAACGTACATTAGCATCCAACTAGTTATTTCGCAGTTGCCGCTCAATCTTCTCAATGTTTTAATTAATGGATTGAATTCTGTCATTTACCTTAACTGTTCTAATACAATTCACCGATTTAACTGCTATATTATTAATTTATGATAATTAGAGATCTTAATCCTGTAGGTTAAATGTATTGTAAAACAATAAGGTGCCGTATTCTTATTTTAAAATATATTAAAAACACAATCTATCTCAAACATAACTCCAACACACAACAAGTAATCAACCACTATTGAGGTTGTATTGAAGTTGCATCGGAATAATTCTAAAGCTAATTGTGATATTTCTGATTTAGACGTTTAGGCGCTTGGCGTTTGGCGTTTAGGTGGTTGCGTGGATAAAGCAGAGAAGTTGTATTGAAGTTGCATCGGAATAATTCTGAAGCTAATTGTGATATTTCTGATTTAGACATTTAGGCGCTTGGCGTTTGGCGTTTAGGTGGTTGCGTGGATAAAGCAGAGAAGTTGTATTGAAGTTGGATCATGTCTAAACTGTTTTAAATTTAATTAATATTATAACAGTAGGTTTCCACCAGCGTCTTTCGTTGACACACATGGTGCTGTATTCTAAATTTTCAAGCGAATTTTTGTATTTCTTTTCTATTCAACGTTTATGCGTTAACTGGTATTCCGTAGTTAATGTATTGGAGTTTTATTGAAGTTGGATCGTGTCTTAAAAGTTATATTACGGCCCATGGAAATGCGCAGCAAAAAGCAAGCCTTCGGATCCAGCAATTTTTTTACATATTTGGATACGTCAGATAATTATTTTTTAAAGATTTTTTTAAATGGAAGCTTTCGTCAACCAGCAACAGGAAAGTGTGCGAACCGATTTGTTTTGAATTGTTAGACGTAAAGAGTGGTCCTGATATAAAGTAGCCGTGTACAATCTTGTGTATTTTTTAAGCAGTGTATTAATTTTATTCATCCGTAGATACAATACTAATATATAAAATTACAATCATATTAAAATATGTGAGCATATATAAGTTTTCTCGTTTTTATTTTAACATACTTTGTATCTATTTGAACAACATGATTTGACAATCTTCAATCGACATCAGCTACAGTACAACAATTGTATTTCCATTTTCACAACCCGTTTTATGGTTTTCAGAATTTCATATTACCATGAAGCTACATTAATTAACTGTATTTTAGCTAGAATAGTCAGGAAGACTCTCCAATCTAACCTGTGACAAAGGTTTTTCTATAGGAGACAAATTTCTATATAAAAAAGGCAAATACATTTAATTAAAAATTCCATTTAATTAAGGTATAAAATAGCTCATCAAATCAAATTATAAGAAAAACTAATTTTTTTAAGAAACACCTCAAAAATTCTGTCAGAAGACGCTGTTCAAAAAACTGTCTGTTATGATGGAATACAAAAGGTGCAAACTTGCAAACGCTCTTTCATTTAAATATGATTGTATTTATGTTTTGTATTATTGTATCTACGGATTATTTTAATATAAACACTGCTTCTAAATTGGCATAAAATAAAAAGAAAAATCGGAAAAGATTTTTTTTTCCGGACCACTCTTTATATGACTGTTTAAATATTATTTTACTATATATACTCCTATATGTTATGACGTACTCGTACACTATCGTTATTCGGTGGTGACACGTCCTTGTAAAATCGCATCTGAACGAGTATCATTGTTATTATTTCGTTCTGTACCTCTACCACGAGTCATTACAGAAAAATTCTGAAACCTTTCTGCAGTCGTTAACGAATCAACGGGCTTCGAATAGTTTTCCTTCGGTATCGACAGCAAGAAATTCGAAATCTCTATGCTGACATACATCCGTCTCATAGGTAGAACGAGACGGATGTAGTCAGTGCAGTTTGTTATCGATAGGTTTTATTAAAACGCTACCATAAGACACTAATTTGACATACGTCACCGAAAAATACCGTATCGACTGTAGAAAACTCTTTCACTATCAAATTGTAGGGTGAGATGTCAAAACATGGTGAAAGTGAAAACCATTCGTATTTATTGTGTTATATTTATATATTATTAATTGATGAAATAATATCGACAAAGCCTTATATTAAGCATAATTTGTTAAGAAGACTGCATAGTATGATAACTGGAACTGGAAAACGAAACGGTAAATTTCAAGCCGATATGAGAAATAGATATATCCACATCAACACTTCAATAAGAATAATTTTAAAAAAGAAATCTAGACCCAAGAACTGCTGAATATTTGTGAGATTTATGTATTAATAGTCAATTAATCTGATTTTAAATCGACACAAAAATACCAACTCTATCCTAACATGAATGGTAAGTAGTTGAAATTTGATATGATAGTTATAAACACTTTCATTTTCAATCATAATAATTACAATGAAACTGTGAAAAATAACAAATAATATTGAAACATCTTTTACAGGTTCTTGTGCATCATTCATTTCTGATTGATTGCTGTAGCAGCTAACTTATCACCGGCAAGGCAAACTATTTATCCCAGGAAGGTGTATTATTTTATATTCAAGAAGTAACAACTGCGTTTCAGGCCGGCATCTTCGAATTATTGCATCCAAGTACTATAAAATAGTGCTTACTTAAAAGACATCCAGATTTATACAGGGCACTTTGAAATGATAATGTACATAATTATATTAAAGATTTATTTATTGCGAAATAGCCTTTCAAAGTAACATTGTCACAAACTAGAAACTTATAAGTACTACTAACAATTACTCGTACATGTAACTTATAAATAGAAATAAAACCATCATTATGCAAGAAAAGCCGCAATCCTGCGTTGTGTTATGTATGAAAACCGGCGGCTTGCTGGAGCATCTTTAGCTTCCCTTGTGCGTTTGTTAGGTCGTGAGGCTCCGTGCCCCTTGCTCCACGGATCGATTGCCTCGACACCAACAATAGTTAGACGAACGACAACTATATTTAATAGTCTTGTAGTGATTTCGGATGTCGGGCGCCGCTCCGGCTTGTTCGCTGGTAAATAAATTAAAGGACTTGGCCAACGTGTCGGCGTCGACGCAGGTGGGATGTGTAACAATAGGGCACTGCCTATACTTTAGAGAATCAACAACATCCTGAAAGGGTACTTATCCTTTTGTGATTATACAATAGACCTAAATAATAAGAAATAAACCTATGATCCACTATGATCAGTGATCACTAAAAGTCGAACTGTCATGTTGACAAAATAACCAAATAAATTAAGAATCACCTAACACTACATATGGTCGTAGTTCTAGGACGTTTTAAACTAGTAGTGTTATTTGTACATTTGACATTTCATCAATTTGGTTTTCATAGGTAATCCTATACCCTACGACGAAATAAATATATGGATGGATGGATGAAGTACTGACAGTTTTTACCCCTTTTCCTAGCTTTGAATATGTATGAAGAAATACGTAATTTCCCTGTTTAAAAAAAGGTTGCAATCGGTGAACATTATGAAAAAATAGTAAAAATAAAGATCCTGACGAATTGAGAACCTCCTCCTTCGAAATCTTGAAGTCGGTTGATAACATTTTATGCGTTAAAAGTCACGCGCGTTTAAATAAGGTAAAAAAAAGGCTTACTGTCATAGCTTGTATTTCCCGGCTCCGCTGGCATGAATCGTAAGCCAGAAACAAATTTCATGACCAATCGCAAGGCGTCCCAGGCGATTATAATTTTTGAAGTGGTTTAGGACGAAGTATAATGATGACATTGATGACTCGCGTAGGTCAGCTGTCGCTCCGTTGGTGGGTTGCGGAACGTCAGTATTTGATGCTCTTATTATCAGGAAAATCGTCAGCCGGCTGATTTGAGGTAGAAAAACCGTCTGCTGATACCCTAAATACCATATATTCATGTGACTAGTTTACGGTTTTTTCAGTGCTATACAGCCGGCTGATGATTTTTATTTTATTTGTAATAGCATATAAATTATCACCTGTTTCAACTGGGACGCGATGGTAATTTTATTTTATATATATTTTATGTGAGAAAATGGCTGCTGTTCCTCAACCCACTCAAGGAACGGCAGCTGACCATCACGAAGCTTAATTATTTACCGCAATTAACCACTTAAAATTTACCGCTTGGGACACGATGACCAACGGAAATTATTCCTGGTTTACGGCCTAGCAAGCATATTAAACACCCACAAAAAGTATGGTAATTTTTCAGAGCTAGTACGGTTTCTATGCTTATTATTGTTCACTGCTCATATAATTGTCGACAGTTCTAAACCTTCAGATAAAATGTACTTAGGAAGTAAAACCTTTTTGGCTTACCTACAATCTGTTTCGGTTGGTGTGAAGGATGTGACGTTTGTGACGTCACGTCACTTTGTAAAGTATTGAAATCTACACAAACGAAACAAGCAATCGAACTTTCGTGAGCGAATTGCATAAACGATAATTTAACTTATGGTATGGCAGTAATTTTTAGTTCTATAAGTGACCGCTAGAGGCTCTGCACAAATTCTCCATACAAATAATTTACGAATTCGTGAACGAATCTCGAATTGGGCTTATTTGCATGACTCGTGGTAGAGGTACTGGTAATAAAACGGCATAAACTACCCTTAAGCCCGCTCCACACTCTCGACAAAACTACACGAGACTTGCCGAATACGAGAGTGTAGATTGAGCATTCGTCTATGTTCGTATTGTCTCGCGTATATTCGTGTCGTTTCCATACCTCTACCACGAGTCATGTAGAAAATTCTGAATATTTTTCTATAGGCGTTAACGAATAATCGGGCTTCGAATCGTTTTCCTTCAGTTTCGACAGCAACACATACAAACGATCTATTCTGACATTTCATGTCGGATTACGTTTAGTGCGCTGCATACATCCGTCTCATAGGTAGAACGAGACGGATGTATGCGGCACGTCGAATGTGATCTGTCATGTTAACGCACTGAAGGTCAGTACAGTTTGTTATCGATAGGTTTTATTAAAACGTTACCATAAGACACTAATTTGACTTACGTCACCGAAAAATACCGTATCGACTGTAGAAAACTCTTTAACTATCAAATTATAAGGTGAGATGTCAAAACATGGTGAAAGTGAAAACCATTCGTATTTATTGTGTTATATTTATATATTATTAGTTGACGAAATAATATCGACAAAGCCTTATATTAAGCATAATTTGTTAATAAGACTGCATAGTATGATAACTGGAACTGGAAAACGAAACGGTAAATTTCAAGCCGATATGAGAAATAGAAATATCCACATCAACACTTCAATAAGAATATTTTTAAAAAAGAAATCTAGACCCAAGAACTGCTGAATATTTGTGAGATTTATGTATATAATAGCCAATTAATTTGATTTTAAATCGACACAAAAATACCAACTCTAACCTAAAGTGAATGGTAAGTAGTTGAAATTTGATATGATACTCGTAGTTATAAACACTTTCATTTTCAATCATAATAATTACAATGAAACTGTGAAAAATATCAAATAATATTGAAACTTCTTTTACAGGTTCTTGTGCATCATTCATTTCTGATTGATTGCTGTAGCAGCTAACTTATCACCAACAAGGCAAACTATTTATCCCATGAAGGTGTATTATTTTATATTCAAGAAGTAACAACTGCGTTACAGGCCGGGATCTTCGAATTATTGCATCCAAGTACTATAAAATAGTGCTTACTTAAAAGACATCCAGATTTATACAGGGCACTTTGAAATTATAATGTACATAATTATATTAAAGATTTATTTATTGCGAAATAGTCTTTTAAAGTAACATTGTCACAAACTAGAAACTTATAAGTACTACTAACAATTACTCGTACGTGTAACTTATAAATAGAAATAAAACCATCATTATGTAAGAAGCGGCAAAGCCGCAATCCTGCGTTGTGTTATGTATGAAAACCGGCGGCTTGCTGGAGCATCTTTAGCTTCCCTTGTGCGTTTTTTAGGTCGCGAGGCTCCGTGCCCCTTGCTCCACGGATCGATTGCCTCGACACCAACAATAGTTAGACGAACGACAACTATATTTAATAGTCTTGTAGTGATTTCGGATGTCGGGTGCCGCTCCGGCTTGTTCGCTGGTAAATAAATTAAAGGACTTGGCCAACGTGTCGGCGTCGACGCAGGTGGGATGTGTAACAGTAGCGCACTGCCTAATACTTTAGAGAATCAACAACATCCTGAAAGGGTACTTATCCTTTTGTGATTATAGAATAGACCTAAATAATAAGAAATAAACCTATGATCCACTATGATCACTAAAAGTCGAACTGTCATGTTGACAAAATAACCAAATAAATTAAGAATCACCTATTACATATGGACGTAGTTCTAGGACGTTTTAAACTAGTAGTGTTATTTGTACATTTGAAATTACATCAATTTGGTTTTCTTAGGTAATCCTATATCCTACGACGAAATAAGTATATGGATGGATAGATGAAGTACTGACAGTTTTCACCCCTTTTCCTAGCTTTGAATATGTATGACGAAATACGTAATTTCCCTGTTTAAAAAAAAGTTGCAATCGGTGAACATTATGAAATAATAGTGAAAATAAAGATCCTGACGAATTGAGAACCTCCTCCTTCGAACTCTTGAAGTCGGTTGATAACATTTTATGCGTTCAAAGTCACGCGCGTTTAAATAAGGTAAAGGCTTACCACACTTAAGGCTTAAGGGGGAGGCCTATGTTCAGCAGTGGACGTCTTATGGCTGAGATGATGATGATGAAAGGCTTACTGTCATAGCTTGTATTTCCCGGCTCCGATGGCATGAACCGTAAGCCATGAACAAATTTCATGACCAATCGCAAGGCGTCCCAGGCGATGATAATTTTTGAAGTGGTTAAGGACGAAGTATAATGATGACTCGCGTAGGTCAGCTGTCAGTATTTGATGCTCTTATTATCAGGAAAATCGTCAGCCGGCTGTATTGAGGTAGAAAGACCGTCTGCTGATACCCTAAATACCATATATTCATGTGACTAGTTTACGTTCTTTTCAGTGGTATACAGACGGCTGATGATTTTTATTTTATTTGTAATAGCATATAAACTATCACCTGTTTCAACTGGGACGCGATGGTCATTTTATTTTATATGTATTTTATGCGAGAAAATGGCTGCCGTTCCTCAACCCACTCAAGGAACGGCAGCTGACCATCACGAAGCTTGATTATTGACTGCCCTTAACGACTTAAAATTTACCGCTTGGGACACGATGACAAACGGAAATTATTCCTAGTTAACGGCCTAGCAAGCGTATTAAATACCCACAAAAAGTAGGGTAATTTTTCAGAGCTAGTACGATTTCTATGCTTATTATTGTTCACTGCTCATATAATTGTCTACAGTTCTAAACTTTCAGATAAAATGTACTTAGGAAGTAAAACCTTTTTGGTTTACCTACAATCTGTTTCGGTCATAGATATAAAATGGCGCTTACTGGTTTCGGTTGGTGTGAAGGATGTGACGTTTGTCACGTCACGTCACTTTGTAAAGTATTGAAATCTACACAAACGAAACAAGCAATCGAACTTTCGTGAGCGTATTGCATAAACGATAATTTAACTTATGGTATGGCAGTAATTTTTAGTTCTATAAGTGACCGCTAGAGGCTCTGCACAAATTCTCCATACAAATAATTTACGAATTCGTGAACGAATCTCGAATTGGGCTTATTTGCATGACTCGTGGTAGAGGTACTGATTTTGTTTTGTGTGTAAGCAAGAACAGTAAAAGGAATATTCTTAAAACATTATAAAGTTATACTTACCTAACCAGTAAATATTATATTGTCTATAACTTAATACCGTGCTTTTGTAATATGAGATTCTTTCATTCATAAAAACTGTCTGAAATGATTAGGATCATACCAATTACGCGCCTTTCATCAAATAGCCAATTAAGCTTAGCTTTATTGTTAAAATCAGTTTAGCATGAATTAACCATTAAAATTGAAACGGTAACGACTGCTAGTTATACTCGAGAAGATGTGACCCCTAGATCTTATCCACTGTTGGTACAAGGCAATAAAGCGGATAGAGGACCCGGCTGAAGTGTTTGTTTAGGGCAGATCATTCAGATCCATTTCCTTAACACAAAGCGTCAGAAAACTTATATTATTTCGGTTTACTATAGCGTGGGATCGAACAAACCTACAGAACATTCGCTGATTTGTGACCTAAAACTTATTTTTATTTCAGACAGTAAAGGTGTGTTACTTAAGTTATTAATTGACGGTTTGAAAACGAAAATCGCTAATAATGAAATAACGCACATTAATTGCATTTCATAAAATTGTTTTAAGTCTTCTTATTGCAAAAAAGCTTTCGGTTCATATACTATATTGAATACCCGAAAATTCAAATCTTACAGAGCTTGTTCAGTGAGGACGATGATTCCTGCAAACTTGTCGCTTGTTTTTTTTTTTTTGTGTCCATTAACATGTTTTATATCATCTGATTAGACCATACAGTTAAGTTTACTTCTACACATTAAATTTTATGAGGCACTTTAAGATATTCCCAAAACTTCGGCAATTTTTCCTAAAATTGCTCTAGCTAAACATACTCTTGCTTAAAAAATATATATGAAAATGAAAAAACTGTTCCACTTATTCCTTGAACGACTCATTCTCCAACGTATTTATATATTTTTTTACATAAATACTACTTTAACATAAATAATTTTAATCATTAAAAATCTTTTTTTCCCCTCTGCAAGCAGAAATCGCGAAACAGCTGTTACCTATAGATTAAGGTGCATTATTTTTTAATGAAACATAAAATCAAAAAAGAAGACTAATAGAAGTCTTGTTAGATACTGCAAAATGGTGTCGAAAAGCTGATCGAAATCGGAAAAAATCGTACGTGCGTTGTATGCCAAACTCTATAAGGTGTAATAAAAATGCTGGTGATCCATTTAAGGGCATAATTATGATTATAAAAACCAAGAAAAAAAAATTTCATTTGTATGGTGGGTTGGGCCGGCTGGGACGACGTGCGGACCGGACCCCATACAAAAAAAAAACTTTTTTTGCGTCCAAAAATTTTTCCTCCTACTTTTTCTGTCGCAATACGGTACCAATTATGCCCTTAAACGGATCACCACTATTTTTGTTACAACCTGTATAACGCGACAGTTTTAATTATTTCGATATTACTTTACTCAAAACACCTGGGCCGCGATTCGAAAAATAAACACACACACTGGACAGACACAGCTCCAACCCAACTCAACTCAACGCTATAACGACACTGACATTTGCTATTCGAACAGAGGGGCGATTTTTGAGATTCGAGCGCTCGAATATGAATATTAAAACTCTGAATAAAACGAAGAAATTATGTTTTAAAAATAACAGCGATAGTAATTTAAAATCATGATTATTTATACTATTCATTTCATGCGTAAATAATGGCAACAAACTTTTGTGTGCGATTATATTCGAGGTTAAATTCTTTGAATTCGAGCGCTCGATTGTCACAAATCGGCCCCCAGATTTTCATTCAACATTGGTCTCACATTGGTCAGAAATTGGTCAGAAATTGGTCACACATTGGTCTCACATTGGTCTAATGTCTGACCAATGTGTGACCAATGTGAGACCAATGTGAGACCAATGTTGAATGAAAATCTGTTCGAATAGCAAATGTCTATGTCGTTATAGCGTTGAGTATGGTTGGAGCTGTGTCTGTCCAGTGTGTGTGTTTATTTTTCGAATCGCGGCCATGGTTGAAGACTGAAGGATTATCGCTGCACACTGTGTATGCAATACGGAACATCGTATTCCAATCACGATTCCGATATCTTGCGGCGAGCCGTGTGGGCGTTTTTCAGCGACGAACCGTCTAGACAGCGTGGGATTATCGTTGCAACGCCTTAATACCTAAGCTGTATTTCATTAGAAAACTGTTTGTTACAGGTATTCAATATGTACTTTCCCTTGTTTCGAACCGAACCGGAGTCGAAACTGAAACGGCTTGTTTCAATTTGTTTACGATTTTCGCCAAATCTAGACGATAGAATACACGAGTGACGGTTCTTACCTATTAGGATTGAACTCGTATTTTTTGTATCGTCGAGGGTTTAAAAAAAGCAGGGCTGTAAGTGTAATCCCAACTAGCAAAGAAGTCATATAAATCAAGAGCTATACGACTTTTAGCCATATAAGAGTTTTATAGTGGTTTTTAGTAAATCTATTTGTCAAATAAACGTTACAAATATGACAGTTAAGTCGTCCTACCAAATAGTCTAATTATTAAGTTAAATTAACGTTTTTGCGACTAAATTATACAGCGATCTTGTAATGGTTTAAAAAAAAACGTTTACTAAACGGTTTCCAAACCGTAAAAACGTTTTAGTCTAATAGAGGTTTTCGAAAAGACAGAACCGTCGTAGTAAGGTCATTATTACAACGTCTATTCAACTTTATTACTGCATAAATGATTTCTTAAAACCTTAATTCGACGGTTATATAGTGGTATTGAGGATAACTTTAATATGACAAAAAAATATCAGTGTGACTGTTATCTACCTTTTATACAACAGTTGGTTATATTAACGTTAAACAAAAACTTTGAAAAACCTTTAGTTGTTGTCGAACCTGTTTTATTTATTTTACTAAACTATACGTTTTTAAGTAGATTTTGAGTTATGGTTATAAAACATACAAAAACATCAGTCGTAATTTCGTGAGCATCACAATACGTTTTAAAGAAAAACAAAATATGGATATTACATCGTGGAAACGGTATAAACGAAGTGGAACCTTCAGAAGAAGAGTTCAAAAGACTTACGAATCTTTTAAAAACACACCAGATTCTGTAGCCAGTGTAAATAAAAACAACATCGGTCAAGAATGTGCCCCAGAAAACTTGAATGGTTCCGTACAAATATTTTCTACACAGAGAGAAGAAAGTGAGTAAAAACTCTTAGTTCGACACTACTAAGTTTATCTAACTCTTTTTTTATTGTAATTAATTAAAGTTGTCTATTTTTTACTAATTTTAATGGTGAGAAATCAAATGATTAGACTGGATTTTTATTATTAATAGGTTTTATACTCTTAATTATCTGAACTATAAAACTAGCACCTATAGTTCGTTTTTTTAGAATTAGAAATAAGGTAAACTATTTTGACGTGTATTTTTATTGAAAAACACTATTGAAAAATAAGTCACCGCAAATATGTAAGTATTATAAATCATATACGATTATTAACATTATTTTGCTTTCAGAAGTAATAATTACTAATGACTAAAACTAGTTTTTCAATAAAAAGACACGTCAAGATTGTTTACCGTATTTCTAAGTGTAACTATAGATTGGCATTAAAATTGTGTGTATATTCATTATCAATGATTACTAAATAATTAAGATTTACTGTTTGGTTCCAGACATTGCAGTTAATTTAGCAAATTCAGGCCTTTCTGAAGTAGACATTTTATGCAATTCTGAGATGGAAGCAGACACTTCTGTAAATTCCGAGATGGAAGAAAGCTCTAAGGACTCCGGTGAAGACAACAAAGACGACGAATTTCGCGAGAACTTGAGAGACTGGGCAATCAGTTGCAATATTCCTCAAGAGACACTGAAACGTTTAAACTCAATTATTAATAAAAGGTTGCCTAATATTCTTCCCGCAGATCCTAGAACACTTCTTAATACCAACAGTAAGAAGATAGTAATTACAGCAGTAGGCGATGGTCACTATTGGCACAACGGCCTGATTGTACCATTAAAAAAGATTTTAGAACATATGTCTATGATTCCAAACTCTATATCTTTAATGATAAATATTGATGGCCTGCCATTGTATAAAAGTTCACGGCATCAAGTTTGGCCAATATTATGTGCTATTTTTAATAATCGTGAAGTGGCTCCTTTTGTGATTGGCATATATGAAGGAAAAAGTAAACCAATTGACTTAGAAGCTTACTTTCGCGAATTTGTGGCAGAAGCAAAGGAACTAGTTGAGAGTTCATTGAAAGTTGTTAACAGAAATGGACTTCAAATAAATGTAAAAGTAAACATAGGACCTTTCGTCTGTGATTCTCCTGCTCGAGCTCTGATCAAAGGTAGAATGTCTTCCTCTTCTCAGTGAAATAGATAAAACTTTTAAGATTATAATCGACTTCTCTTTATTTCAGGCACATGCAATTTTAATGGAAAACATGGCTGTTTAAAGTGCACCGTTATTGGAGAATATTCGCATGCGTCGCATACTGTTACTTTTCCAGGAGTGGATTGTCCAAAAAGGAACGATGAAGATTTTAGGTTAAAAAAATATGGGCAACACCATAAGTATGACACTCCACTTCTTCAGCTCCCAATCGATATGATAGATGATTTTGTTGTCGGTGATTCTTTGCACCTCATAGATCTAGGAATTATGAAAAGACTTTTGGTAGGCTGGAAAGATGGAAATTTTGGCTTATATATAACGAAGTGGCGTGCTGCAGATACGATAAAAGTGTCTCAATTTTTGTTGTCATGTCGAATGCCTGCAGAAATACACCGTTCTATTAGAGCGCTTGATGTGTTGGTACATTGGAAAGGTTCGGAGTTTCGCACTTTTTTGTATTATCTCAGTTTCATAATTTTGAGAGAAGTACTTTGTCCTGAAGCTTTTTACCATTTTCAGTCTGGTGCAACAAGTCGCGTTAGTTTTAATAAGCCAAGTCACAGTTACGGTCTCTTTGGACAATCAATAATAGGTATGACACTATTACTATTTTGTATTATTGACTGTCCAAAACTATACATATGAGACAATATATTAAAATTAATACTATAGTATTGAACGTGCAGGTCACTGTTTTTATGACTTCACTCATCAATCAAGACTATTCTTTGTTCAAATAGACTCGACTTGTTGATTTTTTTCAACAAATCGACTTATTAAATATTAATACAAATATTACTTAGTTATCATAATTAAATCACAGATACAGTGCAACAAGTCTAAATTGAATCACAATGTTAAATATACGCTTACTTAAATCAGCAGAGGTCAGAGAGGGTGAGCTATTTTACCCAATCACCTACCTATACATTAGAGTTAAGCTATTCTAATTAATTAATTACCTATAATGAAATTGTTTATTAATATCTTGAAAACGTAATATTTCGGTTTCATTACAAAAAAAAACGCTCTTACTTAATATTATTAGGTTAGGTAATAATGTAAAATAGCTCACCCTTTCCAACCTTTGTAAATCAGTCTCTTCTTTGCAGTATTTTCTTAAAGTACCTAATTCTATATCTTAAAGCGCATTATCGCTTTAAGCATACATAAGTAACAAAATTAAAAGATACAGAATATGCCTTAAACATAAATTCGCAAAAAAAGACAAAAACGGACTCCGTGAACAGATTGCAGCGTTTATGAGTTAGTTATCGATGGAAGAAGCAATTTGACTACCGGTGCCAGCAATGGAATTTTCGATGGAGCCAGAAATAGGTTGAGCGGCAGAGCAAGCAGCGGGTGGAACTTCAACAGACTGGTTATCGGTGCCACCAGAGGATTGATCATTGGAGCCAGCAACGGGTTGATTGACAGTGCTAGGACCAGGTTGAACGACAGTAGATTGGTTGTCTGTGCTAGCAGGCTGGGCGGATGTTATAGGCTGATTGTTTACTAAGATTGTTTGCTTATTTTTAGATGATCTTTTAGACCTACTCTTACTCGCCGCAGCACGTAGTACAGTTTTGTTTCTGGTGTTGGAGTGTCGCATTATGTTTTTTAAAAATGACTCACATTCTTGTCTTGTGTAATTTTGGTATGATTGATAAATTAATTCAAAAAATAACTCTAATGTATTTGTGTACACCTTGAAACAGATTTTAGTGTATTCTTTACGTGAGCCCCCTGTCCAAGAACATTGAGTTAAGAAGTTCCTCGAAAAAAGCACATCTGATAATGCATATGCATTATTATTTCCTCGTCCTTTTCCTTTTCCACAAACTAGAGACAACTGATCTTTGATGTTTGTTCTAAAATACGGATTGTTAAGATTTGTCTCGAATTCATCCAGGCTTTTTTTGTCTGATATTTTGATAAAATCAGTTTTTTCTGTTGTTTTAGAGGATCGATCTATAGTAAAATGCTCCACAAAAGCGTTGAAAGTAGTTTTAATTTCTGCTAGTTTTTGAAGTAAGTTGCTTTCGAGACTTTGCATGATGTTGCACAAAACAGTTTGATTTTCTTCTAACGATTTGAATTTCTCAGTTAGATTCTCAATCTTCTGAATGATTTCAGTAGTATCCACCAATTTTGCAGGTGCTTCTTCGGTAGCGACGTAAATTATATTTTGATCTATTACATCAATTTCTGCTTCTGGCAATTGTAGTCTGGGAACATTATCCAGTTAAAATAAATAGGACATATTTTAATAATTTTTCACTTCTCATGCTCAAAAAGTTTGTCATATTACACCTAGGATGCGGATCAAAGTAGCCCTCAGAGAAAATATGTACACATATTTATGATTTATTACGACCGACCAATCAACATTTATTTATATATTTAACCAAATTAAATCCTTAAAAACCAACCAACCAACCAATTAAAAAACAGCTACATATGTATATACAAATTATAAACTTAAGATATGTGTTGCCCAATCTTTAAATAATCTTCTTAAATCTTAAAATATCTTGATAAAGATAGACAGGTTATAAATAGCACTAGGAACACTGTTGAGATATAGATTTATTTTTCTTTTTGTGTAATGGATTGTATAACTTTTGTAAGTTATCCAAAATTTATTTAAAGATTGTGCAACGTAGGTACATTTTAAGATACACAAAAACAAAAACCATTTTACAAAATAATAAAAACGAAAAATTGTAATAGTGGTGCCACCTAGTGAACCTCAACCGCCATCGAACCTTTGTACAGTTATCGGTGACGATATACCTAACTATGAAATAAAATAAATGACAATATTTCACTTACCGCTAAACATGAACTTGCTAAGTCGTTGAAATATTGTTGAACTGCAGTGTTATTATTCAAATATGTTTTCTTTGTTCCGCTCTGTACTTTGTACCGCCCTTCGTCAGCATCCGTTGCATCTGTATCACTCATATCAGACATACGCGCCACTTCCATTTCGGCACTATCTAATGAGTATAAATTTTGTCTTTTGACTGTACATTTGAATGTCGCCCACGAATCATCTGGACAAGAATCTTCATTTTGTAAAAGGCGTTCTACATTTCTTTTGGGCCAGTGTAAAATATTGTTCTGCTCCCATTTGTCCGGTACAATTTGCAATACATTTTTACCACGTTCGCGTGTTTGCACAATTTTAAAAGGCATATTCCTGTAATAAACAAAATAACTCGTTAATTTGCTTAGCTAGATGGGATCGGTTAAGACATGTAGGTATATAATATATTACACACAAAATAACTAATAATATTTCAAAAACCGATACCGATTACACATTACACACAAATAAATTATAAAAAACAAATTAGGTATTACTAGTTACCTACTGTCTACAAGCACACAGGTTAGCGAGATTAAAAATTGAAAATCACACCCTCTAGCACGCTAACTTTTGTTGAAGGCAAAGCACTCCCTTGTTAGCTAAACATTTAGCGTGCTAAAAAACTAACGTGCTAGACGTACAAGTTAAAAGTAATGCCAACCAACTAATACCAAATAATAAACTATACTGACCTATGAGTAAAAAATTATGACTAGGAAAGATCGCGTTCGCAAAGTGTTTCGTTACTGTAAACATCTCGCACGTTACGACTTGTCTATAAGTGCCCAATTTACACTCCTGTAGGTCTAAGATAGTTCGCCTTTACCGCCTGTCATGTGGTGGCGTCTTGCTCGTACTTACACATATTGTTACTGATTAGAATGGTCGGCCTTCTTATATAAGGATGACAGGCGATAAATGTATAAGCATTTATTATACTTATTAACCCCGCCGTGCAGATTGTAGGCACTCTAAATTGTTGATAATCAGTACATATTTAAAAATAATCCTGATCCGAGATAAATAAGTAAATAAATATTAAGGGACAATCTTACACAAATCGACCTAGTCCTACATCATCATTGTCTTAAGAGCGGAGCTCTTGTCGGTGTAGCTTGATGTAGTTGTTTCCATCTTTGTCGGTCCGAGGCCAGCCGCTTGACTTCCTGGTACGACACGACGTTTAAATACTTCTTTATCTGGTGCATGTAACTATCTCTTGGTCTTCCTCTTCCTCTCTTTCCATTTATCTTCCCTTCAATAATGTTTTTGATAAAATCGTCGTGCCGTAGCAGGTGCCCGAGCATTTTGCCTCTTCTATTTTTAATCGTGCTCATCAATCTTCTTCCTTCCATTACTCTCTCCAGGACGGCTTCATTGGTCACTCGCTCTGTCCAGGATATACCTTCCATTCTCCTACGGTAAGCTCAATAAGGATTGTGTTGTAGGTACTAGACGACGATATATATAATAGATACATACATACACCGTGGGCACGTATAACCCGACAGATCTTAACCACGAATTTCTGAGACCAAAAGAAGGAAAAAATATTATGTGAATTTAGGTAAAAAAAAAACAAAAAAAAAATCTTTTTTTTGTTTTTTTTTCTATTTTTTAATGTTTATTGCACATGAAAAGTAAATATTATTAATAAAATTATCGCCTAAAACAAATTGGTACTTTTTTTTGGAATAAAATAGTTTCTGTTTTGTTTTCCTTGTCACTTTGATATCTGTCAATAAGGACGTGTAAACTATGCCCAATGGTGGCAATAACGCCATTTTTTGCTGAGTTATAATAAAAAGTGTATTTTTTTAAAATTGGTATTAACTCTGAAACTAGGGGTATTCCAGAAAAGTTTATAGGACATTTTAGTATCTAAATATGATCAGAAATACACTGTTAAAATCTTTCTAGTTATAAGGGCCCACGGTGTATATACATACTTTTACAAATACTTAAATACATAGAAACACCCATAACTCAGGAACAAATATTCGTGATAAACACACAAATAAATACCCATACCAGGATTTGAACCCGGGACCTCCGCTTCGCAGGCAGGGTCACTACCAACTAGGCTAGGAGGCTGTTAAATGATGAAGGTACCGTAAAGCAGGATAATGATGTGTTAACGATATCTTGTTCTCGCCGTCTAACATAGCGAACAGCAATGTAGGAGTGTGAACAGGGGGCTTAAAAATTAAATCTATTCGATATTTTCTGGCTATTAGTAATAGATGGCATAGTTTGTTTAGGTATACTATTTCAAATAAATCTAACTAGACAATGCCTACCTTGTTTTACTTTGGTTATATAACAAACATGAATTTAAAACTACACGTCCAACAGATAATTAGTTACAACAAAAATCACATTCATCTCTAGGATAGTGATCATACACGCTAAATATAAAACAATTCTGGCACCAAAAAAAATTTTGGTGCAGTAAGTATTTCACATTTTCTTTCTTCGATATAAAAAAGTGAGTTGGTTTTCCTTTTCTTAGATAAGTCGAATGCCCGCATCCAATGCATCTTTCTGATAATTTAAAATGAGTGACCTTCCAAGGCCACCGAGCTAGAGATTTGTTTAGCGTTCTAAAGTGGTTTTTAGTTAGAAACTGGTCTACATCTAAAATCACCACCATTTTCGCGTTCTAAAAAAAAAAACAAATCATTTAGAGCAAATTTAAGAGATGTTACAATAAAAAAATGGGAGATACAATACTACGATTGTTATGTCCAGTGGTTTTTCCTAGTTTTTAGGGAACCCCAGAACATTAGCAATGGCGCATAATTGTAGTCATTAAAAAAACATTTACTTAAGTTAAAGTTATATTAAGGCCGTATAAGTATAAATCCATGACTTGTACCAAAATGGCTAACCTTAACGATAAAAAAACATTAAAAATTATTGTTATAAATTGTTAATATTTCGAATATACTAAGAGCGCGATAGTAAAAAACTAAATATCATCATGAACTTTACCGATAAAGTGACCTTCCCATACAAATTCAGCCTACGCCAAGGATGCAAATGTTCAATACTTAATAATAATTAGATTACAAAACATCTTAACTTACCTTGTATTGTTTTTTGGTACACTTTTTTCTCACACACACCAAGTCTTAAGTGAATCAAAAGAAATGTAAGAAGAAGTTTTATAAATAAAACTCCAAAATATTTATGTAACTTGAAAGTCCGGTAAACAATGAGTAAAGGTTACACTAAACCTCCTATAAAACACAATGGTCAGTACTAAAACATTTATACGATATTTTGGTCGCGTAATGGTTTTCCTGGTACCCTTTATATAACGTTTTGGTCATTCCTAAACCTTTACAATACCTTTAATAAACTGTTTGAGCCGTTATGAAAACCTTTATTTAACCATTATCCGACCAATAAGTTTTATAATGTGCGCCACTTTCGCCTTTTATAACCGTTTACCGTACGTTTATATGACCAACCAAATAAGACTAGAAGTTGCATGTAAAACGTTGACTCAACTTCTATATGACTATATTTTGCTAGTTGGGATTGTTTCCCTTGTAGGCTATTTATTTAAAATTAGGTACTGACAAGGTAGACCAATTATTTGTATTATAAGCATATCTAACCTTGTAGCACTTGCGGGTAAATTGTATATTTTTAACATAACCCAATTGAAAAATACAGCCGCGTAGGAACTTATAAAAGAGCGAAGTTTTCTGTTTCACGAGACCATTAAGGCATTTTCACAGAATGATAACAATGGCGTTAACCATCGATCTAGAAAATATACGAACGTAATCCCGTGAAGACAGCCGATTTTCTCGTATGTACAGTCAGCGTCAGAGAAACGTGACCCCCCTGGTTTTAAAACTATAGCTCGCAAGGCAACGCCGAAACATTAGTTCAACATCGCCACAGCTATTATCGAGCATCATATTATTTCAAAAAGTCAATTTTCCCTATTTGCTCTGGACTGTTATTGGGAATCGATCCTCGGGACTTCGCGGCTGTTATTACGACTTCGTGTTCTTACATTAGTCAGTTACTTATACCATTGAGCCACCGATGACATATTATTACTTGTGAAAATATGAATCACTATCGACAAATCGTAAAGATGGAGGTTACTTACATATGTCTATGCGTCCTTGTCTAATCGGCCTGTATGGATAATGATAAATAGTCTTGTCTTTGTTTATTATTATTTCTCTACCCCCATTGTATCCGAAAGTGAGTAATAACGTCTTTAACTAAACGTGTTTAGGTTGAACTTAGTATGATTTTACCGTTTCGCATTTTTGTAATTACAATTGAGTTTTGGGGTAACTTTGTAAATAATAATTCACATCCGCCGCAAATCATTACCGTCATCGTTACGTCTATTCTTGGTTGCGCCGAAGCAGTAACGTTATTTTTTTTATTCTCGACTTGGCCGAAAACTTGTGTAACAACAGAGTTTTAAAATGGTTCGATTAAACTCTTTTATGAGATCGAATATTGTAGTGCTTCGGGAACAAAACCAGAATATATAAAAAAAATGCACAAGAAATGAATATAGCGGTGAGTTACTTAGAGTTTACTCCATTTCATTGAGCTATGTTTTGTTGATAGACCAACTAAGTTCAAATTGTGTTTTTTATTTGCAGACGAACACGGTTCGCAAATGGCTAAGGCGGTATGAAAAACCGGGTAACGTTAAAGATGATCGGCAAGGCCCTCGTCCTTCTGCCTACACAGAGGAATCTCAGCGGCACCGTAATATTGTGCTACTGAATGCCGACGCTTTATTTACTACAACTCGCTCAACAGCTGAGACATTTGGGGTATCTCTTAGCACTGTCAGAAGACATTTTACGCTGCCCAGATACACCATTATAAACCAGCGAAAAAAATAAGTTTGTCAACTAGCATCGCTATGATCGCCTTTGTTTTGCCAAAAAATATGAAGTTTTCGACTGAGAGAACCAGATGGTAAATTTTCGGATGAAAAATGCTTCAAATCTGATAAAGATGGACGAAGGTAGATGGGGTCAAATGGTGCTCAACTGGGACCCCGATCCGGTGAAATCAAAACAAAACCTTGATGATGAAGTCTATAGAACCTGGGAACTTATGAGGAATACTGACATATGCTGAAACTTGGTAGCTAGCATGAAAAGTAGACTGAAACAAATAGAGGAGAATGAGGGTTACCCTCTCCGGCAGTCTCCGGTATTAGAAAAAAAATACAGCTAGTGAAATATAGTGTAATATTATATTATTATTTGATGGGCATAGAAAAGTTTTAAGTGATATTGTTTCAGATTACATAGGCTGCTATTTATATATCCGGAAACCGGGATTACAATCTTCTTAAATAGCATATTTGACCTCCATGGTAAAATTTGAACTTTTTTAAGTACTGGCCGGTATATTTTTTCTTTCTTATTAACGCTCGTGTTTTGTTTTTGACGGGTTTTAAATGTCATCTCGCAGCAAGAATGGAACTCACTCGTGAAAATATTCGTGCTATGATTTATTATGATTTTCGGCGTGGTTTAACGCAACAACAGTGCATAGATCAACTAACTTCAACTTTTGGTGATGAAGCCCCATCTAAAACTACTGTGTATGGACGACCGACATGTTACGTACCGCGAGATAGAGGCAACTCTGGGTATTTCTATGACCAGCATTAATAGTATATTACATAATTATTTGGCTGTAAAAAAAATTTGTTCGCGTTGGATACCCCACAACTTAACAAAAGAGCAAAAAGATGCTCGCGTCGAATGGTGCAATAAAATGTTAAAAAAATATAACCGTGGTGACTCAATAGTAGATTGTTTGACAAGGGTCTAAAGTAGGCCATATTACCACGAGGTGGTTATTTTCCCGAACGAAGTGAGGGAAAATTGTTCGAGTGGTAATATGGCTTTTAGACCAGAGTAATGCATACTATTTTTCACTTCGATTGCGAGAAAATAAGATAAAAATACTTATTATTTACGCACAATAACTAAACTAAGGTTAAATTATGGTTTAACTTAACGGTCTTTTAATTTTTTTAACTTCTTTGACATAGATACAAGATATAAACACCGCGAATAAATGCCACAGACGACGGTATAATTAGCTCTTTAAAGTAGCTATTAGACATTGCAATTTGTAGGGTCCAACCTGTCGGGTTGGTAGGTGTAATGGTACAGGGAGTAGGAGTCCCGATCTAGGGCGATCGGCAGTGCCCCGATACCCGCAGCTGTTTATGGAGGTCGTTAGAGTTATTTTACCTTTTTTATTTATAATGTTAGCCATTTTCTACACATTCCGTCTGGTTTTTTATTTAAAATAAAAGTTAAATTGTGTAGATTCGCTGGCAATTAGTATATTTACCTAGTTTTGTATTTAAATAATAGAAGGGTTGGGCAGATGAATTTAGATTCAGGCAGCTCGAGCGGTCATTTAAATATCTATAATAAAAAAACCAGTTTCAGATTTTATTTAATGTGTACTGTACTGTTATGAGTACTATCACCGTGCTTCACCAAATACATTTTTTAGATGTTTTGAAGGCATCTCTGTAAACGTTGAGCTAGGGGGATTTGTAGGGAAAGTGTAATAAAGTGCGTTGGGACCGACAGGAGTTGGACACAACCGATGGGGCCCTACAAATTGCCATGTCTAATAGCCGTTTAAACACGCTTTAAAGCGCTTCCAAAAAATTACAATCTTTTTTAATGATTGTGAAGTAGGAACTAAAAAACACCTCACGTTTTGAGAAATAAATTGCGTTTCCTCATTGGTCGATTTTAACATTGCTGTATTCTGATTGGTTGATATTAAATACAATGTTTTTTAAGGACTTTAATTATTTACACAGTATACGCACCAAAAAAGTATCTAGCGTCCCTATTAACTTCGATATGTGTGTTGTGATTGGTGGATTTAATATGGTGAAGTGTTCCGATTGGTCAATTTAAAATGTTTTGTAAATCATAAATATGTATACATTTTAGCCCTAGAGGTTAAATGTACTACTTTAGTCCGCCTTGGTAAGCATAATATGACACACTTTTTGAGCATGAGAAGTGAAAAAGCCGTTTATAACATCTATACAGGTGACGAATCCTGGATCTATGCATACGATCCCGAAACGAAGCAACAATCAACGGTATGGGTGTTTCAAAATGAGCCGAACCCTACGAAAGTTACTCGTGCAAAAAGTACATTGAAACAAATGGTGGCCTGCTTCTTCGGTATTAATGGCCATGTAGCTACAGTGCCACTAGAAAACCGTAGAACGGTTAATTCAGAGTGGTACACGACCATTTGCTTACCGGAAGTATTTGAACAAATTCGTAAAACTAACCAGCGACGAAGAATCATTCTTCATCATGACAATGCCAGCTGTCATACGTCACGCGAAACAACTCTATTTTTGGAGGGTCAAAATGTGGAATTAATGGGTCATCCGCCGTACAGCCCTGACTTGGCACCCAACGATTTTAATTTATTTCCAAATATAAAGAATAAATTACGCGGTCAACGATTTTCGACCGCTGAAGATGCTGTCGACGCATTCAAACAACACGTTATGGAGGTACCTCAGGCGGAGTGGCAGAAGTGCTTTAAAAATTGGTTCACGCGAATGCAAAAGTGCATAGATCATCAAGGGGAATACTTTGAAAAACAATAAAACCATTTTCAGCCGTGTACGTTTGTTTGTTTTTTTTGTTTCCGGATATATAAGTAGCAACCCTCGTTCCATGGTATAGTAGTTCTATAAGTAAGGTTTTAGACGTTCTATACCTTGTTTTTTGTAGCATTACAAAAAGGGTAAGGAAGCTTAATAACGTGTATTTTTATTGAAAAACACTTTTGAAAAATAAGATATAGCAAATATGTAACAATTATGTTTTACAAGGACATATATTTACATTATTTTGATTTCATAAGTAATAGTTATTCTTTTTGTTAGAAGTCTTATTTCATAAAAAGACTTGTCAAGATTGTTAACCCTTTTTCTAATGCTAAAAAAACGAGGTCTAAGTAGTGAGTGTTGTGTTTCCTAAAATTGTAGTAACGTGACAGGAGATGAATATTGTTATCGCTGGCCGATAACATGCTGTTTCTCTCTGAAACGTAGTGGCTCGCGAGGTTAGAACATCTTCTCGTTTTATACACAACCATTATTTATCAAACCCAATATTCATATATAGTATCTGTTATGCAGTTATTAATCAATAATCACGCGGTCGATTCGACATTTAAAATGTGATGTATTCAGCGTTGTATAGAAATATCCTGTCTGCACTCTCATGACTCAGTCATTCTGATGTTGTAATAAAAAGACAACCTGCTAGCTTATATTCAATAGACAATATCCTGGGGATTTCCTTTCCGGTTCCCTTCCTATTATTAAGACGGCTATAATCGCAGCCCAGGAAACATAACACAAATCACAATTTTAATTAACTCACACTATAATATTGTTGTTTATTTCCCATAAAAGATATTTAAATATGCTTACAATGCAACTGTTACCTTAATAGTTAAGCAACAAAAATGTTCAATTTATATAATGTAAACTAGGAATATCAAATAAATATCTGCCAAACTAAACGCATATCTGTAAAGGGATTTTGACTATATTTAAAATATTTTTAGGTGTTAAGCGTTAATAAAATACAAATAAAATAATGTGTTTTTAAGATTGTTTTTATTTTAATTTGCCCTATTTATTTATTCTATCATATTTGATATTACCCAATTTTCAATAATTCTGAACGTAATAATCAGAGCTCGGATTTTTCACGGCAAAACAAAACACTAGCGTAATTTAGCCAGTGCTTGAAATATTATTTTATCGACACCTATCGAGTCTTACTAGAGTATATGACAGGTATTGCCTCAGTACATTTTTTCTTTTTTTATTCGATGGTACACCTATCAGTGTGAATGTCAAAATTTAAAAACTAACAAACGTGCGAAAATTTCGAAAAACAGGAGACTTACTAGAGCTCAAAATCAATATTTTTGACCAGTCTAAGGTGACCTACTGGGGGTTAGAAGGTTGTGCATTAATTACCGGACATCCTGTATAAGTAATAAAATAACTTTTCATTTTAGCTTTGCCATAGTCGAGCAACAAAGAGGTAGGTCTGCATGTACAACTTAGAACGAAGTAACTATACCACCTCATTTAAAATGATAGAAACGACTGCAAATTTCATCTCACATGACATATGACATTCACACTTTAACTGTCATTTCATTACGTATAAAACGTAAATTGCATCTAGGTATTATTTATTTCGCAACGCATTTAATCCGACGTGTTGGATATACGTATAATAACTTAATATTGCAAGGTATCAATTAATACAAAAATGAGTAATGTACAAGATCGGATCAAAACGTGGATTGAAAATCACCCTGAGTTAGTCTATAATGAAGTGACCTCCACTATATACTGCTCTATGTGCGATATGCATCTAAAACTGAAGAAATGCAATATTGAGAATCATGTGAAAAGCAACCGCCACAATTACCGTTCGGGGCAACCAAATAGGAAACATCAATTTTATTTCGATTTAATTATTTTTCTTATTTCATGCAACATACCATGGGCAACAGTCAACAACAATAATTTTCGTCATTTTTTTAACAAGTATTTATGTTGCGACTGCTCTATGACTTCTTTACCGGACGAATCGACCCTGCGAAAAATTTATTTAAATCTCGTGTACAAAAAAACTATACAGAGTATAAGAGAGGTAAACAAAACCAATTATTTGTGGATATCTATAGACGAAACACCAGATTTCATGGGAAAATGTGTGACAAACGTGGTGATTCGGTCTTTGCAAAAAAATTGTTCTGAGCAATTTTATCTTTTGGGGTCGAAGGTTTTAGAGAAGGTAAATGGGGAAACAATAGCAAACCTAATAATAAACCAATTAAAATTTTTGTTTCAAAATTCTTTCAATGACAACGTAAACAATTTGCTTTTACTTTGCACAGATAGTGCCGCATATATGCTTAAAGCCGGTCGTATTTTAAAAGCAACGTTTCCTCGTATGAAACACATTACGTGTTTAGCTCATGGTCTGCACCGGGTTGCCGAAGAAGTGCGAGATAATTTCAAAGGTGTGGATGGGTTGATATCGAATGTCAAAAAGATATTCCTAAAATCTCCAGAGCGTGTACGCCTTTTTAAGGCAAAATATCCGTCCATTCCCCTACCTCCCGAGCCAATTATCACCAGATGGGGAACTTGGATATCTGCTGCGGTATATTACGCTCAATACTATGAGCAAATACGTGATGTCGTCTCCATACTTGCTAATGACTCGGCAGCTATAAGAGCTGCAAAAAAATGTTTTCAAACACGCAAACTACGACCGGAGTTAAATTTCATTCGCGACAACTACGAAGTAATAGCCTCTTTAATAGAACAATTGCAATGTTCGACTTTATCCATTGCGGAATCCTTCCTCATTCTGGATACTGTTCGTTGCTACGTAAACTGGAGTAAACTTTTACCAGTGATACGTAAATTTGAAGCCGTGCTCGAACGAAATCCTGATTACGAAATTTTAAGAGACATATCTGAAAATATTACCCGAACTGATAATGAATTCTATAAATTTGCTCCCTTGACGTCAACTGAAGTTGAACGTACATTTAGTGTACATAAATGGATTTATAGTGATAAACGCAACTGTTTACTCCCAGAGAATGTTGAAAAGATAATGATCATCTACTCCTATCACTATTACCCAAATAAAATGTCTTGTGCTGCTGTGTGTACTGACGTAGATTTTGAAGAAGAAATTGCGTCTGTTTCTAATATATAGTAACTTTATACAAATGTTTTTATTAGTTTTATTACATATTAGTTTTATTTGGTGACTTTTATTTCTTCTAGTTCTGAATTATCGATATCGATAAAATAATATTTCAAGCACTGGCTAAATTACGCTAGTGTTTTGTTTTGCCGTGAAAAATCCGAGCTCTGGTAATAATATACGTATGCTAACAAAAAAAAAACAAAAGGATTTATAATGCTTTTAACGTCTCGAACGCAGTCTCTTAGGATCACTTGTCCGCATATGAAACCAATCTGCTACGCAATCATTACGTGTGTTGACGAAATTATTGTACAGTTTCTATACTGCTATTAGGGGGGTCACGTTTCTCTGACGCTGACTGTACACGCGACACGTACACATAGACAACTCGTTTCGATTTTTTCAAACCCAACAATGGGTCCACGAGACCGCGGATCTTCATGGAATCACAATTTTATCTTCGCGGGACCTGCGTATGTTTTCTAGGTCCATGGTGGTAACGATATCGCCCACGGCTCGCATCGTTGTCTCTAACAACCACTTTGGCTATATTTACTTGCTGACGGTAAGCTAATGTGCATAATAACGAGTGGGATAAAAATATCACCATTATAAAAGCGTGAAACGTTTGATATTAAAGTTTTACTTTTATTCTCGAAAAGGACTTCTATATAATCTAATGAGAATATTTATTGAACTAAATAAGAAGATTTACTTAAACATTCTTGAATTGTTCGTTTATGTAGTCCAAACTTACAGGTAGGATTAAAAAAATCCGTTTCACACTCGTAACTTTTTTTTTAAACTAAGTAAATAGGTATACCTACGTATACCTCATCTGTACCAAAAACAATTTTTTTTGAATAATCGTAAAAAATATTGTGTAGTTCAACCACGTTCGCTCTGCATGGACAATTGTAGCGTCACATGTTACCACCCCGAAAAACATATTTTTTCAAAATAAATTTGACGTTTATACTGGCTCTGCACTCATTATCACTTGCAAAGTGGTCTGAGTATAAACATAAATCGATTTATTTGGAATTTTAATTTAAAAAAATTGCCATTGGCGCCATCATAGGTTGTACCAATCACTTTACGAAACAGCGGTATATTTAACGACGCAACAGAATTTTCACAAATGCTAAACAAACTCCCTTTCTGGCTAAAAGTATTTTAAAAAAGCGTAGGTGTTATTCAGTAGGAGGATACCTCTCTAACTTAGAAATTTAATCGTCTTACGAATTATTGTAGTTTTGTAGTTATAGTTAGTGTTTGTGTATAAATTATATTTGTGGCTTGCTCCATCTTGACATTTATATGTGTATGCCTAATAATGGCTAAACATGTTGGTACCCTCTTTATGTAAGAACTGTACCTCTACCACGAGTCATGCAAATAAGCCCAATTCGAGATTCGTTCACGAATTCGTAAATTATTTGTATGGAGAATTTGTGCAGAGCCTCTAGCGGTCACTTATAGAACTAAAAATTACTGCCATACCATAAGTTAAATTATCGTTTATGCAATACGCTCACGAAAGTTCGATTGCTTGTTTCGTTTGTGTAGATTTCAATACTTTACAAAGTGACGTGACGTGACAAACGTCACATCCTTCACACCAACCGAAACAGATTGTAGGTAAGCCAAAAAGGTTTTACTTCCTAAGTACATTTTATCTGAAGGTTTAGAACTGTAGACAATTATATGAGCAGTGAACAATAATAAGCATAGAAACCGTACTAGCTCTGAAAAATTACCCTACTTTTTGTGGGTGTTTAATATGCTTGCTAGGCACGGCCTGGATTACGAACCAGGAATAGTTTCCGTTGGTCATCGTGTCCCAAGCGGTAAATTTTAAGTGGTTAAGGGCAGTAAATAATCAAGCTTCGTGATGGTCAGCTGCCGTTCCTTGAGTGGGTTGAGGAACGCAGCCATTTTCTCACATAAAATATATATAAAATAAAATGACCATCGCGTCCCAGTTTAAACAGGTGATAGTTTATATGCTATTACAAATAAAATAAAAATCATCAGCCGGCTGTATAGCACTGAAAAGACCGTAAACTAGTCACATGAGTATATGGCATTTAGGGTATCAGCAGACGGTCTTTCTACCTCAATACAGCCGGCTGACGATTTTCCTGATAATAAGAGCATCAAATACTGACGATCCGCAACCCACCAACGGAGCGACAGCTGACCTACGCGAGTCATCATTATACTTCATCCTTAACCACTTCAAAAATTATCACCGCCTGGGACGCCTTGCGATTGGTCATGAAATTTGTTCCTGGCTTACGGTTCATGCCATCGGAGCCGAGAAATACAAGTTATGACAGTAAGCCTTTTTTTACCTTATTTAAACGCGCGTGACTTTTAACGCATAAAATGTTATCAACCGACTTCAAGATTTCGAAGGAGGAGGTTCTCAATTCGTCAGGATCTTTATTTTTACTATTTTTTCATAATGTTCACCGATTGCAACTTTTTTTTAAACAGGGAAATTTCGTATTTCGTCATACATATTCAAAGCTAGGAAAAGGGGTGAAAACTGTCAGTACTTCATCCATCCCATCCATATACTTATTTCGTCGTAGGATATAGGATTACATAAGAAAACCAAATTAATGAAATTTTAAATGTACAAATAACACTACTAGTTTAAAACGTCCTAGGGCTAGAACTACGTCCATTTGTAAAGTGTTAGGTGATTCTTAATTTATTTGGTTATTTTGTCAACATGATAATTCGACTTTTAGTGATCATAGTGGATCATAGGCTTATTTCTTATTATTTAGGTCTATTGTATAATCACAAAAGGATAAGTATAAGGACCCTTTCAGGATGTTGTTGATTCTATAAAGTATAGGCAGTGCACTACTGTTACACATCCCACCTGCGTCGACGCCGACACGTTGGCGAAGTCCTTTAATTTCTTTACCAGCAAACAAGCCGGAGCGGCGCTCGACATCCGAAATCACTACAAGACTATTAAATATACTTGTCGTTCGTCTAACTATTGTTGGTGTCGAGGCAATCGATTCGTGAAGCAAGGGGCACGGAGTCTCACGACCTAACAAACGCACAAGGGAAGCTAGAGATGCTCCAGCAAGCCGCCGGTTTTCATACATAACACAACACACGATTGCGCGGCTTTGCCGCTTCTTGCATAATGATAGTTTTATTTATATTTATAAGTTACACGTACGAGTAATTGTTAGTAGTACTTATAAGTTTCTAGTTTGTGACAATGTTACTTTAAAAGGCTAGTTCGCAATAAATAAATCTTTAATATAATTCTGTACATTATAATTTCAAAGTGCCCTGTATAAATCTGGATGTCTTTTAAGTAAGCACTATTTTATAGGACTTGGATGCAATAATTCGAAGATCCCGGCCTGTAACGCAGTTGTTACTTCTTGAATATAAAATAATACACCTTCCTGGGATAAATAGTTTGCCTTGCTGGTGATAAGTTAGCTGCTACAGCAATCAATCAGAAATGAATGATGCACAAGAACCTGTAAAAGATGTTTCAATATTATTTGTTATTTTTCACAGTTTCATTGTAATTATTATGATTGAAAATGAAAGTGTTTATAACTATCATATCAAATTTCAACTACTTACCATTCATTTTAGGTTAGAGTTGGTATTTTTGTCGATTTAAAATCAGTTTAATTGACTATTAATACATAAATCTCTCAAATATTCAGCAGTTCTTGGGTCTAGATTTTTTTTCTAAAATTATTCTTATTGAAGTGTTGATGTGGATATTTCTATTTCTCATATCGGCTTGAAATTTACCGTTTCGTTTTTCAGTTTCAGTTATAATACTATGCAGTCTTCTTAACAAATTATGCTTAATATAAGGCTTTGTCGATATTATTTCGTCAACTAATAATGTATAAATATAGCACAATAAATACGAATGGTTTTCACTTTCCCCATGTTTTGACATCTCACCTTAGAATTTGATAGTGAAAGAGTTTTCTACAGTCGATACGGTATTTTTCGGTGACGTAAGTCAAATTAGTGTCTTATGGTAACGTTTTAATAAAACCTATCGATAACAAACTGTACTGACTGAAGGTGCGTTAACATGACAGATCACATTCGACGTGCCGCATACATCCGTCTCGTTCTACCTATGAGACGGATGTATGCCGCGTGCTAGACGTAATCCGACATGAAATGTCAGCATAGATCGTTTGTATGTGTTGCTGTCGAAACTGAAGGAAAACGATTCGAGGCGTGAACGATTATTCGTTAACGCCTATAGAAAAATATTCAGAATTTTCTACATGACTCGTGGTAGAGGTACTGGGGGCTTAGCCAAGATGACAATCGTTTGTAGAAAACGAATCGAAACGCTGAGCGAGAGCGTGTAGCGTTTCGTTACGTTTTCTGCAAACGATTGTCATCTTGGCTACTGTACCTCTACCACGAGTCATTACAGAAAATTCTGAAACCTTTCTGCAGTCGTTAACGAATCAACGGGCTTCGAATAGTTTTCCTTCGGTATCGACAGCAAGAAATTCGAAATCTCTATGCTGACATACATCCGTCTCATAGATAGAACGAGACGGATGTAGTCAGTACAGTTTGTTATCGATAGGTTTTATTAAAACGCTACCATAAGACACTAATTTGACATACGTCACCGAAAAAATACCGTATCGACTGTAGAAAACTCTTTCACTATCAAATTGTAGGGTGAGATGTCAAAACACGGTGAAAGTGAAAACCATTGTATTAATTGTGTTATATTTATATATTATTAGTTGATGAAATAATATCGACAAAGCCTTATATTAAGCATAATTTGTTAAGAAGACTGCATAGTATGATAACTGGAAATGGAAAACCAAACGGTAAATTTCAAGCCGATATGACAAATAGAAATATCCACATCAACACTTCAATAAGAATAATTTTAGAAAAGAAATCTAGACTCAAGAACTGCTGAATATTTGTGAGATTTATGTAATAATAGTCAATTAAACAGATTTTATATCGACACAAAAATACCAACTCTAACCTAAAATGAAGGGTAAGTAGTTGAAATTTGATATGATAAAGTGGGCACCAGTTCAAATCGAAGTTTTTTTTAGTTATAAACACTTTAATTTTCAATCATAATAATTACAATGAAACTGTGAAAAATAACAAATGAGTAATATTGAAACATCTTTTACAGGTTATTGTGCATCATTCATTTATGATTGAGCACATGTAGCAGCTAACTTATCACCGGCAAGACGAAACTATTTATCCTAGGAAGGTGTATTATTTTATATTCAAGAACTAACAACTGCGTTACATGCCGGAGTGTTCGAATTATTGAATCCAAGTCCTATAAAATAGTGCTGACTTGACCCTTTTTCAGGCGTAGTACGATATAACGACCACATCCGTGTCAATTGTATTTCAACCTTAATCTTTCGGTTTAAGGTTGGAATTAGGTTGGACTATCGCTAAATTCTACTCGCCTTTAAATTAATTACCAAAACCTAACTATCTTGAAGATATTTAGGATTATTGAAAAAAAAACTAGATTGGAGCGGCCTGGAAAAGGGTTAAAAACATCCAGATACAGGACACTTTGAAATTATAATGTACATAATGATATTAAATATTTATTTATTGCGAAATAGCCTTTTAAAGTAACATTGTCACATACTAGAGACTTATAAGTAAGTACTACTAACAATTACTCTTACATGTAACTTATAAATAGAAATAAAACCATCATTATGCAAGAAGCGGCAAAGCCGCAATCCTGCGTTGTGTTATGAAAGCCGGCGGCTTGCTTGAGCATCTTTAGCTTCCCTTGTGCGTCTGTTAGGTCGTGAAGCTCCGTGCCCCTTGCTTCACGGATCGATTGCCTCGACACCAACAATAGTTAGACGAACGACAACTATATTTAATAGTCTTGTAGTGATTTCGGATGTCGGGCGCCGCTCCGGCTTGTTTGCTGGTAAATAAATTAAAGGACTTTGCCAACGTGTCGGCGTCGACGCAAGTGAGATGTGTAACAGTAGCGCACTGCCTATACTTTAGAGAATCAACAACATCCTGAATGGGTACTTATCCTTTTGTGATTAAACAATAGACCTAAAACATAAAAAATAAACCTATGATCCACTATGATCACTAAAAGTCGAACTGTCATGTTGACAAAATAACCAAATAAATTAAGAATCACCTAATACTTCACATATGGACGTAGTTCTAGGACGTTTTAAACTAGTGGTGTTATTTGTACATTTGAAATTTCATCAATTTGGTTTTCTTAGGTAATCCTATATCCTACGACGAAATAAATATATGGATGGATGGATGAAGTACTGACAGTTTTCACCCCTTTTCCTAGCTTTGAATATGTATGACGAAATACGCAATTTCCCCGTTTAAAAAAAGTTGCAATCGGTGAATCGGTGAAAAAAAAAGTAAAAATCAAGATCCTGACGAATTGAGAACCTCCTCCTTCGAAATCTTGAAGTCGGTTGATAACATTTTATGCGTTAAAAGTCACGCGCGTTTAAGAGGCCTTATTCCCAAAACGCGCGAATTTCACGAAATGTTTCATTTTCTTCGAAGGCTATGGCGAAAATACTAAGTTTTTTTAAATCAACTATTGATGCACATAATAGTTCATTTCTTTATCTAGACGGCCATCGGAGCAAATATTACATTTTAACGAGTGAAATATGCAAAAAATTGGTTGTCTTGGAAGGCCTTTCCGGATTTTCCAGTTAGGTGTACCGTTCATTTTCAGATTACGCAAAAAAGGGTAAAAATTGTTAATCAATTTGAATTAAATTCAATTGAGTATATCATGTATGAGACGGCCTTGGAAATAAAAATCGAAGATTCATCTTGGATAATCGACAAAATACCTTCTGATTATATGCCAGTTTTTTGATGAAAACACGGTTACATTTCATTTTTTCCAAGAAAACCCTATGAATATTTTGCCCTAAAAATATTACCATTGCAAAGTTAAACTATATTTCTATCACGATAAAAAAAACATGACTATAGCAGTAAATTTCAAATTACTATGAATTTTTAAAAATGACACTTAAATCACACTTCACAGGACACTTTTTGTAAGAATCGTATTTTTGGGTACTTAATAATAATAAACATGGTACAAAATTATTTTTTTGTATTACTAATACTTCAAACTATCTTATAAATAGCATTTTATGCGGCTTTTTCCATTAATAGAGTTTTTCGACCTTTTAGGGAATAAGGAGCCTAAAAAAAAGGCTTACTGTCATAGCTTGTATTTCCCGGCTCCGATGGCATGAACCGTAAGCCAGATGATAATTTTTGATTTTAACAATGATGACTCGCGAAGGTCAGCTGTCGCTGCGTTGGTGGGTTGCGGAACGTCAGTATTTGATGCTCTTATTATATGGAAAATCGTCAGCCGGCTGTATTGAGGTAGAAAGGCCGTCTGCTGATACCCTAAATACCATATATTCATGTGACTAGTTTACGGTCTTTTCAGTGCTATACAGCCGGCTGATGATTTTTATTTTATTTGTAATAGCATATAAACTATCACCTGTTTCAACTGGGACGCGATGGTCATTTTATTTTATATATATTTTATGTGAGAAAATGGACGCTGTTCCTCAACCCACTCAAGGAACGGCAGCTGACCATCACGGAGCTTGATTATTTACCACTCTGAACCATTTAAAATTTACCGCTTGGGACATGATGACCAACAGAAATTATTCCTGGTTTACGGCCTAGCAAGCATATTAAACACCCACAAAAAGCAGGGTAATTTTTCAGAGCTAGTACGGTTTCTATGCTTATTATTGTTCACTGCTCATATAATTTTCTACAGTTCTAAACCTTCAGATAAAATGTACTTAGAAGTAAAACCTTTTTGGCGTACCTACAATCTGTTTCGGTTGGTGTCAAGAAGGTATTCTGTGGTTGGTGTGAAGGATGTGACGTTTGTCACGTCACGTCACTTTGTAAAGTATTGAAATCTACACAAACGAAACAAGCAATCGAGCTTTCGTTAGCGAATTGCGTAAAGGATAATTTAACTCATGGTATGGCAGTAATTTTTAATTCTATAAGTGACCGCTAGAGGCTCTGCACAAATTCTCCATACAAATAATTTATGAATTCGTGAACGAATCACGAATTGGGCTTATTTGTTTGACTCGTGGTAGAGGTACAGGGCCTGTAAAACATGTGTTTACAAATAAATGCATGTTCTTTGATTCATTTGTTTTGTTTTAAGGGGTTTGGCTTAAATGACTGGTTTCCACGCCAGAGAATTCCAAAAAGTACAATCGAACCAACTGAATCATGACCCACCATAAGCTTATTTTGCTAAACCCCTTAAATGCAAGTAGGTCGAAATTCGCTTGAAGATTTATTTCCTTGGTAACGAACTTGCTATCATTTGATTAGACACTGACATTTACTGAGTGCACTGCACGGATCAGAAGACAATCCGGATAGTACTTTTACTATATTTCCCTAACCACAGTTGAACCTTATTACCGAGCAAAAGAGTCGTTCATAGGTCACTAGTAAAAAGTAACAAAAACGGTCCGATAGAGAGCATAATGTAGGGGGCGGTGTCTCACTCGCACAATGCTGCCAACTTATGAAACTTACCAATGTGGTTTTATTTATATATACATTTATTTTAGGAACACACTAGAAGTTACTTCCTACTTATAATAATTTATTGCAAGATTTGAATTAATACTTTGTTCCCTTTTAGTTGCTTTGATTTTTTTTACGACGTAAATATTATTCATTAATTAAATTAAAGAATTGCAATTAATATTGCAGACACTAGTAAGTTTTGTAATATTTAAAATACGGTCTGGTATCCCCATCCCATCAGTCCCATCACTGACATAATATGTCAATGTCACTGATACTATTTCAAATGACGCCGCTCAGCTCAACAACATTTCGTAACAACATTTTTAAGTAAAAATGGTCAAGATATGTTGCGTAAAAGGGTGCAGGGGTGAGACTTTACAATAAAGTAGACTTTCCTTTCACCGGTAATCCACAATCATTCAATTTTACGATTTAACAACAAGTTAAGATTGTCAAACAATAGGGTGACTATGATGTCGGCAAGCTGCGGGTCGGTTTTGTTGTTTTTACAGAAATGTACATAAGTACACGGTCTGTTCCTAAGTATTACTTACACAGGACAGGAGTGGCACGCGGGTCTTTTTAGGCCCTTTCGAAAGGGTCCTAAAATGGCACAAGGCCATACAAAATATGTAGTAGTGGCAGTATAATAAATAAATAAATATTATGGGACAATCTTACACTAATCAACCTAGTCTCACAGTAAGCTCAATAAGGCTTGTGTTGTGGATACTAGACGACGATATATGTAATAGATATATACATATAAATACTTAAATACATAGAAAACATCCATGACTCAGGAACAAATATCCGTGATAAACACACAAATAAATGCCCTGGCCAGGATTCGAACCCGGGACCTCCTGCTTCATAGGCAGGGTCACTACGGACTAGGCTAGGAGGCCGTTAAAATATACTTTATTGTACAACATTTGTACAACAAAGAAAAATACAACAGGAAGAATACACAATATTTGTACATGGAAGAGATCTCTTCCAGTCAACCATTGAGCAGTTTGATGTATTGATGTTTTCTTTATTTACCTTTAAGTATACTAAAGTCGGAAAACTGTCCACATCAGATATGACGCAATAGTGAGAGCCACGAACCCCCTGTACTTACTTAGTTTTAGTTTGCTACACTAACTATCCCCTATTTTAAGACGCGGATATCTGGCAATTGTTCATCGGTGTTATGCAAACGAGTTGTAAGAAATAAATATCTTACAGTTCTAGGTTTGATGCCGTGCAGTATCATGTAATTAATAAGATTATATCATTTTCAGGAGTTTCTGTTGGGGGAAAATAGTGCAAAATGACGTTACGTTAATGTATCGTTTGTCGCCTACCTACTGTTTTTTTTCCGTAGCGATAAGCAATGTTTTTACTTTTTTGTTATTATATTAGCGATAGGCTTCGACAGTTTTTACCTATTAACTGAAATATTTTGCTGGTCTGTCACTCTGACGTCCTCCGATAACTAGCTGCCAGATGCTTGGATCTAGCAATAAGTTTAAAAAGTAAACTAATTAGAGGGGTTATCTGCTCTCATTATTGCGCCAACGTATCCGAAGTGGCCAGCTCCTCAAGTCAGTAGAATGTATAAGTTCGCATATGAACTATGAGACTTCTCTTTCTGGACAATACTTACTAGACGACAAGCATATTTTATTTTATATTTATCTTCATACTATCCCAATCCCACATACATCATAGTACATATGGTCACTCTACTTAGAATGAGATGCAGCCCCCCACATTACCCTCTCTTTCGGCCTCACTTTGTGGTCGAAGTATGACCTCCAGATTGTATTTAACTTCATGGTGCACTGTTAAATAAATCGGACAGTATCGACTAAGCTCGTATATGAAAGAGAAGAGATGATGTTACTGTCTTTATCTGTATTACGTAGGTAAGTATAGGAAGTTTTCTACGAACGTAATGGTGCCACTTCACTTGGCCGTATTAAATTTGCTCAACTATTAGTCGCATTTATTTCTCTAGAATATAAAATCAAAAATAATGCAGTCATGTTTGGGCAAATACGGCCAAGTGAAGTGCCAGCATAAACTTAAGATTAATTCATTAACAGGTTTCAATCACGTCATTCCTATAAGTATTTTAAGGACAGCAACATGCCATTGTTGGTCTTTCAAGCTATATAAGTAAAAAGAGTAATAAAATTTGTGAAATGAAAAAAAACTTTATTTAATCTTTAACAGAACTAATTTAAATTATAAGATTCAGTATCTAAAACCTAGTGTGTGCACCATGGTTATCGATAACGGCTTGTAATCGGTCACGCATTGACCCTATTAGACGACTGCAAATGTCGCTGTCCCTCAAGTAATCCCAAATTTCGTTACAATGTTGCTCAATTGCTTCCTTTGTTCTCTCGTTTCTGTTATCCCACATTTGGACAATCAAACACAACAAATTTTCTATTGGGTTGAGGTCTGGGGATCTACTCGGCCATGGAATCAAAGTAACTTCATCATTATGCAGATCAAACCAATTTGAGACTACCCTGGCAGTATGCACTCGACAGTTGTCATGAACGTTGGAAAATACTGGCACATCTTCACGCGGGTAAACTGTTCGCACTGTCGGTAACATCGATTCTTCTAATAGATCGACATACTTCATTGCGTTTCGCCGAGAAGAAATATGGACAAGCTCACCTACTCCTCCGATACCCATCCACGCCCACATATTCGCTGAAATTCGACCGGATAACTGATTAGGCACGACGTGATCTTCTGTGTACCGCGTGTTATCGTAACGCCACAAAGTTAAGCGACCGTGTTGAGAAGATCGAAATCTGTTTTCGTCTGTAAATATAGTGTTAGTCCAGTCGTAGTCTAAATAAGCGTTTGCAAAATTCCTTCTCGCTGTTTTATGATCATCCGTTAAGGCTACTTTCTCAGCATAATGTCTGTAATGCAGTCCAGTGCCGTGCAAATAATTTCTAATAGTTTGTAGACAGACGTCATGTTGTGCCGCAAAATATCGGGTGGGAGTAAAAGGATGTTCTTCGTAATGGTGTTGCATGTCCACTCTTTGTTCGTTCGTGAGTCGGCGAACGCCGTGGTTATGACGTCGTCTGTCCTCGAGGATGCCCTCTCCGGCGTGCCGTCTGATCCAGGTCCTCACTGTATTCCGAGAAATATTCAATTCGCGTGATATTTCCCGTATGCCATAGCCTTCCTCACTTAAGACTACAATCCGAGTTCTTTGTTCTTCTAAATTAGCCATTATTAAAAATTATTAAGCATTTTACTATTTAGTTTCTATTTTTTCACATTGACTGACAACTTGACATAATATGACACACTTGTAGAACATCCCATTTTTTAAATATATTTTTTCCATCATCAAAAAGTTTAGGTTAAATAAGCGAGAACTAGCTCGAGATTCAAACAATGACTGTATATGTGTGAAATGTGGTTTTATGGCAATGATAACAAAGGTTAAAATTGCATAGGTCTGCGACCTGTATTGACGTAATTTTATTAGTACCTAAAACGTCGTAAGTGCATTATACGCGATAGATCTTACAAGTTTGAAAGTTTCAAACGAATTATCAGGCAAGTGGGTCATGATTCAGTTGGTTCGATTGTACATGAATTTGACATTATTGGTAGGTCAGCCAGGCAAGTACAACTCAGTAAAAACCTTCGACCGGCCAACCCCGTTTTAAACATTAACGCGTAATAGCTCTCTAATATTTGTTTCGTATTTATTATTAATACCTACGGTTTCAAATTAATGTTTATTATTAATGCGGTTTTAAATGTATTTATGAATGACGGTCGAACCTTCGGCTGAATAATTCTAGCTGTATCTACAACACTCACTTAACTGAACTTAGTAGCTCTTCTCACATTAAAATAAGACCTATAATAAGTCAGTTAATTTTATCATACGACGGTAGAGTCGACGTCAAAGATACGTTAACACTTTGACTCCTTAGTCCTTTGCATTAAGGTGCAGAATCAAATTGCTAATAAATTTGAAGTCGAAAGGAACTGGGCTACTAATGGACTTTAACCGCAGCCGTCTAAGAGTCAGGAGACTATCTTAAAGTGTTTCAGTTCTGATATAAATGGTTTTCAGATGAGGCTCGTAATAAGATAGGCGCAAACAGCAGTAGGTACTTTGTACAATAAGTTATCCTGACAGAAACTATTTTAGTTTCAACCGTCATCAAACTTCGTTAAAAGACATAATTTTTTTTCTACAACATAACAGTAGCTATGAGGTACAGATTTTTAAAGGGTTACGGTGATGCGCATGTAGCACCCTTGGAGTTGCAGGCGTCCATAGCCTACGGTGACCGCGTACCTCGAAGCGGGCTTTATGCTTATTTGCCACCGATGTGGGAAAGAATATGTGTAAATCGTGTGTAACAATCTCCTGTGTATTTTATAACGATATCTTAAGTGCTCTTAGGCGGTTTTTACAGTGGATGCTGCAGGACGCTCTGATGTACGAGAGAAATATACAGGATAAAATATTAATTACCCTCTATATTGAGCGAGGTGATTAGGTAGGCCATACTGAACAACTTTTACTGTGGGACCAACTCCAAAATCCAACTCCAAAACCACGAAAATTTTTTTGGCTGTTTCAGACATTTCGGCCGATCAGTTGTTGTCGTTATCTATTGGGAACCCAACATTTTTATGCGATTTCGGAGTTGATCCCATAGTACAAGTTGTTCAGTATTGCCTACCTAATTAATCAACTCGCTCAGTATGAACGGTGATTAATATTTCACTTTGTATACATGCATAGCGTTGTCTCACTCACACACCGGAGCGGCGTGCGCTTATTAAATAGTACTACGAAAATAACTCAACGGTTTGTTTACCTACAAATGAGATTATAATGTATTTTTATCGTCATAAGGAAAAATGTTCCTATTTTTAGCAAAAATGATTGAACGTGCCGAAAATAAACACTAATCAATTTCACATTTTAACATAATACACATGGAATCTGCGACGTAACACCTGACCCCACATAGACAGCACATTTGAGATTCCACCGTAACACCTACACTTTAGACTTAAATTAGATTAAAAAGACCTGAGACGATTACGCCCTATTGAAACTGCAACCGGTAATATCCAATTAAATTTTCATCAACCCACTGAAAGGAAGGAACCATCAATTCTCTCAAACGATCAATTTTTATACTTGATTGATGTTTTCTGAAATAATTCAATGTTTCTTTTTAGGAGACATGGTTTGGTAACGATGACCTACAAAATGGTAGATATAGGTACAAATATTTTTAAAACCAACATAATATTTTTTTTAATAAAATATATTGAAAATTTTAACCCTGTAAAGCGAAAATATATCACTTTCCACCAGACATACTGATAAATGAGTAACTAAAATAAAGATAAACGTCACTACGTTATCTAATGTACTTAGATAAGATTATTTGAATTTTAACGAATCTCAGAGTAGATACTGCAGGAAAAGCTGCATTTAATGAGACCATAGCCTTACTTATAGGATCAATATTTTGGGAGATATGAATCATATAATATGAAGGATTGTAAAAAAAGAGGCACACATTTCTTGATTAAGTAAATATTTTCTGAAATAAGTGTCTCGAAAGTCTTGTAAATTGTGTCCTGCTCATCTAACTTTTGAACGATAAGTCAAAAAATATGGAATACTCAAGAAGATGCGCGGTGCGTGATGTTAAAAAACTTACTTTCTACGAAAATTAATGTGAATATTATTGGTTTAGCCATTTTAGAGTTTTTGAGTTTTTCAGCATCACCCAGAGAATTCTTCCATATGAAGATACGACCTTTTACCGTGGAATTATTTTGTATTATATTCTTTGTTTCTGGGTTTACTTTGATAAAAACTGTATGTAATGTTTAAAATCAAAATTTGCGCTTTCTGAACGCACCTTTGGTTTTTTATTTTACCAATGGCAACATTAAACGTCACTGTCAGTGTCTGATATGCGGTCGTGAATCTAGGCCGTCGATCGATACAAAAATAATAGAAATATATGTAACTATTCGTATTGTGCACTTTTAATAACTTGTATAACTTCTAAGGTACAATGTTCAATATAGCAAATACAATTACGTAATTCTCTGAATCAGGCATGCATCGGCCTATAAGATCGATTCTTGTTGCAAATAATAATCATGGAGGCCATTTGTATTTTTTCGTATTTGTAGCATGGGGTGTCATTGGTCGCCATTTAGCGAAATAACTTTTTTTAATTATTTAAATTTTTAGATAAATAAATAAAAAGAGAATTCAATTAATCGTTGATTACATTTGCTTGTAACCCGTTATAATTAAAATTGTACATTTATATGTAAAAATCAAGTCCCTGAGCTTTAGCACCGATAAATTGTACAATTAGTTACAAATTGTTAGTAGTTTTCATTGTTCAACGACACTTTTAAACATTAATGAGTAAGATACTTGACTGTTTTTTAATAAAGTTGATTTTCCTAAAATATCCTTGTTTATCTTGGTCTAAGTAACACTAAAGGCATATAAACCCTTAAAAAACCTAAAACTGCGAACGGTTTTTTTTGCTGTTTTGAAGTTTTACTCCCTATAAGGGTTACTACAATGATATTTACTATGGATGGGTTATAATACTCTAACAAAATGAGCAGGTAAAATACTTCCAAAGTTATTTCATAACCTAGCAACGATTCTGTTATGTACATCTATTTTGACAATTAATACATATTTGTCACTCTCATTGTTATTGTGGAACCACACTTCGCCTATGCGGACAAATATTCGTGTTGCGTCTCTTTCTTATTCTATACAATAAGAAAGAGACGCAACCATAATATTCGTCCGCATAGGCGAAGTGTGGTGCCAGCATTAGATAATTGCAGTTTATCTCTTTCTCATGCGGGTGACGGGAGCTCATTGGCACGTCCGCATCTCACGCTGGCCGGTGCGCGACTAGCGACAATTGATTGAATCCGCTCATTTTAAGTGCTTCAGTTTTGGACCGTACATAACCCATCTGTCATTATTATATATCAAAGGGTAACTATCGAATCCCGTCGAAAAACATGGGAGTATCATAATAACCCCAAGACATATATAAAGTTGATCACCATATTTAAAAAAAAATCAAGACATACAAATAATTAAATATTTATTATTAGTGCAATAGATAGAGGACCAAACATTGATACTGTTTTTTTTTTCATAATCGAGGAAATATAATTTTAAACAAAAAAGAACCGACTTCACTAAGCATCCACCTTTCCAACACCAAATGCTCGATCTGCTGTAAAAAATACTCAAATCACCATAGGTGTGCCTATAATAGTTGAAGAGTTCCCTCGATTTCTCCAGGATCCCATCATCAGATCCTGACATGGTTACAATGGGACCAACTGTGAAGTATACGCTGTCAAACAAAAAAGAATTTTCCAAATCGGTCCAGCCGTCTTCGAATAATCGGTGAACATACATAAAAAAAAAAAAAAAAAAAAAATAGCAAAAACAAAGATCCCGACGAATTGATAACCTCCTCCTTCGAAATCTTGAAGTCGGTTGAAAATCATAATCATTTTGAAATTGATCAAACTAACCCCATTCCACGGTAGTCTGTTCTGAACTCTATATTATGGCCGTTTAAAAAAAAAATCCCCCTGCCCAATCCCCCCGGAAGGGGGTAGGACCCCAAATTGTTCGTAAGACTCAGCAGATCCTCATTTCTAGCGTCAAGATAAAGTTATAAACAAAGTTTTGTTGATGTATATTATTGACCCAAATTGTCATTATGTATGCTTATATTACAATACAATACAAATATTATTTATTGCACGCCTCAATAAAATAGAACAGTAAAGTACACAGATTAAAAGTAGAGGCAGTCAACATGCGGTCTAATCGCTAGACCCGTGTAGTAATAATAGTTGTTTTCGTATAGCCACTTTGATCAATGGTATAGAAAAGGGATTTCCACGTTATTAAGCACACATTCGAGAATGTGATAGCTTAAGTCAACTTTAGGTCCTCCTTCAACCTTTAGTACCTAAATAAGAGTTTAAGCTACAATGTTATGATCCTTACCTTTATCACTGAACGGTTATTGTATATGTATCATTCATATACGATTATTAATTAAAAACAACAGGTCATAGATACGTACGTTTATTTTTACGGTCACTCATTACCGATTTTCCGGTGCGCCGGTGATTATGTAATAACTACCCTCATTTATTTATATTAGTCAATGGTATTTACTATGGACGTGTTATACTCTAACAAAATGAAGACAAAAAATACTTTCAGAGTTATTTCATAACCCAGCAACGATTCTGTTTTGTTTATCTATTTTGACAATCATTACATCTTTATCACTCTCATTGTTAGAAAAATTACAGTTTGTCTCTTTCTCACGCGGATGACGGGAGCTCATTGGCACGTCCGCATCTTTCGCTTGCTGGTGGGCGACTAGCGACAATTGTTTGAATTCACTCACTTTAAGTGCTTCACTTTTGAAGCGTGCATAACCCATCTGTCATTATTATATATCATAGAGTACGGTCATTAAGTAACAGGGGATGACATCCCTAAGAAATTCTTTTAAAAGTTATAGTGAAAATCCCACAAATCACTACTCGTGATAGCTGTTAACCGACAAACATGGCGCACAAAATTTGTTCCATCTAGCCCATCTAGTAGAATACATAATAAATCAATGAGTACGGTACCCTACACCGTTAAATTAAGATAAATATTTACCAATAAATTACTTAATGGCTTCGCTGCTGAGGTAATAAGGTTAAGAGGTATTTAATGTAAATCATAAAATCAAGTAAATCAATCCATAGTAATAGCCACAATAAAATTTAAATGTATTATCTAATATTTTACAATACAATACAATACAAATATTCTTTATTGCACACCTCAATAACATATAACAGTACAGTAACATATAAAAGTTACAGATTAAAAGTAGAGGCAGTCAACAGGCGGTCTTATCGCTAGAGAGCGATCTCTTCCAGACAACCTTAGGGTAGCGGAAATCTTATTAAGTTTTTTTTTACTAATTTAAAAAAAAAAATTATTTCAAGAGGAATTTTACTTTTTTTTTCGCCAAACTGAGGACAGTTCGTTGGCGAATAGTGCGCTCTAAAATAAAAATAACAATTTTGTGTTATACCTACTTAGACATTACCCAAATTGATATGAAACTGAGTTAATTTATTAATTTACAATGTTTACTTGTTTATAGTCTTTTTTTCCATATCAAACGTTTCAAATACCCTTTTAATAAATTCGCGCAATAATAAGTTTTTTTCTAAATGGAAATGACAGAGATTAAACTTGTCACCAAAATAAGGGGAACAAGGAAATTGCCAATAAGGCCGGGATCACAGCAGAAATTAGCCTATTAATTTTGTCAGACAAATGTCACAATAATGGCTTTGGTGACGAACACGACACCATTTACGATTCAAACATTAACGTCTTTGATATAACTGTTATGATGCCACTATGTATCGTGTATTTATGTACATAATATGTGTTTATGTATTTAGGTATAAGTTTTTAAAGTAAGTACTTACTATTACTAATATATCATATCGGCACTACCCATTGATTGTTTTGAGTTCATAGTTTCCTGCTACCCAAAGGTTGTCGCTTTTTATCACTGTATCGCTGTATATATTTCTCTTTTCGCATGTGATGCACACTAAAGAATATTTATTATTATTCTCTTTATTTATTTTTCTTCTTAGTTTAGGGTTTTTACAATATTTTTATAAAAGTAAAATATAAAAATACATCTAAAAGATATAAAAACAATAAAAACATTATAAAAAACCTAAACTAGGGTGCCGCCGGCAACGGAGCAGGGCCCAGGGTGCCGGTGGTTAGGGCCGCAGAGTGAGGAACCTTCGGACTATGCGCGCCGTGTCCAAGATTACCGCCTTCTGAATCTGACCCTTAATCCAACCACAACCCCGTAGCGAAAGTCTCTCAAGATGTTGGTCGAGACTCTTCGCTATGAGACCGTTCGCAGAGACAACTATCGGCACAATGATCGCCGAATCGACCATGGCGGTTACCTCGTGAGCCAAGTCTAGGTACTTGCTGGACTTGTCCTTCTCGGCCTTCACGAGGTTCTCGTCACATGGGACGGTGATGTCGACGAGCATGGCCCGGCGTTACGGTCGATCTATTACCACGATATCAGGCTTATTGGCTACAATAGTCCTGTCCGTGATAATAGATCGATCCCAATAGAGCGTGGCACGACCATTTTCGAGAACTGGCGCAGGTGTGTACTTGTAGTACGGCACTTCGTGGTCCACAAGACCGTATAGGAGAGCAAGCTGCTGGTGTATAATCCTGGCTACGAGGTTATGTCTGTGCAAGTACTCGCCGTTAGTAAGATGAGAACAACCGGAAATGATATGCCTGAGTGACTCTCCGGGACGGCGGCATGCCCTACAAATGTCGACCGTACCGTCCTTCAGGATATATTTCCGGTAGTTATTCGTCATGATAACTTCGTCCGCAATTGCACAGGCAAAACCTTCGGTTTCTCCGAAGAGGTCCCCGAATCGTAACCAGTTCACCGACGCGAGCAGGTCTACGTCGGGTCCCGTGAGGGCCCTGTAGAACCGCCCGTGTAGCTCCTTGCTCTTCCATACCGCCTTGCGATCTTCGGTGCTTAGCACCACAGGTTTGCGCCAGCTCTCGTTTGCCAAGGAGAGCGGCGTGAGACCCTTATCTACTGCCACCACATCACGATGCATCCCACACTCGTTGTTAAGGAAATAATTCCTGAGACTGTACACCTCACGATTGTGGAGATTTTTGGCGTTTAAAAAGCCGCGACCTCCACACTTCCGTGGGATGTACAATCTCATAACAGACGAGCGTGGGTGAAGCATACGGTGTGTGGTGAGCAATAGACGGACTCTCCGATCCAGGGCATCCAGCTCGGTCTGAGTCCACCTTAGTATGCCAAAGGAGTATGTGAGTAGGGGCATCACCCAAGCATTGAAGGCGCGCACCTTGTTACCACCTGACAAAAGACTATTAAGTACTTTTGTCAGCCGACTAAAGAAGCGCTCCTTCAACGCTCGTTTAATACCCACATCCTCAACACCCAAAGACTGTGACATACCAAGGTATTTGTAGGTTTCTGATTCAGAGATAGATCTGAACGTCATTGTCTCAGAAAGCTGTAGATTTGTTGAATTTACTACTTTCCCCCGCTCTACATACATAACCGCACATTTACCAACACCAAATTCCATCTTGATGGAACTACTGAACACTTCAGTGGTGTTCAGTAGCTCCAACAAGTCTCGGTTATTTGGTGCAAACAATTTAAGATCGTCCATGTACAGAAGGTGAGATATGACTTCACCCTCTCTCCGAAGCCGGCAACCTAGCCCCGAATCCTTCAGCAGATTGCTGAGCGGATTTAGAGCTACGCAGAACCACAGGGGACTCAGACTGTCGCCCTGAAATATTCCACGCTCGATCCTTATAAAGTCCTGCGGACCAGGGTGGTCATCCCCGCCTCCTGGTTGACGAAGGACTGTGGTCCACTGCCTCATACACGCGCCAAGGAAGGATCTTAAAGCTGTATAAATTTTATACAGCTCTAAGATCCTCTCCAGCCATGAATGAGGCACCGAATCATAGGCCTTCTTGTAGTCAATCCAAGCGGCCGAGAGGGTCCCCCTGTTCCGCCGGACTCGTTGGCAAATGGTCATGTCTATGAGGAGGAGCTCTTTAGTACCACGGGACCCCACCCTACATCCATTTTGAGCCGAGGCCAAAATGTTGTTTGCGACCATGTGCGCGTTTATTTTTGCTCTCAAAATGGATGTAAGGAGCTTGTAAAGTGTAGGCAAGCACGTGATGGGTCGGTAGTTTTTCGCTTCCGTGGTACTACCGGACTTATAGAGCAGAAAGGTTACACCAGTTGTTAAGGAAGGCGGGAGGGAGCCAAGTTCGAGGGCTTGTTGAAATTGCGTTGCCAGACGCGAGTGCGAGCATCGAAACCATTTTAGCCAGAAGTTGTGCAATCCATCCGGGCCGGGACTTTTCCAGTTCTGGGCCGTACGTATCGCACAACTTATTTCATCGGGGCTGATGGTGATAGCCCCCATAGGTTCGATGGACTCGCATTCACGTTCGACAACACTCATCCACTCGCCCTCCGTGTGTTCAACGGGCGCCGACCAGATGCTACGCCAGAAATCAGTCATGGCAGTAGCATCCGGCAGTCGCACGTCGGACACACGGGGGTCGATTTCCTCCCACCTTCGGTATACCTTCCTTTGGTCACTTTGGAAAAGACGATTCTGCTTGAATCGGTCCACACGCTCTCTGTAGCGGCGAATACGGCTTGCCCATGCATAAACTTTCTGCTTCAGAAAGTCGATGCGCTCTATGACATTGGCCATGTAGTCGCGGGGCTCGATATTCGTCCCAGCGAACGCCTGGTGCACAAAGCGCATTACTCGGGGGCGGTTATTGCCCCCCCCTGAAGCAGATCAGCTTTGCAATGAGAGTCCTAAATGAGTTGATACGACGCTCGATCCGTACTTGCCATGCGGGGACACCCCCGGTGGTCCTAGGTGCACGTTCAGCGTCCGGAAACTTGACTCGAGCAACACGGCACGCTGCGATGGCTCCGCAGTACATGATCGAGTGCGTATCATCTAAGTCTTTACTAGTCCGCAGGAGTGGATCTAGCAAATCATTCAGGGCTCCCATTAACGCTAGATTGCGTCTATTCATAGGCAAGCGTGGTAATCGCGGCCTAGGGGTATTTGTGGAGCGATACTGCGTAATTGCCTCTTCCAAAGTACTCCTCAGTTGCTCATTGGCTGTAGTACTCACACTCTGATTCGCGATCTCCTCCTCATGGGCATTGAGATCAACCCGCGGCGCCCCCGATGCCAGGTCGGGTGCGGGTATCGGATCCGGCGACGTGGCGGGCGGATCCCGCGCCGAGGTGGTGGCCGCGCGAACAGAGAGAGCCTCCAGGCGAAGCCGATCAAGTGTCGCGTCATTCAACCGCTTTAGCCGCTGAATGACGCGCACCTGATCCGATAGGCGTTGCGCAGTCGTGTCAATAGCTGGTTCAAGGGCCTGAAACAGAGGAAGTATCCGGTCACGATACGCGCACAGATTAGTTCCCCCCTCTGTAGCCCCATAATAGGCGCGCATGACGTTCTCGTTCATGGAAGGAGTCCATTTCATGCGACGCACTATACCACCGGCAGCGGGGGCCCTGGGCGGGGCAGGATGTCCCGCAAGCCCCAAGCGTGCCGACAGCGGTGGCCGTCCCCGTCGCGCAGGTGGTCGTGGCGGCGGCGGCGGCGGCCCGCACTCGTCGCTCGACTCGCTGGTCTCGGGCGCTGTAGCAAATTTGTCGCCCGATGAGGATGGCGAGGAGACGGACGAGGCGGGCGTAGATGGTGGGCGTGCGCTTGCAGTATCGGCTTCTTTTTGACGTGCTTGGCTTCTTGTAATCATCCGTGTAGTGTATTTTTATATCCGCGTATCTTTCTCGTGTCAGATGTTGTGACAGCCCGTATATATTTTGGGGTCATTTTTGGTGACGAAGAGGTAGAAAATATCACACTTGCGAGAAAAAATACGTCTAAAATACATAATTACAAAAAAATAGAAGCAAAATTTGTATAAAACACGTCTGACGCTGACAGCCGTCATATTATTATTATTATGTATATATATATATATATATACCTATACTTTCTATTAGTGAATGTACCTTGGCATTTAATTATAATATGGAGTGTTTTTTTATGTATCGCCATTATATGTGGCTCGTATGGTATGTGTGTACAATTAGTGCAAGTTATAGTGAACGCGTCCATTACTATTAGCTCCATAGTTCCCTATAAAATAGCTACAATACAATAGGTACATTTTTGGGTTTAGGAATCGGATTTGCATTCTTTAAGGATTTTCAAAGAAAGTAACCATAACAAGTCATATTCGGCAAATGACTTCATTGATGCAAAAACTTTGTGGGTACCATATTGGCCTAAATGATCAGTTCACGTGGTTTTTGTTTTTATATTCTTTATGAATGCATAATTATGGAATGAACTATGTTTTATAGAATTAAATAATGGCTTGCTTATTATCCAAGTCTTGACGAAATGTTCTTTAGATACCAATATGAGTTCTGCACATGAAATAAAAAGAGCCTTTTATAAGTTCAGTTTGATAAAGAAACGCAATTTCCTGAGCTATCGGGTAAAGACGATGGCTTATACACTCAATTCTAGGTAAAAGATCTTTGACACTTCGATTTAAAAGTGAATCCTCACAATGAATAATCCTTTATCTGGAGTTGCAGGCATAGACTACGGTAGCTTCTTAGCATCAAGCGAGCCGTATACTCGTTTACCACCGTCGTGTTTAAAAAAAACCGGCAAAGTTCGAGTTGGACTCGCGCACCGAGGGTTCTGTACAAACCTGTAGGTAACTAAAATTTTACGGTTTTCTCAATTTTTCCTTTATCTATGCTACTAGCTGTGCCCGCGGCTCCGCCCGCGTGGAATTCGGTCTGTGTCAAACGGCGTTAAACGGCTAATTCACCCCTAATTTCTCTCCCGCTACCCTGGAGGCGGAACTTGAAGTAAAGTTGACAGATGGATACGCTAGAGGACAGTAGTCCTAATAAAATATTTTACAATTACCACTAATTGAAACTAAACTCAAAAATGAATACTTTTTTTATCCTATATTTTTTTGGTATGATTTAACAACATAGAGTAGTAGGTGTATATCGGACGATACAGGACCACTTTTGTATTTATACATAGGCTGCTATTTATATATCCGGAAACCGGGATTACAATCTTCTTAAATAGCATATTTGACCTCCATGGTAAAATTTGAACTTTTTTAAGTACTGGCCGGTATATTTTTTCTTTCTTATTAACGCTCGTGTTTTGTTTTTGACGGGTTTTAAATGTCATCTCGCAGCAAGAATGGAACTCACTCGTGAAAATATTCGTGCTATGATTTATTATGATTTTCGGCGTGGTTTAACGCAACAACAGTGCATAGATCAACTAACTTCAACTTTTGGTGATGAAGCCCCATCTAAAACTACTGTGTATCACTGGTTTAGTGAGTTCAATCGTGGACGTAGTATGCTTACGGACGAAGTTAAGGCAGGTCGCCCGAAATCGGTCGTTGTACAACAAAATATCGAGGCTGTGCGAAAACTTATAATGGACGACCGACATGTTACGTACTGCGAGATAGAGGCGACTCTGGGTATTTCTATGACCAGCATTAATAGCATATTACATAATTATTTGGCTGTAAAAAAAATTTGTTCGCGTTGGATACCCCACAACTTAACAAAAGAGCAAAAAGTTGCTCGCGTCGAATGGTGCAATAAAATGTTAAAAAAATATAACCGTGGTGACTCAAAAGCCGTTTATAACATCTATACAGGTGACGAATCCTGGATCTATGCATACGATCCCGAAACGAAGCAACAATCAACGGTATGGGTGTTTCAAAATGAGCCGAACCCTACGAAAGTTACTCGTGCAAAAAGTACATTGAAACAAATGGTGGCCTGCTTCTTCGGTATTAATGGCCATGTAGCTACAGTGCCACTAGAAAACCGTAGAACGGTTAATTCAGAGTGGTACACGACCATTTGCTTACCGGAAGTATTTGAACAAATTCGTAAAACTAACCAGCGACGAAGAATCATTCTTCATCATGACAATGCCAGCTGTCATACGTCACGCGAAACAACTCTATTTTTGGAGGGTCAAAATGTGGAATTAACGGGTCATCCGCCGTACAGCCCTGACTTGGCACCCAACGATTTTTATTTATTTCCAAATATAAAGAATAAATTACGCGGTCAACGATTTTCGACCGCTGAAGATGCTGTCGACGCATTCAAACAACACGTTATGGAGGTACCTCAGGCGGAGTGGCAGAAGTGCTTTAAAAATTGGTTCACGCGAATGCAAAAGTGCATAGATCATCAAGGGGAATACTTTGAAAAACAATAAAACCATTTTCAGCCGTGTACGTTTGTTTGTTTTTTTGTTTCCGGATATATAAGTAGCAACTCGTACGTTCATGTCCACGGCAAATATCTTCCAAATCGATCCTCCCGTCAAATCAGTCTAAGCATGAAAGGTAAGAACAGGCGCGGTTGAAATTGGGGAAGGGGGGGAGGGTCACAAATACAGAAATTATTTTTTTCTATTTGAGGTGCACTTGGAGGGGGGGGGGGGGTCCATGACCCATGGAAATTTAACCCAGGTACCAACGGTCGGGGGGGGGGGGGGTGAATTTTCATTACGTTACCGTAAGTAATGAATTTTCATACGTGTTTACCACACTGTCACAGATAATACACTGATGTTACGTTACTGGTTGCAATAATGGTGGTAATTGATGGTGGTGGTAGAGGATTTATGATGTTGGTGTAGATCAAGATGTTTATTCTTCAATGAAAGCACATTACAATGCACTAATGAACGTCAGAGAAAAATAAAGTACGTGAGTGTCGTGGAACACTCGGTTGGAACGAAGTTATGTTATTTCATTTTATTTCATTTTTGACTTTTTTGTAAATTTTGTTGTTTTATTTTCTTTTTGTATTTTTTAACATTTAGAAATTTTGCCATTTATGACATTTTCGACATTTTTTACTTTTAAGTTTTCGACTTTTTTCACTTTTATCACTTTGTCACTTCTCACTTTCACTTTTCACTACTTTACTTCACTTTATTCTATTTTATATATTTTTTATTTCATTCCATTTTACATGTTTCATGGTATGGGTGTCGCGTTTTCGTGACGTGACGCTTTTTCGTGGCGGCCACGTGACTTTTTTTCGCCTAGCCCCACATCCGCGAACCGTCCGATAAGGATCTTCGTTCCAAAACTACCACCGGTTCTAACCCTACACCTCTGGCCCAAGAAGTATTATGACCGAAAAGAAACTCGACGGGACTTAGTTTATTTTTTTCAAAACAGTAATACATTATTAGATCTTGGGGATCAATGTTACTCTGCGTCCGTAGGAAACACCTTAGACAACCCTACACGTGATCCCTGGGTGGCGCTTAAAGAGTAACAAACTTGGCAGCTGCACTGTCCCCTCTGGACCTCGCAGCACTCACTGGATTTTCATTATCATCTGCTTTCCCACGACTACTACTATCCAGTGACATGTAGCCATACGATAAATAAAGATCTTAAAGATACAAAATAATGCGTAGTTCTTCAAGAAGACATATCAAAACAGCTTGAGAGACAGATAATGTAATTGTTTAATTATAAAGTAAAATAAATCTTAATCTGACTGCTTCACAAAACTTTTGATATGTTTTCCTACCTAAACGGTGTCTTATAAATGTTAGATGATTTTGTAGTAGTTTTTTGGTTTGGGCCATGCATCTTTGTCCGTCATATATCTATAGTCCTCGAACCTGCAATAACCGTTTGACATTAATGACATTTTCAAGTATTTCTTAAGATCGGGTAGAGGTAAATTTAAAGCATCGACGGGTAACATGTTATAAATATCAACAACTTGACCAAAAAATTACAAATTATTTCAATACCAAATTTCATCTAAATACGTACAGTGGTTATTGGTTGCTTCTTCCCCATGTAAACTTCCACCCCTTTTGCATCCGCTTAAGGGATAATTTCCGAGATAAAACTATTTTATTTCCTTTTCCAGAGCTCAAATTATCTCCATACCAAATTTTATCTAAATCAATTCTGCAGTTAATAATTCCCTATACAAATTTCTAACTCCCTTTTCATCCCTTTAGGGTTGATTTTCGGGGTGAAAACTATGCTTTGTCCTTTCTTGAGACCCATACTATACCAAATTTCATCTTTATCAGTTCAGCGGTAAAAAATCCTCATACCAACTCCCAACCCCCTTTTCACCCCCACAAGGGTTTATTTTCGGGATGAAACTATTCTGTCGTTTCTCGGGACTCAAATTATCTCCATTCTAATTTCTATTAAAAATTCTCCATACAAACTTTCAACCCCCTTTTTACCCCCTCCAGGGTTGATTTTCGGGATGAAAACTATTCTTTGTCCTTTCCCAGGACTCAAACTATCTCTACACAAAATTTCATCAAAATCCGTTCAGCCGTTTTCACGTGATGCACGGTCGAATAAACAGACAAACAGATACTTAAACAGATAAACAGACAAACAGACAAAAATTCTAAAAATTGTTGGAACGTGTTCTTTTATCGATTCTAAGTATCCCCGGACAACTTTTTTTCGAATATGTTCCATGAACAGACTTTCGACCCTCTTCAGCTTTATTATATGTATAGATAGATAGTTTTTATTAAAAGTACCTTTCAGGCTTCACTTCCATTAGTAAGATGGGGGGGGGGGGCTTTTTTGAAGATGAAACTATCCTTTGTCCTTTCTCGAGACCCATACTATCTCTATACCAATTTTCATCTAAATCAGTTCAGCGGTAAAAAAATCCTAATACCAACTTCCAACCCCCTTTTCACCCCCACAAGGGTTTGAAAACTATCCTATGTCGTTTCTTGAGACTCAAATTATCTCCATACTCATTTCTATCTAAATCGTTTCAGCGGTTAATAATTATCCATACAAACTTTCAACCCCATTTTCACCCCCACCAGGGTTGATTTTTGGAATTAAAACTATATATTATCCTTTCACGGGACTCAAACTATCTTTATACAAAATTTCATCAAAATCCGTTCAGCCGTTTTCACGTGATGCGCGGTCAAATAAACAGACAAACAGATAAACAGACAAAAATTCTAAAAATTGTTGGAACGTGTTCTGTTATCGATTCTAAGTATACCCAGACAACTTTTTTTCGATTATCTTCCATGTACAGACTTTCGACCCTCTTCAGCTTTATTATATGTATAGATAAGACGTTGCTTCGTACCAAATTTCAAGATTTCAGAATCTTGAAATTTGGTACGTGAACTCAGGTTCACGGGAAGTACCCTGTTGGTTTGGATTCCCTTGCGAGTTTCAAAAATTTGCGGCATAAACGGCTGTATCTTTTGATTGCGTTGGCTTAGAAGTTTGATTTTTTCACAGCTCCAAGGGACAGTAGACCTGAGTATTTGATATAAATTTCAGCTTGATACCTCCACGCGTTCCTGACAAAAAGGGTCTTGACTGACGGATGGACGGACGGACGGACAACAAAGTGATAAGGGTTCCGTTTTTTCCTTTCGAGGTACGGAACCCTAAAAAGTTAATAGAGTATTTTTACGTATGGTTTGTTTATATTGTTATTTTTAATTGATTGACTTTGTTTTAGGTTTTGACATTTTTCTTTTATTTTTTAATATTTATATACCACTACCTAGGGTCACTAGACATGTATATATACACAAAATCCCTGTTGACGTTCTTTATATTTTACCACTGACTATTTTTTTCTGTACATTTTTTTATTGTATTGTAATTGACGATCTTTTAGTGAATCCATTTTATTTTATGATGTAAAATACTGTGTGGTTTTCTACAAGAAATAAATAAATCTATCTATCTAATACAACAAGCAGTTGCTACAGCTAGCTTGGTACTGATGATTCTGGTGTTATCCACGTTAATCACCTGACCCCGATCACCCAGGTGATTGTATTTGACGATTTTGTCTTCTGAGATCCCCCAGGTGATCCTATTAGACCATGTGGTTAGGTTAGGTTCGCTAGGTAGCTTCAGATGCCCGAAGGGCAAACCGCCCCGAAATAGGAGCCCCGCAAAGCGGGGCTCCGTCTAGTTAAGTTGCGGAGGAAATGTTTTTTGGAAAATAAACACTTATGGATAACGTAAATGGATCACCTGGGGGATCTCAGAAGACAAAATCGTCAATACAATCGCCTGGGTGATCGAGGTCAGGTGATTAACGTGGATAACGTGATGATTCTCGTGCTGTAAGTAGATAATGTTGAGTGGGTCGAGTATAATGAAGTCAGGCCTCGAGGTGACGAGACGGGGCTCCGGAATGCAGGCAATTAATTAAGCGCCCCTGCTTCACTCCACCCTGTAGCGCCTCGAAACGAGGGATTTTGTAGTTATACGTATTCTGTGCTATGACATATTTGTATGTTTCTAGGGCTCCGTAGCTAAAATGGCAAAAACGGAACCCATATTATTTCGTTATGTCCGTCTGTCCCTCCGTCTGTATGTCACAGCCATTGTACTCGGTAACTATAAGACGTATCTTAATAAAATTTACAGATAAGGTGTATTTTGTATGCCGCTATTTATTTAGTTAAATATGTAGTTAAATTGCAATAAAAAATATTTTTACAAGGTGTCCCGCTCCAAAAATAAATTACCAAGTATCAACATGTTGCACATCAATCGATATGTCCTTAAAAATAACATCAAGGTTTTCTTTGAATATTTTGTGATTAAGTAAATATTTTCAGAAATAATCGCTTCGAAAGTCAGAAAAATTGTGTCTTCCCTTGTAACTTTTGAACCGTAAGTCCAAAACATATGAAAAAATTAGAAAGATGCACCTTATCACATACTTTCAACTAAAATGGTTTTGAACATTATCGGCTCAGCCATTTTCGAGTGATCTCCAAAACTCTTCTTACATAGGCATCAAGATACGACCTTTTGCTATTAGCTTCACTGAAAAAAATTAAGTCCAACTAAAAAGCATTTCAATATATTTCTTTACCACATAAATGTATCTAACTTTATGATATTTTTTACTAAGTTCTCTTAGCTTCAACAGACAAGATCTTATTAGGCTCATATGCAGTCAAGATGCGTGTTACATTAAATAAGACCTTCATTGAAGTAAACATTTGTATTTTTTTCAGTGTTGGTTCTTATTCCTTTGAAACCTCGATTATACGTGGTCCGACACACACTTAGTAGGCGACAAACTATGAATTACATTATACGTCGTTTGGCACTACTTTCCCCCAACAGAAACTTTAAGCAATGATTTAATCTAATTATTTACATAATTTTTCATAATGTTGCATCAAACGCAGAATTCCAGAATTGTTTTTTTTGAAGTGGTTTGCATTCTTTGACCTCCACCACTTTACAGCTGCAAATTTACTAGAGGGGTTTCGTTGCTCTCATTATTGTGTCATATTTGACGTGGCTAGCTCTCCGTCTATAGTTGGAAACTCGCATGCAATAGCGTAGTTTGTAGTTGACCAAAGAAATGTTAACGACTTTACAACTGCTCAAAGGTTGACTGGAAGAGATCCCTTAAGGGATAAGTTCGCCTTTGTACAAATATTATGTATTCTTTCTGTTGTATGTTTCTTTGTTCTACAATAGAGTATTATACTACTACTTACTACTACAAATGACTTTTTGTTAGGTGGTTATTAAATCACCTTCAATGCCGTTACGCTCCCTGTAAAAAGTGTTACTGAACTATCTCACTTGACTGTACCCGGTTCTGATTTTGAATGGCGAGAACCGGGAATTCCCGGTTCCGGTACTGGATTTGTATAGAAAACGAGTACCGGGAGCATATCCTACTCTTGACTAAAACAACCGGCCAAGTGTGTGTCGGACCACGTATAATGGAGGTTTCAAAGGAATAAGAACCAACACTGAAAAAAATACAAATGGTTACTTCAATGAAGATCTTATTTAATGTAACACGCATCTTGACTGCATATGAGCCTAATAAGATCTTGTCTGTTGATATTGTTCATGTTTGATAAGTTTTATGTTTTTGTTCAAATAATTGATCTCAATAAGTGATGAAAAAATTAAAACTATTGATTTTAATAAACATTTTCATAGTATTCTTCGTTTTATTGAAGTTTTAGCACCAGGTACGCAAAATAGTAGCCAGAGATCGTACATACCTTACGCCTTTTCGTACTAAAAAAAGTAAGTATTTTTGTCCAATACGCCCTTATAATATCCAAGTGAAAGTAAGTAAGTTGGCGTAAGAGACAACTTCTTTAAAAAACTCTATGTTCTTAGGCCGTAACGGACAAAGTATCTCTGTAACTGGTTATGGTAGCACAAATTGGTATATTTAGTCTAAAAGAGCTTAGAAAGATAAGAATAAATCAGAAACATGCATTAAAATGTGTCAAGAGAGTAAAAAGTTTCGATTTTTTTTTTCAAAATAAAAACAGTTTTTTGGCTCTCCTGTAAAATCATGTTTTGTCCGTTACGCCCTTTGAGCCTACGGTAGTCGATATGGTCTATTACGCCGAAATTGCAATTTTTCAACCAGAAATGTTGTCCCAGTAAATGTTAATGTTTCCTTATCATTTTGCTATAAAATACGTATTAAGTAAGTATGAAAAAGCCGGCATGTGCAGGTTGATACTATTGAGAGTCCTTGCTTCTAGCTTTAGTAATATTTGTACTGTGATTAGTAACGGACGGCCATAGTTGTTAATTTAGTTGCTTTGGGTAATGAAAACCTATCCAATGTTTTTAAAATAATTAATTGGTTAAGTTAGGTTAGCACTCAATATGCTCATGCCCAATGCTTCACACGTTTTAAATAGAAAACACTGAGGTATTGTACAACACAAGAAATAATTATAAAACATAGTCAACCTACTTGATTCCTAGGCCACTGTAGAACCTTGTCACAGTGGTATACTCGCATAGTTGCCCGAGGATAGATACGTATAAACGTAACTGACCACTATTTAACTATTATTATTATTTATATCAATATTTATGACAACGTTCTATAATGGCCCAGAAATCAAATTAGTTAACCGTTCATAACATAATTTTGTATAAAGGCGAACTAATTTTTTACCCGACAACGAAAAAGCCAAAAAAGGGTTACATTAGCCATCTAAAGCCTGACCAGAAATATATGATTATTGTCAAGAGGGCGCTATTATTCTCATTTATATGGCAACAGTTCAGTATAGACATAGAGCGTTTTATTATCTATGGTATGGTGATATCTTGATTTGTTTATCTGTCAGCTTTGATGTTAATTTGAAAATGTTACACTACGAAATAGTTTCATTTCCCGAGTGTATTATTTACAGCAGTTTATTATATCCACTATTTACAATGTTTCGCTCTTGACTATGGATAATTTTGGGAATGTTTTGTCGTTTATTATTTAATATTCAACACTTTATTATTATTCAAGTAAACCGCCTCAATGACATTTGACAACAGTGATAGCCTATAACATACTCTCACACATGCATAGCATTCTGTCAGTAAAATTATTGCCAGTGTAAGATATTAGTTCCAATGAATTTCCGCAACATGGCGCATGATCATATATTTCAGGTCAGGCTTTATGTTTGTATTGAAGTATATTCCAACGTAGCGCCTACGCTAATTATCTGATTGTTATGTATAAGGTTTGAATAATTTGAATAACTGGGAGAAGTACACACGCCGTAGCCGTTTTGATTCACATTGATTTGAAGAATAATTGGTCGTAACGTTGATTTTACTATGACACTTAGGTGCAGTAGGGCGTAACAGACGCAGATATGGGTTGCTTGTACAAATATAATCTACACAAAAAGATGATTACAAGTTTGTTATGAGTAAATACGCTAAGGTTTTGTCAATTTATGTAAAAAAATACATAATAATAATAAACCATATTAAACTCACAGGGAATAACAAACTTTATTGAAACGTATCACGGTACATTTCAAGAAATACGCGTGAAGCGTGTATTGCTTTGCTAAACTATTCGTGTAGTCCCAAGTAGCACACTAGCGGTATAAGCAGACATTATACCGCTTAAAGGTTGTACAACAGCGGTTTAATAGAGTTTGTATACTCCTTAAGCTGTATATAAGGGATATAAATGACTTCATAAAGGCTAAGGTGGTATAATCGCGATACAATAGTCAAAGTAACGGCTTTGACGGTATAAGAGAGTATTAGAGTTATATAGAGATCCCATATAACTCTATAAAATCTAAAGCGTTACAACAGACTTATAAGCCTGCGTTATACCACTTAAAGAGTTACTAGAGTGTTAATACGTAGGTTAAAGCGGTACAAAAGAGATATTGAGATCCTTTTTACCACCTTTACCGTAGTAGAGTATTATAACTCTTGAAGTGGTATATCTGGGAATAATGACGCCTATTTAGAACTATAGCCTGCAATTTTCTCTCTTATATGAGTAAAGGAATTTTTAACCTCTTCTTAAATCCTAAGGCTCTACAATAGCGATAACTGTAGCTATAGTAGATCCTTAGCCTCTAAAATAGCTATTACTATCGCTATAGTGGATCCGTAGGCTCTACAATAGCGATTACTATCGCTATACTACCGCTAACACAGTTATAGTAGCGATAGTAGATGCTTAAAGCTGTTCTAACAAGTCGCCATTGCTATTTTGATGATATTTGTATTCATGTAGATTTTATATATTACTTTTCTTATATAATACACTATAATTTCCAACATACACACTTTGAATTTGCATATAATGGATTTATAAACTTATCACAAGGCTCTGTCTGACATGTGTGAACCATTTCAAGATTACATTTAATTTTACAATACACTTCAATATATTTTTACAATTTTACGATTTCGAGGGGCGCGTGAAAAATATAACTAGATTACGGTATACTTTGACAGTAAAGTGATGTTCGCACAAATAATTCAAGTAATCAAGTAAAAAAACATACTTTAGGACTGCTATATGTATAATATAATACATTTTTAACCACCATGTTGTGATGTGCGCCATGCACATCACAACATTATTTATGACACCGCACACTTTGTAGAATTTTTTTACATTTTATTATATACAATTTAGGATGTTTATATCACTAATTTCAAATCAATAGGAGATAAAAACCCTTTAAGTTGCATATTAGAGTGACAGTACCGCTTAAACCTCTATAAGAGGGGCATAGAGGTGTCTTATAACTCTTATTCTTATTTTAGCTCTTACGATCGCTCTTCACGCGCCATTATAACTCCTTTAGCTCTTACTACCGCTCTTCACGCGCCATTATAACTCCTTTAGCTCTTACTACCGCTCTTCACGCGCCATTATATCTCTTAGCCATTTCTCTGTTGTATCGCTTAAGCTCGTATTAAAGCGACTCTAGCGATATATGATGCTTAAGCCTGTATAAACTGGGCCCTTTTTGGCGATATAGAACTTCTATATCGCTAATATGGAGCTTGCTTGTGCAGGCTTAGCCGTTAAAAACAGCCCTTATACCGCGCCTTATTCTTTTAGCGCTTATTTTAACTCTTGTGTGCTACTTGGGGTGTACCTAACTAATAAGCGAGAGAATGACGATAATTATCACTGCACCTTCTGACACATTGATAGTATAATATTATAAATAATAAAAACCTAAGTCATTTTGATAAATTTCTACAGCATTCAGAAATTTGAATTGCATAGGTATAATTAATTACTAGGATTAAGAAATTAATTGAGGGAAAAAAGGTGTTGTACAATATTTTCAAAACAAAAAGGCGTATTGGACAAGTTGTATAATTTTACCGATGCAGAAGGGCGTAACGTAAACGCACTCTGTTGTTACGGCAAAACGACTTGATTGTTTTTCGATGTAAAAGGGCGTAACGTACACAAAGCATGGAGTTACGCCAAAACGTATTAGGTTTTTATTTTAACTGCTAGTTACGTCAAAATGCGATGGAAAATTCTATTCAAACACCGTTTTTTTGTGGGGCGTATCGGACACCATTTCAAAGTTATCGCTACGTTAATTATACCATTCGATAGAGAAAAAAAAACTGAGTAGAACCACAGAATAACTAATAGTACTACCGTACAGAAAATTCACTCCTTCACAAAAGTCAGATTTAGGTATAAAATTATACCTATACTCGCCGCCTGCAAGCAAAATTGAAACTTATAACCGCGCACGAACCGTGAATCTTCTTTGCGCAGTTTTATGACCGAGCTGTGAGCGTCGGCACAGGGTTGTCACTTGACAAGTTTTTGTACCTATACCTACTTATTTATTATTTTTAAGATAAATATGTAAAAATTACAAACGTTGATTCTGTAAACATGAAATTTTTATCCGGAAATATAATTTTTTATAGAGATTATGTCTGATTCTCACGTAGGTATGCCACAGCCGTATTCCTTTGAAAATATGTCGGTCAGTTCCTAATATTGTTTATGAGCAACCAAAATTCAATAAATTAAGGATGTTTATTTTAACTATTACTAAGTACTTCGGGACCTTTCAATATCGTCCGGAATTTAAAAATGTTATTTCATCTTCCTTGTTCTTCCATTTATTCAGACATCCATAAAGACATGTTTTACGGATTACATCGAGATTTAGGTTTTGAAGCCATTGTGTAGTGTATTTTCAATTTTGCGCGAGCGCCACGTGACACGACTATCGTGCGAGCCGAGCGGCAGCCCACTGCCATACGCCTGCCCGGGAGGCGCGCCGGCCAAATGTACCTAAACTGCGTAGTGAAACCCCCCCGGTAGAACTGCATTCATAACATTTTCGCTATTTTGTCCGTTACGCCCTTTGAGCCTACGGTAGTCGACATCCTATTTAAGATAGCAATGCCTGACAGTTGGAACATCTCGAGTTCATAATTTGGATAGGTTGGTCATTGGTCAACTACGAGTACACGTAGGATACGAGGATTTGTCGCTTCTAGCTAAATGTATTTTCTGTGGTGTACACCCGTAATGGACTAAAATTTGTACGTAAGAGCAAAAAAACCCATCTGGCTAGATTGCTATACTATCCTTATTGCTAGATTCAGGTATCTGGCAGATTTCAATGAGTGGTGGTCACAGTGACAGACTAGTAAAATTTTTGAATTAAAGAAGAGTAATTAGTAATATTTAACCTTTGTGTTTCTTCACAAGTCTTTTGTGCATTAGAATACAGGGCATGGATATAATTAACCACAGGTTTTATTAAACAGTCACCGTATTTTAAATTAAATACGCAATTCAGTACATCTGGGAGGACTATCACAGAACAATAAGTTATTAGAGACATAGGTAACCAGATTAGTTTTAATGAGGCAAATTACTACACTTATGGCCTGTTTCACAATCTCTAGTTAAAGTATATCTGTCAGATAAATGTTTGTCCTTTTCTTTTATATGACTGGAGAAAAGGATAGCAATAATTTTAACAGGCGGATAAGTTTATCTGCAGATTGTGAAACAGGCCCTTAACATTTTACAGTACAATATAAGCAAAGATCTAAGAGTATTATACACATCAATGTATTTAGTGATCTAATTCTTGTTAGTAGTGCTTAAAAACGACGAATAATCGTTTAGTCAAAATAAAGTATTATTCAAAAGTTACCTTAGTATTCATCTAGATGGTGTCATATAGACCGAGACCCCTACAATGATACATAACTATACGGTTTGTTTGCCTTAAGAGAGCATGTTGATTGTGATTGCGTAAAATAACAAGTTTCATTGATTATTGAGTGCGAGAATTGCACAACACAAGAATAAATTCACTATAAAAAGGTCTTAACAAATAAAACGAACATATCGAAAAATATTTTACCAGTCAATAATTCGCACAGAACATTATATTAATGAAAATCCTTGCAATGAAAAAGCTATTGTATAATCGGCTTTTGGATATTTCGAGGAAAGAGCAGACTTGTGCCAATATTTTTCATTGGCTATGTCGATACGGTATTGTTTACGGATCATTCAGTTGGTTTATTCAATTGGATCCTTAACGAGCTTGGTCATTAGCAATTTAATTGACGTTGACTTTGTTAATTAAAAGCCCCGACATTTGAGATCCAAGGAGATAATTATAAATATTTTGACCAGTTTATACTGTGTTTTACTTACTTTCCGTAAGTCCGTTCAATGTTCATTGCTAATGTCTAAGATAAGAGATAACGGAACCACGGCATATTCTTGGTAATTAAAATAGACTTGCCATTACCATAGACATTGATATTGCTTGACATTAATGGCGCTTTGTTTTGGCATACATCTACAATATTTTGATGCTGCTGCCACTGACAAGGCTACGCACGGGGGCTTGCAGCATCGCATTTTCGTGTAGCCCTACCCCTCCCCTGCTTCGAGGAGCAAAGGAAATCTAGGATACTTATCAAATCATACTAGACAAATTAAATTACGCCGCCACTTTTTTTGCATTGCAGCATCGGCATTTCGTGTTCCCCCATTAAAGACGTGACTAATTATACATATCTTATCTAGGAAACTTATCGAACTAGGTTCTGTGTCGTGGGCTGCAGTTCTATTTCTCGTTATATGTACCATCGGGTTCATAATTTAATTGCATACCCAATTTATCAATGAATTCATTCATAAATTGGGTATGCAATTATGAACCCGATAGTACATATGCATATGTGTATATGCATATGCATTTGTTTAAAAGACAAACATACCTACCATACCTACATACAAGAAAATAAAAGTTAATTCTGGTTTAATATATTTCAAAAGTTTAGTTAAGGTATCTATGGTACTAATGAAGTATGAATAAGAGATCAAAATAAAACAAACAAATTGGGGGTCGCCTGGGTCGGCGTCGGTCGTAAAACTAGTATATTCGGTGTGTATACCGTTTCCTGCTCAGTAGGTACAATATACCAAAGCTTTCTGGTTTGTTTATAGGACTCTGATATTCAAAATTCAAATTTATTTTAAATATTCAACCTAAAATCGAATGTAAGTAACCTGAATAAATAAGCCAAACCTATTGGGGAAATAATATCTTAAGTCCAATTAACTTATCAAGCACCAAAACCCCTCATGGATTACAAACGCCTGACCCCAAAAGTTTCACAAGAAGCATTCGGGTTTAACTTATAATCCACAGGGATATAGTTCCCCAAATCAATGCCTAGTTAGCCTTTGGAGTGTTTTGATCAAGATTGTTATTTCCATTTGTTTGTTTTAGACGAGCCGAACGTTTATGTTAACAAGTCTAATACCATCATCATTTTAGCCATTTGTCGCCCACTGCTGAGCATAGGCCTCTCTTCGAGTACGCTATTTGTCCCGACCCTGAGCTTATCTCATCCAGAAGTGACCCGCGATCTTCCAAATGTCATCCACCCAACGAGCCAGCGGACGCCAAGGACTCCTTTCATCCAAAAGTGGCCACCAATCCATCAACATTTTAGTCCACCTGCCGTCACCCAGCCTGGCAACATATCCTGCCCAATTTCATTTGAGTTTAGTAATGGTATCTCCTACGTCTCGCGCGTTGGTGCGACGTCGGATCTCTACATTTCTGACTCGGTCTTGAAGTTTAATACCGAGCATGGCGCGCTCCATGGCTCTCTGTGCCAGTAATACCATTATGTACGAAAAAGACGTTTGAGCTTTATTTCTCGACCCTGACATGCCTGATTATTTATTCTATGGATACACACAGCCTGTTAACATATAAATAAGTAATTAATTAATGTTTTTACCATACGGGTTAATTAAAAAAGGAACCTTTTAACGTTTAATCAATTTTGGGTATAATAACGTTAAGCTTTGTCTAACTTTGCTTGGGTAGGTAAGTCCATAGAAGATACATCAACTGAATTGTTATGTAAGTACCAGTGTTACATTTAATATACCTCAATTTCTGTTCCTATAAATTAACTATAAGATCAGCTATTAGTGAGATGGCTGAATAGGTGACTCGGACTGATACTACTATTTAGTAGGACTTTGAATGAAAATATACGACTTCTCGTTTGAAATATGATTCTGATTTATAAGGTTTATTTGAACCCACACAAAGAAATACACTAAATCTTGGTCAAAATAACATTTGGAAAAATAATGCACTGCGCCCAGCGTCGATTTCTTAATGGATCTACGTCCTACTGGTTGGAGTTTTGACTTGTTTGCAATGGTAACACGGTTTTGGAGTCAATAAGTCAAAGGTGGATAAATCCGAAACCCTCCGTAATAAATCTGAAGCCAATGGACACTTGGATTACTCTTGTGGTTGACTAGATAACAATTAGACTTCGTTGGGCTGCGATTCCTATCGAGTAGTTTATGTTCATTGCGAAAGGTATAATTAGTAGAGTGGTAATGCCTGTGCCTGTTCAGTTTGCCGTCCACCTGACTAAGCTGTTACAAATATATGGGAAAAAGTTGAATATAACAACTGGATGGTCGGATAACAGACACATTACGAAAAATATATGAAAAAGCCCGCAAATATGATTTATTATTACGTAATTTTAACCTAAACTAGACTATACAAGCTGTAGAATAGGTAACTCATTTAAGTAAGGGTATAATACTTCAAGATTTTAATTTTGCATTACTTAGCCGGTTAAGTTAAATCGGTAAGTGGACGAAAACTAATACTAACCCAATAATCATTATTAGTTTTAACAGGATTTTTTTTGTCTGTATTTTATAATACAGTATTTATATACTGTAGAAATTCACTCAAAGGCGAAAACCAATTAAGCCGACATAATTTTTGTTAAATATCGTATCTTACTTGCTGATAAGCTACGTACGCGTACGAACCCATACTAATATTATAAATGCGAAAGTGTTTAAACCACTGAACCGATTTAGATGAAATTTGGTATGAAGATAGTTTGAGAACTGATGAAGAACATAGGATAGTGTTTATCCCAGAAATATGCAATGCACGAATTTTTTTTGTAAGTATATTGTTATAGTGGTAATTGTTTTTTAATGTCGGAATTTTACTAAAAAAATCTACCTACAATTCGGACATCTTTAAAAAATCGTAGTATAATTGAGAACTCATACCGGGTGTTGCCAGTCCTGTAACACGAGCAATAAATTAAAACGTAGATTCTACTCTGCAATGTAGACAATGTGTGTTCAGCGATTTCATTTGTGGTTTTTATTTTTAGTGCACTTTAAAGTTTACACGCAATATATTACGAAATTGATACTGTATGTAAGGTGAAAAGACTGACAAGCAAAGTCTATAACTGAGAACTCATTCCGGGTGTTTCTAGTCCTGTAACACGAGCAATAAATTAAAACGTAGATTCTACTCTGCAATGTAGACAATGTGTGTTCAGCGATTTCATTTGTGGTTTTTATTTTTAGTGCACTTTAAAGTTTACACGCAATATATTACGAAATTGATACTGTATGTAAGGTGAAAAGACTGACAAGCAAAGTCTATAATTGAGAACTCATACCGGGTGTTTCCAGTCCTGTAACACGAGCAATAAATTAAAACCTAGATTCTACTCTGCAATGTAGACAATGTGTGTTCAGCGATTTCATTTGTGGTTTTTATTTTTAGTGCACTTTAAAGTTTACACGCAATATATTACGAAATTGATACTGTATGTAAGGTGAAAAGACTGACAAGCAAAGTCTATAATTGAGAACTCATACCGGGTGTTTCCAGTCCTGTAACACGAGCAATAAATTAAAACGTAGATTCTACTCTGCAATGTAGACAATGTGTGTTCAGCGATTTCATTTGTGGTTTTTATTTTTAGTGCACTTTAAAGTTTACACGCAATATATTACGAAATTGATACTGTATGTAAGGTGAAAGGACTGACAAGCAAAGTCTATAATTGAGAACTCATACCGGGTGTTTCCAGTCCTGTAACACGAGCAATAAATTAAAACGTAGATTCTACTCTGCAATGTAGAAAATGTGTGTTCAGTGACTTCATTTATGGTTTTTATTTTTTGTGCACTTTAAAGTTTACACGCAATATATTACGAAATTGATACTGTATGTAAGGTGAAAAGACTGACAAGCAAAGTCTATAAGACGGATTTTAACGTAAATTGAAAACACTATTTAGTTTGCATGTAAAAGAGACAATCTAACGAATACCTACATATTTTTACCAAATTTGTTGAAAAAAAATGTTATTGTTTGAGGAGTAGAATCTAGGTTTAATATTTTTGCTCGTACAGTCAGCGCGCTAAAGGAGCAAAGAGGCCGCTGTTAGAATACGCGTATTCTAACTTTAAATACGTTTTTACACGGTGCCGTACTTAATATTCTTATTTTAAAATACAAAAATAATACATTGATAAAACAATAAATAATCAACCAATATTGAAGTCGTATTGGAGTTGCATCCCAATAATTTTCAAGCAAATTCTGACAATTTTGATTCAGACGTTTAGCTATAGCTGTATTGCGTAGTTAATGAATGCATTGAAGTTTTTTTTTATTTTTTTTTTATTTCACGATAAAACTTAAGTGGTATACATTTTTTTTCGCCAAACTGAGGACAGTTTGTTGGCGAATAGTGCGCTCTAAAATAAAAATAACAATTTTGTGTTATACCTACTTACCCATTACAAGTTAATTTGTACTAATGTTTACATAACTAAATGCAAATCTGCATATCTACAGCTAGTACAGCCACCTGCTTCATCCCACGAGAGCCTTGACCTTTGTTATATTATACTAGGTACATTCAAGACCACTAAAACCGCGACATCTTGCATGGACATTTTCATTCAAGGTGACCCGCTTTCAATGACTATGGATGTATTATGTAATTTCGTTTGGTTAGTTAGGTATTATGAATTAGTATTATTTGCTTTCGTGAGATGGAGCTGGCATCAACATTATAACCCAGTGTATTAAAAATAACTAATATATATATAAGTACTATGTATCTTTAATATTATCTAAGAGAAATGTTTTTAATCTTTTTTAAAAAACCTGTTTACTACTGGACTGTTCTACTGTTAGGCTTACTTTGTTAAAAATCCTTGGTATAATGTATTTACGAGTTCCTTGGCCAAAGTAGTTATTAGTGCTATATTCTACATATTTTCTTGTTGTGCCTACCCTAAAGTTGCGTAAGGCACTGGTCCCACCGCGGGCGAGTAACTATGAGCTATCGGCTATTTTCTAGCCCAAGAAACGAACAAAAGATAATCGTTCCCGTGTAAATAAAAGAGAGAGATGTATATTTATAGTTCATCGCAGTGTGAACAGCCAGCGATGAACTATAAATATATATCTCTCTCTTTTATTTACACGGAAGCGATTATCTTTTGTTCGTTTCTTGGGCTAGAAAATAGCCGATAGCTCATAGCTTACTCGCTCGCGGTGGGACCAGTGCCTAACGATTTGCTGCGTGTTTTAAAATTGTCAAGATCATAGTTTTCTATAGATAATAAATATTTAACTTTTTCATGCACGGGTAATATTTTTAACTTTTGATACAATAATTTATAATTCTGTTTACATTTTGACTTGGTATTTTTATCCACTAATATATTTTTAATAATTCTTATCTGAATTATATTGTAGTAAATATGTTATTACTATATTTTTTTTATTCAGGAATGAAACAAATAAATAAAATGGTATACAATAATAAAAATAAACTGAATTAGCACTAAAAATATCGAACTGGCTATATACACATATTTACAGATAAAAAAATGGGAGCTAACTCAGCACCGCACGGTAGGGTGCCCAGAAGGCTAGTGGCATTGCCGCGCTGGATAGCGATTCCAATTCGCTGGGCAAGGAAAGAGCCAGCCTTCTGGTCACCCGTGGCGTCTACGAGCCGCTTAGCTAGCTCCCTAAATATTTGATTTGCTCCGGGTCCCCAAGGCCCGAGGGTTTCAACTCCAAACGGTTCAAACATGCAGCCCGAATCGATGGCTGCATATTTGCGCCGCTTGAGTTGCTCGGCCGCTTCGGCAGCCGCGCCAGCACTGACCGAGGTTCCTGGAAGGTGGGACGGCGCAAGAGTGTCCACACATGTGGCGTCCCAGAATAGAGGCCGTCCCAACCTCCAAGGAACGAGGGTCATGCCATCCGGCCGCTTGCCGTCGTCCCTAGCTAGGCCTGTGGGTTCTAGCACTGCTGGTGCTCCGGCACTGGTAAAGGCCCGACGTAGGATATCGTTAATACTGGCGTGCCGGGCATAGCAGCCAGCGCTCCTGCTACAAGATAGGCCGTGCAGGCCTTTACCAGTGACGTTGGCACCACAGCGCCATGCACTATCGAGCGGGGCCCATCGCCGTCGTGCCCAGTGGCACTGGATCTATCGCCGTCGCGCTCAGTCCAACACACTCCATCGCTCTCGTGCCCTGTCGAGCTGGTTCCGCCGCCGCCGTGCCCGGTGGAGGCGCCACTCTCGCGCGCGCGCCCCGCCCCGCTGGTCCCCGCGCCCGCGCCTGCGCCCGCGCCCGCGCCTGCGCCCGGCCGCACCGTTCTATATACAGACGAGGTGGGCGCCGGGCTCGGCGCGCTGCTGGCGGAGCGCTTGTCGCGAGACGTCCTTAACAACTGTCACCCGGGCGCCTCCTTCGATCGTCTGATCAAATGTATATCGGTCGGCGAGTATGACCGCGATTCCACGCTTGTAGTGTTTTTAGGAAATAGTATAGATTGCACTAAACGAGATATCTTGAGATTATCCGAGACCCTGTCAGATATTGGCCAGCGAGATTCTGTAAAAATAATTATCTGTGCCTTACCATACAGAATGTCGAGTCATATAAATAAGAGGGTATATTCTTACAACTCCGTATTTTATAATCTTTCTTTGTACAGTAGTACGATTTCGTATTTTGATACAAATAAATTTATTGAGGATTTTATTATGCCCCATGATATGACTTACCTTCCGAGAAGATGTCTTATAGATTGTGCTAACCTGTTAGCATACAATATTGTAGACCCCGTCGTGACTAGCACGGCGGATGATAGTTTTATTAAGACGAATCCCGATTCATACTGCAGGGGCTCAGATTTAGAGAGGCAGCCGTCTGGTGATATCAATTTCAACTGACTGCTACGACAACAAGTGCACCAGCCGGCTCCGTTCCTAAACATAACTGTGATGCTAGCATAAGTAGTAAAACTGATGTATTGTACTTAGTTCACCAAAATATTCAAGGGTTTACCAGTAAACAACTGGAAATTGATTTATTTGTACAACACTCGAACATTGATATCCTCTGTATAACGGAGCACTGGCTTAAAGGTCATGAATTTATGTTTAATTTCCACAATCATAGTGTAGTAAGTAAATTTTTTAGAAAATCCTGCATTCGCGGCGGGTCATTAATAATGGTAAAACATGATATAAAAAGTAAGGAGCGGAAAGACATTGTTGAATTGTCTGTGGAACGCCATATTGAACTTTCTTGTGTCGAGTTAGAAGAATTTATAATTATATGCGTGTACAGGCCTCCATTGGCAAACTATAACACATTTGAGTTAGTGATAGATGAAGTTCTTACAAGTGTTTTTTGTAGTAATAAAAGTGTTATTGTGTGTGGTGATTTTAATATCAACTTACTTGAAGATTCATCCATGTGTGTAAGGTTACTTAGTACTTTCAAATCCTACAATTTAGTAAATTTATTTTGTGAGCCTACACGAATCACAGCAACCAGTGCTACATGTATAGATAACATTTTCAGTAACAAGGATGCGACTAGTAAATCTATAATAAACAACTTAAGTTCTGACCACTGTGGACAAAAAGCCTCTTTTAGCGGAAAAACTAAGGATATTCCACAAGTCACCATGTGCAGACCAATTTCCGAAAGACGATTAGATTTATTCAGTCGGAATATCACGAAACAATTATGTTATGTTCCATTTACCCAGGAAAACCCTAACCGTATGAGTATTGAGTTGTTTAACTGTATTAAAAGGGAATTTGATGCCTGTTTCATTCCGAAGAAGGTGCAAGGCAAGGTCAAGACGAAATTTAGCGACTGGGCTACGCCGGATATTCATGAGAAAAGACGACGGCTCTATGATTTATATGACTTGAGAAGAATTAATAAAAGTCCGGAATTCCTAGATTATGTCAGGAACTTTTCTAAATCTTTTAAGATGATGTGTGCCGCTGCTAAAGCTGATTATCTGTCCAGAAAGATCCAAAATTCCAAGGATAAAGTAAAAACTGTTTGGCAAGTAATCAACGATGAAACTGGGAAACGTAAAATCAAAGATCCGCACTACAACCTACGTATTAATAATAATTTAGTGAGTTCGGACCTTGAAGTTGCGGATCATTTTGAGCAGTTCTTCTCTAATATACCGGTAGAAACAACAAAGTCTCTTCATTCATCGCCTGACGTCGCTGAGGCAATACTGAAAACAAATATAGCAGAGTGTACAGATTTCTTTAAATTTTCATATGTTACTCCGAACTTAGTTATTAAAACATTTAAATCCCTAAATTTAAAGAAAACTGAAGATCTTTGGGGCCTATCTGTTAAAGTTCTACATTCCATTGTTGAATCGATTGCACCACATTTAGCTGATATATTTAACAAATGTATTGATACAGGAATATTTCCAGACATAATGAAGCACAGCAAAGTCATCCCCTTGTTCAAATCAGGATCGAGAACAGAACCAAGCAATTTTAGACCAATTTCAATACTGCCGGCACTGAGCAAAGTTTTCGAGAAACTAATTCTAAATCAACTTGTGTCACATTTTAACCGAAACGAATTGTTCGCCAGAAATCAATTTGGTTTTACCAGAGGTCGCTCGACTACTGACGCAGGTGCTGTTCTTCTTAAGCACATCTTTGCCGCTTGGAAAAAAAAACAAGATGCTTTTGTAATATTCTGTGACCTATCGAAGGCATTTGATTGCGTTGATCACGAAAATCTAAAGAGAAAACTAAGCCATTACGGGATCAAAGCTGGTGCCCTTAACCTCGTCTCATCATACCTATCGGATAGAACACAACGAGTGGTTATTAATGGAACTCAATCTTCTGGGTCCCCTGTGGCACTCGGAGTGCCTCAAGGCTCAATACTTGGTCCTTTCCTGTTTTTGGTGTACATTAATGACCTACCTAAAATTGTGCAAGATAAACATGATATAGTGTTATTTGCTGATGACACATCTCTGATATTTAAAGTGGACAGAAAAGAAAACAGCTTCGATAGTATTAACAGTACACTCTCCAAAGTAGTAAATTGGTATACGGCTAATAACCTACTTTTGAACGCCAAGAAAACGAAGTGCATCAAATTTACACTTCCCAACGTCAAGCAGATTAACAGCAGCAAGATTATAATAAATGATGAAATAATGGAATTCGAAAATCAAACTGTTTTCTTAGGAGTCACTTTAGACTCGAAATTACAATGGCATCCACATATAGCTACCCTAGCTGGGAAACTTAGCTCTGCAGCCTATGCCGTGAGGCGAATCAGCCATCTAACAAACAGTGAAACTGCCAGGCTGGTATACTTCAGTTACTTTCACAGTGTTATGTCGTATGGAATTCTGTTGTGGGGTAAAGCAGCTGATATTGGGACCATATTTGTGCTACAAAAACGAGCTGTACGTGGCATTTATAAAATGCGCGGTCGAGCATCCGTAAGAGGAAAATTTGAAGAGGCAAATATTCTTACCGTAGCATCTCAATACGTACTTGAAAACATTATGTATGTGCGGAAAAACATCCATAAATTCAAGCTCAACAGTGATATCCATAACTATAACACTAGAAATAAAGATAAGATTGCTGAGCCTGGCCACCGCCTCGGTAAGGTTCGTACGTCTTTTGCTGGGAACTGTACACGTTTTTATAACAAAGTCCCCGCTGATGTAGTGAATTTGCCACTAAATAAATTCAAGTCTTATGTTAAGCGCTATTTGTTGAGGAGAGAGTACTATACTTTAAAGGAATTCATTGAGGATAACGATGCCTTTAAGCCTGTAGCTTGATATAGTTAGTACAATACAAATTGATAAATTATTAGGTACATTACTCTGTGAAGCAGCTTTACTAGTGTCCAGTATTACCTGTTTTTCATTTTTATTTTATTTTGTTTTTATTTAGTATTTGGACACTTAGAGACGTTATACATCTCTAAGTCTTGCATTCGCAAATATTTATATGTATAGATATATATTTAATGATCCTGACGCTTAGAGACATGTACATCTCTATGTCACTTTTATATTGTAATTTAGTTCACGCATGTAAAATACGAGCACAGAATATTGTTTCTCACCAGACTAAACATGGCTAGTTTTTATTAATTAATAAAGCCCGCCAGCTTGAACATGTCATGCTCGCTTAAAAGGCTCTGCTTATGGTGGCGTCGTTGATCGGGTCGCCACTTTCCCGAAGAAAGGTTGAGGGAGGCGATGGCTGAGATATGCGTCATACTCGTGAACGGGTGCTGTTTGTGGAGACCGGTCTGTTTAGGCTAACTGGGGCAACACATTTACGTAACTTTTTATTAATCATATTTAATTTTAGTTTAATTGGCTTTAGACACAACATTCGGTGCTTGATTATCCATATTTTTTTATTCAAGACACTTGGAGACCTTATACATCTCTAAGTATAATTTAGAAATAGTATGTTTATTGTATACTAGAATCACTTAAGTACTTTTTTTTATATTATTTAAATTCAAAGTTTGTTTCTAACTGTTGATGATGGATTATTATAATTTGGAAATTTATGTAGAAGACACAGTTCAGATAAGAAAGTATATCAAACTTGTATGTAATTTATTTTCAATAGTCAGATTTGGACTCATCTTTTTTCTTTGGTATTTTTCTTAAACTATAACCTATTGTTGGTTAATCTAACCTTGGTTTGATATGTTTTCTTATAGAACAACGCACTATATGTATTGTTTAGGTTTGATGTACTGTTGTTTTGAAAAAATAAGTCCCGCCGAGTTTCTTGCCGGACATAATTCTTCTCGGGTCAGAGGTGTAGGGTTAGAACCGGTGTAGTTTGATTTTTTTTCTCTCTCTTTTACTTTGACGTGTAAAAGTGCCCTTGTGGCCTACTTACTGAATAAATGTTTGAGTTTGAGTTTGAGTTTGACACAGACTGCACCAAGGCGTAGAGAAATGGATAACCTAAACGTCTCGTTGCTCAGTAGCGTGCCTAGATTTTTGGAGATTTTTGGATTCCCATCTTGAACAAGCAAGGAAACGAGCACGCTCCACGGGGCTGGTAAACGTTTCGTACAGGTGATCCCGTACCAGCACGCAGAGCGGCTCATCCCATTGTCGCTGCGAATGGGGAGCCGTGGGCAGATCAGAGCTGGGGCAATTTGCCCTCCAAAAGTCTATCGCGTCAGTTGAAAAGGAAATTTTGAGGTTAGGTGGGTTTTTTAAAATTTTGACAACTAAATTTTGAGTGCTATGTATCGATAAAATGAATGCGGTTAGAGAGATGATCGAAATTTTCCGGATGCCAATACCTCCATGCCTGATAGGAAGGGAGGCTTGGGCCCACTGATTGTTATCTAGATCGATGTTGATGAGAGATGAAAGAGTGGCCTTGATTATGTTGTCAAGTTTCTCCAAAAGGTCGGGATACATCCAAAGATTGCTGCAACGGAGTGCATAGGTAAATTTTGGGATGAAAAGGCAGTATTTTACAATTGTGTAGGCCATATGGGTATTGATTTGTCGCAAGCGGTCTGAAAAGGTACAAAATTTTTGACAATTTTCATTAACAAAGTCCGGAAAAGATTCGTCTAAAACAGGTGACCCTAGGAGATGAAGAGATGAGTTGTCTATTGTTTTGATGTTTGCCAAACAAAGTTAAAAATCTCCGGTATTCGCTCTCTAACTTGGGCCAAAAGGGTACCTCTGTCGACTGAATTGAACGCATTTTTTACATCCACTTTTACCAAAACCTCACAATGTTTTGCATCAATGAAAGTTTGTAACGCATGCACCGCCGCCTCACAACCACCTTTCGAACCAAATCCTACTTGGACAGCTTGAAAGTAGCTGGTTAGTTTACTTGATACAGCTGCACAACAGCATTTCGCTGTCAAGCGACGGTAGGTTGAACCGACCGCTATTGGTCTTATCCCACCATCTTTTTTGACCAATGCGCATAGATTGGCACCATATTTAAGGCAGTTAGCTCTTTAAGCAGTGAGGCGCCGGCTTCACCGCATGTGTGGCTCAGGAGGTCCTTCAAGTGTTGGGGGGATAAACCGTCAAGACCTCCAGCAGAGCCATTCGGAAAAGAAAAAACAGATTTGTAAATGTCATCGGAGCATACTTGGAGACAGGAGCCAGAAGGTTCAGGAGGATCAGGGAGAGATAGATTTTCATCTGGAGAAGGGTGTATACTATGTAGGGCTGCGAGAGTATCAGCCGTGTTTGGAGCCATTGTATCGTTAGAAAATAATAGGCGGGCGGCTCCTTTTATGTTTCCTTCCCCTATCTTGGTTTCTACAAGACAGGTTAAAGAGAAATTTTGTTTATGGGTGGACTTTTGCAGATTATGTATGTCATTGGGCACGACGCAGTTCTGTTTTATTAATGAACTTAAGGAAACCCCTCTGTGTGTCCTGGTTTATATGTAGAACTCGATAGGGGAAGGTAAGAAGGTGCTCCCATGATTCCTGTGTATTTTGGGTAATGGCGGATTTTATATCTATCGAAAGTTTTTTGAGCGACTTGAATGCGTGCGCTACGAGGGATGCGTTTGATAATTGGAATGGTTTATGTCAGAGTGCTCAGTTTTTCTGAGAAGGACTGTACTTGTGTTGTGAGGAGAAAGGGCTGCGAATTAGGAATAGTAAGAGTGGCATGTGTACGACTGATGTGTATGTTTAAACCCTTTTGGCCTCTAAAATAGCGGCTGCATTGTGAACACGGATCAAGGTCCTGCACAAGAAGGGGGGCAGTGTTTATCTGGGGACCCGCATTGGAGCAGCTAGCGCTCATAGGACAATAGTAATTAACAAAACGTGATAAAAAAAATACCACTACAAGAAATCGTGGCAAAACTAATGACTTATGCTAAAATATTTACATTGTATAAGAATCTAATAACTAACAGTAAGAGTACAGTAAGATAAAAAGGATATAAATTAAAACATCAATAGGAGAAACGTTGCGGTCCAATTTGTCTTGCTATGTCGCTTGAGCAAGGCCGATATCACTCTCGATCACGAAACAACATAATTATTTCTTGTCACGAAAATAAGCACGTAGAGACATAGGCACTTTTAAAATGCTAAATACATAAAAGATAGTTTAACACAGAATAAAACGTTGTTTATAAACATGCAGAACAGTTTTTCTTATAGAGTTGACAGATGTCATGTTGGTCGATGGGCTGCCTCGCACCAAAACGGCCCGGGCAGCGGTCTCCGCTGAGAAAAACCTCTGCTGACTCGTTAGCATACTAGGCCAAGCAAATAAGATGTATAAAAAGTGTTTTGAGGAATTAATTCCCAGCAGGATGGAAATCGCTTTAATACCTGTATGTGGTCCTAATTGCATGTAATCCGAGTTTGCCCAATCCCACGAGGTGTGCATAACTTTTTAGCGAAATGTTTGTTCTTTGTCAGTTTTTTGCTTGTAGCTCGAAAACGATACGTCCGACGGAAAATGTCATTCATTTCAATATTAAAGAGGGTTAAATTCTGCGTCGATTGAGATCTTTTAGTTCGGTTCAGCGGTACAGCCGAAATCAAAAGTTATAAACCGGGAAAATGTCTCATTTAATTGAAAAACTAATATTTTGACTTCCATACAACATATCTTTGAAACAGATGACTCCTGTTGAAAAACCTATAGAATAAAAGTTGTAGAGAATATAATTTCGCGTTATATCGACATCTCAATTTTCAAATATAGTGATTTTGATTGACTAAATTTGGCATGAATTTAAAATCAGTTTTTTATAAACTCTTCTGAGTTGCATATTTTCCATCAAATATGATGTGTGACGCCTACATTTAATGCATCGTTACAACTAAGAATATTTCAGTGCAATTTTTTAAATCGTACCCAATCAGAAAACTATTTATACACTGTGTTTTTTTTATTATTTCTAAATTCCAAGGGTACATTCCTGAGAATCCTTGAATCAGTTCAGTGGATATTGATTCCCCATACAAATAACTTTTTGCCCCCTTTTCACGCCCTTCACTATCCCTGAAAGGTGTGAAAAGGGGGCAAAAGTTCTTTGTATGGGGAATCAATATCCACTGAACTGATTTACTGGGATAAAAACTCCCCAGAACTCAAACTACTTTCATAGGTACCAAATTTCATCTAAATCGGTTTAACTATATTAATAACTCTTCATACTAACTTCTTACCCACTTATCAGCCCCTTAAGAGTTGGTATTTTGGGATGAAAACTACTTTTTATGTACTTTTTACGGACTCAAATTATCTCAATCTCTATACAAAGTTTCATCTAAGTAGGTTCAGCAGTTACTGACTGATTCCTCAATCGGTCCCTTTAGGGATTGTTCGGTTTACCGAACAATTGAAAACTAGACATGTCAATGTAATTCCATTTCAAACATTAACAGCCTGAGATACACGGGAAGCATATTGTATTGACTTAACACACAGGTGCATCATTTTGTAGCGGTAAATAATTTAATGTAGGTTTACACAATTAGAAAGACATAAATGAAATATCGATTACCTCAGAACTGGAGCGAATTATGACACTGGCGTCTTTGAGAAATAAACTTAAGTTAAGCTCAGAAATATGTCCGTGAAATTACCGGAAATAAAAAAAAACACGGTGAATAAATAGTTTTCTGATTAGGTACGTTTTAGAAATTTACACTTAAATGTTCTTAGTTGTAACAATGCATTAAATGTACGCCTCACACATCATATTTATGGAAAATATGCAACTTAGAAGGATTTAGAAAAAAACCGATTTTAAATTCATGCCAAATTTATCCTTTTAAATTGACTGAATTTGAAAATTTAGATGTCTATATATCGTGAAATTGTATTCTCGTCAACTTTAATTCTATAGATTTTTCAACAGGAGTCATCTGTTTCAAAGATATGTGGTACGGAAGTCAAAATATTAGTCTTTCAAATAAATGAGACATTTTCTCGATTTATAATTTTTGATTTTGGCTGTACCGCTGAACTGAATTATAAGTTAAGATGCTCATTCGACGCAGAAATTAAACATCTTTAATATTGGTATACATGACATTTTCCTTCGGACGTACCGTTTTCGAGCTAGAAGCAAAAACTAACAAAGAGCAAAAATTTCGCTAAAAAGTTATGCACACCTCCTGGGATAGGGTAAACTCAAATCCCATGCATTTATGACCAGGTGGAGGTATTAAAACGATTTCAAGCCTGCTGGGAATTAATTCTTCAAAAAAACTAATTTTCTTAGCCTATACGTGTATACACGTATGCTAGCCCTCTCAAAGACAAAGCCGTAAAATATGATAGAATTAAATAATATTTCCGGGAGATATCGGTTTAGGTGCTTGTTTATCTGTTGCTACGTTACGTATATTGCAACTTGTTTTAAAGTTAGAATACGCCTCCAGGTCCAACTTCAATACAACTCCCATGCATTAACTACGAAATACAGCTAGCGCCTAATCACTAAAGTTTCAAGCAAATTTTGATATTTCTGAGTCAGAACTCAAAATTAACTTGAAACTTTTTCCAATGCAACTCCAAGAGAACTTGAATGTTGGTTGATTATTTTTTGTGTGTAGGAGTTATGTTTGAGACATATTGTGTTTTAAATGTATTTTTTATGTATTTTAAAATTAGAATACGGCACCAAGAAAAAGGGTCTTAATACGCATTTTACATGACTTGAAAATGCTTATAATAAGTTTTATGCAATATTAATCATGAATTGAACATTAAAACTTATACAATACGACGAAAATAGCTACAGCGTAAATGAAACAAGTCAAACAGAAGTCATCAACGATATTGACAAATAGTTTACCATGATAATTATGTAGTTTATTATCCACAGAGACGCGTAATTTGTCATACCATCGCCTTCAGTAATTATAGACGGAGAGCTGGCCACGTTAGATATGACACAATAATGAGAGCAACAAAACCCCTCTGGCGCGTTTGCTATACTATGCTCGTTTCTAGATCTGGACATCTGGCAGCTGTAAAGTGGCGGAGTTCACAGAATGCAAATAACTTGAAGAAAATAAATTTTAGGGTTCTGGTTTTGATACAATATTATGTGAAATTATGTAATTATTAGATTATACCATAGCCAGAAGTTTCCGTTGGAGGAAAGCAGTGCTAAATGATGTCTAATACAAGTTATAGTTAGTCGCCTACTGTTTTTGTTTCCGTAATAATACACAATGTTTTTTGTTCTAATTTTAAAATATAGGCCCTGCCCTCTATAAATGACACAAATTTGGCAGTTTTTACCTGTTTTAGTATTACTTTATTCAAACAGAAAATTTTTGTTAGTCTGTCACTCTGACCTATTAAAAGCTGGCCGGATCTATCAATAAGGATGGTAAAGCAATCTCACTAGTCAGGTTTCATTGCTCTTATTATTGTGTCATAACTGACGAAGCCAGCTCTTAGTCCATTACTAATTCCGAAAGAGAAGGCAAAAGGAAGGACTCGCAAGTATTGCTAGTTCAACCTGAAACTTGGGAGATCCCGTCCACTGTAATCCTGTCTCAACTTGTTTCAAGCTTAGAATTTGAATGTATTATTCATTTCTAAGGGAAAATGTCGGTTAATGGAAAAGTTTTACCACATTTTCTTCATTTATTTAATCAGTGACTGAATCCTTTTAAAACTTTATCACAAAAACTATTTACCCATATAATGTTGTTTGTAGCAGTTTTTGACTATTAATCATAATGATGTTCACGATAACTAAGACGCAGTCGATGTTTTAACAATTTCTGGGTTGGCTTTGTACCAATACTTGTAGTGGCTAGCCATTAGGGTTGAAATATGCCATTTACATATACGGCATATGCCAAATGTATCTTTTATTTCAAACATTCTTAATTAAAAAGGTTTAAATTTAATGATCATAGTATAAGCTACTTTGAAAACGTAACTCTATGTGCCTATTCGGTCCAACGTAAGAGCCACGGTAACGAAATTCATTAAAAAATAATCATTCAAAAGTTCGGCTAATTATCATTCTTCAACGTGCCAGCTACATGGAAATTACTTTGACTTAAGACGTTCATCAGCCTTTGAATGAAACTCAGTAATAAATTTGAACTTCCTTAAATTATATTGTTGGTTTCTTTGTGCACCGCAATACTTATTATCCATTTATAGTCTTCTTTATTCCTCAAAGGAAAAACATAAAGAAAGGTAAATATTATTTCGGCGGGATGAGAAACAAAAAGGAATCTACGGGGAAAGTGTCTTTGACAAGACATGGATGAGTGAGCGAGGTTTCAAATATGGATTGCTTTACAAATACTGGGTTTCTGCTGAACGATATAAATTTATGTTTTCAAACCGAGTTCACCCAATATGGCCCAGGCAATAGAGGGTTTGACCTCGCATTAACTCCTCAGTCCAAAAAAACTTTACAGCATGATAAAGTGTCAGGAGTAGATGGTATATAATTATTTTTCCAAAAAAAAACAATTGTCCTAGTTGGGTTTTTTTACCTAAACTCTTATATCGTCTATATTTACGTTTGGAAAAATGCTCAGTCTAATTTTATTTCACCAGAAATATTGACTTAAAGTATGTAATCAATATTTAAAATTTCAAAAAAAAATCCATAACGTACTATATTTTTAACCGACTTCAAGATTTGAAAAGAGGAGGTTCTCAATTCGGCGTGTATGTTTTTTTTTTTTTTTTTTTTTTTTTTATGTTTGTTACTCCATAACTCCGTCATGTCTGAACCGATTTTGAAAATTCTTTTTTTGATTGTAAGTATATATATACAGATTGGTCCCGTTTTTGTCAAAACGCAGTTCTGATGATGGGATCCATGAGGAATCGAGGGAACTCCTCAAATCTTAAAGGCATACATATAGTGATTTTTATATTTTTATCAACAAAACCATCATTTTCATTCAAAACAGTGACATTGGATGAAGTAGAACTGCTGATGATGATCAGAACGGAACTCTTCAACGACGCATAGTTCACGTTTGGCGATTCGTCCTCTTCGCTGTGTTTGTTTAGCAAGTTTAATTGTCAGAACAAATGTTCGTCCAGCTCAAGTTCTGATGATGGGATCCATGAAGAATCGAGGGAACTCCTCAAATCTTAAGGGCTTACACATAGTGACTTTTGTATTTTTATCAACAAATCAAGCATTTTCATTCAAAAGAGTGACATTTGATGAAGTGGAACTGCTGATGATGAACAGAACGGAACTCTTCAACGACGCATAGTTCATGTTTGGCGATTCTTCCTCTTCGCTATGTTTGTTAAGCAAGTTAGATTGTCAGGACCAATTTTCGTCAAGCTCAAGTTCTGATGATGAGTTCCACGAGGAATCGAGGGAATTCCTCAAATCTTAAAGGCATACATAAAGTGACTTTTGTATTTTTATCAACAAATCAAGCATTTTCATTCAAAAGAGTGACATTTGATGAAGTGGAACTGTTGATGATAATCAGAACGGAACTCTTCAACGACGCATAGTTCACGTTTGGCGATTGGTCCTCTCCGCTGCGTTTTTTAAGCAAGTTATTTCATTGTATGGAATCTAAGTGCACCATCTATCTACAATAATCCTTCACCGGCTACCCCCATTGAAGTCGGTTTTTTTTTCTTAAAAATTATTTTAATAAAATATATTATTTTTGTGTAACTCACATCGGAAATTAGCTCCGTCACTTTTCTTTACTGAAGTGACATTAAATGTACGTTTTCTACTTAAGACAAACAATTTCCAAAAATTTCATTATCAAACTTTTTCAGTATAAAAATTAGCTTATTACTCGCAGTAGAATATTGCTCCGTCAATATTTTTTTTAAATTATATTTCCTTTAAGACTTTTCTTTCGACTATAAAAAAATAAAAATAAATATCCTGCGTATTAAAAAGTTAAATCATGTGACAAATAAAGATTTATATTATTTCACTCGTTAGTGGAATGCGCACGTGCGGGGATGCCTCGCGAGGGGCCATGCGCAGCGTGTGTAAGCACTTTGACTAAACAATGTTGCTCTAACTACTTTCGCTCAAAGCGTGTGACTTCCTATACACTTTTTTAATGATCCTCTTTAATAAACTCAAACAAACAGTTTACATTTATGGTTTAGCACGTTACTAAAATGTACATATATTAACACTACATGAATACACCCATACTGTTAGCAATTTGATATAATTCGCAGTGGTGCTAAACGCCTAGTCACAGAGTAAATAAAAAAGTACGCCAGTTGTAATATATTTCACTTTTGACTACGGCGAAGATAAAAGGAAGGGTTATGATTTTAGCAGTCTATGCTCAATTGAGCCGTGGTAAAAGCCGAGACAAACGCTGGGGAATTGATGATGAAATGTTGTAATTATAAAAAAAACCGGCCAAGTGCGAGTCGCACTCGCACCCTGATAGTTCCGTACATCACACAAATTTAACAATCCCTGAACATTGCTGTAACGAATAGAAGAATTGGATTAAGGACAAACTTTGACTTTCCCTTGAAATCTGTTGCCTCCAAACAGCGACATAAATCGCGATTAGTTTACCAACTGCGTATAAGGTTGTACTTACAATTTTTGGATTCCGTACCTCAAAAGGAAAAGGAAGTATTATGCAGGGCGGGTAGTGAATTAAATATCAATAGCTAGACTTTGTGTGTGAAAAAAGTACGCCAGTTGTAATATATTTCACTTTTGACTACGGCGAAGATAAAAGGAAGGGTTATGATTTTAGCAGTCTATGCTCAATTGAGCCGTGGTAAAAGCCGAGATAAACGCTAGGGGAATTGATGATGAAATGTTGTAATTATAAAAAAAACCGGCCAAGTGCGAGTCGCACTCGCACCCTGATAGTTCCGTACATCACACAAATTTAACAATCCCTGAACATTGCTGTAACGAATAGAAAAATTGGATTAAGGACAAACTTTGACTTTCCTTTGAAATCTGTTGCCTCCAAACAGCGACATAAATCGCGATTAGTTTACCAACTGCGTATAAGGTTGTACTTACAATTTTTGGATTCCGTACCTTAAAAGGAAAAGGAACTATTATGCAGGGCGGGTAGTGAATTAAATATCAATAGCTAGACTTTGTGAGCTATGCTGCCAGAGCAATGTTTTTAACATGCATGCGTGTTGTGTAGATGTGTCATATGGAACAAATAAAATTATCTTGTAAATTTTTGAATTGTGTTTTTCTTTAAGTTAAAAAAAAACTAATTTAATAGGTACCGTATAAGCTCCTAACTATGGTCCAAACTAGTGTAAGGTCAGATTTACATTTTGTAAGTTTTGCTTACGTAAGTAGGAATGCAGCTATAGATCAGAATGAGAGACGAATATCACTATTTCATTATAGCCAATAGTTTCGTCCCTTCTTATATAAGCAAAACTTATCAGTGTGAATCCAGCCTAACTACATTATTAGTTTAATTACGCAACAATAAGGCATACAATTTTTTATAAATGGTAGAAAAAACTCAAATTAAGCTGAAATACGCAATGAACTTGTAGACCATAGTTGTAGTAGTCCTAATCACTAGAGATCTTGGTGACTTTTTCTTAGTGTCACGCTGGTAGCCTATTTTTATTGAGCTGCATTGCTGTTTTTATCAAAGGAAACGAGTCACTAACATTTTTTTCTTAAATATTTGCAGAAATATTATACACCGTATTTTTTTAGGGTTCCGTACCCAAAGGGTAAAAGCAATTTTTTCCCTATTACTAAGACTCCGCTGTCCATCTGTCCGTCTGTCACCAGGCTGTATCATATGAACCGTGATGGTTAGACAGTTGAAATTTTCACAGATGATGTATTTCTGTTGCCGCTATAACAACAAATACTAAAAAATCAGAATAAAATAAATATTTAAGGGGGCTCCTATACAACATGCTTTTTTTGCCGTTTTTATAGATACTGGTACGCAACCATTCGTGTGAGAGTCCGACTCGCATTTGGCCAGTTTTTTTATTTACGTTAATTTTATCATATGGTATGAAGGAAACGAACTGGAAAAGTAAATTTAAAAAAAAGTTTTTTTTAACAAACAAAGATGTTAAATCGGTCACTAATGTAACTGTGGTGACGAAAATTTGTTCCTGTTGTCCCATAAAATAATCTCGCATAAAAGTTTTTCACTTGTCAACGATCTTAAATGGAAACTTCTAGGTCTTTCCAGCCGAGACCGGCTTAGCCTACATCTGTCTCAACTTATCGCCTCTTTGTATTGCGGGTTGGGGGAGGGGGACGTTCTGACATCCTACTGCCAGTAGATTGCCAGCGGGGACTACTTAAATAAGTAGTTATCCTGTCTTCGGAGTAAGTGTTCGAAAAAATCCATACAAATACAAATAATTTATTGTGCAGTCACCGGCAATAGTATCTTCCTACACGAAGGCCGCAAAAATATGTGACACGCTCTTATGGCCCTACAAATAAGAGCATGTCACATATTTTTGCGGCCTTCGTGTAGGAAGATACTATTGCCGGTGGCTGTACCTACGAAAGTGAGTATTATCAATGATGTGACATGTTACACATATGTTTGGCGTATATATAATAATGTTGATTCTATTACATGTAATATCATTTATCTACACCAATATCATAAATCCTCTATTCCGCGTTCGGAAACCGTACCACCATTATTTCAACCAGTAACGTAACATCTCTGACAGTGTGGTAAAAACGTATGAAAATTCATTACCCATGGTAACGTTACCAAGAATCGCCCTCTCCCCGAGCGCCGGCACGCGCCCGCGCGACCGCCGACACAATAGAGTTGGTCATGGCGATGCAATGGCGGTCATTCTACTGGTTTCCGAACACATCATTTAGGATTTATAATATGTTTGTAAATAAAGCAGTGTATGCAACCGTACGTAATTAGGCCTTAAAACACTCGTGTGATCTAATTATGAAACAGTTACATAAACTACTATTAATGTCTAATAATGTTTAAGTTATATCAACATAGGTGGATGCAAAGAAAATGAATTTAAAAAATCATACAGGTTGTAATAAAAATAGTGGTGATCCGTTTAAGGGCATAATTGGTATCGTATTGCGACTAAAAAAAAAGTAGGAGAAAATTTTTTTTAGTGCGAAAATGTTTTTTTTTTTGATGGGGCATGTCGTTTCGACCGACCAACCCTCTATACAAAACCATTTTTTTCCAGTTTTTCATATTTAAGAAAAACTAAGGAAATATTTTTTTTCACGGGAAAAAAAAATGGTGGTGGATTATACAATATTAATGTATGTCTATTGTCTATTTCACCTGTGATAACTGTAAAAAAAATTATCTGTGTGTAATATTTAATTGTTTCTATGTTATAAGTAAACTGAAATATATGTCATATGATATAAATCATTTAAAACAACAAAAGAAACAAGAGAGATAGTGGTGCCTGCTGGCCTCGGACACCGGAGGACTTGGTCATTGTTTCTGAAGCATATGACATCTATTTCAGTTTACTTATAACAAAAAAACAATTAAATATTACACACAGAGAAAAAACATACAGTTGTCACAGGTGAAATAGACAATAGAACAGACAATAACTTAATATTATATAATTACATTTACTAAATGTTCATGACATTAAAGTACATCTTATTTAAGAGTCGTTTATAAATACAACTTATGTTAAATAAATATGTTTAAATTCGGGGAAATCAAGAGTCTACATAAGTCATCTGGCAAATGCGCTGTTTCGCTTATACCTTGATACGAGTATATCCATTATGAAGAAATCTATAGTTGTAGAGCGGGGCGGGGGGGGCGAAGACAAAGAGTCGCGTGTAGCTGATAAAATTTATTGTTTTAGAGATTTACATGTACTCTGTCGTCTCTCTAGTGCTTACTTGTCGAGTATTACCCAGCTAGGTAGATGAGTACTAGGCCAGTAATTGGTTGTAAGGATATATTACTGGCCTAGTGGGTTACTGTCACAACACTAAAATGCTGAAACTTGGTTGAGGCGTATAGCATGCGTGCCTTTAGACCCTATGTCACTTAATCACTGCGCCATCTGTTGGTAGGCAGCTTGACTAGTGTCGAAGCGTAGTTGTATCGGTGCGTGCGGCTGCGCGGTGATGCGGATTGTGTGCATTATGATTATGACACTACAAGCGTGATCTGTCGGCGAGCAGTGGTGATGGTGTTCTATTTAGTAAGGTAATGATACTCTGGTGCTTCAATTAAATACTAAAATGGTTACTTAATAAAACGCCATCACAATATTTATTAAAATTATAATTATAGGAGTTAAATACAAATATCAAAATAGAAAATTCTATAATTGAAGTAACTTACTTCACTACTTTTTTCACTGACTATTTAATTGACTACTTAACATGAATAAAAAACAAAACTGGGCTGAGCAATTTTCCATGAAGTATATTAAATATACTGTGTTAACAATTTTTCTTTAAGGTTTTTTTTTGGAAATTCGTGAATATTATGCTAAAATACAACTGTACCACCACTGTTACAAACTTGACTGAGAAATTTTCCAAACAAAATGACGAGTGTAACCAATTATTTTTGAATAAAAGTAACAGTTTTATTTGGAATATTTTTTTGAACTTTTGACAGTATCTGTCAGGAATAAAAATAATTTGTTTAGTGAAAAAAACATACCCTGAGGAAAATTCCAGTACAAACTCTTAAGGTTTTTGTACATTTTGGTAAAAATACCAAAACTGACATACTTTTTTTTTTGGAAAAATAGTTTTTTGTGTTTGTTATGACCTATACTACATTCCAGCAAAAGAATTATCGACTGAGGAATTAATGCGAGGTCTCCATACAACGACCCGGTAGATTTCCCACACTACAAATGCAAAGTTACTATTTGGCATGTACATTGAAATACAGCTAAATATAAAACAAGCCTATACCAACGTAAAACCAATATACTTTTAAGTATTGTACATTTTTATATGCGTGTATGTAATTATTTGGTATCTATGATATAGATAGTATACCTATAAGGCCATTAAAAATAAACACCTTAGGATATAAACGACATATTTGCCTCAGCTCCATTTCACGTAGATAAAACGCATGTTTGAACTTCAATGCATTGTCAAAGAACGTAGACGAACGGGAAATATCCGATTCCTAGCGCAAAAGTATGTCACTATCTACATATAAGTACCCAAAGAGTCGATAAAAATATACATATTGTACATTTTTCAAATATGAGAAATATTTTCCGCACATCCGTGACAGAATACCGCAAAACTTTTAACACACGTTGCACGCTATTTGCACCTTACTTATATAATGTAGACTTGGATTAATATGCCGTATTAAATTTTATTTACTCGTAATGCACTATCAAAATAGCTACGTATATAGTAACAGAGAACAGTTAAAAAGAACTTGTTGGCTGTAGAAGTAACATCATATTTTATTTACAAATAGTACAAACGGGCAGCAAAATAAATTCATTAAATAAGTTGTGATGAATTAATAATAACATCTCTAGTAAAATGTACTTATCTGGACACACGCACTACCGCGTGTGTAGACCTACATGAAATAATTTAGTTTGCTTTTAAGATAAAGTCATCAACAATCGTCCTAAATTATTAAAATTATTAATGGGTCAATCACCTCATTCTATTTTATTATTTTACTAATAAACAAGCAGCTAACATTACGAGGAAGCAAAGATCGCTCAATCGTTTCAACCGCTCACTGTAGTGCTAAATCTGGATGGAAGCCAATATACCCTGACCCTGTTTCCATAGTTGTGGTGAGCGTAGGCGAGCAATCACCTCGAAATACCAGTATACCTGCGACTTTAAGATTTGTCAAACCATTTCTAATCGGAGATAACACTTAAACTGGACATTCAGGCGAGAGGTAGTTTTGCGATGGTAATGGCAGTTATGTCATTGAGGCGTGCCGAGGCCAAGGCGTCAATGTCAACCAAGATTAGGTTGCGATGTATTAATGGCACAGAAATCTTGACGCAAGACATGTAACAGGTTAACAACTCGTAACCCCGGTGACAATTTTGACTTGATTTAATTAAAAGTAGAAATTTTCTATTTTTGGAAACTTCGACTACTAAATAGGTGTTTTTCTGAAATACTACGTTTATCGTAAACAAGTATATGTCCCGCCTGATGGAAAGCGGTTTCCGTTGTCTATGGGCCGTCACACCATTAAGTGTTGCAAGTTAGAAGGATCCACTGTGTTGAGCCATCAACAATATATATTTCATTCCTCAAAAGCCTTTATTAGCCATAAAGGAAAAAAGAAGGTACTTTGTTTTCGAGATCTGGTTACCTTACAATTACTCGCCAGCAGGAAAATACCACTATTAGTAATAACAGTATATTTTTCCTTTTAATTGAAAATACCACATTGGTTTTGAGTATCCCATCACCATGTTTAGCGGGAAGCCGGCGAACCTCTCAGCGAATTTCGTTGACACATTTCAAATATATGCTGTTATAATTCAATACTTAAAATAAAATAGTTAAATACCCATAGAACTAATGGTAGACCATAAGACAATTAAATATTAATTGAGTTATAAAATTAGCTTATCCTTGATTTTTCAATGCCACGCTAATTTTTTTCATTGTAATGGACATCTATTTTAAATTTGTGGTATGTTACAATATTTGGTTACAAACACAGGTGAGCCTTAAATAAAGCCTTGTTATGTAAGTAGAACATTGTAACTTTGACTCTCTTGTATTCGATCTGAAAATAGAAAGCCTTCTTAGTAGCTTCTCAAGTTGCAATGCTCCTGAGGAAAGAGTTTCGTTAAAAAGCTTTTTGTGATCTACAGCGTTGGCGTCGTCTGATGTCTCTAAATGGCTTCTGCCAATTATCTTCGTACTGTTTTGCGCTGCAGTAGTTAAAGGATTTGTACAGCTGAATTAGTGTTAAAGATGTAAGATTATACATATAATTTAGAAACGTTTATATTATACGTACTAGGTAAACATATTTTATTTTAGTTATTAATGTGAACTTACGTGTACTTATTTGGTAATGATATTATTATAAATATAATAAATACTCTTTATTGCACACCTCATACAGTTACAAGCACAAATTTTACAATTAGATAAATTTAGGTAGAGGTAACAACAGGCGGTCTTATCGGTAATGAGCGATTTCTTCCAGACAACCTTTGGGTAGTGGAGACTAGAGAAAAACAATAAGCAGTAGGTGGTGCATAGACACAAAAGAGACGAAATAGATAACACAGCACATTCATATGAATATACATACTTAAATAAATACAAAATAAACATACATATACGTACATATATACATATATAATACACACAGTAAGAAACAACAGTGTCAACTTAAAAACCTAAGGAAGAGATAAATAGTATTCCTTAAGTTGCGATTTAAAGCTACCGATAGATTGCGCGCGTTTTATGTTGAGAGGGAGAGAATTCCACAAACGAACGGCCTGGAACGTAAATGAGCAATTATAAAATTTGGAAGATGAAGATGGCACTTTTAGGAGCAATTATTATTTCATAGTCAAAGCAATATTTTCATTGTATTCTGTTTATAAAATTAAAAATCCTAATATTTAGTTGTAACGGCAAACTAAGCGTTCCACCCTATAAATGTTTCGTCAGAAAATCACACAAAGCCTTACTAATACATTTTACTAAAAAAAAAAAACAATATCAGTGACAAAAGGGAAAAGTATTAAGTAAAAAGAGTATTGTAGCTTGTAATTATATAGATAGTAATGCTATAACAGTGTAATAAACTATAACTTTCCCTATAATTGACTCGAAATAGAATCCGATCATACAGCTGAAGGTAATAGGCAAACATATGGCGAAATTACATCAACTGATTATCTTTCAGAACCTCATGTATTTGCATTCGATCTTTATAAATAAAGACTTCATGTTATATGCGATAACTTTGCTTTTCGAATGGCTTGATTGAGTAAGATACGCAGTTGCGAAAGTTAGGTATTGATATTTCGGTATCGGCCGCAGTGCGCTTGGGCCTGAATTCAGGGCTTGACCTCATCCATTATTCAGGACGACGCTCGCTGGCCGAACTGCCTTGTGCTTAAGACAAAAGAGTCAAGTGAACGCAAGGAGCACGTGTAGAAAAGGTTTTTAGAGAATATGTTCATAAATCATGCATTTATTTGTAAACACAGGTTTTACAGTTCTTACATAAATACTAGGGTACCACCATGTTTAGCCATTATTAGGTATACAATTACTTATTAATGTCAAGATGGTGCAAGCCACAAATACTTATAATTTATACACAAATACTAACTATTGTGCTTTTTTGACGGACGTTCAAGAACAATATTAAAAAATTATAGCAAATTTTAATTTTTTATTTTTATTTTATTTTATAAGTTTCTAATAAATTTAGAAATAAGTTTTAAAAACGTAACATGTTATTACCTACCTACCATAAATTCATGATTTTAACTCGAGGTGCAGATAGTAGATTTTTAAATTATATTTGAGATTCAGTTCTAAGTCTTAAAAAAACATGGATGATGTTAATTTCGGTGGGGGCCTACATACTAATAATAAAATGATAAAAAATTTAAATTATATTAAGGGCCGTATTTTTAACACCGGATTACGTAAAAAGTATTTTTTATATTGAGCTCAATTTGATTTTTTAAATGCAAGTACGTAGGATAAAATAAAGTCAATATACAGGTTAGGGCGGTCCTTATATGGCAAAAAAAAATTTTTTTTCGATTTCTTTACGGGGCACCATTTCATATGGTTATTTAACATGAAAATCGCTAAGTATATTTTTTTCATATTTATTGTACGAAAATTAGGGGTCGCTACTGCAGCTTGAATTTTGTGAAATAAAATTAAACACACGTGTTACATTAAAAATCGGATATATTTAAAAGAAACACTTTCAAGTAGTAACAATTGCAATTACTTTCTCTAAATCAGATATTCTTACAAACTACACAATCTAGTATCCGTTACACAACAATAACACAATGAGAAAATTATGATAAAAGGGTGGAATTTTTGGCGTTGGGGTACTTTTTTCGGAATTGTTTTACAATTAAAAGCAAATACTGTTTTTGGTCTTCATTAGTTGTTAGGAGCTTGTTGTACTCCTCCATCAATGCCACTCCTCGTTCAGCGATGTCATTTACTACCCGCATCGATTGTACAATTTTTTTTGCAGCTTTAAATTCTTCGTCGTCTTCCCAATTTACAACATCTTTGCTCAAAAATCCTGATGATAAGCCAAGTATTTGGAAGAACCTTAAAGAGTTGCTTGTCACAAAGTCTTCTATATTTTTTTCCATGATATGTTTTGCATCTAGACTTATTCTCTTGGGACAATAGTCCAGCCCTTCATCTTTTAGTGCAATGACCATTTTTTTCTTGATTTCAATTGAAAGATTGTCGTCGAAAATGCAAATGGAACAAGTTCTTCACTTAAATACCATAAATGACCTTAAACCTTCTTCAACGCAACGTTAGCCATCGCTAGATTAATATTTTTAAAGGTTATTAGGTCTTTCAGCAGTTGTAAATCATTTCGCGGTGCATATTGCCCAGCAGGTGCTTCGAACCAATACTTCACGTATATGACGACAGTAAATGTACAAATACTTTTTATCGCTTTTTCTTCTCTTTTAGTCATTTTAAATTGATGCCGAAACATAAATAATTTTAAACAGTACATAGCTTTTGCCATCCAGCGAGCACGGTGAAGTCCAGCAGGCGTTCTGAATGAAACTCCACTCTCAGGTATTCCTCCCAAATAAATTATTGTGAGATTTAATAGCTCTCTGTAATCGTCACGCGGTTGGTATTCACGCAATTGATCCTGTCCGAAAGAAATCATTTCTGAAGATATATCGTCAACGTGTTTGGCTGACTCAGGATCAGAAATAACCGTCTTGTAATCCTTACAATCAATATTGGTCCAATCCTTTTTGAACCTTTTGAATATCAAAATTTCTGGGCCACTAGATGGACCAAGTGCCTGATTTGTGATGGCTTCTAACTTAATTTCCATTATGTGATGTCGACAGGCGAGCCAAATCATATCTCTTTCCATTTTTTGTTCCAAAATAACGCAGCATACGTTTCGCAGTCCAGTGTTTACTGCCGTTGTGTCAAAACATAAACATTTAATTTTGTCACTTAACCCCCATGACTGTACTGTTTCATGAACAGCAGAGGCACACGCTTCACCGGTTCCACGTTCAAGTTTGGGAACTGCTAACAGCTGATCTATTCCATGCCCGGACACTAAAATTGGTAAGCGATCTACCGTTTTATGTCCTGTTACGTCTTCAATAAGTTTACCATCCCAGTGAATTGTTAAGGGTAAGTCGGGTTTGAATTCTGTTTTTAAACAATTTGCTATGGTTTCACGATGCTTCATCCGCTGCCGGCGAATCGAAGAACGGTTGACATTAAACTTTCGAGGTTCTTTACACGTTTTCTTCAAAACAGATGATAAGACGATAGTAGCTTTTCTGTCAGATAATTTAGCGGCATCAAGACTCTCCGCTATGTTTTCATCAATCAAAACCTTTCTACCTCGCTTTTGTGGTGGCGGTGCTGGAAGTGTTAAAGGCCCTGCTTCCTGGTTCATGTCAGGTGTTGGCGTAGTATTTTCACTGCTAGATGAAGATGAAAACTTATTTATTCCTCGCAGAGCATTAATTCTTTGTTCTTCGCGTTTTTGGCGTTTTTGAAGGTTTTCTTCTTTCTTTAAGTTCAAAGCCTCTCTCTGCAAACTTTCTTTGTCCACAGTGGTCATAAAACCTGCCCGATTTACTCGTTGTTGCAATAAGAATTGTTTGTCTTCTTCGATGGTCATCATATTTAAGGCATTCGCGTGCGCAATATCGAACAATTGGTCTATTTGTTTTTGCCACTTTTGTTCTTTATCGGCTGTTCCAGCGGAGCGTTTTGAAACATTTTCTTTATTTTTTTTAAGTTTCTGCCACTCTTTAAAGTGATATTCAATTTTGTCTATTACATGCTTCTTTAATCTTGTCGGTATTGCAGCTTTTTGCCATATAGCCAAGACATAATTGGCAGTGTCCGTCGCAGAACGTCTTACAGTTCTTTTCTCGTCGATTTTAAAGTAAAAAAACAAACTAAGCACTTCACGTATTGAGGGTAATTTTGTTTGCTTCAAATTTGGTGTTAACTGTCCTATAAGCCAGACGTTAGATGTATTTCGCGTTGACACGCGTACGCCACTACTTGTAGACGCCATTACGACACTTCAGAACGATACGCTTGAAAATTACGTGCACACTGTCAGAAGAACGAAAATGGACTGAAGAGCGTCCCGTGCGCTCGCGTCACAGGGGTGTGATAGGGGGGCGGGGGTGCGTCAGTGTTTTGCTAGTAGGTTCCAGCACTTGATAATCATTTAACAAGTAAAAAATTAACAATGAAACCGCTTGAATAACTAGTCGGCTTGATTCATAACATTGTTATTTTTTACATATTTTTCAAAATTTTGACCTTCGGTAGCGTCCTCTAAAACTAGTTAAAAAAATTAAATAAAAATAACGTGGAATTAACTCACACTAAATAACAATTTAAAGAGGTGCCCCGTTCACTTTTCAAAAATGAGAAATAAGGACCACCCTAATACAGGTAGGTACATTATTTGTACATGTAATGTGATAGTAATTATTTGTGAATAAAGGTATCAAAATGAAATAATTTACGTCTACGTAAAAGTTGCCATGAATAACATTTCCATTTGTTCACAAAGTCCTCTAGAAAGAGTACCCAAGTAACACAGGAAGCATTATAACGTATCAATAGTTAACTTATTTAGAACTTAAGGACCGTATAAACTCTTATATACGTTCACCGAGCAACTTGTCGCATTATATGATGCTTTGAGCTGTAAAACGGTTGTATAATGGCATATCTAAATGCTTTTGTAAAACCTTTAGCTTTATTGCAGCAAACCACAACGCAACTGTACAGCTTTCAGCTGTTTAAAAGCAATTAAGTGCTTTAGGTTCTACAATAGCATTATATAATGCTTTAAGCTGTATAACGGTTGTATAATGGCATATGTAAATGCTTTTTTAAAGCCTTTAGTTTTAGTGCAGCGAACCAAAATGCAACTATACAGCTGAATGCTGTACAGTTGCGTTTTGGTTTGCTACACTAATGCTTCGATGTGTTTTAGTGCCTTAGGTTCTACAATAGCATAAATAAATGCTTAATGCTGTTATTGAGCATGAATATTAGCCATTATAATGCCACGTAAATCCAGTATACAGCTTTCAGCTGATTTTAGTGCTTAAGGTTCTACAATAGCATTATATAATGCTTTAAGCTGTATAAAGGTTGTATAACGGCATATATAAATGCTTTTTAAAGCCTTTAGTTTTAGTGCAGCGGACCAAAATGCAACTGTACAGCTGAATGCTGTACTTGCTTGCTTGAATGCTTCGGTGTAGTTTAGTGCCTTAGGTTCTACAATAGCATAAATAAATGCTTAATGCTGTTTAAGAGCATGAATATTAGCCATTATAATGCCACGAAAATCCGGTATACAGCTTTTAGCTATTTTTAATGCCTTAGGGTGTACAATAGCATTTATAAGTAGGTAATACATTCCTAATGCTGTATAATAGCAATAATATAAACCATAATAAAGCCAAGTAATTCACTATAAGGGGCTGTTCATAAATTACGTCATTTCAAATGGGGGGGGGGGGGGGAGTTCTGGACATCGGATGATGGTAGCATGACGTAGGAGGGGGGGGCGGTCATTCCGAAGATCACATCATCTCTCGCATCTTTAAAAAGTGCTTCAATATGTAAAAAAAGGTTAACTTTTAATGCTATAAAATATTATCTACTAAATAGTTTTTTATTTTACAATTAAGCTAAAAACGCATTTTTTTTAAATGATGTCACTTTATTTGGCAGGGGGAGGGTTGGATCATTTTAGGGGGGGGGGGGGTAAAAATCATCAAAAATTGATAACGTAATTTATGGACAGCCCCTATACAGCTTTTAGCTGTTTTAGTGCCTTAGGGTCTACAATAGCAATTTTAAGTAGTATATAATGCTTAATGTTGTTTAATAGAATAATTATTCACGTATAATGCTGTAGGCATTAATAAGCTTTTTTTAAGGGTCATTGAGCTGCTATTGGACTAAGAGCTAGCCACGTCAGATATGACACAATAATGAGAGCAACAAAACCCGTCTGGTTAGATTGCTATACTATTCTTATTGCTAGATCCTGGCATCTGGCAGCTTTTAATGGGTGGAGGTCACAATGACAGACTAGCAAAATGTTTTAATTGGAAAATAGTAATACCAAACTAGGTAAAAACTGCCGAAGTTGTCTCGGTTATAAAGGACAGCGCCTATATTTTAAGGGGCTCCCTGGCGCCAACGACCTTAGATCTGATTCCCTTAGTTTTCTAATCGATAAAAAACGTTAGACCAAAAAATATTGTGTATTATTACGGAAACAAAAACAGTAGGTGACAAACTATGAACTATATTATACATCGTTTGGCACTACTTTCCCCCAACATAAACTTTTGTATAATTTCTTTTAGTATTGTATAGTATTTGTATAGTTTCCCATAATATTGCATCAAACCCAGATCTCTAGGATTTGTGTTCTTGAAATGGTTTGCATTCTTTGACCTCCACCACTTTAAAGCTGCCAGATGTCCAGATCTAGAAATAAGCATAGTATACCAAACTGACTAGAGGGGTTTAGTTGCTCTCATTATTGTGTCATATCTGACGTGGCTAGCTCTCCGTCTATATAGACCAACGCCATTTTGTAAATAATTTATAACCTAAAAATAAAATCATGCGGACCTATTTATACAAGGAAAATACCTATATAATAATGAAATAACTTAATTTAAGACTGTTCAACCAACACTATTATGTTAATAATGCAAAAATCGTTCTAAACGAGGATTACACAATTGTTTTGTTTATTTGACGCATATCTTTTTATAATATTTTATAGCAAAACCACAATAAATCAAAGGCGCGTGAAAATCTTCAATGAAACTTATATACACATTTACAGTGAACTATATTGCGCAGTAATATTTGAAGGATATAATAACGTAAAAGAGTCAAAAACTTTTATACATTTTGTTACGATGCAAACAAATATGACGTGTCACTCATTCAGTTTTTTGTACCGTCTTCGTCCATTTTATATTGCGAGACAAAGTAGTTAAATCACAACGTGCATTGTATTATAACATTTGTTCCGTCGGTATTAGAGACGTTTTTGCATTGACGTAAGGTTTATTTTACTACACTCTTATGCTAGTATAAGGCTTTTGTATTGCGATTGGCAACTTAATCGAGCGTACTAATGCTTCTTTACTGCGACTAGCAACTTTTTTGGCCGTATTAATGCTTCTTTAATGCGGTTGGCAACTTAATAGAGCGTACTTATGCTTCTTTAATGCGATTGGCACTTTCCATGACAACGATAATGCTAATAGCGCAGACATAATGCGCCTGTAATGCTATTAAATGACCTATATAGGATCTCAAGCTGGGTAATATGTGCCAATTTAAGACCTATATCAGCACTATATACGTTTATAATGCTACTATAAAACGAACACAAAATGCTAAAAGCATACAGATATGCTGTAAGACGGCCGTTATACTGCTTTGATGTGTTACTTGGGTATTGAATGGTACCGTCCTAGCTTTGATTTGCAAAATTTTAACGTTAATTAAAATTTTGAAAATGCATGTTCTGACACGACAAAGATTTAATTACTTCATATTCGAGGTAGTCATAGTTAATCCAGGATTTTTTTAGACTTGTTTATAATGTTGGCCCAATGAATAATCCAAGTTTGTGACTTCGAGCGCCGAACAAAACGTCAAAAATCGACAAATCGATTTTTTTTTTACTTTGGTGATTATGACCCTAAATCACGGGTTATTGATAGTACCTTCGCAGAAAGTATTTTTAATGATGAGTCATCATTAAAAATACTCATTGATGACTAAATTTGCTACAATATGATATGAGACTAGAATTATCTTGTGGTGGCCATCAGCACCACCGCCTTATCGCTAGCCTTTGCTTACGCGCGCTCCGCTATCTAGAATTGTTTAGCTTCGCGCCTTCATTCATTTCTTCACTATCTATCTTCTTCAAACCTTTTTCGAATAATTAAGTACTGCATATAAAGCTGATTGTTATATAGACCCACGCGTTTAATTTATTCACCTAAGAGTAGGGGTCTATAATCTCTATAGACCCAATCATTTCCGAGATAAAGCTTTTCACAATATAACCATTTTTCCCAGAACCGTTTACCCTTTACCCTTCCCCTTCTCTTTTAGGAAAAACGGTTCTATTTTGAAAAGCTTTATCTTGGAAATTATTGGATCTACAGAGACAATTTTAGTCTCATATTGTAGCAAAAGTCTAATTTAAAAATGTTTCGAAAAGGTACTGTCAAAAACTAGTCTTTAGGGGTTATAATCGCCAAAATCTGAAAAAAATCTGATTGTTTTTTGACAAAGTTGCGTTCGGCGCTCGAGGTCACAAACTTGAATTATTTATTGAGCCAACATCATAAGCAAGTGTGCAAAAAATTAGATCTACCGGATTTGACGCACATGATAATTGTATAAAGTTACTGGATCAACTTCATGTGCACAACTTTTTTTGGGAACCTTTTTTTGATTTTCTCAAAGTAATGGATGTGAATAACATACCTGTTTTCACAATAGACAAGGGTCTGCGTAAAAAAAAACATTTATTTTTTCTGTTGTCATATGTCCTTATTCTTAGTGACTAACTCCAAAAGGTTTGTGGAATGACGTAGGTAACTCTTCCACAAAAAATAAAAATTAATCAAATCAGATATTAAATTGGAGACAAACATTATAAATGAAAACTGATTTACTCAGCCGATCATTATCAGATCACAGACAAAGCTTTATTTAAACCACGCAAGCATAATATTTTCGCATTGCGACAAATTTACCTATTCAAAACTTTTCATCTATTTAACAAAGCAAGGCCGGTTTTAAAATAACAGAATGTACCTGTATTCAATCAATGACAATTAAGACGATTGTCGCCGGAGTGTCCTTGAGCGTTTGGGCGCTCTCTACCCGCGCCACCCGCGTACCCCTCTCATTTCGATCGTGCGTAAATCCACCGCGATGCACCGCAACAATGTTCAAAGAATATGACTTTACTCAGAGGCGCGCGGGCAGCTTTATAATAATTATAATCCTTTTGCGGATGTTTTGTGATTTGAATATTGTGATAAAGTACTACGGTGACATTTTTAGAAATGCTACTTACCTATTAAATAAGATAAGTAATAACGATCTCGATTAGTAGATTTTAATGTAAAAAAATAAAATCCTAGATTTTGAATTTAAAGTACAGTGACCGGCAAAATATTTACGAATTTACGAAATATGGTTAAAAATATTCCGCATATCAGAAAAAATAAAAAAATACTGACTATTATAGCAAAAAAAAACTGAATGCACATGAAATCGGTGTTTTCATGTGAATTTGGATTTTTTTTGCTGTGCAAGTGAGCTTAATAGATGGTTATTTTTTGTTGCGATTTTAAATATTAACCGTAAAAATTCACTTAATTACGATAAATTAACAAAACTAAGCCTGTTGCGAGTTGCGTATAGTAAAAATGCACATGTAAGGAGCGGTATTTGTGCACGAAATCGTCATACAATTGTCATGAGAGCTGTAAGCCCATTAAATTTAGATCTTTAAAATATAACACAGCGCAAACACTTCTTAGGGTTCCATAGCCAAAATGGCAAAAACGGAACCCTTAAAAGTTTTTTGAAACATGTCCGTCTGTCCGTCCGTATGTCAAAGCCATTTTTATTATAAAACATATATTACTGAAATTTTATCTAGAGTTGTGTTTCATGTGCCGCTACTTAGTTTTCTGGCTTAATTGCTAAAAAACTTTTAGGGTAGGCACTCCATATACATACATATGCCAAACTAAATGTCAAAAATATATTTTTTGTAAATATGAACATGTTGTATGATACGGTTTTAAAAATATTTTATATATATAGAGGTTTTTTAAAACTGTTTTATTAAGTCAATATTTTCAGAAATATTTGTTCGAAAGTCTAAATATAATAGGCTTCCCATCTAACTTTTAATCCGTAAGTCTAAAAAATATGAAAAAAACCAAGAAGGCTTAGTACTTAATTTCTACGATAATTATTTCACATATTATCGGTTTATCCGTTTTTCAGTTATCTCCAAGAAACTACTTTCTACGGAACCCTACAATATGCGTGGTCCGATACAAACTTGGCCGGTCCTTTAAAGATATTTGATAGGTAGTATTAACCCTTACTAGTAATTTATTTATTTACTTTGTGTTGATAATTAATATAAAATTTGTATTTATTTCACCGACATAGTAAAGTCTTTTTTGCAGGCGTCCATAGGCTTTACTAACTAACTGCTTTCCATCAGGTGGGTCGTATGCTTGTTTGCCAGCGTCGTGGTATAAAAAAAAGCTTTTTTTTCCCTTATTCTTACATACATTGAACTCTTAAATATCAGTAATTTTTAGTAGAATCTCAATCAGGCTTTGCTCAGTGATAGTTAGTACACTGAAATTTGGTATGAGTATGTGTTTTAATTACGCCTACAAAGTGGTAAAACAATAACAGCCTTATTCATAAAAAATCCTTAAATGAGGTTTTAACCATCATATAGTTAAAACGCTATATAAGCCTAAATGACGTTTTAAGAAATGTGTGATTTATAATCTCTCCATAAGCCGACAATAGTAATTTCATTGATTCGACTCGTTATGTTGGCACTCTTGGCAAAATCATAGACAAAATCGTATCCCAATCGCAATTTAAAAAAAAAGTTTGACAGCGAATGTCAGTAATGACCGGGAAATCGGCGAAATAGAATCGAATAAATGCAAATACTAGTTTAGATAAATCTAATTTAAATCAAATAAGCCTTTGCATTGAAAAGACGAATCGATGCAACAAAAAAAGGGAGTAATAATTACACGTCAACTGTGTGCACGTCATGCAACAATACAAGGTAAGAATACCAATTCATTTACTTATAATTAGGTTATGTGAAGTTGATTCTTGCTTACCTTTAATGCTTTTAATGAATCTAACCATTGATATATCCTCCTCAGGTATTACTACAAGAGCAAAATATAAAAAAAAATACTGGATACAAACACCAACGCCTTTAAGATTGACCTTTTGCAAGTAAGTACAATACCTGCCCAAGTGCCCAAGTCAGACATTTTCACAGTAATAATTCTATACCAGTGCCTACAACTAATAACATTAGGTATACTTATTGTAAACCAGTTATATCTGTCTGATATCGCCTACAGTTAATGCAGTGAAATAATCATGTACTAACTATACCCAGAAGGATGATATTAAAGTAGTGAAAAATCAATGGTTAGATAATGTGCAAAATGTATTGAAACATATGCATTAGTCAGGTAGAATTTTATTGTTATTTTCATTCAAAATCCTTTTTAATATCACCATAATTGCAGAATATAAGTAGGTATTCCACATTGTGATGCTGTAATGTCTGTAAATGACTATATTATTCAGTCAATCAGTCAGATGCTGACAATAAAAGGCATCAAGCAGATGTATGTACATTAGTGTCATTTATTGTCAGGAAAATTTGACTACATACTTATGTAATAACTACTAATAAGCAGTGGTGATAGATAGAGATTAGGATGTTGGTCGTTCTCAATTAAATGTAAATGTATGGTTATAATATGTATGTAGTCACATCGATTTCTGCCTATTTTATAGAAAACTTCCATATCCTGGTATATGGAACAATATATATGAAAGCTAAAAATAAAAAAAGTGTTTGTTTAAAATTAATTTAATTAAATTTGTTGCATTCTTTTCAGATCAGCACTTATCATCAGCCGTCATCATCCACTGCCATTGTTAAGGCAGTAAGTCGTCAAGCATTAAACAGGAAAGGGCGACCAGGTTAAGAATCCACACAAATCCAGGAAAAGTCTACCGGCCCCGGACATATTCGAAGCCAAGCAGTCCTCAGCGGCAAGGCAATCAACTGAAACATAAAAAAGAAAAATAAGAAGCTACATAGCCTGATTTTGGTCAAACTACTGGTTCTGACCCCATAATACTCTCACACTCTTTAGCTTTGTTTTATTATTGAATTGTATGTTTAATTTTGCTAAATAAAATTATTTTATTTCATGAAGCTTTTGTAATGATTTTTAATGCTTCTCTCTCTGGGAGAATCTGTTTATTTAGTGGCATATTATTATTCAAGAGCTTAATCTTAGCCTATGGAGAAACCTGGTCTTCAGCAGAAGGACATGATGTCACGATCCTCAGCTCTGAGGGAACGACTGATGATGATGATGATAATCTTTTGGTAATAACATTTATGTTGCAATAATTATATTATAGTTTGTCCGGACAAACTATACCTCTGTGGTTGAATTGTAATGAACAACATCAGTAATGTATGTGCATTGATTGCCGCTTTAATACTTGTATTACAAATACCACTTCGTCAGGGCGACCCCTGACCTTGAGCAGTGTAAAGTATATAATATTACGACAAGTTGATAGTAAATGACAAATATGCTCACCAATACTTCTTTCTTACCTTATGTTATGATACATATTCCAAAATCGGCTTTCGTAGTTGTACCTATTCACATGCTCCATTGCCTGAATTGGCATTTTATAGCAACAATTACACTTCAAAAGTTCAGTCACTTTAAAAGATAGGTTTTTAATTTATTACATAAATAATAATATTTTTCACAAAACATAAAAATTGTAACGATAGGTAGCTTCCATTCAGTAGAAATCTTCTGATTTGTGTTCGGTGTCGCTAGTGTCAAAATCAGCTGACAATATTATGGCGGCCATTTTGATCCTTATCGAGGAGATAAAGAAGGGTCCTGGGTCATGTAACTTTTCGAACATTTGCAATAGGTTTGTAGAGCTTTTTAGAGATAAATAACGTTTATAAATAACGTTTTTGGGCTTCCGGACTTCAAGTAGGTTTGAAGGAGGTTGTAACTTTTTATGAATAAGGCTGTAAGCATCTGAAACACATTTTTGGATAGGTCTTTCAAGAAGAATAAGCCTTAAACAGCTTTTGGATAAAACGAATACTTTCGTAAATAATAGCTTCGAAAGTAAAACATGCTCTTTGATTTTTGAACCGTGGGTCCAAAAAATTTGGAAAAATTCCTGGAAGTGAGGCCATTGTAATACTTATCACGTATTTTCAATAAAAACTATATGGAATAAAATCGGTTGAGCCGTTTTTGGGTGATGCCTATAGTAAAATAACGTAAGTGCCACAAAACATCTCTTTATAAACTACCTTTTGAATGGATGTATTGTAACAGGCCGGCAACTACGGATCCTTACACTGAGCATAGCCCGACATTCTCTTGGCCGGTTTATATGCATTCCTTTGCAGTTTACTTCGCAATTTCTTGATTTGATAAAATAGTATAAAGTATAACATTAAAAATTGTGTTTAATCTTTAAAAAAAAACGCATATTACATTCGTTTAGAACACGGTATTCTTAAATAAATATGTTTAAATAAATTCGGTGCTTCGGAGTTTTTATTAAATTGGTTATTAGTCTATTGTATTGCAGTACTAGCAGATTTCCACAACTCGATGACTAACGCCTATTTTGCGTGATGCATTAGTCTACTAAAACATAATAATTGTAGTTTACTTACATGACCAAATTTGTTTTCAGAGAATTATGAGATTCATGATTTTTGTTTTTTCCTCCATTTTAATTTTATTTGTTTTTTACTCGTATTATAATCTAAATAAAATACACTTTTTATACGAACATACATAAACATGCATACGAGAACATTATCTTAAAAGATAAAACGTCTATACTTTATAGATTCCGGGAAGACACGTTATGTCCGCATCGCATGAACCCTCTGCAGTTATTTACAGCCTTATTCATAAAAAATCCTTAAATGAGGTTTTAACCATCATATAGTTAAAACGCTATATAAGCCTAAATGACGTTTTAAGAAATGTGTGATTTATAATCCCTCCATAAGCCTACTATAGTAATTTCATTGATTCGACTCGTTATGTTGGCACTCTTGGCAAAATAATAGACAAAATCGTATCCCAATCGCAATAAAAAAAAAAAGTTTGACAGCAAATGTCAGTAAGGAGCGGGAAATCGGCGAAATAGAATCGAATAAATGCAAATACTAGTTTAGATAAATGTAATCTAACTCAAAAAGCCCTTGCATTGAAAAGACGAATCAATGCAACAAAAAATGGGAGTAATAATTGCACAGTTGACTACAATACAAGGTAAGAATACCAATTTATTTACTTATAATTAGGTTATGTGAAGTTGATTCTTGCTTGCCTTTACTGTTTTTAATTAATCTAATCACTGATATATCCTCCTCAGGTATTATTACAAGAGCGAAATATAAGAAAAAATTCCGGATACAAACACCAACACCTTTAAGATGGACCTTTTCCTTTTGCAAGTAAGTACAATACCTGCCCAAGTCAGGACATTTTCACAGTAATAATTATATTCCTACAACCAGTGCCTAGTTACAACTAATAACATTAGGTATTCTTATTGTAAACCAGTTATATCTCTCTGATATCGCCAACAGTTAATGCATTGAAATAATAGTGTACTAACTATACCCAGAAGGATGATATTAAACTAGTGAAAAATCAATGGTTAGATAATTTGCGAAATGTATTGAAACATTCATTCAAAATCCTTATTAATGTCACCATAATTATTGCAGAATATAAGTAGGTATTCCAGATTGTGATGCTGTAATGTCTGTAAATTCTATATTATTCAGTCAATCAGTCAGATGCTGACAATAAAAGGCATCAAGCAGATGTACTTACATTGCTGCCGTTTATTGTCATGAAAATTTGACTACATACTTATGTAATAACTACTAATAACCAGTGGTGATAGGTATATATACCTTAGGATGTTGGTCATTCTCAATTTAATGTAAATTTATGGTTATAATATGTAGTCACAACGATTTCTGCCTATTTTATAGAAAACTTCTATGGAATAATATATATGAAGGCTAAAAATAAAAAAAAGTGTTTGTTTAAAATTAATTTAATTAAATTTGTTGCATTCTTTTCAGGTCAGCACATATCATCAGCCGTCATCATCCACTGCCATTATTGAGGCAGTAAGTCGTCAAGCATTAAGCAGGAAAGGGCAACCGGGTCAAGTATCCACACAAATCCAGGAAAAGTCTACCGGCCCCGGACATATTCCAAACCAAGCAGTCCTTAGCGGCAAGGCAATCAACTGAAACATAAAAAAGAAAAATTAGAAGCTACATAGCCTGATTTTGGTCAAAACTACTGGTTCTAGACCCATAATACTCTTTAGCTTTGTTATATTATGGAATTGTATGTTTAATTTTGCTAAATAAAAATATTTTATTTCAAGAAGCTTTTGTAATGATTTTTAATGCTTCTCTCTGGGAGAATCTGTTTATTTAGTGGCATATTATTATTCAAGAGCTTAATCTTAGCAAGAGAAATGAAAATGGGTAATTCTATAAGGTGTTTTGCATACAAATTATACCTATCCATTTTCATTACTCTTAAGTGTTGATAGTTATGCTGCTGTAGGCTAACCTTTTGGTAATAAAATAACACATTTATCTTGCAATAATTATAGTTTTCCCAAACTATACCTCTGTGGTTGAATTGTAATGAACAAAATCAGTAATGTATGTGCATTGATTGCCGCTTTAACCTATTGACCGCCACAGTCGGCTGTGGCCGACATCAAAAAGTTGTGCCATGGACGCCAACGACGGCTACAGCCGACAGGCTTTGTAATGCAATAGGGACCTACGCGGGCTTCCGCAAAGTTAAATTTCGCTTGACAAAACGCGATTACGTGGCGTCGGTGGCGCGTCATTTTTGTTCAATGCTCGGCGGTCAAAAGGTTAATACTTGTTTTAAAAATACCACTTCATTATCTTTAATTAAAGATGAATGTATATCTATTCCACATATTTTTTTCATATACTACCAGTTAAAGTAAGAATAGTGCGATGTTTAGCTTCAAATTAAATATGTTGACTGACACCATTAGTAAGAAGTTAGGTTAGGTATTGAGTTCATCTAAAGATTGGTTGGAGGCTGTTTTATATCAGGTATGTTAACCCTTTGAACGCCATACGTCAAACTGTAACATATCACTCACACGCAAATTTTACTAGCGCAAGTAACCCAATATAAACCTTACTTGAAAGTATGAAGGTTATACTTTGACTGCTCTTGCTCTCTGCTTGCTCTTGGCGCTGTGAGCATGAGAACTCATGATACCTTTAGGTGTTGTTAGCGTTCAAACGGTTAAGCATGTTAAGCATAAACTAGATTAGGTCCCAATGGTAACCTATCTGCCTCCTAATAGAAAATCTGTTGCAACTACTTTACTAACTACTTACCTGAGACCAAAACTAACCTAAATAGGTGAAAATTGTTTGCTTCTTATTTCATGACTAATGAAACTTTCGCACTCAGAATCCAACATGATGGCCACAACCACTCTGTAAAGAGTGTAATGGCAAAGAAGAAGAATGAAACTTTAATTTACTCTTTTTATTTGGAACTAGGTAGTTTTGCTCGGTTTCAATATTATGCAATACTGTCAGTGCGATGAATGGTGCCTACTTCTTTGGCTTGAAAATGATGCTTTACTTATATATTTCTATAAATAACATCCTGACCCCTGACCTGCAGTGTAAAGTATATACTAATACGACAAGTTGATAGTAAATGACAAATATGCTCACCCACACACTTCTTTCTTACCTTATGTTATGATACATATTCCAAAATCGGTTTTCGTAGTTGTACCTATTCACAAGCTCCATTGCCTGAATTGGCATTTTATAGTAACAATTTCACTTCAAAAGTTCACAGTCACTTATCTATTAAAGGTTTTTTTATTTATTACAATAAATAATATTATTTTTCACAAAACATAAAACTTGTAACGATAGAGTAACTTCCATTCAGTAGAAATCTTCTGATTTGTGTTCGGTGTCGCTAGTGTCAAAATCAGCTGTTCAATATTATGGCGGCCATTTTGATCCTTATCGAGGAGATAAAGAAGGGTCCTGGGTCCTGTAACTTTTCGAGCATTTGCAATAGGTTTGTAGAGTTGTTTAGACTTTTTATGAATAAGGCTGCTAGTCTTTAGGCACAGTAAGTCCGATATTATTGCTCACGGGCCAATCACAAGTATATGTAGTACAAGGGAAGCACGGAGCGACGAGCGACACAGCCTCCTCGTCTCAAAGCTAGCTCACGACTGCCAGCAACGCCGTTTTCGAGCTACCAACGCACGAAATGCGGAATTATGATCAAGTTGTTTAAGAAAATTTAATCAATTTAAATATCCTACGTTAAGTTTGTAGTGTTCTGTAGTACACATTTTTTAGTTCAACAATATTTAAAATCGAATAAGCCGTTCAGTAGATATAAGCAAAATTAACCGTAAAACGACATTTCGTTACATTTAAATAACGGAGAAACTATACGTTACACGAGTTATTCAAACGTTGACAATGTTGTACGTGAAATGGTAATTAACATATATTTTTTTCAAATTTTTTTAATGACTCGTTATTGAGATATATCCCTTAGAAAGTAACAGTTTTCGGCCACATTCAGCGCCTAGCGCCTTAACTAAGTAACTGTAGTATACCTATCTTATTAAAGTCATACCTCTCCCTATCTTTATGGGGAATCAAATTAAACATCAAATATGTAAAAGCACAATTGCTATACTGGTAGTTAATGACGATGACGATGGACGTCTTTTACTGGTCTTATTGCCCAAGGCGTTGTTAATTTCATGTCTCTGATTAAAAATGACATGTCAATAATACCTTAAGGCGACAATATATGCAAACACGTCAAATCGAGGTGTTTTCGTGCAAGGTTTTTGAAGAAAACAAACCACGTTGGAGCATGTATGTTACATTTTCTGTAGGGGCATATAGTTGGGTTCGGTCTACCGATACGTGCTTGGTCTTGTATAACATAATTAGGTATATATATCATCGTTATGAAACTGGTTTGGAGAAAACTTGTCGCAAGATTTATTTCGGTCAGAAATAATTCTATGTTGCGAAATTAAACATAATTACTTCTTAGCACATTACTAATGTTCTACCGATAACTATAGTCGTATTAAGCGCTTAATAAAGGTTTAAGACGCAAAACCTTGTAGAGCCTGTAATAATCAGAACTATGCAATTGCTGCAATAAAACTTATAGGCGTTTATTCTATTGCAGCCAGAGACATGTTTCTTGTGTCCAATTTGAGTAATATGATTAGTAATTTTGAGTGCGGAAATTCGTTCCACATAGCTTAGGTTATAGTACGCTTGCTTACTAAGTAGATATGTCCGAGTTCAAATCTAGGCTGATGTTAACTTTTTTGTTTATTTTTTTATCTCATTTCTCATTTATATTTTCAATCCTGATCCTAAGCGATTTATAGGTATTTTTGGACAAAAAAAAGTCAAATCATACTATAGTCAAGTTAGTAGTTAGTTTAATCTTTTTATTTTGACTTTTTTACCCAATATATTTAAACTACCAACTTATTAAAGAGACTAATTCATTATTCAATTTTTACAGTGGGTATGGGTACTTTTTACCATAGACGGCTTCGTCCATGTTTTTACCATAATTTATATTACAAGAGTGCGTTTGTTCGAGCAGTTTCCATCCGAGGCGACGTTGCCAGCTTACTCTCATTTGCTCATTTCGCTTCTTGCGTTGCGCTGTTGCAAGCTAGATCTATATTATGATATGAATGACGGATACATTGAATACAATCAAATGCGCTTGAAGTTGAAACACATTCGTGCATTTGTCAGTGATTTGTCCACATCATCGTGTTAGGTTGTATATCTCTCTCTTTACTATGGAATAAGAAAGAAACAATCGGCTCGGCTGTCCCGGCACTCTGCGATGTCTGGTCGCGCCATTAGGTTTATATGGTTTATTGCATGTTCGTTTTCGTACGATTTAAAAGATATGGTGAATTATTAATATTATTATTAGGTAGGTAAGTAGATATGGAATTAATTTAATCGTATAAGTATATATACCAATATAATTTCTCACAATCCCTAAAATGAAAAAAACAATAAGTAAGGTACGATGGGGTAAGACCGGACCATTTTTGACCTAATTGGTCAGCTTTCAGGGCTGACTTTTATGCTTTACCTTTGTAAAAATTTCTCGAAATATTAATCCTTGTTTCAAATCAGTATGAAGTGTACCTAAGCTGTTTTTCCTGTATAAATTTTCAAAATCTACTCCTTCTTCTTAAGATTGGACTATTGAATAAAATGTACTCTTAGTAAGTTTTTAGGTGCTAGTTTTCTTCCACTTATCGATTTTGCCAGCTTTGTAATGCAATAATAAATTTTGAAGTGCCCTTACTTATCGTTCTAGAGCTTATATGGTCTTGTTTAGATTAATATTATACGAGAATAAATCATACTCAAAAGGTTTTTTTATAATAAAACATTTTTTGTAAAAGTGGAGTATGTGTCAGTTTTCCGTCCATACTTATTGATATATTGATATTCAAGTTTTTGAAATAAAAGCTTATAATTAAAATATCAATTAAAGAATAAATAATTATTATCAATGGCAAATTTGACCTCAAAAAGTTTTTCCCATGTAGACGGAGAGCTGGCCACGTCAGATATGACACAATAGTCAGGTTTTATTGCTCTCATTATTGTGTCATATCTGACGTGGCCAGCTCTTAGTCCAATGAATTTGTAGCAGTTTAATCAGGTGGACGGCAACCCGGACGGGAAACTAGCATAACCACCCTATGCACGGTTTCAAATAATAGATATAATTATAAACCGCCTTTATTATGTTAATTCATAATAATTCAAAAACGAGTGAGTTAAACATTTTGAGAGTGGAAAGACAAGATGTTTCAAACCTTTGAAGCAAGATGTTTCAAAATTTAAAAATTTTAAAAAACGCTTTTGGCTATAATTCTTTTTTTTCCCCAGCCTACTTGAAGAGATATAATACGTATCCATACTAATATTATAGTGTGTCTGTCTGTTAACTCTTCACGCTTAAACCGCTCAACTGATTTAGATGAAATTTGGTATGTATAAGGGGATGAAAACGGAATGGAAGTTTATACGGAATTGTTGCTCCCTGTTGACTTGAAATAGCATACGCGCTAGTTTTATATTTGCTCTTAGATTTTACTAACTAGTAACTTTTATTTTGCGTTTTATTATGTAATTCCATATGGCTCATGTTAATTTCGCGCAGACGAAGTCGCGGGTAAAAGCTAGTATTTTAATATTGTAATGGATTTTGATATGATAAAACTTTTGAAATAGATGGCAATTAACCAAAACTAACCCAAATATGTACCCAAAAAACCGTGACGACCCTATACACGACACGATACAACTAATCCATACTAATATTATAAATGGGAAAGTGTATGTGTGTGTTTGTTTCTTTGTTTGTCCGTCTTTCACGGCAAAACGGGGCGACGAATTGAAGTGATTTTTAAAATGGAGATAGTTGAAGGGATGGAGAGTGACATAGGCTACTTTTTGTCTCTTTTTAACCCCCCACTTCCCTAAAATGGGGGGTGAAAGTTTGTATGGTTTGTTACCCCGAATTTAACGCGAGCGAAGCCGCGGGCAAAAGCTTTTATATGTTATTAACTTACTCGTGCTGACTTTTCGTGTTTTTGAATCTTTTGTGTAATTTCAATTTATAATTCTTATGTGAGACGACAAACGCTTTTATATTTGTCAATATTTTTAGTAAAAAACACTTATGGTATATAAATGAAAATGGTTAAAACATGTTAAAACATTAATCTTAAACTTTAGGTTGAATTAAGTTATTTGCTTTTTAGCTATGGTTTTCTGTAAGGTACTTCCCCAGTCGAGCTCTGAGCCAGGTCCAGATTTGAGCGTGATAACATTCGCTGAACTGTGCCTTACCACAGTTAGCGAGATAACATTCGGAGTGCCCATACCTCCCTTTTGGACATAACATACCCGTGTCTAAACCTGTTCCTAGTAACCAACTAGATACCAATTTAAAAAATGTTCACAGCAACAATTAATTGGATCCAGTCTTAAATGCCACGCAAAAACAAATCAAACCATTTTTTGTGACAAACAATTGAATTTATAGAACGAAACTTTTTTGTCTATAAAGATCACATGTATGCGCGACTTCGGCAGCAGATAGCATACATCCTCCATACTACCCTCTTGAACCTGATGTTTATTCAGTGTTGGGCGTAATTTATTAGATGGTACCTACTTTTGTAATGAATTAAATTGCTAATTAAATTACATGAAAATCAATTATATTAAGTAATTGAAATTGCTTGTAATTGAGATTACATGTCAGTAGTATTCCCGATTACATATAATTTGTAATTGCAATTACTTTTATCTTAACTACTTTTACTTGTAACTTCGATAATTTGAAATAATATACAAGTTCAATTTCTTTTTGGGTCAGTGGGGGCAGCTACCAGATCCCTCGCTGCAACGCGAAAATGGTCTTAGAAGACCTTCCCTCAATTTCAAATTAATCAATCTTCATTAATTTGAAATTGAGGGAAGGTCTTCTACGGATTTTGGAAAAAAACATACAGGATGCGAGATGAGGTCACATTTGGTAAACTTCTTTTTGATGCCAATCGATCCCATTCTTGTATGGGATCAAAAATAATTTGCGGCTAGAAAAGCCACAAATTGAGAAAAACTTTTCCCATACTTTATGAAAATTGTTTTTTTTATTTTTCACATGCTGCTTTTTTATGCCAATCGATTCCATTCCTATCGTTTCTAATAGTTTCCTATTATTAGGTATTGTACTAAAAAGCCACAAATTAAATATTTTCCATACATTTACTATAAATAATAAATAAATATTATACGACAATCTTACACAAATCGACCTAGGCCCACAGTAAGCTCAATAAGGCTTGTGTTATGGGTACTAGACGACGATATATATAATAGATAAATATGGATAAATACTTAAATACAAAGAAAACATCCATAACTCAGGAACAAATATCTGCGATCAACACACAAATAAATGCCCTGACCAGGATTCGAACCCGGGACCTCCTGCTTCGTAGGCAGGGTCACTACCGACAGGGCTAGGAGATCGTCAAATAAAGAATAAGTGATTTTTAGGGTTCCGTAGCCAAATGGCAAAAAACGGAACCCTTATGGATTCGTCACGTCTGTCTGTATGTCTGCCCGTCCGTATGTCACAGCCATTTTACTCGGAAACTATACGACGTATCTGAATAAAATTTACACATAAGGTGTATTCTGTATGCCCCTACTTAGTTATGTATTTAAATTAAAAAAAAAAAATTTAAGGGGGGCGCTCCACACATGTATCTAAATTTCAAAAAAAATGTTTTTACCATATATCAACATGTGATACATCAATCGATAGGTCTTTAAAAATAATATTGAAGTTTTTTTTATCATTTTGTGATTAAGTAAATATTTTTTGATATAATCGCTTCGAAAGTCAGAAAAATTTTGTAGCCCCCCCTGTAACTTTTGAACCGTAAGTCCAAAAAATATGAAAAAAATTGAGAAGATGCGCCTTATTATATACTTGCTACGAAAATTGTTTTGAACATTATCGGTTTAGCCATTTTTGAGCCATTTCCAAAAAACTTCTTCCATAGGCATCAGATACGACCTTTTGCTATTAGTTTGGTTCTTATTCCATTGAAGGTACGGAACCCTCCTATGCGTGGTCCGACACGCACTTGGCCGGTTTTTTATACTTTTCACTTAAACAACAGTCGTTTTTATTAAGCATACCTACCGGAAGAAACATTTAAGTAAAATGTTAATGTACCTGAAAAAAGCGGCATCGCCATTATATCAAAATGCAACTAGGTACAGGTACACAATAGTGTTGGAGGATGTGTGGTTTGTATTTGCAACTAAAGGATAATTTTCCAGATAGGTAATTGAATTATCCGATGTTCTCCCGATGCGGTCTTATCCCAACGCACTTTACCGTCCTCATTGAAAGCGATTTTGACCATCTCTAATTTCGTTATAGATACTAAAAACCTGGATTTTTCAGAGCAGAAGAGGACATAAAACAAATTAGTTACAAATAATATTATCTTCAGTTTAGTACATTTTATTTGAACTTTTATTTTGAAAGACTTGACACGTACTTGACACATAGAAATATAACTGCCATGATGAATGCTTATTTTGGATATTTAGAATAAAACATTATAATTGTGCGATTATGGTACTGTAGGTAATGGCGTGCGTTGGTCAAGTAGTTTTATATTATAGGTAACTTTAATTATTTCGTCATTGATTACCTACATACAATAGTAACTTTAATTAAGTAAGTACACATAAAATGGAATCATTATCAAAGCGCCATCTTACTGTAAAAGACCGCGATTGCTTGACTATTTAAACATGTCAACATTGAATTGTCATAGTTCATCTCAAGTATACTAGATGGCAGAAGCGGAAGCTGCGATTATAAAAACGCAAAATGCAGTCGTCAACCGCGATACCCGTCACCTTAACGAAATATTATGTCAGAACACATGTAAAATGGTGATTCAACTTGATTTAAAATAAGAATTGTTTGAAAGAGTGCAAGTTAGTAGAGGGATGATATTTAACTGCATTGAATGGTAACGTACTTTTGTATTGGCAATTGAAGGCTAGAAACACCGTGTATCGTCAACTGCTAGAACTTTGCCTACGGTGCTTAACTTTACCTGGCTTGAAAAACATGGTTTTCTTCACAAAACAGCTATTTACATCTTATTCCTGAGATGGGAGAAAGGCGGCCGTCTCAGGAATACGATATACATTACATAACGGTTTGGTGAAAAAAACCATGTTTTCAAGCCAGGAAAAGCTGAGCATCGTAGGCAATGTTGTAACAGTGTACGGTATCTAACTATTGAAGTACAAATTGTATTTCATTTTATTAATGAATATTGAAGACCATTAGATATTTACGACTTATTAATCTTGTTATTCACGCCTGCTAGCCTAATATGGTCGAGTTTATATCACCTGTCGCTATAGCTGTCACGTTGTAATAATTACGTAATTGCGAAAGTATCGCATGGCGCGATAGGCTATGAGATGGCAACCATGCTATCCGTTCTATCTATATCCAGGCAACGGCAACGGTCCCAACAATCTTCGATTAGATGCTCAAGAACAACCATCTCATCGGCTACATATTTTTAATGTTTGGACATATTTGGCTTTATTTATTGATGACAACTGACAGATAAACTTTTCTACATAATGTTACTACCCCGATGCCCTGGATAACGGTGATATCTTATATCGGGATTGTAATATTACCTTAGTATTACTCGTTTTTTTATAGCTATGTCAACCATCTTATAGGCTTTAAATATATATTTACGGCGTCCGTGTTGCTCGTCAACCATTAGGTTACGCAATTACCACGGGAAATGTGTCCCTAAGGTAGTAATAGCACGTAAAATATCTTTTATTTACCATTGCGCGATGGTAATGGATCTTTCTCAGCGACCATTATTGGTGGCATGCCGTTGTTACTGTCTTTAACTATAGACGGTAACAACAGCAAATTTATCGCACGTGTCTTTTTTTCTTTCAAAATGGAGCAATTTGTTTACTGTTTCTTTGTATCACTTAATAATTTCAGTTTAGTACTGGAATCGCAACGGTTTCCTTTGTTAAAATCAGTAATATAATATGCATGCATATATTGCATGTTAGCAGCTGCTCAACAATTTTTTAAGGCACAGTGTGACACAGTCTTGACTGCGGAAAATTGCAACTGAATTGAAATATCTTCTGTGTTTTACATCATTAACTATAGTGCGGAAAAACATTTTTCCACTATCCGAACATACGTTGATGACACGCGGAAAATATTTCGATTTGATTGATATTTCCCGCAGTCAAGATTATCCCGTTGCACCTTACATAGGTTTACTTATATGTATAAAAGGTATATGTATAAATGGTGTTTTCTATGTATTTAATTATTTATTTATCTATTATTTATATCGTCGCCTAGTACCCACAACACAAGCCTTATTGAGCTTACTGTGGGACTATGTTGATTTGTGTAAGATTGTTCCATAATATTTATTATTTTATTTATTTATTTATATTGGTTACACATACATTTTTAGGTACCAAAGTCCACAGAAACTATTTATTGAGTATGTCCCAGTTAGAATACTACCCACTGTTTTTAACACACAGCGTCGGATAAACTCAATTCATAGTTCGGAAATCAAGTAGTCATTGACGGTATCTCTCTAGTGAAGTTTTAATAAAGCCAGGCACAAAGTTATCCCTTGGACATAAAACAGGCTATGCATTGTCATCACTTTTCAAATGAGAGCTTTGGCTTCAGGAAAACTAGTGCAACCCAAAGACATGTTACATCTGTTCGTCTTTGGAGATCTCACATAAATTGGTCCGGCCGAGGCAACTGTTGGAAGTAATAGCTGTTGTACTACCATATGAAACGGGAGCCGGACGTCTAAGCGACTCTAATACAGTAGCATGTAGTAAAACACCAACTATGGAACATTTCTCCACGTGTTTGTCGCTTTACAACACTTCACCTAACGAGATCACTTAAGAGTTTTACCGCGGACTGGACTTTAGAAAATCGTTATCATTATAATAGTCGATAGGTACCCAGATTCCGAGTGATGAAATTAATACAATAGTATTTCCTACCGTTGCGAATAAAATTAGTTATAAATTGAAAAGTGGAATCATTTAAAAATGTATTATAATATTTGACTTTGTTTAATTTTTGTACGTTTATACATACTTATATAAATATGCCTATATTTAATAACTTCCTATTCTAATCGGTAATCCTGGTCAGTGCATTCATTTGTGTGTTTATCACGGATATTTTTTCCTGATTTGTTCCTGAGTTATGGATGTTTTATATGTATTTAAGTAATTTATATGTCTATTATATATATCGTCACCTTGAGCTGTGGGACTAGGATGATTTGTGCAAGATTGTCACATAATAGTTATAGTTATTTATTAAAAAAATATAGGCCATATCTGGTTTACAATGTAAATTTAAAATTTATTTATTTGCTTCTTCAGTAATTATTTTTTTCGAATCGTTACTGATTAGCTAAACTTAACGTGTTAAAATATCCTTGATATATTTTATTTTAAATAAATGGTTTCGAATTAGGCAGTAAAACTGAAAGAAAATTGTTAAAAGACTTCTAACTCATTACGATTCTAAATTTTACACAGTCATTGTATATATTTAGCTTAAAATTCTACTTATATAGGTATGTTCAATAATAAACTTACCTACTCGAATCAGATTTGAAAATTTCTATGTTATCTTATTTCAAGTTGCTCCATTTATATTATTCGACCGAAAGTCTGCCTCAGGCCATTGAAGAAGTAAAGTTTTCATTGAGACTTACAGAGCCATTCGGAGTTTTTGACGAAGAAAAATAAATTACGTAATATCGAGGCTTTAAAAAAAGATTCTTTGTAGAATTAAAACAAATATTTTTGTTAAGTTTATCCAAGAGTTTCAATTATACAACGTGCCCGTGAGCATTGCGAGAGACTTTAACAGTGTATTCATGATCATATTTAGAGAACAAAATGTCCTTTAAACTTTTCCGAAATTCGCCATAGTTTCAGAGTAAATACTACTTACAAAAAATTGCATTTTGAATTGTTTCTCAGTGTAAAATGATTTTTTGATGGCGATCTCACCGGTATGGGGCATAGTCTAGACATCTCTTATTGACTGATATCAAAGACCTAAGAAACACTTTTCATGGACTAGTTTTTACGAGAAAAAATGTAGCAATTTACTTTTTCCGTTACTTTTTTCTAATGACATTTACTTTTTATGTAGAACAGCATTCCAAAAAACTGAAAAAAAAAATGAAAAAAAAAAAATTTTTTTTGGCGTTTTACAACAAAAGTCATATAATGTTTTTTCATTCTTTTGACCTCAGAAATGCGTGGTTAAAATCTCTCGCAATGCTCATGGGCACCGTGTATTTCAAATAAACAATTTTTTTGAGAGAATTAAAGTTTTACGCTGATTCCAGTCCCCCTACTTATCTGTCTGCTTGCCTTAATCCTTCAAGCTTAAAGCGCTGAACCGATGTAGATGAAATTTGCTATGGAGGTAGTTTGAGTGCCAGGAGGTCATAGAATATTTTTTATCACCGAAATCATCACTTAATAAACGAAACGTGGGAGGACTTTATTGCAGAAGTGATGTGTATTCTGTGCAATAATTATAAACTTCCTACTCACTTTAGGCAGACAAAGTTGCGGGCAGAAGCTTACAAATATAACAAACAAAAACAACTGAATTTTACATCTATTGTCCGCGTAGTATCGAGTCTTATTTTCAAAGGTCAGTGAATCGAGTTAACTCCGCTGTGATGTGCCGATTTCGTCCGTCCACTCCAATAGTATTTTCAAAGAGAAATCGTATCAAATCACATTACTTCTGCTCATTGGATTGAGCGTATTCAATAAATAAATAAATAAATAAATAATATTATAGGACAATCTTACACAAACCGACCTAGTCCCACAGTAAGCTCAATAAGGCTTGTGTTGTGGGTACAGTCGAAATCATAAATATATGAGCAAATCCGAGGCTTCAAAAATAAATGAGCATAGAAAGGTACATATGCATCTGAACAGATTTACCAATCAAAAATATGTGTACATATCACCTGTCATATTCATCTGAGCAAGTCTCATATCTGTACTAATATTTTTCAAAATTATTTAACCAAGTGAAAGTACACAAATACCTACACAAAATGTATAATTCAATATTCAATGCAATGAACAGTCGCCATCAAATATATCGGAGCGGCCAAGGTACTCAAAAATATCTGAACATGCACTTTATTGCATTGACAATATAAGCGTTGTTCAGATATTTTGGAGTACCTTGGCCGCTCCGATATATCTGATGGCGACTGAACATGAATCACTATTTGTGTATGATCACATTGATCACAATTCAAGAACAGCTTATCATTTAAAAATTTGTTAGTGGCCAGTCATCAAAGTTGATAACAACCTCTTTTAAGTGGACCATAAATCGAAAACAGCAAAAATGGGTAAGAAGCTGCAATCGAATACTAATGACACTTCTATGACGTTACACTTAAAGTGAAAGAGACGAATGTATGATTTGATGATTGTCAAACTGTTACTTAAGTCTTATGTTTGTTTAGATATTTATGAACTTCCACGTGTTCACATAAAATTGTAGAACGTTAGTACATATATTTATGTGCCAATACATGCTTCAGGTGCTTACATATTATTGTTAGACTTGCTCAGATTAATATGACAGGTGATATGTACACATATTTTTGATTGGTAAATCTGTTCAGATGCATATGTAGCTTTCTATGCTCATTTATTTTTGAAGCCTCGGATTTGCTCATATGTATATTTATGAACTCGACTGTACTAGACGACGATATATATGATAGATAGATATTGATAAATACTTAAATACATAGAAAACATCCATGACTCAGGTACAAATGTTTGTGATAAACACACAAATAAATGCCCTTACCAGGATTCGAACCCGGGACCTCCTGCTTCGTAGGCAGTATCACTACCGACTGGGCTAGGAGGCCGTCAAAATCAAATTCAATGTAATATATATATTATTTATTATTCAATATATAATTTATTTAATATTTTACCCTAATACTTCACTCAAGGACAGAGACTGCTTCTATACAAGTGGCATGTCAGACCTCATATGGAGTACTGCTGTTACCTTTGGGCAGGAGCGCCTGGATACTGGATACCAGCATGGGCCCTTTGACTACCGTGCAAAGGCGCGCTGTGCGAATCGTCGACGATCCCAAACTCACGAGCGATGTTGAACCTTTAAGTCCAAGGAGAGACTTTGCTTGTAGGCAACGCGCATAAGAATCCTCTGGAGTTAAAGGCGTTCATAAGCTACGGTGACTGCTTACCATCAAGCGGGCCGTATGCTTGTTTGCAACCGTCGTGGTAGATATACAAAAAATCTAAAGTATTAAATTAATATTACCTAGCTAGTCAAGTTGCAATATTTATTTATTAACTAAAAGGAAACTTGAAGAAATACCAACAGCTACAATTTACATAAGACTCGTACAGACTAAGGTAACAATACAAAGCCAATTATAGGAACTCACAGATAGGAATCAAATAAATAATGAAACAAACATTGCTCGAATAAATAAATATGATGAGCAAGATGCAAGAGTTACATGCTCAGTCCTTTTATAGCTTGGATATTAAACTTGATGTTTTCAGTTGAGCCCCACTGATTATCTGTTTCGAAAGTTTAACATGAAATTACGTTACTTGAACAATATATTTTAATATACAAGGTGCCCGCGAGGAAAGGGAAAAAAATGAACCACGCATTCCTGAGACCAAAAGAAGGAAAAAAATTATGTGACTAGGTCAATTCGCCAAAAAAAATATTTTTTTTTCTTTTTTTTTCTATTTTTTGAATGTTTCTTGCACATTAAAAGTAAATGTTATTAATAAAATTGTCGTCTAAAAGAAATTGATACATTTTTTTTTGAAAAATTTTGTTGCTGCATAGTTTTCCTTGTCACTTTGATATCTGTCAATAAAGACGTGTAAACTATGCCCAATAGTGGCAACAACGCCATAAGAAAGGCGTTTTGTGCTGAGTTATAATAAAAAGTGTATTTTTTATAAATTGGTATTAACTCTGAAACTAGGCGAATTTCAAAAATGACATTTTTGTCTCTAAATAGGATCTAGAATATACTGTTAAAATCTTTCCCTTTCCTCGTGGGCACCGTGTATTAGCGCGCCTTTTTGAATATCTTTTATATATTTTACAGTTGTTTTAATGTTACACTTATTTATGTGCCATAAAGTGATACATACATACATATTTATACTTCAGTCATTCAGCATTCGGAAAGTGAACTAAAAAGTATCTCGTAAATTCGGGATCTATAGAAAAGTAAAATAATGTAAACAAACGCATTTACCTTAATTGCTTCGCGATCACTTTTAAAATTATCCATGCACGTTTAAAAAACATCGATGGTTTCATAGTCAGCTTATACGCATAATCTTGTTTTTTTAATTCATTTTTAGTACCTAATATGTAGGTACTTATATTTCGGTGAAAATGAATTTCTTTAATAACATTTTGTCATGCGTCAAATGCTTTTTTGTCTCGTTTACCTTATTTTATTTTTCTACTGACACCGAATATAGGCAATATCACACTTCTATACGTGAAATGTGATCAGCTGAGGTAATCGGTCATTCAGTTGATGTGAGAATAAAAACGGTACTCCTTATAACGATAGACGTCACCGATAGACGTGGGTAACGACGTCTTTGCAGGTCTAAAGGATTTACCGGGTGTTTTCATGTAAAAGGTCAGGCTAAAGGAAAGAAGTACCTAGGTAGGTGAATCCTCCCTGTAAAGAGTCGGTAACGCGCATGTGACACCTATGGTGTTTCAGGCGTCCATAGGCTACGGTAGCTGCTTACCATCAAGCGGGCCGTATGCTTGTTTGCCACCGTCGTGGTATTAAAATAAAAAAGGTGGGTATATGTGCCTTATCAAGTGCCGCCAGGGATTATTCCGAATTTCTCGCACTCACAGCAAAGAAAAATTGTCACTTTAAAGTGAATCTTAAGATTACGCTCTACGACATCGGTCACCTAGTTTTTTTTAAATACAGGGTGTAACAAAAATACTGGTGATCCGTTTAAGGGCATAACGATACTAGTATCGTATTGCGACTAAGAAAAAAATAGGAGAAAATTTTTTTGTAGCGAAAATTTTTTTTTGTATGGGACCCGTCGTCCCAGCCGGTCAACCCTCCATACAAAACAATTTCTTTTTTCGCGTGAAAATAATTTTTTAATACAATTGCTCAAAAAGTTTACTTTATGTAGCTGCAAAGTTAAGATCACTGCGTTCTAAAATGAACATACTGAAAAATAAATTGCCGTTTAATACACTTAGATTATTATATATTTCGCTAGCAGACTCTGTGATAAGCTATGGGTTAAGTAGCTACGGACGAACTTACAAAACATACATAAATTACATATACAAACTACAGCTTAGTATACTTAAAATCATTATACCCACATACTTAAATAATAAATTCGATAATGAAAATGATATTTTTAAGCACTGTAAAGTAATGTCAATATTTGATAAAATTGAGATGTCGATAATCCTAGATGAGTATGATAAAATAAAATTATTAGTAAAAAAATGTAGGCATATAAAATTGCGTAACACAGTTCATCAACCTCGATATATTCTACCTAGGCAAGTTAATGAGTACGGCAAAAGGACGTGGGAATACATCTTACCTAGCATACTTAATGATTTACCAGAATATATATACAAATACCCTTAAAAATAAAAATACATGTAAAAACGCATTTAAGAAAGTATTTGTTTACAAAAAGGATGACGTTGTGTGATGGGTGATGACGCTGTCATAATGTATTTAAATTGTTGCAAGCGATGCGATGCATTTGCACCACGCATAAACCTTAACAGGTTTCAGTGGCGCATCTTAGTTAAGGTTTATTTTCTGTATTTCCTTATGATATAAATAAATTAAAAAAAAAAAAATCGTGCGTAAAGTTTGATTTTATGCACTAGTGCTAAAAAGTAATCTGATCTGCAAATCGTGCGTAAAGTTTGATTTTACGCACGATTTGCAGATATATTGCATTTTAAATTGACCAATCAGAACACTTCACTAAATTAAATCCACCAATCACAACACATATCGGAGTTAATCGGAACGCTAGATACTTTTTTGGCGCGTATACTGTGTAAATAATTTAAGTCCTTAAAAAAAACATTGTATTTAATATCAACCAATTAGAATACAGCAATGTTAAAATCGACCAATCAGGAAACGCAATTTATTTATCAAAATATGAGGTGGTTTTTAGTTCCTACTTCACAATCATTAAAAAAGATTTAATTTTTTGGGAAACGCTTTAAAGTGTGTTTAAACTGTTAAAACAGCTATTAGACATGGCAATTTGTAGGGCCCAACCTGTTATGTTGGGAGGTGTAATAGGAGGTTGGGCCCGTAGGGAGCTGAAGGAGGGTGTGGGAGAGGCAGGGTACACAACAGGTTGGGCCCTACAAATTGCCATGTCTAATAGCTGTTTTAAAGAGCTAATTATACCGTCGTCTGTGGCATTTATTCGCGGTATTGATATTTTGTATCTATGTCAAATAAGTTAAAAAAATTAAAAGACCGTCAAGTTATACCATGATTTCACCTTAGTTTAGTATTTGTGCGTAAATAATAAGTATTTTTATGATATTTTCTCGCAATCGAAGTGAAACATTGTATGCATTACTCTGGTCTAAAAGCCATATTACCACTCGAACAATTTTCCCTCACTTCGGTCGGGAAAATAACCACCTGGTGGTAATATGGCCTACTTTAGACCCTTGTCAAACAATCCTACTATTATTTCATTGTAGTTTTTTCGCAATTGTATTAAAAAACGTTGTTCGACACACGTGCAGAAGTGTCATTTTCACTCGTCCCGAGTCTTGACCCTCGCCTATCGGCTCGGGCCAAGTAACCTCGGTACTCGAACACAATGACATACTTCTCGCACTTGTATCGAAAACTACTATTTTCTTACATTTTCGTAATTAGAATATGATACCAATTATGCCCTCAAACGGGTCACCAGCATTTTTGCTATACCTTGTATAATGTTGCATTACTTTTACGGAAAAATATAGTGGTAAGTACAATTTCAAATCCCTTGAATATTATTCAGAGGCAGGACAAGCGGCGAAAAACCCAGAAGCAAGTTGCTGACAAGAAAATCTCCACAATGAAGACAAATTGGCCTTCCCGTTTAGTGTCTTTACGAGATACCGCCTTCAATGGCCGCCCTTCAACTCATTAAAAATCTGAGATCTTTTGTTTAAGTTGTCGAGGTTTTCTTTTTTTTTATTGACAATGATACGACAATGTTATTCAGAAAACAATTTCATAACAGCATATCCAGTCAAATAAATAAATTAGTATAATAATAAATAGATGTAATTAGTTGCTTAGCTTACTGATCACTAATCATTATTATTTATGGTAAATATTCATAAAATGCTTGTAAACTATTGTATTTTTACAAGTTCTCATTAGTACAGTACGGGAACAGTTTTTAGCTTCGATAACTCACAAGTGCAATTTTCTTTTTTAGTTAGAGAATATTGTCACGTTACGTGCTCTTCCAACTATACGAGTACGTATGGAAGAACACGCAACGGATAAGGTGAAGAGAGTAAATAATAAAAATAAATTCAGGTAGTGGGTTCTTTATTTTACAATTTTTTCAGTTGTAAATAGGAAGGTAAGTCAATATGGCCTTGGTAAGATAAAAGGGTAAAGCCGGAGGTTCTTCCGTAGCTCGTCCTCAGTGGCGACTGTAGTACGGGCTCGCCCTCAAAGGCGAACGGAGTAGAGGCACGGAGGCTCGCCCCAAGAGGCGAACGGAGTAGAGGACCGCCCTCAGCGGCGGATGGAGTAGAGGCTCGCCCTCAGAGGGGCGAACGGAGTAGAGGCTCGCCCTCAGAGGCGAACGAAGAGGCTGGAGACTCGCCCACACTAGGCGAACGTAGTAGGTGGCTCGCCCATACTAGGCGAACGTAGTAGGTGGCTCGCCCACACTAGGCGAACGTAGTAGGTGGCTCGCCCACACTAGGCGAACGTAGTAGGTGGAGGCTCGCCCTCAGAGGCGAACGTAGTAGCTGGGAGGCTCGCCCGGACTAGGCGAACGGAGTAGATGGCTCGCCCTCAGAGGCGAAAGGAGTAGTTGGAGGCTCGCCCTCAGAGGCGAACGTAGTGGCTGAAGACTCGCCCTCAGATGCGAACGTAGAAGCTGGAGACTCAGGAATTAGTAACCCGGAGAGTTTATGCCAGGAGATAGAGAGGTCGCTTCAAGTGCGGGGCCACTTCGGCCCCGCACAGACCTTTTGTTTGGAAAATCGCTTCTTCGAAGCTAACCAGAAAGTGATTGACGTTTGTCAGTGACAAGCTTATATAGGGGCAGCCAGCAAATTCAGAGTTCTTACATTGAATTTTCAAAAAAATATCATAGGCCAGGACAACATTAGTACAACTATTTAACAAACTTAGCCAAAAGTATACAACCTGACTATATAACTGGTTATACAAATTAGCAGAATTTACAAACTAGACAGAGTACGTCACTATGGAGAAGTCTAATTAAACATTTCAAAATAGTATAAAAATGTACAATAACGTGAATAAAACGAGGAGATTAAGAATCAAACATAAGTAAAACTAAGAAAAGGTGAGAAATCTAGGTTTCGAAAGTCGCTTGAGGCTGTAGGTCAAAGATCCGCGACAAGGAAGTGTATAAAAGTGTTCACGAGTTAATAACTTTCTTCTGCGTATTTCAGAGCATGAAAATTGAGTTTCTAAGATGAAGACAAGGTTAGAAGAATAGCGCACGATGTTTGAGAGCGCCACGGGATTTTCGTATGGGTGCGTGTGTTGAACAAGGATTGCAGAATAACTAGGAAAGTGCAACACAAATAAGACAAATGCTCAGTCCAGCATTGCAGCGATTCAATCCTGAGGTATGTAAGGGATATGCTAGAATATGATATGATTACTTATAGTAAAAAATATTTTCTAACAGTTTTTGACGTCACGCTAGGTATTATATAGATATTTGTTAATAACAACAAGAAAAGATTATACAAGATATGTTTTCCTTTACCATACTATTTCATTCAACTATTTCAACATCATTTGTCATTTTATAACAGTTTGGTCAATAGATTATGTGAGCATAATCGAAAACAATTTGTCAAAATATAAGTGACCTTGAATTCTAAACGAATTACAAATGGCTTAGACGACATATACTCTTGACAAAACCGTTATAAAATGTGAAGTTATGTTGCAATAGTAAAAAGCGATAGTCTGGTGGAGAAAAATAAAACTTACATAATCTTTTCTATGTGTAGCAAACAAACATATGTATTATACCTAGCGCAATGCTAACAATTGTTAGAAAATATTTATTATTATTAGTACTTAACGTGAATAACAGGTCACAAAATTAAATCGGACTTGTGATTTATGTAATTTTTATAGGTTAAAAAGGCGTTCAGACATTTAGGTTCACCGGCCCCGATATCTGTCTGTCGGTAATCAAATTTTGCAAGTTAAGATTGACCCATTTCTTGCATTGAAATCCCAAAGCTTGCACAGTTGACGACTGCCTTTTTAAATTTGCAAACAAATCATATCAATTAATATTTTTTGACAAATAACACAAATAACCACATTTGAATAGACTATCTTATAATAACAATGACTTTTATTTATTTATATGTTGTGTAGCATGACGCTACGTATCGTACGACATCTGTCGACTTTCTTTAGAACTTCTGAACTTCTGTGTCTAAGGGAGGTCTAAGGCTAGGTCACGGTTGATATATAAAAAGCGTACATTGTGATTCACGGCATTACAGTTAGATGGCGCTTATATCAGTCCGCATTTTGTAATACGTCTGGCAGTTATAAAATTTAGATAATACTCGCGCTAATTTTGAATGTGAATTTTTGAGGTATTCCAGATTGTCAAAAAGAAAAAAGTTGATTTTTGATTGAGTGTGTCAGAGCGACGGGAGATTTTTAAAGAAAAACAGATATTCTGGTTTTGGTCTGAGAGTTTTGCTGTAATTTGCTTAGTTGCATCGAGTTGAAGTGCGATCTATTTCTGTAGATCTTTGCGCTCAAACATTATATAGCAAGTGCTAATACATTATTAAATACAAATTTTTAAAAACCAAATACGTCGCCGGACAAAAAGGCAACCAGAGGGACCGCCTGAGCCGGAAGGATTCCGGAAGGCACTTGTGGGTGCCGGACCGGCGAGACGGTCTGCAGCTGCCGCGTTTTCCGCGGGTTTCTCCACCATCGTCGGACAATTAGAGTCCGCATCCAGCGGGCTCTCCAAGTGAGAAAAGGAGTTCAGCGAGCTATTGGGTCCGCCTAAATCAAAGCGGACACTTGCCCACGAACTCTTTTCAATTCAAAAACTACAGCTTTAGCCATCCTGCTTTCGAGAATATCATATTATTTACATTTTTTTAAAAACGTTATAAATCCGATCCCTTTTCTTTGTATCCAGTATTTTTGTGCCATAATAGATTTTTTGTTGTTTTGCTAAATTCCCCAAATTCCAATTGCCTCGTTTGATGGGCGTATAAAGACCTGGCTCTTTAATTTAGGCTACGTTCAGCCAGCGAATCATCTGTCACCATCCATATCACCCGCCTCATTAACCCATTATTTTCCTGCAGCCAAATTATTACCAGCCGAGTCTTTGTTTTTACTTACCGGTTTTGCTTACTATTGAATGTGAAATATCCTTATATAGGTACAGTTGTCTTCATTTTTAAGTGAAGTGCTAATTCTAAATATTATTATTATTGTAATTTAATTACATTCTGACCACTAGGGAAGTTATTGAATGTGAAATATCCTTATATAGGTACAGTTGACTTCATTTTTAAGTGAAGTGCTAATTTTAAATATTTTTATTATTGTAATTTAATTACATTCTGACCACTAGGGAAGTTATTGAATGTGAAATATCCTTATATAGATACCGTTATTGTAATTTTTACGTGAAATGCTAAATTTTAAATAATCTGACTACTTTTGCTAATCTTAAATAATTTACTTTGTCTTCGAAATTAAACGTGTTAATGCAATTATAGAAGTGTTTTACTGCAAAATGGCGCCCGATAAGGTAAAGAACTCTGGATTTACTTTTAATAATTGTAATTAAATTTTTTTTTTTGGATTTGTGAGACGGTGACCGTAGACCGTTCGCGGTTCTATTAACCTTGATTTTGGTTTGTTTCAGCCTGCTGCCTCCTTACGTCCCATCATTAACCCGAATTCCGTCATATTGAAATATTGCTTTTATTTATGTTTAAAAAAAAAACGAATTTATCTGTTGACCTTTACTTATGCCTTTTTCTCAATTACCCGTAACATATCCCGAATACCTTATTTCATAGTTTGAGTCCTGTAGTTAGAGCCCTTAGACGTTAGGGAATTCGCAGGTAAGTCAGACATAGAATGTATGATTTGCGTTTTTTTTTTTTTTTTTCAGAAACTGAACTTGTTTTTTTTGAATTCGAACTCTAACTTAGCATCTAGACTTTGAGTGTTATTTTCTTTCTTTGACTTAAGCGCTTGGTTTAGACCACTGCTATACTCGAACTTCGGATTTTAATTTTGAGGCCGATTAACTTTATTTTTTGTTTGAACTTGCAACGCAAGACAACTTTCGACTTTTCGCCATGTCGCACTTAAGTAATGAGGGATCAATTGCTGAGACACCTCATGCGCACTCATCTTTAAACTCGCACGATCCGAGGATTTTAGATCCAATGGCAGACGATGAAGAACAGTTTTTGATTCTGAACCACGACCCCAGGTGATGCATATGTCCGGACTTCCCCCGCCTTTTCCTTTCAAAGATTATTCACTTACGAAATGGAACTTGAACTTTTCCGGGAACACTTGTGTTCGCGAATTTTTCTTTCGAATGGAGGAAGAAGGTATGGCGCGTAACGTCAATCCTTCATATGTTGTCAGACGTTTCCATGAATTGTTGTCAGATAGTGCCTTGAAACATTTTAGGGCAATCAGATATCCGGGTCTTACTTACGCGGAATTAAAGTCTGAATTCGTTAAAACCTTCGACGTAGCCGATTTCGATTTCAAGCTTGAGAGCCAACTTCGCGCTTTATCACAGAAGGACAACCAGTCAGTGGTTGATTTTGTTATTCAGGCGCGCGATCTAAACGCAAAGCTTCGTACACCGGTTTCCGAAGACAACCTGTTTAACATTATTAAATATGGAATGAATCCTAGATATCATCCTTGTCTTGCAACTAACGTGGTTAGGGATATTGATGGTTTGTTAGAAGTCGCGAAAAATTTTGAAGCCTTTCAAGGTTCACGACCAGCACGTTTGGCTATTGCACCGATTAGTGCTCAAGTTGTAGGTCAACCCAGTTCTATAGTGTGTATGAAGTGTGATGCAACTGGTCATAACTATCGTAATTGTCCTAACGTTTCAGGGGCAGTGTGCTTCAAGTGTAAGCGTGTTGGTGCAATCACACGCGATTGTCCTAGTTGTAATTCTGGTCCGTCAAAATACGAATAAGTGGCGCACTGAGAGGTCCATCGGTGTCGCCCGTTTATATTAATAATTCCCCAGATAATAGACTTTTTATTGATGTTTTAGTTGCTGCCTCTTCGGTAAGAGCTCTTTTGGACTCTGGTGCTCAGGTTTCACTAATTGATATATCCCTCTTATCGGAGCTCGGTATAACATATCACGAGGATATCCGGCCTTATGTTGTCTCCGCCGACAATTCTCCTATTGAAATTCTAGGCGGTTTGGACGTCCCCATTCTTTTTAGTGGCATTCGCGTTCTGCACCCCTGTCTAGTGAGCAGTAATCTTCTTACTGCATTTATTTTAGGAATTGAGTTTTGGAATGCTGTTGGTCTCATTGACATTTTAAAGAAGGCATTCCGTGATGGTTTATCAGGTAAGCTTTACGTCGCTTCACAACATGTTCCTGTCGCAGTCCCACGAGTAGGTGAGGTTCGCTATGTCCACCCTCGTACGGTGCTTGCACGACTGCAGGAATCAAAACTCCAATCTGTCATTGACGAGTTTGAGGAGATTTCTTCTGATAAAGCTGGATTAGGTTGTACTTCGTGGCTTTCGCATAAGATTGAGACTGTTGGTTCGCCCATCCGCCAACGTTACTATCCCTTATCTCCAGTCAAACTCAAGATTCTCAACGAAGAGATCGACAAGATGTTAGAGTCAGGCGTTATTCGTCCCTCACGATCACCCTGGGCTTCCCCAGTTGTGATGGTTACCAAGAAAGATGGTAGTGTCAGGTTTTGCGTGGACAGTAGGAAGTTGAACAGCGTTACCATCAGGGATTCATACCCTCTCCCGCGCGTCCAGGACATCCTTGATAACCTACGAAGTGCCAAATATCTAACTTCGTTGGATTTTAGGAGCGCCTTTTGGCAAATCCCCTTAGCTGATAAGGCCAGTTGTGAGAAGACGGCCTTTATTGTATCCCAATGGGGCCTCTTTGAGTTCGTTCGTCTCCCTATTGGTTTAACCAACGCTGCGTCCGAGATGCAGAGGATTACTGACATGATTGTCAATTTTGAATATACCCCTGAGTCTGAGGATTTTATCTTCGGCTATGTTGATGATTTGATTTTGGTGTCTCGTGATTTTGACAGTCATATGCGGCTTATTCGTAAGGTTCATGATAGGTTGAAAGAAGCTGGTCTTACGGTTAATTTAGATAAGTGCGAGTTTTGTAAGTCAGAATTGAAGTATCTCGGTTACATCGTCAATGAGCGTGGTCTTCAAACTGATCCGAAGAAATTAGAAGCTATTAGGGATTACCCTACCCCTTCTTCTGCCAAGTCTCTACGTGCTTTCATTGGTATGTGTTCATATTATCGCCGTTTCGTGGATGGTTTTTCTTCGATTATTGCTCCTCTGACGGCACTTATCGGTAAGAGAAAGGGACGTGATCCCATAGATTGGAACGATAGTGCTAGTGAAGCTTTTTCTAAATTGAAGGATGCCTTGATGAGCGCTCCGTTGATGGCTTGCCCGGATTTCTCGAAACCTTTTATCCTTCAATGTGACGCTAGCCAGGTTGGCTTAGGCTCGGTCCTGGCTCAAGAGTTTGACGGCGTTGAACATCCAATTGCTTATTATTCTCGTTTATTCACTAAAGCTGAACGTGGATACGGGACAACCGAACATGAGCTTCTCGCCGTTGTTGATTCCATAAAGCATTTCCGCGGGTATCTCGATGGAATGAGGTTTAAGATCATTACTGACCATATTGCTCTTAAATGGTTGATCACCCTTGATAATCCTACCGGGCGCTTGGCTCGTTGGGCAACTTTGATTTCCCAATATAACTTTGAGATTGAACATAAAAAAGGTGTCCTTAATGTTGTTCCAGACGCCTTGTCCCGCGCTCAAGTTGGGCTTATCTCATTCGCGCGTGGCATGGATCCTTCTGGAGATCCTTGGTATGAACGAATTTACCAGGGAGTTTTGGACAATCCTCAAATGTTTACTGCATTTGCTCTTCGGGATGGTGTCTTAATGCGCAGGGTATCTATCGAAAACCCTTTAGCACCTAATCCGTGGCGTATAGTTCTTCCTGCTTCAAGGACTAGAGAGGCGGTTGCTGAAATTCATAATGGATTTCCCAACGTTCATCCTGGTGTTATGAAAACGTATTTAAAAGCTCGTGACTTATACTATTGGCCGAATATGTACCGTGATGTTACAAGGTTCCTTTCCGAATGTCAGATTTGCAAGTCTTATAAAATTGCAAATTCACAACCTCGTGGACTTCGCTTATTTCCTCGTCGTGTTGCGGCTCCAATGGATCTTCTTTCCATTGACTTAATTGGTCCTTTACCGGTTAGCCGTAATGGTTGTCGTTATATTTTGACTTTGGTTGACGTTTTTACCAAGTTTGTTTGGTTGGTCCCTTTGAAGTTGGTAAATGCGAGGTCAATATCGATGGCATTAGAGTCGGAGGTTATTTTGCGGTACGGTGTTCCTACTAACATTCTCTGTGACAACGCTACAGTTTTTCATAGTCGTCAATTTCTGGATTTCCTGGCGAGCTATAATATTCCAGGTCCGTGTTATACCCCATAGTATTCGCCACAAGCGAATGTTGTGGAGAGATATAACCAGGTCGTGATTACTACTTTGAGCATTTTAGTTGAAAATGACCAACGCAGGTGGTCGGGTCATTTACATCGGGTCGCTCTTTATTTAAACTCTTGTATAAATTTGGCTACTGCTTATACACCGAATTATTTTGATGTACGGCCGCGAGTTGTCAATGATTCGTGAACGTGTTGAGAATCAGGTTGTGGACCAAGATGTGGGACTCAGCCGGATGGAACGCGCTTCGAATCTTCAGACGCTTCGTGAGGTGTACGATAAAGTTTCTGATTCGATGGCTTTAGCCTTTCATCGTAACGCCGCCAAGTTCAACACGAACCGTTCTTCGCCAAGAATCGTTGGTGACCAAATCGTTTGGCGCCGGAATTTCCAGCGTGGATCCGCTGATCCTTTTCGAGGCGGTAAATTCGCTCCACGTTTCGTTCGGTGCCGTGTGGTTAGACGGGTGTCTCCACAGGTATATGTACTGGCTGATACCGATTCCGAGCACGTCGGTACCTATCATATTAAAGATATTTTGAAATAGTTTCTTCTTTCGGCCCGTTCAGTTTTCTCAAAATTCTAAAATGCGCTTTAGTCCGCCATTCCCTTATCGGTAATCCTTGCTTGATTCGTTTCTTATCGTTTTTTGTTTTCGTTTGAGCGTTTCCTTGCTCCTTTTTCCAGATTTGACTTTTTTTTACCGTTGGTGCTTAAGGCTTCGTTTATCTTTCCCGGTCTATGATAGCCTGGTTGTATAATTTGATGACTCGATGTGAGGGATTAAGATCTGTGGCCAGGTGCAGTTTCTGTCCTATCCCGGCCGTCACGTCTTGGACCGCGTGACGCGTTGGTTGGCGTTTTGTCATCTTGTTAATCTATTAGGTTAGTCTTTAGGGGTAATGTTAATAACTGGTTAGTTTTGTTTTTTTGGAATTCGTTTCGGGTTCTCTTGTTGTACCTTTTTTGGCCTTAGCATTAAGTTGTGTTTTTTTTGTTGCTTGGGGTTAGTTTTCTTGTGTTTTCCTGTGTTGTTGTTCGTTTGTTTCTTTGTTTGGTAGGGAGATGCTGTAGCATGACGCTACGTATCGTACGACATCTGTCGACTTTCTTTAGAACTTCTGAACTTCTGTGTCCAAGGGAGGTCTAAGGCTAGGTCACGGTTGATATATAAAAAGCGTACATTGTGATTCACGGCATTACAGTTAGATGGCGCTTATATCAGTCCGCATTTTGTAATACGTCTGGCAGTTATAAAATTTAGATAATACTCGCGCTAATTTTGAATGTGAATTTTTGAGGTATTCCAGATTGTCAAAAAGAAAAAAGTTGATTTTTGATTGAGTGTGTCAGAGCGACGGGAGATTTTTAAAGAAAAACAGATATTCTGGTTTTGGTCTGAGAGTTTTGCTGTAATTTGCTTAGTTGCATCGAGTTGAAGTGCGATCTATTTCTGTAGATCTTTGCGCTCAAACATTATATAGCAAGTGCTAATACATTATTAAATACAAATTTTTAAAAACCAAATACGTCGCCGGACAAAAAGGCAACCACAGGGACCGCCTGAGCCGGAAGGATTCCGGAAGGCACTTGTGGGTGCCGGACCGGCGAGACGGTCTGCAGCTGCCGCGTTTTCCGCGGGTTTCTCCACCATCGTCGGACAATTAGAGTCCGCATCCAGCGGGCTCTCCAAGTGAGAAAAGGAGTTCAGCGAGCTATTGGGTCCGCCTAAATCAAAGCGGACACTTGCCCACGAACTCTTTTCAATTCAAAAACTACAGCTTTAGCCATCCTGCTTTCGAGAATATCATATTATTTACATTTTTTTAAAAACGTTATAAATCCGATCCCTTTTCTTTGTATCCAGTATTTTTGTGCCATAACAGCTTTTTTGTTGTTTTGCTAAATTCCCCAAATTCCAATTGCCTCGTTTGACGGGCGTATAAAGACCTGCCTCTTTAATTTAGGCTACGTTCAGCCAGCGAATCATCTGTCACCATCCATATCACCCGCCTCATTAACCCATTATTTTCCTGCAGCCAAATTATTACCAGCCGAGTCTTTATTTTTACTTACCGGTTTTGCTAACTATTGAATGTGAAATATCCTTATATAGGTACAGTTGTCTTCATTTTTAAGTGAAGTGCTAATTCTAAATATTATTATTATTGTAATTTAATTACATTCTGACCACCAGGGAAGTTATTGAATGTGAAATATCCTTATATAGGTACAGTTGACTTCATTTTTAAGTGAAGTGCTAATTTTAAATATTTTTATTATTGTAATTTAATTACATTCTGACCACTAGGGAAGTTATTGAATGTGAAATATCCTTATATAGATACCGTTATTGTAATTTTTACGTGAAATGCTAAATTTTAAATAATCTGACTACTTTTGCTAATCTTAAATAATTTACTTTGTCTTCGAAATTAAACGTGTTAATGCAATTATAGAAGTGTTTTACTGCAGATGCTATTAAGTGTTAAAAGCCAAAGCCATCATAAATGTTATTTGCTGCTTGGAGAGTTTTTCCTTACAATCATTACTTTTTCATGTTGACATCATTTTATTTTTTCATCATTTTAATGTAATTTTCATACTACGAAAAATACACATTTTATTCACAAAGTCTAATCATACCACATTCGCATAGGATAAGGCTAGTTTGGATTTATTGAAAGGATCCGGCTGCAACAAATAGGCGATAGATTTGTAACTCAGATACGTTGAAGAAAGGTATAATGCAAAGGTTAGGCACGGTCCGATTGGAGGTCGCGAACTTAATCATAAAAACTTTTATACCCATGTCACTGTATTTGATATATGTGATAAGCCAGATCAAAAAGGCCCTTACGGGGACCGGTACTTATGTATTTATTGCTTGAAAACTATATTAATCCTGTGCAACGACTACAACGCAAGCGCCTGCTGCCACAGGGGCCCTTTGGATGGTCACAATTTAGATTGAAAAATGCGGTGTAGTAAGAAGAACAAACACACCGTGAGCGTTGACAGTTTACAACGTTCGCGATTTTTTTCGGCGAATCATCTGACAGGGTGAGGGTAGGTAGATCGAGGTTAACTGTATCGCAGGATCCGTTTCGCTCCCCGATCCACTTCGCTTGGTCTACCCTATACACATTATCGTATGCTAGTTGCGTGTTTTTCCTGTCAATATCGCAAAGTTGACCCTAAGCTAATTTTAGAGCGTCCTTGGCGAGTAAAATTATTTTAGCACTTGAGAAGAGAGAAAGAGAAATACGTAACAATTTATTATTTTGTCCACAGAAGAGAACTTTTGAGAAAATGCTTTAACTCGACAGTGCCTTCTCTCCGTGTCTGTAGGGAAATCAGGTAGGTATGGCAAGAGTTTGACTAAGTTCCTCAATATTTACATTTTATTTAGTTTATTAAATTACTATAGGTATATCTCAAAGATATCACTGGCTCTGTTGCACATAATAGTACATATATTACAGCAGAGGCGAGGAGTCCGTTTTCACTAATACCGGGTGTTTCATGTACTATTACAGGAAACACCCGGTATAAGTTTCATTCATAATCATAAGCCACTAGTCTACTTGTAAACTTACATTGTTATCCCCACTTCAGATACCATAAGCATAACCATCCTGCCACGAGATTATAAAAACAAAATTTAAAACCTGTCGCCATCTTTGATGCCAAAGTTACTTTGCAGGCCTGCCTAAGCCTGAAAAGCTTGTATGAAGTCCTATTACAATTCCCTCGAGTTACTGCTCCCGAAACAGAATACTTACGACGTGACAGAGTGGTAAAACTTCACGATGACCTCGCTAAAAAGAACCAGTCTGTCACAATGTTTTTTTTTAAACCACTGCACAGAAAAACTCGTTACCGACGTGAAATGAAACATTTATTCGTTCTTTAAAAAAAACTGTTTTCATTTAAATTTATTACCATTATCATTTTATCGATGCTTAAAAAACCTAAAATTTCATCAAATTGTCGCTGATAAACAGAACGGCCCTTATATCCATTATCTAAATAAATTGTCACTTACCTCTCTTTTTTGAGTTCGCTGTTTTTTTTCCGGAAGTTGGCGACGAGCACTTGCAGCTCGGATGAGTGCCGGTCGTAGATCTGCGAGAGCTGCGTGGTGAAGTCAGCCACTGGAACAACATTACGTTTTTATTGTTCGCTATTTGTTCCACGCTCAGACTGAGCATCCATACTAATATTATAAATGGGTGTTTGTTTGTCCGTCTTTCACGGCAAAACGGGGCGACGAATTGACGTGATTTTTTAAGTGGAGATAGTTGAAGGGATGGAGAGTGACATAGGCTACTTTTTGTCTCTTTCTAACCCCCCCACTTCCCTAAAATGGGGGGTGGAAGTTTGTATAGAGCATTGCGGGGGGCAATCAGGAAAGGGGAACCGTGTTATCCCGAATTTAACGCGAGCGAAGCCGCGGGCAAAAGCTAGTAAAAATATAGATATGAGAACGTAATAACCATGACGGAACGGTGTACTCGTAGTGTGTGACTATTTTTATCTTTATCATAGTCTCATATTTCATATGCCTTCTACTTTTATTAAAAACTACTGTAAGCATCAATTTGAAGGGAAACAACATACGAGTATTATAGATTTTATATTGTATGTTGTCCGCTGTTTTAAAAACAGGCTTCGTATATTTTAACTGCCCCCTAGCTCAGTCGGTACTTACACTGCCTACGAAGCAGGAGGTCCCGGGTTCGAACCCTGGTAAGAGCATTTACTTGTGTGTTTATCACAGATATTTTGTACCTGAGTTACCTATGGATATTTTCTATGTATTTATTTATCTATTATATTTATTGGTCGTCTAGTTCCCTCAACGCAAGCCTTATTGAGCTTACTGTGGGATTAGGGCGGTTTTAGGGAGTTTTTTTTATATACTACAACAGAGGCAAACAAGCATACGGTCCGCCTGATGTGTAAGATTGTCTCATAATAAATTACTTTATTACTTTATTTTATTATATTTATCCCTCTGTAACATCCTCTCTAGACAAGGTGTAAGTCTATAGAAAGGTACAAAAATACGTTTTAATTCACGCGCACGTTTTGTATTGCTATGCCTAAGGACTTAACCTAATTTAAAATAGGGTAAGTCCTCAGTTAGTAAATAGTAAAATTGAAAATAAAATATATGAAAACAGGTAGCTATTGTGACCCAATGGGGCTAATGGACCCGGAAAAAGTAAAAAAAATCAATAACACGTTTTTAAAGGTTTTTTGTTATCCTATTTTTAAAGTTCCTAGTAACGTTCCAGTTTTCAATTTAGAGATACAGACCACGACGCATACTTCGAAAATTCAATACCGCAAGCGAGATACCTGCCAATAACAGTGTTATCCGATAGATAGTCCCGGCACCTGATACATATATAGTAACATGTTATTTTAATACCAAAACCAGACAAGTAAACATGCGTTTGACGGGATTTTTAAAGGATTAAAAAAATAAAGGTTCTTAGGTTAAATCCATACTAATATTATAAATGGGAAAGTGTATGTGTGTGTTTGTTTGTTTGTTTGTCCGTCTTTCACGGCAAAACGGGGCGACGAATTGACGTGATTTTTTAAGTGGAGATAGTTGAAGGGATGGAGAGTGACATAGGCTACTTTTTGTCTCTTTCTAACCCCCCACTTCCCTAAAATGGGTGGTGGAAGTTTGTATGGAGCATTCCGCAATTTTCAAGGTAGAAAGCTAAAAATTGGTATGCGGACTAAGTATTTGTGACTAACAAAAAATCGTGCATAAGCTATAAAGACAAATAATATCATCTACAGTAGCGTATAAAATAATATTCTGTTCCGAGTTCTCCTCTGTGTTTTAAATCAGGAAAGGGGAACCCTTTTACCCCGAATTGAACGCGAGCGAAGCCGCGGGCAAAAGCTAGTAATATATAATAACTCAGATGAGGCTCAGAAAAATTAAAGCTATTAAAGTATACGGATTTACTACTCATACTATTATTTTCGACTACATTTCTGCTACCCCAAGTTGTCTGAAAGAGATCGCTCTCTAGCGATAAGACTGACTTCCTCTACTTTTAATCTGTGTACTGTACTGTTCTATTTTATTGAGGTATACCTACTCATGAAATGTTTGAGTCTGTTCTTATACGGTCGAGCTTTTAGCAGAGACATTACACCTTTGCACATGCTACATGACATGATATTAATTAGTATTCGAAAACAATATTTAATTGTTTTTATTTTACTTTATTATTGAAATAAATTACACACCATTACAGTAAAAATTTAGGTAATATAAGGCACAATAAGAAATAAGCAATACTTTCGTGAAAACAGTATATAGATCACTACTGATTTCAAACATGTGTGGCTCTATTTTATTGTAGCCATTATACATCTCAATATTGTGGGTCCTGAGGCCGTATTCTAACTTTAAAACACGTTTAGACATGACCCAACTTCAATACAACTCCAATGCATTATATACAGCTAGCATCTAAACGTCTGAATCAGAAATATCATAATTTGCTTGAAAATTATTCCGATGCAACTCCAAAATAACTTCAATATTATTTGATTAATTGTTGTGTTGGAGTTATGTTTAAGACGGATTGTGTTTAAAATGTATTGTTTATGTATATTAAAATTATAATACGGCACCTGTTCAATAGCAAATACCGAGGTAGGACCATGAAAGTATGCAAACCAGTTCCACGGCTCACTGGTTACGTGCGTGTAAACAGCCTATTAGGCTTTTCAGCCGGGCTGTTTGCCAAACGTTTCAATGAGTTAAAATCGGAGTGGTTCATTTGGGCAAATATAATTTTCTCTTATGTATATATTGAAATGGTTTTAACCAGACGAATGGTAACTGAATTATTACCACAATAATTAATATACGTTTCAATGAATTACAATCGAAGTGGTTTATTCTGGCAAATATAATTTACTGTTGAGTAAATATTTATGATCAACCGAATAACGTGATCATTACATTATACATACATATTTAATATTATTGCATTCGATATTTAAAATTAGGCGTAAGTACGCTGATTCATCGGAGAACCCAGGTGACTTAGAACTATAAGAAAAAAATATTTTTTTTATATAAAGATTTCATTTTCGAAAATAATTAACAATGATTTAGATTGCTGTTGCATATTTCGTAGATTTATAATAAATTCTACTAATCAACACAATATAAAAACTAAAATACAAGCGTAGTGTCTGTGTTAAATTTTTAACTTTTGATACGTTTTAAGAGTTTCACGTCATGAGAAAAATAGACTTTGCTGCCGAATAAAAGGAATATAAACTATTTATCTCGCCGTTTTATATTCCAAATAAATCTATAAAAAAAATCTAATTAAAATGTGCTGTGCAACTTAAAACCAAAAGTGTAAATCGAACTTTTGCAGCCTGATTTTAATGCATTAAAAATAATCTTTCCATGCTCTAGCTGAGTTCTTTGCATAATTATTAGATAAAACATACATTGCTAATAAGCCTCAAAGCAGCTTAATGAGGGTGTACCGTATAAAGTTGCGAGGAACATTTTCTATGCTAATAATGATCCGAGGTGTCGACCAACTTCTCCTTATAAATCTTATACTTACCGAGGATTTTATGCTGGAAACTTTGCTTACGGACATGTACTTCAGCGAATGGAATGGTTTGGTGCTTGTAAGCTAAATTCTTTTAAAACAAATTTATCTACTACTTAATATCAATAACATAGCTTAACATAGCTATCAGCTGGCGTATTTATTTAAGACATTTATTTGTTTAAATAAAATATTCTTTACATAATCAATTAATTATTGTATTACTTACTACGAACATTAAATTTGATTTCTTTACCTATTTTTAATATTTAACTCTTATTTATTGCGTTTTAAAGTTTAGTAAAATAAGAATCTTGCTGTAATAATGCTTTATCGACAATACAATGAAGAGGAAATAAATAAATAAATTGAGTGTTAAATACACCACAAGACGTACTAGTTATTGTATCGCGCAGATCATGTAAAATGTTAATAGAAAGAACATTTAAATTATCTTAAAATGAATTCACCTAAAAACGATTTTATAAGTACGCGTGACTGTTTTAACTACTTGTACACTTAAATTAATATGTTTTTATAGATTTAGAATACTCCTTAACATTTTAAATTACTTATACTACCTATTTATAAAGCATGTAACTTGTAGGTACTAATTTTAATAATTCATTTTTTGTTCTCTGAAATTATGACCAATCCATAATTTAAAAAAAAAAAACGGATACCCAAAAACTGAATGCAAAATCAACCTTATCCCTTTTTTGATCCGCTCATGCATTATGCAGGCTATATTATGCAGCAAATGTTCGGAATTACGATGTCGAGTCGACATGAGAGAGACTTGTTGAAGTGGTATTTGTGCTAGCTAGGACTTCTGAATTGAAGGTAAGTTACGAGTATTAGTTAAATTTACTATTGTTCAAACGACGATTAAAGGACTTGTATTTCGATTTAAAATACGAGACACCTAATATTTTATTATGTTAAACAGATTAAACTAAATCATATTGAAACTGGACAAAGCTTTTAAACAAATTCAAAGAACAATCAATTCAAAAAAAGGCGTCCCACTTTCGCCGACTTTTGCAAGAACAAAGGTCTATTCTAACCCCGTAGTTTAAAAGTAATTAAAAGTACTCGGAGGGCTCATTAGGAACTGTTTAAAATCAAAGTTGAGAGCAAAAAGTTTTCAGCTTTTAAGAATCGCGGTCACAGAACTAATATAGGTCATAAAACTTAAATAAAGTATGTGCATAAGTTTACGCTTGGAATGTTTTATACAGTGACCTTTCGAAACTAAGTAACTTACTAATTGAATATTAATGATAATAAAATTTTGGGTTATACTAACTTTGTAACGTAATGTTTGTAATATTTGTTCAGTTTAAGTTGTTGTTGAGTCCTTAAAATGTAAGTAGGTAGATACCTTATGCCAATGCCTATTTGTATTAGAAATTGTCCATATGTCCTCGTATAACATTTAATATTATATGGTTCGAAAAAATAGTCAAACAATTTAAAAAAATATTTTGATTTAAATATTTATTTTAAGTAGACCCACTATCGCCGCGAATATAGAACACCTCGATTAGATTCCAGCCCTGGGCACCGGAGGCCGTGGTCACTTCCTTTGTAAATAGGTATGACATCTATAGTAGTTTATGTAACTGTTACGTAATAAGGCCTAATTACGTACAGTTGCATACACTGCTTTTATCTACACTCATATTATATATATTAAATTAAGTGCTCGGAAACCATAGAATGAATATTTGAGCATGTAAAGTTAAAATTACTTTACTGCCACAGATAAAAAGCTTATCATAGTAAAATCGGTTGTGGTAATGCTAGCCATTGCCTACCGTTTTTGAACACGTTTTAGAGGACTTACAGTGTGAGTGTAGATAAAATATTTAACTTTTTTCTACCCTTAAATTCACACGATAATTTACGTCAGTTATCTTTGACCATTTTCCATTACCACCACCACCATGTTTGTTACCATTTATGTGTTCACTGACTCTTGCTTCATACAGAAAATACTGTAGTAAGTACTAAACACTTTTGGCAGACAACGAGTTAAAAAAAATGGACAGTTCAGTTCATACTAGGACGAATCTTGGCAAATCACTTCCAGTCCATAGAATGCAAGTTACTTGGAACAATCTATCACTTCAACACAATTTCGAATTAGATATTGTTGGTGATTCTATATGTAGCTTGAAGCGTAGAATTCTTAAGAACTTTTAAGTAGTGGGTTTACTACCACTCACTCCACTCTGTATATGGAATGTAAATTAAATACATTGTTTATTCATGTTTTTTTAACCTATGTAGTTAAATCTTAGTTTAAATATTAAATGTAAATGTAGTGTAAAAGCCTCTAAACTGTTTTGAGTGTTGTTGCACACCTGTTATTGGTGCATAAATATTTTACGTGTCAGCTTGCTCTTAATGTCATTTACATGTTTTGTTTATGTACTGTTGGTGTGTCTCTATAATAAAATAAAAATAAAAATAAATACTAGAGTTTTTGCGGAAAGAGAATGATCATGTAAGTATTAGGTAGGTACAGTCACCGGCAATCGTATCTTCCTACACAAAGGCCGCAAAAATATGTGACTTGCTCTTATTGGTAGGGCCATAAGAGCGTGTCACATATTTTTACGGCCTTCGTGTAGTGAGATAGTATTGCCGGTGACTGTACTACTGTTTTTTTTTATATTCAAACAAAATCAAAGAAAAAAAGAAGATGGACTTCTGGCGTCAAGTGCAAATCTAATTAGAAAAATGCTCAATTTAAAAGTTGTTAAGAATAGTTCACGCGGACCGAACGAACTTCGGGATTTGGCGAATGAAGTTGTGTTGTGGTTTGTGGTGTTAGAAAGGTCGTAAATTTTTAATGGGTTTTTAATCACTGGAATGACTTAACTTTAAGGGAATCTATTCTTGTCTATTTGTAGTTTATTTTTACAGTTTAATTACGTTTCATACAGTTATTTGTAATTCTAGGGACCAACAAGAGCATAACCACCTGCGAGTATTTTTTTGTGCATGCATTAGGTATGATTTGGTAGGATAATAAAATAACAATATGATAGATTAACACTCGATTTTGTGTTAGGATACCTGGTTGGAATGCAGGTTAGTACTTAGCCGTAAGCATATAAAGGACCTCTGTTTGTTTTATATTCTATTACAAAAATATATTATTTTTTTATTTAAATCGCTAGCTCCGCACCGGTTGATGAACACAACCTTTGTCTAACCTTCGTTCATTACGATCAAATGTACCTAACCTACTGCCAGCCGGAAAAATATTGCCTAGGGATTGCAACTATCGCGTTTAGCTACCGATTTAGTTTACATTTAGAGGCATAAAGTACATACACAAGATGGGAACAGAAAAATACAAGCTGATTTCTTATGGAAATACAACAATTATACCTGGTGGGAATCAATAATTAAGACAAGCCAAGTTCAAAAGCAGAGACCTTTTAATATTCTTTTATCGGCGAAGAACTTGGCTCTCATTTCACATTTACGTTTTTGATGGGATCTTGCTTACAATTTAGTTGTAATGCAGCAACTCCGTAAGGAAATGAGCGATATAGAGAACGTTTTAAGTATGTCGGGAATCTAAACAGCCGGCGTAGATATAAACATTCAACTAAAGTGAATAGATAATAGCTTAATATTTGTGTAAGTACGTATAGTTTATCCGTACGGCGCGCGGCGGCTAAGGATAAATACGCCATACTTTAAGTATGGAGCATTTGTTCTTAAGCCGCTGGACAAACTATACCAAATAAGGGTTTTATTTTAATCATTAATCTTTATCAAGTATCCCAAATTAGTGTCCCAAAAATGTCTGTCTCAATCACAGATCTTAATATACCTAGATCACGCAAATGCATCTACTTCGCGTGTCGGAACTCGGAGTAGGTCTCCGAGTTGGCCGTCGCTATTGACATTCCGCGCGCGTCTGTTGTGGTAGCCGGTTGTCCGTGAAAATTAAGAAAATGCCTTTTTGCATGGTATTAAAGTGCAATAGCCCAAACATTTGAAGCACCCAAACGCAAGGACATTTTTCCTATCACATGTAAGTTATTTTCAAATTATATTATGCGTAAATTCATTTTAAATATATTTTTTAAGTATTCCGAGGTGTGATTCCAAGACTGTACCTAAGTAACTATAGATTATCGGTAAGTAAACTATGTTCACATTACATTGCCGCGTTTGCTTTGAGCGTTTAATCTAACGTTGTGTGTTAAGAGACGATGAATATCAGAACAAGCGATACTGTCGCGTATTACTTGGAGTTCGTGGTACAAAGGAACTTATAATTCGTCTGTCAAATCTAGCAACTAGTGTTGTTCGTTCTACAACCTTATTTCGATGATCGATTTTAATCGATATTGGACAGACAAATGATATTTACCATTTTAAAATTTAGTATTTTAAAATGGTAGTTATTGATACAAACAAGCTCGAAATATATCCTAATTTTACACGACAGCTTTAAAAATGGAGGGTAATATTTTCGGGTTCTTCATGTATGTGACATGTTTATCCTTTGAATGTATAATACGTTTATAAATTTCTATTGTGCTTAAGAAACACTTAATATTTTTTAGTTTCCCACATGATCCTATCACAAAAGAAAAATGGATTGCGGCCACGGGACGGAAAGACTGGTTCCCGACTAAGCATAGTATAGTCGCCATCAAATATATCGGAGCGGCCAAGGTACTCAAAAATATCTGAACATGCACGTTATCCCCTTGGCAATAGAGGCGTTGTTCAGATATTTGTGACCACTTTTGCCGCTCCGATGTATCTGATGGCAACTTTATTCTAAACACTTTGAAAATAGCAGTTTCATTGAAGTGAAGAAGTTGAGATAGTTGAAAAAACGGCGTATCCCACTATTAATATACTAAAACACATTGACAATGATAATGAGGTTAGTGAATAGATTTAATGTTTAACAGTGTTTTTATTATTACCGTATAAAATATCTGATATAATATACTCATTTTATTTGTGCTTTACAGAATAAAGATACGCCACAACAACCTTCATCATTGTCAAGTTTCAGCTTGGCCCAAAAATGTTCGGAGGATGTCCGGATTTCTGTTCTCGCCTAGACTTTGCATTTTCAGCCAAAATCTTGTGAACTATACACAATTTTTCGAAATAAAAAAAAATGGAGAGATATGGAGGTAGAAAACTTAAAAAATTACAAATTTCAACCATTTCAAAACAAGCGAGGTCTACAGCTCACAGAGCTAATAGTCTTACTAGTTTTATTGTTTAAATGTAATTCAAATATCCTGTATTTAATAATTCCGTTTAATATTATTCGTCTGTCTATATCATTCGTCTGTCAGAAAATCGATGTCATTCATGTGAATCGATTAGTGATTTTTAGGTTATCTCCGTCTTTGTCGCTTGAACTAGCAAGTGCAACAGAGAGGGAGATACACGAACGGAGTTCGTTTTCGTTTCGCGGTAGGCCCTCTGGCCCCACACGCACGGAATTTTCGTTCGGGTTTCGAACGGAATAACGTCAAAAAGTGTCTCTGAATATGTCTGTCATATGGGAACCGTACCGAAATTCCGTGCATCTGCGGCCAGGCTGAATCAAGTCGAGCCGAACGGCGCGTGCGGCAGCGGGGCGTCGCCTTTGAATCGATTTTGTGCGGACAACGGGGAATTCACATCACTAATTCGCCCTTGTGATGTCACAGTAGGTAGAAAAAAAGTGACACGGTTGGTTTTCATACAGATTGAAGTGTTTAAGTTATCTAGGTATATTAAGATCTGTGGTCTCAATAAAAATATATATAAACTTCGCCGTGTTATACTTTACAAAACGGAGGAATAGAATAGAATAGAATAGAATAGAATATAGTTAGTTTATTCGTGGACACACATACATTAAAAATACATTGAGAAAGAGGTAAAACATAATATCCCATCAAAAACATTACATGTACATAATGCGAGTATCGCAACGCAGTTCTTCTACTGCAAAAAGTATTGAGATCTTATGTAAAACCAAGCCGGTGTGCCGGAGTTTACTCACAACATGTCATTGTTATCCTTTGAATATTAGATGTCTATATTTTTATAATCAATAGTATGAGCGAGCGGAAAATACGGGAAGCTATAGAAATAAGTCGTCATTCGAATTTCAATCGTGATGGTGGTTGGCCATTGCCCCCTAGTTGGTAAACGGTCTTGGGTACTGCGTCAGTGGTGAGTGTGGTCGCGTCTTTAGCAAGTGACGTCGTTAAGTATGGTGGTGTACAAACATTTAGACAAAAATATAAAAGTGAACGAGGGTAGATCTGTCGCAAGTCGCAACACCGCCGCTGCCACCGCCGCCGCCTCCCGCCACCAGCAGCAGGGCACACCGTGTGCAGGCGCATACTAGTAGCCGGTGCGCTGCCGTCGCGGAAGGTCGCTCATGAATATGATCATCGTAAAATGATCGAAAGATGTCGAGCAAAAATTGACCTAAATTACGTGAGTAACCCGTTATAAATATTTTTAATATGTTAGAGTCTCATGACTCTCATGAGAGTATTATATGTAACTAATGTCACTTTTTTCATTATGTTACACTATTAACACTATTGTTATAACGTTACACAACATCAGTAAATGTGGAAGAAAAAGTGGGTGAAAGCGACTGGCGACCATTGTTACCCACGTATTGGAAACACAACTCAGAAGCCAAAGGGATTATCGCAAAAAATTGCAACTTCAACTGGTCTTAAAATCTTATGCGCCCACCAGAATGGTCTTAAAATTGGGATTTGGTTTGGTGTATGGGTCCCTTAACTACTTTCAAAATTTGGAGCGGTAGGCTCGTTGATAAATTTAGGCCAAAAAATTGCAACTTCAACTGGTCTTAAAATCTCATGCGCCCACCAGAATGGTCTTAAAATTGGTATGTGGGTTATTTGAGGTGAGCTTAACCGTTTGTCAGTAGTTGGAATGGTAGGATTTAAAATAAATTTAGGTCATTTTTTCAGTCAGTAATATACTCTCAGTGCACCTAACTTGACGCTTATCAGTTTAGACTTATGAGCGACTGGTAGAAAATGTTTATAGGCATTACGTATGGCTTTTCAAATCATATATTGTGACATTAAGTTTAAAATAAATAATAATTTTAGTGATTTAAGACCCCCGTGACTAAAGTACTGCTATGACGAATGTCTCCAATTTTCGACTTATTGCGAAATACTTTTAGGGCATTTTTAATTACAAGATACTTATGTATGAATATGCAGTTGTGTTTGTGCCAGCAAAATTTATTTTTTTAAGGAATTTATAGTAATTTGCTATTTTTTCTATGAAGTCGACTATTTCTTAAAATGGTCTTAAAATCTTATGTGCCCACCAGAATGGTCTTAAAATTGGGATTTAGTGTGTTGAATCGGTCCTTTAACTACTGTCAAAATTTGGAGCGGTAGGCTCGTTGATAAATTTAGGCCAAAAAATTGTATTTTCAACTTGACGCCATACATACTTATGGTCATTTAAGACCTTTAAGACTTATGTTTTCATGATCTCCGAGATGGGCTCTACAACGCTATATGGAAGAAAATTGGTTAGGATTTTGATAAATTTCTAGTTAGTGGAGCGCAAAGGACTTCGCTATACTAACTTAACATCTGACGCGATTGAATGGCTGTGCGATCTGGATGTTGATTTATAATATTATTACAACCTACAATGTAAAATACGCCATAAGATTAAATAATAATAATAGCAGCGTGGGACCACTCATTTTCAAAAAATGCTATCACTGATTTAAACTAAATAAAACAATGCGAACACTGAAATTTTAAACGAAATTAATGTAATCATAAAAGCCGCCGCATCATTCATACTGAACCCTCATTTGTTTCCAAAAAAGGTTATTCTTCAGTTGTGGGTAATTTTCATCTCATTTTCGTGAGAGCATTTCGATTGAGCATGGTATCTGCGTTCTCTGAATAGGTACTCCTTGAGAAAACGATCGAAATTTAGAAGAATATACTTAAAGATATAATGTTAGATACCTTGATGTTTATGGTGAGTGAGCTTGTTATGAAATAATGAGAATAAAAACCCGCCGATAGTAAATTATGCCAACTGTCTTTTGTGTTTCTGGCACCTTAAATTCGTTAACAGACTGTATGGATTTGTAACAAGTTGGAACAAGATGTTATTTTTCGATTACAATGCCATATACGTATTTTGCGTGCTTATCCTCATTTGCCATTGTTTGCCTTTGTCAATTTATTTAAAGAAAATGAGCAATGGTCTTAAAATCTTATGTGCCCACCAGAATGGTCTTAAAATTGGGATTTAGTATGTTGAATCGGTCCTTTAACTACTGTCAAAATTTGGAGCGGTAGGCTCGTTGATAAATTTAGGCCAAAAAATTGTATTTTCAACTTGACGCCATACATACTTATGGCCATTTAAGACCTGTAAGACTTATGTTTTCATGATCTCCGAGATGGGCTCTACAACGCTATATGGAAGAAAATTGGTTAGGATTTTGATAAATTTCTAGTTAGTGGAGCGCAAAGGACTTCGCTATACTAACTTAACATCTGACGCGATTGAATGGCTGTGCGATCTGGATGTTGATTTATAATATTATTACAACCTACAATGTAAAATACGCCATAAGATTAAATAATAATAATAGCAGCGTGGGACCACTCATTTTCAAAAAATGCTATCACTGATTTAAACTAAATAAAACAATGCGAACACTGAAATTTTAAACGAAATTAATGTAATCATAAAAGCCGCCGCATCATTCATACTGAACCCTCATTTGTTTCCAAAAAAGGTTATTCTTCAGTTGTGGGTAATTTTCATCTCATTTTCGTGAGAGCATTTCGATTGAGCATGGTATCTGCGTTCTCTGAATAGGTACTCCTTGAGAAAACGATCGAAATTTAGAAGAATATACTTAAAGATATAATGTTAGATACCTTGATGTTTATGGTGAGTGAGCTTGTTATGAAATAATGAGAATAAAAACCCGCCGATAGTAAATTATGCCAACTGTCTTTTGTGTTTCTGGCACCTTAAATTCGTTAACAGACTGTATGGATTTGTAACAAGTTGGAACAAGATGTTATTTTTCGATTACAATGCCATATACGTATTTTGCGTGCTTATCCTCATTTGCCATTGTTTGCCTTTGTCAATTTATTTAAAGAAAATGAGCAATAATCGTGATTTGTCATAATGATTTTAATTAGGTATGTAATAAAAGGATGGAACGTTAAACTTAATAAATAAATGATGTATATAACATGAACATTGAAGGAAGAACAACCGTAAGATTTTCCAAACAAAAGACTATTTGTTGCTTGATACTAGTAGTAGGGATACAACAAATAACATACAGCGGGCAACTCCGTGCGCCAGATGTGGAACTTAGCAGTTACTAACAACTTAGCGAGTGGCAATGTGCCGGATTCTAATTTTAAAATACATTAACGACACAATAACAACACAACATATCTCAAACATAACTCCAACACACAACAAACAATCAACCAATATTGAAGTTGTATTGGAGTTGTGTTGGAATATTTCTCAAGCAAATTCTGATATTTCTGATTCAGATGTTTATGCCGTAGCTGTGTTGCGTTGTTAATGCATTGGAGTTGTACTGAAGTTGGATCGTGTTTATACGTGTTTTGAAGTTAGAATACGGCCCAATGTTACCCTTCGTGTACAAGGTCCTAATGCGGGTGAAGTTTGTATCAATATATATTACTGAGACACGTAGTCGTGGGTTCACACAGCTGGCTAACCTCACACGATGCAGACAAAATAATAAATCCCGCATCAAGTTGTTTTAGTAGTAGTAATTGTTTTAATTGGAAACCCCATGTCGAGTCGTTGTGTAACAAGTTAAGGTCTATCTTATGCAAATTTAACAACCTTAACCTTATAGTGAAGGCGATTTTATTTATACTTTTTTATATATATGAGAACTTTCTTATTATTTTGCAAATTTTATGAAGATCAGAAAAACGATACTAAAGTTATCATATCATATCACATCGAAATGCACAGACGTCCCGGTAGCCAGCTGACAGTTCTGTTGTGTCCAAAGTTGTCTGTAAGAACTTCGCTTCGAAAGTACAGCACTGCACTATTTCTAGTTTCTAAATGGGCTCATACCCATAAAACAGGAGTAGCTTACAAAGAAACCTACAGCTGTTTGTCTTTCAATTAGGAACTTCTTAAAAATAACAGCGTCATAATTTCGTTGCACAACTTAATGTATCTTTCGTGCTGGCGGACCTTGTTTTCTTTAATAAAAGTTTATTTTATTTTATTTGTCTTCGTAAAGACTTCTGGGGATACGGGAGGATAAGACAAATTGTAAATAATATACAGAAAAATAATGTAATTTTGGCATCTCTGGATACCCGTCTATACTAATTCCGGCAGCTTTTAATGCCCCGTAAGTAAAAGGTACTCATAAAAAAAACCGGCTAAGAGCATGTCGGGCCATTCTCAACGTAGGGTTCCGTAGTTACCGCGGCCCGTCACAATACACCCACTCAAATAGTGTATGTTACACTTACGTTCTTTTTACTAGGAGTTTTTAAGTTGTAACTCGTAGAGCTGGTTCCCACTAAAACTTGTCGGATGTCGGGCCCGTATTTTCATCGGTTGTTTCAGTAGCAGAACATTTTATATGAAGCTGTTCACACTAAATCGTTGTCGGACGAGTGTGAATAGCTTCATATAAAATGTTCTGCCACTAGAACGAGCGATTAAAATCCGGATCCTACATCCGACAAGTGGGAACCTGCTCAAAAACGACTCAACCGATTTTATTTAACATAGTTTTCATTGAAGCACTTATTAGGCTTCACTTTTATGCATTTTTATTTTTTTAGACCCATGGTTCAAAAGTTACAGGGGAGGGTTTCGTTATTTAAACTCTCGGAGCTATTATTTACGAAACTATCAGATTCATCCAAAATTGTTTCAAAAGACCCGTACTATTTTTGAAAGACCTATCCCTATCCAACGACACCCCACATAATATATAGGGTAGAAGCGAAAAAAAATTCACCCCCCCACTTCATATGTTCAGTAGGTACCCTAATACAAAAAAAACAGTATTTATTTTACAGTTTTGTCGGCGTGATTAGTTAATACACGTACCTACTCATACCAAATTTCAGCTTTCCAGTACATACTAAGTATCACTGAGCTAAGCCGCATACAGACAGACAGATGCACAAATGGACGGACATGGCGAAACTATAAGGGTTCCTAGTTGACAACGGAACCCTAAAAACATGGAAATATTACGCGCGAAGATAAAACCCCAAAACATACTAAAGAGATGTAATAAGTTTTCCAGACAGGCTGTTAGTAAGAAACTTTTGGGGTGAATTGTAATGTGTTTCGAATTCTTCTTGGACGATTTGGTGAGGTTGTATGGTCACCGGTAGAACTGGGAAAAAGTGCAAGACGTAAAAAATGATCTTGTTGCGAAAAAATATGAAAGTGAAAAGTCATAAAAATCGGGGCAAATGTTCTAGTAAGTACCTGTGACGGAAGATCCCGCAATTCCGTGATATCAAATAATTTTGTCTACACCCATATCATAAATCCTCTATTCTGCGTTCTAGTGGCCGTTGTAGCAGCATAAATACGGCTTTTCGTGAACAAAAGATTTCCTTTGGCATGATTATTCCTCAGGACCAATTTTTGATATAAATTTTTAGGTGGGGGGGGGGGGGGAGGCTCTCAACTTTATATTAATATCTACATCAGTTTAGCTACTTCTTAAATCCATCCTCGGATCCTAAGGAATAATCATTTATGTCGTGTGCAAACGCAACTATTAGGAAACCGTAAATACCTAATAACTAATAACTATAATAACTACCATTATTGCAAACAGTAATGTAACATCAGTGTATTATCTGTGCCACAATGTCGTAATAATGTATGAAAATTCATTACGACAATGGGATCTCTTTAAAATAGGTACTTATACTCTTTCAAACAAAACAAATATTTTTTAAATGGGTAGAGCTGTCTCCGAATAACCGGTGAATACACTTACATAAAAAAATAGCAAAAACGAAGATCCCGACGAATTGGTCCTGCTTCGAAATCTTGAAGTCGGTTGATTAGAAATAAAGTTAAAAGTGTCGTATTAATAACAAGCTTATGCCAAGATCATTTTGAACACTTTGTCCGCTTAGTTACTTCTGCTGACATAACAGACAATCCCGATTACGTCGTTATTCAATTTCCAAAACGCCTAACAGTAAAACTCGCCCATTCATAATGTGAATGTAGCTCGATGTAAAGGTAGAAACTTTTCAGACTACTCCCACTTAGTTTGCAAAAGGCTTTTTATGTAATAGGGAAGGGTAGACGGACAGTACGTAATTTCACTCTAGTGCCGAAAATTCTCTTCGCCTTAGGGAACGTACCCATACTACGTGACCAATTTTTTTACAATTTTCACCCCCTCCCCCCCTCGGTGACCAACCGTAGTATATGCTAAGATCCCCCCCCTCCCCCTCTGGTTGTCACGTAGTAATTCTTAATATTGTTTTTTTGCAAACAGAAAGTAAAAAATATCATAATTTGGCGCATATTTGTATTTATTAAAACGGCGGTTGCCGCGTAACGCCTCAAGGTGCGTGCAAACCATAATTAAAAAAAACCGGCCAAGTGCGAGTCAGACTCGCGCACCGAGGGTTCCGTACAAACCTATAGGTATAAGGGTAGTAACTTTAGAATTATTAAAAATATTTTTATTTTATGATGTAACTAAAAATTTACGGTTTTCGCAATTTTTCCTGTATCTGTGCTATAAGACGTTGCTTCGTACCAAATTTCAAGATTCTGAGTTCACGGGAAGTACCCTGTAGGTTTTGATTCCCTTGCGAGTTTCGAAAATTTGCGGATTTTGCGGCATAAACGGCTGTATCTTTTTATTGCGTTGGCTTTTAAGTTTGATTTTTTCACAGCTCCAAGGGACAATAGACCTAATAAGTATTTGATATACATTTCAGCTTGATACCTCCACGCGTTCCTGAGAAAAATGGTCTTGACAGACAGACAGACAGACGGACAACAAAGTGATCCTATAAGGGTTCCGTTTTTTCCTTTCGAGGTACGGAACCCTAAAACATGAAAAAAAAAACTTTCGCGAGATTTCCCCAGAGCATAATTATAATAATTATTGATTACGTGACGTAAACCTAACCCCCCCCCCCCTTGTGACCAAGAGTAGTATTTTGACTACCCCCCTCCCCCCCCTAAACGGGTCACGTAGTATGGGTACGTTCCCTTATTTGTGTTGCATCTTTTTCCTTAATATCGCAAATGAAGGTGAATTAGCCGTATTTTAGTCTGGTTTAATAAGCAGTGTTACGGGATCAACCTCAGAATCAGACATAATAAGCTGGAAACTTGTATATAACTTCATTATTGTAGTGTTCTTAATGTTGTCTCAATAATCTCTTAAAATCTTGTGTCTGGGTCGGAAGTTATTCGAGGTCAAAGTTTACCAAAATCGGTTTTTCGTGATTACATAGGTTAAATTGTAGAGCATAAAATGTACAACGAGTTTTGTTTCAAAAATTTTTTTATGCGTCAACTGCTTACAAGAACTAACCGTTAATACTGACACCTTTTAAGATTCTAAGAGCGATTATTTTTGAAACTATAGATTTAAACTAAGAATCGTTTAAGGAACTTTAAAGTGATTTTAAAAGACCTATCTAATGATATGGCACACGTGGATATTTTTCCTAAAAATATTTTTTTTTTACATTTAGTTGCATGTATGGAGTGCCTCCCTTTAAACATATTTTTTTACTTATTTAACTACAAAACTAAGTAGCGGCACATAAAATACACCTTTGATTGAAATATAGGACTGAACTGAACTAAAATAAAAAAACTTGGTAACTATAAATCATATTGCGTAGGTGACATTCAAGATTGAGGTACAAAACATACAAAAAACAACCCTAAGGCGGTTGTCACACTGCCGCCGAGACTCGTTGCGAGACGCGGAGCAACGGACTCGCATGCGGAGACAACGCACCAACGTCCGAGTTTTCTCCGCATCTCCGACCGGAGCTGAGATGCGCGACGTCCCGCGTTAGGCGGTCGTCACACTGCTCCGCATCTCGCAGCGGCATCCGTTGATGCGTTTTTTAACTTTGTATGTAGAATCTTGATTTTGTATAGAAAAATCGCATGGTACGACACACTGGCTCCGCTTCGACGCGCGGAGGAGCGAGACGCAAGACGACTCGCGCTCTCGGACGGAGGCGCGGTGCGTGCCGCAGGGTATGTCCCACCGAGCTCCGCAGTGCCGTACGGATTTTAGTGCAAGAAAGGACGTAAGCGCAATGGATATCGACGTCGATAAGTTTATTTTTGAAATTGAAAGTCGTTCGTTTAATCATAATCTAGGAATTCTTATAAAACTATAATTGAAGATTGAAGTAGTAGATTATTACTTACTTGAATGTAAGCCAAGGCTTTTCTTCCCCTGTAATAGAACGTGGAAAATTTGTGTCCGCGCCAGTAATAATCACTCCAATTTTGCTTAGCAAATAATCAAATGACGCGGTTGACATACGGGTGCAATTTAAAAAAAGAATTCTTCGTGTTGCCTTTAATCTTGGTAAACTCTAGCAAAAGACCCATTTATAGGTCTGGTTTGTAAATAGGGATGTACCCAGTGTCTTCTGCGTTTTATGACTCGATTGTACAAAAACCAAACTGAAAGTATCACCGCAGACAGCGTTCTGAATAAGTTCCGTGTCCATTTTATCGACAAATAGGAACTATTTTCACCTTAACGTTCGAATGTGTAAGGAATGCGAGACGGAAGTAACTCGCCCATTAGCTTCATAATGTGAATGTAGCTCGATGTAAAGGTAGAAACTTTTCAGACTACTCCCACTTAGTTTGCAAAAGGCTTTTTATGTAATAGGGAAGGGTAGACGGACAGGACGTAATTTCACTCTAGTGCCGAAAATTCTCTTCGCCTTATTTGTGTTGCATCTTTTTCCTTAATATCGCAAATGAAGGTGAATTAGCCGTATTTTAGTCTGGTTTAATAAGCAGTGTTACGGGATCAACCTCAGAATCAGACATAATAAGCTGGAAACTTGTATATAACTTCATTATTGTAGTGTTCTTAATGTTGTCTCAATAATCTCTTAAAATCTTGTGTCTGGGCCGGAAGTTATTCAAGGTCAAAGTTTACCAAAATCGGTTTTTCGTGATTACATAGGTTAAATTGTAGAGCATAAAATTTACAACGAGTTTTGTTTCAAAAATTTTTTTATGCGTTCAACTGCTTACAAGAACTAACCGTTAATACTGACACCTTTTAAGATTCTAAGAGCGATTATTTTTGAAACTATAGATTTAAACTAAGAATCGTTTAAGGAACTTTAAAGTGATTTTAAAAGACCTATCTAATGATATGTAGCACACGTGGATATTTTTCCTAAAAATATTTTTTTTTTACATTTAGTTGCATGTATGGAGTGCCTCCCTTTAAACATATTTTTTTACTTATTTAACTACAAAACTAAGTAGCGGCACATAAAATACAACTTTGATTGAAATATCGGACTGAACTGAACTAAAATAAAAAAACTTGGTAACTATAAATCATATTGCGTAGGTGACATTCAAGATTGAGGTACAAAACATACAAAAAACAACCCTAAGGCGGTTGTCACACTGCCGTCGAGTCTCGTTGCGAGACGCGGAGCAACGGACTCGCATGCGGAGACAACGCACCAACGTCCGAGTTTTCTCCGCATCTCCGACCGGAGCTGAGATGCGCGACGTCCCGCGTTAGGCGGTCGTCACACTGCTCAGCATCTCGCAGCGGCGTCCGTTGATGCGTTTTTTAACTTTGTATGTAGAATCTTGATTTTGTATAGAAAAATCGCATGGTACGACACACTGGCTCCGCTTCGACGCGCGGAGGAGCGAGACGCAAGACGACTCGCGCTCTCGGACGGAGGCGCGGTGCGTGCCGCAGGGTATGTCACACCGAGCTCCGCAGTGCCGTACGGATTTTAGTGCAAGAAAGTCAAAGTCAAAGTCAAATAGTTTATTTGTACAACATGGGTATATAGTACAAACAGAGGTACAGGTCTTACAGATTTAGAGTAGCATCACCATGTCGGGCCACAGGGCATACAAATTTTAGTGTTTTTTCTTTAAATCTGTAACTACATGTTAATATTAATTGCAGTCGGACAAAAAACCCTTAACAGTATAATATGTAGTATCCACTAAAAAATCAAATAATTTTCTTTTGAAACTTATAATATTTTCTATACTTCTTATTTGTTTCGGAACTTTATTATAGATTTTTGGAGCCATACCAAGTATACTTTTCTTTAAAAATGCTGTGTCGGAAGACATTGAAGCTATTTTATTTCTTAAACGAATACTCTTAAATCTTTTAAATAAGTGCAGGTTGCTTTTAACAAAAATAACTAATTCATAAATATACAAACAAGGCAGAGTCAATATACGTAGCTTTTTAAAGTGTGGTACGCACGAAGCTGGTAGCTGAATTCCACATAAAGATCTAACGCATCTCTTTTGCACTTTAAATGCAGTTTCTCTATCAACTGAGTTTGCCCAGAACATGATACCATACCTTAGTGTCGATGTTACATAAGCGTGATAGGCCGTTAAAATAACCGGTTCATCAACATTTTTTCTTAGATTATGTAGGAGGTATGAAAATTGATTCAGTTTCTTACATATATTGTCAATTTGATTATTCCATGTTAACTTATGATGATCTATGCCTATTCCTAAAAATTTTGTCACATCTGTTTCCTCAAAATTTTTACCCTTATATGATATATTTAAATTACGGGTATCATTTCGTCTATGTTTAAATGTCATGATTTTAGTTTTTTCCATATTAATTTTTAAATTGTTGTTTGCTAACCAGTTAATTACTGTTTCTAATGTTTTGCATATATCATTTTCATATGTTTCTGGGTCTTTACAAGGAAACATTATAGTGCTATCATCAGCAAAAAGAACCATGGGATACTCGATAGCTCGTGGTAAATCATTGATATAAATAATAAATAAAAGAGGGCCTAAAACGCTTCCCTGAGGTACACCGTAATGGACATGTTGAACTTCCGATGAATAAGTGACTTCGGTTTTTTTTCTAACGCATAGTCTATTTATCTGAGTGAACTGTAGTCGATTTCCTAAGTATGACTTAATCAAACTATGTACATTACCTCTAACTCCATATTTGTATAATTTGTCTAGCAATATTTTATGATCTACAAAATCGAAGGCTTTCGACATATCCATGTAGAGTGCTGATATCGGAACTCCTTTGTCCATATTTGTTATTACTACACGCATTAGGTCAAAAATAGCCATATTAATAGACTTACCCTTTCGAAATCCCATCTGTTCTTGTGTAAATAAATTATTTTTTTCGAAGTATGAGTAAATAGAATTGTGAATTACTTTTTCTATGACTTTTGAAAATATGGGTAGCAGTGCCACAGGTCTATAGCTAGCCAAGTCTTCCTTATCCCCTCTTTTAAATAGTGGTTTCACAATACCAATTTTTAATTTTTTTGGAAATTCACCCTTCTCTATGCATAAATTAGTTATGTGGCTAATCAATGGTGAAATGATACTGGATACAGATTTTACCACTTTTGTACTAATACCGTCATAGCCTGTACTATGGCTATTTTTTAATGAGTTAATTATAATTTCAATATCTTTCGAATTAACAGGATTCATAAACATAGAATTAGGTAAATTGGATGCCATTGTATTCGTCTGGTCATGTTTATGATTATTTGTAACATTATTTATAAAATACTGATTAAAAGCTTGCGCGATTTTTCGAGGAGATTTTATACGTTCACCATTAGATACTATCTGCTGAATATTGTCTATGGGTTGTTTAGATCTACATTTATTTATAACATTCCATGATGCCTTTGTTTTATTACTAGATTGTTTAATATAATAATTATTTTGTGTTTTCTGGGTAAGCTTAATAATTTTCTTCAATCGCTTTGAATAACTTTGAAAATTTGTTTTATCCCTAACTTTATCATCAGAAAATCTATATTTCCAAAGTAATTGACGTTTTTGCTTGCAACAGGCCTTTAACCCTTTGGTAATCTATTTTGGCTTTGTAGCTAAAGTAACTTTAATTTTTCTAATAGGGAAGCACAAATTATAAAGTAATTCGAATTGTTCAGCAAAACAGTTGTATGCTTCATTAGGATTGTTTGCCATATAAACTTCACTGAATTGTAACTCTAATAAACGATCCCTAAACTTATTAATATTTTCTAGACTGTAATGTCTCTTTTCCTTATACCAGTAAGCAAGAACACATGTTTTTTTAACGGGGCAATTTATAAATTGGGCAGTGTGATTCGAGAGCGCAAAGTCAATCACTTTAGCTTTACTGCCTCGCACATTGTGAAGAATATTGTCAATACATGTGTTGCTAGATAATCTAGTTGGCTCAGATATTGCCATTCTTAAATTATAGGACCACGATAAGTTTTTGAATTCTACGGACTGTGGCGTTCTCTTGAGCATATCGATATTAAAATCACCACATATAACTACTTTCTTCCCACTAAAACATAAATTATTTAATATAAGATCCAATTTATGAAAAAATACATCAAAACTATGTCTATTGTTCCTCGGTACTCTATAGATACTAATTATAATTAATTTGTGGTCAGTTAATTCTACACCAGCGCATTCCATTACATTTGGTATTGATATACTATTTAATTCGTTCAACATGCTATATTTATGAATACCCCTGACTAGAATACAAGATCCACCATTTCGGTTTTTCCTCGAGTAAAACGCGGCTAATTTAAAATTAGGACTAGACAAATATATTTCATCACCTAACTGCATATTGTGCTCTGTAACACAAATAACATCAATTTGAGTTTCCTTATCCACAAGCTCGTGTATGTGTATACTTAACAAATCAGATTTATTTATAAGACCATTGATGTTCTGATGTAATATATTAATATGACTGTATACCATAAGATCATTATTTACCGATTTACTAATTGATTGTCTATTGTACCTAAAAAATTTAACTGATTATAAAATGCTTTGTTTACATTGATCAGAACATTATTCAAGCTGCGAGCTAGTTTATATTTCCCTCAAAGGTTTAGTTGGTAGCCTTTGGTATCGTAGTCTCGCACACCAAAATATACACTATTGGGTGTTTCCAGCCATACATGGGAAAATTTCACCAACTTTCTATGCAACATAACATTAAAGCTATTAACATAATCATTATAATCTTCATCATACTTATTTAAGCTATGGAGGATATCACAGACAACTACGTTTGTATGAGTACAATTTTTGACTGTATATTCTAAAGTACTTATAATTTTATTTAACGGGGTAATATTATAATCACTCCCACCACACATAATTACTACGCAATCGCTTTTATTGAAGTCTTTAATTTTTTCTTCGGTTTCGCTGGGTTGTTCCATATTGAATGATATCGGCCGTACAGTCATAATCGTTTTTGCGAATTTTCGATAAAGGTAGTAAAAGATCAGCTCCATGAAAATCTGATATAAGCAACAACCTTGGTTTGTTATTAGTTTTGTGCTTTATCGGTTTCTTAACTGGCGTCGCTTGTATTGAATGAGATTCTCGAGGTAAAAAAGGTCTTCCCGACAAGTCTAAACTACTTTTCTCAGCTATAGTATTGTTTATGTGTTGCTCTAGTTTTTTTACAGTGTTCTGCAGTGCTTTGGTAGAGTGTTCAGTTGGATCCGTGAGAGAGTCACTTCCCTCTTTACTGATGCTTCTGACTTTCGTTTGCAAACATTATTTGACGTAAGAGCCTTACTTAGCTTTATTTGAAGTGTCTTTATTTTATTATTTAGTGTAGATATTTCATCCTCTAATTTTTTTATTTGATTTTCATAAATTTGAATGTTCTCCTCTGTGTGTATATTTTTTTGTGATTGGGCTATGGCCAGGATATTTTTTTTTGGTGTTGTACTTCTTATAGGTTCTTTGTTTAACAGTAATAACATACAAATTTTTTTATTTAGCTTATCTATTTGTTGTTGTTGTTCGCAATTCTCTATATTTAACCTTGCAACTTCTTCATGAGCGCACGATAACTCAGTGTTTAGTTCCTCTACTTGCACTTTTAATGCTACAACTAATGAATTGTCCATAGTAGACATATTAGGGAGACTACTGGGACTATGAAACGTGCTATCTTTCAGTGTAGAGTTTATATTATCCCCATCATCATTTAGAATTTGAGACAAATTTTCACACGAAGGGGATCTAAGAGGCATCTCATACATTTGTTGGGATGTGTCATCTTCTGGTATATTGGCCTTGACTGTACAATCGGGTCGTTTCCTATGTGTAACGTTCCGTTCTAGTGTGGTATTATTTTGTTCCGTCGTCATTGATGAGGCACTGGGTTCCGATAATGTTTTAGGCGCGCTGGTTGAACTGGAAGTTGTTTTCGGAGTGCTGGAAGCGCTTTTTGGCCGAACGCAGGACGAGCATTTCCAATTATTTTTGTTGTCATTCGTCATCAAATTATATCTAGCTTTAGTAACTATTGTACACGTCAAGTCAAAGTAATTTTTGCAATTCTTACATTTTAGAAAATAGTCTTTAGTTTTTATGTTTTTCTGGCATTTAAAACATTCCATATTGCTCAAATTCTATTCTAAATGTAACAAAAATAAAAATATCTTATAATAATAATAATAAATAAATAAAATAAAAAATAAAAATTAAAAAAATGCAAAATGTTTTTCGTCACGTCGGATTTGAACCCTGACTCTGTGTTTAGCAGACACGACACAATTCGCACCGCCACGGCTACTTGCGCTGAGCCGAGGGAAATTACGGATTGCTTTCGGCTAATATGGGTCTGCTATCGGGGTAGTTCGGCAACCTTCGGAAGGAACAACACGGTTAGTGCTAGATGTGACAACTGGCCGTGGGTCCAAAGTCCATGTAATTTTTAAACGAAGAAACGGTCACTGTATTATTGTTTTGTCGTATTTCTTTGTCAAATCTCTATTTTTAATGGTTAAGTTCACTATACACAGTATTTAAACACGTACAGATCCTTGTTCACTATCACTATTTCATTACATTACTCTTATTCACGTCATTGTATCCTAAATTTTTTAGTTTTATTTTTTTAACACTTTAAAGTTATACTACACTGAGATAATATATCCACAGTCGCAACTCATAGTTTATCACACTTTAAGTCTATTTTTAGTCTATTTTCTTTAAAAAATCCATTTTAATCACATATAAAACACGGAGCTCACTGTTTACGTGACGGCGAGCGCCATCTACGGACGGATCCAAGGACGTAAGCGCAATGGATATCGACGTCGATAAGTTTATTTTTGAAATTGAAAGTCGTTCGTTTAATCATAATCTAGTAATTCTTATAAAACTATAATTGAAGATTGAAGTAGTAGATTATTACTTACTTGAATGTAAGCCAAGGCTTTTCTTCCCCTGTAATAGAACGTCGAAAATTTGTGTCCGCGCCAGTAATAATCACTCCTATTTTGCTTAGCAAATAATCAAATGACGCGGTTGACATACGGGTGCAATTTAAAAAAAGAATTCTTCGTGTTGCCTTTAATCTTGGTAAACTCTAGCAAAAGACCCATTTATAGGTCTGGTTTGTAAATAGGGATGTACCCAGTGTCTTCTGCGTTTTATGACTCGATTGTACAAAAACCAAACTGAAAGTATCACCGCAGGCAGCGTTCTGAATAAGTTCCGTGTCCATTTTATCGACAAATAGGAACTATTTTCACCTTAACGTTCGAATGTGTAATGAATGCGAGACGGAAGTAACGCGGGACGTCGCGCATCGCAGCTCCGGACGGAGATGCGGAGAAAACTCGGACGTTGGTGCGTTGTCTCCACATGCGAGTCCGTTGCTCCGCGTCTCGCAACGAGACGCGGCGGCAGTGTGACAACCGCCTTACTTCCGTCTCGCGCTCATTTCACATTCGAATGTTAAGGTGAAAATAGTTCCTATTTGTCGATAAAATGGACACGGAACTTATTCAGAACGTTGCGGTGATACTTTCAGTTTGGTTTTGTACAATGGAGTCATAAAACGCAGAAGACACTGGGTACATCGCTATTTACAAACCAGACCTATAAATGGGTCTTTTGCTAGCGATTACCAAGATTTAAGGCAACACGAAGAATTTTTTTTAAATTGCACCCGTATGCCAACCGCGTCATTTGATTATTTGCTTGCAAAATTGGAGTGATTATTACTGGCGCGGACACAAATTTTCGACGTTCTATTACAGCGGAAGAAAAGCCTTGGCTTACATTCAAGTAAGTAATAATCTACTACTTCAATCTTCAATTATACTTTTATAAGAATTCCTAGATTATGATTAAACGAACGACTTTCAATTTCAAAAATAAACTTATCGACGTCGATATCCATTGCGCTTACGTCCTTTCTTGCACTAAAACCCGTACGGCACTGCGGAGCTCGGTGTGACATACCCTGCGGCACGCACCGCGTCTCCGTCCGAGCGCGCAAGTTGTCGTGCGTCTCGCTCCTCCGCGCATCGAGGTGGAGCCAGTGTGTCGTACCATGCGATTTTTCTATACAAAATCAAGATTCTACATACAAAGTTAAAAAACGCATCAACTGACGCCGCTGCGAGATGCGGAGCAGTGTGACGACCGCCTATCAGCTACAACAAGGTTAATTTGGTACAATTCATAAGATTTATTCTGACTTTGTCAATTTAGCAAAAAGAGTCCCTGCGATGCCTTTTTATTTTTTATATGAAGTATGGCGTTCATGTGAACTACAATAATATATCGCTACATTATGTTATTTGGATTTTTTTTATATTTTTATGCAACTAGGAGCAAACGAGCAGACGAGCCGTCTGATCGGAAGCGGTCAACGGTGACCGTTAAATTAGAAACTTGTGAAATAACCAACAATTATGTTATCGAGTAAGCATGAAATTATTATTTAATTGTCGATTACCTAAACTTCGCTTAATATTAAACCATAATATTAATATGAATACATAAATCAGCCTCGGCCCACCTCATTTCAATTAGACTTACAATTTTTCATTTATTTACAATGATTTTTTTACGGAAGGATGATTTTTAATAATACCTACAGTGGACGAAATGAGCAAGCAGAGAGGGCCGCAAAAAATATTTCACTTTTCCCGTGTCGCGTCTAAATCCGTATTACGTTTTCGTACTTACGATTTATCAGTGAAACTTTACACAGCTTTTTTATGTCCTGGTATAATAAAATTACATTTTGCAGATATAAACTGCCATATTAACACGAAGATGTAAATGGATATATCAGGTTTTATATTCTAACTTTAAAAGTCCAACGGCGCGTAGTCATGTATAAGTCATTTCTTTTATCTAAAAGATAATTCTGGTCCTACGCGTTACTTATATTTACCACGTATACGTTTTATACTGGAAGGAAAAAAGTATTGTAATGTCATACTAAAATAAATTTACTCATTGCCTCTTACGTATAACTTTAATATAATACAAAAAAATAATGACAACATAACTTAAATAAACACTAAATGCCTATACGCAGGTACATAATACTAAGAACATGGGACTAAAATCAATAAAAATATTAATTACGCAATGCATGGTAATAGCAAAAGTACACATTTCATGGAAGTTGATATCCCTTAATTCTTGTACTTCCATCGCTTAAAGCAAAGATAGTAAAATATTTCTACAATGGATAGTAGGGAACCTCCAAAACAAAGACCGAAACTGTTCCCAATCGTAACCACCAGATCCAAGGTGGTGCGAGCAACCTGCCTGGTGATCCGTTCATAGGGTCGGTTACTCAAAGAAAATTTCGCGCTTCTCGCCTTGACCTTTTCTTCGGGCTCCACAAAATCCTGAGCGACAACATTGTAATCCGGTTCTTCGCAGGACGGTAAACAATCACAAATCAACCCAGTTTCATTCATCCCAGGCACTTTTAGTTTTCTCAATATCCTAAAATTATTCGAAAGACATTTCAATCCTTCTAAATCACAATACCTGTTCTCGTAAATTGGAGGGGAAAAGTGATGAGTGCAGTTGCAGATTTCTAATTGCGCGTCGATACGGCATTGGCTGATACAACCAGAGTAGCTGTAGTATTTAAAAGCTATATAGTTATCCGGTACCTCATTCGGGAATCTACATTGACGAAATTCTGGTGTTAGCAATGAAACTTCTGGTTCATTGACGACATTCGTAATAGAGTATAACACGTTAGCTTCGGCACCGTATAAAACAGTCAATCTCCGATCGTATTCCATATTCCAAAACGGTATATCCTCTGGCGCATGCAGAAACGCTTCATAATCTTGCGACGCTATAATTTCTACTGAAGCCTTTCTGTCCTTATTTGATGTTTTGTAAACAGGTGATTCTTCGGGGCCGTGCACGTTATTCATTGAATAGCATGTCCCGTACTCTGTTATTATTGGCTGGAAACTCTTGCAACAGTCGAAAGGATTCCCATTCCATTTGCAGCTTAATAACAAATCTTTGCATTCGGAACGAACGGCAAGGCTTAGTTGACCAAAATCCGTTGGACAGAGAGGTTCGTTGTCACAAAGAGCAAAGCAACTGTGGCACAAACCATTGAAGAATCCAATTTCGCCGATGAATCGGTCAAGCTTACCTTTATCTCCAGGATTGATTTCCTGGCTAAGCATATATATTTTGTCAACATTGGGTATTTCGCAAAGGGTTATCGATGCAAAAGTTGTGTTCCAATCTAGATAATCCGTTCGGGTGGTAAAACGAATAGTGTTCTCTTGATAGTGGTTATAGTATCTGCGAATTGTGGCTACCGCAGCGATCCAAACTTGGACGTAAATTATGAAATAAATTAATCTGTATATGAAATGCACATCTTTACGCACGAAGAAACTTGGGCCGTGAACTGTCAGATGTTCACAAGTATGTTGGAAACGTCGGTAAAATACCAAGACGTGGCCCTTTATTTTAGACCACATTTTCAGTCGCTTTACGGTCGTGCTGATTCTGTGACCGGCGAAGTGAGAATGAATCAAAGGGATCCACGTCGTTTAGTTAAATAAGGTACGCAGTAAGAACGTCTAAAAGGTTTCCATTTGGATAATGTTTTGAAAGTGGTATCATTGTCCGAAAAACGTAATATGCCTTCAGTAATAGCAGTTAAACAATGTCGATACAAAGATTAAAAGCGTTTGATAAAATAATAATATTTAAAACAAAATTCTAGATATAATAGCAAAGTAAGCACATAAAAACTTAACTTCATATATCAGCTGATTTATTATGTTATTTAAATGTATCTGCTTCCATTGTTAATTATATTTTATTTATATTAGTTTTAATTTTAGCTATAGGTAGATACGAAATAAAATTCACACAGAAAAGAGCATTGAGAGACATCGAAAATGTTAGTATAAATTGCATTAAAAAAAGGGTATTAAACTATAATGTTAATTAAACTACTTAATTAGCATTTAAGTTTGGTGCTGTATGTAGTTTATTTGCAATAAATGTTTTTCTTTCTTTTCTTTCTTTCATTATATTTATTTATAAAGACAAATATTATTATTTAGAGAATATATTTATTACACCTATACTGTAGTAATTCTGATATTAGCTGTTTATCTGTCTCCCTGTGTGAGTATAATCCGACACATTGCTCTCAGACCTGCGGTTGACGGTTTAACACCCGGTAATGCTCTCTGTGAACACCGTATTTGTCTTTACACTTTAGCTAAATCCACTTAAGCTATACACGTGTGTGTGAAAGCGAGTAGGCATGTCTTAAATAATCATTAAAAATAGTATAATTATACCGACAAGAATAAATGTTTTTAGTGAATGTGTAGAAACTTTATAGTTTTTTTTTTGTAAGTAAAGCAGTCAGGTAGGTCGCCAGGTAGTTAATTACCTACACTTGATATTCCATGTATTCAGGATGCTGTTGAGAAAGTTACCAATGTTATCACACCTAGGTACAAATTGATTATCTCTAGCTAAATGAATACAAACTCTTTTCAAGTTCGAACACATTAATAATAAAGCAAGTCAAGATTTGAAAGTAGGTACTATACTAATTAGCCAACCAATCAAACTACATACATACGAAACAATAAAACCCTAATTATATTGTGGTTGCAATAAGAATCCGAAAAGCTTTTTTTTTTTCAACTCCTACCAGTGAAATTTTCTGAACTTATGTAAAAAACATGATATGATATTTACCACACGCCTTTTGATCATAAAAAATACACAGAGGAAACCTGCATAAATATTTTGAACCTAATTTAAGCGATTCTGGGGTCTATAACTTTATCCCTTTTGTACATTCGAGGAGCCCTGTGCTGAGCAGTAAGACGTATACACAGGCTAACATTTAGAAACACATATTTCTACTCAAACCCAGTCTAACTAGCATTGAAATCTGTAATTTAATTAGTCTGCTTAATCTCCCGGCAATGTTGGAGGCTCATACAAACCGTGTTCACAGTGTCATCGCATCACGACCTACTTACCAAATACCAGTCGACGTCAAAGATATGTTTATACTTTTGTATCTTATTACAAACGAGTAAGGTACAAAAGTGTAAGTGTAAACATATCTTTGACTTCGACTTGTGGCGACCGCCTTATAAATGTATAGTCGCCTTAGTAATAAAACAGGTAGCAACACTGCCTGTCATGTCATGGTCATAGAATAAAAATAAGAAGATGAGATTTTTACGTCGTCATAAATATGATTGTAAGTGGAATAAATAATTTCAATGTAACAAGTTTATTGATACATATAAAGTGTACGAAAGGAAACGTTCGTTTATGTTCACGTACCTCACCACCAAATTGGTGACCCCGACGTGATGGACACGCAACCTTCTGATATATTTCACAATCAGCTAATTAGGCTACAGCGAACTATGCAATCTGAATATTAATCCTCCTGATATTATGAAGCGTCGGTATATTGTTTGGCTTAGCAACGTTGCATACATATTCAGCGATGGTAAAATTAAGAGTTTTGCTGATTGTACAACCTGAGGTCTATTTCTCAAAATATATTATATTAGTCTAAAAGCGTTCGAGAAATGGGCCCCTGCAGGCCTATGATGCCAACAGATTGTCGCGGGATAGCGTGATATAAAATGTCAGTTGACGCCAAATTGTAATTTTATATAACGCTATATCTCGCGATAACCTGCTTCCAACAGGCCTGCTGATGTTATTTGTGAAAGGAAATGTAGAATACTCGTATATATCATCGTTTGAAACGTTATTCATTTTCAAAGGTAATTCTGCCGTTTTGACGATTCATGTGAATATTTGATCAACGGAATCATTTTTATTAAGGCCTGCTGATACAAATGCTTTTTTACAAATATCTGGAACAGGGCACCTGGTCCGTTTCTTCTGCTGGTTGTATTTTATTCTTATTTATTTTGTGATTATGCAAAATAAAACATTTTAGACATCTTAAAGGTTCTAATTTGTTTTATAATGAATAAAATGTATGCAGCTACGACGATCATATTACAAATTAAATGAAGTAAAATGCTCAAATTGAAATTTGTTTGTTCACTATGAAAGATTAATTAAGTAAAACAAAAGCGAATCAAGTGATAATTTGGTTTCGAATTTCGAATTTTGTCGTTCGCTTTAATAATTTCAGCGGCTGCGACTTCATCAGTTCATCACAAAGTTACAGGACTTAAGAACAATAGTTTAACTACATATTATTCGTATTAAAGCGGTGTCAACTGTCGATAATCTTCAAATTGGCGTTGCTTAAAAAGTTTTTTAACATAAACTATTTGTTTTGATTAAGAGTAAAGTATAATATTAATTTTAGATAGGTAAAATCCTTCAAACTAGGTCCTAAGCTACGTCTTAAAATCTCTTATACAGTTTTTGCCTTTGTTATTTTGACTTAAAATACGTCTGTACTTAATAAAAATAAAAAAACAAAATACTCATATTAAGGTTGTCTCGAAGCGATCGTTTTTAAGCGATAAAACCGCGTGCTGTTGTTACATGGTTAAAATTTTAATTTTTAGTTTACTTATTATTACTTTATGTTGCTCAGTAAAGAATATTATTATTATAATATTTGTATCTCCTTTGAGAATCACGTGCCTTTACATCCCGGTCTTTTGTTAAAGTGATTGCAATACTTTACTAGAACACGTCACTAGAGATTATGTTACACATAACACAAATGTGCGGCTAATAAAGTTATGGTACTGATTCTTAAGTCTTCTGTGATAATAACTTTATTGTTAGTTCTCCGAGCTGAGTTTTGAATTATTAAGCTGTAACTGGCGCTCGCTGTATACTAGAATTCAGTTTGTACCGAACATAGATCGTGCAAAGTGCTATCTAACTCATAGACTAACGTCAGCCTGTGTGAATAATAAAACATTACAGTTTCAAGCTGTAAAAGTTGCAAAGCGTGATTTTATTTAAGTATAGATTTTGTTTGGATATTTGATAGTTATTTATTACATTAACGGTCTCCTAGCTTAGTCCGTAGTGACACTGCCTACGAAGCAGGAGGACCCGGGTTCGAATCCTGGTAAGGGCATTTATTTGTGTTTATCACAGATATTTACAGTACCATTACAGTACCGGAGTTATGGATGTTTTCTATGTATTTAATTTATCTATATTTATTGTATATATCGTCGTCTAGTATCCACAACACAAGACTTATTGAGCTTACTTTAGGATGTAGCATATCCCTTACATACCTCAGGATTGAATCGCTGCAATGCTGGGCTGAGCATTTGTCTTATTTGTGTTGCACTTTCATAGTTATTCTGCAATCCTTGTTCAACACACGCATACATACGAAAATCCCGTGGCGCTCTCAAACATCGTGTGCTATTCTCCTAACCTTGTCTTCATCTTAGAAACTCAATTTCAATGCTCTGCGCATACGCAGAATGTAGATATTAAAACTTGAAAACTTTTTTACACTTCCTTGTCGCGGATTTTTGACCTACAGCCTCAAGCGACTTTTGAAACCTAGATTTCTCACCTTGTCTTAATTTTTCTTTATGCATAGCTATAAATCGCCCCGTTTTATTCACGTTATTGTACATTTTTATATTATTTTGAAACGTTTATTTAGACTTCTCCATAGTGACGTACTCTGTCTAGTTTGTCAAATCTACAAATTTGTATAACCATGTAGTTAGGTTGTATACTTTTGGCTAAGTTTGTTAAATATTTGTACTCATGTTGTCTTGGCCTTTTAAAAAATTTCTTCTTCTAAAAAAGCTTCGAAGAAGTGATTTTCCAAACAAAAGGTCTGTGCGGGGCCGAAGTGGCCACTTGAAGCGACCTCTCTCTCTCCTGGTATAAACTCTCCAGGTTACTAATTCCTGAGTCTCCAGCTACTACGTTCACCTCTGAGGGCGAGTCTTCAGCCACTACGTTCGCCTCTGAGGGCGAGTCTTCAGCCACTACGTTCGCCTCTGAGAGCGAGTCTTCAGCCACTACGTTCACCTCTGAGGGCGAGCCTCCAGCAACTCCTTTCGCCTCTGAGGACGAGCTATCTACTCCGTTCGCCTAGTCTGGGCGAGCCTCCCAGCTACTCCGTTCGCCTAGTCTGGGCGAGCCTCCCAGCTACTACGTTCGCCTCTGAGGGCGAGCCTCCAGCTACTTCGTTCGCCTCCGAGGGCGAGCCTCCAGCTACTACGTACGCCTGAGGGCGAGCCACCTACTCCGTTTGCCTAGTGTGGGCGAGCCTCCAGCCACTTCGTTCGCCTCTGAGGGCGAGCCTCTACTCCGTTCTCCCCTCTGAGGGCGAGCCTCTACTCCATCCGCCGCTGAGGGCGAGCCTCTACTCCATCCGCCGCTGAGGGCGATCCTCTACTCCGTTAGCCTCCGTGCCTCTACTCGCCTTTGAGGGCGAGCCCGTACTACAGTCGCTACTGAGGATGAGCTACTGAAGAACCTCCGGCTTTACCAACCTTTTTTTATTTTACCAATGCCATATTGACTTACCCTCTTACAACTGAAAAAATTGTGAAATAAAGAACCCACTACCTGAATTTCCTTTTATTATTTACTTTCTTCACCTTATCCGTTGCGTGTTCTTCGTCTACACGTCTAGTTGGAAGAGCACGTAACGTGACAGTTTTGGCGCTCAACGGCATTTTTTTCTTTTTTCAGTTGCACTTTCTCTAAATTAAAAAAAATAGACAACACACGTCTATAAAATTATAACTTTTCGGTTTCATATTAGGTAACTTTTCTTTTTTTACAGCCAAACTCGGTAAGTCAATATGGCACGTCTGATTATATATACTAACTTAAATAAGCCAGAATTAGAATATGAGGTTCGCATTAGGCTAGAAGAACCTAAAGATAACATTACAGGTCTAAAAAAACAGGCGGAGGCTTTAGGTCAGACGCAACCATCGAATGAGGTACTAGAATCCATCATTCCACCAGAAGAAGACTTAGAGCAAATACAAACCTGTCTGGATTTTATTGAAGCCAAAATCGAGCAATTCCGGGCTAAATCTTCCCCATACGCTTTAAAAAGGTTAGAAAGTTTCTTCAACCACCTACACCATAGAATCAGTCGTGTAGATTTAGATCCATTATCTCCATTAGTAGATAACCTTAACTTAATTTCAGAAAGAATTAGATCATTAGATAATAAGTATGAATCTCTACTGTTCGAATCTGCAGAATCGACACCGATGACCTCGCCAGCCTGCGCTCATCCTCCTACCTCTCAGACCTCTACGGATCCATCGACATCCTCCATACCCATCCCTCCGGACCCAGTCCAACAACTCTATCCTGCGTCCTCCTCCTCCCATCAGCCTACCCTACACTACGAACACATCCTAGATAGAGACCGCAACTTTAAAGAACCTAAACTAGCTGTAGATCAACTGGCTTCGGAGTTCAACTATACTGCTACCACATCAACCTCCAAGAACTCTCATTTTAATCCTAAACCCACATATAACTCTGACACAAGACCTCCCTATAGATATAATTTTCCTAAACAAGTAAATGCGATCTCTAACAAATTTACCTCTAACCTCTTTTGTGTCAGATGCCGTACAAATGGCCATTCCCTTAGCGCTTGTAGTCAACCTCATTATCCTATTTGCTTTAAATGTGGACTAAAAGGGTATCAAACTCCAGATTGCCCTAAATGCAACTCTACAAAAAACTAATTAAGCACGACTAGGATAAAACAAATCATTTTGACGAAACTGGTTGGAATGATTGGCTATCTTACCTTCGAAATTTTTTCAAAATTTATAAAATTTCTTCAATTTTATACGAAGAAGAAAGAGATGGCAATAGATCATTTATAAATTTTACTGTTGATAAAATACCCTTTTCAGGTTTATTGGACAGTGGCAGTGCCCTGCCCATTTTAGGGAATAATTCTCATTTAGAATTTCTTAAAATAGGATATTCTCTATCTAAGTCGTGCCTATCTACAGTAGCCACAGCTAACAAACACAAACTACAATCACAAGGTTATATCGACTTACTTATGAATTTCAACAATCAAACACGTGTCATTAGAGCTCATGTGTTTCCAGATATACATCCTTCAATAATCCTTGGAGTAGACTTCTGGATAGCCTTCGATCTTCTACCTCGCCTACTTAACCCAACTTTTCTTAACCAACTCAAATGTAATACTATTACGAGTACGTCTGAACAAGGAAATTTTTTTATTTCGAAACCCTTAACGATGAACAGAAAAATATTGCTTCTGATATAATCACTCGTTTCAAGCAGATATCTTTCGAAGAAAAAGGCGAACAGGGAAGAACACACCTGATCAGGCACAAGATTGACACCGGTTACTCTCCGCCCATAAAACAACGCTGCTATCGACTCTAACACAAAACGCGCTCATCAACGAAGTGGACAAGATGCTCGCCTGAAAGGTAATCGAACTCTGCGAAAGTTCATGGTTATCTCCGGTAATTATAACTCCTAAGAAAAACGGTGAGTGGCGCTTTTGCGTAGACAGTAGAAAACTGAACTCCATCACCCGTCGTGATGCCTACAGTCTTCCACTTATGAACGAAATTTTAGACCACCTGAGAGAATCTATTTAACTAGCATAGATATAGCTAAGGCATTCTGGGAAGTCCCACTACACCCCCCTGATCGGGATAAAACTTCATTCTACGTCCCCGGAAAAGGTATGTACCGCTTTGTAGTCATTCCCTTCGGCCTCACCAATGCACCTGCGACGCAGCAAAGACTCATGGATATTCTGTTTACACCAAAATTTGATCATAAGGTATTCTGCTACTTAGATGACATAGTTATAGTTTCTAAAACCTTTGACGAATCCCTCTTACATAAAGTACTCGAGAAGCTTACTTATGCTGGCTTAACGATCAATTTCGAGAAAAGCCAATTCTTCAAAAAATAACTCGAGTACCGTAATTCGGGGTGAGTTGGCGCGAAATCGAAGTTCAAACCTAGATAAAAGTTTATTTTTATATGTGGCACATTGATTTATATACAAAAAAAGTGTTCCGGAGGTATGAATTTTATTTTGTCAATGATAGTTTGTTGCTACATTGCATAGTTTCTACGAAAAATGCATAATAGTAGGCAAAACCAGCTCACCCCGTAGTTGGGGTGAGATGGCTTACCAAAGGGGTGAGTTGGAAAAATTGCTAGGGTTGCCACTTTTGGATTAAGACAATAGCTCGACTTGTCAAGAGATTTTTTTTATTAATGTAGCAAATTTATGTTTTATTTATGTTCCTATTTGAACCGGCTTAATGTTTTCGATAAGAAGTGACCCTTATTTTTATGACGTGCTAGGTTTTGCCCGCGGCTTCGCTCGCGTTATAATTTCACCCCCCCTTTAAGGGTTGGGGGCAGTTTTCAAAAAAATAACCAACGAACACAACCGATTTTTTTTGTTCGTCACAAATAGTCCGCATACCAATTTTTAGCTTCCTACCTTGGATATTGCAGAATCATCATCATCCTTTTAGGGAAGTGGGGGGTAAGAATGAGACAAAAAGTAGCCTATGTCACTCTCCAGCCCTTCAACTATCTCCACTTAAAAAATCACGTCAATCTGTCGCTCCGTTGATCGGTGAAAGAAGGACAAACAGACAGACAGACAGACACACACACACACACTTTCGCATTTATAATATTAGTAAGGATAAATAGTTTTTTAGATCAATCGCATTTTGACACCAACAAACTGACTCACTTAGTAGTGCCCGTTGGGCCCGTCCTTATACTAGTCTATGATTTTGTCCCTAAGGGCCTACGCTACCTCGCGCGGACGCCCGCCGCGTGCGCCCGCTCGCGGGTCCCGAGTATAAGAAATTCTATGATTTTAGTATGGCGGGAGTGTGAAGGGGGACCCGCGAGCGGACGCACGCGGCGGGCGTCCGCGTCACTTAGCGTAGGCCCTAGCCCTCTTTGAGCCTACGGTAATCGAATATTCAAATACGTTGATAAAACTCCACGTCTGTCGATGTAGGGTAGCAATGAGATAGGACACAGTCATATTCTCATACGTATGTAGTTTGACAATACGACACGACAGGACATCTACGTCGATAGACGTTCAGATGGGTTTAAATAAAACGAGTGAAAAAGAACTTGCTAACATATATTTTAACTCAACTTATTACAAATTAAATCGATAGGTAACATTTCCCGGTGCACTTTTTGCAGTAACAATTACCTAAATCTACCGTTTTTTCCAAACAATAGTCTCTAAATGTCCCACATTCGACGCATTTACCAGTTAGCATTGGAAAAAAGCTAAAAGGAAGGTCTATGTTCAACAGTGGACGTCTTATGGCTGATATGATGATGATAATGATGAACCACTCAGTAGGTATTACTGTATGAAATAAATAAATTGCAAATTTTAATATAACGTATTGATTTAATTTGCAATTTATTTAATTTCTTTGCTACTTCAATGATTTTTAAAATAATATTTACCATTTCATTATAATGTAAGACACTTTTGACTACTTATGTAAATCGACAACCCTGAACTACGAACGCCATCTCCCCCCTCTACCAAGCTGGTACACCCCGTTCGTAACACCAACTCTCCCCATTCGTGAGCCAACTGTCCCCGTTGTCGAGCCAACTCACCCCACAGTACAAACCTACTCACCCCATAAAAATCATCAAATGCGGTTGGATTGTTTTCTATGTTAAAACCATTATAAATAAAGAAAATATAACATATGTTTTTCTGTTTCCAATAAGCCATGTAAGTATATAAACGATATCCGAATACTATATGAACACTTACTTTGGTAAACATCACTTAAAATCAAAGTTAAAATCAACTAAAAATCCGCCGATTTCGAGCATCAACTTTGAGAGTGAATTTGTGTTTCAAAATTGTATGATTTGGGAGCTTAGTGTTGCGAAAAGAAGAAAAAATATGTCTAAAAATATAATCAAATTACTTTGAGAGCAACATAAGCCCAAAAATTAAAGTAACTACTCAAAAAAGAAATTCTGGATTCGCAAGCCAACTCCCCCCGCGAAACCTACTCACCCCGAATTACGGTATCTAGGGTTCATTGTTGATAAACAAGGACTTAGAGCTGATCCCGATAAGATTCGTGCGATACTATATTTTCCAACGCCAACCACGAAGAAAGAAATCAGAAGATTCCACGGCACCTGCAGCTGGTTCAGAAGATTCATTCCTAACTACAGCTCCATAGCAGCACCACTAAACAAGCTAGCAGCCAATGGGAAGAAAGCTTCAAAATTCTTCTGGACTCCCGAAGCTAATGCTGTCTTCTTAAAACTAAAAGAACTCATGACTACAACACCTGTTCTCGCCTGCCCAAACTTCGAAGAAGCTTTTGCCGTTCACTGCGACGCCTCCAACTATGGAATCGGAGCAATTCTAACACAGCAACAAGACGACAGAGAAGCCGTCATAGCCTACATGAGCAAATCCCTCAACAAGCATGAACAAAACTACTCCACGACTGAACGTGAAACATTAGCTGTCATTTCAGCACTAGAGCACTGGAGATGCTGTCTCGACAATGGTAAGCAATTCGCAGTATACACTGATCATGCTGCTTTAAAATGGTTCCTAAACCTATCAAATCCTTCTGGAAGACTCGCCAGATGGACTCTCAGACTCTCTACATTCAACTTCGTCTTAAAACACAAAAAAGGTAAATATAATGTTGTCCCTGATCTACTCTCTCGCTCTAACAACAAGGACCCAGATATTCATCATATAGCACCACTTACTCAAGAAAATCAACCCAGAAATAACCCTGAAGAGTCATTTAACAGGTTAATTTTGGACTGTCAAAATAACCCCGACAGCTATCCAAACTACAACTTTAACAACAATAAATTACTCCGTCGGACTAACGACCCTAACTCCTTACTGGATGACTTTGCTTGGAAAGAAGTTCCACCCGCTTCGGAAAGAAAATCGCTCATACAAAAATGCCATGGATCTCCTCTTAACCCTCATTTTGGAACTTTTAAAACATACAAGAAGCTATCACGACACTACTATTGGACGGGCATGTTTAAAGAAGTAGCTAAATACATATCTTCATGCGAAACATGCTTATCGTACAAACACTCCAACCACTCACCCTACGGCCCAATGAGTAAACCCAAAATTTGCTCACGCCCCTTCCAATGCATATCCTCAGATCTTTTAGGCCCTTTACCTATGACTATAAAAAGAAATCAATACATACACTAGTATGTAAACTGTTATTTTACCAAATACTGCATAATTTTTCCTTTGAAACGCGCCCGAGCCCCTGAAATATTTTTTTATTTAGAAAATTTCGTATTTTTAGTTTTTGGAGTCCCACAGACACTCATCATGGACAATGGTCCACAGTTCCGCTCGCGCGAGTTTCACAATTTAATAAATAAATATAAAATCCCCTTTGCAAACTTTAATCCACATTACTGTCCACAGGTCAACCCGACTGAGAGATACAATAAAACCATTATTACAGCTTTGGCATCCCTAGTCGGCGACGACCACAGATCTTGGGACACCCACTTTCCAACGATTCAGACAGCTATGAATAATTCCACGAACTTGGTAACCGGTTTCACCCCGTCATTCTTAGTCTTTGGACGCGAAACCATCCCCTGTGGCTCGATTTATTCTCCATGTCAAAACCTCGACGAACTAATATTTCTCCCTAGAGACATCTATGCTAATAATCTTAGCCTTTTATCACCAATTTTCGATAAAGTCCAAGTTGCCCTATTTAAAGCTCACTCTAAAAACAGTATTATTATTATTTGGAGGAAAAATTACGCTCTCAGTAACGCAGGCAACTACTTTAGCGCCAAACTAGCCCCTAAATATATTAAATGTAGAGTTATCCAGAAACTCTCACCTTTAGTTTATATACTTGAAGACCCTAATGGTTCCAGAAGTAAATGGCACATTAAGGACTTCAAAACATAATTTTATTAGCTATTAGAATAAAAGTCATACTTATTTAATTATTTAATAATTATCACTCCTAACTTAATTTTAATGTCACCTCACTCATAATAATAATATTTTCTTTTTTCAGGCAATTAAGATGCCTTGGCTTGCGACTAGTTGTACTACTTCGCATCTGCCTTTTATTTTTACTATTTTCTGAATATGCTTTAGCTCTAACCTAAAGCTTCCACTTCAATCCTTCTTCTTATCTTGGCCGTCCCTAGGCCAAGAACTTTAGAGCGGTAGACCAACTCTGAAAAGAAGCCATATGGTCAAACTTTAACTTACTTCACTCTTAGTCGTAGGCCCTACAACTATCTCCCTACTAACTTTCTAAGTTAAAAAAAAAAAAAAAACATTTATTCATGTAGGATTTCACAATCACTTATGAATCGTCAAAGTACATTATTACACTACACATACATACATTATTATTATTATTATATTTATACTATTTACAAATAACTATTAACTGCCGTCCTCAAACTAAAAGGCGGCTAAATGCAGGAGTGTCATTTTGAGTTATCAGCAAAAAACGTGCGAAACCATCTCTTTAGACAATGGTGGGACGTATCCATTTTATTTTTTGGAATTTCTATAGTACTCAATAACAGCAATTTTATAGGTATATTTGGTTTATTTTAAAGTTATTTTCAACGGCTAAAATCATCAATTTTCCTTTTTTGTTATGTATTGGATGAACATTAATATTTAAAATAACTAACTAAATGGCGGCTAAAGTATGTTTAGCTGCCTTCTAACTTAGTAATTTACATAAGCGTAGAATGGGTTGTACTAGTAATACGAAGTTAAATATAAAATCATAGTTAAAAGGCGGTTAAAGGTGTTTAAACGCCTTTTAGTTTAGTAATAGCAGTTTCATTTGTATATTACAAATATTTTTTTATACCTTTGTTAGACTAAAAAGCCGCTAATTACAAAACATCTTAAACTAACTGCTTTTTTCGTATGGAATAAAGGTTCAATAATATAAGCAAAATATTCCCAAAATTGTTGAAGGTGAAAAATTTAAAGACATGATATGATGCAATCGGTACCTGGTGTAGTAAACAGATAAAGACCAGTCTCAACTAAAGTCGCTATGCGATCAGGGCTTGCAATTCAAAACGTCAGTTCCCAAATTCCTGATTTGGCCATACAAAATATACCGGAGAAGCAAGCTCTACATGGGATCTTCATTATTAATGAATAATCACAGTTATGAGAAAGTTATAAACGTTAAAACGTATTATAATAAAACCAAAACTTACCACACAATTAGAAAATTCTAAAATAACGACACGAGCAGCAAAATAAAAACTTATTAAAAGAAGATACCACATTTCACTTAAAGTTGCTGTGTTATTTAAGAATCTGCTGTGGTATCTAAACAGAAAGTTAAAGGAACAAAAACTTATTACAATAACACTAAAACTTGCCAAACGATTACAAAATTCTATAATAAAAGAGAGGCAACATAAATACTTAAATATCCACTTTAGATATAAATTATTTTAAACAAAAAAAAACCGAATTTACTTAGCATCCACCTTTATGCTCAAGCTGCTGTAAAAAATACTCAAATCACTATATTTAGGTGTGCCTACAATAGTTGAAGAGCTCCCTCGATTTCTCCAGGATCCCAGATCCTGACCTAGTTACAACGGGACCAATTGTGAAGTATACTCTTTCAACCAAAAAAATAATTTTCCAAATCGGTCCAGCCGTCTTTGAATAATCAGTGAACATACGCAAAAAAAAACAAAGATCCCGACGAATCGATAACCTCCTCCATCGAAATCTTGAAGTCGGTTGAAAAGAGACCACATCTCAACTAACGTAGCTATGCGATCTTCTTAAACAGCATCTCTGTATCTTAAACAGCAGTTTCATCAACTAACAGTATTTAGATCATTGACTTGGTAAGATATTATTTATTTTACATACTACTTACTTTGTAAATTTTAAATAGCACAAAAACAAAAATGATTAATGTCCAAGGTCTTAAAAATAAACCGTTTACATGTCAAATTATTTTCAACCGACTTCCATATTTCGAAGGAGAACGTTCTCAATTGGTAGGGATCTTTGTTTCTTTTTTGTAATTTTTTTATGTACATAGGTTGCTACTTATATATCCGGAAACAAAAAAACGAACAAACGTACACGGCTGAAAATGGTTTTATTGTTTTTCAAAGTATTCCCCTTGGTGATCTATGCACTTTTGCATTCGCGTGAACCAATTTTTAAAGCACTTCTGCCACTCCGCCTGAGGTACCTCCATAACGTGTTGTTTGAATGCGTCGACAGCATCTTCAGCGGTCGAAAATCGTTGACCGCGTAATTTATTCTTTATATTTGGAAATAAATAAAAATCGTTGGGTGCCAAGTCAGGGCTGTACGGCGGATGACCCGTTAATTCCACATTTTGACCCTCCAAAAATAGAGTTGTTTCGCGTGACGTATGACAGCTGGCATTGTCATGATGAAGAATGATTCTTCGTCGCTGGTTAGTTTTACGAATTTGTTCAAATACTTCCGGTAAGCAAATGGTCGTGTACCACTCTGAATTAACCGTTCTACGGTTTTCTAGTGGCACTGTAGCTACATGGCCATTAATACCGAAGAAGCAGGCCACCATTTGTTTCAATGTACTTTTTGCACGAGTAACTTTCGTAGGGTTCGGCTCATTTTGAAACACCCATACCGTTGATTGTTGCTTCGTTTCGGGATCGTATGCATAGATCCAGGATTCGTCACCTGTATAGATGTTATAAACGGCTTTTGAGTCACCACGGTTATATTTTTTTAACATTTTATTGCACCATTCGACGCGAGCATCTTTTTGCTCTTTTGTTAAGTTGTGGGGTATCCAACGCGAACAAATTTTTTTACAGCCAAATAATTATGTAATATGCTATTAATGCTGGTCATAGAAATACCCAGAGTCGCCTCTATCTCGCGGTACGTAACATGTCGGTCGTCCATTATAAGTTTTCGCACAGCCTCGATATTTTGTTGTACAACGACCGATTTCGGGCGACCTGCCTTAACTTCGTCCGTAAGCATACTACGTTCACGATTGAACTCACTAAACCAGTGATACACAGTAGTTTTAGATGGGGCTTCATCACCAAAAGTTGAAGTTAGTTGATCTATGCACTGTTGTTGCGTTAAACCACGCCGAAAATCATAATAAATCATAGCACGAATATTTTCACGAGTGAGTTCCATTCATGCTGCGAGATGACATTTAAAACCCGTCAAAAACAAAACACGAGCGTTAATAAGAAAGAAAAAATATAGCGGCCAGTACTTAAAAAAGTTCAAATTTTACCATGGAGGTTAAATATGCTATTTAAGAAGATTGTAATCCCGGTTTCCGGATATATAAATAGCAGCCCTCGTACTACTTCACCGATCATTCGAAGATAGCTAGACCAATTTAGAAAGTTCTTATTTTTTGGTGGAAAGATTATACTTGACAATTGGTCCCATTATCATCAAGTCAGGATCTGGTGATGGGATCCGGAAGAAATCGAGGGAACTCTTCAAATATTATAGGCACGCTTATAGTGATTTGTGTATTTATGTATTTACAGTAGCTCTGGCATTTGCTTTTGGATAAATGAGGCTAAGTGATGTCGGTCCTTTTTTGTCTAAAATTATTATTAACTATCTAAATCGCGAACCCATGAGGCAAAATCGATCTTTAGAAGAATTAAATAAAAGTCGCAAGTCTAGAGAAGTAGCGTATTTTTAGAGTTGGGTACCGCAAAAGGCAGAAACAAGAACACTTCTGTTCTGTCACAGACACAGACAGTTAGCTACAAAAGTACAGAACCGACTGAGTAAAATTTGGTACACATTTTGTAAGTCGGTGACATACAAACAAACAGACGAATAAAGATAATAAATTGATTTTGGACATTGGGGCCTTTTTCGATAGGTAACATACCAAATTCTAAAAACTGTATAAACCATAATATTGTCTTCGGTAACTGTATAAACAATTAACGAAGTTCTAATCCACCATCTCGGCATATACCTAAGTCTTCCGTTGCTAAAACCGCACTCAAATTTATTTATTTGGTAGGGAGCTAGGAGCATGCTGCATAGACAGAAAGACCTAATACCCACGAAGAAGATATAATACCCACGCAGATAGACAGGATACAGGTACATATTTTTATTCCATAACGTACTACCTCTTGTTTACTCAAGAGTTAGTATTCTTAGATTCACACATACAAAAATACAAAATCACAAACATACAAAAAAAAGCTGCCGCTTACATACAAAAATCAACATGCGCAATTGCGCAAAAAAAAGTGTCGAAGTGCCCGTTAATTCATAATATCATCAGGCCTTGTCCATCTTTTCAGATGATTTAAGCAGCATCTGTGAACAAGCGACAGCACCGCTCGTGGCTAAAAAGCCCAATTCTTCAACGGCATAAACGTCCACATTTTCATTTATTCAACAAACATGTGGGTTTAATAGCAATTTATGACAACTAAGAATTATTTTGTCTATAGTTTTGATAAATAAGTACGGTTATTGCTAGATAAAAAAAATCCAGCTGTTGCTATTCTTGTTGGGTCGATACAATTCTACTTGTAGAGCAAATACTCGTATAGGTGCGCAAGATTCACCTTAGTTGGTATTGCTTGTACAAAAATGTTTATACGATATTCTTGGCTTAAAACAAACTTAAATGAGAGTGGAACTGTAACAGAATTAATATTATATAATTTTGAATATGTTTAAAATAAACCGTCAAATAAAAAATAATTACAGTAGATTATCCGAACCTTGATTACTAAATTTGTGTCCTCAGGTGAGGTTCAAGTTGCCCCCTTATTACCATGGAACGGCAAGTTGCCACTATTTTCAATCCTTGCTATGCTAAGTTATAAGGCGGATAACCGACTTTAGCTATGCTATGCTATGACGTTAACTCAAAAAGGTCATAAGTGACTTTAACGGCCTTTTAGTCTGAGGACGGCAGTATAGAGAACATTTATAATTTATTACCTAATGTCATTATTTTTCATTTATAGATGGCCACGCATTTTTATCAGTGAGATACTCTTCCACGCTGTAGTAAGCATTGTGCAACAGACCAGTTTTTATGTATGATTTTAATCTAATATTTTTATTTCTGTAAAACGTTTTTGTAGCGAATTACGTGTTACTCGTACCAAGTTGTATATGTTTCGTATTGCTCTTTTTTGTAATACAAAAATGCTTTGTGAATCGGCAGCTTTGCCCCAGACTAACATCGCATATGACATAACACTATGAAAGTAGCTGAAATACACCATTCGAGCCGTTTCTACATCAGTGAGTTGTCGAATTCTTCTGACTGCGAATGCTGCTGAACTCAATCGATTCGCTAGATTATATATATGCGGGCCCCATTGTAGATTTTTATCTATGGTCAAACCTAAGAAAAGAGTCTTATTTACCATTTCCAGACGTTCATTATTTATGTATATATTAGCAGTAATGGGCTTTATATTGGGTAACGTGAATCTTATACATTTAGTTTTTTTGGAATTTAATAGTAAATTATTAGTTGTGAACCAATTTGAGACTTCATTCAGGGTATTATTTACCTCATTGTAATTTTCATAGTTTCGACTAACTTTAAAGATTAAAGATGTGTCATCAGCGTATAAAACAATTTCACATTTTCATTTTCAATGTAGACTAAGAACAAAAATGGGCCTAATATAGATCCCTGAGGCACTCCTAGTTTAATAGCTGCTGCTTTAGACTAGGAGTTAGTTAGATAATTGGTTTCAAACCAATTAATCTACTCAGCCCTAAACTGACTAAAATTTGTAAATAATCATTAACTGTGACATTGTCATGGTAAAGGTAATATATTACCGGTATTGAGTTATTGGTACCTCCTTATAGTTCAAAATATTCTCCTTCATATGCAAAAAGAACGAGATCGCTATGTTGAGTATTTTTATTTTTAATAATTTTTTGAAGTTTCAACATATCTTTGTACTGTTTTGAAATATTCGAGTTTAAAGTTTGAAAGCCTAAAAAACATAGTTATAGGTTGAAGTTATGGAGATAGCGGTTTCAAAATGTTCCACATACATTATATTACTCGAAAAATCATATGTTGTTTCTAACATTTTACATTTTATAGAAATAATACAATAATAATGCACGTAGGGTGTAGAGAGTCAAGAATCAAAAATAAATTATTTTACATAACTCAAAATCGACAGATTTTCAGCTGGCTTATGTTGATTTCAGAATATGATGTAGGTAAGGTTTATAATAAAAATAATGAAACAACCATATCTCAAGGCATAATTTTTTAAAGTAATAAAACAAAAAAAAATCAACACTTAGTAGTTTTCTATCAAAAAAGTGACTTCAAAGTCAGACTTTTAACATGATTTTTTGTATGTAAAGTGATCTAGGGTACCACATTGTCGCTATTCATAAGTTTAGAGAAATAAGAATTCTACTTCCATTATTTAACATAGTGTCCGCACTACAAGTGCATATATCTAATACAAATAATATTATGAATCAATAACATAACTTATTTTATAAAAAACTTTATTATATGTATAGATAACAGTCTTTTCGTCAGCTTTACTAATTTAGATCAAGTTTGTTAGTTACATTCCTTAGGGTCCCACATTGTCGCCTTATGACTTATGAGATCAAACTTATTATTAAGACTTATTATAATAAAATTATTACTTACAAAAGTAATAATTTGCATTTAACATCATTATGAAAATGATTTACACTACTCAACCTCGCACCTATGGGTACGTAAGTACTGACGCCAAGTCATTTAAATTCTTACGTCTGATTGAGAGATTGGTAACTTTGTACGAGTATTAACTGATTATCTATACGGTTGTCCCTCAGAAGCTTGTTAAATATAAGTCAAGAATATTTTCTGTTAAAAAGTTTTGATTTGTCACTAATAACTTATATCCCTTCCCTTATTTATATTTAAGTTTTTGTTATGTAATTAATCAGTATTCAAAGCATCTGCCAGGCACCCGGATTATTAAAATGAATAGTATGGCACACTAACTAGAGAAATTTTCATTTCTCTATATAATAGCAAACCTATTTCCGTTGCTAGCTCTCCGGCTAGAGCAACGCGTGCGCAGCGTACGAGCAGCATATTCGTGGCGTATTTAGACGGCCTGGACGCACTTTAAAATTGTAAATAATTTTATTATCCTATGTGATCTATTTATTTATTTTTAACAATCCAATTGAATAAACTAACATAATATGAATTTTGATTAATATACATACATATAATATGTATTTTGTATCTAGTTGATTGATTTAGGCCAGATTAAAATAGAGAATTTTGCTTTGTCTTAATAATTATTGCTTATTGACCACTATGGTTAAAAGGGTAACATAACATAAAGCTAAGTGAACGTAATGGGCAGCTGAGTTACGAACTGTCAAGCAAATGGATGGGAGTAAACTGAAATTTAGACAACACGTGTTACTACATTTTCCAATGGCCCCGATATTACTTCAAGCTTATGAGCGACAATGTGGTACCCTAGTCGGTAAACTTTGACTGTGTTTTTTTCCTACTTTTAGTTGAAACGTTTAACATTTTATCAATACACCGTATTATTTTAAGTGTGTAGAAGCTATTTTTAATCAAAACCAATTTTCACTATTTTCGAGTTGATTAACAAAATCAGTGATATTTCGGAATCCATAAGCGACAAAGTGGTACCCTAACCATGATAACGTCACAACTATTCTATTCTTCACAGAGGAGCGGCTGACTACTCCCTTATAAAGAAGCCCTAGGTCATGAAGAGAATTCCCTTAGGAGTGTGAGTCATTGAAAGTGAACCACATCCCCTTGCTTATACTAGAGATGAATGCGTGCGCGACGGTTGATAAAGAAGCATGAATGAGTAGGTAATTCTCTAATTATTTTCTTATACTAGCACTTCATCTCATACTTTGCACTAATATTTAAAGATTGATATACCTAGTTCTTAGTTTCCCACCATTCTCACCCCAATTTGGTACTGATCACCACGAGTTTAATAAAAATTAAAAAAGAAAAACTTTCACGCCTTATAGAATACGTTAAAGTTTTTTTTTCCGAGGTTTTTGGGGTAATGTAGCATATCCCTTACATACCTCAGGATTGGATTGAATCGCTGCAATGCTGGGCTGAGCATTTGTCTCGTTTGTGTTGCACTTTCATACTTATTCTGCAATCCTTGTTCAACACACGCATACATACGAAAATCCCGTGTCGCTCTCAAACATCGTGTGCTATTCTCCTAACCTTGTCTTCATCTTAGAAACTCAATTTCAATGCTCTGAAATACGCAGAATGTAGATATTAAAACTTGAATACTTTTTTACACTTCCTTGTCGCGGATTTTTGACCTACAGCCTCAAGCGACTATTGAAACCTAGATTTCTCACCTTGTCTTAATTTTTCTTTATGCATAGCTATAAATCTCCCCGTTTCATTCACGTTATTGTACATTTTTATATTATTTTGAAATGTTTATTTAGACTTCTCCATAGTGACGTACTCTGTCTAGTTTGTCAAATCTGCAAATTTGTATAACCATGTAGTTAGGTTGTATACTTTTGGCTAAGTATGTTAAATATTTGTACTCATGTTGTACTGGCCTTTTTAAAAAAATCAAAAATGTATTGTAAGAACTCTGAATTCGCTGGCTGCCCCTAGCTTCGAAGAAGTGATTTTCCAAACAAAAGGTCTGTGCGGGGCCGAAGTGGCCCCGCACTTGAAGCGACCTCTCTCTCGCTCCTGGTATAAACTCTCCGGGTTACTAATTCCTGAGTCTCTAGCTACTACGTTCGCCTCTGAGGGCGAGTCTTCAGCTACTACGTTCGCCTCTGAGGGCGAGCCTCCAGCTACTACGTACGCCTGAGGGCGAGCCACCTTTTCCGTTCGCCTGGTGTGGGCGAGCCTCCAGCCACTTCGTTCGCCTCTGAGGGCGAGCCTCTATTCCGTTTGCCCCTCTGAGGGCGAGCCTGTACTCCATCCGCCGCTGAGGGCGAGCCTCTACTCCATCCGCCGCTGAGGGCGATCCTCTACTCCGTTCGCCTCTTGGGGCGAGCCTCCGTGCCTCTACTCCTCTCGCCTTTGAGGGCGAGCCCGTACTACAGTCGCCACTGAGGACGAGCTACTGAGCACCTCCGGCATTACCAACCTTTTTTTATTTTAGCAAGGCCATATTGACTTACCCTCTTACAACTGAAAAAATTGTGAAATAAAGAACCCACTACCTGAATTTCCTTTTATTATTTACTTTCTTCACCTTATCCGTTGCGTGTTCTTCGTCTACACGTCTAGTTGGAAGAGCACGTAACGTGACAAGGAAAAGGTCAGTTTGTGTAAGATTGTTCTATAATTTGTATAACACCATAGAGCTCTATTCCTGGAGAGGCCTTGGGCCTATTTCCCCTCTGCTAAAAAGTGTTTGCAGAATAATCATATCAAACTATAAAAACTTCTTCACAAATCGATTACACGCATTTCGGTCATCGTTCTTAATGGGTGAAGAGCTCCGTGAAAATGCCTTTTAGGTGTAAAAAATGCGTAGAACTTTGTTTCAGTGTGGGTAGGCACCCTAGGCTAGTAATGAGAGAGAGTTATGCATTTGTGTGGACAGATTTTATATGTGTGCTCCCTTTGGCACTCTTTTGTTTGTAAAAATGAGAAGGAGCGTCCTCCAAGTATAGAGCTTTATGATTAACACACATGACATAACTGCCACAACCCTTTATTAGATACATACTATATAGGTATAGAGATTTCGTATATTAGGCAGTTGTATTTTTAAATACTCTTAATAACCAGTATTTTCCTTTATAATTTCATTGTATGAAGTTTTTATTACACAATCCGTTAGTAAGCCGTATTGTAGACTGCAACTGCATGCATACTTGGCTGCACACGAAGCGTTGACCGGATGTAGTAAGCTATTACTTACAATTAAATAAATTATTCATTATACTTGAAGTATGCAAAGGACGGTAGGTTTATAGTATCTACTCATGTAATGACGTAATAAATAGCAAAAATAATAATATAAAAAGTAAAATACATGAGTACATATAGTTTTGTAGTTGGTAGTTTTAGTATATTGTAGGTAGTTTTAGATAGTTTTAGGTCATATTTTATTATATTGAAACTTTCATGGCTAAGTTGGTTTTCGATTTAAATAAAAATCAGTACATAAGTGAATGGTAGTTTTTATGGTACTAGTTGCCTGAAAATAAACGTATTTCATTTTCATTTTATAACAAACGGCAAATAAGAGCTCGACTTTGACATCAAACAAATAGAGGGAGAGTTAGTAGACCGTTGCATTATGGGATGGATCGAAGAAAACGCTGACATTAGTACTTTTTTTGCAAAAATAGTATTTAAAAAAATACTGTTCGATAAGAAATAATACGAAGAACAATTAATGTACGAGTAAGTAGTATATATTTTTTTCATTTTAAGGCAAGGACCCCCGCTCCGAGTCGTTTCTGGTGCAAAGACTGTCCATGGCTATCCAGCGTGGTAATGCTGCAAGCGTTATGGGCACTTTTGCACCGGAAACGACAACGAACGGTAGCAATGATTTTAGTTAAGGTGTGTTTGACTGAGTGTATTATCGATTGTTTAAATTTTTAGAAATAAGATTTTAAGGAATATTTAAAGCAGAAAAAAAAAATGTTTTTTTAATGTATACTTACGAGTAGGACCTACAATTTGGTACCCTATTTCAAGGAAACAATAAGAGAGCACGTCGTCTCACCTTCAGGATAAGATTTTCCTGCATTTATAGAGTACAAAATGATAAATAGCCTAGGTACTTTACTAGGATATTTCCTACAGCTCAACCTCGCCGCATAAGCACAAGGTTCCGTTGATTGTTAATTGGAGGGCAAACACCGCTCTTCGCGAATTGCGATCCAGAAAGACTATTTTTGCACGTTTATAAAAATGGAAGAAACGGTTTCCTAACTTTTTTCTGTAGGTTTCTTTACATAATCAACAACGATTTACTGTGCCACCGCCGTCGGTATCGGAAAATTCGAATATAATTCAAAAAAATCAATAAAAATCAAAAATTATTTATTGTTAGTCAGTAAACATAATAACATAAGTGAAATATCTGTCGGATCCCAAACTAGGCTGGGCCTGTATCTTGGGACCCTGGAGTGCTATAAATGTGACACAACATGTATGAAAGGATACATCAGGTGAGATAATACGTGAGAAAAAGAAATATGTACAAAAAACAGGACTTAACTGAACATTAAGCTGACGAAACATGAAATATGTGGGCATGTGTGTGTGTGTGTGTGTGTGTGTGTGTGTGTGTGTGTGTGTGTGTGTGTGTGTGTGTGTGTGTGTGTGTGTGTGTGTGTGTGTGTGTGTGTGTGTGTGTGTGTATGAGTGTGATTGTGCTGACAGAAATATAGATCAATTGGCGAGAAGAAGGGCCTCCGTCTCACCGTATGTTAAGGGCACTAGCCATTGTTTGACGATTCCTTTGACTTTACCTAGCGAACAATATTGAATCCCAAGAACCTTACATATTTTATTATAGATACGTAGATGCATATAGTCTGGTGAATGCTTAGCAAAGGTTGAAGTATAATTTGGTAGGAGGACCCTGAATTTCTGCTTAGCCAGAAGATGAGTATAGCTAGGAGACTCAGTTGTTATGATATGAGCTCGGACCACAGCTTTTAATACATATAACCGTCTTACACTAAGAAGTTTTGTCTCACAGTATATAGTACGTCCGTTGGGAAAAGCAGGGGTTTACGAAACATAACCTTAATAACTGCGCGCTGCGCTCTCTCTAGCCGCAGCACAGTGCTTTTTGCAACGCTACCCCAAATTATTAAACCATATTGACAAATTGATTGGCAAAGTGCGTAGTAGACAATACGAAGTACCTGCTCCGAGGCACAGGAACGAAGTTTATTCATGAGATATATACATTTTCTTACTCTACCACATATTGCAGAGATGTGATGTTTAAAGGATAACGTTTCGTCAATAATCAGACCCAGATATTTGACTTTTTCAGCTTTAGCTATATAATTACATGAGCAAATTGCGGGAACATTGCCAATGTGATGACAATTATTATCATGTATCTCCACCCATTAAAAGCTGCCAGATGCCCGCTATCTGGCAGCTTTTAATGGGTGGAGGTCGGAGTGACAGACGAACAAAGTTTTTATGTTGGAAAAAAGTAATACCAAAATAGATAAAAACTGCCAAAGCTGTGTCATTTACAGAGGACAGGGCCTATATTTTAACATTAGAATAAAAACCATTGTATTTTATTGCGGAGACAAAAACAGTAGGCGACTGACTAAAAATTGCATTATACATCATTTGGCACTACTTTCCCCCAACAGAAACTTCTGGATATGATATAATCTAATTAGAGATTAATTACATAATTTCCCATAATAATGCATCAAACCCAGAACTCTAGGATTTGTTTTCTTCAAGTTATTTGCATTCTTTGACCTACACCACTTTACAGCTGCCAGATCCGGTCCGGATCTAGAAATAAGCATAGTATAACAAACTAACTAGAGGGGTTTCGTTGCTCGCATTATTGTGTCATATCTGACGTGGCCAGCTCTCCGTCTACATGCATACACTTCGACCCAAGGGAACCTTTTGTGTAATTGAGGGGGGGGGGAGTGAATAGCTTTTTCATTTTTCATCCATTTCCACGTGGTTGGATAATGAGCTCATGGGCATTACTTTGAATTCCTCTGGATCAGGGTAGCCAGAAAAAAAGTCCTTCATTCTCTGTCTGGCGAGAGCGTGACTTTCACACAGTGTTTTATAGTCTCTACCTCTTTGCCACATGTTCTACTCTCAGTGTTGTAATTCTTATGAACATAATGTTTGTGCAAATATTTTTTTACTATAAGTACATACCATTTTGTATCACTAAGTACAGTCGCCATCAAATATATCGGAGCGGCCAAGGTAGTAAAACAATCTGAGCATGCACTTTATCGCCTTGATATTGAATGGAGGCGTTGTTCACATATTTGTGACCAGGTGGTCATTGTTGGGTTTACGTTCCCTGAAGCCAAATTGATTAACCCGAAAGTATATCGTGATTCTCCAAATGTGATCTAAGTCTAGTATTAATAAGTTTTGACAACAAAGAAAGGGTTTAGCAGGCTAAGGAAGGACGTGTGGCCCCTGTGAGGAAAAGTTGAAAAATGTCAATTGTTTGTCGCCTCATAACTAGTAATCACTCCAACTTTCAGCCCTCTATCTTGAACTGTCTCAGAGATAATGTCAAAAATGTATTTTTTTAAAAATTTTTTCAAACTCGTATATCTCCTAATCCATAGCAGCTAAAGCGTTGAAACAAAATCACAGCTACGTAGTTTGAGTGGGAGTATACCCTATAATTTTATTAATATTTTATACGTGAAAAATAAAAGAAATAAATGTCAATTTATTTTTTGACAGCTCTTTCCAACACGTTTTTTTGAAAGTACAATTATGAAAAAAATCACGTAAATTGCTTATAGTATTAGCTACTAGCATACAAAAAATCAATTGATTATATTTGGTGCAACATACTGTAAAAAAAAAAAACTAACGAAAGTATTCAAGTATCAAGAGTAGGCTTCTGAACTGAAAGTTCGTTTTTAAGTTTTATGTTTGTTGCCTAGCAGCAAAGGGTGTATTGTTTTTAATTTGACGTATGACTGTCAAAAAAGGTCACTGAACTACTGCTGTGTTAGCATTTGTAACTAATTTTACTAACTACTAAATCAACGAAAGGACGGATGTGCTATTTTGCTGTGTTTATTATTTTATAATAGTACATTACTTACCAAGGACTGTAAAAGAAAGAAAGCCCGAAATCGCAGGTATTTGTGACCCGAGCCGCAGGCGAGGGTTGTAAATATGCGATAGAGGGCTTTCTTTTTTACTGCCCGTGGTGAGTACACAATTTTACGTCTCCATCTGGCCATAATGCGAGTTTTACCGTACGCGTAGCGTGCGGCAAAACTTACGTTATGGCCAGGTGTGACGTAAACAAAATTAATTGGTTTCATTATAGTACACGTATTAACATAACGAATTAAATAACTCATTAGAGCAGATATCACAATATAAGTCACTTAGATAATGACTATCGTAATATTCGTCGTCCCAGGTATAGGACAATGTTATCCTGCAGTCATCGCAATATCCTTTTAACATAACATTTTCGTCAGAGAGCGATATCTCAATACTGGTAAAGACTGTAAAAACAGTTGCTTCGCTATTAACCGTGGCAAGTTGAGCCCAAATATTTTTGATTTTATGATTTCCATCTGAAAGAATGTATATACATGAAGTTTCCGTTTTTTTTTTTATTTACATTTAAAACTTACTTTCGCCATTATGGAAAAATCGGACTCCTCTTCTACATAACGTGTTGTATATTCCCTTAAACAATTCACTATTATGTTAAATGTGCTAGCGTATAAATTGTATAATAGTATTGTATAATTTAAAGATAGCTCATACCTAATAATAAATCATAATGTCTAATGTTATGTTACTCGGAATCGACAAACGCTTAGTTTATACGCTAGCACATTTAACATAATAGTGGATTGTTTAAGGGAATATACAACACGTTATGTAGAAGAGGAGTCCGATTTTTCCATAATGGCGAAAGTAAGCTTTAAATGTAAATAAAATAAAACAGAAACTTCATGTATATACATTCTTTCAGATGGAAATCATAAAATCAAAAATATTTCGGCTCAACTTGCCACAGTTAATAGCGAAGCAACTGTTTTTACAGTCTTTACCAGATATTGAGATATCGCTCTCTGACGAAAATATTATGTTAAAAGGATATTGCGATGACTGCAGGATAACATTGTCCTATACCTGGGACGACGAATATTACGATAGTCATTATCTAAGTGACTTATATTGTGATATCTGCTCTAATGAGTTATTTATTTCGTTATGTTAATACGTGTACTATAATGAAACCAATTAATTTTGTATATAAAATAATAAACATATAGCACATCCGTCGTTTCGTTGATTTAGTAGTTAGTAAAATTAGTTACAAATGCTAACACAGCAGTAGTTCAGTGATCTTTTTTGACAGTCATACGTCAAATTAAAAACAATACACCCTTTGTTGCTAGGCAACAAACAAAAAACTTAAAAACGAAGTTTCAGTTCAGAAGCCTACTCTTGATACTTGAATACTTACGTTAGTTTTTTTTTTACAGTATGTTGCACCAAATATAATCAATTGAGTTTTTGTATGCTAGTAACTAATACTATAAGCAATTTATATGATTTTTTTCATAATTTTACTTTCAAAAAAACGTGTTGGAAAGAGCTGTCAAAAAATAAATTGACATTTATTTCTTTTATTTTTCACGTATAAAATATTAATAAAATTATAGGGTATACTCCCACTCAAACTACGTAGCTGTGATTTTGTTTCAACGCTTTAGCTGCTATGGATTAGGAGATATACGAGTTTGAAAAAATTGTTAAAAAAATACATTTTTGACATTATCTCTGAGACAGTTCAAGATAGAGGGCTGAAAGTTGGAGTGATTACTAGTTATGAGGCGACAAACAATTGACATTTACTAATTCAACTTTTCCTCACAGGGGCCACACGACCTTCCTTAGCCTGCTAAACCCTTTGTCTATATTTGGCTATGCAGTCTCTGTTCCCCGACTTGAATACTGGGATGACTATGGATTTATTCAGATCATCCAACTTTCCTTCCTCCTTAAAACAAAGATTAGTTTATCTTTGTTGAAAATCGCGAGTTCTCAGTTTGAGGCGGACTACCTTTTAGTTACTCGCGAAACTGAGAACTCGCGATTTTCTTACAAACGAGTTGACCAATATAACAAGACCCTATTGATGATTTTTTCGAGCCTTCTAGCTTCATAACCCCTTGATCGATCATGATCATGCTCATGAACGAAATCTCAAATCGTATTGAGCTCTATTACAACCCCAACAAACATATAGATCAGAAGAACGTTACTAAAGTTATTGCGTGACAACTCATTTCACTCATTTCAAGTGCTTCACTTTTGGAGCGTACATAACCCATCTGTCATTATTATATATCATAGATCTAGGTTTAGTACAAGTAATGTACAAATCTTTGTCTACCATGTCTGACCGATTTCTCTCAGTTGCTTAAAGATTAGCTGGAAGAGATCCCTTAAAGGGATAAGTTCGCCTTTGTACACACTCACTATATTTTTGTTGGTCATGTATTTGTTTTTTGCAATAAAGTGTTTTACTACTACTACTACAACTATTCAAAATAACCACCGAAATGCACAGACGTCTAGGTAGCCAGCTGACAGTTTTGTTATGTCCGAAGTTGTCTGTAAGCCAATGGTTAACTGAGTAGGTACTGCAGCACTCATTCTTTAGAAAATGGAAGATATTCCGTCCCAACCAGTGGCTGAACTCAAATTTAGGTTGTAAATTATTTGTTTGATTTCCCGACCGTAGGTGTCAAAAACATGGAATTCGAGATAGATTGGCCGCTCCGATATATCTGATGGCGACTGTACCTAAATCAAGTATTTAGCTACGTACGGAGGCTCTAAATCCGCTTATCTACATTCAGAAATATTCACCTAGCTACCTAGCAATAATATATTTGCATTGGCAAAGGCCGCTTCCAACAATGCTGAAACGAAGTTTCACCGTGTAGAATGGCTTTATAGTGGATAAAACCGAAAAGCGGTTTGATGCACAATGTGCTTCGCTTTTGCGGCGGCATCGGTCATGCTGCGGTTGTTCCCACAGTTGGAGTTAAAACAGTAATAAACATTAAAATATTTTTTACTGCTGTGACGCAGAGGATCTTTATCATCCGACACCAAGGAGTGGCAATATTCTCTGTTCTACGCCATTTCTGTCGACGACGGCGCTTAGCTCGATAAGGTTATGATGATGATGACGGTGATCATGATGATGATGATGATGATGATGATTTCTTCCTGGTATCCCTCACTATTTAGTGAACACATGGTGCTCGCAAAAGAGTTTTCCACTTGTTAAGCAAGATGTTAAACGGCTACATCCAGCTCATGCCAGCCGAGACAAATTGAGCCAGCCGCCTCTCAGCCATGTAGTTCGGGGGCATCCCGATCTTCTACTGTTTAGATTGCCAGTGGCGTTTCTGCTTGGACAAGTGTTTGTGCCGTCTTCAGAGTGCGTGATCCTGATCAGGTTATAATTCTAATAAAGCCTAACTTCACTTCGCTGCTTCTATTTTTGTGACAGGTCCTTAATACAGAAAAATATTTTTATATTTTAACTGAAAATATCAAATAAATCAGACATTTTTTTAAACCAGGAAAATAACGTAACTTTTACGACCCGTCCCTTTATTTTTTTAGCTAGCAGGTTCATTTGTAATCCGGCCAAATTAATTTTCGATCAACCTGCGGATCATGCTAATGTACTGCTATACATTTACTGCGATTTGTAGGTAGGTCGGCATTACCGTGGAGCTACAACGTAGAAAGCTTGTATAACGCCATTTATACGAGGTTCACCCTCTATTGTTTTTTTTTTTCGTCACAGTGGCTTACTCGTATATAATAAATCCCACTTTAGCCAAAAAAACTGGCTCATAGACTTTATAGCTATAGCAAACACTAAACCAGTAAGTAAACCGTACAATTTGTAGTGTTTGAAATCACTTATTGACGCTTGTTTACCCTAATCACAGTGACGTTCCAATAGACTGCAAGTCTAGTGAGCTATTAGTTGCTTTACAATGCGTAGAAAAGCGTATGGTCAGCTGACGTAGCAAAGCCGGGACGAGGCCGGGAAACCGTTTCCACACCGAATTGAGTATAACCATAGATACACTAGTGCTTTTCTCAATGATATAATGAAATAAAATAAAAAAAAAAGTCCCATAGAAGTATTCTTAATTTCAGCATGTACGCAATGACCGGAAACGTCAAAAAATCTGCTGTTTATAAACCCTACCGCCATATTTAACGCTGTTTTTCTGATTTTTATGAAAGTTGCGTTTGTAGTAGAGCTCAATACAATTTGAGGGTTCGTTCATGAGCATGACCGATCAAGGGGTTATGGACATACGTCGTTATCGCGGGAGCAAGAACGATTTGACAGTACTCAAAGATTATGACAAATGACAAATAACAGAAGTGACAGAAGTATCAAGACATTTGTACCTACGAGCTCAAAATTGATCGATGTTTTTTCTTATATCTAACCTTCGTTCTCGACTTGATACATATAGTAATACTTAAAAAGATTAGCCTTGCAATCCTAACGACAACCTCTTCAGTCATCTGTTATTCAAAACATTTTCATTCGTGATCGATTGATCATCGATTTGTGTGAACTTGTAAATAAAGGACTAATTTAGACACACGAACCGTCATGATTTCAAAAATTAACGTTACTTGTTATTTTCATTAAAAAAAACCTGCTGTGAAACGAAATTTCAACTCAAAAATACGCACTTTAACGAACGTAGAAAAGGAGCAAGATAAGTTTGATTGATTATTTGTAGCAAAAAAATATGCTAGATATGAAGAACTTCTTAGAGGCTAAGACGTGTAAGCATAATATTCTGTTTATGTTAAACGGACATTCTGTTATATATATTCTTCAACACATTTGTTTTTGCTCCCGCGATAACGATGTATGGTTATGGAGCTAGAAGGCTCGAAAAAATCGCGAGTTCTCAGTTCGAGGCGGACGACTAGTATTTTATACAATCGTAACATGATGAGGAGCTTTTCAGTCGAGTAGAGTATTTAGGCCACGAAGCTGGCCTAAGTACGGAACCAGATTGAAAAGTTAAATTATGTCACTATTGACAACTAATTTTATACAAATGCTCGAGCTGCTGTAAGAAATACTCAAATCACATAGTGATTTGCCTATAACAGTTGAAGAGTGCCTTCGGTTTCTCCAGGATCCCATCATCAGATCCTGATCTGATTACAATGGAATTAGATGAGAAGCTTTCAAATAAATAAAAAATATTTATCTACACTCATATTGTAAGTTCTCTAAAACGTATTCGAAAACGGTTGGCAATGGCTAGCATTACCACGACCGATTTTACTATGATAAGCTTTTTATCCGTAGCAGTAACGTAATTTTAACTTTTCATGCTCAATTATTGATGTGCTATGAGTTTTGATAACATAATGTACACCTGCACCCTCCCGACGTCGACGCCGACAGCCCGACACGCGCCCGCGCGACCGCCGGCACACGAGAGTTGGCCATGGTGGCGGTGCAATGGCGGCCATTCTATGGTTTCCAAATAAGGCATTTAGAATAAATAATATGAGTGTAGATAAAGCAGTGTATGCAACTGTACGTAATTAGGCCTTAAACCACTCGTGTGATCTTATTATGATATTCGCTTGCGGCTCATTTCATAAAACCACACTCATGTTTTAAGGACCCTTATTACGTAACAGTTACATAAACTACTATTTCCAAATCAGTCCTCTTCGAATAATCGGTGAACATACATTAGAAAACAAAGATTCCGACGAATTGAGAACCTCCTCCGTCGAAATCTTGAAGTCGGTTGAAAAGTCACAACTGTATACAATAACTTCACTATTGTATACAATATTTTTAAGAAAAGTATGCGCTAGTAGTTCGGTTTACAAAGTCTCCATTTAAGTATTATAGTCGACGAGTAGAAAAACAGTTTTTTGTTACATATAACATGTTCCGATTTTAGACTAGTAAATGCTTACAAGATCTAAAGGATTTCTGATCTAAAGTATCATAAATCTACCCGGGCATTCATCTTGCCTTAATTCGTCTATCTGTTTGAAGCGAGATAAATCAGTAAGAAATAAATATGTGCCCATAAGAAAACATAAATTATTAAGTATTTTATCAACGTAACTCTTGAAATCTAGCATCGATTGAATTTAGGTCTTCTAACGATCCCGCCTGCATAATATGCTTTTGTTGCCGTACCTATCAAATTAGGGATCTTTTCAATAAAGCTCCTTCGCTCCTATTTGATTAGACGTAGGTACGGGAAATATTGGTATCCTTGTTCTTTAAGGAAAATTGTTAAGGAAACATATGTAACGTAATTGGAGACTAAAATAGTTTGTATTTACGATAATAAGTTAAAATGGCACACCCTACATAGGTTTAAAGAACTTTATTACTCATAAAGAACAAAAATTCACTTACAATGAGCTTAACACGTACACGACATAAACGGTAAAAACTTAAATATTTGTACCTTTTAAATATAGCCGCATAAGTAAGAGTATTATCTTATCTTATTTGATTCGGGGCCATATGGATACACTTCGACCCAAAGGGATCTTTTGTGTAATTGCCCTCTAGTACACTTACTCAAGAGCTTTTTCAACCATCTCCATGTGTTGGGTGATAGAGATCAAGGGCAGTGCTTTGAGGTCCTCTGGATCTGGATAGCTAATTACAAAGTCCCTCATTCTTTGCCTGGCTAGAGCGTGACATTCACACATTAAGTGTTTCATTGTTTCTTCCTCTTCGCCACACATTCTACAATCAGTCTTATCTGACAGTCCCATTTTAGCCAATACTCCTTTTTAGGGTTCCGTAGTCAACTAGGAACCCTTATAGTTTCGCCATGTCTGTCCGTCCGTCCATCCGTCCGTCCGTCCATCCGTCCGTCCACGGATAATCTCAGTGACCGTTAGCACTAGAAAGCTGCAATTTGGTACTAATATGTATATCAATCACGCCGACAAAGTGGTAAAATAAAAAGTGGGGAAAAATGTTTTATTAGGGTACCTCCCCTATAAGTAAAGTGGGGAGTGATTTTTTTTTTCATTTCAACCCTAACGTGTGATATATTGTTGGATAGGTATTTAAAAAACCGGCCAAGTGCGAGTCGGACTCGCGCACCGAGGGTTCCGTACAAACCTATAACAAGCAAAAGTTGTAGTATATTTATTACTAATTTCAATTTAATATCTCTACGCGTTTACGAGGAAAAAGGTAGTAAGTTTAAAATTTATAAAAATATTTTTTGTATTATTTTACTAAAAATGTCTATTTTTCGTAATTTTTCCTTTGTTTGTGCTATATGAAGTTTCTTCGTGCCAAATTTTTGAGTTTACGGGAAGTACCCTTTAGGTTTTGAGTTTCTTGCGAGTACTCAGTTTCAAAATATGCGACTTAAATTGCTATTTCTTTTGATTGCGTTGACATAAAAGTTTGATTTTGCTACATCTGAAAGGTCCCATAGTCCTGAGTATTTGACATGAATTTCAATTTAATACCTCCACGCGTTTACTAGGAAAAAGGTAGTAAGTTTAAAATTTAAAAAAATATTTTTTATATGATTTTACTATGAATGTCTACTTTTCGTAATTTTTCCTTTGTTTGTGCTATATGAAGTTTCTTCGTGCCAAGTTTCAAGTTTCTGAGTTTACGGAAAGTACCCTTTAAGTTTTGAGTTTCTTGCGAGTACTCAGTTTCAAAATATGCGACTTAAATTGCTATTTATTTTGATTGCGTTGACATAAGTTTGGTTTTGCTACATCTGAAAGGTCCTATAGTGCTGAGTATTTGACATGAATTTCAATTTAATACCTCCACGCGTTTACGAGGAAAAAGGTAGTAAGTTAAAAATTAAAAAAAAAAATTTTTTTGTATGATTTCAATAAAATTTTCTACTTTTTGTAATTTTTCCATTGTCTATGCTATATGAAGTTACTTCGTGCCAAATTTCAAGTGTCTGAGTTCACGGGAAGTACCCCGTATGTTTTGCGAGTACCGAAAAACTCCAAAATTTGCAGCATAAACGACTGTATCTTTTGATTGCGTTGGCTTTTAAGTTTGATTTTTTCACAGCTCCAAGGGACAATAGACTATATACATTTCAGCTTGATACCTCCACGCGTTCCTGAGAAAAATGGTCTTGACAGACAGACAGACAGACAGACAGACGGACAACAAAGTGATCCTATAAGGGTTTAGTAAAATTATTTTTTAATAATGTAAATATTTTCGGAAATAATCGCTCCAGAAGTAAAAAAAATGTGTCCCCCCCCTCTAACTTTTGAACCATAAGTTTTAAAAATATGAAATAATCTCAATAGTAGAACTTTATAAAAACTTTCTAGGAAAATTATTTTGAACTTGATAGGTTGAATAGTGTTTGAAAAAAAATTACAAAATAATTTCTGAACTAAGTTTGTAATTTAACCGTATAAGCAGGTGTTTATTGTACCTGTAATTTCTACAAAATTACAATGAAATGACGTGCTTTCAAATAAAGTTTTGAAAAAAAATTTCAAAAAAAATTCTGAACTAATTTTGTAATTTAACCGTATAAGGTGTTTATTGTACCTGTAATTTCTACAAAATCACAATGAAATGACGCGCTTTCAAATAACCCAACCATGGGCCCATTTTTTTAACTCTTAAGTGGGGACACTTACTGTGACGGACGGAAAACTACGGAACCCTACACTGAGCGTGGCCCGACATGCTCTTGGCCGGTTTTTTCAAAAGTATTACCTACTTATGTACGTTTATAGTTGACGAAATATAATTTGCAAGGATCTAAATCAACCATGGTGTATGGCGTGTCGGTGTTAATAATTTATTGAGTCTTTAGCCCGAGTTTTCGTACAATTTATCTTCTTACTGAATAAAGCAAAAATACCTACGTGTATCCATAATGAAAAAATCGATGTCTTTAAAAATTATATTGAAGTTTCTTTGAACAATTTGGGATTAAGTGAATATTTTTTGAAATAATCGCTTCGAAAGTCGGAAAAAGAGCGTCCCCCCCCCCTGTAACTTTTGAACCGTAAGTCCAAAAAAATATGGAAAAATTTGAGAAGATGCGCATTATCATATACTTTCTACGAAAATTATTTTGAACATTACCGGGATAGCCCTTTTTGAGTTATGTATTTCCAAAAAACTTCTTCCATAGAGGCATCAGACCTTTTGGCATTATGGGTACCTACATGTATACATGCATGCATTCATAGCGCATCGCGCGCACCAATAAAAATCAGTTAGCAACCGACCGTGTGCGTGTATCATTCTCTGAGTCCCTATAACCTCAAACCTAACAGTGATAAAGTGCATGTTCATATATTAGTACCTTGGCCGCTCCGATATATTTGATAGCGATTGTACTATACACAGTTCGACAATTCAAATCAACAAGATACTATTTATAAATAGGTACATAGTTATTCAGTATCCTGAGTATCACTACGAGTTAATAACCGAGTATTCAACACAACCGGTTATCTAGTCTCATTTGTAAAAGACCTCGTTAAAACAATGAGCAGGTACCCCTTACTTACATGTGAAAAGTTCAAAGGATTGGTTGCTAACGGCAGGTCTACTTTATTTTTTTTGGGACTTGTCCAGCACGGTAAAACGAAAAAATCGGCAAAGAGGCGTTGTAAGTTTTTTTAGCCTAGTGAAAGCTTACGCTGAATAATAATTCAGGGAATACCCTCTAACATATGATATAATTTTAAAATACACTCATAATAAAAAATAATAAAAACGGATTATCTCGTCAATCACTGTCCTTGAGAATATTAAAATTCAACAATTTTCATTATATTTCAACAAATTTTCGTAAGTTTACCCATTGATGTACCCATTGATATTATACCTAATTTTAACATTTTTAACCTCGATATAAACCGAGGACCACTATATTGATTGTCCTATTAATAATCACTGCCAATTACCCAAAGAAGTGGCCGTTGAATAGGTATAAATTTCATGGATGACAGTACAGTAGATAGTAGATACATACTCGTAGCTAGACACTATTGTGTAAATATGTAAAAAACTGCATTACCATATCACAATTCAATTCCTCGTAAAAAGATTTAGGCTTTCTAACTGATTGTAAAGGTCAAAGGTTACCTTTTATTGAAAGTAATGCCAGAGTGAAACGTGACAAAATTTAATAGTATCGATTTCAATTTACAGTAAACGGTTTTTGAGTCGTAGGCGTAAATTGATTAAAGACCGAGTTTCCATTCCACAGTAGCTAAAAGGGATAAGCCATTATTTACAGGCTATAGATATATTAACGGCCTCCTAGCCTAGTAGTGACCCTGCCTACGAAGCAGGAGGTCCCGGGTTCAAATCCTGGTAAGGGCATTTATTTGTGTGTTTATCACGAATATTTGTTCCTGAGTTATGGGTGTTTTCTATGTATCTAAGTATATATTTATCTATATAAGTATGTATATCGTCGCCTAGTACCCATAGTACAAGCTTTGCTTAGTTTGGGACTAGGTTGATTTGTGTAAGATTGTCCCCAAATATTTATTTATTATTATTATTTATATTCCACGAATCGGCATCAGTATATTGATTATATTAATTAAATAAATGTGAGGTCGATAGCTTTAATTCAATCTTCTTTCTATAGTGAGGTTAAATTGATCTTTATTTGGAATACATATGAATTTTCAAAATAGTGTAGTAGATTTGATGATGATGCCCACGGCAGCTTTATATCACCGCACTGCTCGCCGCCGGCAGGGTGTTCATCCTCACACCCTGGAGCCTAAGGGGCCGCGCACTGTACGGTTTAAGAGGAATTTCCTACCACGAACGCTGCGACTGTGGAATGAACTCCCTGCCGAGGTTTTCCCAGCGGGCTACAGTATGAGGTTCTTCAAAAAAGGAGTGTATAGGTTCTTAAAGGGTAGGCAACGCGCATGCGAATCCTCTGGGGTTGCAGGCGTCCATAGGCTACGGTAACTGCTTACCATCAGGCGGGCCGTATGCTTGTTTGCCACCGTCGTGGTATAAAAAAAAAAAAGATTTAAATCCGTTAGATGTTTAAAAAAAAATTAATTAAAGAATACAGGCTGTAACAAAAATACTGGTGATCCGTTTAAGGGCGTAATTGGTTTCGTATTCTAATTATGAAAAGGTAAGAAAAATATTTTTTTTTTCACGACAAAAAAATGGTTTTTTATCCCTTACAGCACCGGCTGATACGATCGTGCGTTCAACTTTAAAAAAGTCTAGTTTGAAAAATAATCAAATTTGCCGCTTCAGTGCGGCATCGGTCGATCGTGCGTTCGATTATTATTCATTTTAAACCCGCGTGCGTTTAGTTAGGGGGCCAGTCGTCGACGCGGTGAGCTTCAAGCAGGTACGTGTACGAGACGGACGATCAGGTCAGAAGTAGGTATTCACGTAATTTTTTAATTTGTGATTTTTAAATGTGTTAAATTCGTTTTTTATTCAATTAAAAGTTCTTCTGTCGTATAATGTAGATAATTAAAAGTTTAACCAGAAATTTTAGTAATTTTTTTGTGCCTAAAGTTATAACGCACGATCGTGCGGGTCAGGACGCAAGTCGTCAAATTTAAATTGTGTTGACTATGATAAATTGAAAATAAGATCAATCAAAAGCGTTTTTTTTTTAATCATTTCATGTAAAACATGTAAGAAATCTAAAATTTTATTAATAAATGTTTATTAACTCCTTTGAACTCTGTAATTTATCCTTATATTTAAAAATAAATAATAACAACTTTACTACGGGTCGCAACGAAATGAAACGATCGTGCGGGTGGGTTTTCACAAAATTTTTGGGGGGGAGAATTTTTCTTGTATTTTTTTGTCTTTTTATGGGCCTTAAATGCACCGAAAAATGCAACTTCAAACCAAAAATCCAAAAAAATAAGTCTGGTGCTGTAAGGGGTATGGGAGGGTTGGCCGGCTGGGACGACGTACCCAATACAAAGAATTTATTTTTTCGCGTCCTAAAACTTTTTCTCCTACTTTTCCTTAGTCGCAATACGATAGTCGCAACAATTGGTAAATTATGCCCTTAAACGGATAACCGTATTTTTGTTATGCCTACTTAAATTTAAACTTTCGTGGGACATACTATCACTATAAAATATAACGGTTACACTCACGTCACTTTAGCACTCTTAGTGCTTGAAGATGGAGACCTAAGCTCTCCGAAACATGTCGCGCGAAGTGACTAAAGTTACGTGAGTGTAACCGTTATATTTTATAGTTATTCCTACTTGTTTTCATTTATTTTATATAATTGACTTAATAAATGCCCGTGAAATTAAACAATCAAAATTGCTAAAATCACAAAGCGTAATGTAGTTCTGGATTGTTAATATGTTGTCGAGTTGGAACTAGTTAAGGCTATTTACTTATATATTTGCTACAATTAGTTATTTGTTCTGGGCGAGCAATACATTACAAACTTTTTTTTCCTTTTTTTTTTACAAATTATAAGTTTTATTAATAATAATCCAATCATTGGGGAATCATCTCCATACATTGCCTTACAAAAGGTGGAGTAGAAAATATTTTAATGGTTATTGGTAGGCTTTAGGGTGGTTATTAAAATACTAGATTTAAGACCTTGAGGGGGGGAGGACGCGGCCGCCATCTTGGTTTAAAGGTGCCAAAAGTCTGTTTTTGAACCTTGGCGCTTAAACGGTTATCAGTATGCCTAACATTTCTATGGAAAGTATGAAGAAGATAAAATTGTCTACAATATTTCCATACACAATACATCTGTAAGTCTTACAGATATAAAGCTACGGGGGGTGAAAAGGTGTATATTTTCTTAAATCATAAGAATTTTATTTATTATCTTCAAAGTTTTGTGCTTAGAGATAAGGAAATGACGTCTCTACCACAGTTTTGTCATATTCTAATGATTCTTTTAAAAGATATTCAAAAGTTGAATTTACCCCTGGAGCGCTTATAGAGGGGGTGAAAGTAGTAAGTCTCACACACAAAATCGATGTTCTATTACTCATCATAAAATACTACTAGGCGTTGTCAGGTATAGCAATCGATCAATTCGAGTATAATGAATTTAGATTTGACAAAAAACATATACGCTTTCATATATATATATATATATTTTAAGAAAGTGCTTGAATTTTTTTTAATTTTTTTAAACTTCATATAACTGTCAACTTATTATTAAAATATCGTATACGCTTTAGCATTTTTTACATAATGCCTGAACAGCTCTATTTATGACAAAAATGTCTACGAAAATTATACAGACTCAATTTTTTTTTGTATTTGTATTTATTCTGTACGTCTTAGAAGATACAAAGTTACAGAAAGGAAAAAATTACTCATACTCATTGTCTTTATACTTCTCGTAGACATTTTTGTCATAAATTCAACTGTTCAAACATTATGTAAAAAATGCTAAAGCCTATACGATATTTTAATAATAACTTGACAGTTATATGAAGTTTAAAAAAATAAAAATATTTTCAAGCACTTTCTTTAAAAAAAATTTTTTTTGTATGAAAGCATATATGTTTTTGTCAAATCTAAATTAATTATACCCTAATTGATCCAGAGCTATACCTGACAACGCCTAGTAGTTTTTTATGATGAGTTATAGAACACTGATTTTGTGTGTGAGACTTACTGCTTTCACCCCCTCTAAAAGCGCTCTAGGAGTGAATTCAACTTTTGAATATCTTTTAAAAGAATCATTAGAAGATGACAAAACTGTGGTAGAGACTTCATTTCCTTATCTCGAAGCACAAAACTTTGAAACTAATAAATAAAATTCTTATGATATAAGAAAATATACACCTTTTCACCCCCTGTATCTTTACATCTGTAAGACTTACAGATGTATTGTGTATGGAAATATTGTAGACAATTTTATGTTCTTCATACGTTACACAGACATTTTAGGCATACTGATAACCGTTTAAGCGCCAAGGTTCAAAGACGGACTTATGGCACGTTTAAACCAAGATGGCGGCCAACGCACCCCCCCCCCCCTCAAGGTCTCAAATCTAGTATTTTAATAACCACCCTATAGCCTACCAAGAACCATTAAAACATTTTCTACTCCACCTTTTGTAATGCAAATGCTCCAATTATTGCGCTATAAGGTCGCTTTGGCGAATTTAAGGACCTTTAATATGCAACAATTTGAGTCTTTATTTGATTGTCTACGTTAAATATTTTACAAGATGCGGCTATTTATATCTTTGAAAAATAAAAAAATATAACAATCAACTTGCGCTTACTTTAAAACTCTCACATGACCCCCTATTTTATGAAATAGTGCTCCATCTTTTCACAAACGAAGGTGACTCAAGAAATACAATGCGTATCCGAATCTTGAAGTGAATATCAGCATATAAGTTGTGACTCTCTTACGTGGTATTAAACTAAATACGTGGAGATATGGAAATAAGTAGTACATAAATACAAATCGAAAAAAAAACGGGTTCATTCTTTTGAAAATGCAGTACAAGTTTATTTGTTTTTTAGTGATAGTCGGTTAATAATTTACAATAATTCTGATTAGAAATATTCAATTTCGTTCAAATTGCTGCAACTGTTTGGAGGAACTAACGTTAACCTTAATAAACTAAAAAGCATTTTATTTAATTTTTTTAAGGAATCCAAGGAGCTCTATCCTAGAAACCATAAAAGATAGAGATTTGAATGTGGACTTAAATGATGTATATTTAAATTGTCTTTAAAAGTCCAATAGCAACTTTTATCAATAAATGAACTGTTTTTGAGTTTATACAGGAAATCTCACAAAGTTGACAGTTTTTCATGAATTTCTCGGCTAGCTCAAGACACTTTTGTAGTAAATATCATCAAATACTGCCCTAACCGTACCTGACACCATACTAAAAAATGTCAACTACATCACGGTTTGTAAATTTATTATCAAATTTCACTGATTTATAACAATTATAACTTTTCCATGATTTATATTGATATCTTAATCCTCCATTTATTTAGATTTCAGTGTTCATGTTTTAAAATCGTTACTTCTTCTCCTTCACGTAAGAATTAGATCACTCACCTGTTTTGACTAGCTTGAATGTGACTTGCTGCTGGTTCTTGAGCTGGTCGTTGTGCGCTGGATGTGTCAGCTCCCGCAGAGCCATGTCTATGGACTGCTGTTGCATTATTGCGCGAGGCTGCATTGGTTCAGCCTCAGGCTTTGCACGACTCAGCCTTCGAAAGAAACTAACTTTCTTCGGTTTTGTATTTGAACCTGTCAATCAAAAGGAACTATGAAAATTTGAAAACTTTAAATAAAGATTGCGACCACGCAAAAAATAAGTCACAGAAATACGACAAAAAACTCACATAAAACATGATAAACAATCAAAATGAAGATGACTTGATTGTAGTGAAGCTTTAGCCGTTATTATTGCGAAATAACATGCGCTATGGATGTGATCGGTTAGTCAGTCGCCAGGCATTCTAAACCACTCTCGTTCAAAAACCTTCAAAAGACGATCGTTGAGGCGATGGCGAAGGCGTCGAGGTTCTGAAGGAAAACGGTGAAGGACTTGGCGCGGAGTTGGGGCGCGGAGGGAGAAGGCTGAGGGAAGACTCGGCCGGGGAGGGGAAATGCACCGCTGATACATCAGAACGGCGATCTGGCTCTGGAGTGACGACGCGGATCTTAGCCGTAAATTGCGGTGAGTTTGCTACTTCAAACAATGCATCGAAATCACGATCGAAGATATTCTTCCGCGAGAAAGCGGGTGTCGGCAGTGGGGCGGGAAGCTCGAATTCATCAGGAGCGGGGGTTCTAACTATTTTTCCGAATTCGTTGTCCTCATGTCGGCCTAGTTTTTTGAGCAGCTTGCTCGCTTTGGTGCGCTCGCGCAGCTTAGCCGGCCGCTCGATAGAGGGCGTCGGCGAGGCCGGCGCGCGGTCCGCGGGCTCCGGAGGCGCCGTTTTGGGGAGGGACGCGGCGCGGGGGGGCCGGGGGCTGGGGGCCAAGGGGGGGTCCGCGCGGGACGGCACGGGCGGCGGCGGCCCGAAGAGGACGTCAAGCGTGGGGCGCTGCCGGGGCCTAGGCAGCGAGTGTGTGCCGTATGAGTGGGAAACTACTTCTTCCGCGGGATATATTACGTACATCCCTGGTGAGACCGCATCGCGCCGGCCTCTCGCGCCCTCCGAAGAGGTTCACGCGCGTATCGATCAACCACTTTCCTTAATCTAACAGTCTCAACGTTGTTTTTCTCACTCTCAATAGAGGTTTGATTTCACGAAGTAAAGAAGAATAAGACGATTAACGTGGAATGTTTTTAAACGTATTTTATGTTTGTTATGAAGTAGAGGAAAGAAGGAATGTTCAATGGGAGGGTTGCTGAGCCATGGGTTCGTTGATTTAGGAATTGTCTTCGGGCTACTTCAGCCTCAAGTCCATACAAGGCATCTTCATCCTGAGTAACAAAAGGCAAAAAATAAATCATAAGCTTACATTCATAGAAATAAATAAAAATATCAACCCCTTTTTTACAAACTATAAGTATCAGCTTAGTGATTTGTCCACGTTATTGTCGAGTTTCAAGAAACTATAAGACCGAGGTGTACGTCTAGAATAGTATTTTGTGGCAGATTACCAAGCTCAGGTTTCTTCGGGGCCTAGGCTATTCTACGAACAAAGTATATCACGTTTATTCCTCAGAGAACCATTTAATTTAATACTAACACACGCCAACCACACTCCTTTCATAGCCGTAAATCCTTTGTAAGACTTTAATGTTTATTTGAATATGCTCACAGTTCGTAAGCACTTGAATTTGTTTTCTGCCTGAGCAAACACGCCGTGATTAAAGTTTGTGAAGTTTATGAAGTGGAACCTCGTTAAGACGAAATCCTCTTTAACACGAAACAAATCGCCATCCCCTTCCCTAGCAGGCCCAAAACCTCTATAACTCGAAATATTTTACCTCGATAAGCCGAAACAACCAACGACTCGCTTCAAAGCATTTCAATACAATTTTGACCTCCGTAACTAGAAGTAAATTAAATTCACCTCTGTACGAGTATCTCGAAGAAACTGATGGTTTCTTACCTCCTTAACACATAATTCATAACGTAACAAATAACCTGTATAACTCAGATGTTTAATAATAAATAATAAAAGTAAAATAAAATAAATAAATATGTAATTAATTATATAAACCTACATTTACATCAGTGCAGGAGTGCGCGTTACTCTATAGATAACGTATAGATACAGAGTCCTTAAATCATGTGAGGCAAAAAAAAACAAATTATTATTAATAAATAAATACACAGTTATTGATTCTCGAACTGTGACCTAGGTAAGTACCTATTTTGTTAAATTTACGTTTATGTTATTTACTTATTATTTTTAAAATTATAATAACCATATTATTCATGTAAGTAGAAGTAAGTAAATCGACTATTAATAATGTTATTTCATAGATATACGTATGTAATGCTCATACGAGTATTTAAGTCATTTATATTGATCACTTTTTATTACCAGAGGTACCACGTATTTTTGTTTCTTTAAACACTGTAACTCGAAATCATTAAATATGCATTCAAAACCTCGTTAGTACCATAGCCCACACTGTTAACTGCCCAACGGTGGACCTTATGCCTTTTGTATTAAGGTCCACCGATATACAGTTAAGAGTGTTGCTGTTTGTACGAACAAGACCCTAAAAAAACCTCTGTAAATCGAAATTCTCGATACGAAACCCCGTTGACACGAAGTTTTTAGCATTTCCCTTGAGATTCGTACTATCGAGGTTCCACTGTATATTATGTTTTGTTTTAGTTTAGCGTACTGTTGTATAAAGTAAGATAGAGCACATCAATTGTCGTCGTGTTTGTCGATAAGTATATTATTTATATATTTTAGAGTAACGATTATGACACTTGGGGTACACATTTTTCTAGATTGTATTTCATGAGTGTAGACAATATTTTATAAAAAAATGTGACAGTAAGTACAGACAGACAGTTCTGAACGGGCCAAGTTCGATAAGGTGGCTAACACCAGGTAATAAATAGTGTAATAAGATAAACTGTATGTAATATAATGCAAAAATATGTATATAAATAAGAAAATAAAAATACTATTATATTAAATTTTTCCCACAATACCATCTAATTAATGTCCGACAATGGATTGTTACAAATATAAAATTTGGGAGTTTTAACAAGGGTTTAAAAAAGACAAAATATAAGTTTTTTACAATTAGTCATCTGTAATAATTAAGTCTAAGGCTTATTTTGTAAAACATACTGCTAACTCAGAAAGTGCATTGCCCTACATAAGCCGAATTCTGCTACTCGATGAGGTAGGGTTGCCTAAGGCCTACTCTTGATTTATAATAGCCGACATCCTCGTCTCGAGACAATCGGGTCAAGTACCACACAATAGCTGAATGAGGCGCCTCTAGCCTCGCCTTCTCAAAGCTGGGTACACGACTTGGCGTTTTTTAACAAGCGGCTCCATTCTTATAATAAATAAATGTTTCTTTTTGATTACGTACTTATACAGCGAGATGCAAAATTGTATTATACAAGTTATGAATTAAATCATTGATGTGTCAATACAGTTTTGCAGCCAGGTGTAAAACTCTTTTGTGTTGGTTTTACTTGACTTTTGAAATTGTTAAATTTACGTTTATATATATATATATATATAATTCAACAATTTACATATATATATATTTTATGAAACTAGTAGCAAACGAGCAGACGAGCCGCCTGATGGGAAGCAGTCACCGTCGCCCATGAACATAAGCAACATCAGGAGCCGCCTATGCGTTGCTGACCCTTGAGAGCCCTGTACGCCCGTTTCTTGAAGAACCCCATGTCAAAGCGCAATGGAAACACCTCGGGAGGCAGCTCATTCTACATTCCGCACGTTCTAGGCAGAAACGAGCGAGATGCCCGTTTATTTTTGGTATACCATGTGTCTAGAAAATGAGGATGAACTTTGTTCCTTTGGCGGGAGGTGCGATGGTAGAAACGTGACGATGGCACCAGTTCAAAAAGTTCTTCAGAACATTCCCCGTTGTACAGACGGTAGAACACACACAGAGAGCCAACATCTCTCCGGAAACTAAGTCGATCTAAGCCGTCAATAAGATCGGGATCGTCAACAATACGAACTGCCCGACGTTGGATGGCGTCAAGTGGGAGAAGCTGGTATTGCGGGGCGCCAGACCAGAGATGAGAACAGTACACCATGTGAGGTCGAACCTGCGCTTTATATAACAAAAGCCGGCCCGTGAAGTACTGTTTTGCTCTACTGAGCACCCCGAGCTTCTTGGAGGCCAGTTTGGCTTTGTTCTCCAAATGACCCCGAAACTGGACTTCGTTCGTAATGTCGACACCCAGTATCCCGATACTCTTGGATATAGTGAGAGGGATGTTCTGAAATTTTGGCGCTATGACGAATGAAGTTTTCTTCGCAGAAAACGCGCAGACTTGTGTCTTACTGGGGTTAAACTGGACGAGATTACGTCTACCCCATTCGGAAACCTGCTCGAGGGAGGTCTCTATTTCAGACACAAATTGCATTCTGCACTCCAACACCCGCTCAGGGGGGGCATATACACGACCTGTGTAGTAGCTATCGCCAGTACTGTCATCCGCATAGCAATGGATATTGTTGGTTACCAACATATCATTGATATGCAAGAGAAATATTATATATAAGAGATATATTATAGGTTCATTTATAATTTAAAAATGTAAATACCGAAGGACTCATATGTATTATATTCAACCTAAAATCTGGCCTCCTTACTGATTACCTTAGATCTAGCTGTCATTCATGTATTAGTGCTGGCTTCCTTGTAATGTGATAATTATAATTTAGAAAACTGATATAATTCATGTAGGTACGATTTTTCTTTTGAGCCCATAGTCTTAACGGAAATCGGTACTTATTCCATTTTTTTTTCAATCAAGCTGTAGAATAAATAAACCTAACCCAAAAATACCTAATTACCGGGTATCTGTAATGAATTGAGATGAATAATTTTTGAAGCTATATAATATAATTCGTTATCAAATACATTCTTCTTCTTCTCCCTGCCCTTATCCCACGTTATGTGGGGTAGGCACAACATGTCTTCTTCTTCCATTCTCCTCTATCTCCCGTCATCTCCTCACTCACTCCTTTCTTCCTCATGTCCTCTTTTACACAATCCATCCATCGTTTCCTTGGCCTACCCATAGTTCGTTATCAAATACATTATTTGTCACTTACTGGGTTAACTAGTTAACTTTATTGATGGAACTTTAATAAACTTTGTTAATTTTCTATTTTAATATAACATTTATTTTTAAATATATTCGAAAGTAACTCACCCAACGTTTCCTGAATGCGCTAAATGAGCCAACATAAACCTTTAATTGCATTTTACAGTATTTTTACCTTCCTTAATATATTCACGATACAGCATCAGTTCATTCCATTTAACTTTGCAAAGGATAATTAAGCAATTATTTTGCACTCGGTTGGAAATGTATTTCCAATAACTGACCCCGAAATTATTTGAAAAATATTTGCGGGGGTGTATTTCCCAAGGTCGGAAATGTAAAAGTTTTTTAATACCTATATCATACTGAACACAAAAATATGACACAAAACTGTATACTCCACATATGTCATCCGTTAAGTAAAAAAATCTCATGCTTCGCTCTCTTGATCGAAATTACAAATACAAATTTTGCACTCGCAAAAATTTATTTGTTATTTTAGGTGCACGCATACGATTCTAACCTATTGCCGGTATTTTTTTAAATAGGGTTTACCCTGATGTCTAGGTGTAAAAAAACATTAAAAAACTGATTACCGTATCATCTCGTAATAAACCAAGATTAAACAAACAAACAAACAAACAAGGAAGTTTTATTTATTTCCCTTTTTCCTCACAAGTGTGATAAATAACATTATATGTGTGGCACATGAATTACGAACTCGTTAATTAATTCAATTCACTCGTTCGTAAATTCTTGTTTACCGCTCTTAATACACAATGTACTATTTAACATTTTTACACAAAACCTACTTCGGTATTAATTCGATTACGACACTTCTTTTTCCGGACAGACTCGAAGCTTTAAATATATTTAAATACCGGCCAAGTGCGAGTCAGACCCCCGCACGAAGGGGCCGAACCATTATCTATAAAAACGGCAAAAAGATCATGTCTGTTGTATGGCAACACAAACACACACACACACACACACAGTGAATCCTCCCTTTGTAAAGTCTGGAGTTGCAGGCGTCCATAGGCTACGGTAGCCGCTTACCACCAGGCGGGCCGTATGCTTGTTTGCCATCATCGTGGTATAAAAAAAATGGAAGCCCCCTTAAATATTTATTTTATTCTATTTTTTTGTATTTGTTGTTATAGCGGCAACAGAAATACATCATCTGTGAAAATTTCAACTGTCTAACTATCACGGTTCATGAGATGCAGCCTGGTGACAGACGGACAGACAGATAAAAGGAGCGGAGTCTTAGTAAAAAAGTCACGTTTTTACCCTTTGGGTACGGAGCCCTAAAAAAGAGTTTACGAGATTATTACGTTTTACCTCGTTTTCATTAGGGAGCACTTACTTTGTACATTGATAAAATTGCTAATACACTTGAGACTACTCGAGAGTGGAATCTCAAGTAAGTAGGTACCTACGTCTGACTAAAGGTTATCGGAGACCTACTTCAGTAGTGTTAAATTGCGTACACACGACGATGATGTATAATCCTTGCCGCTCGTTTCTTTTAACACTTTAAGATTGTTATCTGACAAAACTAGCTTATTAATATATAATATATGTTAGTAAATATATTTAAAGAGATATTTTAAAATAGGTAACTCAAACAATTTAATATAATTTTACACCACAATATTATTTAATTTAGTAATGGCATAGGAAAAAATTATAATTACAATATAAAAACCATCACATACCTAATTTAAAACTACCTTTAAATACGAAATGCCACCATGTCATAAGTTTAAAGAGCCAATTACAAATAAACAATAAATGATTATTCAAAGATATTAAAAGATTTAAAAAATAAGTAATGAAGGTACAATTTGTTAGTGTAGAAAGTTTTGTCATCTTCGGTTATATTATATATGAGTGCTGTGGAGAGGCTCTGTGGCGTACCTTGGGAGAGGCCTACCTAACTTATGTCCAGCAGTGGACTGCAACGGGCTGATAATGACGTGGAGAGACAAAACCATGTCAGACTATACCAAATAACTTAAAGTTACCACGCCGACATCTTTGTTGGAACTCTGTTTTTTCTACAATTTTCATACTTAGGTAATTAAAACTGGCTATCATTTTAGGTAGCTAATTTATTGATCAATCAGCCTTTATTGTTTTCGTTTCTGAGATCAATTAACCCCTTCTATTCTATCTGGAGACGAACTCAATCCTCTTGGAATACTTGTAAATTATTCAAGCACCTCTCTTCTAAATCCGTGATTTAAATAAACCGCGTAAAATTACGATTAAAACGGATTGCAAAGAAACGTGACGTCAATCTCTGACAACGGCCCTTGACATAAGAATCTCAATAAGGTTTCTGCTACCCACTCTAAATTACTTGATTTAAATTCAAGGAATCCGTGACACGATCTCGAACCACTAAGAAGCTCAAGCCAAATTTTCATAGGCTAATTGCTTTTAATTGTTTGATATCGGCTAACCTAGAGTGATCTCTTGAATTCTAGCACAAATCAAATTATTTACCGACTTCAAGATTTCGAAGGCCGAGGTTATAAATTCGTCGGGATCTTTGTTTTTGCTTTTTTTGGGGTTCCGTACCTCGAAAAGAAAAAACGAAACCCTTATAGGATCACTTTGTTGTTGTCCGTCCGTTTGTCAAGACCCTTTTTCTCAGGAACGCGTGGACCAAGCTGAAAGGGTCTAGCAGGCTAAGCTAACAAGAGTGGCCCCCGCAAGGGATTTGGTTGTATTTTAAGGTGCAGTAGTGGCAGGACCTAAGAACACTGTATGCGTAATATCAGCCTTTTTCTTTTGTTTCAGACTTATTCACTAAAATGTCAAAAAATCAAGGTAATTTTTAAACTGTTATTTTAGCTAAACCAAGCAAGTGAGAGTCACCAAATAAATTCAAAATTAAGGAGCATAAAATGGGGTTCATAATGCATATTTTTACAGACATTCATATCCTTGAACTTGGATGAAAAAAAATAAAGTTTTTTTTTTCACTTCTTTTTTTTGCCACTTTTCGCGGAGACACAACTATCAAAAAAATTACTTGATAAGGCACAATTGTCAACTACGTATACATTTAAAAACATTTTGAAAAATCATGGTGCGTCATGTCAAAAAAGAACATTTACTAACGTATGTTTACTATAGTGTAGTGGCAAATGTGTAGAGCCCTTCTAAGGTAAGTCTGTAGTTGTCACACCAAAGAAAGAGAGTTGATGGACACATTAGGTCGTGATTGACGTATGCAGACATAGCTTAATCACACTATATCTGTAGAAGAAATCGTAAAGTGCAAATTGTAAGTTTTTTGTTTTTGTCATCAGCTGCAAATGAAATGGACATGCTATGCTACTTTGCTTTAAGTATTATTCTAAATGTGTTTTTTTCTTCTATTTTTTTTATTCTATGCAAATAAGGAAAAAAGTGGGTACATAATAAGAATTGGCACATTGACAAAAACATTTTTTATTACCATTCCATATCAACAAATAACTCAGTAGAGCAAACAGAACAGTATTTACGTCATTGATCAATGTCAATTAATTATTTCATAAGGAACGAAAGAGGATGTTATACCTATATACTACAGACTGATTTGCCACTACTACTCTATTGATATGATATGAATAGACCCCGTTATCGGAGGTACAATTTGGTAGCTTGTCATTCTTAGGGATGGGTAATAATTATTTTGGAATACCAGCTGTATGTCGATATTTTTCCTTTACCATAATGAGAGTCTTAAGACTTTAATTAAACGTCTTTATTTTGTAAAACATGACTAAATAAAACTGAATATTTGTTTACAGTTAGAATTTTTATAAATACTCGTAACTATTAATTTTCAATCTTAATTTTTTGGAGTTCAGGGTATGCTGCGAGAAGTGACTTCATTTTCAATATTATGAAATATTACATACAAATAAAATATGCTCGTAAATACAGCTGAATAATCGGAAATATTGTTGTGAGATGACATTGACTATCTATTAACGTAAATAATTTATTTTCAGGATAGGTGGCCAGTATTATACCTCTATGGGTAAGCTTTATCTCAAGAGCGTTCAGGCACGGCCCTGCAACTCGAAACATTCGAAAAGTAAAATAGCAACCATATCGATAGTGTTCTAATGATAGTGTTCTACTTCTGATGACAATGATTGTAATGGGTAACAAAAATAAATATGTGAAATTTTAGTCTAAAAACGGTATGTAAAACTAATTGCCAAGAAAAGGAAGAGTATTGATATCGACATCATAAATATTTTTATCCATCCCTAAGAACGTCAAGCTACCAGATTGCACCTCCGATAACGGGGTCTAGGTATGAAATAGTAAACATACGTTCGTAAATGTTTTTTTTTTGGCACGACGCACCATGATTTTTCAAAATGTTTTTAAATGTATACGTAGTTGGCAATTGTGGCTTATCAAGTATTTTTTTTGATAGTTGTGTCTCCGCGAAAAGCGGCAAAAAAATGAAGCAAAAAAAACTTTTTTTTTTCATCTAAGTTCAAAGACATGAATGTCTGTAAAAATATGCACTATGAACCCCATTTTATGCTCCTTAATTCTGAATTTATTTGGTTTCTCTCGCTTGCTTGGTTTAGCTAAAATAACAGTTTTAAAATTACCTTGATTTTTTGACATTTTCGTCAATAAGTCTGAAACAAGAGAAGATCGAAGGCTGATATTACGCATACAATTTTCGTAGGTCCTGCCACTACTGAACCTCAAATTACAACCAAATCCCTTGCGGGGGCCACTCTTGTCAGCTTAGCCTGCTAGACCCTTTATATCAAATACTCGGGTCTACTTTCCCTTATAGCTTTGACAAAATCAAACATCTAAGCCAACGCAATCAAAAGATACAGCCGTTTATGCCGCAAATTTTCGAAACTCGTAAGGGAATCAAAACCTACAGGGTACTTCCCGTGAACTCAGAATCTTGAAATTTGGTACAAAGCAGTAGCTGAGCAGTCGTCTTATAGCACATATAAAGGAAAAATTGCGAAAACCGTAAATTGTTAGTTACCTACAGGTTTGTGCGGATCCCTCGGTGGGCGAGTCCGACTCGCACTAGGCCGTTTTTTTTAATGTATGTTTACCGATTATTCGAAGACGGCTGGACCGATTTTGAAAATATATTTTTTGTTTGTAAGAGTCATTAGGTCAGGATCTGATGGTGGGATCCTAGAGTAATCGAGGGAACTCTTAAACTATTATAGGCACTAGTCGGTTCATTTTTGTTCAAAATTATTTTAGTAATATTTTGATTTTTATTTAAGTAGATACACTACTATATAAATAATAAACTTATGTCATATACAAAGGGAAAAGTGACTTAGGCCCCCGGTGCCTAGGGCTGGGATCGAACCAGCGTTTTCTGCATTCGCGGCAGACGCCTTAACCACTATACTCTGTATCTTTAGGTATTTAAATAAAAGTAAATAAGATCTACCCTCAAATGGCTCCTTAAGCCAGTTGAGGGTAGATGAAAACACTACACGATCAAATAATATTGGTTAAAGCCAGGTCGTTAAGTCACAGATCCAGGCAGTTTTGTATTTGATTGGTTAACCAATAAAAGTTATAACTACCCGAAAATGTAAAAATTGTTTGTTTACTTTTATTTAAATACCTAAAGACATAGAGTATAACCACAGCGGCACCGGTCGAATTATCCCTTTTACCTATATACAATCTTTGTCCTTTTCCTCTGTATATGTATCCAACAATATCCCCCCACCTGTCAGGCGCCTTAAAACAAAGGCAACCTTTAAATACCATTTTAAAAAAGTACTAATAAATAAGCAAATAACAGGTATTCCACACGGATACTTGGTTTCAGATTACCGAATATAGCCTGAATGGAGAATATATGTTTTCTGTTATCTTTTTACACTACCTACACTTACACTACATTACATATCGGTATCAGCATACACCGCATTTTCTTTTTCTTTTTTACACAAGTAGATACATTAAGTTAATCATAGTGAAAATTAAGATATTTATACTTCTATCATACATGTGACGTGGCCTGGGTTCTGGCAGAATACCAGTGCTTCGCCCGTAAGAGTGAAGCGTATTGCTGAGTCAGAACCCTTTTGTATTGTTGCAACGCACACAGAAATCGTTTTTTTTTTTGCTTTTGGTTTCATAAGTTTAACTATTTTTATAGCTTCTTTCTTTTAAGGATGTAATCTATGTACCTACCTAACTGTGTGTATATTGTGGCAAGCAAATAAAGAATATATCTATCTATCTATCTATCTATCTATCTATATAACATCTACATATATAAGTTTATCTCTTAAATTATTGAAATGGGACCTCGAGCAAATCGTAACTCGGAAAACCAGCCAGATACCCAGTACCAGCTAAGCTACCGAGATTTACCCGTTGGCTGCTAGTTATTCCACCATAACCATCATTTACACAACACATTACAATGTAACCAGGGTAGCAGATGTGTCTGCTTGATACAAAATAAATTCATTAATGAATTGATTGATTAAAAAAAGGATTTATTGGTTTTGACTGTAGGTACTTACTGATTTAACCTGATAAAGCGAAGTTAATTTTATTGATCGCTACTCTGCCTACGATACTCTGCCTCACCGAGCACAAGAGCCGTAAGTACATTTTCCAATGTCTGTTTAATCGACCGGGATTAATTACATAAGATAATTTGATTACAATTACTGTAAATATTATATTAATTTTAAATGCATTATAAAGTCTACCGAGTAAAACGGATTAAGGATGATTCACGCTGTTACATTCCACGTCCTACACGACACCTCCAACATATAGAAAACATCACGTGACCTCCCGAGGTGACCACGTGATGTTTTCTCAATGTCTGTTTAATCGACCGGGATTAATTTGACAAATTTGATTAAAATTACTGCGAATAATATATTAATTAGAAATGAATTATAAAGTCAATCGAGTAAAACGGATTAAGGATGATTCACGCTGTTACATTTCAGGTCTTACGCGACACATCCGACATATAGAAAACATTACGTGACCTCCGGAGGTGACCACGTGATGTTTTCTCAATGTCTGTTTAATCGACCGGGATTAATTTGAAAAGTTTGATTAAAATTACTGCGAATATTATATTAATTTTAAATGAATTATGAAGTCTACCGAGAAAAACGGATTAAGGATGATTCACGCTGTTACGTTTCAGGTCCTACACGATACCTCCGACACATAGAAAACATTACGTGACCTCTCGAGGTGACCACGTGATGTTTTCTCAATGTCTGTTTAATCGACCGGGATTAATTTGATTAAAATAACTGCGAATATTATATTAATTTTAAATGAATTATAAAGTCTACCGAGTAAAACGGATTAAGGATGATTCACGCTGTTACATTCCATGTCCTACACGACACCTCCGACATATAGAAAACATCACGTGACCTCCCGAGGTGACCACGTGATGTTTTCTCAATGTCTGTTTCTCGACCGGGATTCATTTGATTAAAATTACTGCGAATATCATATTAATTTTAAATAACTTTAAAAAAGTCTACCGAGTAAAAGGGATTAAGGATAATTCACGCTGTTACGTTTTAGGTCCTACGCGTCACATCCGACATATAGAAAACATCACGTGACCTCCCGAGGTGACCACGTGATGTTTTTATTGTATGTCTGTTTAATCGACCGGGATTAATTTGACAAATTTGATTACAATTACTGCGAATATTATATTAATTTTAAATGAACTATAAAGTCTACCGAGTAGAACGGATTAAGGATGATTCACGCTGTTACGACAAGACCACGACGCCTCCGATATATAGAAAACATCACGTGAACTCCTGGGGTGACGACGTGATGTTTTTTAAACTAAATTAATTTGGGGATCAATGTTACTCTGCGTCCGTAGGAAACACCTTACACAACCCTACACGTGATCCCTGGGTGGTGCTAAAAGAGTAACAAACTTGGCAGCGGCCCATCTGGACCTCGCAGCACTCACTGGATTTTCATTATCATCTGCTTTCCCACTACTAAGTACTACCCCAGGGAGAAATGTCTATCTATATCCAGTGACATGTAGCCATACGATAAATAAACTAAATGAAGTGTCAGAAGTGTCGTGTAGGACGCGGAATGTTACAACGTGTATCATCCTTTAGGCTCAATCTCATAATATTTTCGGATTTATGGATTTTTAAGGTAAATTATCAAACAAGTGGTCTGCATTCTTTGAACTCTACCGATGAAAAGCTACCAGACGCTTGAATCTAGAAGTAAGGCTACTACAGCAAACTCATTGCGAGGTTGCATTACTATCAAATTCGTATACCATTTTTCGGGGCTTGTTCTTATTCTATTTAAAGTTTTGATTGACCGGTTCTTTGCCGACCTAAAAGAATCTCGGGCGTACGAATGTCTACAAGAATTATTATTGGAATGTTCAATTATCAATATTATCATACAATAATAGTAGTTTATGTAACTGTTACGTAATAAGGCCTAACTACGTACAGTTGCATTTACTGCTTTAACTACACACATATTATAAATCCTAAATGAAGTGTTTGGAAACCATTAGAATGACCGACATTGCACCACCATGGCCAACTCGATTGTGCCGGCGGTCGCGCGGGCGCGTGCCGGCAGGCTGAGAGGAGGGCATATTACCGTAGGTAATGAATTTTCATACGTTTTAACCACACTGCCACTGATATTACGTTACTGGTTGCAGTAATGATGGTAATTACATGCGGTTCCCGAACGCGGAACAGAGGATTTATGATATTGGTGTCGATAAAAACATTTTTATCGCTATAACATATTCAAATCCTTTTGTAAACACGATTGAAGGCTAGCGAAAAATAATTTTCTTTTTCAGTGAATGCACAAAGGGCTCCTAAAAATATCAACCAAATGGACATTGGCACTTCGCTAATAGAGTTCCTTTTTCGCCACTACCATAAAAATAAAACGATTTGTCGTATTTTTATTTCGATAAACGACTTCCATTGAGCCGCGAAAGAATTAAGTGGATTTCAACACCGCCGTCGGATTTTACTTTATCAGGTTTCCAGTTTGGAAATGGGAGTATGAAAATAGCCGATTCTATTTATTTTAAAAGGTTGACGAAACTTTGCCGACTGCATTGATTCAGTATTATTTTGGCTTCGCGCACGTGACGTGCGACGTCTAGATCTGGGTATATATTCATCCTTGGAAATAAAATCAAACATCACGATTCTAACTTTAAATAAGTTTTATCCAAAAAAATATTTTTTTAAGACAAGATTTAAAGCCGTGCTTTTCTTGCAAAATACCTACTGCTCAACGAGGTCATTCTAAGCTTCCATTATTTTATCACAGAATTCTTAAGACCACCATCGCGATAACTGTAACGTTTTTCTGATCTTTATGAAATATGGGATTGAAGGAGAAATAAATATAAATTAAGAGTTCTTATATGAGCAGGACTAACTAAGGGGTTAAATGATTTAAAAATATATTTATTGTCAATTTAGGCACGTTACAATGTACTTATGAACGTCAGAGAAAAGAAAGCTACCACCGGTTCGAACCCTACACCTTGTAGCATATTCCTTACATACCTCAGGATTGAATCGCTGCAATGCTTGGCTGAGCATTTATCTTATTTGTGTTGCACTTTCCTAGTTATTCTGCAATCCTTGTTCAACACACGCACGCATACGAAAATACCGTGGCGCTCTCAAACATCGTGCGCTATTCTTCTAACCTTGTCTTCATCTTAGAAACTCAATTTTCATGCTCTGAAATACGCAGAAGGAAGATATTAACTCTCAAACACTTTTATACACTTCCTTGTCGCGGATATTTGACCTACAGCCTCAAGCGACTTTTGAAACCTAGACTTCTCACCTATTCTTAGTTTTACTTATGTTTGGTTATTCATTTTCTCGTTTTATTCATGTAATTGTAGGTTTTTCATACTATTTTGAAATGTTTATTTAGACTTCTCCATAGTGACGTACTCTGTCTAGTTTGTCAATTCTGCTATTTTGTATAACCATGTAGTTAGGTTGTATACTTTTGGCTAAGTTTGTTAAATATTTGTACTCATGTTGTCCTGGCCTGTGATATTTTTTTGAAAATTCAATGTAAGAACTCTGAATTCGCTGACTGCCCCTATATAAATAAGCCTGTCACTGACAAACGTCAGTCACTTTCTGGTTAGCTTCGAAGAAGTTATTTTCCAAACAAAAGGTCTGTGCGGGGCCGAAGTGGCCCCGCACTTGAAGCGACCTCTCTCCTGGCATAAACTCTCCGGGTTACTAATTCCTGAGTCTCCAGCTTCTACGTTCGCATCTGAGCGCGAGTCTTCAGCCACTACGTTCGCCTCTGAGGGCGAGCCTCCAGCAACTCCTTTGCCTCTGAGGGCGAGCTATCTACTCCGTTCGCCTAGTCTGGGCGAGCCTCCCAGCTACTATGTTCGCCTCTGAGGGCGAGCCTCCACCTACTACGTTCGCCTAGTGTGGGCGAGCCACCTACTACGTTCGCCTAGTGTGGGCGAGCCACCTACTACGTTCGCCTAGTGTGGGCGAGTCACCTACTACGTTCGCCTAGTGTGGGCGAGCCTCCAGCCACTTCGTTCGCCTCTGAGGGCGAGCCTCTACTCCGTTCGCCCCTCTGAGGGCGAGCCTCTACTCCATCCGCCGCTGAGAGCGGTCCTCTACTCCGTTCGGCTCTTGGGGCGAGTCTCCGTGCCTCTACTACGTTCGCCTTTGAGGGCGAGCCCGTGAAGAACCTTTACCTTTTTAAGGCCATATTGAGTTACCCTTTTACTACTGAAAAAATTGTGAAATAAAGAACCCACTACCTGAATTCCTTTTCAACCGACTTCAAGATTTCGAAGGAGGAGGTTATCAATTCGTCGGTATCTTTGTTTTTGCTATTTTTTTTTATTTTTTTATTTTTTTTATGTATGTTCACCGATTATTCGAAGACGGCTGGACCGATTTGGAAAATTCTTTTTTTGTTTGAAAGCGTATACTTCACAGTTGGTCCCATTGTAATCATGTCAGGATCTGATGATGGGATCCTGGAGAAATCGAGGGAACTCTTCAACTATTATAGGCACACCTGTAGTGATTTGAGTATTTTTTACAGCAGCTCGAGCATTTGGTGTTGGAAAGGTGGATGCTTAGTGAAGTTGGTTCTTTTTTGTTTAAAATTATTACTATTTACTTTCTTCACCTTGTCCGTTGCGTGTTCTTCCACCTATCTAGTGGGAAGAGCACGTAACGTGACAACCTCTGACCCGAGAAGTATTATGACCAGCAAGAAACTTGGCGGGACTTATTTTTTCAAAACAGTAATACAATAGATAGAGAATTAAAGATACATAATAATGTACCTATTGTTTAATTAAAAATGAAAAAAAAAAAAAATCTGACTGCTTCACAAAACGCTTGATACGAGTATACTTTCCTACCTGAAATGTGTTCTGTAAATGTTAGATTATCTTGTAGTAGTTTCTATGGTTAGCTATGGAGCTAGAAGGCTGAAGCGATCTTCCAAAGGGTCTTGTTATATTGGTGAAATAGTTTGCAAGTAAATCGCGGCGGACTACTGGTTTAAATAATGGGGTGAAAATTGTGTAGGTACATGGTTATTACTGCATCTGCACAACACCGCCGGAGTGACCCGCGCTTCCAGAGGGTTTTACAGACGGCACAAAGAGGTCGAGTGCCTCGACAATGCCGCGCCCATGAACCACTCGCTTGGGTGGAGTTGCTCATTAACGTTGCGAAAAATTAGGCATGAAACAAAATATCCATAGCCAGGAAAAAAGCCTGGCTGTACCTGCACCTTTAAAGCGAAAAGCATAAACATAGCAAATTATAAAACAGCCGTTTGTTGAGATAAATAATTTAGAAATAAAACATTAAAACCTACTTTATGTCACCATCTATTAATATAATCAAAATACGACAAAAGTCGAAATCCCTAGGGCAGTTTTGAAATTCGGTGTGTATGTTGATTATAGTTCAGCTGTTTCCATATCCAGACCATTTGACTTTTCAGTACCTCGAGGAACCGCCAATACCTTGGAAAATGTCCTTCACCTTGAAGTAATTCGTTCCCCTCCGAATCTAGGCACTCTATGAAAATATGATCTAGGACAATATTAAAGCTCATTAAATTCCACATAGCCTACAACAACAATTCTACAACGCCTTTCCAGGGGATATTCTATATAAGGTCTCTACCCCACTATTCTATTCCGTGCTAATTGGTTTAGAGGCTATTGTTCTCCACATCGTTGGGGTATCCCTCAATTAGATTCCGTGAGAATAAAAATGAATGCCACGGGCTTCCATTGTCGAGGAATTTTCAATATACTACTTACGTGAGTGCATTCAAATTATAAAGCGCTATCCGACTTTATCCTTACAATTTATATTAGCTTTCTTTGTAGAATGTGAGAAGAGCACCTTCAATACGGGTGTAATTGTTATTATTCTGCAAGTAAAAAATATACCAAAAATATTTTTTTTAATATCGAAAGAACGTTACCCAATGATTAAAATTACATCACTAACTTTTATGAAATAAAACTAAAAATATCCAAAATATTAGTTTAAACGCCCCCATACATTTAGTAGGGAAACGTTCGATTAGTGGTTTAATTTATTTATTGATACCTTTTTTATTTGCGGAATTTACCTATAAACACTGTAAACGCCCGTTTTATATCATTAACTTATACTGGATTATAATTTGATGCCGTAAACCGATTTGAACAATGATCGATTCTTGCGGTAAAGGCAAGGCAGTTTTATTAAAACTGCAATTTTTAATAAAAATATTCCCTCTTAGAGCTGGTCCCAGCTTTTTTGCCACGGCTCTATTGAATCTAGGGTCCGCTCAGCAACCTTATCCCAGGAATTGGCGTAGGCACTAGTTTTTACGAACGCGACTGCCATTTGACCTTCCAACCCAGAGGGAAAACTAGGCCTAGTTGTGATTAGGTCCGGTTTGCTCACTATGTTTTCCTTGACCGAAAAGCGACTGGTAAATATCAAATGATATTTCGTACATATGTTCTGAAAAGTCAGTATGAGCCGGGGTTTGGACCCGAGACCTCCAGATTGAAAATCTGACGGTTTACCGCCAGGGCACCAGTGCTTCCTGTTCCATCTATACATATAATAAAGCTGAAGAGGGTCGAAAGTCTGTACATGGAAGATAATCGAAAAAAAGTTTGCTGGGGATACTTAGAATCGATAACAGAACACGTTCCAACAATTTTTAGAATTTTTGTCTGTTTATCTGTTTGTCTGTTTATCTGTTTGTCTGTTTATCTGTTTATCTGTTTATCTGTTTGTCTGTTTATTTGACCGCGCATCACGTGAAAACGGCTGAACGGATTTTGATGAAATTTTGTGTAGAAATAGTTTGAGTCCTGGGAAAGGATAATCTATAGTTTTAATCCCGAAAATCAACCCTGGAGGGGTCTCCAGGGTTGATTATCGGGATGAAAACTATTATACCCGAAAAGTGGGTTGAAAGTTTGTATGGAGAATTTTTAATAGAAATTAGTATGGAGATAATTTGAGTCCCGAGAAACGACAAAATAGTTTTCATCCCGAAAATAAACCCTTGTGGGGGTGAAAAGGGGGTTGGAAGTTGGTATGAGGATTTTTTTATCGCTGAACTGATAAAGATGAAATTTGGTATAGTATGGGTCTCAAGAAAGGGCAAAGGATAGTTTTCACCCCGAAAATCAATCCTAAAGGGGTGAAAAGGGAGTTGGAAATTTGTATAGGGAATCATTAACCGCAGAATCGATTTAGATAAAATTTGGTGTGGAGATAATTTGAGCTCTGGAAAAGGAAATAAAATAGTTTTACCTCGGAAATTATCTCTTAAGCGGATGCAAAAGGGGTGCTAGTTTACATGGGGAAGAAACAACCAATAACCGCTGTTAAGAAATATTTGAAAATGTCATGAATGTCAAAGGTTATTGCGGGTTCGAGGACTATATATGACGGACAAAGATGCATGGCCCAAACCAAAAAACTACTAGAAAATCATCTAACATTTATAGGACACCGATTAGGTAGGAAAACATATCAAACGTTTTGTGAAGCAGAGGATTTATTTTTCTTTATAATTAAACAATAGGTACATTATCTATCTCTCAAGCTATTTTGATATGTCTTCTTGAAGAACTACGCATTATTTTGTATCTTTAAGATCTAATAATGTATAACTGTTTTGAAAAAAATAAGTCCCGTCGAGTTTCTTTTCGGTCATAATACTTCTTGGGCCAGAGGTGTAGGGTTAGAACCGGTGGTAGTTTTGGAACGAAGTTCCTTATCGGACGGTTCGCGGATGGGGGGCTAGGCGAAAAAAAGTCACGTGACCGTCACGAAAAAGCGTCACGTCACGAAAACGCGACACCCATACGATTGAGAAACATGTAAAATGGAATGAAATAAAAAAATATATAAAATAGAATAAAGTGAAGTGCAGTGAAGTGTAGTGAATAGTGAAAGTGAGAAGTTACAAAGTGATAAAATTGAAAACAGTCGAGAACCTAAAAGTAAAAAAAAACAAAAATGGTAAAATTTCTAAAGGGTCTAGCAGGCTAAGCTAACAAGAGTGGCCCCCGCAAGGGATTTGGTTGTAATTGGAGGTGCAGTAGTGGCAGGACCTAAGAACACTGTATGCGTAATATCAGCCTTCGATCTTCTTTTGTTTCAGACTTATTCACGAAAATGTCAAAAAATCAAGGTAATTTTTAAACTGTTATTTTAGCTGAACCAAGCAAGCGAGAGTAACCAAATAAATTCAGAATTAATGAGCATAAAATGGGGTTCCTAATGCATATTTTTACAGTAATTCATATCCTTGAACTTGGATGAAAAAAAATATAGTTTTTTTTTCGCTTAATTTTTTTGCCACTTCTCGTGGAGACACAACTATCAAAAAAAATACTATTATTGCAACCCGTAACGTAACATCAGTGTATTATCTGTGACAGTGTGGTAAAAACGTATGAAAATTCAACGTAATGAAAATCCCCCCCCGACCTCCGGCGCAATAAGGTTGGTCATGGCGGTGTAATGGCGGTCATTCTAATGGTTTCAATGGATTATTAATATGTGTGTAGGTAAAGCAGTGTATGTTTCTGTACATAATTAGGCCTTAATACGTAACAGTTACATAAACTACTATTTATCTCTTTTTAGGGTTCCGTAGTTAACTAGGAACCCTTATAGTTTCGCCATGTCCGTCCGTCTGTCCGCTGTATAGCTCAGTTACCGTTCGCACTAGAAAGCTGAAATTTGGTGAGGCCTGACTTTCAATAAACACTATATTGAATAAAATCGGTTCAGCCGTTTTTGAATTATCAGTCAAAAACGCATAGTGAAAGAAATGCCGGATAGTAAAATGACGTCAGCGCCACCTTATATCCCTTAATAAACGACCTTTTGAACGGATGTTTTGTAACAGGGCGGCATCTACGAAACTCTACACTGAGTATCGCCCGACATACTCTTGGCCGGTTTTTTTTGCATTGTTATACCGGAAATCACCCCTTTAGGATTACTAATTCCAATTCAAGAAAATCCCCAGCCAGGTTATACGTAGCCTATAAAAATTCAACGTCTAAAAGGGGGGTCGCCACTACACACGATTGAGTTAAATTTGCATGGGTCATGGACCCCCCCCCCCCCTCCAAGTGCACTTCAAATAGAAAAAATCATTTCTGCATTTGTGACCCCCCCCCCCCCCCCCAATTTCAACCACGCCTGTTCTTACCTTACCTTTTCACTGATTTGACGGGAGGATCGATTTGGATGATATTTGCCGTGGACATGAACGTATAAATACAGAAGTGGTCCTGTATCGTCCGATATACACCTACTATGTCGTTTAAATCATGCCAAAAAAAATTTATAGGATAAAAAAAGTATTTACTTTTGAGTGTAGTTTCATTTAGTGGTAATTGTAAAATATTTTATTAGGACTACTGTCCTCTAGCGTATCCATCTGTCTACTTTACTTCAAGTTCCGCCTCCAGGGTAGCGGGAGAGAAATTAGGGGTGAATTAGCCGCTTACTGACACAGACCGAATTCCACGCGGGCGGAGCCGCGGGCACAGCTAGTTTTTAATAAAAACATTTTTTTATGATGAGTCCCCTTATTGAACACCTAGATGCGTTGTAAAAAGTTGTAAAATAAATGTTTCTATTTATAAAAAAAGTGGGACCTTACCACCGCTCTGAAATATATACTTACTAGTGGCATTTTTCACAATATCCTATAAACGGAGAGCTAGCCACGTCAGATATGACACAATAATGAGAGCAACGAAACCCTTCTAGTCAGTTTGCTTATTTCTAGATCTGGACATTCAGCAGCAGCTGTTGTGTGGTGGAGGTCAAAGAATGCAAACCACTTCAAGAAAACAAATCCTACAGGGTTGGGTTTGATGTAATATTATGAGAAATAACATAAATAATTAGATTATATCATTGCGAAATGTTTCTATAGTGTTGTAAAATGTAATTCATAGGTTGTTGTTGTACTACTACTACTATTTTTGTTTCCGAAATAATACGCAGTGCTTTTTGTTCTAATGTTAGAATATAGGCCCAGTCATTTATAACTGAGACAACTTTGGCAGTTTTTGCCTATTTTGGTATTACTATTTTCCGATTCCAAAATTTTGCTAGTCTGTCACTCTGGCCTCCACCCATTAGAAGCTGCCAGATGCCTGGATCTAGCAATAAGGATAGTATAGCAATCTAACCAGACGGGTTTGGTTGCTCTCTGACGTGGCCAGCTCTTAGTCCACTAGAGATTACTTAGTTTACGAACTTCCAAAAATATTTTTAATATATTCCTCGAAATAACATTATAAACAAATTTCTACGTGAAGGAAAAATGGTCTGGATCTGTCGGGTTCCTGATAACTAGAAAGTACATTTCTTTTCTCATAATATTTTTCACAACACCTATTTCATTCGACAGAATTTAGAATGAATTGTAGAATAGAGCAATTCAATCCAATTGAATCTTAAACATGTGCCATATTCAGATTTTAAAATACATAAACAATACATTGAAAACAGAAACTATTTTAAACATAACTCCAATCTATACATATAATAAAGCTGAAGAGGGTCGAAAGTCTGTACATAGAAGATAATCGAAAAAAAGTTGTCTGGGGATACTTAGAATCGATAACAGAACACGTTCCAACAATTTTTAGAATTTTTGTCTGTTTGTCTGTTTATCTGTTTGTCTGTTTATTTGACCGCGCATCACGTGAAAACGGCTGAACGGATTTTGATGAAATTTTGTATAGATATAGTTTGAGTCCTGGGAAAGGATAATATATAGTTTTAATCCCGAAAATCAACCCTGGTGGGGGTGAAAATGGGGTTGAAAGTTTGTATGGAGAATTTTTAACCGCTGAAACGATTTAGATAGACATGAGTATGGAGATAATTTGAGTCTCGAGAAACGTCATAGGATAGTTTTCAAACCCTTGTGGGGGTGAAAAGGGGGTTGGAAGGTGGTATGAGGATTTTTTTACCGCTGAACTGATCTAGATGAAAATTGGTATAGAGATAGTATGGGTCTCGAGAAATGACAAAGGATAGTTTCTTCTTCAAACCCCCCCCCCCCCCCCCACCTTACTTTAGAACCGTAGGTCCAAAAAATTTGAAAAAAATAATGGAAGTGACGCCTTTCAATAAAAACTATCTATACATATAATAAAGCTGAAGAGGGTCGAAAGTCTGTTCATGGAATATATTCGAAAAAAAGTTGGCTGGAGATACTTAGAATCGATAACAGAACACGTTCCAAGTATTTTTAATTAGTTAACGGCTGAACGGATAATGATGAAATTTTGTGTAGAGATAGTTTGAGTCCCGGGAAAGGACAATGAACAGTTTTCATCCCGAAAATCAACCCTGGAAGGGGTGCAAAGGGGGTTGAAAGTTGGTATTGAAATAATTTGTAATTTTTTGGTCAAGATGTTCATATTTATAACATGTTACCCGTCGATGCTTTAAATTTATCTTTACCCGCTCTTAAGAAATATTTGAAAATGTCATGAATGTCAAAGGGTTATTGCAGCAAACCAAAAAACTACTACAAAATCATCTAACATTTATAGGACACCGTTTAGGTAGGAAAACATATCAAACGTTTTGTGAAGCAGTCAGATTAGGATTTATTTTTCTTTATAATTAAACAATAGGTACATTATCTGTCTCTCAAGCAGTTTTGATATGTCTTCTTGAAGAACTACGCATTATTTTGTATCTTTAAGATCTAATAATGTATTACTGTTTTGAAAAAAATAAGTCCCGTCGAATTTCTTTTCGGTCATAATACTTCTTGGGCCAGAGGTACACACACCTACAGGGTTAGAACCGGTGGAGTTTTGGAACGAAGTTCCTTATCGGACGGTTCGCGGGATGGGAGCCTAGGCGAAAAAAAGTCACGTGATCGTTACGAAAAAGCGTCACGTCACGAAAACGCGACACCCATACGATTGAGAAACATGTAAAATGGAATGAAATAAAAAATATATAAAATAGAATAAAGTGAAGTGAAGTGTAGTGAAACTGAGAAGTGGCAAAGTAATAAAAGTGAAAAAAGTCGAGAACCTCAAAAGTCGAGAAGTTTAAAAATGTCGAAAATTTCAAAAATTTCAAAAATGTCGAAAATGTCAAAAATTTCGAAAATGTCAAAAATTTAAAATTTCTAAATTTCCAAAATTTCCACTATTTCCAAAATTTCCACTATTTCCAAAATTTCCAAAATTTCAAAAAAATGCAAAAAAAAATAAAAACAAAATTTACGAAAAAGTAAAAAATGAAATAAAATTAAATAACATAACTTCGTTCCAATCGCACTTGATTAACACACTTTCCACAACACTCACGTATTTTATATTTCTCTGACGTTCATTAGTGCATTGTAATGTGCTTACATTGACGAATAAATATCTTGATCTCCACCAATATCATAAATCCTCTATTCCACGTTCGGAACCGTTTGTAATTAATTACCAACAATATTGCAACCAATAACGTAACATCAGTGTATTATCTGTGACAGTGTGGTAAAAACGTATGAAAATTCATTACCTACGGTAACGTAATGAAAATCCGCGCCCCCTTGCGCCGGCATGCCCCCCCGACCGCCGGCGCAATAATGTTGGTCATGGCGGTGTAATGGTGGTCATTCTAATGGTTTCAATGGATTTTTAATATGTGTGTAGGTAAAGCAGTGTATGCTTCTGTACATAATTAGGCCTTATTACGTAACAGTTACATCGCCATGTCCGTCCGTCTGTCCGCGGTCTAGCTCAGTTACCGTTCGCACTAGAAAGCTGAAATTTGGTGAGGCCTGATAAGAACTTTTAATAAAAACTATATTGAATAAAATCGGTTCAGCCGCTTTTGAATTATTAGTCAAAAACGCATAGTGAAAGGAAGTGCCGAATAGTAAACTGACGTAAGCGCCGCCAAATAAACGACCTTTAGAACGGATGTTTTGTAACAGGGCAGCATCTACGAAACTCTACACTGAGCATCACCCGACATGCTCTTGGCCGGTTTTTTTTTCATTGTTATCCCGGAAATCACCCAATTAAGGATTACTAATTCCAATTCTAGAAAATCCCCAGCCAGGTTATACGTAGCCTATAAAAATTCAACGTCTAAAAGGGGGGGGGGGGTAGCCACTACACTCGATTGAGTTAAATTTGCATGGGTCATGGACCCCCCTCCCTCCTCCAAGTGCACCTAAAATAGAAAAAATCATTTCTGCATTTGTGACACCCCCCCCCCCCCAACTGATTTGACGGGAGGATCGATTTGGATGATATTTGCCGTGGACATGAACGTATAAATACAAAAGTGGTCCTGTATCGTCCGATATACACCTACTACTCTCTATGTCGTTTAAATCATGCCAAAAACAAATATAATAAAAAAAAAGTATACATTTATGAGTGTAGTTTCATTTAGTGGTAATTGTAAAATATTTTATTAGGACTACTGTCCTCTAGCGTATCCATCTGTCAACTTTACTTCAAGTTCCGCCTCCAGGGTAGTGGGAGAGAAATTAGGGGTGAATTAGCCGCTTACTGACACAGACCGAATTCCACGCGGGCGGAGCCGCGGGCACAGCTAGTAGACAATAAATAAGCAACCAATATTAAAGTTGTATTTGAACTGCGTCGGAATAATTTTCAAGCAAATTTTGATAGTTCTGATTCAGACATTTAGACGCTAGCTGTATTGCGTAGTTAATAACATTGGAGTTGTATTGATGTTGGATCCTATCTAAGCCTATTTTAAAGTTAGAATACGGCCCCATATCATTAAACAAATACCTTTATTAAGAATGCGACGCGTCAATACATAATTTAGCTTTGTTTTAACGCAAGCACGCGGGTGTTAACCAATACGTTCTCGTTCCCTACCAGTACTTCACTACTCCGTTGTTCATATGTGTTAGATTGACACTTATTCAAAATGATTATTAATTAACTAGGTAAATATATTACGTTAACACACAAATTGAAATGCCATTGGGAATGAGTAATGGCCATTTTGCATAAATAGTGACATTAATGACGTAAAAGTACCGATGTCGTCATTATGTTTCACCCATGAGAATACTGTCATTACATAAAATTACCTTCGACTCTAACAACTAATTAACACCAACAGCGACGGAAAAATACTTACCATAAAACAAGGTCCCAGGACTGGCAAGACAAATAGTGAAAATACCCAACTAGGGGCACTTCAAATATATCGTTTAGGCAAAGCGCAGACAATTAACTTACTTTAAGTAAAATAATTGTAGCGTACTGCCACATACTAAATAATAGTATTTCATACAGAATGGCCACGCTCCGCCCCACCCCGATCGGAATTACCTCACCCCGCGGCGGCCAATTGGTAGGGAACTAGTAGGCTAATCCGTCAGGTCGGTATCGCATCGATAAAAAGCAAAATGGCGGTGTATTTGCAAACGTCATTTACGACAGCGGAAACAGCGCCGTAAAAAGTTTATAAAACTGTAACCAGAGTACGAAAAAAAAACAAGTTGAAGTCGGTTAAAATGTAGCCTATGTTACCTGGGCGCTAATAACGAATCGATTGACATCTTATTCATCGAAATCAGATGAGTAGTCTTGGCCCTACGGTGTTACATACGTAAATACAAACATACATACTTACATACATACTGCTAAAATCATAACCCTTCTTTTTGTCTTCGCCGTAGTCGGGTAAAAACTGACGACAGAGCCTATAAGATGTAGCTCATTGATTGTGTAACAGCCTATTCACTCTTACTTTAAAGATATCTAAAGCTGTATATTATAAGCACTACACTATGAATCACTTCGACTTTCATCGCCCGTTATATATTTTAAATAATATTTTAGTTCCCATGAGCGGTTCGTTCGCATGTGCTCTCTCAGGTGTTTAATAATGAACGGAGTTTTGCGTCAAAGCCATCCATCTCATTTGCTACCCTTTAACCCAAAAAAATATTTAACTTATATCAAACAACCCTTAGGCGTGTTCGCGAGGTAATGGTTTTTGGTACATATGTTACGAATTTCCTAATAATATAAATTTCCCTTACGCGTAATATTGTGTAACGCCTCGTTAAGCCCGAGAATATTATGTGGAAAATTTTCTCGAGCTTAATCTTTATGTGGTTGAAGTTTTAACTACCTTACGAATCTTTGAACAAGACACGAATTTGAAAGTCGAAGTAGAACACAACACAATGTTTGGAGCTGTTTCTTTGACGTCAGCTTTATTTTGTTAATGTACTTGGATTTGTTATAGCAAGACCTCATACAGACGTTTCCATACTATTTAAAAATAGCCCTCGCATGGATGAATTGCAACAAAACTCTACCTATTCAACTAAGGCATTGCCAATCCTATTAGATCTAGATATAATCGATGTCATATGCATATTTACAAAACACATCTAGTTTCTTTACTGGAAACTAGTATATTTCATTAATTTATCACAAATACGTTACCTAGATTAGAAATATATATCTTTAGCTCAGAAATCACGTGTTTGTATTAGTAAATAATGATTGTTTTACAAACAAAGAGAAGTTTCTCATCATGTAGTCGCTATCAAATATGTCGGAGCGGTCAAGGTAGGTAAAATATCTGAACATGCACTTTATCGCTTTGACAATAGAGGCGTTGTTCAGATATTTGTGACCACCTTGGCCGCTCCTATATATCTGATGGCTACTGTACATAAAACGCCGTTACGCGTCGTGACACCGTAGTCGTGGCTGCAGTTCCTGGAAGTAATTTTCCGCAGGACGATCACTTCCGACGTGAGATGTTCGATCGGATGACGCTCTCTAATATTAGTGCAGAGATGACATTCCAATTCCTAAAGAATATCGGCAAGTAGAAGGCTCAATTGGAGTAGTATAAAGGTTATTAGGTTACATTGCGATAGTAAAATAATTCCTGACTCACCGTTGCAGCAGCGGTAAACGGGCGATGTCACTCTAAATTACCTCGATAAATTGAGTAGCTGTCGTTGCCGCATTGTGGAACCGTTCCACATCGCCACTCATTTTATCAAGATCGACAGTGACATATATGTTTTCCGCTGCATCGCTCAAAGCTTAGAATAACCTGGATGGACTCTTTAATAATGCATTGTTATGTTATGGATCTCCAAGTCAAGCTATAAATTGTTCCTACAAAATCTTAACTTAACCGCGTCTACAAGGCGTAACAAGAATGCATTCCTTTTAGAGGCATAATTAGTATCGTATTCTAATTCTGAAAAACTAAGAAAAAAAAAATTGGTTTTGTATGGAGGGTTGGCCGGCTAGGACCACGAGTCCCATACAAAAAAAAAAAAAGATTTCGCGTCCAAAAATTTTTTCTCCTACTTTTTCTTAGTCGCAATACGATACTAATTAAGCCTTTAAACGGATCACCAGTATTTTTGTTACACCCTGTATAGGGTTTTAGAAAACGCGGCCAGGATGCTTCTCTGTTTTCATATCCTGAGGTGTCTTGAACTTTTTACAGAAATCATGAAAGCTGATTCCTCGCTTCAAACGTGTGACGAAATGTAAAAGTTATACTATATAATTTATAACCTAAAGTTTAAAATGTGAAAAATTGTGTTTTATTTTATTTTGTAACTTAGTTCTTAAGTTCAACTGTAACTGGTTCACCGCGATACAGGCGGAGCCTAGTGCGGACACCCCTGACATATCCTGTAATCTTTTATTTTTGCAATAAACTTATTCTTATTCTTAATTTACACCCCATTTTCACCATACTCGTTTCACCATAAAGTGCGTTGCATATTTTAAGTAACCCTTATTTTACTAAATTGAGTGCCTTCGATTTAATTTATTTTGAAAATAACAAATTATTTGTTCATAATTAGGCTTATTGGAGTTCATGTTCATCTGAAATTAATATATGTCTAAATTGCCTTAGTGTAGTTAACGTGCTCGTTGCATTGATGAATACAATTATTTAAAAGAATAATTTGTAATATATCACCTAAATTCGAAGTATTAAACGTAGTGTTTGTTGTATTGTAGGTACTTGTGTGTCTATGTTGTGCTTCGTAAATATGTCCGTTAAGTTGAAAAATAAAAGGTTTTCGTTTTCAAGGTACACCTTTTAATTATAAAGGCAGGCTCAGGGGTCGGGCGGCCATTACTCTCAATTTGTATATTTCCGCAGTCTGTTTGCTTTTCTTGTATGACGAATTCGAGCAGGAAGAGCATTTGTCATCGGCGTATTTATACGAGGGCAATTCTTATTAAAGTATTTTTAAATTGTTGTAATGTGCGACACGTTCAAATATGTAAAAACTTAATTTTCCACGCATACAAGGAGGAATAAAAAGAATGGAAGAAAAAAACGTATCTTCATGACTACCTAGGATCTTTTAGGGTTCCGTAGCCAAAACGGCAAAAACGAAACCCTGTTGTTAATAAAATGTATAAGTACTTACTTATGTAAGGTCAATTCTGTATAATTATTGCTAATTGTTTTATAGTTTAATTTAAAAAAAGTTAGGGTGGCACTCTTGAAATATAATTTTGAAGTTTAAAGAGAATACATTTTAGTAGGTACGACAAAAATATTTTAAACATAATCAGTTCAGCCGTTTTTGAATTTATGTCAAAAACTTCTATTTATCTTTGCTTTTTGGTGAACGAAAATATCGTGAGGAAGCTGGACCTAATACAAATAGATAGTGTCCCCTATAGGTTGGAAGGTCAGATGGTCATTTTCGTAAAAACTATTGCGAATTCATGGGATCAGGTTACCAAGCGAACCCTCGGCTCAATTGAGCTGTGGCAAACCGGGACAAACGCTAGGAGGAGGAAAGAAGAAGGAAGAAGGGGAGGACGATGTCTATAAAAGTGGATAAGTAAAGTAACATCGGCAGTGGGTTGTAAAAGTGGACCTTACATTTTATGAGATAAGTTATAAAATTAAAGCATTAGTTCAGTTCAGGTACAGTCGCCATCAGAAATATCGGAGCGGCCAAGGTGGTCACAAATATCTGTATCCTGTATTGTCAAGGCGATAAAGTGCATGTTCAGATACCTTGGCCGCTCCGGTATATTTGATGGCGACTGTACTAATATACTGGGTAATATTGCCAGAACATTGAGGTAGTCAATTATAAAAGTATATTTGCAGATTTCAAGATAATAACATTCATTCGGGAGATTTAACCTAGTGGACTAAGCGCTGGCCACGTCAGATATGACAATAATGAGAGCAATAAAACCCATCTGGTTAGATTGTTATCCTTATTGCTAGACCCGGGCCTCTGGCAGCTTTAAATGGGTGGGAGTCAGAGTGAAGACTAGAAAAATTTTAGAATTGGAAAATAGTAATACCAACAAATAATAAAACAGTAATAGGTAAAAAACTGCCGAAGTTATAAGCAAATTTCATCAAACCCAGAACTCTAAGATTTGTATTCTTGAAGTGCTTTACATTCTTTGACCTCCACCACTTTACAGCTGCCAGATTTCTAGATCTGGAAATAAGCATAGTATAGCAAATGACTAGAGGGGTTTCGTTGCTCTCATTATTGTGCTATTTATTACATTCGACTTTATGGACATAACTGGAATAATAAATATGAATTTAAAGGCCAAGGCAGGTAATATTTTTTTACGTCAGTCAATGACATCATAATCTTGCTGCATTCTCGCTGTAAATATTTGAAGGAAGGTCGAAGCCGCCGAAGACGGTCAACAGATGGAACTTCTCATAATCCAGCGAACCAGAAAAGAAATAGAAATTCACGAATGCATATACAAGGTATTATAACCAATGGAGCAAGGTATTAGCCAAGAGACGAGCCTAGTTTTTAGACCTGCAGGTACAAATTATACAAGATGTAACAAAAATGCTTGGTATCGTATTCTGATTATGAAAAACTAAGAAAAAAATCAATCAATCAATCATTTATTTCTAAGAATATGGTACAAAGTTGGTTAGTAAAAAGTGTTAGGTCAACATACTCTGCCGGCATGCATCGGCGTAGAAATATTTACATGAGGAGTCAGCATAAAATTAACAATACTATTATTATCATTTAAAAAATTCTGCTACAGAATAAAAACATTTATCGAGTAACCAATTAAACATTTTTTTTTCAAAAAGACATGTCGGTAGAGTTTTAATGTCGTCTGGCACTCTATTAAATATTGTTATAGCCATATGGTATGAATTCTTCTTGGACATTTTCAGCCTTTGCCAAGGTTGATATAACTGAAGTGGATTCCTGCTAGGCCTTTCTTTATTTATCACTACATCGTGAAGTGGAAAAAGGTATGGGTGTTTTTAACAAACTTGGCGATTTCTAATATGTATACACAAGGTAGTGGTAGGAAAACATTCTCACGCAACCCAAAAAATTGTTTGGAGGGTGGGCTGGCCGGGACGACGTGTCCCATACAAAAATAAATTGTTTTCGCGTCCAATAAACTTTACTCCTGCTTTTTCTTAGTCGCAATACGGTACCAATTATTCCATTAAACGCATCACCAGTATTTTTTTACATCCTGTATGCAGGTAAAGTTTCCTAATCCCTACTTTAATTTTTTTCTAGATTTCAAGCGACGCGCTGTGCTCAGAACCCGCTATAGTATGACGCTAGTACGAGTATGAGGCCTCAAGGCGCAAGCTTGTACCAGTGGATATAAATTATGTTAACTTTTTCCTTCGCGATTGTTTGCAGCCGTTTTTAGGGTTCCGTAGTCAACTAGGAACCCTTATAGTTTCGCCATGTCTGCCCGTCCGTCCGTCCGTCCGTCCGCGGATAATCTCAGTGACCGTTAGCACAAGAAAGCTGAAATTTGGTACTAATATGTATATCAATCACGCCGACAAAGTGGTAAAATAAAAAGTGGATTTTTTTTATTTATTAGGGTACCTCCCCTATACGTAAAGTGGGGAGTGATTTTTTTTTTCATTTCAACCCTAATGTGTGATATATTGTTGGATAGGTATTTAAAAATGAATAGGAGTTTACTAAAATCATTTTTTGATAATGTAAATATATTCGGAAATAATCGCTCCAGAAATAAAAAAAAATGTGTCCCCCCCCCCTCTAACTTTTGAATCATAAGTTTTAAAAATATGAAAAAAATCACAAAAGTAGAACTTTATAAAAACTTTCTAGGAAAATTATTTTGAACTTGATAGGTTGAATAGTTTATGAAAAAAAATTACAAAATTATTTCTGAACTAAGTTTGTAATTTAACCGTATAAGCAGGTGTTTATTGTACCTGTAATTTCTACAAAATCACAATGAAATGACGTGCTTTCAAATAAAGTAAAAACGGTAAAATTCGGTTCACGCATTAAAGAATTATCCCATAAAAATCATCTTCCGTACTTTAAGCTCGCGCGCAATAGTTTACTTAATTTGCCGATAGATGTCGCTGTACGTGGAACGCTCATATCATATACTACATGGCGGTGTTATTTTAACTCTTAAGTGGGGACACTTACTGTGACGGACGGAAAACTACGGAACCCTACACTGAGCGTGGCCCGACACGCTCTTGGCCGGTTTTATATATACTTAAATTCAATATATTCAAGTAGACATAGCAATCAGAACTTATAAAAGAGCGGTGATCTATACATATAATAAAGCTGAAGAGGGTCGAAAGTCTGTACATGGAAGATAATCGAAAAAAAGTTGGCTGGGGATACTTAGAATCGATAACAGAACACGTTACAACAATTTTTAGAATTTTTGTCTGTTTGTCTGTTTATCTGTTTGTCTGTTTATTTGACCGCGCATCACGTGAAAACGGCTGAACGGATTTTGATGAAATTTTGCATAGAGATAGTTTGAGTCCCGGGAAAGGATAATATATAGTTTTAATCCCGAAAATCAACCCTGGTGGGGATGAAAATGGGGTTGAAAGTTTGTATGGAGAATTTTTAACCGCTGAAACGATTTTGATAGAAATTAGTATGGAGATAATTTGAGTCTGGAGAAACGTCATAGGATAGTTTTCAAACCCTTGTGGGGGTGAAAAGGGGGTTGGAAGTTGGTATGACGAATTTTTTACCGCTGAACTGATTTAGATGGAAATGTGTATGGAGATAGTATGGGTCTCGAGAAAGGACAAAGGATAGTTTTTACCCCAAAATCAACCCTAAAGGGGTGAAAAGGTAGTTGGAAATTTATAAAGGGAATTATTAACCGCAGAATCGATTTAGATAAAATTTGGTATGGAGATAATTTGAGCTCTGGAAAAGGAAATAAAATAGTTTTATCTCCGAAATTATCCCTTAAGCGGATGCAAAAGGGGTGGAAGTTTACATGGGGAAGAAACAACCAATAACCGCTGTACGTATTTAGATGAAATTTGGTATTGAAATAATTTGTAATTTTTTGGTCAAGGTGTTCATATTTATAACATACCCGTCGATGCTTTAAATTTACCTTTACCCGCTCTTAAGAAATATTTGAAAATGTCATGAATGTCAAAGGGTTATTCCAGGTTCGAGGACTATATATGACGGACAAAGATGCATGGCCCAAACCAAAAAACTACTACAAAATCATCTAACATTTATAGGACACCGTTTAGGTAGGAAAACATATCAAACGTTTTGTGAAGCAGTCAGATTAGGATTTATTTTTCTTTATAATTAAACAATGGGTACATTATCTGTCTCTCAAGCTGTTTTGATATGTCTTCTTGAAGAACTACGCATTATTTTGTATCTTTAAGATCTAATAATGTATTACTTACTGTTTTGAAAAAAATAAGTCCCGTCGAGTTTCTTTTCGGTCATAAATGTCATAATACTTCTTGGGCCAGAGGTGTAGGGTTAGAACCGGTGGTAGTTTTGGAACGAAGTTCTTTATCGGACGGTTCGCGGATGGGAGGCTAGGTGAAAAAAAATCACGTGACCGTCACGAAAAAGCGTCACGTCACGAAAACGCGACACCCATACGATTGAGAAACATGTAAAATGGAATGAAATAAAAAATATATAAAATAGAATAAAGTGAAGTGAATGAAGTGTAGTGAAAAGTTAAAGTGAGAAGTGACAAAGTGATAAAAGTGAAAAAACTGAAAAAAGTCGAGAACCTAAAAGTAAAAAAAAACAGCCAAGTGCGAGTCGGACTCGCGCACCGAGGGTTCCGTACAAACCTATAACAAGCAAAAGTTGTAGTATGCTTATTACTTATTTCAATTTAATACCTCTACGCGTTTACGAGGAAAAAGGTAGTAAGTTTAAAATTTCAAAAAATATTTTTTGTATGATTTTACTAAAAATGTCTACTTTTCGTAATTTTTCCTTTGTCTGTGCTATATGAAGTTTCTTCGAACCAAGTTTCAAGTTTCTTCGTGCCAAGTTTCAAGTTTCTGAGTTTACGGGAAGTACCCTTTAGGTTTTGAGTTTCTTGCGAGTACTCAGTTTCAAAATATGCGACTTAAATTGCTATTTCTTTTGATTGCGTTCACATAAAAGTTTGGTTTTGCTACATCGGAAAGGTCCTATAGCCCTGAGTATTTAACATGAATTTCAATTTAATACCTCTACGCGTTTACGAGGAAAAAGGTAGTAAGTTTAAAATGTCAAAAAATATTTTTTGTATGATTTTACTAAAAATGTCTACTTTTCGTAATTTTTCATTTGTCTGTGATATATGAAGTTTTTTCGTGCCAAGTTTCACGTTTCTGAGTTTACGGGAAGTACCCTTTAGGTTTTGAGTTTCTTGCGAGTACTCAGTTTCAAAATAAGCGACTTAAATTGCAATTTCTTTTGATTGCGTTGACATAAAAGTTTGGTTTTGCTACACTTGAAAGGTCTTAGAGCGCTGAGTATTTGACATGAATTTCAATTTAATACCTCCACGCGTTTACGAGGAAAAAGGTAGTAAGTTTAAAATAAAAAAAAATATTTTTTTGTATGATTTTACTAAAAATGTCTACTTTTCGTAATTTTTCATTTGTCTATGATATATGAAGTTTTTTCGTGCCAAGTTTCAAGTTTCTGAGTTTACGGGAAGTACCCTTTAGGTTTTGAGTTTCTTGCGAGTACTCAGTTTCAAAATAAGCGACTTAAATTGCAATTTCTTTTGATTGCGTTGACATAAAAGTTTGGTTTTGCTACACTTGAAAGGTCTTAGAGCGCTGAGTATTTGACATGAATTTCAATTTAATACCTCCACGCGTTTACGAGGAAAAAGGTAGTAAGTTTAAAATAAAATAAAATATTTTTTTGTATGATTTTACTAAAAATGTCTACTTTTTGTAATTTTTCCATTGTCTATGCTATATGACGTTGCTTCGTGCCAAATTTCAAGTTTCTGAGTTCACGGGAAGTACCCCGTAGGTTTTGCAAGTGCCGAAAAACTCTAAAATTTGCAGCATAAACGACTGTATCTTTTGATTGCGTTGGCTTTTAAGTTTGATTTTTTCACAGCTTTAAGGGACAATAGACCTGAGTATTTGATATAAATTTCAGCTTGATACCTCCACGCGTTCCTGAGAAAAATGGTCTTGACAGACAGACAGACAGACAGACAGACAGACAGACAGACAGACGGACAACAAAGTGATACTATAAGGGTTCCGTTTTTTCCTTTCGAGGTACGGAACCCTAAAAATGGCAAATATTTCAAAAATTTAAAAAATTTCAAATAAAATTTTTAAAATTTCAACAATTTCAAAAATATACAAAAAAAAAATTTCCAAGAAAAATTCAAAAATGAAATAACATAACTTCGTTCCTACCAGCTAAAGCAGTGTATGCTTCTGTACATAATTAGGCCTTATTACGCAACAGTTACAAAAAACTACTATTTATCTCTTTTTAGGGTTCCGTAGTCAACTAGGAACCCTTATAGTTTCGCCATGTCCGTGTCCGTCTGTCCGCGGTCTAGCTCAGTTACCGTTCGCACTAGAAAGCTGAAATTTGGTGAGGCCTGATAAGAACTATCAATAAAAACTATATTGAATAAAATCGGTTCAGCCCTTTTTGAATTATCAGTCAAAAACGCATAGTGAAAGGAAGTGTCGAATAGTAAAATGACGTAAGCGTCGCCAAATAATTAAGTGTTTATCTATCTATCTATCAAATATCCCTTAATAAACGACCTTTTGAACGGATGTTTTGTAACAGTGTGGCCTCTACGAAACTCTACACTGAGCATCGCCCGACATGCTCTTGGCCGGTTCTCATCTCACCATGCTCAAATTCAACGTCTGGGTCATGGATGCATGGGTCATGGACCGACTCCCCCCTCCAAGTGCACCTCAAATAGAAAAAAATCATTTCTGCATTTGTGACCCCCCCCCCACCCCAAATTTCAACAGCGCCTGTTCTTACCTTTCATGCTTTGACTGATTTGACGGGAGGATCGATTTGGATGAAATTTGCCGTGGACATGAACGTATAAATACAAAAGTGGTCCTGTATCGTCTGATACAGGACCACTTTTGTCTACTACTCTATGTCGTTTAAATCATGCCACAAAAAAAAAATATGATAAAAAAAGGTATTCATTTTTGAGTGTAGTTAGTTTCATTAAGTGGTAATTGTAAAATATTTTATTAGGACTACTGTCCTCTAGCGTCATCTGTCAACTTTACTTCAAGTTCCGCCTCCAGGGTAGCGGGAGAGGAATTAGGGGTGAATTAGCCGCTTACTGACACAGACCGAATTCCACGCGGGCGGAGCCGCGGGCACAGCTAGTAAAAAAATATATTTGTAACGTGTACATTCGGAGCAATGTCTTTCGTTACTTCGCTTATAAAATGATGTAAGTACTTCGAAGATCCACTCTGTTCCTATTATATTATTCTAACTTTTTCATATCGTACGAACCTTCGTACGATAAAATACCAAAATAGGTAAAAAAACAGCGGGCAGGTAGCAGCAGGTTCTGTACCTACAGAACCTACCAATGTGCGTGGGTACGATACGCACTTACCGATTTTTATTAAATTATTTCAGTAGTTAAGAAATACCTTTATACTATTTTTATACAGTTATAGGAAGCCATATTTGAAATTGGCAATTTGATTAAAGTGCTACTTAGCCAGAGGATGCGGGAAAGTTAAATGAGACGTTGATAAATCTCGTAGGTTTATACCGTTAAGTGTTGCAAGGGAATTGCTAGTCCATCTTGCCGTAAGCGCTTCAAAAATGTATTTTACTACGGACAGTTATTTCTTCCGAGTACAACTGGTGACGACTGGAAAAAATGTTTAGAATGATTGTATATAAAATGAATAGATGCTTTTCATCAGTAAAATTTCATTTTTATATTAATAATCTCAGCCAGATGTACATGTCACTGATGGGCACAGGTTTCTGCTTATTCTTAGTCGCTTGCCCACAGGGGATTGGGGACTTGACACACGCAGGTTTCCTTACTTTGTATTTCTTCATGAAACATAAATATCTTATTATCTTTAAAAGGTTGGGGATCAATGTTACTCTGCGTCCGTAGGAAACACCTTGGATAACCCTACACATGATCCCTGGGTGGTGCTAAAAGAGTAACAAACTTGGCAGCTGCACTGTCCCATCTGGACCTCGCAGCACTCGCTGGATTTTCTTTATCATCTTTTTTCGCACTATTACTACCCGAGAGACGAAATGCGTATCTATATGTAGGATAAGATAGATAAATAATAAAGGTATTTCGTATGCAAGTCCCGAAAAACTCTTAGGTGCAAGCCAGGAATCCATGATCTTCGGGTTGGAAGTAGGACAATTAAACTACCTATCAGTTCACAACAGCTTCTTACAGTTTAAAGCAGTACTGGAACATTTTACAATTATCCCAACAAATCAATTTGTTAGTCACATAAAAATAAGGACTTATGTTGATAGCTTCGCAAGTCATCAAATGGCAACAACTAACTTTATGGTGGTCACGGTGCTAGGGATAGAAAATGTCACATCCGGGAGCTTTATTATTTAGTTTCCCCTTGCATTTTCTTACTGAAACGTTAAAATTTTTACTGCTGTCATAAAATAAAAATAAAATTCCGGTTTTCTGCGTTTCTAAACATTTTATGGACAGTTTTCTGTTTTAACGTGTTCATCGATTGATCTACTTAAATTATTTTTTATTAAACGGGTTAGTATGTGAATACTTACTTTAAGTGAATGAATATTTTTTAAACTAGGAATCAATTTAATTTAGTATCATAAAACAAATAGGTAGTAAGCTGTTTCGTCGCTAATCGTAATTCAAAGTACAGTCACGTCTGAAAATATGGATACATTTAATGTGACAAAAATATGTAGCCACGATTCTATTACCAAGGCGTAAGGTCTTGGATACATGTTTTTGTCACATTAAATGTATCCATATTTTCAGACGTGACCGTACCTACCTATCGTTACGAGGGTAATTATGTTTGTATAAAACAACTGGGTCAACTAGAATATTCCAACCATAATTAACGGCTTGGAATATTCTATTCAATTTTTTTTTCCGTGCCCATTATCTTTGGGTGTCATACGTAGTATTTATCTATGAAAAATTTATATTTTATCGAACAGTTTTCTTCTGGTCCATTATCTTTGGTCGTTATTACGTAGTATTTATTTACGAAAGAATAAAGGGCGTTTAGTTATGAATGGTCACGCTCTTCATATTGCTCACCTCTGTAATTGGAATCTACGTTATTTCATGGATAATTTTACCTGAGTTACATCAATTAATATTAAAATGGTAGCTTGAGCATTAACCTTAAAGTAATTACTGGCATTAATTGTTTTGCAATTACAGAATTTGCATAACAGAGCAAATGGAATCAACTAGTTATGTAGGTATGGCAACTGACGTCATGCACTGATACATTTTTTAAATATAAATGTCCACTGTAATGGGGGAAGTTTTTAAAAGTCGCGACATGAGACACAAGTTCACAAACCCCGCATGCCTGAGTATCTTGAGAGTGCAGGGGAAAAATAGGAAGTTAGCCTGCTAAAATCTACCTAGCAACTGGACGTCCAACAGGGTATCAAACAGCACACCCAAAGTTGCTAAAGCAAATTTTAATCTGCGTGGTAGTAGAAGTAAATTTTTGGCAAGAAAGGTCTGCAAGAATGAGTATAGTTATACAGTATCGCTTTGGAAGCCAAGATTTGTTTTAGATCACTGAGCCAAACGAATTAAATAATATATTACACTTTAGAAACACATATATTAGGGATAGGTAGGTAATTAGCATATCAGAAATTATATCATGAATTTTTTAAACTTTATCAATCCGGGTCAATAATTAGAATGACAAGGTAAACATGCATTATTATTTGCTGACTAACATAACGAACAATGTTATATTTACGAAAACATCAGTCTTCGTGGCTTTCATCCGATAAAGCAAACACTGGACGTTAGCAAATTCGGAGTAGAGTTGTCACTGTCCAAAGAAACTAACGAATGTAACGTTAGCCATCCTCTTTCGCTTTTTATTTTTGTAAGCTTTGACGGTTTTTATTTTTTACGACTTTTTTGTATAAGCACAAATACCGGGATCCCGGTATTCGACTATACAAAAAATCCTGGTATTGGAAGCCCTAGTTACAAACCTCTGTCAATTTGCAGCTTGGAGCTCTATATGTGTGCATTCTTGGGCACAAAGAACCGGAAATACAAATACTAATGACGAGGACGTGAGCGCGGGGTTATTACGACTGGAGGAATTCCCGCTGAGCCGGCTTAATGAAAATTTATATGACGGTCAGTTAATGTATATTTTACATAAGCTATAGAAATAAGGCCCATTAGTTTTTAGGACGCTTAGCCGCTTCATACATAAAAAGAAAACTATTTAACTTAACTTTATTAATTTTGTACTAAGCAGAAATGTCTGCAAGCGAAATTTCAATTTTATATTTGAAAGAAAAAATTTTAAAAATATAAAATTTAGGTACTTTATAATGTTTTCATACATGATTAGAATTAATACTTAGAAAAAACACAAAAAAATTTCACCGATAATATGGCATGACAATTCCTATTATATTCATAAAACCTATACATTCCATATTTGTAGCATCACGCTTATTCGGTGGTGTTGCTTATGCTGGTATAATTTTAAAACAGCGCTTTGTCTGTCCTTTGTGACTAGCAATTTCCGTAGGACGTTCGGCTGCCTACAGCAAAAGTCCTCTCAGCCTTCGCGACCCCTTTTACAGTGCCACTTTTAGTGTGTTGATAGATATAGCAATGATTTCATAGCAACGTGTCGGTATCAATTTGACGTGTTCAATACTAAAGTAATGCGATTGCCAAGTAGTAGTAAGAAAACTGTTTATAATAAAATTTCAAACCAATATTAGTGCACTTGGCCGCTTAACAAAACTATGTCAACGCGCATACATCGCGCAGTCTATTTTGAATACCCATTATCAGACTGTGCCAGATAATCGCGGCTACAACGCGAAATACTTTCAGTTCATATTACCTTGGTAAAACACAATAATTACTATTGTTTCTAATTATCTGTTTACCGAACTGATACTTGAGTGGTTAGATTGCTATACTATTCTTATTGCAAGATCTGGGCACCTGGCAGCTTTTAATGGGTGGAGGTCAGAGTGACAGACTACCGAAATATTTGAATTGGAAAAATAATAATCCCAAAATAGGTAAAAGCTTGGCATTACTTTCCCCAACAGACACTTTTAGCAAAATAAATCTAATAGTTATTTATATAAAATACATAATTTCTCATAATATAGCATCAAACCCAGAACTCTAGGATTTATTTTCTTAAAGTGGTTTGCATTCTTTGACCTCCACCATATTACAGCTGCCAGATGACCAGATATAGAAATAAACATAGTATAGCAAACTGACGAGAGAGTTTTCGTAGCTCTAATTATTGTGTCATATCTGACGCGGCTAGCTCTCCGTCTATAGGCATTGAGTTAGTTTTCTTCCTCTCTGTCGTTTCGCTCTTGACAGAGCAGTCGTGGTCTCGTCGAGGCGTCCTCGTCGATGGTGGAGGCGGACACAGCTCTGCACACGATCTCTCGCCATCTCTCTCTGTTAGCAGACAGTCTGGCACAGTCAGATACGCGGTAGAGAGAGAGAGAGTTAGTTTTAGGTGAATATAAACATCAAATGTTTGGGAACAACCTTACAGAAATAATTTAGTCTCAAGCTAGGCAAGGCTTGTAGTTAAGTACAGGGAGTCATGATACTTCATTGATAAGCTCGGCTTCTAGGCATGTCGGTAGTGACCCTGCCTAATGAAGCAAGTCTCGGGTTCGTATCCTGGTAAGGGCATTTATTTGTGTGTTTATCACATACATGTATTTGTTTCTGAGTTATAGATGTTTTGTTTGTAGTATTAAACTACATACACATACATTACATTATACATTACATTAGTACATTAGTACGTAGTATTTATCTTTAATTATCTATTTATATATATCGTTCGTCTAGTACCCCTAACACAATTCGATTTTTACATGTAAGTATTTACTACTACAAACCATTACTTACTTATTAATTCTCTTAAGTATGCCATTATAGTGGTTCTTAATCATATAGTCTATTGCATATTCCAGACGTTACCATTTTGTCATAGTCCGGTTTTGGTTCCATTTGGTATTCACCTAATTTAGTCCTCTGCCGTCCCTTGTCGGCCGCCATGGTCTGTCGGATATCTCTGCCTAGTTGAATTTGGCATGCCAAAATAATTAATTACAAAAGGCGTTAGTGACAGCTGTAAATAACGTGAATGGAATTTAAAAGTAAGCGAATTATAATTAAAACCCCCTTTACACATTGATTAGTGTTTAGTGCGAGTTCATACATTTGCTACTATCTATAAAAATAAATCAATGTGTAAATGAGCCCTTAAGTAACTAAATCTGTAAACTAAATTTGAAAAAATATTTTTTTTAGGGTAGGTACCTCCCGTACACATGAAGTGGGGGTGAATTTTATTTTACTCCAACCCTGATGTGTGGGGTATCGTTGGATAGGTATTTTAAAAAGAAAAAAAATAGGGTATTGGAAACAATTTATGGATAAATCTAACACTTTCGTAAATATTAGCTCCGAAAGTTTAAAAATCTTATTCCCTCAATATCTCGTTAAATAACCCAGCAAACAAGAAAATCTAATCTTTTTGTAGAAAATTATATGTAAATGAATTAACTACCAGAACATTTTTTCGTATGAGCCACCGTTACTGAGTTCTTTACGAAAAACCAAAAAAAGGGACCTTTACACCTCCCTCCCCGTTAGTGCCAGCCGCATCCACCGGTACTATTAGTAGGTTGTGTAAGACACCTTTACCTACAACTACACTAAAACTCTGCTGTACACAGATTATTTCCTCTTAAGTTTTCTTTCGCTGGGTGGGCTATAAAACGGAGACGGTATATGATACGGTAATATAGGCCGGTATATAGGCTGTTTGTTTGTTAGTTTTTGTATTTACGTATACTAGTAGTCCGCCTCAGAACTCGCGATTTACTTGCAAACAAGCTGACCAATATAACAAGACCCATGTGATGATTTTTTCGCGCCTTCTAGCTCTATAACCCATTGACCGATCCTGCTCATATACGAACTCTCAAATTATATTGATCTCTGCTACAACCCCAACAAATTTCATAAAGATCAGAAAAACGTTACTAAAGTTATCGCGGAACAAACTCTCAAAATCAAAAAGCCATCGAAATGCTGAAACGTCCCAGTAGCCGAAGCTGTTTGTAAGAACTCACTTCGCTCGTTCGACAAACAAAGGACTTGTTACATTTGGCGAAGGTTAGGTGATACAGCAATAAGAGTTTTTATTTAGGTTTAGGTTTTATCTTGATAGATAACTCAGATATAATATTATAGAGAATTTTAAATTTATTTTTGTTCTATATTAGTTTTCATAGCACTCTAAATGAATAAAGTCTAGCTATTTCAATTGATTTCCACAGAACCGATCGTGTAGATAAATATTTATTGTATCACATTACCTAGCACAAATACTTACAAAAATAATACGAGAGAAATGGAAACGCTCTCAATACGCATTCTCAACATGTATAGCTATACGTACTAACCTACATTCAACCTTTAACCTATAGCCCGATGTAATGTTAACAGCGGCATGTAAAAGCCTCAGTACATTGCCTAGTTATAGTTCCATGTGGTTTAGAGCCCGGAGGTGTTTGTAGTCACCCTTCAAGCACACGACTCAGGTAGTGAGGTGCCAGGAGAATATCCTATTGACTGAATTATTCCCAAAGAACACAACGGGGATCATTTGAAAGAAATCGTTTGTAGTTTATTTATTTCAAGTGTGTTTATACTTTGGAAAATTTGAGCTTATCTTATCTTTTATTATAGTGAATTCCGCATGGATGTTTAGAGAACGTAAATAAGCAAATGGTTTCACCAATGAGGTAGAACATTTTGCCTCTATGAAATTTTTTTTTATACCACGACGGTGGCAAACATGCCCGCCTGATGGTAAGCAGCTACCGTAACCTATGGACGCCTGCAACTTCAAAGGAGTCACATGCGCGTTGCCGACCCTTTACAAAAAGGAGGATTCACTGTGTTGACGGCTAAAGGAACAAGAAGGTCCCTCATCGTCAATACACTGGGTCCTCTTTGAGCTCTTTGGCAACCTTACTCACCAGCAGGAACACAACACTATGAGTAGAAATTATAAGATGGGTCGATCGACTGAGTTATGTGGTTTTTGTTTAAATTCTCTATTAATCATATGAGACACACTAAGATATAGATACTGTTTTAGTAAATGTAAATAATCTTTTATTTTGTTTTTATATTTTTTTCAAACTAATTACAAAAATATTTATTTGGTGAAAATAAAATGTACAATCATAATTTATATCCACAGAACAGGCTTCGTCCAGATTTCCAAAACAAAAACATCTGCAACATATTTCGTCTAAAACTACATTTTACTCAAACTGTATTATTTACTTGTCTACCAAAATTCGCAATTATTTGTTCACATTGACTTATAACTTGGTAAATAAACATAAAACTAAAGACAGCAGGATAACATTCCTGCAAACGGGAATGTACCCGCGTCACATCACTAATACGCAGGTACCGGCAGCTAATTCTAATTAAACTACGGCTTCTCTGTATCTACCTAAATGAGCAGGCTTAAGGCAGTGTAGGTAAGAAGAACTATACTCCATTGCACGTATTTGTTTGGTACAGTCGCCATCAAATATATCGGAGCCGCCAAGGTACTCAAAAATATCTGAATATGCACTTTATCGCCGTAACAATAGAGGCGTTGTTCAGATATTTGTGACCACCTTGGCCGCTCCGATATATCTGACGGTAACTGTACCTACATAAGTTAACAGTGCACTTTCTGTACCCCACATCGCTACGCGTTACGCTCGTAGCCGATCCTAGAGTTTTCCTCGTATGTAATGGAAAGGGCCTACGAATACAAAATTCATGGCCGCGATTCGAAAAATAAACATACACACTGGACAGACACAGCTCCAACCCAACTCAACTCAACGCTATAACGACATTGACATTTGCTATTCGAACAGATTTTCATTCAACATTGGTATCACATTGGTCTCACATTGGTCACACATTGGTCGCACATTGTAGCAATGTTGTACCAATGTGAGACCAATGTGAAACCAATGTGAGACCAATGTGATACCAATGTTGAATGAAAATCTGTTCGAATAGCAAATGTCAATGTCGTTATAGCGTTGAGTTGAGTTGGGTTGAGTTGGGTTGGAGCTGTGTCTTTCCAGTGTGTGTGTTTATTTTTCGAATCGCGGCCCTTGTTAGTGTAAGGTTTTAATTTGTGCCACTTCGGCATTAGCTGTTAAGGTACAGATGTATTTATTTAACAATAAACCTATAAACAATTATTGGCCACCCTTCAATAACTGGCTAAGTTATATTAAAACGAATCGTGTTTGTAGGTAAATATAGTTCATTTTTAGTATGTTATTGAAAGGTGGCGATTTACCTTCACTTTTCTTAGTTTTATTTCTATCAGAAAATCAATTGTCAAACAATTTTAGGAGACTGTTTGATTGTTGATCATTAATAATTAAATAATACAGCCCAATGACGACAGCAGTTGTGAATAGCGTGATATAAGTTTGTATAAAAGTTGCCGTCATTTTCATCGTTTATAATATTTTTCAGACAAAACAGGATTTTTTCAATTTAAATATAGTAAAATAGCCTATATATTCAAAAAAAAACAAATGTATGTACTGTCGGTGCTTTCCAATTTAGAAAGGTATTTAAGGAAAGATCGATTCGATACGTGTTTCGAGTCCACAACTCAATTTGTCGTAGACGCTCGTTGAGATGCGACGTGTCGATTTTGTTTGCTTTCCTGGCTTGAATTTAATTATTACATTACACCTGGATTTAGCCAGAACGGTTTAAGTTTTTGAGTTAAACGTTAGATATCTACTGTAGGTACTTGCATTTTATACCTACCGATAACCATAGAACCAATTCATTTATTAAGGACATTGGACATGTCTCGTGGTATTGAAGCATGGTACAATGCTGTGCAGCAATGCATTACCGTTTGTTTATCAGTTTTATTACGAATGTTCATGATTTGTACTTAGTTATGGATGTTTTCTTTGTAATATATAAGTATGTATAATATAGTCGCTTATTACTCAAAGCACAAGCTATGCTTAGTTTTGGGCTAGATTAATCTGTGTAAATTATCCCAATTATTTACATTTTATTTCTAACACTTGTAACTCAAATAATAAGTATACTAAAACGTAAGAACCTGAATATGCTAACCGTTTGTCTTATAAAGTGTCTTCGTCGTTCACGTATGAACCACTGCCCTTCCGACCGCGGTTTCCTCTTATACGATTTTCCTTAAAGTTTCAAAGAAAAGGGTGTGAACTGCGAACTTTATAACTTTCTTTCTATTCTTGCATGCAAATAAATTATATATAATATCCTAGATAAGGTTATGATGATTTTTATAAAGCTCTTGGCTGTGTAATTATTGGCAATTAATTATAATACATGTAAAGGTACAATAATAAATAACTATGTTCATAATATAACATAAAGAGATTACCTAGTTTATCAAATAAACGCAGAACAAATTTAACGATTTGAAAAAATCCAACAAATACTTTCATAACAATCCCAACTGACTGAAGGGTACAAAGGGTCGTATTTCATTACAAAGTTTATTGTACTTAAATCGACTTAAATTATGATATTGATAACTGGAGAGTTTCGATCAAAAACATTAAATATGTAGGTAAGTTATGTCAAAACTTGAAAGACACATAACCGATCAAACCTAAAGTAATCAAACCAACATGTCTTATTTATAATTTATTGGTCTCTTACTCTTAATTTTGTATCGTTTCATACGCATTATTGGGCAGACTTTGATTTTAAAGCCTCCTCACATTAACTAGTATTTTTTTTGTACAAGCCGAAATACCTATTTACTACGGGGGTAATTTTTTTAAACTTCAAATACCTACACTTACTGTTTTTCATACCCAATCGTTTTTTTTTGTTGAAGTAACTTTCAATTTGCATATTTGTTTATACCATTATCATTTTAAAAAATGTCGCAAGTAAAACTTACAAGACAGTTCTTTGTTTTATTACTAGCTGAAATTAAGGTAAAAAGAGAATAATTTTGTAATACCTTTTGTTTGGCAACTACATTAAAATAGTAACCGTGAAAGTAATTCCACGAATTAACACATAATAACACCGCAGAACAACGTTTGTGGCAAGGCCAAAGGATCCCGAGAGAACGCCCGCATTGGGTAACATAAATTGCCAACCCCTTAAATGTAACTAAATACAGGGTGCGGTGTGTGAAAAGGCGAAAAATTAAAAAGGAAATTTGTTATATGAATGTAAAATAACTACATTTTAATGTAAAAAATTCAAGTAATCTTCATGATAATTTCATTCGGTATGATGATGTCAATAAATAAGTAAGTCATACGTACATAATTATTTACACAAAATCCCAACTTAGAAAGTTAACTCAAATATAGGCAAAAATGTTTTTTTGATACAATTGCTCAAAAAGTTTACTTTATGTAGCTGCAAATCGTGCGTAAAGTTTGATTTTATGCACTAGTGCTAAAAAGTAATCTGATCTGCAAATCGTGCGTAAAGTTTGATTTTACGCACGATTTGCAGATCAGAATTTTAAATAAATGAGTATTATTATAAATGACCCACCTGAACTACGCGCGATGGGGCATAAAGGAGTATTATGCGAGACCCAATAGTGTTACTTGAACAACGCGCGATTGAACGAAGCTGTCTTGCGTACACTGACAGAATATAAATGTAATTTTTCACTTCTCATGCTCAAAAAGTATGTCCTATTATGCTTACCAAGGCGGACTAAAGTAGTACATTTAGCCTCGAGGGCTAATATGGTAATATGTATACATATTTATAATTTACAAAACATTTTAAATTTACCAATCAGAACACTTCACTATATTAAATCCACCAATCACAACACATATCGGAGTTAATCGGAACGCTAGATACTTTTTTGGTGCGTATACTGTGTAAATAATTTAAGTCCTTAAAAAAACATTGTATTTAATATCAACCAATCAGAGTACAGCAATGTTAAAATCGACCATTCAGGAAACGCAATTTATTTCTCAAAACATGAGGTGTTTTTTAGTTCCTACTTCACAATCATTTAAAAAGATTTTATTTGTTTTGAAACGCTTTAAAGTGTGTTTAAACTGTTTAAAGAGCTAATTATACCGTTGTCTGTGGCATTTATTCGCGGTATTTATATTTTGTATCTATGTCAAAGAAGTTAAAAAAATTAAAAGACCGTCAAGTCATACCATAATTTCACCTTAGTTTAGTTATTGTGCGTAAATAATAAGTATTTTTATGTAGAATATTTTCTCGCAATCGAAGTGAAAAATTGTATGCATTACTCTGGTCTAAAAGCCATATTACCACTCGAACAATTTTTAACCACCTCGTGGTAATATGGCCTAATACTTTAGACCCTTGTCAAACAATCTACTATTATTTCATTGTAGTTTTTTCGCAATTGTATTAAAAACGTTGTTCGACACACGTGCAGAAGTGTCATTTTCACTCGTCCCGAGTCTTGACCCTCGCCTGTCGGCTCGGGCCAAGTAACCTCGGTACTCCTGCAAAATGACATACTTCTCGCACTTGTATCGAAAACTACTATTTTTAAATATGTTTTGCCTGCTTTTCCTACAGTGCCACTTACAAAAGTGGTTTAGAGTTAATCACTATACAGCTTGATGGGTTACGACGTTTAAGACAACTAAACCTTTTCTGTAACCTTAGTTGTTGACTTTTAATATAAAAATAAATAATGCAATACAACCGATGGTTGCGGTTATCACCACGACAGTGTGCAGTACGATAATGATAGTGTGTCTTTTTTAATCGCACAATGTTAAAAAGTGACGATTTTTCATGACGTGGATAATGGCGTCCATTACACGCCAACAGCTGGTTTTCTATTGCTTTTACATTAAAAATAATCGTTTGGAATGAATTTATTCTTGTTATTCATAATTCGCACCCTGTGCATGTGGTTAGTGCGCGTGTCAAAAAAGTTACAAAGCCTTGTAATTCAGGTGTTGACGACATGGCAACGCTTTCAAACTAGGAACTTTGTAATGTCTGTTAAAAAGTTGCTAATTAGCATCATGCGGCTTCTTTACAAAACTTACAAATCGTAGTGAACGTGTTTACATGGTGCCAAATCTAAATATTGCATTATTACTGACTTGATTTATGTAATTTTAAATTGTGTGCATATTTTTATACTAAAAATAATTGGTTTGCATTCCCTACAGAAAATATCCATTTTAAATTTGTTTCATTGGTAATTCTTCGAATGAACGTTGTTGTCAAAGACGCATGGCAATATTGGATAGGATTATAGTGGTAATTTTATAAGATGTCGGAATCTTACTAAGGAATTCTACCGATAATACCGACATCTTAAAAAAATCGTACTATACTTAATTTTATCAATCAAAATGTCTGTTTCAATGTAAATATTTTTTTAATAGTTTTATTTGAACACTCATATATAGCGTACGGACAGGTGGTGGCATTATTGAGCAGAGAGGGAGTGACATGGAGTCGCCTAGGTTACATTTTATGATTGAATGACTAATGATTAAATTATTTATTTGTCTACAATTTCATATTAAAATCTTTCTTATTCAAGTAGTGTCGATATTTTTGGATCGAATAGTTTTTCATATTATTGCTCAATTTAATTAGGCAGCTAAAAAAGAGTTGGAAACATCAGCCAAAGATCTATAGGAGAAAACGATGAGGGATTCAATAATTCGATCCAAATATATTGGCACTACTTGAATAAGAAATGTATGTTTTAGATAAAAAATAATTTAATCATTAGTCATTCAATCATATAACGTAACCTCTAGGCGACTCCATTGCTCACTCTGCTCAATAATGCCTACTCCTGTCCGTACGCAACTCATATATTTAAAAAAAAAACATAATATCCCTACCAACAGTCCCACACTGCAAAATATGACTAGCATATAATTGGAAAACTCATTTTAGCGCTCGTCAGCTAAAGTAAAACATAATTAATTCAAGTCACTTGCACGCAAAGTATTATTTTCTGTACCTGACCTACTTGTTGATTTAATTAAAAATGTAGGTCATTAAATTATCTTGTGTAAAATACAATCTGAAGACATAATAAGCACTTACCAACTATGCAAGGAGAATACAATTAGGTACTTTTACTTATGACTCTTTTAATTTTTATCGGCTTAATCAAACACATGAATTATAGTTGAGAATTAAAATTTTCTACAAATTAAATTTAGGGTTAAAATCTACGGAGACATTCTTACACAAAATAAGTGAATACAACAGTATAATGCTTGTTTTATGAGTATTCACTTAGATGATGATTTATAATTAATAAATACTTTTTACAGAAAAAAAAAGAAAAGTGTAATATCCCCGATCTTCAATGAGCAAGCGTAGAACTTGTCTCATAATATTTATATATTTTATTATTTACTAATTTATAAAATAAGCCGTATTTAGTCCACCAGTCGGTAATTGTAAGCCAATAACCGATGGCGTAAAAAGTAAAACTTAATCCATCATCTTACGATACATTATGATTGATGGATATAACGATTGACGATAACGATAGGTAGGTACGAGTACAACTTTAGGAATGTAGCAGTTCAGAAGCAGTATGCCCAACAAGTTGCTTAACTTGCATTTCGCTGGCCTAATATTACAGGGCTCTATGTTTTACTTTAATCTGAGAACTTTTTGCAAGTAATATGGAAATTGAAATAAGATTTAAGTATCAACAACGCACATAAAACACCGCTGTAGTTGCGTTGATAGGCAACAGTGACTGCTTAACATCAGACGAGATGAGATAATTTTCTCAAACATACAATGAACTAGATTGTTATTAAATCAAATACAAACATTGAAAAAATAATCAACCCAGCAGGACTTGAACCTGCATCAATACGCCTTGCCGGGGCTCGATCGCTTTACCAACTCTACCTCTACTCTACTCTACGGTTAACTCCATTAGTTAGTACCTAGATGTCGCCTACGGCTGCTGTAAAGCCGAAGTAGATCAAAATAAATGCAAAAAGATGATTGAAGGCATTGAAAATTTCGTCAACTTAGTAACTTCGCCCATAGCTTAATTGGTAAAGCGATCGAGCCGGGGCTTGCCGGGGCAAGGCGTATCGATGCTGGTTCAAGTCCTGCTGGGTTGATTATTTTTTCAAAGTTTTCAATGTTTGTATTTGATTTAATAACAATCTATTGTATGAGTGGAATGCCCCACTTTAAAAACATACAAAAATATTTATGAGATACAATGAACTATTGTCGTTACATCCCTTATAATACCTATGTTCCGAACTATCCTGTTTCGGACGCAGCAACTCAAGGACACTGTAATGGAATATACTACTTTTCGAGCCTAGGCCTGCAAAGTAGTCTTGGCGTCAAAGATGCGGATGAGCTTTACGAACATCATATATTTAGTGCGAATAATAATAAAAGTTTACGAGTAGATTAGTCTTATGAATCGAACTTATATTTTTATCATATTTGAGAAGCACTATACATAGGCGTGAAAAGGAATTCCCGGCTTCGTATTTCTATCTGGTTTTGCTACACTCGACCATCTATACTTACTTGGCCGGTAATCCTTGTTTTCCCGGCATCTGTTGTAAAACGTGAGAAGATCCTAAAAATGTTCCATGAGGACTTCAAATTTTCCATGTAAGTGAACTAAAAACTACCACAGAACAAATATTTTCAGTGGAAACCGGCGTTTACAAGTTACACAATAGCGCAACTCTTGACGCGGTCCACGCAATTAATAATGAATACGTGACACGCATTTAGTTCATTCATAACGTATTAGTGACGCTTCCCTGCCGCAACTAGCGCTGATTATGCTAACCGCAAGAACAGATGTGGTGAATAATCCTTCTTAACGTTAAAACTCGTACACATTCGTATTTGTGATGCTTTTGAAGACAACTTCTGGGGCCTATTTCTGACCAATATTATTAGTATTTATACCACGACGGAGGAAAACGAGCATACCGCCCGCCTGATGGTTAGCAGCTACCGTAGCCTATGGACGCCTGCAACTCCAAAGGTGTCACATGCGCGTTGCCGACCCTTTATAAATAGGAGGATTCACTGTGTTGACGGCTATAGGAATCAGAGGGTCCCTCATCGTCAACACACTGGGTTCTCTTTGAGCTCTTTGGCAACCTTACTTACCAGCAGGAACACAACACTATGAGTAGGGTCTAGTGATATTGGGCTGTGGATTTCTGTAAGGTGGAGGTACTTCCCCAGTCGGGCTCTGCTCCACCACATTAGTCCACGCACTGTCAAATCGTAAAGGTTTCCATGACAACGCACTCATAATATTAGTCTATTATCGTTTCCGGAAATGGGCCCCTGTATGGTCACGGACTCAGTGTTGGCCGTTAATTTCAAATAGAATTGAAAATTGATCAATAAGATTGAAGATTAATTCCGTAACTAATCAATTACACTAACATCAATTTTTACTAACGTTAGTTCGCATTGATTTTGTGACGTCGTCAATTACACTAACCGTCAATAAGAATTAACCTATTAGTTACACTAACGTCTCGAAAATTTAATAAGAATTACAGTCAATTAGATTAACGTTAGTGTAACTAAATTAATCCTGTCTTACACTAATGATTAATTTTAAAACTGCATCTCGGGTTCGGATGTCGGGACCAATATCACAAGATGGAGCTCATGCTGGACCCTAGGGCTACCTACTGGATCTCGGGTTTGGCGCATCATAGACTCATGCTGTTTGGGCTCATTCGACTTGTACTGATGAGCAGATGGTACCGGTATCAAAATCTGGAGGTCATGCTGGACCCTGGGGATCCCTACTGAATCTCGGGTTTGGCGCATCATAGACTCATGCTGTTTGGGCTCATTCGACTTGTACTGATGAGCAGATGGTACCGGTATCAAAATCTGGAGCTCCTTTTAACTTTTACTTTCTTAGTAAAAGTCAAAGTGAAAGTGAAAGTGAAAGTAAAAGGGAAAGTGAAAGTGAAAGTGAAAGTGAAAGTCAAAGTGAAAGTGAAAGTGACAGTCAAAGTCAAAGTCAAAGTGAAAGTGAAAGTGAAAGTGAAAGTGAAAGTGAAAGTGAAAGTCGAAGCCGAAGCCGAAGCCGAAGCCGAAGCCGAAGCCGAAGCCGAAGCCGAAGCCGAAGCCGAAGCCGAAGCCGAAGCCGAAGCCGAAGCCGAAGCCGAAGCCGAAGCCGAAGCCGAAGCCGAAGCCGAAGCCGAAGCCGAAGCCGAAGTCAAGGTCAAGGTCAAGGGTCAAGGTCAAAGGTCAAAGGTCAAATGTCAAAGGTCAACAGTCAAAGGTCAAAGGTCAAAAGTAAAAGTAAAAGTAAAAGTAAAAGTAAAAGTAAAAGTAAAAGTAAAAGTAAAAGTAAAAGTAAAAGTAAAAGTAAAAGTAAAAGTAAAAGTAAAAGTAAAAGTAAAAGTAAAAGTAAAAGTAAAAGTAAAAGTAAAAGTAAAAGTAAAAGTAAAAGTAAAAGTAAAAGTAAAAGTAAAAGTAAAAGTAAAAGTAAAAGTAAAAGTAAAAGTAAAAGTAAAAGTAAAAGTAAAAGTAAAAGTAAAAGTAAAAGTAAAAGTAAAAGTAAAAGTAAAAGTAAAAGTAAAAGTAAAAGTAAAAGTAAAAGTAAAAGTAAAAGTAAAAGTAAAAAGGAGCTATACCGGTACCATCTGCTCATCAGTACAGGTCGAATGAGCCCAAATAGCATGAGTCTATGATGCGCCAAACCCGAGATCCAGTAAGGATCCCCAGGGTCCAGCATGAGCTCCAGATTTTGATACCGGTACCATCTGCTCATCAGTACATGTGGAATGAGCCCAAACAGCATGAGTCTATGATGCGCCAAACCCGAGATCCAGTAGGGATCCCCAGGGTCCAGCGTGAGCTCCAGATTTTGATCCCGGTACCATCTGCTCATCAGTACAAGTCGAATGAGCCCAAACAGCATGAGTCTATGATGCGCCAAACCCGAGATCCAGTAGGGATCCCCAGGGTCCAGCATGAGCTCCAGATTTTGATCCCGGTACCATCTGCTCATCAGTACAAGTCGAATGAGCCCAAACAGCATGAGTCTATGATGCGCCAAACCCGAGATCCAGTAGGGATCCCCAGGGTCCAGCATGAGCTCCAGATTTTGATCCCGGTACCATCTGCTCATCAGTACAAGTCGAATGAGCCCAAACAGCATGAGTCTATGATGCGCCAAACCCGAGATCCAGTAGGGATCCCCAGGGTCCAGCATGAGCTCCAGATTTTGATCCCGGTACCATCTGCTCATCAGTACAAGTCGAATGAGCCCAAACAGCATGAGTTTATGATGCACCAAACCCGAGATCCAGTAGGGATCCCCAGGGTCCAGCATGACTTCCATCTTAGGATACCGGTCCCATTGCTTATTAATACAAGCCCCCGAGTCCAGAGTCAAAATCGAAACAAAAATCAAAACCTCGTAGCTTAACCTAAATTCGCGTTTAGTTAGGTAAATTATTAATGTCAATTACCAATTCAATCTACACTAAAAATTAAATTAATGTTTCAATTTTTGAGAAAGACTAAAAATTAAATATCTTCAATTATTAGTTATTCGTTAAGGATTAACACGTTAGTTACAATTAATTTCAATTCTAATTGAAATCAATTTGCATTAAACTATTAGTGTTCAATTTTAACTAACGTGTTTCAATCTTCAATTTTTAATTTTCAATTACACTAACGTTCGGCCAACACTGCACGGACTTTAATAGGTGATCCATTTAGGGGTTAATTTAAATTAGACATTTCATAGAGTATCTAAGTATTAAACAAAAGAACGTAGCTTGAACCGTTAACAATTATAGTCCGTGAATGTACTTTACTCATCGCCGCGTTTTGATAGATCGCAGTAGTAAAGTCAGTAAGTATACAGAATCATTACTTTTAAAAATTTGCCGTAAACCAATTTTTGTTTGCACTTTTTGTATAGTTAGTGCAATAGTTAAAACATGGAAAAGTGTCTATAGGCTCCATACCAAAAACAAACCCATAGACAAGTTTGGGTCTTCCGGCTAAATATTGTCTACAGTCCCCTGAGATCTGGGCTAATTGCGTGTTGCGTTTAACCGCAACATTCTTAACTGATCGTATGTGAACTTTCTTTCGTATATGGTCTTTACAATAAGGCATAATTATAGTTGTCAGCGAACGAGTGATGGTATTTCGTGCTGGTGAAACCGGTAGATAACCTTGAGAGGTATTGTAACCTTAAAACACATTTAGACGCGTTCCAACTCCAATACAACTCCAATGCAATACAGCTAGCGCCTAAACGTCTGAATCAGAAATATAAAAATTTGCTTGATAATTATTCCCATGCAACTCCAATACAACTTTAATATTCAATAATTATAGTTGTATGTTAGGGCCGTATTCTAACTTTAAAACACGTATAGACACGATCCAACGTCAATACAACTCCAATGCATTACCTACGCAATACAACTAGCGCCGTAACGTCTGAATCAGAAATATCGGCATTTGCTTGAAAAATATTAGAATTCAACTCCAATACAACTTCAATATTGGTTGATTAAGTGTTGTGTGTTGGAGTTATGTTTAAGATAGATTGTGTTTTTAATGTATTGTTTATGTATTTTGTAATTAGAATAGATTAGTAACCTAAAATGCCTTAATTTGCATTTCAAAGGAGGTGTGTAATGTGATTCATTATCAAACGATGATTTGCATACCAACTTACATTAGATACATACCTACTAAATTATTTAGCGTAGCACAGTTTAGCAAAGACCACCGAACAATAATAAATATATGTTTTTTATATAGAATAATGTTGGTTAAAGATAAAAGCCATGAAAAATGCAGTGCACGAAATTTATTAATTATTGACTATATGACTAAACTCTATTGTCTATTGACGATATAATCTATGCCGACTGATTCAATTATTGAATTATTGAATCAGTCGTCTCGTCTTAAGTTAACAATGTATCTATTTACATATTAGGTATATTCAAATTATGAAACTTATATTTCTACTCCATGTTAATATTATGTTGGATCAAATTAAGTAACAAACACATTCCTGTAATCCGCTCCATGCGTATCTGTCGGGATTTAGAAAAGCCTTAGTAAATTCAATATTAACTTTGCACAATTACCAGCAGAATATGTTACGCCAAATAAAATGTATATGTGGGCAACGATGGGAATTACACCGATACACAACCACTACATTTTAGTCACGTTGTATCGAAATGAAATTAAGACAGATGGTTATTATGCTAATATTCAAATGAACCGCATTCTCACAAAAGTGAGTTTTCAAGAGTTATTTTCGCCATCGAATTCAATTAACGATTAATTTGTAGATATGCAAAAATCGTTTACGGTAAAAAAATGTAATGTAAAGGAAATATTATTTTATCGGATTAAGGTATATAAGTAAAGTAGGGATAATAATTAGGTACCCGCACAAATTAAATCTAGTTTAGTTAGTGGGATTTACACCTAGACCATTAGACTACATTTTCATAAAACTTCTTTCACCGCAATCTCTGTTGACAGAATCCTTGTTACCGAGAAATTATTTATTAGGCCCATATTTTACAGAACCCAGGCACTTTGAAAAGCCTGATCTTTGCAAATTATTTCAATTTATCAACCTTAAAATATATCATCAGAAATAAGCAGCACAGCGCGATGTGCTTTATTTAACAAAACACTGTCGTAAAAGAATAAAAACTCAATAATATAATGATTGTACAACCAATTGAACTTTATTATCATTCACCCGAATTACCCTAAAGCGATTTAGCATGAGCAAAAAATTATTCCAGTTGTGGTTAGTGTGTCACTAAAACATATATTGTTCTATAAACTAAACATAATATTGTTAAAACATAATCGACAGTAAGCTGTTATGAAACATTAAAACCTTAAAAACCTAATATCTTAAAAATAAAAATAATGAATTATCTTCCTGAGCTGAATAATCCCAACCCTCATTATGAATAATTGTTTCTGACGGAACCCCTCATATTTGTGGAGTTAGGTTTTCGTAATTAACTTTCCACTAATTGCGACTGGAATAAGTATTTTGGGAGCATTGCGAAATAAAGATTTATTATTTTTCAAACATTTTCAATTTGTTGTTCGTGACATTTTGCTCGATTTTCGAAATAATTGTCTCACATATTAATACTTTCTGCCTTCCTTCTTCACTCTGTTAATCCGGTTTTCAAGTTTATTGGTAACTAACTATTCTCCAGTGCAGTACATCTTTTTAAGTTCTTACTCCAAACTTATTCTTTAATTATCATGTCAAATTTCATAAATCACCATTGATAAATAAAACATGGAGCCCAATCCTTTCTTAATTTAGAAAGTTGACAAAAAAGCCAGTGTATATCTAAATTAGACACTTTAATTATCTCTTACTTGGGCTAAAAATAAGTTTAAAATTAAGACAGTTCTCAGGATAGGCGGACGGTAATCCTGATAGTGTCGCATAAACCGTTTAAAAGATCATTCAGCGGCGACGATAAATCGTCTCAGGCGCACGTGCCGGTGCTGTCGAGTATTTTTACTCTATTAACATCCGCTATCCGAGTATTTTAATATCCGCTAAAACAAGCAAAAAGTATTTGTACACAAGGTTCAGTCTCTAGATATTAGAAGAGTTATTAGAAGAGACTGTAATTTCTATCAAAAGTTTGGACCTCGAATTAGGTACCTGAAGGATGGAGCTGTAATCGCTTCACGGCCTTGTATATTATACATTTACCCTTGTTGTCAAAAGCCTATGTCTAACAATTCGGATCTACACACTTATTTTACTAGTTTTGAGACTAATTCTTCATTAACTGCACATTTGTTTATAGATCACCGCACAATAAGCTATCGCAAAAAACAAAAAAAAACTATTCCCAAAACGTCCACGCTACCCTGCGTTTCGAACGGAAATCCAATTCTGATACAAAAACATAACATAGCATAATATAACATTTTAGTAGGTACTCGTAATTTAGCTGTCGAATGAGTATTTTTTGAATCTCGCACACTTATGAAAGCAAAAGTAATTAAATTATGTAGATATTAAGTCCGGTAACGATCAAAACACGAAAATCGCTAATAATGAAATAACGCACATGAATTACATTTGATAAGATTGTTTGACGTCTTATTATTGCAAAAAAATACTTTTGGTCCATATATATTATAAAATGGGCAATTTTTCTTAAAATTGCTCAAGCTAAACATACTTCTGCTTCAAAAATAAGTATGAAAATGACACAAACTGTTTCGCTTATTCCCAAGACGACTCATTTTCCAACGTATTGATATAGTACATCAATGTAGTTTAACATAATTTTAATCAATAAAAATCTTACTTGTTTCACCTCTGCAAGCACCAATTATTCAAAAATTTGATTTGATTTATTTTATTTAAATTCTCCAAATATCTGTTCCTTTGTTTACATTGTGCATTCGTTACATAACGGCCATAATAGTTATCGCTTGGCCAACAATTTGTCTTGGGCCTTGGCGCGTAGTGACAATGAACGCGACTCAGCGCTAAATATATTCGGCGATCCACCTGCGGCCGGGATTCAAACTGCTACAGGACACACACAGATACAGCAGGTTTGACAGATCAATATTATGTTTATATGAAAAATAATTATGTTGGTAATGTAAACGTCCTTGTGCTCAACAACTTTATTAGCAATGCCCAATAGTTGACATCCTGACGTCAGTCACTTCTATTGATAATGACTTAAGTTTAAAGTAGGTACAATGACAAGCCCCTGAGGACGTTTACGCTTAATTTTTTTAATCGGAAACGTTTTACACTTGATTGGTGCAGCCACCTGAAAAAGCGCTTATGAATCTTATGATCGTCCATATTATTGTAATTGTAAGTGTTTTTCTCTGCTCTTATTATTAGAAAACGTGTAAAATCATGCCATTGGTCATAACATAATTATTTGTCGGAAGGAAGTCGTTTTCAAATACTGACAGAAATTGTATCTATTATTTCTCCAAATCCAAATATTTTCTGAAACATGCTTTATTAACTGTACGAGCCCCCAATGCATATTAGATCGTCTAGTCACTCTTAAAATACGATATTTTTTTAAAGACTGCTATTTAAATCCGGATTGACTTTGATGATTAAAGGAATACGCTACATACAAAGCCATTGAAAGTAGTTTAATGTTGCGTTGTACAAAGTGTAATAATGTTATTTAATTTAGGGTAATTGTATCGTAAAGTTAACATTAAGCAAGCAAAAACCGGCCAAGTGCGTGTCGGACCACGCATAGGAGGGTTCCGTACCTTCAATGGAATAAGAACCATAGTAATACCAAAACGTCGTATCTGATGCCTATGGAAGAAGTTTTTTGGAGATAACTCAAAAATGGCTGAACCGATAATGTTCAAAACAATTTTCGTTGAAAGTATATGCTAAGGCGCATCTCTTCAAATTTTTTCATATTTTTTGAATTTACGGTTCAAAAGTTACGGGGGGGGGGGCTACACAACTTTTCTGACTTTCGAAGCGATTATTTCAGAAAATATTCACTTAATCACAAAATAGTCAAAAAAACCTCAATGTTATTTTGAAAGACCTATCGATTGTTGTGTCACATGTTGATATTTGGAAAAAAAAAAAATTTTTTAATTTATTTACCTGTATGGAGCGCCCCCTAAAAATTTTTTTTTTCAAATTTAACTACATAACTAAGTAGCTGCATACAAAATACACCTTATGTGTAAATTTTATTCAGATACGTCGTATAGTTTCCGAGTAAAATGCCTGTGACATACGGACGGACAGACAGACAGACAGACAGACATGACGAATCCATAAGGGTTCCGTTTTTTGCCATTTGGCTACGGAACCCTAAAAATTACGTCTAGTTCATATTTTAGGCAAAATAGGTCGTCTATATAAGATAAAAACTGTTTTTTAAGAAGTTTAATAATTAATTATATTTCAAATTGAATATAGAATATTCTCTGTCATCTAAAATGACAGATGGCTATATAAAAACGCAATAGCAGTGCAAATTTTCATTACTTTATAATCATTATTCTAGCGAGATGGTGCGAGGTAAACCAGTGACTGAAGAAGTGCGGAAAATTATAATTTCCTGTAACAATAACGGCAAATCTACTTACCAAATATCCAAGGAGATGTCGTTGCCACCATCTACAATTCAAACGATTATCGAGCATCACCGAAAACATGGAACAATGTCCTGTTTAAAGAAATCTGGCCGTCGACGAATAACCTCCAAGGCAGAAAACAGGATGTTGAAGAAGATTATCAAGAAAAATCGTCGTGCAAGATCAGGAGAACTTACCGTATTGTGGCGGGACGCTATTAAAAAATACATTTCAGTCGATACCTGCAAGAGAGTAATGAAGATAATGGGCTATAGTTTTTATACTGCTAAAGAGAAACCGTTACTTACTAAAAAACAGAAAACCAACAAATTGAAATTCGCTATTAAATACAAAAACTGGACTGTCAATCAGTGGCGAAAAATAATATGGAATGATGAATCCAAATTTGACGTCACAGTTGGTGACGAACGAAGTAAAGTCATTCGGGAAAAAGGAAAGGCATTTCATAAAGACTGCCTCAAGCGAAAGGTGAAGTTTCCAGCATCTTTAATGATTTGGGGCTGTATGTCGGCACAGGGCGTGGGCCGTCTGCAATTTATAGATGGAACCGTTAATGCCGAGAAATACCAAAGCAACCTGCAAGAGAGTTTGCTGCCGTCTATACGGCAGTTAAAATATAAAAATGCATTTACTTTTCAACAAGACGGCGCTGCATGCCATACCTCGAAGACAACGATAGCGTGGCTGAAGTCCAAAAAAAACCGGCCAAGTGCGTGTCGGACCACGCATACGAGGGTTCCGTACCTTCAATGTAATAAAAACCAAACTAAAACCAAAAGGTCGTATCTGATGCCTATGGAAGAAGTTTTTTGGAGATAACTCAAAAATGGCTGAACTGATAATGTCCAAAATAATTTTTGTAGAAAGTATATGGTAAGGCACATCGCCTCAAATTTTTTCATATTTTTTGGATTTACGGTTCAAAAGTTACCGGGGGGGCTACACAATTTTTCTGACTTTCGAAGCGATTATTTCAGAAAATATTCACTTAATCACAATATAGTCAAAGAAACCTCAATGTTATTTTTATAGATCTATCGATTGATGTGTCAAATGTCGATATTTGGTTAAAAAACATTTTTTGAAATTTAGTTACATCTATGGAGCGCCCCCCCTAAAAATAATTTTTTTTTCAAATTTAACTCCATAACTAAGTAGCGGCATACAAAATACACCTTATGTGTAAATTTTATTCAGATACGTCGCATAGTTTCCGAGTAAAATGGCTGTGACATACGGACGGACAGACAGACAGACAAACATGACGAATCCATAAGGGTTCCGTTTTTTGCCAATTGGCTACGGAACCCTAAAAATCCCAACCATGCCATGGCCGTCCAGCAGCCCGGACATGTTTCCCATAGAAACTTTGTGGTGGAAAATGAAGAAAAGGCTGCGAAAGGACCCTTCTAGATCTAAAGCTGATCTTAAAGAGAAACTTACCTGTGTCTGGAATGAAATAACCACCGAAGAGTGTAGAGAGTTGGAAGATTCAATGCCGCTCAGGATCAAAGCCGTTTTGGATGCAAAAGGTGATACCACCAAGTGGTAGACGGTCTATTATGCATCGGCTAAACCGAAGACGAACTTTTTTTGCGAATATCTCATTTGGGAAAACAATGTTTTTTTTATCACTGTGGAAAGTTGTTATTTTTTTCATTCGATACATAAAGTATTATTCATTTTCTATATTGTTTTATATTACATGATCTTCTAAACATCGCTGTCATCCTGAATTTTTAGGTTAAAGTTAGGTTAGTACATTTTTTACCTGCTAGACGAACTCATTTGCATTGGGGCTCGTATAAATCAGTAGCTAGTAGTGGCAGCAATAACCTCTCTTAACCTCAGGTCACAAGTGGTTTTGGTTTCAATCGCCATGAAGACCTTAAAAATTATATAAGTTAGTTTAATTTTGTTTAGCTACTTGCACACACTTTGGATATATTTCAATCAGAGAGATAACTTATATCGAGATGATTAAAAGAGTTTTGATTATCATGACTATAATAGTCATATTCTACAGTTTAGAAATAAGTAATTAAAATTAGTCGTATATCGATAAAATCTGTGTCACTACTTGGCTTAACATATGGCATATAATGTTATAATTAAAATATTACTTTTATTAACTGATATATGCGACTCAAATATGAAAAATATTTATCTGACTACTACGAGTAAATTACGTCCAGTCTCTCGGCAAATCACCTCGTTATTTATAGTTGGCCTGCTGTCTAATCCGCTCATCGCTCAGCTGTTAGCGACTTCCTCAAAGTCCGACCTTTGAATTTTTATAAACGACGGTTTGCGGCCTTCCGGACTGACACGGCTATGCCGGAGTTTCCACGACTCGTTTTAAATTAATACAAACAATATTTCAATAAGTGTTTTTGACATCTGAAGTCCGTTTCACCGCTTACAACCGATGCTTTTGTAAACAATTAAATTTTTATATGTACGAGTTTCATAACAGTTGTTCTTAAATATCATCGTCAAAGCGAATTTATGTTTCACTGATTGCTTGTTTCGATTTATTTATTGTACATTAGTTTAAAAAAAAAATGTTTTGCTGCGTATAATAGATATATTTAATTATGCGCAGTCATATTTTGTAGTAAAATAAATAGTCTTAATATAATTACAATTAAATCATTATATTGCCACTGAAACTGAAATATCTTTATAATAAAATAGAATATTAATTTCTAAAGCCGCAGTCTACTTATCTATACCCCTCAGGGCATAGGCAGCTTATCTCTCAGGCCACTTATTACATTTTAAGAGATAATTGCCATAACTACTTAGCAATACATTATTGTTTGTATAATATTCTTACTACACATTTTACAAAATTTAATAATAATAATAATAAAGGCGTAGGGATGTGACGACCCCATCGCCCACTGGTTTTCACCAGTGCAATCAGTCAACGCAGGGCAGCTTGTGGCGAGCTGTTGGAGAGTAGCGACTCCACGTACCTGAGTGCCCCTGGGGTGCTCTGTCGGATGGGTGGGACAGGTCCCCTGCCTCTGGCTTGCCTTAGCCGGCTGTCCAGAGTGGGGTCGTTAGAGCTGCGTTCTCGAGGGCACATGTGGAAACCTAAGTGGCGAGTTGGCTATATGTTTAAAGTCCAGTGACACCTCTCTACCCCCAGCCCCCGCACCGGTGTTGCCCTTGAGCCATCCTTGATGTCGCTTTTTATGGGGGCCCATCTTGCGGAGGGCGAGTCACCGTCTGCCGGAAATAAAATTGGATACCGTTTTGTTAGGCAGGCGTCCGGTTTTTCATCCAATAGACCAGTAGTTAGTCCATACTCTTCACCCAATAGCCTAGTACATTTTAGACTCCATTAACTCTCAATAGTCCTTACACCATGGCGGGTGCTGCCTCTGCATGCGTCCCATGACACGGGCAGGGGCAGCATCCGCATAGTGTACCCCTCACTTTTCATTAAATTGTCGAAAGGGCCTCTGCGCGTTGGCTTCGGCTCCGCATACGCCTCCCAAAGGTCCGGAACACCATTGTTCCGTGATGGGGAAAGACATACAAATAATAATAATATATTCTTTATTGTGCACCATAAAGTAGAAATAGACAAACAGAAAATCAAAATTAAAAACTAGGTAACAACAGGCGGTCTTATCGCTTAAAAGCGATCTCTTCCAGACAACCTTTGGGTAGCTGGAGACTAAGTACATAAAACAATGAACGGGTAGTGCCTAAAAATAAATAAACACATATACACACTAATATAATAAATAGATACAAAAAAAAAATACATAAGTACATAAAATTTAGTACTTTAATGTCCCAGAGGACACATACATTCAGCATCTTAAGACTAGCTCGGAGAGCTGTCATTTACATATCGGAGTAGTGCACCTGCGACTCACCTGGGAGAAAAGGATGGAATTTCTCAAAAATGGACTATGTTAATGGATAATACCTGTCGGTAACAATATTCTGGGTTTTCGGAGAAAACTAGTACGATACCATTTCATCGGTTTCATGGGGGGAATAGTTCTAAGAGATAAAAGGAAATTGTCTTTCTGCACTTGTGCTGATAGTTAGTAATCGAACACAGGAATATATTACATTCGTTAAACAAAAATCACACCTGTTAAGATTATGAATCATTAAAATTACACTTCATACAGCCCGCTAAATATCAACTTTGTAATATATGACATCCTTCAAGTCATCGATCAATAGAACAAACGTGGAACGGCCTGTGGTGGGTTTATCATCACATATAACATAATATCGCGTGAACCAAGTGACAAGCTAGTTATTATCATTTTGAAGATAAAAAACGGCAAATATCATTTTATACAAGCTTGTATCACGCTATTCATAACACTGCTTACTCGTACGTATAATTGTGAAAGTAGTGAAACGTAGCTAAGTACACTTTGCTAGCGTTTAGCTATAATATGCATATTATGATAGCAAATTTCAAGTTACTTTTTCCGCGCGACAGGCTAAATTATAATAATAATAATAATAAATACTCTTTATTGCACACCTCATACAGTTACAAGCACAAATTTTACAATTAGATAAATTTAGGTAGAGGTAACAACGGGCGGTCTTATCGCTAATGAGCGATTTCTTCCAGACAACCTTTGGGTAGTGGAGACTAGAGAAAAACAATAAGCAGTAGGTGGTGCATAGAAACAAAAGAGACGAAATAGATAACACAGCACATTCATGTGAATATACATACTTAAATAAATACAAAATAAACATACATATACGTACATATATACATATATAATACACGCAATAAGAAACAACAGTGTCAACTTAAAAACCTAAGGAAAAGATAAATAGTATTCCTTAAGTTGCGATTTAAAGCTACCAATAGATTGCGCGCGTTTTATGTTGAGAGGGAGAGAATTCCACAAACGAACGGCCTGGAACGTAAATGAGCAATTATAAAATTTGGAAGATGAAGATGGCACTTTTAGGAGCAATTTTTGAGAGGATCTAATAGAATTAAGATAAGAGAAACGCTCTTTGAGGTAGCGGGGAGTTGCAGGGTTAAAAAGTATAGAAAAGAGTAAAGAAAGTATGTGAGAGTTACGGCGGTGACGGATAGGGAGCCATTTGAGTTGAGAACGAAAACCAGAAACATGGTCGAATTTGCGTAATCCGAAAATGAACCGAATGCAGGCATTTTGAATACGCTCAAGCTTATTAAGTTGCTCCTCGGTTAGGTCTAAATAGGAAATATCTGCATAATCAAGAATGGGGAGAAGTAACGACTGAGCAAGCGCAATTTTAGTAGCAATTGGCAGGAAATTCCGGAGCCGTCTGAGAGACCCTATGGCAGCAAACATCTTCCTGCTCACTTCACTCACCTGAGGCACCCATGATAGACAACGATCCCTGATTACGCCAAGATTTTTCACTTGGTTGGAAAAAGGAATTTGGATACCATCGAAGACTATCGGAGGGAGCCTGAGAAAGTCAATTTTGGATATTTGTTTAGCGCTACCCATCACAATTACCTGTGACTTTAGGGGGTTTACTTTTAAACCGTAATTTTGACTCCAATTTGATATGCGGAGCAGATCAAGATTCGTGGCTTCTATAACTGAATTGAGATCGCTATGCATACCCTGCGAATATATTTGAAGGTCGTCGGCATAGAGGTGATACGAAGAAGAGAGATCAAGAGTTATGGAATTAATGAAGATAGAAAATAAAAGAGGAGACAGCACACCACCCTGTGGAACACCAGCTGATGTGCTGCACCAGGAAGAACACGAAGAATCTAGTTTTATTCTTTGCCGACGACCAACCAAATAGCTGCGGAACCAGTCAATCGCTGCAGCCGATATGTTAAGAGACTGTAAGAACGCGAGCAAAATGTCAAAATCGACCGTGTTAAAGGCATTACTGAAATCTAGAAGTGCAAGAACTGTAAGCTTCTGGTCATTCATACCCAAACGGATGTCATCGGTAACCTTGACAAGAGCCGAGGTAGTACTATGGCCCGGACGAAAACCAGATTGAAATGGGTTTAGGAGGTCATTTCTATTCAGGAAGGAAGTTAGTTGCTGATGCACTAGCCGTTCGAGGACTTTGGATAGGAAAGGAAGAATGGAGATGGGGCGATAGTCAGAGAAGGAACTGGGGTTGGATTTTTTGGGTAAAGGAATAATATTGGCATCCTTCCACAGACTGGGAAAAGTACTTGATGAAATGGAAAAATTCAGAATACCGGTGATAATAGGAACAAACAAATCAAGGAGAGGGAGTATCATATTTCGGCTAACACAGTCAACACCAACAGCGTTAGAAGTGATATTCAATATACCCTTCCTAAATTATAGTAGGTGTTGGTACACTGACATACTTACATGTCATACTAAAAGGAATATTGTACGTTGTCTAGTCTCACGTTATTACTTTAAATTCACAAAGTAGTACAGTTAGAGATTTCAAAATTACCATATCAAAATTTTACTTAATATTTTGATGAGATTATTTTAGAAAATTCAACTGCAGTCGATAATTATTTATTTATAAAAACTCTATTGTACATATGAAGAAGTCCAAGAGGCGGATTTACTGCTTTTAGCCATTTTTAACCAGTCAACCAGAAATAGGGCCAAACAGAAATGCTTTGAATGCAGTGAGAAAATGTGACAATCTGATTATTTCACTGGGACTTTTTATTCAATATTCCTATCATACAGGAGACTTTTTCAAAATTTATAGTACTGTTGATCAGTAGGTACCTCCTGTCATCAGAAATAGTATTATACAATCGTGACATAATGAAAAGATTTTCAGTCGAGTACCGTGTTTAGACCAAGTGCCGGATTCTAATTTAAAAATACATTAACGATACAATAAAAATACAACCTATCTCAAACATAACTCCAACACACAACAAACATTCAACCAATATGGAAGTTGTATTGGAGTTGCGTTGGAATTTTTCTCAAGCTAATTCTGATATTTCTGATTCAGATGTTTATTCCGTAGCTGTATTGCGTTGTTAATGCATTGGAGTTGTATTGAAGTTGGATCGTGTCTATACGTGTTGTAAAGTTAGAATACGGCCCCAAGAAGCTTGCATAGGGGCCTAAGTAACGTACGGGGAGGATGACGGTACTCCTCCCCGACCGTTGTATAATATTGTATGAAAATCCATATCAGCATAGTCGACGATGCTAAAAGCCACCATAATAGCTCCATCGAAAAGTATGCGCTAGTAGTTCAGTCTACAGTCTCAATTCAAGCATTATAGTCGACGAGTAGAAATACTATTTTTTCACCAAGTCGTCTGTATAGTAAAATATGGTTTACAAGATTAGTTGGTGAGGAATTAACGAACACCGTTAATGTGTTAGGTGAAATATTATGGGATGTGAGAGAACATTTAAAGGAAAGTAACTTTATTTAAAACTCTATATAAAATATTAATATATTGTTTCTTGTATAATAACTTTTCCTTTTCCTCTTTACTCGTCTTCCCACTTGCGCTCAATCGCATTGCAATCGCAAATTTCACTTCTGTGTAGCCACTATAGCCTTACGCTTCGCCTTCAACTATGGTTGGCTGATCTTAGTGAATTTACTAAAACTCTCCAATACTAATAACAAAACACGGCACCCATGTATGCCTAGAGCCCTAGACAGTAGCCCAATTAACAATTAAACTGAAATGGGTAACGCCAAAAAAAGGAGAACTGATAAAAAATTCTTTGTATCCGGCAGGGGTCTTTTTAGGCTTCCGAAGCCAAAATGTGAAAACGGAACTCTTGTAGTTTCGTCATGTCCGTCCGTCCGTCCGTCCGTATATCACAGCCATTTTAGTCAGAAACTAAGACTTATCTGAATAAAATTTTAACATCCATACTAATATTATAAATGGGAAAGTGTATGTGTGTGTTTGTTTGTCCGTCTTTCACGGCAAAACGGGGCGACGAATTGACGTGATTTTTTAAGTGGAGATAGTTGAAGGGATGGAGGCTACTTTTTGTCTCTTTCTAACCCCCCACTTCGCTAAAATGGGGGGTGGAAGTTTGTATGGAGCATTCCGGGGGACAATCAGGAAAGGGGAACCGTGTTACCCCGAATTTAACGCGAGCGAAGCCGCGGGCAAAAGCTAGTAAGGTATATTTTGTATGCTGCTACTAGTTTTGTAGTAAAATTGTTAAAAGAAATAGGTATTTTTCGGGGAGCACTCCATACATGTAACTAATTGTAAAAAAAATGTTTTTTACCAAATATCAACGTCTTGCACATCAATTGATAGGTCTTTAAAAATAACATCGAGGTTTGTTCAAACAGCTTTTGATTTAGAGAATATTTTCAGAAATAATCACCCCGAAAATCTAAAAAATTGTGTCCCTGTAACTTTTAAACCGGAGATCCGAAACATATGAACAAATCATTGGATATTCTTTTAAAGGAAATTGTTTTGAACATTAGATTCTTTCATAGGCAGATACGACCTTTTGATATAATTTATTCAATAATAGGAACGGAACCCTTCCTTATGTTTGGTACGACACGCACTTGGCCGGTTTTTTTTATTTCTGGTCCTGGACTTGGTGATTGGCACTAAGGAAAGTATGCAAACAACGAGCAATACCACAACATCCAACACGTTCCCCTGAGGGCTATTTAGTCCGCCTTTTCGAGCAAGAACTCGACAACTAGATATTTCAGTGAATAAACTATAAGCCTTGGACTTCACGTAATGTCTGACCCGTGTTGAATGTTTTATTTGGGGATATGTACCTACTTATGTTTTTTTTAAAACGATCGTCTTCTAGGCGGTCACGTCCTTGTAGGGACATGTTGGTTTTTAGCGATCATTTTGGATATAATGTGTTCTTTACGAAAAACCGGCAATTTTATTTAACGTCGCGTAATGTCTATTTTTCGGCCTACACTTGGAAAAATAGCAATATGAATATTTAGCAGAATGATATATCGGCTATCAAAAACCTATAAGTTTTAGTATACGTGTTGTTTCAAATACCGAAAAAAAATACTCCACTGTGATTTCGTTGCGATGTTTTAAAGCCCCGCGTTTGCTTGGATCACAATTTTTTTTATTGTGAGGTTACGTTCGGTAGAAACTTTCGTCTGTGTGATGATTTTTACGAGATAAGAGCAAGCAGTAAGATTATTGTTTTTCATCTTGTTTCTGTCAGGGATTATTAGAAGTCTTTTACAGACTAACCCAAGTTCCCCTGGCACTAGCAAAGCCATAAATCATAGAAAATATGTCCCATACATTTACTTACTCTTATTTTCGCTGAAATGAATATTTTTATCCAAAATTAATGAATGAATGATGGTATCCACCATCTAAAGACAAAGGACTCGTCAAGACGAAGCAAACGAGCCCTTAATCGATTGGGATTGCGTCGTTTCATTACAGAGTTCCCATGGCCATGGCCATCTTCTAGTTCCATCATAATATTGCATTGTCACGCGATATACATTATGCTTGCAAAATTTGTCAAATGTGAAGTGTGAAAAACGGGAAGTGTGTCAAATTTAACTTACAAGATTTGATTACAGACAACGGGACAGGTGAAACTAAATAAAAGCTAAGCAACATAAAACGTTAACAATTGTCTTCCAAAACGCGTGGGCAAAGCAGCATGGGATCTTGAAGGTGCCCTATTAAGTAACTCGTACGCCCCTGTACAGTCGCCATCAAATATATTGGAGCGGCCAAGGTACTCAAAAATATCTGAACATGCACTTTACTGCGTTAACAATAGAGGCGTTGTTCAGATATTTGTGACCACCTTGGCCGCTCCGATATATTTGATGGCGACTGTACATAGCTAATTATGATATACAGAAGGCATAACCATTCGTAAACCTGAAAAATAACTATACGTCATTCATCAACATGCAAATACTCGTATCTACGCTACCATGTGTTCTGGTTTTATCAAAAAACTTACTCTAAACCACTGTGATTTTACGTTTTAAAATTTAAGTTTTCTATAGATATAGAGACCGATTACCAGTATTTATATAGCGGCATACACATTTAGCGGCTCTTGACCGTCGATCAACTTGCGTTGATTGCTTCTCAAAGCCGATCGGTGTCAAATGACACGGTCCGCGCAAATGCCACTCAAACACACTCAACTCAACGCGTTTGACGAGAACAAGTGACCCCAGCCCTGGATACACGGTGCAAAATGTTTGACTCTCTGCCAAAACCCTCAATCCAAACCAGAAGGGAATAACGATATATGAGCTACATGTTGTTTATAAGCCTTTCATTTAAGCCGAAGTAAATCGCGCAAACATACACATAAATACGCTCACGGCAGCGACAAGTTTGTGGTACGTATAAGATGGAATAAACGCTTGTGAATTTAATTTACTAACAATTAATTTGTTTATCAGCAAATGAAATGGTAAAACGTACGTAACGTTGTCATCATAGACGTGTCCGATTCGGAACGGAAGCAAATGGATCACAAAACATGAATTTTTTAATATTGAATATTTTTACTTATTTATGTCAAAAAGAAAACTTAAGTGGTAGGTATACATCTTTTTTTCGTCAAACTAAGGACAGTTTGTTGGTGAGGATAGCATGAACTTTTAAGTAATAGTTGTAAAATCGTTTTAAATGCAATAGCGACCATTAACCTACTAATATCATAAATGCTAAAGTGCGTACTTTTGGACGTTTATTCTCCCTTCACGTAAAAACAGCTGCACGGATTTGGTGTAAGACACTCAGGTCAATCTGGAAAAGGACATAGGGTACTTTTTATTTCAGAACCCATTCACCAAAACCTCGAACACCAAGGAGGAGGAATGAGAGTTCAAAGTTAAGGGCCAACTAAGCGAGAGTTAACAACCTACTACCCTACCGGGCGAGAATGGGATTTGTCAATCTCACAACTTCTGGGGCTCTGGGCGGACAGCAATTTATGTACCTACTTAGTGTAACGATAATTGTGACATGTACGGATAGTTACTTATCTTCTTGAACCCTCCACACTTTAGAAAGCATAATCCAGTTATTTCGTATTTAGAAGACAGCAATAAACACGCCCACACTACTTATTAGTCCAATACCAGTAGTTGGTATTATATTGTCCAGTCCAATTAACTTTGGTATGTTACGTTTTTTTTTTACAAATTTGCCTCGCTATTAACAGATTATGACTGAATCGCGTTTTTGAGTAACTTTTCACAATAGTATGACCAAAAGTTGCATTTTATAGTTCTGACTGACGTTACAATCACATAAAATACTGTAAAAGTAATGCTGCCGCCGAAATGTAATAGGATTCAATACTTATCCCGTTCAAGTTTCTACATATAACTACCTACAGACACGAGTGTATTGTAGGCTTGAAGTAATGTAATAGATCACGGCTAACTAAATAGGATTACTAACAAGTCTAGGCACTTAGTGTTAATTAAGTCTAGACGTAATTAAATATTCGTGTATGTTATTGTAGGTATTCTGAGCATGTAGGTATTAAATAAATAAATAAATATAATTGGACAATTTTACACAAATCGACTTAGTCTCACAGAAAGCATGAGGCTGTCATTGTGGGTGTACTATTTAGGTATGGATACGTATAACAGATAGAAATAGAGAAATACTTGGATAATTAGGTACATTCCTTGGTAAAAAATGTATAATTCTATACAGTCTGTTAGTTAGCTTATCAAAAAATATTGTACACGTATTTTTTATTTTGTCAATCAAACAAAAATTTACACATTATGCTAAAAAGAGTACTGAAATGTGACGTCACGCGGTACTTAAACGGGCTATATCTTCACCAATTTTTTGTTTGATTGACAAAATAAAAAATAAGTGTCCAATATTTTTTGATCGTCTAAATGACGAACTAAATATATTTTTTTAAGGAAAGTAGCCAATTATTTTTGCATGTTTTTAAAATGGGGCATTCCACTCATCCAATCGTTTTTTATTAAATCAAATACAAACATTGTAAAAATAATCAACACAGCAGAACTTCAACCTGCATCGATACGTCTTGCCGGGCTCGATCGCTTTACCAATTAAGCTATGGGTCAAGTTACTAAGTTGACGAAATTTTCAATGCCTTCAATCATCTTTTTGCATTTATTTTGATCTACATCGGCTTTACAGCAGCCGTAAGCGATATCAAGGTGCTATAAAACAACCATACCTGAGAAACACACAAATATTATTAATATTAAATATGGAAAAATCAGAAATTTTTGGAACAAATACTACAACTTAGCGTATTACGTCACAATCTTATTTTCTATATGTTTGTTTCCAGATGTATTCATTTTTCTATAATATATCTAATATGTAAGTACTATACACCTTATCCTGGAAGTATTTACTGTAATTATATTAATAAATATGTTTAATTTACTAGCTTAATTCCATATCTATCTACTCGCGCGTTATTCTGCTTATTTTCCGTTTTGTTTCCTATCACTTTGTGCATGTCTGCTTTTTATGCAAAATATCTTACGTTAATTTTCTTTATTTTTAATCACGTTAGGCTCCTTAAAGGCCAGGACAGAATAACAGCGTTACAAATTGTGGGTCAAATTGCAATTATGCTGAGTCTGTGCTTTTTAATTATCGCGCACATTGCTGAACCCATTGTGAACTTCTGTAGTACCTATACTCGACTAGTGTTAACCTGTACGTGTGCATTTTTCAACCTCGGTTCTTTATGTTCTGTATAGTGGGTGCTTTATTGAATAAATTTCTATCTATCTATCTACAATAAATGCCCTCACCACTGCGAACTACTTCGTTCGTTCGATCATATATTTGCATCTCTGTCTTTCGAATGCGCAAGAGCAATAAAGAGGGAGATAACGAAATTTCGGTTTCCGATATTTGCGATCGGGTAGGCCCGTAAGATTCGAGACCGGGACCTCCTGCTTCGGCAGCAGGGTTACTACCCTACACGGAGGTATTGTAGGTAACGAAGATTTTTATTATTAAACTTCTAATAGAGTAATTTAATTATAAATAATTTATTACGCGATTCATAAATCGTCCATGCAATTTTATGGCTCAAGTATAAGGAAACGGCTTAAATGGCGTCTTTTAATGTAAAATCATTTTAAACGTGGTTATAGCGTTCTACACTATAGTACCTACCTACCTAGGTACAGACTCGGAACAATATTCGTATTTTTTTTACTAAGTGCAATTTTTCTTGTGTTTTAAGTGTAATAGCTTCATTATCAGAAGTTGAAAAACATTGGCCATACTTAATGTAAATAGTAGTGAGTAGTTGAGTACTTCTGAGAGGAAGCCAGGCCAGCCAAGAAGAGCATACATGGATTAAGTCAAGGAAAAAATAAACGTCGTGTCGTATCAGGCTGTCAAGGAGAAGGCAAAGAACAGACATACATGGAAATTGCTCCACCGACAAGAGCCCAGCTCTTAAATATTTGATGATGAACTCTGAGACAAAAGCAAATGACTGCAGGCAACTAGCATAAACGTAAATATTTTATTTAGAAACACGAAATGAGTTTCGTTGCGACTATTACGTACATCTCAGATAGAGAGACACTATTATGTTTGGTAAAAAAACATCTATAAAACAGCCAAATAGCACTAAACCCATAGCATAGTGTTGTTTTCCTGCCGGTGAGTAAGGTCTCCAGAGAGCTCTAAAAGGATAAAGTGTGTTGACAACGTGGTACCCTGTTGTCTTATTAGCCTTCAATACAGTGAATCCTCTTTAAAAGGTCGGCAATGCGCATGTGATATCTCTGAAGTTGCAGACGTCCAAAGGATATGGTAGCTACTTACCATCAGATGGGCCGTATGCTTGTTTGCCACCGTAGTAGTATAAAAAGTAGTTCAATAGTTCTGTAATTTACGTTTTTGTATATATGTACTAACACTTTTATGGGCTAAATGATGATGATGATGGGATAAATGATGATTGATTGATTTATTTATGAAACATAAATTAGAGCATAACACAATTAGGAATATGCATGATTTTTTTGGAAGACGTCATTCGATTCTATGTCCCTGTAGATTCAAATGTCTCTAATAAACCTACTATCTATGATAGCCCTGGGGGCTTAGCCAAGATGACAATCGTTTGTAGAAAACGAATCGAAACGCTATCCGTCTCTCTATCGCACTAATATGGAAGAGTGAGCGAGAGCGTGTAGCGTTTCGTTTCGTTTTCTGCAAACGATTGTCATCTTGGCTACAGGGCCTGAAATGTCAAAAATGTGAAAATACGTTAGGCGTCTGCGCCCCGCGTCAAAACGCCCCATACAAAAAGTGTGCGGATTGTGACGTCACCGTTCACAAAGTTGCAGAAAACTGTTTGTAAGGAACAAGTTTTTGTAAGATTTTTGTAAATTTAGGCACGAAAAAATGCGTTTAGCTATATAGTTGTCACACAATTTTTTTCTTGTTAGGACATAAGTAATCGAACTGAAGTTTCGAAAATACATTTGATGTATAAAAAAAAAATGCCTAAAATTTTACGTTTTCTAACGGCAATATCTTTAAAGAACTGTTAAAAATTATTACGGATTTCCACTTATTTATATTAGTTTGGGGTTGTTGAACGTGTTTATGCAACAGATTCAATTAAATATTTTTCATGCATGTTCTCTATTCAGCCAAAATAACCATGATTAAAAAGTAACTTTAATTTTAATTCAATAAGTTTAATTGTAAGGCACAGGCAATATGAAATTTCCAATGTGATTCTCCACTAGTTTTGCAAACGAACCGTTTACTTAATAAATAGATAGGAATTTTACTAGTTCTGAACTAGTGAATAGCGATGGACCCACTTTAATACGAGTAATCTACACGTACGTAACAAAAATACAGCAAAATAGTACCTACATAGGTACGATATACATATACCGTCTAATTTCAATATGACTGCCATCAACTGGGCTGTTAAACGCCATTATCTGGTAATTGCATTTGACCCAAGTGAATTGCTTCTTTATTCCGGGGAACGTACGCTCCCATCGCGCAGCGTAATGTCGTGTAAGGCTTGCTCGTATTAGGGCCTAATTTGCCCAATTCACGGGAATAACTTTGACATTATAAATAAGACTTACGAACAATAAAAACAGATTAAAGAACCATAAGAAACTTCAAGCAAATCAAATTATTGCTCCTTGCTCCCTGCGGATATTGATATATCCTTGGCTCACTGAGGATATTAAAGCCCTTATAGAGAGGAAGAATCAATCTAAATCTAAGTATAAGGCTAACAACTCTGAGAAAAATAAACTTAAATATCATACCCTGCGCAATCGCTGTAGCACTATATGTCGAGATGCTCAGAGGCGTCATATTCACAGTTCTGTTGAAGATGGAAATCCAGCCAAAGTGTGGAAATTTTTGAAAGGTCTCGGAGTTGGCAAATCTCAACAGGCAACCAATTTAAACAATATTAGCGTTGACCAGCTTAACCAGAATTTTTCATCGTCCACCTATTTCAGTGGTCCTAAGAAATCTAACTCACTTCATCATCTTTCATCACTTCCTGCCTTAGATCTCTTCTTTCTATTTTAGCCATTTCTGTGAGAGTGATGTTAGGAAGGGTATATTGAATATCACTTCTAACGCTGTTGGTGTTGACTGTGTTAGCCGAAATATGATACTCCCTCTCCTTGATTTGTTTGTTCCTATTATCACCGGTATTCTGAATTTTTCCATTTCATCAAGTACTTTTCCCAGTCTGTGGAAGGATGCCAATATTATTCCTTTACCCAAAAAATCCAACCCCAGTTCCTTCTCTGACTATCGCCCCATCTCCATTCTTCCTTTCCTATCCAAAGTCCTCGAACGGCTAGTGCATCAGCAACTAACTTCCTTCCTGAATAGAAATGACCTCCTAAACCCATTTCAATCTGGTTTTCGTCCGGGCCATAGTACTACCTCGGCTCTTGTCAAGGTTACCGATGACATCCGTTTGGGTATGAATGACCAGAAGCTTACAGTTCTTGCACTTCTAGATTTCAGTAATGCCTTTAACACGGTCGATTTTGACATTTTGCTCGCGTTCTTACAGTCTCTTAACATATCGGCTGCAGCGATTGACTGGTTCCGCAGCTATTTGGTTGGTCGTCGGCAAAGAATAAAACTAGATTCTTCGTGTTCTTCCTGGTGCAGCACATCAGCTGGTGTTCCACAGGGTGGTGTGCTGTCTCCTCTTTTATTTTCTATCTTCATTAATTCCATAACTCTAGATCTCTCCTCTTCGTATCACCTCTATGCCGACGACCTTCAAATATATTCGCAGGGTATGCATAGCGATCTCAATTCAGTTATAGAAGCCACGAATCTTGATCTGCTCCGCATATCAAATTGGAGTCAAAATTACGGTTTAAAAGTAAACCCCCTAAAGTCACAGGTAATTGTGATGGGTAGCGCTAAACAAATCTCCAAAATTGACTTTCTCAGGCTCCCTCCGATAGTCTTCGATGGTATCCAAATTCCTTTTTCCAACCAAGTGAAAAATCTTGGCGTAATCATGGATCGTTGTCTATCATGGGTGCCTCAGGTGAGTGAAGTGAGCAGGAAGATGTTTGCTGCCATAGGGTCTCTCAGACGGCTCCGGAATTTCCTGCCAATTGCTACTAAAATTGCGCTTGCTCAGTCGTTACTTCTCCCCATTCTTGATTATGCAGATATCTCCTATTTAGACCTAATCGAGGAGCAACTTAATAAGCTTGAGCGTATTCAAAATGCCTGCATTCGGTTCATTTTCGGATTACGCAAATTCGACCATGTTTCTAGTTTTCGTTCTCAACTCAAATGGCTCCCTATCCGTCACCGCCGTAACTCTCACATACTTTCTTTACTCTTTTCTATACTTTTTAACCCTGCAACTCCCCGCTACCTCAAAGAGCGTTTCTCTTATCTTAATTCTATTAGATCCTCTCAAAAATTGCTCCTAAAAGTGCCATCTTCATCTTCCAAATTTTATAATTGCTCATTTACGTTCCAGGCCGTTCGTTTGTGGAATTCTCTCCCTCTCAACATAAAACGCGCGCAATCCATTGGTAGCTTTAAATCGCAACTTAAGGAATACTATTTATCTCTTCCTTAGGTTTTTAAGTTGACACTGTTGTTTCTTATTGTGTGTATTATATATGTATATATGTACGTATATGTATGTTTATTTTGTATTTATTTAAGTATGTATATTCATATGAATGTGCTGTGTTATCTATTTCGTCTCTTTTGTTTCTATGCACCACCTACTGCTTATTGTTTTTCTCTAGTCTCCACTACCCAAAGGTTGTCTGGAAGAAATCGCTCATTAGCGATAAGACCGCCTGTTGTTACCTCTACCTAAATTTATCTAATTGTAATATTTGTGCTTGTAACTGTATGAGGTGTGCAATAAAGAGTATTTATTATTTATTATTATTATTATTATTTTGTTCAATATTTTTTTTGATTTGCAATTTTTAAGTAGTTACACTACTATATATATATATATACTACTATTTATAAACTATAAGTATATATAAACTAAATAACTAACTAAACTAAAAAACTAAAGTATGTATAACTATACCGGGTGTTGCCTGTAACACGAACAAAAAATTAAAACGTAGTTTGTACTCCTCAAAGTATACACCGTTTGTTCAGCGACTTTTAAAAATAACTTGTGGTTTAATTTTGAGTACACTTTAAAGTTTATTCGAACACGCAATGTATTGCAAAATTGATTATGTCTGTAGGGTGACGAGACTGACAAGCAATATCAATTGGACAGATTTTAACGTACATCGAAAATACTATTTAGTTTGTTTGAAAAAGTCACAATTTAGAGACTACATTTTTTAAAATGTGGTTAAACAAAAGTTTTATTGTTTGAGGAGTAGAATCTAAGTTTTAATTTATTGCTCGTGTTACAGGAAACATCCGGTATATAAACTGTAAGTATATGACATCTATTTAAAGAACCATAAGTTGAAAATATGAAATGTAGGTTTGTAGGTGCTTCAATGTTTTATTATGAAATTGAGTTGTGTTGCTTTATCTGTGTATTTACACGATTGTGTTTTTCTTGTGCTTATTTTGTATGTAAGGAATGTTTAAAGAAATAGTATGTTAAGAGTACTTGTAGGTATTTTGTAAAATATTTCAATCTTAAAAGAGTCTTGTCTTGTCTATGGAGCTGGTTCTATGGTTTGATGAAAAAGTTTGTCTAATTTTACTATATACTTATTTTTAATCGTTCAATAACTTATCACTTTTAAGACTGTAAATAAGAAAACATCTTACTATTTAAAGCTACATTTAGATGCCTAAATCATCTCATAAAATTATTGCAACAATTGGGATTATGACACATGTTGAATTATGCAATAATTTACTAATAAATTACCAATATATATATATATATTTTTTAAGTACGAAATAAAAAAAAACAATGATACCATTCGATTTTCCACATTTTACTGTTAAATAAATTGTATGGTAACCATATACATAAACGCAACATTTCACTGTTAAAATAGCAATTTCATAATTGTTCCATACTTTAAACAGGGCGAATATATAATCGTGACGTCACTTTTGCACGTCATTTTGTTAGGAGCGTTTCGAGAAACAAATGCCAATCTCAGACTTTAAGTCTAATTTCTGACTTTTATGTTGCTTTAACGCTATTGGCCGCATATAGACATTTGATCCTCACAACAAAACGAATCGATTGATACCATACATGAAAACAATTCACCATGCCTATTCTGGTTATTCTTTACTTACAGTACTTACACAATAAAAATATGAAAATCTCATTTAAAGCAAACAGGAGCTTCTGGTGCCGTATTCTAATTTTAAAACACTTTAAAAACGCAACGTACTCGTATCTCAAGCGTAACTCCAACACACAACAAATAATAAACCAATATTGAAGTTGTAATGGAGTTGCATCGGATTAACTGTCAAGCAAATTGTAATATTTCTTATTCACACGTTTAGGCGCTAGCTGTATTGCCTAGTTATTGCATTGGAGTTGTATTGAAGTTGGATCGTTTCTAAACGCGGGCCGTATTCTAACTTTAAAACACGTATAGACACGATCCAACTTCAATACAACTCCAATGCATTAACAACGCAATACAGCTACGGTATAAACATCTGAATCAGAAATATCAGAATTTGCTTGAGAAATATTCCAATGCAACTCCAATACAACTTCAATATTGGTTGAATGTTTGTTGTGTGTTGGAACTCCAATGCAATAAAAATACAACCTATCTCAAACATAACTATGTTTGAGATAGGTTGTATTTTTATTGCATTGTTAATGTATTTTTAAATTAGAATCCGGCACCGTGTTTTAAAGTTAGAATAAGGCTCCTGCTCTCTATAAGGTATCATAACGTGGAGGCAATTTCGCTACGTCGTAGACATCGTATCGTACTCGTAGATGGTTGTAGCACGTTTCGTAGCAATGTGAAAACCTATTACAATATATAATGTAGTCGTACCATTGTAACACGGGAAATTCTAGCTCAGGACCCATACCTATAAGCATTGGTTGTATAGGCATTTATTAGTTGTTCCTTCATTGTATCTTTTTGATGAACGAAATTAATATAATTCACAATACACTTTATACATATCCTATAAGCCCGTCAATTTCAAGCTAAAGCTACATTAACGCAGAACTTGCTACGTATTAGAAAAAGATGAAAATTTAAGATATACATGAATTCAGTTAAAGTTTAAAGACGTGGAAACATTTGTTTACGAACGATTCCTACTGATAGAACGAATTATAGTTTTGCTTAGGTATTCGAGTTTGTTATTCAGTTAAAGGTAATTGCTTCTATCGGATTTAGAGTTTCCATTCATTCCTCACCTTGCAAATCTTTGTCAAATAACGAAAACTAAGAATGAAATACTTAAAATAATTGCGTGATGTACAGTCGACTACAAAGAGATGTATCCACTTTTGGACCTTATTACAACGCATTAAGGTGAAAAAGTGGATACATCTCTTTGTAGTCGACTGTACCTACCTACTTTTAGATCATTTCTGTATCATAGAAACCTACATAATTTTGATAAATAATTCAATGCAGCAGTCATTTAACGCCTACAAAAATCATTGACCTTTGCATTTTCATTCGTAATGCTTTTAAAAATAAAATGAATCGACTTACCGTTTTCAGTATTTAGTACACCAATACACAATCCACACTAAGACACACTTTAGTCTATTCTTAAAGTATAGAACTAGTTCCTAATGGCACACTTAGTTTGTTTTTAACACATGAGATAAAACCACACACTATTTAAAATCTAGATAATTCCACACGCACTAATACTATTTTTATTTAAGTTTAATGTCTTTGGTCACACTTAAGTTTTCTTAATGGCCGTTAGACCGATTTAGGGGGATAAAGAAATGTCTAAAATCATTTATAAAACGGTGTAAATAGTTTTATAAATTGTGTGTATAGTTTTCAAAGGTTGCAAGTAGAAAGTTTCAGTCGCTTCTTGTGTATAAATAGGTTTTGGTAAAATGTTCCTTTGAGTTGCATGGTGAAGAAACAAAACAATGTCAAGCAGGGTCCGCGGCGAGGAACATAGGGTATGTCAATCGTTAGTGTGATGCGTGTTTGAAAGTCGGCAAAAGTTTTTGTAACTGACTTTAAGAATCATATTATTCAACTGCGCGCGATTCGTCAACTCGTTGCGATAAGGTTTCGATTTTAGGGTAAGCAGAGAGGTTAGAAATGTGGAGATATGCGTGTTCGTTTGGTCGATCGTAGTCCATAAGCGCGGTGCGCGGCGCGCGAGCGGCGAGCGCGGTGTTTGGCGGAGGACTGCGGGCCGCGCCAGCACGGAGCACCAGCGCCGTCCACCAACCTGCGTGCCCTGCACACCAACATGCAAACATACTATGCAATTACCATGGCCGCCGTGACACGACACTTGTATCACAGCGTTTCTAACCCAGTTACGTCAATCATAATTTCGGTTTAAATAAAATAAAATAAAAATAAAATAAAAAAGCCTTTTATTTCTCGCAATTTAAAATATAAGGTATTTCATAATCAAATAGGTATAAACAAACTTGTATCATGCAGTCATTTTTCAATTTCTTAGCGTCCATATTGTTATTTTATATAAAATTATTATTACATTTAAATTGATTCCAATTATACTGTCAAATTATGATTACTTATGTCAAATAGAAATTTACTAATTATATAATAATGATATTAAGAATACTGACGACATAACAAAATGAGTACAATAAGAAAGAATGTATGAAATTAAAAATAAATAAATATAAATGTCGTGCGAGAACCCCTCAGTTGAGGGTAAAGGCCTCCTCCAACTCACTCACTCACTCACTCACTCCTGGACCCTCGGGAAGTCAAGGTCAAGAAAATAAAAATACAAGAGAAACTCTATTTTGGCATTTGTAATTTCGGTTTACCGCGTTAAAAACATAATTAATAGTTTGAAGTAAAAAGCGTCCATGTAACCAATTAATTAAGCGATTGCCGACCAATTAGTTCATTAAGCATTTTAGTGCGCTACTGTAAAATATTCGGCGTTGAAATTCAAGTGCTGACCCAATTGCCTTTATATTGCCCAATTGTTATTAAAATGTCAGTGTGTAGGTTACAAAGTATGTTCCGTGTTTCAATTTTATCCGTTATAAACACTAGAGATGCAACGGATAGTTGATTAGCCGGATATCGGATACCGGATATTTGGCGGACTCCTTGGCCGGATAGCCGGATATCCAGCCAAAGGCTTAACCTACAGTTAAGCTAATTCGAGCACGCGGGTGGCACTCCATGCAGGTTGCAACTTGTTCATGAAATTGTTACCTACCTAAGGTCAATTGTACTCTTTACTCGTATTGAATGGAAGAATCACGAGATGTAATAAACTATAACCTATTAATATTTCATAAGTAAATTATTTGGTGGTTTATGATGTATTTATCACGCGTTTAAACTTGAATATGTGTCATTTTACTACCCGGTATCCGGCCGGATAGTACGCGACTATCCGGTATTCAGCCGAATAGTAAATTAGGGTCCGGATAGGCTGGATACCGGATAGTGGCCGGATATCCGTTGCATCTCTACTAAACACGCCACACCACGCTTCAGTAAGAATGACCTAAATGACCATCGCCTTTACTGAAAGTAATTGTTCTGAGGGCAGTAGTTAAACTTTTACTACGTACATAACTAATCCATTATCTTTGTAATACAAATAACTAAATAGTGAAGTACACGCATAATATGTACATCTACATATTTAGTGGGTAAGCCATTAGAAAATACATTAAGGTACCTACGGATATTAATAATGAAGCGTTTATATTCACGTATACATAATTCTTGTCCTCTCAGTAAACCTGTTAAAGAAAAAACTGAAGTTTAAAGTTAATGGTAGCTTAACCGTAAGAAGTTATGAAGTTTGCATTTGAACAACGAAGGAAATGAGGAAACCTATTAAACTACAATAAAAGACTTTGAAAGTTAATTTGTTTAAAACAAAGTAAAAGTTACAACTATGAACTGTACAAACTGTACAACTTAAAAATAAAATATTTCTGAAATTACCTACTCTTAACTAAAGAACCCATTCCGAGCCGCTCCCGAAGCAAAGGTGCCCATCATGCTTGTTGCATTGCCACGTTGGATCGCGATGGACAAGGGCTCCTGCAGGCGCGACCCAACTACCGAAAGAAAACCTTTCTCTCCGCGCACCAGCACCCTGATGTCTCACCGTTAGAGGGACAAAGGAGAACCCTCTCAGCATACCTCTTTGTCCATAGCATATTTGTCCTTTTTAAGGGACGCCGCATGACGTCACAGTGACAGACTAGCAAAATGTTTGAATTGGAAAATAGTACTACGAAAATTGGTAAAAACTGCCGAGGTTGTCTCTGTTATAAAGGAGAGGGCCTATATTTTAACATTAGAACAAAAACCATTGCGTATTATTACGTAAACAAAAACAGTAGGCGACAAACTATGAATTACATTATAAGTAGTTTGGCACTACTTTCCCCTAACAGAAACTCTTGGAGATGATATAATCTAATTATTTACATAATTTCTCATAATATATTGCATCAAACCCAGAACCCTAGAATTTTTTTTCTTGAAGTGGTTTACATTCTTTGACCTCCACCATTTACAGCTGCAATATGTCCAGGGGTCGTATTCTAACTTTAAAACACGCTTAGATACGATTGAACTCCATTACAACTCCAATGCATTAACTGCGTAATACAGCTAGCACCTATAAACATCTGAATCAGAAATATCAGAATTTGCTTAAAAATTATTCCAATGCAACTCTAATACAACTTCAATATTGGTTGATTATTCGTTGTGTGTTGGAGTTTGAGATAGATTGTGTTTTTAATGTGTTGTTTATATTTGTTAATATAAAAATACGGCACCAAATCTACAAATAAGCATAGCTAACTGACTAGAGAAGTTTCGTTGTTCACATTATTGTGTCATATCTGACGTGGCCAGCTCTCTGACAATATACATTGTATTATTATGATAATCATAAACGCCTGGTTAATTAAAAACGGACAGTCAAACGTCCATCGCCACTCGTAATCCCACAGCGGAAAATGATTAAATAATTAGTTATGCTCATGCGCATCGTGACGTCACCGTGACGTCACGCACGCCTGTCGCCAAGTCCCGACGCAAAGTCTATTCTTGTCGCGCGAACGTCGAGCGACACTGAAAATATTTCCGACCACTCAAAGGTCAATTGTACACATCCATAATATGATATATCTATGTCATTAACTACTCAAATTAAGTTCATACCGACAAGTTCCAATGACACTTAAGCGACCAGCAGGCCTATGATGGCAGACTTTATCAGCGGATAAGTTGATATAAACCTGATAAAATGACAAACAATGGCGGCAACTGTTATTTTATCAGGTTTATATCAACTTATCCGCTGATAAAATCTGCCATCATAGGCCTACAGTTACGCTTTCTGTAAATAGACAACGGTAACAACATTTGAAGTGTAAAATAAAACGCATTTAATTAAATTAAATTATTTTACATCGTTACAATTTTGTTATTAGGTTGAAATGGGTGCGTCTTTACCGAAAAAGGTCTATACCGTTTGATAACGACGCACCTATTTAACGTGAACTAGCTTAGGGCCAGTTGCACCAACCACACCTGACGGACTGATCAGATATGGCGGCTCAGCAGTCATCTCATAGAGACTGTCAAACTTCTTATACAAGTTAATGTATAAAAGTGACTATGACGTTAACTGACAGTTTGCAGTGCAAACGGGCCCATAGATGTTGTGAAAAGTAGCGTTATTACTTTTTAGCGCTCGTGTAATACCTATTTTAATACCGATATAAATAAAGTTGAAGTAAACAATTACAGTAATTATCGAGTTTATACTACGCCCATGTCTTCAAAATTGTGATGCTACTAATTGTCAAAATTAATGTTGAATTCTCTGTCAGTTCATTCCCATCTGGTGATGACTTAATAATGTATTTGAAACGAGAAACATTTATGCGGACAGCTTTATGGCTGCTGGTTTGAGTGCTGTTGAGTATTTACGGTCTGATTCGGGGTATATGAACCAATTTTAGCAAATATGTGCAATAACCTACATTTTTGATTTGGCGATAATTTATGGACCAAATGTTTCATCATTATTTTTATATGTGAGATAAAAAAAATTCTCTGTACATATTAGAACGGGACACATTAGGTACCTATGCATATATTTTGTGATTTAGATACTGTTTGTATACTAATTATAATTGTACTAAGTAAATTAAAACTTTATTGTACAAGAGGCTGACTTAATTCCTTAAGGCATTCTCTACCAGTCAACCATTGGATCAAACCGAAACTTGTAATTGGTACAGGATCATAGAAATCGAGAGATATTTAGAAACACAAATCAACATAGGTAACTATTTATTTATAAATACACATACACATATAGAAACATAACATAAACATACATATACATACATAAATAAATATATAGTACCTATGTATATAAGTAATATGCAGATAACTAATCCTTAAGTGAGTTAGACTATATAGAAAGGTGCTTACGTAACAAACGTTTAAACGAAAATTTGCTCTGTGCTTGTCTTAAGGGTAGAGTGAGATCGTTCCAAAGACGAATAGCCTGTTGTAGAGGTCCATAGGGTCCTCTAAGTATGAAAATTAGCAAAATGACTTTAAAGGCTAATATAGCTTCATTGGTAAGCTTTTACATGATATTTTCATGAGTAAAGTTCATGAAAAAATGAAAATAAATGATTCACATAGTATGTAAGAGGGTGGAGGTTCACCTTATTACATATTGGTTTTATTTTAGTATGTAAGAAAAGATCAAGTTAATGATCTGACAAAGGAAATAAAATATATGGAAATATATAAGCATCATGTGTTTTATTAGCAACCATACATACCAGAACTTATATAATAAGCTATGATCACTACTCTCAGGAAATGAGAATATTTGAAATATATAAAACTTGAAATGTTTACTAGGATTTCTCACAGTTTTTGATAACTTATATTATGTTTAGTTGTAATTATATTTATATTATTACTTATTTTTACATTATTGCATAAGCAATTGATAACATGCAGTTTTGTTAAAAATTGTTCACCGTTGATTGGCAAGATTTTGAAACATTCATGATCTTGGTCGATTAATTATGTATTTTACATAGTTGTATTTTAGATAGAAATAATGGTTATTATTATTATTATTTGGGTATTTCAAATGGCATTATGACCATAGGTGGCATTCATATGTAAATTATATATGCAGCTTGTGTAGATATTTAATGTATGTTTTAGTTTTCACAGGAACAGAGGCTATGAATAACGACTTAACAGGATAAGTATGCAACATTTTGGGGAATTATTATCTAAAATATCCGTTTGTACTATTTGCAGTGGACAAACAGTATTTTGGTTACCGCACTAGATTTGTCATAAAGTTTTAGCAATCTTGAGATGGATTCCTTCAATAAGGGATGTATTATTAGGTAAAATAAAACTCATAAAATAGCAGTAGGTTGTATATAAAGTATGTTCTAGAAATATTTACTTCATTCGTAAGATATGTGCTAGGTACAGTCACGGTCATTAATCGATGAGCCACTTGCCGCTGTACGTATTTTAGCAGTGTAATACAAATCGGGTTTTTACTCGTATTAATTCCTAAGAAGTCTTCGTATAATAAAAGAGCACAATTATATTTCTATCTTTATCATTGTGTGTTTATCAACCGTCACTAAGGTCCGAATGTAAAGGTTGGCTAACTTCAGAGCTACCAGATTGACAGAGTCACTTGTCACTTCGAAAAGTTAACCAATTGCAGATTTAGCAACCGTAACTTAGTAACAATTGTTACAGCGTACCTAGCGATAGTAACGGAGACATTATGATTGGCATTGGCATTTCGACACAGGAGAAACGAAAAGCCCGATTTTATCCGAATTAGTATTCGGATGAAATCAGGTTATCATAATTGATAACTAACAATTTGACGGCCGCCATTCATTAGAAAAATTAACTAAGAATTTGAATGCCTGTTTTGGTATGAAAGTAGCTAAGTTGTAGCTATTAACTATCGAATAGATCATATTAATAAATAATAACAATATTTAAAGTTTAAATTTATTAAATGTATTCATAATTATCAAATCGTTCCATAGAGCTGCGAACTTCGTAGGTCTAAATCTGTCAACTTCGTGTTCCGGAGCATTCCTCTTCGCTAAATGCATCGGGGCGCTGGTTGTTCTGACGATGATAGTTTAACTTTTTCGGCATAGGTATCGTCTTACCCAAAACGCAACGTGTTTTTTAAATCTTTCGAGCTTATTGTTCTATGCAATAAGTATTAGACAATTTAAATGTTTTAACAACATTATGGAATAAGCTTTCCGTCTCGAGGATTCTCTTGAGGCTGGCCGAATACTCAAGACCCTGATGACACATTGACACGATTCTTCGGAGAATTAATCGGAAATTGTGATTGGCATTATCGTGTAAACACTTTAATATTATTTTAGCTACGATTCACTAAATGCATAATTTATAATTGTCGTCTTTGACATAACATTCAACTGACATTGCGTTTTAATTCAAAAGAGGTCAGAATCAAAAAGATTAACAACTTACTACTACTAGGAAATATGTCTTAACCATAGAGGTTAAAGGTTAGCTAATGAAGTTATCATATCAATAATGAATCGATTGAATTTTGCATAAATTACGCCGTTCGCACGAATGCAGCGAATCTGTGCTAAAACATTGCGGTAGCGACATGTCCGAGGCAAATCTAAATCCAACTTATGATGATTCATAAGATAATTATATCAGACCTTTTTTGAAATAAAACTCGTAGTTGCAATAACGCATATTATTTTAGAAAATATTGACACCGAAAAGTCAGGTGTCAAGAAATAATAAAAAAATTGGTAATAATAACCGTAGTCAATTCAATTTAAGCGAAAGTGCCACCCACCATAGATGAATATGTATATAACTGCCACCCACTATTAACGATGAGATTCGTCATAGAATTGTGACAATGCACCAGCAGGGTCTTAGTATTCGTGCAATTTCGAGGGATCTGCTCTTGTCGGTAGGTTTGCTCTGTCTGATATGTCTCCAGAATTAAAATAAAGTAAAAAAATCACTAACTTCAAGTTTGTATTTTTAGCGAAACACCGTTGCGTTATGGGTGGGACGATATGCTGAGGAAGGGATTATTGCCGATCGTCGCCAAAACAATCATCGTCCTGCTGCTTTAAGCCAAATGCAGCGAACAGAAATGCTCCAAGGTTACGAACTAAATGGATTCACACCCACTAAACTATATGCAGAACGGTTTGATGTGGATCCCAGAACTATCCGAAGGCATCTGCATTCAATGAATTTGCATCACAGAGTTCCGGCTTATAAGGTTGATTTGACGGAAAATCATAAAATCGCCCGCGAAAATTTCGCCAACCGATTCGTAGATTTTGATTGGACTTCAACAATTTTCACTGACGAGAAAACATTTCAATCAAGCGAACACGGTCGCCTACAAATGTGGCGGTATAACGCAACACGGTATGACATAGATCATGTCATACCAAATAGGGAATCGGGCAGAATAGGTGTTAATATGTGGGGTTGGATGAGCTCCGAAGGTGTTGGCGAACTCGTCCAAATGCCACCGCGTGCAAATGCCCTGGACTATATTAGCATTATGGAAGAAGTCATGCTCCCTTCCGTAAGAACGGTCTATCCACAGCACGATATGCCTAACATCAATTTCGTGCATGATAACTGCTCGATACACCGTGCAAGAGTCGTTAACGCCTGGTTCGATGCACACCCAGCCATTACGGTAATTCCGTGGCCATCTAAATCTCCGAACCTGAATCCCATAGAAAATCTATGGGGTTTAATGGTGCAGCGATGGGATCACCGTAACGAACGCAGGGCTGATGTTTTGGCTCAACATTGCCAAGACATCTGGGAAAGTATGCGAGGAACTGATATTGGAACAAAATTAGTCGCCTCTATGCGAACACGACTACAAGCTGTATCGGACAGCCATGGAGCTTATTCTAAATATTAAATTTAAAAATAAATATTTTTTGCTAAAGGTTGACTTTTTATTAGACGATGTATACTACTCAAAACAAAGTCTATATATTTCTGTTTAATTGATAATTCTGGGCCATCAACTAATTGATAAGTGATAAGTGGCTGATTAATGATGCCTCATATCCGTAAGTGTCCAATCTCTTTCATGCTGTCTAATAACTAGAAAGAAATATAATACTGTAAATAAATATGTTTTACGTAAAGATCAAAATACTTAGTGGCCCCTATTTACTTTTAAGTAGTATATAAAAATTACACTGACAATAGCTGACATATAAAACATAAAAATATTTAAAATAACTTCGTTTCAAAATGGCGGGATTACCATGCATATTCAAATATTTGCAACAGTTATGTATGTGACAATGTGATGGATGTCATTATTTTGTTCTATATGTTGGTATCAATCTCTAGAGTTACTATGGATACGTTAAAACGTCGCCATGGTGAGGATGAAATATGTATTACACGGCTAAAATACGTACAGCGGCAAGTTGCTCATCGATTAATGACCGTGACTGTACAAGAATATATGATTTACTAAAGACATTTTATGACATAGTACAAACTGTTAGTAACATAGACAGGTTCTTTTACCCATTTTGAAATTAGTATTTTGATTACAAATTGCTTTATCATCAGTTTCTTATAAATTCATATTATTCTCATTGTAAGTATACCTAGGGAAGGGAATGACCGACAACTGAGAATATTGTTCGTTAAGTAATGATGAAAATTGATACTTTTAATAGGATTTTCATGACGAAATGTAGTTTATTGTATAGAATAAATGTATTATTGATAATTTATTCAATAACAAAAAGTAGTATCTAATAATATTTTAGATTTGTCTGAAAATTTGTCCAAATTGAGAGGTTATGTTTTTAATTTGTTAATTATTGTTATAAATCGATACTTAAATTAAAGGTAAAGTAATTAAAGTTATATTTCAGGAAGTATATTAACGAATTGAATGAATTAAGCGTGAAAAAGCTAAGAACTTACTTTTTCATCCAAAATCGATTTTTGGGAATATTATGTAAAAACTCGTATTATGAAGTTAAATAACGGAGATAAATAAAGTTGGGAGCTTTGTTTTTATAAAACATAAAGATTTCAATTCAGTAAAGCGCTAAAATAGACAAATATTATGATCGAAAATTGTCGTAAAAAATTTGTAAGTATTTTAAAATTACTGATGTTTGATGGAATTCTAGGCTAGTTTTAGCTTATAAACGTGTGATAAACACAATTTTGATCAAAAAAAATAAAGGAAAGTGATGAAAATTAGGATAAAAAGCGAATTTCCTGATAAAAGTTATATTGGTATTTTACGGAGTAAATACGCAGTAAATCCGATAGGATCTTGTCATAATATATGCAGAAAAATTATCCTCATCATAAATTATATAAATTCAGCTTAGGAAATACTTATTTTGTTTGAATTAAAGAAAATCGCTTTCTTAGAGGTTAGGTTTTCCAAAAAGGGTAGGGCGCTCATAGGAACTTGTTTCTTATAGAAGTATGTAGCGTAGGGATCTTAAAAATCAAATTGGTATACAAAGATATATTGGCATTTTACGGGGAAAATAGACATTAATACTTACAGGGGCTTATTAAATCATACGCGGGGCTAATGTTTTCATCTATTTTCATATAAATTTTCATTGGAAATTGCATAATTGGATAGATATTCAAGAAAAACATTCCCTATGGGAGATAGGAGATTATCGAACTAGGTCACTTAAGTATAGGAATTTGGTCTTTAAAATAGTATGAACTAAAGGATCAATAAACTCAAACTCAAACTCAAACATTTATTCAGCAAGTAGGCCACAAGGGCACTTTTACACGTCAAAGTAAAAGAGAGAGAAAAAAAATCAAACTACACCGGTTCTAACCCTACACCTCTGACCCGAGAAGAATTATGTCCGGCAAGAAACTCGGCGGGACTTATTTTTTCAAAACAACAGTACATCAAAACTAAACAATACATATAAGTGCGTTGTTCTATAAGAAAACATATCAAACCAAGGTTAGATTAACCAACAATAGGTTATAGTTTAAGAAAAATACCAAAGAAAAAAGATGAGTCCAAATCTGACTATTGAAAATAAATTACATACAAGTTTGATATACTTTCTTACCTGAACTGTGTCTTCTACATAAATTTCCAAATTATAATAATCCATCATCAACAGTTAGAAACAAACTTTGAATTTAAATAATATAAAAAAAAAGTACTTAAGTGATTCTAGTATACAATAAACATACTATTTCTAAATTATACTTAGAGATGTATAAGGTCTCCAAGTGTCTTGATCTATATATTCTATATAATAAAAAAATATGGATAATCAAGCACCGAATGTTGTGTCTAAAGCCAATTAAACTAAAATTAAATATGATTAATAAAAAGTTACGTAAATGTGTTGCCCCAGTTAGCCTAAACAGACCGGTCTCCACAAACAGGACCCGTTCACGAGTATGACGCATATCTCAGCCATCGCCTCCCTCAACCTTTCTTCGGGAAAGTGGCGACCCGATCAACGACGCCACCATAAGCAGAGCCTTTTAAGCGAGCATGACATGTTCAAGCTGGCGGGCTTTATTAATTAATAAAAACTAGCCATGTTTAGTCTGGTGAGAAACAATATTCTGTGCTCGTATTTTACATGCGTGAACTAAATTACAATATAAAAGTGACATAGAGATGTACATGTCTCTAAGCGTCAGGATCATTAAATATATATCTATACATATAAATATTTGCGAATGCAAGACTTAGAGATGTATAACGTCTCTAAGTGTCCAAATACTAAATAAAAACAAAATAAAATAAAAATGAAAAACAGGTAATACTGGACACTAGTAAAGCTGCTTCATAGAGTAATGTACCTAATAATTTCTCAATTTGTATTGTACTAACTATATCAAGCTACAGGCTTAAAGGCATCGTTATCCTCAATGAATTCCTTTAAAGTATAGTACTCTCTCCTCAACAAATAGCGCTTAACATAAGACTTGAATTTATTTAGTGGCAAATTCACTACATCAGCGGGGACTTTGTTATAAAAACGTGTACAGTTCCCAGCAAAAGACGTACGAACCTTACCGAGGCGGTGGCCAGGCTCAGCAATCTTATCTTTATTTCTAGTGTTATAGTTATGGATATCACTGTTGAACTTGAATTTATGGATGTTTTTCCGCACATACATAATGTTTTCAAGTACGTATTGAGATGCTACGGTAAGAATATTTGCCTCTTCAAATTTTCCTCTTACGGATGCTCGACCGCGCATTTTATAAATGCCACGTACAGCTCGTTTTTGTAGCACAAATATGGTCCCAATATCAGCTGCTTTACCCCACAACAGAATTCCATACGACATAACACTGTGAAAGTAACTGAAGTATACCAGCCTGGCAGTTTCACTGTTTGTTAGATGGCTGATTCGCCTCACGGCATAGGCTGCAGAGCTAAGTTTCCCAGCTAGGGTAGCTATATGTGGATGCCATTGTAATTTCGAGTCTAAAGTGACTCCTAAGAAAACAGTTTGATTTTCAAATTCCATTATTTCATCATTTATTATAATCTTGCTGCTGTTAATCTGCTTGACGTTGGGAAGTGTAAATTTGATGCACTTCGTTTTCTTGGCGTTCAAAAGTAGGTTATTAGCCGTAAACCAATTTACTACTTTGGAGAGTGCACTGTTAATACTATCGAAGCTGTTTTCTTTTCTGTCCACTTTAAATATCAGAGATGTGTCATCAGCAAATAACACTATATCATGTTTATCTTGCACAATTTTAGGTAGGTCATTAATGTACACCAAAAACAGGAAAGGACCAAGTATTGAGCCTTGAGGCACTCCGAGTGCCACAGGGGACCCAGAAGATTGAGTTCCATTAATAACCACTCGTTGTGTTCTATCCGATAGGTATGATGAGACGAGGTTAAGGGCACCAGCTTTGATCCCGTAATGGCTTAGTTTTCTCTTTAGATTTTCGTGATCAACGCAATCAAATGCCTTCGATAGGTCACAGAATATTCCAACAGCAACTTGTTTTTTTTCCCAAGCGGCAAAGATGTGCTTAAGAAGAACAGCATCTTTTTTTTTTTTTTTTTTGACGGAGTGAAATGCTTTTACGCATCCCCCCAGCCCCGGGGTAAGGGTCTTGCGGGGGGTATGTGGGACTCGCTCTTCCTGCCTCTCTTCTATCAAAGAGAAGGTGAAGAGAATACCCACTAAAACACTCCGGGCTAACCGCCTAACCGTTCGTGGGGGGCATCACGGGTCCATCAGTCATTCTCCGCGATACCCCCCCGGTCGCCCCTTTTAGAGGGCATACACCTGGGGAGAGGAGGAGAGCCAGTCCGTCCTCTCACGCAAGTAGGGCCCCAATGGCGGATCCCCGTCCGCCGACCCTACAGGGGGTTAGGCGTCTCGCACATATTGTGCTCGCCTTCTTCCCCTCCGTCTTCGACGGAGCTGTGGCGCATCTGCAGCGTCCTCACGCTCCCGTTCCGCAGCCTCCTTCTGCAACATTACTGTTTCGCAGAAGGAGACTACTGCCTCCCAGTTCCTCTCGCTACTCAGCATTGCCGTGATAACGCTGTGCAGCGAGAGGTTCCCTCCGGTATATGCTGTCAGAATGCGGCGCTCGTCTGCCCATTTTTGGCACACCTCTAGGGTGTGCTGGGCAGTGTCGTCGTCGTCGCCGCATTCATGGCACTGGGGCCCCTCTTCTCTGCCTATTCGACACAGGTAGTGTCCAAAACACCCATGCCCGGACAGTACCTGTGTCAGTCGGTATGTCAGGGCCCCATGTTTGCGCTCGAGCCACCTTTTTAGTGACGGGAGGATCGCCCCTATGGTGCGCGTTCCATAGGGGGAGTTCTCTAGTTGCTTCCGCCATAGTACCCTCCGGTGAGCGTCATTAGCCCGTCAGATGCGCCTTTCCTCCTCGGGGTCCGGGGGGTCGTTGCGCTCCCTCACCTCCATTTTCCGTTCATATCTCCTTGCCAGCACCAGAGCATCCAGCTCCCACGGCGGTGTGCCGGCAAGGAGACAACCTGCCGCGTGCGAGACCGTTCTGTATGCCCGGCTCGCACGCAGCATCACTACCCTTTGCGGTCGACGGAGAAGGGCCCTGGTCTTCCCCGTCAGCCTCTCCGCCCAGATGGGCGACCCGTACAAGCCCATAGAGCGGACCACCCCGGCGTACAGTTTCCTGCACGGCGCATTTGGTCCGCCCACGTTAGGCATCAGTCGTCCCAGTGCTGCCGCCGCACCCACGATCCGAGGAGCAAGTCTCGCGAAATGCTCCTCAAAGTTCCACTTTCTGTCCAGGACAAGGCCCAGGTATTTAATATGGGCCCTGACCTGGACAGCACCCCCAGACATGGGGATCCTTCGGCCGTCGCATTTCCCCCATTGACGCCCCCCGAAGACAGTGGCCTCTGTCTTAGTGAGGGAGACTTTCAGGCCCAGGCGCTGTATCCTGCCCACCGTCAGGTCCGTGGCCACGGCTGCCCTTCTTAGGGATTCCTCCAACTGCTTTCCACGGACAGCCACCATTGTGTCATCCGCATAACAAATGGTGACCATGCGTGGAAGCTGGGCCCCCCTAATGGCCCAGTCGAAGCCGATGTTCCACAGTAGTGGTCCTAAGACCGACCCCTGTGGAACTCCGAGCTCCATTGCCCTCTCCTTCCGAACGCCCTGGGTTTCATAAAGCACTACCCGATTAGTTAGGTAGTGCCTTACCACCCTCCTAAGGTATAGAGGCACTCCGTGGTACCGGAGTGCCTCATTGATTACCTCGTAGGGGAGGGAGCCGAACGCGTTTGTGATATCCAGAGACACCGCAACGACTCCCTCTCCTTTACTCTCTGCCGTGGTCCCAAACTCCCGGAGAGCCTTGATCGCCCCGATGGTGGACCGCCCAGCTCTGAATCCGTGCTGGCGGTCACACACTTCAGGGCCTTCGTCCCGCAGGTGCCTGTTTATGCGGGAGGCTAGGATCTTTTCTAGGGTTTTCCCAACCTCATCCAGAAGCACCAACGGGCGGTATCCAGCCGGTGAGTCCGCCGGGCGACCTTCCTTACGTAGGAGGCACAGGCGCCCCTCTTTCCAGCATCCCGGGAAGCGGCCCTCCTTGAGACAATCCTCAAAGAGGTCCTTCAGCCGACCACCGAGGTCGCCGAGTGCCAGGTGCAGCACCTTGCCCGGCACTCCGTCCGGTCCTGGAGCCTTACGTCTACCCCGCAACCGCTCAGTGGCCGCAAACATTTCGACCTCCGTGATGGGGGGGACTTCACCAACTTCCTCATCCCTGTCAGGTGGAGCCATAACAGGGGGGGAGAACTCCCTGGCTCTCGGGAAGAGGCCTGCAACTATTGCCTCCAACAGGTCAGGCTCGAGAGAGTTCATAGGGGAGGCACTGTTAAGCTTGTTACGTACAAGCTTGTACGGGCGCCCCCACGGATCCCGGTTAAGGGTCTCCAAGAACTCCTTCCACGCCTCGTCTTTCCGCCGAGCAATGCAGGCCACAAGTTCCGACTTGGCAGCACGGTAGGCTTCGAGGAGGGGCACAAGTTCGTCAGGGGTGTGCCGCCTTCGCCTACACCTCTGGTATGCCCGGCGGGTCCCGCAGCACGCGGTGCGCAGGGCCACCACCTCAGGGGACCACCAGTATACCTGACGTTTGTCAGGGAGGCGGGTGGCCCTGGGCATAGCATAGTCACATACGCGTGCCAGCGAGCGCCGAAACTGGGTAGCACTCTCCTCTACTCCAACGGCCGCCGCCGGGGGGGCGCCCCACGCCTCGACCATAGCCGCTTCTTCAGTCATATCCCTGTCTAGCTTTCCCAGTGCCCACCTAGGGAAGCAGTGACCACCACCCCTCGCTGCCCTATCCTGGACTCCTGTTGTTAGGGAGACCCCCATTTGTATATATAGGTGATCCGAGAGGGTCTCCACTTCCGTCAGGACTCGCCAGTCCTTGATTCGTGCCGCGACAGCAGGCATCGCCAAGGAGACATCTACGATGGATCCTCCTTGCTGCCGCACACACGTATTGACGTTGCCACGGTTTAGGATCAGGAGTCCCATTACCGCCACCCAATCAAGAAGGGCAGCACCCCTGGGGCTCGTCGCGGGGCAGCCCCACTCCACGCTTTTAGCATTGAGGTCCCCTAGTACGGCCACCTGCAAGGGAGCAGCCCTTCTTACCACCCCACTCAGGACTTCCAGGTACGCCTGGAAGTCACGCAGCGGCTTGTTTGGGGAGAAGTACGTACCAACCAGTACCATGTTCCCCCATTTAGCCGCCGCGTATCCAGCGCCACACTCGGTCGCTACAAGTGGTATCGCACTCGCCGAGACCACTAGGGCCACCGTTTCGTCCGTAGCTCCTACCCAGTTAGGGCGGGTGAGAACAGCGTATGGTTCCGCCACAATGGCAACACTGATGCCCCATTCCGCCATATGTTGCATCAGGAGGTCCTGTGCGCGGGCGCAGTGGTTGAGGTTGCACTGCAGCACCTCTAGAAGAAGAACAGCACCTGCGTCAGTAGTCGAGCGACCTCTGGTAAAACCAAATTGATTTCTGGCGAACAATTCGTTTCGGTTAAAATGTGACACAAGTTGATTTAGAATTAGTTTCTCGAAAACTTTGCTCAGTGCCGGCAGTATTGAAATTGGTCTGAAATTGCTTGGTTCTGTTCTCGATCCTGATTTGAACAAGGGGATGACTTTGCTGTGCTTCATTATGTCTGGAAATATTCCTGTATCAATACATTTGTTAAATATATCAGCTAAATGTGGTGCAATCGATTCAACAATGGAATGTAGAACTTTAACAGATAGGCCCCAAAGATCTTCAGTTTTCTTTAAATTTAGGGATTTAAATGTTTTAATAACTAAGTTCGGAGTAACATATGAAAATTTAAAGAAATCTGTACACTCTGCTATATTTGTTTTCAGTATTGCCTCAGCGACGTCAGGCGATGAATGAAGAGACTTTGTTGTTTCTACCGGTATATTAGAGAAGAACTGCTCAAAAGGATCCGCAACTTCAAGGTCCGAACTCACTAAATTATTATTAATACGTAGGTTGTAGTGCGGATCTTTGATTTTACGTTTCCCAGTTTCATCGTTGATTACTTGCCAAACAGTTTTTACTTTATCCTTGGAATTTCGGATCTTTCTGGACAGATAATCAGCTTTAGCAGCGGCACACATCATCTTAAAAGATTTAGAAAAGTTCCTGACATAATCTAGGAATTCCGGACTTTTATTAATTCTTCTCAAGTCATATAAATCATAGAGCCGTCGTCTTTTCTCATGAATATCCTGCGTAGCCCAGTCGCTAAATTTCGTCTTGACCTTGCCTTGCACCTTCTTCGGAATGAAACAGGCATCAAATTCCCTTTTAATACAGTTAAACAACTCAATACTCATACGGTTAGGGTTTTCCTGGGTAAATGGAACATAACATAATTGTTTCGTGATATTCCGACTGAATAAATCTAATCGTCTTTCGGAAACTGGTCTGCACATAGTGACTTGTGGAATATCCTTAGTTTTTCCGCTAAAAGAGGCTTTTTGTCCACAGTGGTCAGAACTTAAGTTGTTTATTATAGATTTACTAGTCGCATCCTTGTTACTGAAAATGTTATCTATACATGTAGCACTGGTTGCTGTGATTCGTGTAGGCTCACAAAATAAATTTACTAAATTGTATTAGATTTGAAAGTACTAAGTAACCTTACACACATGGATGAATCTTCAAGTAAGTTGATATTAAAATCACCACACACAATAACACTTTTATTACTACAAAAAACACTTGTAAGAACTTCATCTATCACTGACTCAAATGTGTTATAGTTTGCCAATGGAGGCCTGTACACGCATATAATTATAAATTCTTCTAACTCGACACAAGAAAGTTCAATATGGCGTTCCACAGACAATTCAACAATGTCTTTCCGCTCCTTACTTTTTATATCATGTTTTACCATTATTAATGACCCGCCGCGAATGCAGGATTTTCTAAAAAATTTACTTACTACACTATGATTGTGGAAATTAAACATAAATTCATGACCTTTAAGCCAGTGCTCCGTTATACAGAGGATATCAATGTTCGAGTGTTGTACAAATAAATCAATTTCCAGTTGTTTACTGGTAAACCCTTGAATATTTTGGTGAACTAAGTACAATACATCAGTTTTACTACTTATGCTAGCATCACAGTTATGTTTAGGAACGGAGCCGGCTGGTGCACTCGTTGTCGTAGCAGTCAGTTTAAATTGATATCACCAGACGGCTGCCTCTCTAAATCTGAGCCCCTGCAGTATGAATCGGGATTCGTCTTAATAAAACTATCATCCGCCGTGCTAGTCACGACGGGGTCTACAATATTGTATGCTAACAGGTTAGCACAATCTATAAGACATCTTCTCGGAAGGTAAGTCCTATCATGGGGCATAATAAAATCCTCAATAAATTTATTTGTATCAAAATACGAAATCGTACTACTGTACAAAGAAAGATTATAAAATACGGAGTTGTAAGAATATACCCTCTTATTTATATGACTCGACATTCTGTATGGTAAGGCACAGATAATTATTTTTACAGAATCTCGCTGGCCAATATCTGACAGGGTCTCGGATAATCTCAAGATATCTCGTTTAGTGCAATCTATACTATTTCCTAAAAACACTACAAGCGTGGAATCGCGGTCATACTCGCCGACCGATATACATTTGATCAGACGATCGAAGGAGGCGCCCGGGTGACAGTTGTTAAGGACGCCTCGCGACAAGCGCTCCGCCAGCAGCGCGCCGAGCCCGGCGCCCACCTCGTCTGTATATAGAACGGTGCGGCCGGGCGCAGGCGCGGGCGCGGGCGCGGGTGCGGGCGCGGGCGCAGGTGCGGGTGCGGGCGCGGGCGCAGGTGCGGGCGCGGGTGCGGGCGCGGGCGCGGGTGCGGGCGCGGGCGCAGGTGCGGGCGTGGGTGCGGGCGCGGGCGCGGGTGCGGGCGCGGGCACGGGCGCGGGCGCGGGTGCGAGTGCGGGTGCGGGTGCGGGCGCAGGCGCAGGCGCGGGCACGAGCGCGGGGACCAGCGGGGCGGGGCGCGCGCGCGAGAGTGGCGCCTCCACCGGGCACGGCGGCGGCGGAACCAGCTCGACAGGGCACGATAGCGATGGAGTGTGTTGGACTGAGCGCGACGGCGATAGATCCAGTGCCACTGGGCACGACGGCGATGGGCCCCGCTCGATAGTGCATGGCGGCGATGGGCCCGGCTCGACAGTGCATGGCTGCGATGGGCCCGGCTCGTCAGTGCATGGCGGCGATGGGCCCGGCTCGACAGTGCACAGCGGCTGTGGAACCAGCTCGACAGTGCATGGCGGCGGTGGACCCGCCTCGCCTGGGCACGATAACGGTGGAGTTGGTTCCACTGGGCAGGGCAGGGATAAATCCAGTGCGACATCCAATCCAGGGCATGACTGTGAAGGACCCAGCGACGACTCCCGGACGTCCAGGCTAAGGTCAGGCTCGGGCTGGCGACGCGGAGTGGTCGCGCCGGAGACGCGCGCTAGCAGAGTGGCGCGCGGCGCGGGCGCGGGCGAGCCCGGCGCAGCCAGGCGACTCGGCGGCCGTGGCGATTCCAAGCGCAGAGGGTAGCCGCTGCCCAGTGCTAGAACATTATTCATAAAGGCTATGTATTCCTGTAGCGTTTTACTAGATAATTCATGCTTATCATTAAGAGCTTTTAGCTTTGACTCTAATTTGCTTAATTCAGCAGAGCGATGATTCAGCTCCTCTACTGTCTGGTCTAATTGATATTGGCACTTTAGGAGTTCATCTCTCAAGGCTACATGTTTACATTTGGAATTTAATGATTTAAATAAGAATTTGTGGCATTTCAGCAAAAGTTTAGATTTTTTTATGAATCTATTTAATCTTAAATATTTTTTTATCTTTTTTCTTCCGTTCAATGAAATTTTCCCATCACTGTTCCCTATGCACACAGAACTTGAAAACTCTATATTTTCCATAAAAGGAGAGTCCACTATGCTGTCATTTACTAAATCTACTTCAAAACTATTTAGCTCAGCAAAAATACTTAAATTGTTGTCTGGCGGCCCGGAGTGCTCGGAGCAGTACTTGCAAGTATAATTTTTTTTAAGGTCCATCTCCCCCAGCTGCTGCTCCAGGTCCTTGATGCGTTGCAATGCCTGTTCGTGTATTTCCTGGCATTGTTCAAATCGGTCTACAGTAGCTTGAAGTTCATCCCGCTGACCCTGGATATCTTCATAGTCAATGTCCTGGTTGGCAAGCTGAGTTTTGAGAACAGTGTTTGCTCGGATAACACGCTCGATTTCCTGTTCACTTTCTTCCCGCTCTTGTAGGAGTCTGTCATTTAGCTCAGTCGCCGTCTTAAGATCCCTTTGTAGTTGCTGGACTTTAGCGACCAAAACATCCCTGCGAGTAGTCATTTTAGAGGGTTGTGCTGAAAACATATTGACATAAGGTTCAAATTGGCTTAAATCAATCTAACCAAGCTACCACAAGGCGGACGTTTCGAACCTCTCTGACGTCACGGGGGTAGTTAGCGTTTATATACGTAATTTTGATGCTATATAAGGGAAGGGTGTACCGTAGGGATTCACTTTGCCTCCGACCAGAGATCTACGAGCACTTGGCCTCCAACCTTTGCCTCCGACCAGAGATCTACGAGCACTTGACTTCTGCCGCCGTCGTGAGCCACAAGCACCATCCGGAGCAACGGGACCTGACTTCTGCCGGCTACAAACACCGAGGCCCCGCCCTGAGCTGCCAATAGGACCAGCAAACGAAGTCTAATTTGGTGAGGCAAAATTCATTCACTTTAATAATAAAATTTATTTCTTTTCTGTGTATTCTCTTTAGGTCTCGGAGTTGAGTAAGTGCTTTTAATTAACTGTTATATTATGAACATTTTACCTTATTTATTACTGTGGTCCTTGCATTTAATTTATGTGAAATTTGGTTGAATTATTATATGCAATATATATATGCGTACGGAATTTAACGGAGCATGCGGAAACATTTTACGAATTTAACGAAATAGGGATGGATGCGTTTATCCTATATTGCGGAATGCGTTATATTTTTATACGTTTTGTGTATGCGGTTATCCTATATGTATATCGTATGCGTTATAATTTTATACGTTTTGCGAATCTTATTGCGGAATGCGTTATATTTTTATGTTTTGCGGTTGCGGCATATGAATTTAATTGAGTATATATTAAGACGTTTACCCTATTTTGGGAACGATTTTAGCGTGTTTTACGTACCTGATTTATGAATTTAAAAGAGTGTGTCCTCTATTATATTTACGGTTCATATGCTTTGGTATATAAGCATTGACTTGAACTGAAGTAATTATTACTTGTGTGATTGAAATTTATTTATGTATGACAGTGTAACTGACGTTAACCATTGAACGGTTATGTTCATTCTTCATAACCACTACCTTAATCCTTCTATGAAGTGTCATTTATATAACTGAAATTTTTAATTACTTTTGAGCTGAAATAAGGCATCTGACTACGTACCAACCTTGTGTTGTAAAACAAAACATATTATGAAAATTTTAACATGTTCTCTGACATAGTGATACTTGTATCTTATCACCATTCATGATAATTGATGAATAAATATTATATTATTGGCAAAGAGAAAGCCACTATAATAAAGTATTGAAATTCAACTGAGAGATTGAATCGTGCTGGAGTGAGTAGTGGGAATCCATATCAACTACAACTGAACGAAAATAGTTCATAAGTTAATTCAGGCTTTCAATTCAATAGTGTACATCATCTGTAAAATTTGATAATTAGATGAAGAGTTTGGTAGTTAGAAACAATGCCTTACTCTACGTACTATACTATTTGCTTATCCTTGAAGTTTGAATTAGCATAACTGCCTTACACGACATATTCCTATGACTTATTTCGGCATGACCACAGTCACTTTGGTTGAATTTTAGGTTTAATTTTGATTTAATTAATTAGCTAGGCATCTCAGAGGTTTTCTTGGCGTTTCTTTCCTCTGGAGTGTAGGTTACGAAACGTTGGTAGCTTCACTTAATAAAGTTATTAGTAGAAAAAAAAAAACACAAAATAAAAAAATAAAATAAAAATGTAGACAGGTTCTGAGCTAATAATCCCCAACGCACGGATTACACGCGTGTAGATAAGGGAAAACCTTTTACACATCAGCTACCCATCCTAACTTTTGTTTAAATACTTGCAAAATTATATCTAATCAAAATAATCAGAAAAAACAACTAATTAGAAAAGTTGTTACTGCCTGGATTCGTTAACATTAGCGCTTGTAGGCGTAGGGGATAAATAAAAAAAAAAACATATTTGCTTGTAGTAAAATAAAATATTCAAATAAGAGAAGAATTAATTTCATCGTCAATAACAAAATTTTACAAATTAATTTTCTAGTATTAATCTTCACCGCAAATATTGGGAAGACTTTGTCTATATGGAAACTACCGAATAGCCTTTTCTTTTACAGAGATCCTGACACCATTCTACAGCTTTACCACTAACCTTCCCGCATCAACAGCTTGAACTTATCACCGAATAATATTAATTTACCAATTAATTTTATATACCTATTTACTTAATGTCTTTTCGTTGTAAAGTACCATTTATAGGAAATAAAGTTTAAAATAAATATCCTTGTTTTTGTTTCAACAACCTCTTTATCAGTCTCCTAAAAATTATCGGGTTACTACATAACTAGGGATCTACCACTAACTTTCACGAGCCATTGTTAGGAAAAACCGCCGAAATTGTCTGACAAATCATGTTTATATAGGAAATTAGATTATTGGGGTTATAGTATTTAACGCAGGGTTGTAGTGTTCCTTTCAGGAGGTAAGTATGTATAGTCATCAGAGCTTAGAACATTTTAGTATTACAGGGTTTCAGACGGGGTAGAGGGTTTCCTTCATAGAGAGCCACTTTGGCTTTTTAAGCGTTCTAAGTTTCAGCTTTCTAAGTTGTACCTTCCTTAGTAGCTTCCAATAGCTGCTCTAGCTTGTAACGTAAAGAAGTAAGTTTAATTTGTGAACGCAAGGCGCGTTCTCTTCACTGTAAGGCGAAGGAGTGGATATAAAGCCGGTGCGGTGAATAGGGACAGAAAGTTTAAAACTTAAGGTGCGCAACTCGCAACCGGGACGCGGCGCTATAAAGTGGAATTTTGATTTTAGATAGTCGGGAGCTGCTGGATCAAAAAGGATAGTATAATATAAAGGGAGCAAAGCATTCTGAGAGACCTACGTTCACGGATAGGAAGCCAATTTAATTTACGGCGGAAGGCAGATACATGATCGTATTTACGGAGTCCGAAAATAAACCTAATGCAATTATTAAGTAGCCTATCTAATTTATTTAGTAACTCTGACAAACGTCCGACACCTGAGGAATCCAAGTAAGACCGAAGAAGAAGATTATCACGAGCATTAAGTATAATGAAAAAAAATATGATTAGTTAATCGACAGCTCAATTAAAAACACCGTAAATAGAGAACTGGTGGAGACAGCTGTTGGCCTGGCGGTAAGACGTCAGACTTTCAATCCGAAGGTCTCGGGTTCAAACCCCGGCTCGTACCACTGAGGTTTTCGGAACTTATGTATTCATAACATTTGATATTTACCAATCGCTTTTCGGTGATGTTTTCCATTGTGACGAAACCGGATCTAATCCCAACTAGGCCTGGTTTTCCCTCTGGGTTGGATGGTCAGATGGCAGTCGCTTTCATAACAACTAGTGCCTACGTCAATTCCTGGGATTAGGTTGCCGAGCGGACTCCAGGCTCAATAGAGCAAAAAGCTGGGACAAACTCTAGGAGGAAGAAGTAAACAGTGAACTGGTGAAACAAATATAACTGATTTATAAGATAATTAACTTCAACAGTGAGTGTAAAGAGAGGTACTTACGTATTTTGCATTTGTAGATCATGATATCAAATTGATTGATCATGCGCAAATAGGTAAGTATTTATCTTTAAGTGTACGCTATAGCCCAAGGTGCATGGATACATTTTTAGAAAAATATTTTTGGCGTCTTGCCATTCATGAAATGATTTATTTACTGTAGATAAATATAGTTGCCAAACTTTAAAGTATTATTAATTAAAGATAGGTATTATGTAAAATAATTTTAAACAAAAAAGAACCGACTTCCCTTAGCATCCACCTTTTCAAAAGCAAATGCTCGAGCTGCTGTAAAAAATACTCAAATCACTATAGGTGTGCCTACCTATATAATACTTGAAGAATTCCCTCGATTTCTCCAGGATCATCAGATCCTGACCTGGTTACAATGGGACCAACTGAGAAGTATACTCTTTCAAACAAAAAACCGGCCAAGAGCGAGTCGGACTCGCGCACCGAGGGTTCCGTACAAACCTGTAGGTATATAAGTAAAAGTTCTCCCATCGAATTGACATAGAAAATTGATTTTGTTACAGCTTAAAGATATTATAAACCTGGGTATTTGATATGAATTTCAATTGAATACCTCTACGCGTTTACGAGGAAAAAGGTAGTAAGTTTAAAAAAAAAAAAAAAAAAATTGTATGATTTTACTAAAAATGTCTACTTTTCGTAATTTTTCCTTTGTCTGTGCTATATGAAGTTTCTTCGTGCCAAGTTTCATGTTTCTGAGTTTACGGGAAGTACCCCTTAGGTTTTGAGTTTCTTGCGAGTACTCAGTTTCAAAATATGCGACTTGAATAGCTATTTCTTTTGATTGCGTTGACATAAAAGTTTGGTTTTGCTACATCTGAAAGGTCCTATAGCCCTGAGTATTTGACATGAATTTCAATTTAATACCTCCACGCGTTTACGAGGAAAAAGGTAGTAAGTTTAAAACTTAAAAAAATATTTTTTTGTATGATTTTACTAAAAATTTCTACATTTTGTAATTTTTCCATTGTCTATGCTATATGACGTTGCTTCGTGCCAAATTTCAAGTTTCTGAGTTCACGGGAAGTACCCCTTAGGTTTTGTGAGTGCCGAAAACTCTAAAATTTGCAGCATAAACGACTGTATCTTTTGATTGCGTTGGCTTACAAGTTTGATTTTTTCACAGCTCCAAGGGACAATAGACCTGAGTATTTGATATAAATTTCAGCTTAATACCTCCACGCGTTCCTGAGAAAAATGGTCTTGACAGACAGACAGACAGACAGACAGACAGACAGACAGACAGACAGACGGACAACAAAGTGATCCTATAAGGGTTCCGTTTTTTCCTTTCGAGGTACGGAACCCTAAAAAATAATTTTCCAAATCGATCCAGCCGTCTTCGAATAATCTCACCGATTATTAACATTTACATAGAAAAATTCATTAAAAAAACCAAAAAAAAATGCAAAAACAAAGATCCCCACGAATTGATAACCTCCTTCTTCGAAATCTTTGAAGTGAAAAGTGAAAATTACCTATAATAATAATAAGAGACGTTTATTTAATAAGATTGCACAAGTACATAATAAGAGTACAGTCGATCATGCTTAATCTTTTAAATTAAAAAGGAAAGTGACTCAGCTTATGTCTGCCACGAAATCCGTCACATACATGCCTCAACATCCGTCATACCCTAACATAACCTGGATTAGTAGAAAAATTACAAATAAACAGGCGTTGTGTTCGAAATACGACCATCGATTGTATGGTAGGTATATTGCTCGATGCTCGCGCCGACTAATGTATCATATGGAATTTGTTACATAAAAACAAATACATATGTTACGGTCGGGGGAGCGTCGAGCGATATTACTCGGAACTTTTTTCTCGGCTCGTGGGGAAAATCTGGAGAAGGGAAAACCAAACAATGGAAACTTAATGCTACTTACAACTTACATTTATAAAGAATTACCCTTCTAAAAGCCAGGAACTGCGGGCTGGTTCAAGTCAGAACAGCTTCAATAGCGAGGTCTTGAATAAACAGGTCATGTGACATGTCCATAATTATGTCCAACTTCGCTTAGTGGTCAACATGGTTTAAAGGCGGTACATAAGAACTGTTTATCGACAATGAGGACTATCACGTATGAATTTTCCGTTAGAGGCGCTAGTGTAGACGGAGGTTTCCGAAACGTGAAATTCCATAGGTATTCTCTGTGGATTTCGCAGAACTATTTCTAGTTTTGACAATGTTGTGTATATTTTGCAATACCTGATATAAAATATGGCAAATATGAGTTATGAATCATTGAATGTGAATACTTTAAAAGCGGAGCTAAGAAAATTCTCTTTTTTTTCCGAATAACTCGGAACTACGCAACACTGCGGCGTGGTCAATATTTTTACAGTACGGTATGTTGGATTCAATATTATTTAAACGTACGTTTTGTTTTCACGAACATAATAAATAAAATTTACAGCTGTATTTCGGGACCTCCGTCTACAGTTGCGCCAACTGGTGAGTAAAAAAACAGTAGCCCTCATTGGCAAAAAATAAGAGGTATTTTGCCCAAAAGCTTCAACGATTAACTAACATCATCTATTAAATAAAAACAATCCAAAAATCTCAGGTTTGCTTAGGACTACCACAATTTATTTGGCACTTCTCGAAGAGTAATGTCGAATGGGCCACTGGCCCACTTGCTAGTAATGACTAGCAAGCAAAAGTATAAGCTATAGATTTTGATACCGGTACCATCTGCTCATCAGTACAAGTCGAATGAGCCCAAACAGCATGCGTCTATGATGCGCCAAACTCGAGATCCAGTAGGGATCCCCAGGGTCCAGCATGAGCTCCAGATTTTGATACCGGTACCATCTGCTCATCAGTACAAGTCGAATGAGCCCAAACAGCATGAGTCTATGATGCGCCAAACCGGAGATCCAGTAGGAATCCCCAGGGTCCAGCATGAGCTCCAGATTTTGATACCGGTACCATCTGGTCATCAGTACAAGTCGAATGAGCCCAAACAGCATGCGTCTATGATGCGCCAAACCCGAGATCCAGTAGGGATCCCCAGGGTCCAGCATGAGGTCCAGATTTTGATACCGGTACCATCTGCTCATCAGTACAAGTCGAATGAGCCCAAACAGCATGAGTCTATGATGCGCTAAACCGGAGATCCAGTAGGGATCCCCAGGGTCCAGCATGAGCTCCAGATTTTGATACCGGTACCATCTGCTCATCAGTACAAGTCGAATGAGCCCAAAAAGCATGAGTCTATGATGCGTCAAACCCGAGATCCAGTAGGTAGCCCTAGGGTCCAGCATGAGCTCCATCTCGTGATATTGGTCCCGACTTCCGAACCCGAGATGCAGTTTTAAAATTAATTATTAGTGTAAGACAGGATTAATTTTGTTACACTAACGTTAATCTAATTAACTGTAATTCTTATTAAATTTTCGAGACGTTAGTGTAACTAATAGGTTAATTCTAATTGACGGTTAGTGTAATTGACGACGTCACAAAATCCATGCGAACTAACGTTAGTAAAAATTGATGTTAGTGTAATTGATTAGTTACGGAATTAATCTTCAATCTTATTGGTCAATTTTCAATTCTAATTGAAATTAACGGCCAACACTGCCTGACTATTTGATATAAATTTCAGCTTGATACCTCCACGCGTTCCTGAGAAAAATGTTCTTGGCAGACAGACAGACGGACGGACAACAAATTCATCCAATAAGGGTTCCGTTTTTTCCTTTCGAGGTACGGAACCCTAAAAATAGGGTATTTTTTGGTAATATAAAATAGGGTATTTTTTGGTAATATAAAAAAGAAGTATTTGACAGTACAAAATGCTCCAACTTTGGCTCAGCCTACCAGGTACTAAAATACATGCCGTGCAATGCCCTAACATCAGCCGAATTCTGCTACTCGATGAGATAGGGTTGCCTACGGCCAACTTCTTGATCTACTATCATAACGATTTGTGCGCTGGTTGCGAAGAAATTAACACTTTCACGACCAGGAACCAGGAGCTCTTCGTAGCTACTACGCGCTACATGCGACAAATACGTGGCTACGGGCTACGAGCGTAGCGCGTGGCACTAGCTGGTACGGAAAGTGTTAACACGGTGTCTTATATTGGAGCAGCCTGTATGTAAGTCAGTATGTTCTTTTTTACTCTCAATTATTGAAAATAGCTTATGTAAGATGTTGTTTATCGCATGTTCTACTAAATAAAATATTTGCGATAGATCATTCTTGAGAGAAGTAACCCTATGTGGGATTTCAGGTGTTGTCCAGAGGCCAAGGTCAAGTTGTATAATTAGATGTGTACATAAATATGCAAATCTGCAAGTGCTTTCTTAATTAAAACGACAGGAAACTAATGAACATTTCCTTGTTGCGTAATTATTTTTAAAAGCGTCACCTTTTAATGAGAGAGTTAGACCTTCACATGTGATTTATGACGGTCCCTTTTAACGTAAATTAGTCATTAAATTATACTAGACGAGCTTTTTTAAAAGGTTTCATGTGTGAAAATGGGTCGGTAATATTAATATCAGAGGCTTAACCGCTTTTAAACATACTAAATAAGTAAATAAATATTATAGGATAATCTTACACAAACCGACCTAGTCCCACAGTACTCGTAAGCTCAATAAGGCTTGTGTTGTGGGTACTAGACGACGATATATATATTTGATAGATATAGATAATAACTTAAATATATAGAAAACATCCATAACTCAAGTACAAATATCTGTGATAACACACAAATAAATGCCCTTACCAGGATTCGAACCCGGGACCTCCTGCTTCGTAGGCAGTGGCACTACCGACTGGGCTAAGAGGCGGTTAAACAACATGCAGTGTTATTATTATTGCTATCGAGAATTACGAGTACGTTTACCTTTAGTTTAATTCTAATGTTCTGCCGTTCTGATTCTGACCCGAGTTTTACTAGTCTTGTTCGCAGACAACTAACGTCTTAATATTATCATTTTTGTTTCGATAAATTGGTTCTATTTTAAGACATAATCGAGCGTAGCCATAATTAAATCAAACCACCACAATTACCTGATCTTTATTGATTATTGTAGTAGTATTAGGAGTAATAGTACATTACTTACCTAGGGCTGTAAAAAAAAGAAAGCCCGAAATCGCAGGTATTTGGGACCCGAGCCGCAGGCGAGGGTTGTAAATATGCGATAGAGGGCTTTCTTTTTTACTGCCCGTGGTGAGTACACAATTTTACGTCCCCACCTGGCCATAATGCGAGTTTTACCGTAAGCGTAGCGAGCGGTAAAACTCACATTATGGCCAGGTGTGACGTAAAACACTTTATTGTACGAGAAAACACAACGAAAGACATGTAACACAACATATACGTACAAAGGCGAACTTATCCCTTCAAGGGATTTCTTCCAGTTAACCTTTGAGCAATTGAGAGAGAAACAACAACATTAACCACAACATTGTCAACATCAGTTCGACACACAACACTCGCAACAACCGTGCACAGAGTCGAAACTGTATTCGGTGGTTGGACTTCTGGATCGTTAGCCTATTTAATGTCACTCTGCTGTGCCAAGGCCTCCCTTCTTTGTCTTCAGTGTCTTCACTAGACCCTGTTGGTAAAAAAAATTATGACAACTCTTAACAAGTGCAAGTCATCCCACCATCTCTTTTTTGGTTTGCCTCTGCCCCGGTAACCATCCTGTGGGATCCACTCGAGAGCACGTTTAGCCCATATTTCTGGATGCAAGCGGCAACCATGTCCTGCCCAGTCCCATTTTAGCTTTGCGGTCTTGACACCAACATCTACAGTGTAATATGGATCATAAATGGATTTAGATTTTGACATAACCGACCAAACATCTTTTTTACGCGATAACATAACAGTATTAAAAGTCTCTATGCAAGAAAAGTCTGAGTCAAAATATCACATACACATACTTAATTATAACCACAATGTTACAGATTATATAATAGTTCTTACGAACAGATATGAATCACTCATAGAAAAAGCAAATACCTACGGTTTACGTACCTACGCAATAATACAATGGAGCGGCCTTCAACGCGCGGCACCCCGCACCTCCCGCGCACCCGCACAATCGCTAGGGTTGCCTATGCTTGGAAATGTTTTATAGTTACGGAAATAGGTATTTTGCATTGTTTAAGTGGTTCGCATGGTGCATAACAATTATAGTTACATGAGTAATACTGATTGATATTTTGATGCCGCGATTTCTAGATGCCTGTGTACCTTTAGAACGTGGTAGTAAAAATTTGTAAATCGTTAATAACGTTGCAAAACAAATACCTAAAATAACATGGATTAGAAGATACACACTGATAACTAATAACCCAGTCGCAACAAAATTTAAAGTCAGGTAGGTACCTCTTCATCATCATCGGCCTTTGCGTCTATTGCAGACGATTTAAACAGGAACACTGTGGAGCCAACGCTTTTGGTGGCTAAAAAGACCGATACGGGAACGACACGATTTTCCACATTTCTGACAGAAAAAGTTGACGTCAGAGGCTGGAGCCACATCGGTATGCTGCCTGTGCCTGCGCAACCTTTTTTCAACCAATGACTCGAACCAGGTCTCATCACAGAAGGTAAGGTACCTAGTACATACTTAAATAAAAATGCATTTTACGTCAATTTACGCAGAAACGCTTTGTAAAAGTATCACTTACTTACAATTTTAAAGAAAGGGAATAAGTAGATGTACCTACCAACCTATCTATTTTGAACATAATAACATGTTTATTATTATTATAAACATAAGTTTGTATGCCTACTTACCTTTCCACATCCGTCGGCAAAGCGAAAAACGATAAGTTTTTATTAGCTTTGCTATTTTGATATCGCAATAAATATTTTTTTTTCGTGATGAAATTGTTCCGAGATCCGAGTAGCGTCGCGCGCGGTACGACGTGCGTTCAGTGAGCGCGTTGGTAGCCCACTGACTTTAGCTCCACCGGCGGAGGCGCAAAACGTAGGTATATAACTCGCTCGCGCGGGCATGATTCATAGGCCTGACAATGTGCTTGTGAACTTCACATACTATAATGCATTTTAGTCAATTTATGCTGAGTTGGCAGGATACATAAAATCAGGAAACTAAGGTATTTTTTAAATTAAAGTAAAACAATTGGTGCAGGGAGTGCCATATAGTCACTATAGCCAGGTTGTTTATTATTTGATCGGTTGGCTCCTGTATATTATAATATTATTAACTATATAGAAGTATCTAAAAGATAAAAAAAATATAACTATTAGTAGAGCGGCTTACTAATATATGCCTTGCTATATACGCAAAAACAGCCTTAAATTAAACATTATCCCGGCACCGTTCCATCGAGAGAATAATAATAAGTAAATAAGTACTTATTGTTTATAACTGGTGACTTATATTTTGTATCATTTCATTTCCTTTTCATGCGCTGGATAATATAATCCCCGAGGATAGAGGAGTTGACACACATTTTTAATTCGTTTTCAGGTGTATTCAGGTCACATTTTAATCGGGTTTGTCAATGGAGCGGTTTGGAATGAGGGAATGGGTTTCAATTCAAATAATGCACACATTTTACTTCAAAAGGAAATCAAATAAACGCCGAGTCAGGATTAGCATGTATTATTTTTATGCTAACCTCTTTAACACCTTGGTAACACGATTACAAAGTGAAAAGTGAAAAAACTTAACAATTAAGTAAGTTTTAATTATGAGAGGCTTTTAGCTTCTTAGTTGTATGTATGCACTGATTGCATAAAATTAAAAAAAAATGACGGATTTTGAACTTCCAAAGTCTTTATTTATTCGATTTGTCGGGTGAGTTAAAAAGAATAAAAAAAACACTAACTGAACCATCTAAACGAAAGAAAACAAGTAACAATTAAGTACGTTACAAATAATCCTAGTTCTAAAAAACATTTATCATGGCTCCATTTTAGCAGCCTAGGCTTGAAAAGAAGAAAAGCACTCGTTAAATTTCCGATAAAAATAGAGTTAAAGTGAACACTGACGAGTAATAGATAAAGGATTTTATGAGAAAGCCTTTTATAAGAACGCTGTTCATTTAGTTACGGCTAATAGCTTTATAGGCACACAGAAAATACAAAGCGTGGAAAATAATAAAGTTCGACCACATAAAAGTTTTATGTCAAGTTGCTCACATACCGAGGTATGTAAGGCAGTACTAGTGCACTGTCAAGTCAGTGCACTACATAGCTTAGTCGGGCTCTAAAGATATTTTCGAATATTAATTAACTGTAGCAAAAATAATTGGTTAAATTATGTCAAACGTGTATTTTGGGCTCATTTAGGCTTCAGTCATTTAATGGTTGGCCAATAATAGTGTTGTTCTATTACAAACCCAACAGCAAATAAGATTTGAATCTAAAATTTAGATTACACAATAGGAATACTAAACTACCAACACTTCGACACTAAACTTAGGGGCAGTTGCACCAAACCGTCTGTTAACGTCAACGTCATCGTTAAAAAAATCTTCTATGAAAAGTTCGACGGTTTTCTATGGGATGACATCATATTTAACGTTGTGACGCTCCGTCGTCATATTTAACGTTGATCAGCTCGTTAGTTATGCGTGGTGCAACCCACCCTTTTATAAAATCGGCTAGTAAATATACATATAACTACTTGCAAAAACCAAATGTAACGAAAAGTTCCGACTACGAAATAAAATATCAGATAATATGGTTTGAAAATTATCTGCAATAAAAATCAAATATAAAAAGACACTAATGTTTCAAGGTGTTATCTAAATATCTATGTAAACTATAAAAGGTTGATAATTTTTTTTTCTACAAATATTTGTAAGTAATATGTTTTCAGAATATTAGCGCCCTCTGTGGGCTTAGGTGTTTATCTTCTCTCTCACAAGGGCTTCGTCTCTATGCTTTCAGAATATGTAGTTCCAACATTTTCATATAGATGGCGGTTACAAAGCTTTAAAGTTTTATTCATTTGTTTTCGTTTTTTCTGAATTATTAATCTCAATTTTTATAAATTGCATGTACCTATTATTTTTGAGGTCATAAGATAAATCAAATAAATGTTTCTGATTAAGTATGTAATTATTAAAACTTAAATACCTATTGGTGCTTCATTTATTACAACATTAGAGTTTTTTCTATGCACTGACAAAAAGAAACGCTCATTCATGACACCAAGGTAAACGTCTTATTTAGTGCTCAACACGCTAACGTCCAACAGTTGACACCCCGTTGACAACTTTATTGTGAATGACTTAAGTTTAAAGACGACATATACTGGGACTGTGACGAGCACTCGGATGTTTTCCTTACGTCAAAACGTGTAAAATATAAATAGTCATTAGTAAGTACCTAGTATTATACCTAAAGTACAGATTACGCTATTTTTACTAGTGTTGAGGGTGCGGTAAGTTTTTACCAACAAGCGGCCCGTGCTTAATTCTTATTGATTTGGATTTGTAAAAATATTGTGCCCGGTTCCCAAACCGGGCACAATACTAGGTACCTCCAGAGGTACCTAGTAATATTGATTTTGTTATAATTTTAAAAATGATGTACATACAAAATATATTTAGATAGTAAAAGCTTCGAGCAACAATGTATTAATGTAGGTACAGACACAAACAAGATTTACTAAAAATATGGCTTGTGATTTGTAACCGGCCAGTCTTATACCGTAATAAGACTGTCAGAGAAAGTGCTGCACAAGTCGTTCTTGCGGCACTATTGTGGGGCATTTTTTTGGGCTGTTTGTGTATCCATAGTATTATTTGATCGGTGACTAAAAGTCTAAAACAATGTATCCATTGAACCGATATCAGCCGCTCTTCATTTAACTAGGTCGGAGGTCAAGGGCTGTAGGATAGAAACTACCACTGTATTGGCTATTCCTAGTTATTGATTCAGAACGCGCTCTATGTTTCCACCCTTAATTTGGCAATGTATGACCTGATGAACATAAGGTATGACCATCTTTTTGTATTTTTTTCTTGCTCAGAATCTTTTAGACTATTGAGGATCACGGAGGCTAGTATCCACGACCATGGATATTTTGTGCCAAATTAAGGGTCAAAGGCTGTGTTTGAATGTCGTTGTCAGAAAATAACTTAAACCTAGTCTTTTTTATGAATAGTATTTTAATAAAATAAATAAATAAATATTAAATATTATGGGACAAATTTACACAAATCGACCTAGGCCCACGGTAAGCTCAATAAGGCTTGTGTTATGGGTACTAGACGACGACATATATAATATATAGACATAGATAGATACTTACATACATAGAAAACATCCATAACTCAGGAAATATATGTGATAAACACACAAATAAACGCCCTTACCAGGATTCGAACCCGGGACCTCCTGCTTCGTAGGCAGGGTCACTACCGACTGGGCTAGGAGGCCGTTAACAGTACCTAAATATTGGTTTGCCTACTAATAATACCATCAGCATTTTTATGTGACTTGCAAATCTATGTCGATTCTGATTATGACTCCGCTCCAGCGTGAAGTATCGAGTTTCTATGATCTCCTATAACTAAATGCGTACGTTGCCTATACAGCAGTGTACTATACTTAACCATTAGTCACATGAACCAGATGTGCCAATAGAAGCACTGCAAAGAAAAAGAAGTCAGTAAGGACTGCGTGCAATTGGGTCATGGGACTCATGGGTCAAGGCTTCTGTCAAGGGTTGCGCGGCTGACCCGGTAGCTTTGCTTCTCTACTGGGGGCCCGGGAACTTTTACGCTTACCTTATTTTTTCTAAAAACATGTAATGTAATTAAAAGCTCATAAGGCATACAAAGAGCCGTTTATCTAAATAAATTAGTAACTATAAGTTTAGTTGCTTTGATACCTATACTTTACTGACTATTAACTATGTACGTACCTATGTTTTTGTGGTAGGTTGAATAACCTAACTTGACTATTAAAAATGTAAAAAAAAACCACGTTGCCCTTTTAGGAAGGGTCTAGCATGTTTAATGTACAATATTACATGCAAGTGGGTCCTTTTTAGGGTTCCGTAGCCAAAATGGCAAAAACGGAACCCTTACGTTTCGTAATGTCTGTCTGTCCCTCCGTCCGTCCGTATGACACAGCAATTTTACTCGGAAACCATATAACGTCTTAATATAAAAAAAATAAAAAATATTACCATATTGCACATCAATCGATAGACCTTTAAAAATAACATCGATGTTTGTCTGAACATTTTGTGATTAATTGAATATTTTCGTCTGTCTGTCTGTCTGTCTGTCAAGACCATTTTTCTCACGAACGAAATTTATATCAAATACTCAGGTCTACTGTCCCTTGGTGCTGTGAAAAAATCAAACTTCTATGCCAACGCAATCAAAAGGTGCAGCCGTTTATGCCGCAAAATTCCGCAAATTTTCGAAAATCGCATGGGATCAAAACCTACAGGGTACTTCCCGTGAACTCAGGATCTTGAAATTTGGTACGATGCAACGTCTTATAGCAAAGATACAGGAAAAATTGCGAAAACCATAAAGTTTTAGTTACTTACATCATATAATAAAAATATTTTTAATAATTAAAAAGTTTCTACCCCTATATACCAATAGATTTGTACGGAACCCTCGGTGCGCGAGTTCGACTCGCACTTGGCCGGTTTTTTCTACTTTAATATATCTCATACACGAAAATAATGAAACTGACTGGAGTTATCTAAAGTACCTACGGCTACGGACTTTAAGAGTAAGTCTTGTTCAAAATAGTTTGAACCGTATATGGCACAACAATTAACGTCCGTGACTGTACTTACATCCTGTAAACTTAAGGGGTACATTAGGCGCGAATATTATTAAATTCTAATTCACGGAAGAGAAAATGGTAAATTGGTACCCACTTCAACTAGGTGACAACATTTCCTTGAAATAAAAATTTCACCTCTGCAGATAAGTGTCATGATAAATCTAATAGCTGTCGCCTCCGAAGATGCCTGCTTCCAAAAATAGCCTCTCAGTAATCCGTGAATTCCATATAGCTTTAAATATAACAATATCTAACTGTTGTACCAAGTGCGACAGATTCATGTTGTCTCGACTTGACGACTTTTTTGTAGATAAATTGAACAATTCGTCCACCAAATGATATTGAAGTTATTCTTAATATTTTCTTATTAACTTACCTAATCTTCCCAGATTTTATTAAATAATTTAAAAAGTGTTGTAAATCGAATATTATATTAAATTCGTCTGTTTTAATCAGTTTCTATGTTAATATTTTAGATATAAATTCGGATTTGTTTGATGGGGAGTTTGACAGGCTGCTCGGGCGGGCACCGTGCGCGCGCAACCATCCGCCATCTTGAATTTTCTCCCCATGTCACAGGGAACTCGGCGGAGGTAACAGCTGTGAGTGCGTCTCACTGCTTAACCCTGACTCTTTTTTTAATATTAATAGTTTGAATATAAACGCACCGATAATTAACAAAATAAACAAACAAAACAACATTCCGCGAATATCGTGTTAGTAAGTGTGAAAAAAAACAAGTGAGTTACGACATAACATTAACATGTTATCGATTTTATATATTTCAATTCGCTGAAACTGTTAGTGCTGTGCTCCTGGTTATAATTGTTGCAGTTAGTTCATTATTGTAGAATATTTTATTAAGTGAGGAGAGTTGGACGAGTGAAAGAAAATCAATAAACGTTTGGTGATACAACGGATAGTGGGAAAGTTACAATAGCGAATTACCGTTACCCGAAATCGTACACAGCAATTCAAAAAATAATTTTATTTACGATTAGCTGCAGAACGAATCTAAGGTTTGTAATATGCTCTGAAACTCGTGTATATGTATTAGTAAGTAGGACTTTAGATGTGACATTTTTATTTTTTACTTTAATTATTTATGATAACATTCGTGCAACATGATTCGAATTATCCATACCCTTTCCAGTTGCTGCCACAAGAAAAAAACCATGATATTTCTACACATTTTTTTTATTCCCATGTTTTAAGACTACAAAGTGTATTGCAAGTTTAATTCAGTGTTCGTAAGATTGATAAGAATAGGTGAATATATACTTAGTTAGAATAATAAAAATACCAACACGATGATTCAAATGAATGGAAACTAACTAAACATTGTAATTTTTTATTACCGACGTCAGAAACAACCTGACGTCTGCACCATCTAAAATATTTACATAAAATACGGATAAATGAAAAAGGCTAAACAGAATCCCATTCTATTTATAGTTAGAACACGAGCAAGCTAATGTCTCCCTTCTTTTTAAGTGTTTATAGTTAGTGACAGAATTTTATAGCGCTAGTAGTGAAGACGTCCGGCTCTACTACAACCTACCCTACCTACCTACAAGCCGTTTGTAGCACTGAGTTTTTCGGAATTTATGTCGTTTCGGTGAAGGTAAACATCGTGAAGAAACCAGACCTAATTCCAATAAGACCCCCCCAGAGTTCCCCTCTGGAAAGTCAGTAAACCAATTCATGGGATTAGGTTGCCAAACGGACCCCAGGCTCAATTCAGCCATGGCAAAAGCCGGGACAAATGCTAGGAAAAAAGGGGGATGTTTTTTTTATCGTGTAACAGTGTTCACCTTGGATGATTGATGATTACTTGTTTCTATATCCTGTACGAGTATATGAATAATTTGATTCATATTTCAGTTATCTGTAGGTATCACTGGTCACACTCTTTTACATCGTTGTCATTGCCGTTATCAGCGGCATGATATGCATTGCCTCTGTATTATCTGATGGCCCTAAACAATAACTAAACATCAATTAAATGGGTCATATATAGAATAATCAATACGAAAAGACCCGTTCTTCATGATTCTTGAGATGACATGAATGTGTATGTAAGAGGTTTTGAAATCTATTTTGATCTGGGGGCATGGAAGTGCCCCCGCCAAATCGAGCATTTTTTTAAATATTTTGTTTTACTGCATTTTGTAAACGTACTGGTTCATATCGTTAGTTAATCATGCAGATATTACAAATATAATACATTTTAAGTGTCACATTTTTTAACCTAATAATTATGTAGGTTTTAGTAGAAAAAAATAATAGGTACCTACTAGGAAAATTGCGTGACTTCTGTTAAAATATTGTGCGAAAAAATATTATATTATCAGTCTTCCATCAAAAAAAAAACGGAAGGAGTCGTATTCTAACTTTAAAACACGTATAGACAGGATCCAACTTCAATACAACTCCAATGCATTAACTACGTAATACAGCTCGCCTAAACGTCTGAATCAGAAATATCCGAATTTGCTTGAACGCAACTCGAATGCAACTTCAATAGGACGTAGTTTAGCGAAAAGGATCCATCCTCAAAAATTTGTCATTGAAATGAATGGCTTACGGTATTGACATAAAGAATACATTTTATTGGCAGATTTTTGTGGACTGGATCCTTTTCCCTAAACTACGTCGGGTTGAAGATTGATTGATTATTTGTTGTGTGTTGGAGTTATTTTTGAGATAGATTGTGCTTTTAATGTATTGTTATGTATTTTAAAATTAGAATACGGCACAAGGTCGACCTATTTTTATTGTAATTGATTGAAATAAGAATTAAGAGCTATATATAATCAGCAGTTTAAATATAACTATAACATATTATCATAAATAATCCTTTTTTCACGACACAAAGTAAGAAATACGAGAAATACAAGTAAATAACAATATTGTAAAAGTAAAGGAAATTACTTATTAAATTTCCTATAAATGTATGGAAGGATAGTAGTTTAAATACCAGTAAAAACAAAAATCAATACTTACAGTTAACGGAATGCTTCGTTTATTGCCAAAATAGACTGTTCCCATATCGGAAAGGATGTGACGACACTTTTTATTATCTGCGATTCTGTTTAACACAATACATTTTCACTTATATCTAGCACGCGTTTACACTACTCTAGTCCTTGTATACATGTAGTAGATATGTTTTTTCCACAACGCATATGGCAGATAAGTCGTTTTGTTTGTAACAAAAAAATGTTCAGCCGATGTGGGCTTATATGAATGTTAATGCTACGGATAATAAAGTTGCGTTTTACTTAATGACGGCTTTGTCTGTGTATTGGTAACGGGTTATGTTCAGGAGTTGTTTAGTAGGACATAAACAGTTGAAGTGGCGATACAAGTGAACATTTGGTATAATGTATGCGAAAATTATTGACGAACATGAAATTGTTGGTGGAGAGGTACCTACTCTTTTGACATTTCTGTATAGTTAATGATAAATGTAGTTTGAACAAACTTTAGTGTGCTTTAGTGCTGGCTTCTACTCTAAAAATACGTCGGCTGCTCACTAAAACTCACTTAAAAACTTTTTTTTTTTAATGAAGCCGATGAAGCCAAAAAAAACGTTCCTTTTTATTAATACTTCCTAAAACTGGAGTAGGTAACTTATCCTCCTGAAAACTGGTACTTATTCAAAATATTGTAATTTTTCTGTTTGGCCCTATAGTTGACTGGTAAAGAATGCCTCTTTCAAATTTACCTCTGTCAAATTACCAGAGTTAAAACTTAATTGGGTCCTAAATAATTTACTACGTAAATATAGGTCATGCGGATATTAGACAAGTGTTAGATTCATCAACGAAATTTTGTTGTTCATTTAACAAAACTACTTATTTTCTTTCGAGTTTCTATCAAGGTTTTACCTTTTCAGATGGCCGGTGGCGGAGATCCAAAATGGCAGAAAGACGCGTCCGATCAGAATTTCGACTACATGTTCAAACTACTTATCATTGGAAACAGTTCTGTAGGAAAAACCAGGTAAGTGTTACTTGTGATGTCTTGAAACCATTAGAAAAGTAAATATAAGTATTATATTTTGGTTTTAGTTTTTTTTTAGCAATTATCCGAAACATGTATGGCACAGCTATTGAAAAACATCACTTCAATATGCTCTTATGTAATTTTTTCAAGTATAGGTGGGTACAAATTAGGTTACGTTTGTAATTAGAATCGATTAACTCTTTGTGCGACCATTACCTAAACATCTAATAAAACGCGTATTTCAATACAGAACAAAACCGACGACAAAATATTTCAGCATGTCAGTCATCAGCCGTTAAGAACTGTCATTAGCATAAGCAGCTAAACAAGTGAGGTGTTCCAAATAATCTTGGTACGGCTAGGTATATATTTTAACGAGTGTAAGAGCGTGTAAAGGTTAATGAACACCTAAATATTCTAATCTGCTGCTGTATACCTCCATTTACCTCCCATAGACCATCTATCTCATTTAAAATTGCGCGTCATTTGTTTTCACTCTTTTTCCAGCTTTCTATTCCGTTACGCGGATGATTCATTCACATCAGCCTTCGTATCGACGGTGGGGATTGACTTCAAGGTGAAGACGGTATTTCGCCATGACAAACGCGTTAAACTTCAGATATGGGTAAGTTAGATTGCATGGCACAATTAATGGACTTTTCGTGGATAAGTTAAGATGAATGATCAGTTAAGGGGATGACAACAGCTAAATTCCATCACTATCTTTTTCAGCGCGAGTGAAAGAGAAACACTGTGTTACGATTAGTATGGGAGCTTATTGCAAATTTTGCAAAATGATGAATTAAAAAAAACTATCCTTTAATTGAGAAATATAAAACAACGAAGTTTTTAGTATTCGTGCGGTGGAATTTTGTCCTTAGTTACAGACGTATAAGTCAAGAAACTAAAGACATACGACTGTTTAAAGCAAATTTTAAGATGTAACTTTGGAATTATTTTCTATCGAGCCGATTTCGTCCAATCGTGTATCGGAATTAACGAAGTTCTTCGAAATATAACGAATAATAACTTTTTTGTGACTTTCCCAAGACAAGTAGTTATAGCTAAAAAACTGTTTAAGTAAGTACGAGTATTAGTCAATTTGAAGGTCATCGCGTGTTGTCAGCCTCTTAAAAGTATTGCTGCTAAAAAGGATAGTATGATTGCCTGTGACATTTGCACAATATAATATACTGTTGTTTATCTGATAAACAGACCCAATGAAGAAATTAGTAATTACATAAAATGTGGTATATAAAATCAGCAGATTCTTTATGATCTGCACATTAGGTATGCTGTAAACGTGTAGGAATATGTATGTGTTTAAATAGTTTTAGGCACCCTAACTGACAAGCTAGGTACCTAACTACCTCTTGTAGTACAACATGCACTCAAAGTTACTACTCTGAGTGCATGCCATACCACGACAAAGAATAAGATATCTACAAGAGGTAGGTAGGTACCTAGGTAACTGACAAGTTAGGGTGTCTAAAACTATTTAAATCTATGCGTCTTAAATATTTTTACACCATATATTTAAAGTGGAACGTAGATGACATGATATTCTAAGAAAGTAAACGAACTTTCATGGAAGTAAAAGTAGCATGGCAAATTATTTTGGACAAGATACAATATCAGGCAAAATTTTCTTGTATATTACAAAATATATTATTAATTTCCAGGACACTGCAGGACAGGAGCGCTATCGAACCATCACGACAGCATACTACCGGGGGGCCATGGGTTTCATTCTCATGTACGACATAACCAACGAGGAGAGTTTCAACAGTGTGCAAGATTGGTAAGTCACTATTATCTGCTTTGACACAATAAAAATATTTTCAGTTTTATTAAAATCAATCATGCTTTTTGATCGAGTCTCTATTTAAAAAGTTTCAAGATAGTGATTAGTTGATTACATTCGATGAAGCACAACATTTGTGTTTTTAGGGTTCCGTACCTCAAAAGGAAAAAAAAAGAACCCTCATAAGACCACTTTAACCTTCCGTCTGTCCGTCTATCTGTCAAGACCCTTTTTCTCAGAAATACGTGGAGGTATCAAGTTGAAATTAACATCAAATACTAGTCTGCGATCCCTTGAAGCTGTAATAAAAATCAAGCTTGTAAGTCAACGCCATTTAAGCATTATTTTCTAACACGCAGGGGAATCAAATTAAATAGAAGACTTCCCATTTGTAAAGGAAATCATCTGAAAATTTATCGTTCCATCACAAAAAAAGATACTACCTGTTACAGGAACGTTTGGTGACTTTTAAAATTGTGTGATGTATAAAACCCTCAAGGCGCGAGGCCGACTCGCACTTGGCAATTTTTTTAAACACTTCAACGGTGTTCAGAAGTTTCCTCTTCCTGAATTCTGAATTATCACGGTCGGAAAGGATTTATCGCAACATCTGTACTAAACTAATATATTACATGTTCGATTATAGTCAACGAAGTTTCAAAAATAACTGGTTATTTAAATACCTTTTTTAATTTTCAGGGTGACACAAATAAAGACGTACTCATGGGATAACGCGCAAGTCATCCTGGTGGGGAACAAGTGCGACATGGAGGAGGAGCGTGTGGTGAGCGCAGAGCGTGGACGGCAGCTGGCTGAGCAACTCGGTGTTGAGTTCTACGAAACCAGTGCTAAGGAGAACATCAATGTTAAGGTAACAGAAACGCTTTTAGTTGACCATCGGTGGATCAGAGGAGTCTGTGGTGAGCGCGGAGTGTGAGGCAGCTGGCTAAGTAACTCCGTGTCAAATTCAACGAGACCAGTGCTAAAGAGAATATCAATGTTAAGGTAACAGAAACGCTTTTAGTTGACCATCGGTGGATCAGAGGAGTCTGTGGTAAGCGCGGAGTATGAGGCAGCTGGATAAGTAACTCAGTGTCAAATTCACCGAGAGCAGTGCGAAAGAGAATATCAATGTTAAGGTAACAGAAACGCCTTTAGTTGACCATCGGTGGATCAAAGGAGTCTGTGGTAAGCGCGGAGTATGAGGCTGCTGGCTAAGTAACTCAGTGTCAAATTCCCCGAGAGCAGTGCGAAAGAGAATATCAATGTTAAGGTAACAGAAACGCCTTTATTTGACCATCGGTGGATCAGAGGAGTCTGTGGTGAGCGCGGAGTATGAGGCAGCTGGCTAAGTAACCCAGTGTCAAATTCAACGAGACCAATGCTAAAGAGAACATCAATTTTAAGGTATCAGGGACTCTTTTAGTTGACCATCGGTGGATCGGATGAGGAGCGTGTAGCGAGCGCAGAGCGGGGACGGCAGCTGGCTGAGAAACTCGATCTCGAGTCCTAATAGATCAGTGCTAACAGGTCATCCATGTTAGTACTACACTGCTCCGTGTATTCGATATCCAGTTTAGAATTGTATGAATAATAAGAAACATATTTTTCGCAACTGAACTGAGTGGAAGATATACCATTGACTACTACAGACTGTTTTAACTAAAATAATCTGTAAATTATTACCCTCTATGTGTCTTGAAAACTAAGCAGAAAGCATAGGTTTATTTCCAACATCACTAAATGTGTTGGAAGTTTTTATACTTAATTCAAATATTGCATATTTAACATCTTGTTTTTCACATTATAAACTTATTTTCCAGTCTGTATTTGAGCGCTTGGTGGACATAATCTGCGATAAAATGTCAGAAAGCCTGGACTCGGAGCCAGCCATGCTCGCCGGCGGCGCCCGCGGTCAGCGCCTCACGGAGCAGCCGCAAGGGAACACGAGCACCAACTGCAATTGTTAATGTACTGTCAATTTTATGGCCATGGCTTGTGGAGCTGTTGATTCTGTAGCGTTAGCACTCGTGGTAGACGCAGTGAATGTGACGTAAGTCGAAATAAGTATTGCACACATTCAAAGTACTCAGACATTAAATAGTCTGATGACCGATTCGTTTTTCTGACAAGACGAATATTTGTTCAGACGGCCTCTGGAAGTTATCGATCCAAATAAATATTATTTAACTTCCATTTGCTAAATATTATTTTGCAAAATTTAAAATAATGCTATTTATATCGACTTTGTTATTTATCACTTGCTCTTATGAATGCGATAGCAAAATATTTATAAGTAAAAAACAGAAGTATATATTTACGGATTTTCGTCTCATCGAGAGTTGCATATACTGCTACGAGTGCTTTGTTCGCTGAGTTCTGAAAAGCAAAACCTTAAAAGTAAATCACAAATAAGAGGAGAGATTATAACAGCTTAGTTAATTTAAAAAATTAAATGTTATACATTTCTGTATTCCTAAATTGAAATAGATAACCCCCAACAGTTCCATAATATAATTGTGATGTTTTAACCACTGCATAAATAATTTGTCACACGACATTTAAAATTTTACCACTTACAAGTACTATAGAATTAACACTTATTTGAACGAAAAATTATTACAAATGTTAAAACTTATGTGTATCTATATAATATTATTGATTATTCTATAGGTGTTAGGTAGCTATATTATATCTATTGCGAGCTGGAGTAGGGATCTGATACTTCTTATAGCTTAGTTGTTAATCGCCTGATTCCCTTGAATTAGTTTTGCTCTGGTTGAATACCTATATACTAGCTAGCTATTTGTGTTTAGCTTGAATTCAATGTTATGTAAGCGTAAAGCGGAGTAATGGTTTTAATGAAATTAAAAATAAACAACGAGAATAAAACAATTAGGCTTTTTAGTTACGGTGTTCTATTTTACGTCAGTTGCTGATTTCCTACCCGCTTGGTGGCTAAACAGATGCCGTATTCTAATTTTAAAATACATAAAAACACAATCTATCTTAACATAACTTCAACACATAACAAATAATCAACCAATATTGAAGGTGTATTGGAGTTGCATCGGAATAATTTTTAAGCTAATTCTGATATTGCTGATTAAGGCGCTAGCTGTATTGCGCTGTTAATGCATTGGAGTTGTATTAAAGTTGGATCGTATTTAAACTTGTTTTAAGGTTAGAATACGGCCCCAGGCTCTCTGTGTGTAGCAGATTTCCGCTGCAAAGCGGGAAAACACTGGAATCGGCTACGAGAGTAGCACGTAGCGAACTGCGGTACGAAAAGTGTTAATTAAATGTTGGATTCGTCAAGTAATTGAATAATAGGTATAATGATTTACACTCTATGGATGAGGTGTTTACCTTTACTAGCTGCTTAAATAAGATGTTTGAACTTAATTGATTTCTCTTTCTCTGCGGATTGATTTTCTTGAAAATAGCCCAATAACTGCTATTATGCGAATACTTTGAAGAAAATCTATGAACCTACATTTAATCTTATTTGGGTAGGAAAAGGAGATGGTTCATTCATAGGGAACTAACTATATTCTTGGAAACAAATTTAACCCAATATTGACACTTTTTGCATCCAATATTTAGCAAATGTTCGGTAACATATATTCAAATCCGCCAGTAATATGCTTGTTTTATCGTCGAATTGATTTGGAGCTACGACTTTTATATACCGATCTAGTTCAAATATTAAGTATATATTTTATAAGTAGCTAAATTAGTTGTTGACTTTGTTGTAGTTAAAAATGATTTTGGCCTGCTATCTAATCGGAAGTCACCCGATTGACATACTACTTGTACTTAGAATTTCACGTTGTAAATACGTTAACCAGTGTATAAAATTACTGTATAGTATTATATCTACGTACTATATAAATCTGTTTGTATTCTTGTTACTACGCTATGTTAATAATAACTATAGGTGTTTATTTAACCAATATCGTTAGAATAAGGCATTTTAATTGTGTCATTTAATTTCATTGCATAATTTACATTTATAGTTAAAACCGTCTATAACGACTGTTTTTATATGAATAAATAAAAAGTATTCGACACGGAAGCTATAACGAACTGCTGGCTCCATAAGACTTGCGAGTAATAATTCACATAATAAATAACAATATAATTCATAGCCCTAAATTATATTACAAAGTATTGTACTAGTTTATACAACGCACATTGGCTCGGTTCCGTAAGTATCTCTATTTCTGCGAGCTTGTGCGTATTGGTTAAATATTACATTAACTTTTTAGTTTCGCTTGTAACTACGTTGTCACAAAACTTACGTAACTACTCATGTTGTCGTTATGGGCGGACCCCACAGTATTTTGTAGGTATATGTATTTGGCGTGTTTCCCTCACGTGAAAATTACAACTAGGTGTATCTGTAGACGACATAGACAATACGATTTATATCAAATTCTGTTGAAACATGAGCACATTTATTTATTAAGATACTAATTTTGTATTGTTTCGATTTTTATTAAGAATGTATCTTCAAGTTTTTTTGATGTGGTACAACTGAACTATTAGAAATACGTACGTACCTATTTCATTAGATGTCTATTTCGATTACTTGAACATACAGCTCTATTTTATTAAAAACTACATACGACGTCGCCAAATTATTGAGAAGTCTATATGTATATGAACGGAATTACCTAAATGTATAAACAATTATAATAATTAACGCGCATTATAAAATCTCATCTTATGATTCTTATAAATTATCAATAATTACAAAAAATATGTTTCTTTACAAAATTTAGTGTCCTATTTAAGCACCTCAGTTTCAAAAGTCTGCATGTGTCAATTTGACTTAATTAATTACCAGCAACCTACAACGGGGAACGTTAGATAAAGAGATCTAAAGCAGATTTAAGAGGGAAATACCTTTTTTCGACCGGCTGCATAGCGTGACATTGCTCAGAAAACTAGTGAGTATTTCTAATTTTAACTGGCAAGGGACAATTGTCGGCCTTTATGAATTTAATGAGAATAAACTCGCAAAGAGCTCAGATAGGGCTGACAAAATAAATCTCTTAACGATACACTGAAAATAATTATCTGTAAAGTTAATAAATTGTAATCTGCACCGATAAAATTATACTATGGAAACACAATCATCCCAAAAAATGGCCCTACAATAGTACCGCTAGAACGACTCGTGCGGTACTTTCTCTGACAGTCTTATTACTGTATAAGACTGGCTGGTTGCAGATTTTCACGAGCCATATTTTCCATAACTCTTATTTTAATCTATACCTCCTTTATATTGTTGCTCGAAGTTAATAAATGTAAGGTTTTAAATCTGATTTATACGCGTTGTCGCTGCGTAGCGCGGCCGGTGGTAACGGGCTTGATTTAACAGTAGACTAGGGCTTCCAATACAGAGTTTTTTTATGGGCAATACCGGGATACCGGGATCGCTCATATAAAAAATCCCGGGATTGCAAGCCTTACAGTAGAGGTATCGTATCTAGCAGTGTGTGTGTGTGTAAGTCCTGTAGCAGGGCGTGAAAGAGGCATATCGTAGTGACGGGCTTTAGTAGATTGTGTTAATTAGCAACTAATATTTAAACCATATATTTTAATTACCTTTAAGTATTATTTGCAGATTATATAAACTTTGTGAACGTCTTTTCTAAGTTTTATCACACAAACTTTGGCTCGACGGGCTGCAGGAAAGAATTAACTAGTAGTATTCGTAATTGTATGTAATATAATATTTGTTGTGTGTTAAAGGAATTATTTAAAGATACACCCGTGTAAAAGAATCACGAATATAAATATATAAATTATTAAATATCCAGATGTTTCTGTGATTCTTTATTTTTATATACAGGCGGAATCGCTTTTGGTAAGCAAACACCCTTTTCAACAGAGTTTAATTAATCCTTAATAGTAATTCGAAGGTTTGAAATAAATACACGAGAACTGGCGCCGAATGTTTATGAAAATGTTGACATTGTAATACAAATCTCGCGCCAGCTTTCATGAATAAAGGATAGAGAAAACGAGTCACTTTGTATTTGTTGTAACACGTTTCCATTGTCCTAGAGTATAAATAGTTAAAAATAGCTTGAAAAGTTCCGCTCCATTAAGAGAGGATGTATTGAGAACCGTTCGCGCTGGCTGGCGCGTCGATTCGATTAGCCCTGACACAAACCTGAGTGACACTTCTATGTAGCTACATAAAATACGAACCTATTACTTTTAGTCACAGACACTTGGATCTGAATCTGAATAACCAGATTCTGTTACTTTAACGGAACTAGGTCGCAAGTGCGATCGATTGTGTCAAGGGTGCTCGGGAGGCTGAAGTCTTGTTAGAAGTCTATTAACACTACGCAGATAAGCTACGAGCTCACTGTAGCTTATATTGCTTTGCATTTGCTTTGTAGACATTATGTAGCAATTTTCAAATCATTCGTACTGAAAAAAAATACCACAAAATTTCTCATAGGTAAGAATAAAAGTAAGCATGTAAGATACACTGAAATCCAAATATGTAATGATTTTAATTGTAAGTCAGGAACCAATATTTTAAATTCGGTACCTAATCGATCGCGATCACATTCATGTAGCGGTTACATGAATTTTTTTTTTCATACCTAATTTAAACATAACCTAACAAAAAAGTTAAAAATACGATTTTATTGGATTTCGTTATCACTTATCACACTACCAAATGTGTACTTATTCTAAAAAGTATAAAACCTTTTTCTCAAGTAAATAACATCCATAAAAAGTAAAGACTTGACGTACATATATCTACTTGCCTGCAATAAAATTAGGGTGTCCATATATCCAGTAGCTATTAATTTTAAAAATATCAATTAACTGTAATTAGTTAGATGGTGAAGCAAATTTCATATTATCTAGCCCATTGAATTTTGATTAGGTTGGTAACTAATATTTTTCAACCAATAACAATCAAATGAGTAAGCCAAAAGTACATCAATTTTATAATTGTTACTTTTTTATAGAAATATTGGAAACTGAGAACCGTTCGCGCTGGCTGGCGCGTCGATTCGATTAGCCCTGACACAAACCTGAGTGACACTTCTATGTAGCTACATAAAATACGAACCTATTACTTTTAGTCACAGACACTTGGATCTGAATCTGAATAACCAGATTCTGTTACTTTAACGGAACTAGGTCGCAAGTGCGATCGATTGTGTCAAGGGTGCTCGGGAGGCTGAAGTCTTGTTAGAAGTCTATTAACACTACGCAGATAAGCTACGAGCTCACTGTAGCTTATATTGCTTTGCATTTGCTTTGTAGACATTATGTAGCAATTTTCAAATCATTCGTACTGAAAAAAAATACCACAAAATTTCTCATAGGTAAGAATAAAAGTAAGCATGTAAGATACACTGAAATCCAAATATGTAATGATTTTAATTGTAAGTCAGGAACCAATATTTTAAATTCGGTACCTAATCGATCGCGATCACATTCATGTAGCGGTTACATGAATTTTTTTTTTCATACCTAATTTAAACATAACCTAACAAAAAAGTTAAAAATACGATTTTATTGGATTTCGTTATCACTTATCACACTACCAAATGTGTACTTATTCTAAAAAGTATAAAACCTTTTTCTCAAGTAAATAACATCCATAAAAAGTAAAGACTTGACGTACATATATCTACTTGCCTGCAATAAAATTAGGGTGTCCATATATCCAGTAGCTATTAATTTTAAAAATATCAATTAACTGTAATTAGTTAGATGGTGAAGCAAATTTCATATTATCTAGCCCATTGAATTTTGATTAGGTTGGTAACTAATATTTTTCAACCAATAACAATCAAATGAGTAAGCCAAAAGTACATCAATTTTATAATTGTTACTTTTTTATAGAAATATTGGAAACTGGTTGTGTTTATCCATATTATCAGTGGCACATTTGTAACTTATATGTAATTATAAGGTGCTTACTAGCGCCATCTGGCAGGAATGGCCTTTAACTTTAATCCCGTCTAATGGCGCGAGAATGGCTCTGTTAACACAGTGATAGTCATGGCTTCCAAGGGAGATAATATAGTACAATATTTGTGAAAAAGATGTCGTGAAAGTCAAATAAAATGTATAAACAAAAAAAACATGCTAGAAGCTTATAAGATCTTCATCTCAAAGCGGGAAGTCCACTGATAAGGCAAATCAACGACCTGGAAAAGATCCCTGCAACCAACAGAACTGGTGTGGCTTTGGTCCAGAAGTTGTCCTAGGTGACATGATAATTATGATAATGATAATTCACTCATTATGACCTTTTATTTTAATACTTTCCTAATGGCTAAACTACTCTTAATTAAACGTCAAAACGATTTAAGGGTTCCGTAGGTACCATGTTGGTGATAAAGGAACCCTATATCGAACCCTAAGGCGCGACTAATATGTCTGCCTGTCGGTCTGTATAGTTTTAAAGTTATTCAAGAAAAAAGGGCGAAATTTTTCCTCACACCCCTTCTTTATCCCGGAAACTGTTGGGCCTATAATAAAAAAAATACAGAAAATCGTGATTAGGTACATTACAGGAAAATAATAAGAAGTCTACGGTCGAGCGTAAGTCGGCCTTTAAAAAATCATAGTAAGTAAACATTGTGTGATATACGTGGCCGGTTTCTTTCTATGAAAAAAGAAAATGAAAATGAAAAATATATTTATTAAAGATAAGTACACACACTACTTACAACAAAATACACGTATTTGGATCACTTATACATTGACCTGTGTAGTAGTAAACTTATCTTAAACATGGTAAGCAATCTCGGTATCGGTGGTCACCGCACTAGGCAAAGCCTGTATCACGGAGGCCAGCTCACAACGAGTTACAGAAAAGATGTGGTCGGTAAAAATACTATAAGAATATCAATAACATTTAAATAGGTTACCTAAAGTTCATTTAAATTGACGAGGTGGAAACTATTTAATTTAAATATTAAATAACATACATTCATTCAACAGGAGTTCGAATTGCAACAAACAAAACAAAGTGTGATCCAATTCAATTTAAACAAGAAAAGCAATGTAGATAAGGTCTAAACAATTGATCAAAATTTTAATAAGTTTAGCGAGAGCCAGACACAAATTAATAATATATTGGGTTTTTACTTAAGTAACTCTTGCGTGTCATCATATGACAGACCAGCTAACCAACTGTGCAACAGCCTTTTCGCCTCGTAAACTGAGCTATTATTTACGAGACATTTCTTTACGACCCTATTGTAGACAGAACTAGATATAAATGGGTCTAATCGGGTAGCAAAAAAGCTTTGCACTTCTGGTATTTGTGTGCGATAAACCCTTTTTTGCAACATTAGTTCATAGTCGTTGGATGCTAATACAAGGCTATGTTTTCCCAAGAATACCTTTGAAATGAATAGTTGACGCACCGTTAGCACCTCGGCATCTTGATAGAGACAAACTGTCGGGTATCTAAATGGTCTCTTCAGCATTGTTTTGAGCACTCCACGTTGGGCTCTTTCAGCTTCAATCAGCACTGTTTTCGCAGCACTACCCCAGCTAGAATTGCAGTAAGTTAAAAGGGACTGACACAACGCATAATAAACTGTTTTAAGTGTCAGTACCTATGTTAGCTGCATTTCGGAGAAGTCGCATAATGCGACAGATTTTCCTTACTCGTCCTGACAAGGCGGATATATGTTGTTTAAAATTAAGGTTTTTGTCAACGAATACTCCTATAATTTCAGAGAGTCTGCTCTAGATATGATAGCACATCTACAGTTGACAGAGTTATTTCCGCATGTGTGCACTTTCATATTATGTTCAGTGGGAGGTGAGGAGACGAGAGTATTATAAAAACATACATATTTGGTCTTGTTGGTATTGAGAGTTAAGAGGTTTCTTTGTAGCCAGTCAGCTACCTGCGTCATTCCCAGTTCTGCGTTCGTGAAGGCGTCGCTCCATGTAGGTCCATGGAATATAATTGCGGTGTCGTCTGCGTAGCAGATGACATCTGCGTTTGTAAGAGAAATGTTATGCAGATCGTTCATATCTATACATATAATAAAGCTGAAGAGGGTCGAAAGTCTATACATATTCGAAAAAAAGTTGGCTGGGGATACTTAGAATCGATAACAGAACACGTTCCACCAATTTTTAGAATTTTTGTCTGTTTATCTGTTTGTCTGTTTATTTGACCCCGCATCACGTGAAAACGGCTGAACGGCTTTTAATGAAATTTTGTATAGATAATTTGAGTCCCGGGAAAGGACAAAGAATAGTTTTCACCCCGAAAATCAACCCTGGAGGGGGTGAAAAAGGGGTTGAAAATTTGTATGGATTTTTTTTATAGAAATTAGTATAGAGATAGTCTGAGTCCCGAGAAACGACAGAATAGTGTTCATCCCGAAAATAAACCCTTGTAAGGTGGAAAAGGGGGTTGGAAGTTGGTATGTGGATTTTTTCACCGCTGAACTGATAAAGATGAAATTTGGTATAGAGATAGTATGGGTCTCAAAAAAGGGCAAAGCATAGTTTTCACCCCGAAAATCAACCTTAAAGGGGTGAAATTTGTATAGGGAATTATTAACCGCAGAATCGATTAAGATAAAATTTGGTATGGAGATAATTTGAGCTCTGGAAAAGGAAATAAAATAGTTTTATCTCAGAAATTATCCCTTAAGCGAATGCAAAAGGGGTGGAAGTTTACATGGGGAAGAAACAACCAATAACCGCTGTACGTATTTAGATGAAATTTGGTATTGAAATAGATTGTAATTTTTTGGTCAAGGTGTTCATATTTATAACAAGTTACCCGTCGATGCTTTAAATTTACCTTTACCCGCTCTTAAGAAATATTTGAAAATGTCATTAATGTCAAAGTGTTATTGCAGGTTCGAGGACTTATATAACGGACAAAAGTGCATGGCCCAAACCAGAAACTACTACAAACTCATTTAACATTTATAGGACACCGTTTAAGTAGGAAAACATATCAAACGTTTTGTGAAGCAGTCAGATTAAGATTTATTTTTCCTTATAATTAAACAATAAGTACATTATCTGTCTCTCAAGCTGTTTTGATATGTCTTGAAGAACTACGCATTATTTTGTATCTTTAAGATCTAATAATTTATTACTGTTTTGAAAAAAATAAGTCCCGTCGAGTTTCTTTTCGGTCATAACATAATACTGTAATATGTATAGACTTTCGACCCTCTTCAGCTTTATTATATGTATAGATAGATTTTTGGACCTAAGATTCTAAAGTAAGAGGGGGGGGGGGGCTTTTTTGAAGATGAAACTATCCTTTGTCCTTTCTCGAGACCCATACTATCTCTATACCAATTTTCATCTAAATCAGTTCAGCGGTAAAAAATTCTCATACGAACTTCCAACCCCCTTTTTACCTCCACAAGGGTTTGAAAATTATCCTTTGACGTTTCTGGAGACTCAAATTATCTCCATACTCATTTCTATCTAAATCGTATCAGCGGTTAAAAATTCTCCATACAAACTTTCAACCCCATTTTCACCCCCGCCAGGGTTGATTTTCCGGATTAAAACTATATATTATCCTTTCCCAGGACTCAAACTATCTCTATACAAAATTTCATCAAAATCCGTCCAGCCGTTTTCACGTGATGCGCGGTCAAATAAACAGACAAACAGATAAACAGACAAACAGATAAACAGATAAACAGACAAAAATTCTAAAAATTGTTGGAACGTGTTCTGTTATCGATTCTAAGTATCACCAGCCAACTTTTTTTCGATTATCTTCCATGTACAGACTTTCGACCCTCTTCAGCTTTATTATATGTATAGAAGATGATAATTCACTCATTATGCCTTTTATTTTAATACTTTCCTAATGGCTCAACTACTCTTAATTAAACGTCAAAACAATTTAAGGGTTCCGTAGGTACCATGTTGGTGATAAAGGAACCCTATATCGAACCCTAAGGCGCGACTAATATGTCTGCCTGTCGGTCTGTATAGTTTTAAATTCATTTATCCCGGAAACTGTTGGGCCTATAATAAAAAAAATACAGAAAATCGTGATTAGGTACATTACAGGAAAATAATAAGAAGGTTACGGTCGAGCGTAAGTCGGCCTTTAAAAATCATAGTAAGTAAACATTGTGTGATATACGTCGCCGGTTTCTTTCTATGAAAAAAGAAAATGAAAATGAAAAATATATTTATTAAAGATAAGTACACACACTACTTACAACAAAATACACGTATTTGGATCACTTATACATTGACTTGTGTAGTAAACTTATCTTAAACATGGTAAGCAATCTCGGTATCGGTGGTCACCGCACTAGGCAAAGCCTGTATCACGGAGGCCAGCTCACAACGAGTTACAGAAAAGATGTGATCGATTCTAAGTGTCCCCAGCCAACTTTTTTTCGATTATCTTCCATGTACAGACTTCCGACCCTCTTCAGCTTTATTATATGTATAGATATGAACGATCTGCATAACATTTCTCTTACAAACGCAGATGTCATCTGCTACGCAGACGACACTGCAATTATATTCCATGGACCTACATGGAGCGACGCCTTCACGAACGCAGAACTGGGAATGACGCAGGTAGCTGACTGGCTACAAAGAAACCTCTTAACTCTCAATACCAACAAGACCAAATATGTATGTTTTTATAAAACTCTCGTCTCCTCACCGCCCACTGAACATAATATGAAAGTGCACACATGCGGAAATAACTCTGTCAACTGTACATGTGCTATCATATCTAGAGTAGACTCTCTGACATATTTAGGAGTATTCATTGACAAAAACCTTAATTTTAAACAACATATATCCGCCTTGTCAGGACGAGTAAGGAAAATTTGTCGCATTTTGCGACTTCTCCGAAATGCAGCTAACATAGGTACTGACACTTAAAACAGTTTATTATGCGTTGTGTCAGTCCCTAGTAGTAATTCTAGCTGGGGTAGTGCTGCGAAAATAGTGCTGATTGAAGCTGAAAGAGCCCAACGTGGAGTGCTCAAAACAATGCTGAAGAGACCATTTAGATACCCGACAGTTTGTCTCTATCAAGATGCCGAGGTGCTAACGGTGCGTCAACTATTCATTTCAAAGGTATTCTTGGGAAAACATAGCCTTGTATTAGCATCCAACGACTATGAACTAATGTTGCAAAAAAGGGTTTATCGCACACAAATACCAGAAGTGCAAAGCTTTTTTGCTACCCGATTCGACCCATTTATATCTAGTTCTGTCTACAATAGGGTCGTAAAGAAATGTCTCGTAAAGAATAGCTCAGTTTACGAGGCGAAAAGGCTGTTGCACAGTTGGTTAGCTGGTCTGTCATATCATGAAACGAAAGAGTTACTTAAGTAAAAACCCAAAATATTGTTAATTTGTGTCTGGCTCTCGCTAAACTTATTAAAATTTTGATCAATTATTTAGACCTTATCTACATTGCTTTTCTTGTTTAAATTGAATTGGATCACACTTTGTTTTGTTTGTATGTGAATTCGAACTCCTGTTGAATGAATGTATGTTATTTAGTATTTAAATTAAATAGTTTCCACCTCATCAATTTAAATGAACTTAATTTAGGTATCCTTTTTAAATGTTATTAATATTCTTATAGTATTTTTACCGACCACATCGTTTCTGTAACTCGTTGTGAGCTGGCCTCCGTGATACAGGCTTTGCCTAGTGCGGTGACCACCGATACCGAGATTGCTTACCATGTTTAAGATAAGTTTACTACACAAGTCAATGTATGTGATCCAAATACGTGTATTTTGTTGTAAGTAGTGTGTGTATGAGATATGTTGATAGTTGGAGGGTCGAAATGGAGTATTTAAGTAAAACCAGACATTATCGAAGATGTGTTGTATTGTCGGTATCACGTATATAAGAGTGTTAACAAAACTAAACATACCTTATTTATACCTAGTCGGTCCATAAGTTCTGTCACAAGGGTTTTAAGTGATAAAATATAATACAAAGCTTTTATTTAAAAAAAATTGACCTGATTAGAAAGCATATTTCATACAGATTAAAATATAATATGATTAACTTATAATCAAGATCGCGTATTTTATAGATCCTTGTAAACTTGAAGATTGTTGTCAGTCCAAAACACGCCGATGATTTATGAAAATTGTACTTCACAAAAATTGGTTTAGATCATTTTTATAGTTGTCCAGAGTTACAAATTGTTATTTTTATGAAAGTAGATGATTAAGGCATATTTAAAAACCAATATTTAGTTGACTTACAAGTCTGGGCTTCAGCTATTCTTCTCCTGAACCTCAACGTATTTTTCAGTTTTGAGCAAAACACGATGATTTTGATGCCATACATCAAGGTAGTCTTCCAAAATTGCGTATACTAGCCTTCTTGTCAGTCAGGCCCATGTTAATTATATATTAAAATGAAGGTTAAAGATCAAGCTAATGCAGTATGCAAGACTGAAGCCTCTTAAAATTGAATAAAAATAATGATGGTCAAAATCAACTCGAACAGGGCGCGTGTTTTTGACGTGGTTTTTTATTCCGCTTTTTCGAATGTTACAGGGAATTGTGTAAAACTGCCACAACTATTTGCCTTAAATAATATCGTAAATTAATCAGTATTAAATAGGCTTTTTAATCATATATTGAAATAGTAAGCAACCTCTAACAGTTCGTATTTTACCAGTCCAAACCCTAGTGACAGAACTTATGAAGCGACTAAGTATGTTATTATTGCTTACATGCTATTTTATTCAACCACGTGTGTCACATTATGTCGCAGGCAGTAACGTGAAGTTACTGTTAATATGTTAGTTAGGGATATACTACATCTCCCCCGGAAAGTTACCCTTCACCCCCACAAAGGAAGAAAAAAAAATGTGACATACGCAGTTGCATTTACATTTTTTTTTAAATACTATGTTATATTATATAATAATTGCTAAAGATTAATAGTTTTAAAGTACAGCTTAGTGTTATTCTTATGAGTTATATAAATCTGGTTATTCTTAGAAATCTTAACATTAGGTGACATATCCTCTATTACTTCATAAGGTCCATTATATACACAATCTAATTTATTACCTACTTGGTTTTTTAAAAGTACTAAATCTCCTGGTATATATTGTACAGAATTCATTTTCTTATCATACATAAATTTTCTACTATATTTTCTTGACAATAAATTATTTCTAGCTTCTGACTGTGCTCTTTGTAACCTATACTTAAATTCTTTAGGATAATCGTCATAATTATAGAGAGGGTCGACAGAAGAATAGTAGTTTATGTAACTGTTACGTAATAAGGGTCCTTAAAACATGAGTGTGGTTTTATGAAATGAGCCGCAGGCGAATTTCATAATAAGATCACACGAGTGTTTTAAGGCCTAATTACGTACAGTTGCATACACTGCTTTATCTACACTCATATTATATATATTAAATTAATTGTTCGGAAACCATAGAATGACCGCCATTGTACCGTCATGGCCTACTCGATTGTGCCGGCGCTCGCGCGGGACCAATCGAGTTGGCCATGGCGGTAACATTATGTTATCAAATTCGATGTTCCAAATTTGAAACTCATTGCTTAACAATATTTGAGCATGCATAGTTAAAATTACGTTACTGCCGCAGATAAGAAACTTATCATAGTTAAATCGTTTGTTGTAATGCTTGTCATTGTCTACGGTTTTTGAACGCATTTTAGAGTACTTACAGTATGAGTGTAGATAAATTAAATTATTTGGCAATCGACAGTGTTTGCCGAATACTAACTCGTATGGCGTATATTGCGTCTCCGAATGCACGGTGGTATTATACGAAAAACACCAATAACTTATCCAGCTACTCCAGTCAGTGCTGTTGTTACTACATTGAATCCTAAGAAAAGCTCCTAAGTTTTTGTGCGTGTTTTCTAGTGCACCTATGGTTTCGTGGTGATAAGCGGTCGAGTGTAGTTTATTGACACCTAATAATTTACAAATATCGCTAAATACGCTAGACATAAATTCGGTACCTTGATCCGTTATGACGTCGGTTGGTACTCCATATCTTATAATAAAATAATTTACAAATGCCTTACTTACAGATTCAGTATCTTTTCTTTCTAAAGGGTATGCCTCTACGAACTTTGTGAGTTCACACTGAATTGTTAATACGGACTTATAGTTATAATTATCTAATTCTAAAGGTCCAAGAATATCTAAAGAAACTCTTTCGAAAGACGAATTTGGTGTCGAAGTTATTACTATTGGTTCCTTAATGCATTTATTAGTGTGTTTGTTGTACTGACAATGTGCACATTTCTTGACATACTCGTATACATCGTGGCTCATTCTTGGCCAGAAGTAGTGACGTTTAATGTTATCAAGCATTCTATTAACCCCCGCGTGGCCACTTGTGGGTAATAGATGAAAATCGTTTAAAATAACCAGGGCCCGGAATTAGGTGAGCTAAAATACCTAAAGTTCGCGAGAGGACATAATATAGAGTGGTTACAACCGGATGAAAATAATATTTTATTTGGATTCCGGGTATTCGATATTCATCCGGGCACTGCAAGTAATAGTCGTAATGATGAAAAATGGTTACATTGCAGCCATAAAGTTAACATTATAATAATAAATCTGAAAATGTGACATATATTTTAAATTAGTAATCTGTATTTTCCTATTCATTATCAATGCTTGTCAGAGTGGCGTATTAGCGTCAAAATAGTGAAAGCTACTAGTACTACTATAGTATATATAGAAAGATAAGGAAAAAAGTACTTACGTATAGGGTTATGTACTTAAGTACATACAAAAGTAACTCACTCGCTCCAGAAGGCATAATATGTGGTTGTCCATATTCGAATAGTCCTTGTGGCGGATTTATTATTATTTTTCTACTTGTGTCCGTACACAAACATAAAAGGTAACATTAACAAATAAATAAAAGAACAAATCATAAACAATTTAGAAACTTTTATTTTTATACATACAAACACATTATTAAACATTTATCACAGATAATCAGTCAAAAAGAATAAAATCTATATAACAATCTTATACCTACATATAAAATATCTAGATTTTTTTCAATCGGAATCCTCAGTTTCCGCGTTACAATCGTCCTGGTAATTTGTATTAGCTTGTTCAGCATTGAAATAAATAACCATCAGCTTTTCAATGTTATTCATACTTAAATTATTTCTTTTAATGTCCAAAATCCACTTATACGTAGAAAACGACCGCTCCACGTCTACGGAAGTTAAAGGTATATAATTGTAGCACGATAATAATTCATTTTCTATTTCCTCTCCCTTTTTTATATCATCAGATATATCTCTAATAACACCAAGATCAGGATTTCTAGCTATAACATGTTCAAGTTTTTGTTTAACTGGATCAGACGAACACCACCCTATCACCGCTCTTACTTCGTCAAATATTTCGAAAGATTGTTCTAAAGATAGTGTTGTGTTTTGCAATGATTTTAAAGCTATTTGTATGACTTTGTAATATTCGTCGATATAATCTAAATCATTTTTTAAATTTTGTTTTTTAAATACTTTTTCAGCGTTTCTAATTGATACAGCTTCAGAACTATTTAACATATTTACTACTCTTTTAATTTCACTATAATATTTGGCGTAGTAAGTCGCTGCTTGCAGCCAAGTGCCCCATCTAGTTATGACTGGTTCTGGTGGAAGGGGTGTATTAGGATTATTTTCTCTAAAAAATTTGATTCTATTGGGGGCTTTTAAAAAAATTTTTTTCACGTTTGAAATTAAGTCATTTACATCGGAATACCCTGAACGTATTTTTTCTGCTACGCGGTTTAGGGCATGAGCTAAACATGTTACATGTTTCATATTTGTTAGATCCTGTTTTAAAAGACGTCCTGCTTTTAACATATATGCGACGCTATCCGAACACAAAACTAAGACATTATCGACATTGGTTTCGTATGAGTCACCCCACATATTTTTTAAACATTCAATCACAAATTGAGCTATCGAGTTCCCGTTGACTACTTCCAACATTTTGCAAGCAATTAAATAGGGTTTCAGGCGGACCTCATTTAAAGGTTTCACTAAAAAGTGGACTACATATCTACCTAAACAGTCAGTCGTTTCATCCAATGATATCCACAGCTTTTGGTTTGAAATTTCGTCATAAATTTTAGATAATTTCTTTTTGAAAAGAATGTCTAAATAAACCTTCCGAAGTAACGATTCGTCAGAGATGTTAATACGTTTAGTAAAACTGCAGCAAATATACTTTTGAAAAAATGCTTTAAAAGCTGGCAGGTTTACTCGATGCCATGGTATATTACATAAAATAAGGAATTCAATGAAATCCAAGTAAAAATCTACGTTTGGTGTCTTATTAGTTCCTTGGTGTTTTTTTCCATTTATGTGTCTCACTATATTGCTTTGTTTACATATTAAACTACTTTCACACTTTGCACAGTATATAGTATTACTAGCACTATCATGGTACAATTCCGGGTGATCTCCAATCCAGCTTTGGACAACTCCATCGCTTGGTTTCGACGCCATTCTATTAATCACGCCGTCAATTCGGAATGAGCAGATCTGCAAACAAAAATAAAATACGTATGTAACGGTATTTTTTAGATATAGGATATGAATAAATATAACGTTTTAGTGTTGTATCATTTATGGCATGGAACGAAAATCAATCAATCAAAATCAATTCATAAAAATTCTATTTTTTTATATTAAAATCAACCCAAAAAACTTGTAAGCATAAAACTTTACCATGAGTGCATGTCGTACTCATACATTTGCAGAAAACTTATAAGAAGAAATCAAATTAGAAGTAGATGTTACTCTGAGATAAATAGGAATTTAGTCTAATAAATTGCCCACGTGGCATATAAAAATTAGGGTTGACTTACCGTATGGGATCCAGGTGAACGAATATATGAAATGCATCAAATCGTAATCCTTAAATCCAGGCCAAGGTCATCATTTGAAGAATATCCAGTATACCATAAAACAAGCCAAAGTCAAAAACAAATCGTCACGATAAATCCGGTAAACCACACACGCACTAACACAACTGACCAAGGTTCAGGAGCGAATGAGTCCATCTACCTACCTGAGTATCTACTTGACCTTTTACCATCTCCCTTATCTTTTGAGCACTAATTGTTTACACCGCTTGGCTCTAACACGCCCCTTGTGAGTCATTAATAAACAATGTGTAGGGAAACCCATATTATTCGTCTTACAACGACTTCTTATCTTATCTTATACATACCTTCTTTTGTCTAGCCCTTTTTACCAAAAACTAACATTAAACATGCTGCACTGTAAACAAAACATATCACGTTCAATATTACGACAAGTCCCCGAATAAACATCGAATACCCGGAATCCAAATAAAAGATTATTTTCATCCGGTTGTAACCACTCTATATTATGTCCTCTCGCGAACTTTAGGTATTTTAGCTCACCTAATTCCGGGCCCTGAAAATAACTCTTATTTCGTCTTTATCATATACTTTTGTAACACCTTTTGTTACTAGGATCCTAGGAATATCACTTGTATAGCTAGCTAAAAATGCATTTACTTCTTGTGCATTTTGATTATTTTTTATTATAATAACTTCACTTATGCTTTGCTCCTTGCATAATATTTCTAATTCCCTCGCTAACACGCCTACGGTAGATAACGATCGAGTTGTTAGATATATGCATGATTTGCTTGGTACGTACACAAAATTTCTTTTATTACTCATTATATTATTTCGACATGTCGTATTTAATTTATAATTTGAACCTAATACGAGTTCAATGCAGTCCTTAGGTGCTTTGATGATTTCCACAACTCTAGGTTGATCAAGCCTATCGTTTGCGGGAACATCTGTTACTACGTCACCTTGATTGCAAGTTTGTTGCGCGCGTAATCTCCGCGATTGAGCTCTGGTCATGACTGATACAATGTTTGTCCTGATATTTTTTAAATCTTCACTATTCATCGGTAAACGACTCAATGCGTCTGCAGCTGCATTGTTTCGTCCCGGAATATATTCAATATCAAAATTAAATTCTTCTAAATACAACCTAAATTTGGTTAACCTACTCGAAGGATCAGTCATTCCAAAGAGATAAATTAAAGGTTTATGGTCGATGACAATTTTGAACTTTTTCCCATAGAGATACGGTCTAAAATGCCGTGTCGACCACACTATTGCCAATAACTCCAAGTCAATGATTGGGTATCGAGTTTCAGCTGGCTTAAGGTTTCGACTTGCATATGCGACTACTTTTCCGTTAGAATTTGACAATACGGCACCTAATCCTATTTTTGATGCATCCGTATGTAAGATAAAAGTATTATTTTCTGAAAAATCTGGATAATCTAAGACTTGTGGACTTGTAAGTATATTTTTTAATTTTAAAAATGTTGTTTCACACTCTGGGGTCCAATTGAAAACTGCGTTTTTCTTAGAAAGTTGGTTCAATGGATAAGCTATGTTCGCGAAATTAGAAATAAACCGTCTGTAATAATTGGCAAATGCAACGAATCTTTTGACCTCATCTGTAAACGTTGGCCGTGGGTATTTATTTAATGCGTCCACTTTTGTTGGGTCGGGCTCTACTCCCTTTGAAGTAATTTTATGCCCTAAGTACATTATGTATTTACGTAAAAATTCACATTTTAATGGGTTAAGTTATTGGTGTTTTTCGTATAATACCACCGTGCATTCAGAGACGCAATATACGCCATACGAGTTAGTATTCGGCAAACACTGTCGATTGCCAAATAATTTAATTTCTTCTGTCGACCCTCTCTATAATTATGATGATTATCCTAAAGAATTTAAGTATAGGTTACAAAGAGCACAGTCAGAAGCTAGAAATAATTTATTGTCAAGAAAATATAGTAGAAAATTTATGTATGATAAGAAAATGAATTCTGTACAATATAAACCAGGAGATTTAGTACTTTTAAAAAACCAAGTAGGTAATAAATTAGATTGTTTATATAATGGACCTTATAAAGTAATAGAGGATATGCCACCTAATGTTAAGATTTCTAAGAATAATCAGATTTATATAACTCATAAGAATAACACTAAGCTGTATTTTAAAAATTAATAATCTTTAGCAACTATTATATAATATAACATAGTATTTAAAAAAAATGTAAATGCAACTACGTATGTCACTTTTTTTTTCTTCCTTTGTGGGGGTGAAGGGTAACTTTCCGGGGGAGATGTAGTATATCCCTAATTAACATATTAACAGTAACTTCACGTTACTGCCTGCGACATAATGTGACACACGTGGTTGAATAAAATAGCATGTAAGCAATAATAACATATAAATAAGGTATGTTTAGTTTTGTTAACACTCTTATATATTGGATACCGACAATACAACACATCTTCGATAATGTCTGGTTTTACTTAAATACACCATTTCGACCCTCCATTTCGAATGGGTTACCTCTTGAATTGCGAGCCGGGAAACCCTGGACAACGCTCTTCTTTCTTCTTTCTTGGCACTCTTCTTAATTTGTTTCTAGAGTTTTGGTCATCATCTTCTTGATTCTTTATTTATTTTTGGGAATATTTGCTTCATTTGTTTACAGACTTGTTCTTTCTTCTTAATCTTCTTGAAAATTGTTCATATTATTAATTCTTCTTTATCTTCTTTCTTGAATAATGGCTCTTCGGTTCCGATCTTCATTAGGATATTCTTGCATTGATTTTGTCTTCATTTTCGTACACGATGCTCCGTGATTTTCTTCATCTTGGTTCTTCTGGTATGGGTCGCCATGAGATATGTTGATAGTTGGAGGGTCGAAATGGAGTATTTAAGTAAAACCAGACATTATCGAAGATGTGTTGTATTGTCGGTATCACGTATATAAGAGTGTTAACAAAACTAAACATACCTTATTTATATGTTATTATTGCTTACATGCTATTTTATTCAACCACGTGTGTCACATTATGTCGCAGGCAGTAACGTGAAGTTACTGTTAATATGTTAGTTAGGGATATACTACATGTACTTATCTTTAATAAATATATTTTTCATTTTCATTTTCTTTTTTCATAGAAAGAAACCGGCGACGTATATCACACAATGTTTACTTACTATGATTTTTAAAGGCCGACTTACGCTCGACCGTAGACTTCTTATTATTTTCCTGTAATGTACCTAATCACGATTTTCTGTATTTTTTTTATTATAGGCCCAACAGTTTCCGGGATAAATGACTTTAAAACTATACAGACCGACAGGCAGACATATTAGTCGCGCCTTAGGGTTCGATATAGGGTTCCTTTATCACCAACATGTTACCTACGGAACCCTTAAATTGTTTTGACGTTTAATTAAGAGTAGTTGAGCCATTAGGAAAGTATTAAAATAAAAGGTCATAATGAGTGAATTATCATTATCATAATTATCATTATCATAATTATCATATCACCTAGAACAACTTCTGGACCAAAGCCACACCGGTTCTGTTGGTTGCTGGGATCTTGTCCAGGTCGTTGATTTGCCTTATCAGTGGACTTCCCACTTTGAGATGAAGATCTTATAAGCTTCTAGCATGTTTTTTTTGTTTATAATTTTTATTTGACTTTCACGACATCTTTTTCACAAATATTGTACTATATTATCTCCCTTGGAAGCCATGACTATCACACTGTTAACAGAGCCATTCTCGCGCCATTAGACCGGATTAAGGTTAAAGGACATTCCTGCCAGATGGCGCCAGTAAGTACCTTATAATTAAATATAAGTTAGAAATGTGCCACTGATAATATGGATAAACACACCCAGTTTCCAATATTTCTATAAAAAAGTAACAATTATAAAATTGATGTACTTTTGGCTTACTCATTTGATTGTTATTGGTTGAAAAATATTAATTACCAACCTAATCAGAATTCAATGGGCTAGATAATATGAAATTTGCTTCACCATCTAACTAATTACAGTTAATTGATATTTTTAAAATTAATAGCTACTGGATATATGGACACCCTAATTTTATTGCAGGCAAGTAGATATATGTACGTTTAGGTTTTATACTTTTTAGAATAAGTACACATTTGGTAGTGTGATAAGTGATAACGAATTCCAATAAAATATTTTTAACTTTTTTGTTAGGTAATGTTTAAATTAGGTATGAAAAAAAATTCATGTAACCGCTACATGAATGTGATCGCGATCGATTAGGTACCGAATTTAAAATATTGGTTCCTGACTTACAATTAAAATCATTACATATTTGGATTTCAGTGTATCTTACATGCTTACTTTTATTCTTACCTATGAGAAATTTTGTGGTATTTATTTTCAGTACGAATGATTCGAAAATTGCTACATAATGTTTTGATATGTCTTGAAGAACTACGCATTATTTTGTATCTTTAAGATCTAATAATTTATTACTGTTTTGAAAAAAATAAGTCCCGTCGAGTTTCTTTTCGGTCATAGCATAATACTTCTCGGGCCAGAGGTGTAGGGTTAGAACCGGTGGTAGTTTTGGAACGAAGTTCCTTATCTGACGGTTCGCGGATGGGGCTAGGCGAAAACTAGTCACGTGACCGTCACGAAAAAGCGGCGTCACGAAAACGCGATACCCATACGATTGAAAAACAGGTAAAATGGAATGAAATTAAAAAAATATAAAATAGAATAAAGTGAAGTGAAGTGAAGTGTAGTGAAAAGTGAAAGTGACAAAGTGAAAAAAGTAAAAAAAGTCGAGAACCAAAGTAAAAAATGTCAAAAATTTCAAAACTTTCAAAAATTTCAAATATTTCGAAAATTTCATAAATTACAAATATTTTAAAAATATCAAAAATATCCAAAAACTTCAAAAATTAAAAAAAAAAAATAACTTCGTTCCAACCGAAGTTTCGTTCGTTCCACGACACTCAGGTTTTTTTTTTCTGTGTAAGTTTTGTCTATGTAATTACCATCCGCCTTCCTCCTCAACCGCCGGCACAATAAGGTTGGTCATGGCGGTCATTCTAATGGTTTTCGAACACATCACTTAGGATTTTTAATATGTGCGTAGATAAAGCAGTGTATGCTTCTATTAGGGTACACATAAAATGGGGGGTAATTTTTTTTCGCTTCAACTCTATCGTGTTGGGTGTTATTGAATAGGTCTTTCAAAAATAATAGAGGTCTTTTAATACATTTTTGGATGAAATGATTTGAATGTTCAAAAAAGGGCGTCTCTTCCATCTAACTTTTGAACCGTGGGTCCAAACAGGGCGGCAACTACTAAACTCTATACTGAACATCGCCCGACATGCTTTTGGCCGATTTTTTTTTTGCATTGTTATCCCAGAAATCACCCCTTAAGGATTACTAATTCCAATTCAAGAAAATGCCCAGCCAGGTTATACGTAGCCTATAAAAATTAAACGTCTAAAAGGGGGGGGGGGGGGTAGCCACAACACGCGAAATTTAACTCAATCTCAATCATGCCAAAAAAAATTATAGATTTTTGAGTGTAGTTTCATCAGTGGTAATTGTAAAATATTTTAACAGGACTACTGTCCTCTAGCGTATCTATTTGTCAACTTTACTTACTTCAAGTTCCGCCTCCAGGGTAGCGGGAGAGAAATTAGGGGTTAATTAGCCGCTTACCGACACAGACCGAATTCCACGCGGGCGGAGCCGCGGGCACAGCTAGTATAATATAAATAAGGTAGGCCCAAGAATACTACCTTGCGGTACGCCAAAGGATATATCGTGATAATTGCTAATTTCCAGACCTATATGTGTTCTTTGTTTCCTGCCTGACATGTAACTTTTGAACCACTCCAACCACTCCACTATGTAAGTATAAATATATGAAATATGTATACGAGTATATCTCCTTTATATACGAGTTTTTACACTTTACAAAATCGTTATAAGCGCAAAAATTGGGTTTTCCCGTGCATAGCAAATTTGATTTCATGACTACTACGATAAAAATAAATTAAATTTATCAAGGCAAGTTGCGAATTGCTTCCAGGGTTGTAGGGTAAACAAATGATTTCAGAAACGACTTTCATATCAAACCTTCATCTGCAAGAATAAGGGTTCACACGATCAAAAGGTTGATATCGTGATCCTTTCAACTCAATCTTTTGAACGCCGTCTCGGTTTTGGTGTAACCCGTTTTCAATGAAAGGAAATATTTTGTAAGAGTTACGTTTACTGACGTTCTATTTGGTCTTGACAAAGGGTTAACACTAACCCCTTTGGTTATTACTGGCAATGTTAAGGCAATAGAGATGATAAAACTCTATAAAGTGTAAAACAAATAACTACAGTAAATTAATCGGCGTTTTATTTCATTAGTAATAGATTGGTACCTAATTACCTGTTCAAAGAGATGAATTATCTAAATAGACAAAATAAATCCCAAGAAAAATTTGGAAAAATAAATTCACTATATTATTTTAAAACTGTAAGGGCATCGTATTTAGAATTTCAAATGAGTTCCTATTTTATCAAATAGATATTGTATTTATTGCTTATTAAAAACATTAACACTATCAAATAGTCCAATTACCTAATACCAACGGGGGAATCTTACTTTTATACCAACGGGGAAGGCAACTATAAAAGTGACATGGGTCTTTAGAAAAGCTGAATTTGTGTGTCGCGAAGTATTTTTTATTTATTTTTGCGAAAAGAACTCAATGTTATGTCTTGAATTGCTCTGAAATGGAAATCAACCGGTTTCTGAAATGCCGTAGATTAACGCAATAGGGAAGGTTTTTGCCTAAGAAAAGCTTTTTGACTGTATACTAGTTTACAACCATTCATCTACTTTCTCTTTCTCTCATTGTATGTGTCTCTTTCTCTCGTTGTACGGAAAATGGAACAGGGCCCTCTACAAAAAGTTTTCAAGGTGATTTTTGATTTCAAATAATAAGGTTTGTAATTTGACTGTACTTTATTACCATTTTACATTAATGTTACCCCTCTTAGAGGTAATAATGTAAACGAGGAAATTAAGACTCATTTGAAAAGTACACCTATTTTACAACTGGCAAAAACTAACCGCGATTACCTAGAACCACGTGATTGCCTTTACCTTAGTTAAGAAGTATACATAAACCGATTGTAGGTATTTGTTATGAGTATTATATGATATATTGAGTACTGGGGTAATTATTATATTCAAACAATTTCTAACTCCAGTACTCAACACATCTACATATAATGTCAGAACAGTGTGATGTTCACAGAAGACACATAGTAGTTTGTAAGAGTAAACGGTCCAGAGACTCTTTGAACTCAAGGGACCTTTCATCCCACAGGGGTGATAAGGAAAACTGTCTAGTGGGTATCGTAATTATTACATCAATAAACACGACGCTAGATAAGCAATTTACCTTAACGACACCCAGTACATAAATAAACAAAATAAATAAATATTATGGGACAATCTTACAAAAATTAACCTAGTTCCACACAATATTGAGAAGAGATAAACCATTTTTAAACTGATTACTGATTTTGAACCTCTTTATAAAGCAAGTACGCATGTACAGTAACATTATACACTTAACGAATACAAAAAAAAACTACTTTTTTATCTGTATCTGTACGTTGAGTCATAAAATTGATTTATCCCTAAACTTTGAACTGCCTTACGGTAACCATAGATTTAAGATAGCGCTTTGATCCCATTTCTCTGACGGTAACCAATAAAATTCAACTTACAATTTGGAACTTTGTCATCAATCTGCGAAAGTGACATTTACTTATAATAACGCACTGAACGCCAATACTGGAGCAGGAAATGTTATTGGGAACGTTACCGGGTTAATTATTCGTCTTGGGAACATTCCTGAGCGGTAAATAACTAATCAAATGCTGTAATAACACATACGGTGCAAATCATAAATTATTTTGATATCGAGCATAGAATAAACTAGATTTAAAACGCATGAAGTAATTAAGTGGTCTCAACATTTCAACGGCAGCATTGAGTATTGTAATGCAATCCTGAAAGCGTATTCAGAGTAAGACATGACAGTATCAGTGTAGTAATAAATTATTTAATTGTTAACATTATTTTGATTGAATGGCTGCACAAGTAGGTACTTACTTCAAAGTCAGTCTGAGATAAACTTTTTACCCGTTTCAATTTCTACCTTGTTGTCATATCGACGGTGGAAAGGAGAAATGCCTTAAACGACATTTTGTAAACTGTTCAGGAGAGCGTTTTATAGTGTATTTTTTTGAATAAAAATTCGTAACTTTTTTTATAGACATTTTAGAGACTTGAGTTCTATGCACGTATTACGTAAAATTATTATAGCTATTTAACAATAATAAATTTAATTAAAAAACCTTGAAAACTTCTGAAATAAATGTCGCATAACTTAATTTGACCTGAGAGTACTCCCGGATAAACCACATCAGCGACACCACTAGTTTTTAGATGGGCACTAGAGAAACAATGGAACGACGTTTCATAGTTTATCTATTACTGGAATATTAATTTAAGCAACAATGGCGAGGGAAACTGTTACTAATTATGAAATGAAATAGGCATGATGACACATGTTCAATTTTGTAATAAAATTAAGTTAAATGAATGCAAAATGATAAATAAATCCTAATTAAGTGAAATTTAAAAAATAAATTGAAACGGTTCAAAGATACGAGACTTCAAAATTTCAAAATTTTACGATTTTTTAAAGTACGATGTTAAAAAAAAAACATTGATACCATTCGATTTTTAACAGTTTACTGTAAAATAAATTGTATAGCAACCATATACATAAACGCAATATTTCACTGTCAAAATAACAATTTCATAATTTTTCCATACTTTAAACAGGGCAACTATGCAACCGTGACCTCACTGTTGCATAGCATTTTGTTAGGAGCGTTTTGAGAAACAAAAGCGAGTGCCAGATCTTGAATCTCATTTTTGATTTTGGCGTTGCTTTAACGCAATTGGCTCAATACAGACATTTGATCCATACAACAAAATGAATCGATTGATACCATACATGAAAAAAATTCATCATGCTTGTTGTTGCCTTAAAATGTGTACAAGATATATCTTTTGAAATATAACCGTGTCGTTAAAGTTGTTTTGCGATATTAAGTGTGGAAGTGGGTTAAACGTACACAAATAAATTTAAACGGCATTGAAAAAAACAAGTATCGAATTTCCTCTTCTTGAATAACTTCACGTAATCAGTCTTAGTTTCAACATTATTTATCAGATAACAATCTTGTTGAACGTAATTCTAATCATATACAAAGATAGACTAACATAACGATTAAACTAGATAGCGTAGCTAAAAGTAGTGAAATGTTGGGGTAAATTCAGAGAAATTCAATTAACCGACAGCAGTTGTTATTTGACACACTACAAAACCCAATTAAGCACCAGACCTAAATAATATAAACACTTTAGCGCCGTTACTATATAAATACGTGCATTTTTAAAATCACTTTAAGCGGGTACGTATATAAATGTGTGTAGGCTTAAGTGACACAGTTTAAATTTAAGTCAAATAATGTGTCGCATGAAGGGGTGTTTTCCAAATTTGTCTACTATTTCTACGATACCTTAACCGACATCAAAGTCATCAATCAGATCGCCACGTAACCTGGCTCAAACGACGTAGAAAGAAAAGCCGATTCCAACGATATATAAAACTCAATTCTTCCCAAAATGTCGCTTAAGGCCTTTCTCCTTTCCACCGTCGATATAAACATAAAGTCAACATTGACTTTGTTATGTTTATTTGACGTATACCTACATGCAGTATATTTATATGTACTTTGTAAGTGGATCTATTAAGCGACAAAATATGCCGCTATAAAGTTAAAACCCGCGAAATATAATATTAATCTAGGCATTTAGAGTTTCATAATGGGTAACCCTTATATGCATGTGTGTGTGTTCGTGTAGAGTACGCGGGTGAGTGACACATACTGATTACCTCGGTTGCCTTCGTCACGCGTCAAATGGAAGCCGCTCGACAAAAACACGGAATCCCAATTCGAGTTATCAGGTTTTTACATTGAATAATTTTTTCATGTATGTTTTATTAGACGCTTTGTACTTTGTGTTTAGTTACATGTAATATAATTTACTTTATGGTTACCTTATTGAGCTTATAGTGAACTGGGTTGATTTGTGAAAGGTAATATGAAGAAGATATATATTTCAACGTATATGATAAAAACAATAAAACGATAGAAAAAATAAAACTAAAATACTCTGTGTCAAATATTTACCCAAACTTTTAGTAATGAAACAACAAATGTGGTTTTATAATAATACCTAGTATGATGTCATATATTTTAAGAGCTAAGCAAAATAATACACAAATCCATCTAAATTCAACATTTCATTTGATGGAAACAGAAGTTCTCATATATTACGATCTAACTATGTTTGTATATAACGAGGTTACTTACGTAAGTATCATGAAGTTTTTGCTGATTAAACAACCCTAACATGATAATTATGGTTTAGGGACACATATGTTTTATTGTGTATTGCGTAATGGCTCAATTACGCTAATCCGGTAGGAAAGGATTGATTAATGCCGGATTATCCAGGACAAAGCCTGACTAATGTAAACGAGGCGTCAGTCGGCCGAATTCATTCGAGACTAACACGATCGCTGAATCAGGCCTGAGCCTGACTTGCGAATGGTTAAATTACAATAGTACAGGAGCTCTATTCGGACTTTAAATATCCCTATTTGAATAACGCTAATGCATCGAATTAGGAAGTGGATCAGACTAGTATCAGTAGACTAGAACTAGTACTTTGCTAGTGCGGTCAGCTTCAGAAAAAAAAATCTCCCTCCCTTGCATGCAGCGTGGGCCTTTTTCTCCGCAGCTGACCGTACTAACTAATAGAAAGGAATGCGAAACAGCTAAGGCAATGCCAAAATGAACAATCACTAGGTGGGGCAAACTCTTGATTAGAAGCCCACATACTTATACATGCGATTGGTGGTTTTCCAATCCTAGTATAGACAGATGTAACTTGACGCGACATCAGAAGCGATGCGTCCTTACAAGTTGTAAGTTGTAGGGAAGTCCCTACGAATATTTATGTGACGCCAAAATGATGTTAAATGTTAACTTCGGCGCTATATACCTATGGTCACCTACTTCATTCATTTCAAATGTGTTTTTACTGTAACAGCAATCCCATATAGCAAATATTGTCAATAAAAGTATCATAAATATCAGTAATAGATGTAAATGTGGAATCCAGCTGAGCTTTAAAGTTAACAGTCGTAAACTTTTACGAATCCATCTTTAACCTCTATAAAATGGCGAGCGTTAAGTACCCTCACTTGCTCGTCAGGTCGTAATTTGAATGGCTAGACTGATTTTAATGCTGGATTATAAACATCGCGGTTTATCATATAGCTTTTAGTACGTGAGACCGACGCACATTTCTCCATGTTGTCGAATCCAAACACTAAATTCAGAATTAACGGCTGCGTCGGTGACAATCGATAACGACTGTCAACGACTTAGATAGTCGTTCGATCAATTATAAAAATAAGATTTCCGTTATACTTCACATGACTCAAAAGTAGTCGCCCAGCCTTGTCCAATGTAAACATTCTCTAAGTATAAAGGAAATTAATTTTTATAATTAATTGGATTTGAGGAAATTGTTCAGATTTCTCCAGCAATGAAAATAAATGGTAACCGCCACTTGAACGGAGTTTCGCCGAACATTTAATTTTTTTACATGTAATCACTTAAAAAAACCACACAATAAATACATTCGTAAAACCCAACATTAGTGTTGGAAATTGAAAATAAGAATACTTACGCAAACTAGTATACGAAAGTAAAAAAGGAACAAGTAAAGATATCACGGTAGTTCGCGAGAAAACATGAACTCACGGTTTGCAAGCAGACAGAGGTTTCTAGTGGATGTATCGTAAGTTTGCTATCTTATTTCTAGATCCGGACATCTGGCAGCTGTAAAGTTGTGGAGGTCAAAGAATACAAATAACTTGAAGAAAACAAACCCTAGAGTTCTGGTTTTAATGCAGTATTATGAGAAATTATATAAATAATTAGATAATACATATAATATAATGCTAAAGCAAGAATTCGAATAGTATCCATCAACGGCCTCCTAGCCTAGTTGGTAGTGACCCTGCCTATGAAGCAGGAGGTCCCGGGTTCGAATCCTGGTCAGGGCATTTATTTGTGTGTTTATCACAGATATTTGTTTCTGAGTTATGGATGTTTTCTATGTATTTATTAAGTATTTAACTATATCTATGTATTATCGTCGTCTAGTACCCACAACACAAGCCTTATTGAGCTTACAGTGGGACTAGGTTGATTTGTGTAAGATTATCCCATAATATTTATTTATTTATTATTTAATTATTTATAAATATACTAGCCTTTTCCCGCGGCTTCGCCCGCGTACTATAAGTACTCCAAAAGGATACGATACCCACGTTGATTTTCAGACTTTGTGACCAGTTTTGCCCCTTTTAGGGGTTGAATTTTCAAAAAACCTGAAACACGTGTTTACTCATTTATCGTTACGAGTAGGAATACCCCTGTGAAGTTTCGAATAAAAGAGTCTAACAAATCTTGATTCGCCATACAAACTTTGGACCTCCATTTTACCTCCTTAGGGGGTGAATTTTGAAAAATCCTTTCTTAGTGCATCCCTAGACCTTATAAGGAACCTACGTGCCAAATTTGGAATCTCTAGAACCAGCGGTTTGGGCTGTGCGTTGATATGTCAGTCAGTCAGTCAGTCAGTCAATCAGTCAGTCAGTCAGTCGGTTTCTTCTTTTATATATTTATAAGATAGTAGTATATTTATCTATAAATATTCTTAGTATTTTATTTGTGTATTTTTATGTGGATTATTACCTTTTTAGATAAGCTTTCAATGTTTTTAACTGATTATTCTCTTTCTTTTCTCTGCACCTTTTTGTCATGTCTCTGTTTAGCCCAATGGTTGACTGGTAGAGAATGCCTTTAGGCATTAAGTCCGCCATTTGTACATTTTTCTGTTGTGCGCAATAACGTTAAAATAAATAATATCATTGCCAAAACTTTATGATGAGGGAAAGTAGTCCAAAACGACGTATAATGTAATTCATAGTTTATCGCCTACTGTTTCTGTTTCCGAAATAATACGCAATGTTTTTTATTCTAATGTTAAAATATAGGCCTATTCTTTATATTTGAAACAACTTCGGCAGTTTTTACCTATTTTGGTATTACTATTCTCCAAATCAAAAAAATTGCTAGTCTGTTAATCTGACCTCCACTAAGCAATAAGGATAGTATAGCAATCGAACCAGATGGGTTTTGTTGCTATCATTATTGTGTCATATCTGACGTGACTAACTCTTAGTCCATAGGTAACGTAATACAAATGTCTATTTTTCGGTAGAAAAATAAACGGCGACGCGACGTCCGTCGCGTGCTTATTAAGTTATGTTGCAAAAAGGTGACGTAAACACTGCTCTTGATGAAAATATTTGGCTAAAAGCTGTCACATTTTGTCGCATAAAATATTTTTCATTAAATACTTCACTGTTTTAGTGTAACAAATTTACTATTTCAAGCAAGATTAAAATAGCAAATACACAACAGTGGTGAAGTGATGCTTTATAGCAGCATAGTAGTAATTGGTAAAATGGTTGCAGGGGAAATAATAAAGGACCATATAACTGTTCACAATTATCGAATGGACTGCATCTGACGTATAGTAGACTTTAAAATACTGTTTAATTGTAGTATTGTTCCCGTCATTAAAATGATATCTGGAATTGATACACTCGAAATGGTTAATTAGGTAAAAATAAATAGCTGGCAACAAAAATTTAAAACAAGCCTGCTTTAAAAAATAGATGCCAAGTTAATATTTTTGATGCCAACCTATTATTTCAAGTTCCCTTTTTATTTTTTGGTTAGCTTTTGCTGCCAATTTTCAATAATATAATGCCACTTGTTTGAGGCTTATTTATATTTATGGTATTAGCTTTATTCGTCCCATTCGTTTTTCGTTCAAATCTTAAATTCGTCTCATTCTGTATTCATCACTGATTCTTTTTTCGTCTTGTTCGCTATAAGTCCCCGTCTTCCTAAGTCCAATTCTGTCTGTCTCATTCTTAATAAGTCTTAATCGTTTTTCGTCATCATCATATTAATACACAGCCAATTTATATTATTATATGCCTTAGAAAAGCTGCCGATTCCTATTTTAGTTGTTCGAAAAATTATAAGCCTTTTTAAAGTGGAAGTGGATTTATAGCAACTTTTTTGCCAAAAATAATCTGGATGAGCATTCCTTTACTGATTTTTCCATCTCTGTTTTTTTTGTCTGCCATGTAAGTATTAAAAAAGCCATAAACCAAAGACATTATAAAAAATATCTTTTTTAACTTTACTTAGGTAAAACTACATAAATTCCAGAACAAGTTATTGACTCACCGCTCCAAGAATTTCCTTTAAAGAAATAAAATTTTAAAAGTACTTGCAAGCAGAGAAAATTGTACAGAGTTCAAAACGGGGATGCCAAGATGTTCACATTTAAGTAACATTTTATAGAAAACTACAGTTTATTTTGTAGCATTTGATAACGATTCAAAGTTTTATTGATACTATGTACTCGTATATGTATTTAACGCCAGTTTTTCTTACTTATTGGAAATATAATAAATTAGATGTACAGTAGAACCTGCTTAAAACGATCACGTTTAATACAATTTATCGCATAAATTCGTCCTATAATATCAGTCAATGCAACTCGAATTCCCTCAGAACAGTCCCACATAATACGCTTTACCGCCTAAGACGCGTTTTTGACTGGGTTCCTTCAAAATTGTCTTAAGCGAGTTATTAGTTTCAACATCTTCTGTTTTTATTGTAGGTAGACAAGGTGGGTAGAAACAGGGGATCATGAATTATTGCCTGCCGGTACCTTAATATTATACGTAGGTACGTATCCAACTATTTAAAATTAAGTATAAGGAAATGAACACTAGGCAACAAAGAAACATCTTTGCTGCTTGGTAAGCACATATAGAATAAAATAATACGAAATATCCAAATAGCTCTGTATGGACATGACTTGTTTTGTAGCCTTAACCCAGATAATAATTATCATGGTTTAATTTTTCACAAAAGAGAAAGAGGCAAATGTATTTACATTTTTCATTACCACGTAATAAATGCGACAATAAGCAGCCGACAGCCGGAGGGACGCACAACACCATGTTGATTGTATTAAATCCTGTTGATAAATAGGTTTAGATTTTTGTATTTGGATAGGCGGAGCGTGTATCGCACTGTATTGCTGTGTAAGAGAGAATTAATAATTATTTTCGGAGGCACTTACCGTTAGGGATACCAGCTATGTTTATTTTATACTAAGACGGTGGCAAACAAGCATACGGCCCGTCTGATAGTAAGCAGCTACCGTAGCCTATAGGCGCCTGCAACTCCAGAGGTGTCACATGCGTGTTGCAGACCCTTTACAAAAAGGAGGATTTACTGTGTTGACGGCTAAAGGAACAAGAGGGTCCCTCATCGTCAACACACTGTGTCCTCTTCTAGCTCTTTGGCAACCTTACTCACCAGCAGGAACACAACACTATGAGTAGAGTCTATTTGGCTGTGGTTTTCAGTAAGGTGGAGGTACTTCCCCAGTCGGGTTCTGCTCCAGATTTGAGCGAGATGATATTCGCTGTGCTGTGCCCTATCACACATAGCGAGATGACATTCGCAGTATCCATACCTGTCTATGTATTTCTTAGACGAATTAGCGTTTTAGAAGGTGTACTTCGCATTGTTTTTATTAATGTAACTCGTACCTATAGGTACAGTCGACTTCAAAGCAGTAAAAACCAAGGCACTGCGAACTACAAAATAAACATATAAAAACATATAAAATGACTTAATACTAGGTTGATTTAGGCGACGCAACTGCGTGGCTCCGTTGCGTCGTCTGATCTAACACTACCGTTAGCGTTATATTAACACTAGTGTTTTTTAAACTTAAACTTACCTCTATAACCCCGACTGACTATTAACAAATAAAGGCTTCACTGTCGCGTACCACTCCAGCAGGGCGACCGCGGGGTGAAGCACTAGCCGGGGACAGCTAAGTGATCACGTGGCTTACAATATATGTATAGTATCAACTACCACCACAATAACTGGGCTCCGCATACATTTTGTACAATTTGTATAATTAAATTAATATTAATTAGTACTCGGAGTCATATTCAGCATCCACAAACCAGGATAGCCCCTCAACTTTTACCATATGCGCATTCAGCAAGACTTCAGCACCCTGCGTTGACACGTTAACACATGGGCCGGATTCCAACTTCAAAGCACGTGAATATACAACCCAACTTCAATACAATTCCAATGCATTGATTATGCAATACAGCTAACGCCTAAACGTCAGAATCAGAATTAGCTTGAAAATTATTCCGATGCAACTACGACGCGATACGACCAATATAGATTGTTTGATTATTTGTTGTGTGTTGAAGTCGTGTTAGAGATAGATTGTATATTGTTTATGTATTTCAAAAGTAGAATACGGCACCATGCCGAGGTTTTCTTGACTGATGTATGAGGTTCTTCTAAAAAGGCATGTTTAAAAGGTGTCGACTACACGCTTGTTGCACCAATGGAGTTGCAGACGTCCATAGCCGCGGTGACCGCTTGTCATCAGGTGGTTTGCATGCTTGATTGCCACCGAAGTGGTATGAAAAATAACATACAGCACCTATGCAACATAATTACGAGCGCATCACTTGCGTTAATCTTACCGGGCACGCAAACGATATGAGGATATGACATTGCAACTGGTAGGTAAATAATATATGTACATATGTACAAAACAAGTAGGTATAGCTAAAAAACTGTTTAAGTAAAGTCAATTTGAAGGTCATCGGGTGGTGTCAGCATCTTAAGTAAACGATCGTGACCTTGCTCCTATAATAGCCGGTTTGGGTCGTCACGGACAAGCGTTGCTGATCTCATTCCTCGAAACTTTAGTTATCTTAATGTAAAATAATTTTCCTTAAACGGCGCGGCGCAGTAATTATATAAAATTGTTATGCTTCGGATATGCTATCCTACATCTGAAAAAACCAGCCAAGTGCGAGTCGGACACGCGCACCGAGGGTTCCGTACAAACATGTAGGTATTTATATAGGGGTAGTAACTTTAAAATTATTAAAAATATTTTTTTATATGATGTAATTAAAAATTTACGGTTTTCGCAATGTTTCCTTTATCTATGCTATTATAAGACGTTGCTTCGTACCAAATTTCAAGATTCTGAGTTCACGGGAAGTACCCTGTAGGTTTTGATTCCCTTGCGAGTTTCGAAAATTTGCGGAAATTGGCGGCATAAACGGCTGTATCTTTTGATTGCGTTGGCTTAGAAGTTTGATTTTTTCACAGCTCCGAGGTACAGTAGACCGTAGTATTTGATATAAATTTCAGCTTGATACCTCCACGGGTAACTGAGAAAAATGGTCTTGACAGACAGACAGACGGGCGGACAACAAAGTGATCCTATAAGGGTTCCGTGTTTTCCTTTCGAGGTACGGAACCCTAAAAACCAGGTTTACCAATAGATATCAGATTAAATGGGGATGATTTGGGATTTCAGTGTTATTTAACAGAGGGCGCCGATATTTAACGGCTTCCCTGTCCTAGTCGGTAGTGACCCTGCCTAAAACTGGAGGTCCTGGTTCGAATCCCGCGGATCGAATTTATTTGTACCTTTATTATAAATATTTGCTCCTGGATTACGGATCTTACTATGTACCTAAGTCTTAAGTATGTCTTAGTACAAGATTTGCAGTTTTGTCCAATCTGCGTAAAATAGTTTTCATATACTCATTTATTTTATTTATATTAATAAAACATCAGACCGCCGTATTTTTAATATTAGACCCGTATATTCAGCCAGAATGACGCTTTTTATTAAAGTTAAAACGTATATATTTTAGAATTCACATTACAATGCACTTATAAACGTAGAAAAAAACTGCCACCGGATCTGTTCTTATGCTATATAAAACCAATAAAATAGTTGAATTATAATCACTCGTACGAATTCAAGTAAAGATTACCAGTATTAGTTTAGTTACTGAACTATGAACCACAAATATTTAAAAACTTGGAAACAATAGGTGTGATTTGCTTTCAAAGTTTGCTGTAAGACGAAGAAGGTTTGATAATCGTGCAACAGACACCGTTTGAGCGTAATTTCGTAGCTGCGTAACAACAGAAGTAGCCAAGGAAGTGAGGTGTGAAATATGGTAGTAAGAATGTATATGTACTTAAATACGTACACTATGAAACAGTATATAATAACAGCAATACATTTAACCAGACAAATGATTTATTGGTGTAAATCATTCATTAAGACGTTTTTTTTTAATTACACTAAATTATGACCCCGTAATTATTTATGAAAAAATTACCTATTAGCAGCAATGTACATACTGAAAACATGATTGAAGATGGATTTAATTAAAGTGGTGCCGTATTCTAGTTTTAAAATACATAAACAATACATATATTACCTATAACACAATTTATCTCAAACATAACTCCAACTTACAACAAATTATCAAGCAATATTGAAGTTGTGTTGGACTTGCATTCAATTTGCAAATTCTGATATTCTTGATTCAGACGTTCAGGCGCTAGCTGTATTGCGTAGTTAATGCATTGGAGTTGTATTGAAGGATGGTGTCTAAACGTGTTCTAAAGTTAGAATAAGGCCCCTGATTTAATATTTATACATAATACGAGCGCGGCAGTGAATGTGTTAGTGTATTGCGTTTACTTACATTACGGCCTGAATTATTTTGTATGGTTGAAATTTTAGTCATAATTCTAAGCAAGAGTTATTTAAATATATTTTTATGTTTTATGCTAACCACAGTTTAAAGATTCGTCCGTATTGGATTTATATACTGTAAAGAACCCTCACTCGCTAAGCTACTTCTGATAGCGAATGTGAGTAGAGGTATACAGAATACATTTTTTTTAATATGTTCGAATGTTACTAAAGAGCTTTTCCGAAAATTCAAAAATACTCATGAAATTAAATTATAATTTAAAAGGGTTGCCTGCTCTAACGTTGACCAGATGCTGCTATATCGCCAGCTGCTATTATTTATACTTTATTTGGAAGCAGATATTCTTGGATGTACGTTGCCTACGATAGGGCAATTTATTATTTAGTTATATTTAAAAAGTACTGTAGTATATTTAAAAATAAAAATAAAACTATATTTACTAGATACTACACGAAGAACCTTAATAATATGCTGAAGTCATGTTGCATGAGCCTATGTTAGAAGTTTCAAATTACCTACATTATACGACGATATATTATTATATTACAGCCAGTGCCATGCCAGTAAAGTTTTGTGCTCACTAACGTTCGGATATTATTAATGTTAATTATGGGTTGTTTCCATATTAGATTAATTTTGTAAACTCAATATGAGCGATAGTAAACCAAGCGACAAACTACTTTAGTCATACAATACATTTTACGCTAGCACCACATGTGCTTTGTGGATTATAAAATTAATTAATTCATCATCGACTTAGACAAAAGGGACAGGAGTCCTTTCTGTTCTCCGAGTCGTTTCTGTTGCAAAGACTGTCCATGGCTATCCAGCGTGGTAATGTCGCAAGCGTTATGGGCACTTTTGCACCGGAAACGAAAACGAACGGTAGCAATGATTTTATTTAAGTTATGTTTGACTGAGTGTACTCGTATTATCTTCAATAAATTTGATTAATTCATTTGCCTCTTTTTGATAGGTAGATGAAAAGAAGAGGTTATTTCCCTCTTTTCCCTTTCCAGTGTAACTGTCCTGAGTTAAAAAGTGTCTTTGGGGAGTTACGTCTACAACAATTTAAAAACCGGCGAAGGGACCACGCATAATGGGAGGGTTCCTTACATACTATCAAAAAAACAAATATCAAAAGGTCGTATATGCCTATGAAACAAGTTACCGGAAACCGGTGTAGTTTGATATATTTTTTCTCTCTTTTATTTTGACGTGTAAAAGTGCCCTTGTAGCCTACTTACTGAATAAATGTTTGAGTTTGAGTTTTTTTGTACATAACTTCGAAAGTTACAGGAGGGATATATGTTTTAGACTTGTGGTGATTATTTCTAAAAATATTCACTAATCCAAAAAATGTTTTAAAAGATCTCTATGTTATTTTTAAAGACCTATCGACTTAAGAGCAACATGTTGATATTTGGTATTTTTTTACAATTAGTTTTTAAATTGAGTGACATATTAAAATACACCTTATGTTAAAATTTAATTACGTCTTATAGTTTTCCGAGTAAAATGGCTGTGACATACGGACGGACGGACAGACAGACGGACATGACGAAATTATAATGCTTCCGTTTTTACCATGTTGGTTACGGAACCCTAAAAATAGTCGATATCACATGAAGAGTTTTTTTCGTGAATCAGCGGTATAAAATCTCCAAATTTAGGGGTAAACCAGAGAAATCGGATCGCCATTTTAGATCTATGGGGTAAACTCGACACCATGTGAAATATTTCATGTTAAGAATGCAACTTGTCGTTATATCCGCTTTTAAAAATATTTATAACGGGTTACTCACGTAATTTAAGTCGATTTTTGTTCGACATGTTTCGACCAATTTACGATGATCATTCTCACGAGCGGCCTTCCGCGACGGCAGCGCGCCGGCTACTACGGGTAAATTGATCGAAACATGTCGAGCAAAAATCGACTTAAATTACGTGAGTAACCCGTTATAAATATTTTTAATATGTTAGTGTCTCACGAATGTTTTATAGTTAAAGTATCCGCTTTTATTTAATTACACGATATCGTTTTTATCAAATAGTTGTAAATACTACATACATTTTATTTACAAACATATAAATTCAGAAAACGATTTCCAGGTCTATGAACCCATACCCATTCTAGATTCCCTCACAGTGATGTCTGGACATTTTCAAAGAATTCCCCAGACAGCTTTGCTAGCACTGAGTTATAACTTAGAGGTGAATTTTATTCTTTAATATCGAAATTTTATTTACGTAATAGGAGTAGTATAACGTCCGTTGAAAACGTTAAAAAAAGGTTTTTTTTTTGTAGTTTAAGTTATAATTTATATGTTGTGCTATAATTTATTACAAGGAAAGGTTTTCGGATTCAAACGACTTTTTAGTAGCTAAGGTATGTCTACGTTAATATTAATATCTATTTCAAAGAATCTGTTTTATTATTGGACGTAGTTTCATGCACAGGGCTAAGTATTTTTTCGAATTCCGACCAAGAGCAAATTCCTCCTTCACACACTGACCGTAGAGGCTCTTCATTCATGTAAATCATGACGTGATAATCACTGGACTTCTTGAACGCGCATCTGCAAAAATAATTTAATGTTTAGAATCCAAACTAACCCAGTACATGACATTTCTACCAAATAAATAATAGTACTTACAGTCAGCAGCAGAATAAGTTTGAAGGGTTTGAAGCGGTTCAAAATTACCTTCACGCGTTCAAGAACTCTCTTGACAATAAAGTTCCAAGATCGTTTTGAATACCTTGCCCGTTACTACTTTTGCTGACTGTACATTTTTATGGAAGGGCGGTAAGTAAGTCATTTCATTACTTTAAGTCAAGAACGACATTTCCACAATATTAATTACATAAGTCTTGCACATAAAGTTTGAAATGCTTTTCTGAACTTCACAAAATTACAAATTTAGATACCTTGAATTAATAAACAATTAAATACAAGACTATTATGGATGATGAAACACCGTGGGATTAAATTTCAACTGTTAAGAATATACATATATTATTAATTTATTAAAAAAAAATACTTAATTAGATTTTATTCTAGAAACATTCTAGACTAGTTAGTATTTTATTATATATTGTTTTTATCTTTTAAGTTTTGACTATCTTGTTGTGAAATTATTATCGTACATTTTGACATCTACAACGTGTAAATTTTTTTTTAAATAATTTTATCAATATATTGCTTTGAATTATATATTAGCTTAAGATAATAATTATAACTGACGATTTGAAAGTGCTTGTTGCTATGCCTACTTGAATAAAAACATTTTTGACTTTAAAAAATCCGAAAAAAATCTGATTTTTGACAAAGTTGCGTTCGGCGCTCGAGGTCACAAACTTGGATTATTTATTGGGCCAACATCACAAACAAGTCTGCAAAAAATAATATCTACCGGATTTGACGCACACGATGATTGTATAAAGTTATCGGATTATTACTAGGTAAATTAAATATTTTATAATTCGTACCTGTTTAAAACCATGACGATATTAGCTGCCTGCGAACTGATTTTGCTAGTTCGCCAATATCGATCTCGTCTTTTATCGGCTGCTGTAATCGGCTTACTGTCTTTGAACCAACCGAGAGCTGTAAAGACCATAGCCAATGTTCTGGAGCGAGTAAAATATGCTGTTATTTTTCTGCCTTTCCCAGCTTTAGCCATTCGGAAACTCTCCAGTAGATCTGCTAATGACATTTGACCGAACATCTCTGCGTTTTGACGCCCATATCCGTATTTGTAGTAATATTCTAAGTCTCCGATGTATTCTAAAACTTTAAGGTCCTCCGTCGTAAACAAGGCACACCAAGGGCTGGCTTTGTTGTTAAGTCCCGACCAAGTGTAGCAACATAAATCATAAAGACCAGTTATATTGTTATCTGTAAGGTTGTAGTCGATACCCAATCGCCTTTGGATTCTGTCCTTCGCCTATATTAAAAACGGAATACATTACAAACTTACTTACGACGTTGTTTGTGCATTATTAATTTAGATAACTGGCTATCGAAAGTTAAATAATGTTATCATGTATAATATTTACCCTTTTACTTTCTATGAAAAATATAAACATATCACTTTATGAGACTATATCAAACTTGCGCTAAAATAGTAGTTTTCGATACAAGTGCGAGAAGAATGTCATTTGGCACGAGTACCGAGGTTATTTGACCCGAGCCGTGAGGCGAGGGTCAAGACTTGGGACGAGTGAAAATGACACTTCTGCACGTATGTCGAACAACGTTATTTAATACAATTGCGAAAAAACTACAATGAAAAAAAATTACATTTATATTCTGTCAGTGTACGAAAGACAGCTTCGTTCAATCGCGCGTTGTTCAAGTAATATTGGGTCTCGCATATACAATCGCACAAAAATATTTTTTTAAAACAAGTGCTCAAAAAGTTTAGTTTATGTAGCTGCAAATCGTGCGTAAAAATATTTTTTAACACAATTGCTCAAAAAGTTTAGTTTATGTAGCTGCAAATCGTGCATAAAGTTTGATTTTATGCACTAGTGCTAAAAAGTAATCTGATCTGCAAATCGTGCGTAAAGTTTGATTTTACGCACGATTTGCAGATAAGAATTTTAAATAAATTAGTATTATGCGAGACCCGCTTATAAATGACCCACCTGAACTACGCGCGATTGGGCATAAAGGAGTATTATGCTAGACCCAATAGTATTACTTGAACAACGCGCGATTAAATGAAGCTGTCGTTCGTACACTGACATAATATAAATGTCATTTTATTTCATTGTAGTTTTTTCGCAATTATATTAAAAAACGTTGTTCGACACACGTGCGGAAGTGTCATTTTCACTCGTCCCGAGTCTTGACCCTCGTACTCGTGCAAAATGACATACTTCTAGCACTTGTGTCGAAAACTACTATTACGTCATACCTGGCCATAATGCGAGTTTTACCGTACCCGTAGCGTCCGCGTAGCCAGGTGGAGACGTAAAATTGTGTACTCGCCACGGGCAGTAAAAAGAAAGCACTTTATCGCATATTTAAAAAATACCCGCGATTTGGGGCTTTTTTTCTTTTACAGTCCTTGGTAAGTAATGTACTATTTTAATTTAACCTATTGTTATCTATGTTAATGTAGGCAATATATTGTACCACTAAGATAAATATATAGCCCCTCGGATTCTAAGACTACATTCATATTTTTTAAGATAAAAATCAAATAAATCTAATTTGAAAAATATACTTAAATGACATAAAATAGTAATTGCATCAATACTCATATACGGTAGGTATACTTACTGCTAAGTAATCAGTTGAACTTTTATATCTATTCACTTCTTTGGGATCTTCATCAGTATCAGATTTAAAAGGCTGAAAAAATTATAACACGCATATTATTAAGCGTATCGTTCAGAAACTTATATGTATAGATGTCATATACAAAGGAAAAAGTGACCTAGGCCTCCGGTGCCCAGGGCTGGGATCGAACCAGCGTCTTCTGCATTCGCGGCAGACGCCTTTACCACTTGGCCACCCGGGTCACCGGGTTCGATCCCAGCCCTGGGCACCGGAGGCCTAGGTCACTTTTTCCTTTGTATATGACATCTATACATATAAGTTTATGATTTATATAGTAGTGTGTCTACTTAAAATAAACAAATCAAAATATTTATTAAAAATAATTTGATTTGTTCTTCAGTCGTATCGTTCAGTCCATTATGTATCTAAATTTTAAGCACTCACATCTATAAAATCATATCCGTTTACTGGATCGTCCATTAGTAAATTATGTCCCAGCCCCTCCAAAAAGGCTTTAGCACTTTCTTCCACCCAAGGATAACGCGTTGATTGGAATCTGTAACTAGCTCCTTCTAGTTCTGTCAGCTGAGTATAAACCAGTTTCAATCTACTAGCGATACCTATCATTTCCTTGCGCCCCTCATCATGTAAAGCACTTGTTTTATCAAAAATATCGTTGTCAACGAGCCAGTCTCGGAGATTATCGATATCTTGGGCGCAAAGTGAACACCTGCCTTTTTCGTAGCTCGAGACAACTAGGTCACGGATAGCGATTGCTTCCTTCATCCTTATAGCTGATTTAGGATCGGGATATGTTTTTCCGTTGCGGAAAATGCCCCAAATACTGATCGGTTCACATTCTGTTAAAGAATATTAATAGTTAGTGAAAAATTAAAGGACAAATGTTAAGCAACTTAATAATATGAAAGTCCTATAAAGTCGTAGCAGGCTTTGATAAAATTCGTAGGAAGCTTACCTACTATTTGACTTAATTTAATTTAAAAACCTGACCGAAGTATAGTCCACAGTATTAAAAAACCGGCCAAGAGCGTGTCGGGCCACGCTCAGTGTAGGGTTTCGTAGTTTTCTGTCCGTCACAGTAAGTGTCCCCACTTAAGAGTTTTTGAAAGCACGTCATTTAATTGTGATTTTGTAGAAATTACAGGTACAATAAACACCTGCTTGTACGGTTAAAACAAACTTAGTTCAGAAATTATTTTGTAATTTTTTTTTCAAAAACTATTCAACCTATCAAGTTCAAAATAATTTTCTTAGAAAGTTTTTATAAAGTTCTACTTTTGAAATTTTTTTCATATTTTTATAAGTTATGGTTCAAAAGTTAGAGGGAGGGGTCTTATTTTTTTTTACTTCTGGAGCGATTATTTCTGAAAATATTTACATTCTCAAAAAAACTGATTTTAGTAAACCCCTATTCTTTTTTAAATACCTATCCAACAATATATCATACGTTAGGGTTGAAATGAAAAAAAAAATCACCCCCCACTTTACGTATAGGGGAGGTACCCTAATAAAACATATTTTTCCACTTTTTATTTTACCACTTTGTTGGCGTGATTGATATAACTACATATTAGTACCAAATTTCAGCTTTCTACTGCTAAGGGTCACTGAGATTATCCGCGGACGGACGGACAGACATGGCGAAACTATAAGGGTTCCTAGTTGACTACGGAACCCTAAAAAAGGGTTCAAAGAAACCTCTATGTTATTTTTAAACACATCGATTGAAGTGCAACTTGTTGATATTGAATTTTTTTTGACAATTACTTACGTGTGGAGTGCCCCACATAAAAAAAATGTTTTCGTCAGTGTTGGCCGAACGTTAGTATAATTGTAAATTAAAAATTAAAGATTGAAACACGTTAGTTAAAATTGAACACTAATAGTTTAATGCAAATTGATTTCAATTAGAATTAAAATTAATTGTAACTAACGCGTTAATCCTTTGCGAATAACTAATAATTGAAGATATTAAATTTTTAGTCTATCTCAAAAATTGAACCCATTAATATAATTTTTAGTGTAGATTGAATACATAATTGACATTAATAATTAACCTAACTAAACGCGGATTTAGGTAAAGCTACGTGGTTTTGATTTTTGTTTCGATTTTGACTCCGGACTCGGGGGCTTGTATTAATAAGCAATGGGACCGGTATCCTAAGATGGAGGTCATGCTGGACCCTGGGGAGCCCTACTGGATCTCGGGTTTGGCGCATCATAGACTCATGCTGTTTGGGCTCATTCGACTTGAACTGATGAGCAGAAAGTACCGGTATCAAAATCTGGAGCTCATTCTGGACCCTGGGGATCCCTACTGGATCTCGGGTTTGGCGCATCATAGACTCATGCTGTTTGGGCTGATTCGACTTGTACTGATGAGCAAATGGTACCGTTATCAAAATCTGGAGCTCATGCTGGACCCTGGGGATCCCTACTGGATCTCGGGTTTGGCGCATCATAGACTCATGCTGTTTAAGCTCATTCGACTTGTACTGATGAGCAGATGGTACCGGTATCAAAATCTGGAGCTCATGCTGGACCCTGATATTGGTATTTAATAACTAGGACTAAGACTAAGACCAAGACCAAGACCAAGACCAAGACCAAGACCAAGACCAAGACCAAGACCAAGACCAAGACCAAGACCAAGACCAAGACCAAGACCAGGAACAGGACCAGGGCCAGGACCAGGACCAGGATCAGGACCAGGACCAGGACCAGGCCCAGGCCCAGGCCCAGGTTCAGGGCCAAGCCCAGGTCCAGGTCCAGGTCCAGGTCCAGGTCCAGGTCCAGGTCCAGGTCCACGTCCAAGCCCAAGTCCAAGTCCAAGTCCAAGTCCAAGTCCAAGTCTAAGACCAAGACCAAGACCAAGACCAAGACCAAAACCAAAACTAAAACTGAAACTAAAACTAAAACTAAAACTAAAACAATACCAATATCAGGGTCCAGCATAAGCTCCAGATTTTGATACCGGTACCATCTGCTCATCAGTACAAGTCGAATGAGTCCAAACAGCATGAGTCTATGATGCGCCAAACCCGAGATCCAGTAGGGATCCCCAGGGTCCAGCATGAGCTCCAGATTTTGATACCGGTACCATCTGCTCATCAGTACAAGTCGAATGAGCCCAAACAGCATGAGTCTATGATGCGCCAAACCCGATATCCAGTAGGGATCCCCAGGGTCCAGCATGAGCTCCAGATTTTGATACCGGTACCATCTGCTCATCAGTACAAGTCGAATGAGCCCAAACAGCATGAGTCTATGATGCGCCAAACCCGAGATCCAGTAGGGATCCCCAGGGTCCAGTAGAGCTCCATCTTGTGATATTGGTCCCAACATCCATACCCGAGATACAGTTTTAACATTAATTATTAGTACAATACAGGATTAATTTAGTTACACTAACGTTAATCTAATTAACCGTTAATCTTATTAAATTTTCAAGACGTTAGTGTAACTAACAGGTTAATTCTTATTGACGGTTAGTGTAATTAACGACGTCACGAAATCAATGCGAACTAACGTTAGTAAAAATTGATGGTTAGTGTTATTGATTAGTTATGGAATTAATCTTCAATCTTATTGATCAATTTTCAATTCTAATTGAAATTAACGGCCAACACTGGTTTTCGTAATGTTACTCCAAATCTAAGTAGCGGCATACAATTTTACCTTATGTTAAAATTTTATTTAGATACGTCTTATAGTTTCCGAGTAAAATGGCTGTGACATACGGACGGACGGACAGACGGACACGACTAAACTATAAGGGTTACGTTTTTGCCTTTTGGCTACAGAACTATAAAAACGGCAGTTCTGTAAAAAGTATGTACTAAAGGTACGCCACACTCCACACTTATCAGAAACCAACCTCTTTATACGAGGTCGGTGAAAGATTATAAGCCTAGATCTATTTTAAACACAAAGCCTAGATGTATGTATTAAAAAGCCTAAAACAACTTATTTAGCTGGTTTATTTATCTTACACTCAAGGACTGTGAAGATGGGTTACATGGTCTATATATAGTTCATTGTCCTTAATATTAAAATCCCAATTCATTGAAAATTGTTGTGATTATTAAGAACGCATGTTAATAATAGTAGTTTATGTAACTGTTACGTAATAAGGGTCCTTAAAACATGAGTGTGGTTTTATGAAATGAGCCGCAGGCGAATTTCATAATAAGATCACACGAGTGTTTTAAGGCCATCTCGATTGTGTCGGCGTGGCCAACTCGATTGTATCGGGGCTCGCGCGGGACCAATCGAGTTGGCCATGGCGGTAACATTATGTTATCAAATTCGATGTTCCAAATTTGAAACTCATTGCTTAACAATATTTGAGCATGCAAAGTTAAAATTACGTTACTGCCGCAGATAAAAAACTTATCATAGTTAAATCGTTTGTTGTAATGCTTGTCATTGTCTACGGTTTTTGAACGCATTTTAGAGTACTTACAGTATGAGTGTAGATAAAAGTCACATACTATCTAAATTGTATTAATTTAAATACTCACCTGAGATATTTATCACAGAATCTCGTATGTCGCCTCGTAACGCGTTGTAAGGAGTTTTAGTCGAAAAATATTTATACGAACATACCGTGTTCCAATAACAAAATGAAGATAAAGAAATATTTGTATGTAGATAAAGAATGAGCACTATTAGATATGATTTGACCGACATCATGTTAAAAAAAGTTTTGTCAAATCTACTATAAAACCATGTTATTTCCAAGACACTACTGCTTCTGCTCAAAGATGTGCGCAGAATACCTTACAACTTGATATTTTATTATACTAAAATACTGGTTTGGCATCGATCCTAATTAATCCTAATATATGCAGACCAGTAAACTTTTTTCAACTGGACGAGATTTGTTATTGTAATACCGCATACGCAATACAGGTACGTCGAATCCGGATGTATGTGCTAGTCTTTTTTTTATTCCACGACGTTGGCAAACAGGCATACGCCCGCCTGATGGTAAGCAGCTACCGTAGCCAATGAACGCCTGCAACTCCAGAGGTAGTATTGTGTTGACGGCTAAAGGAAAAAGAGGGTCCCATCGTCAACACACTGGGTCCTCTTTGAGTTCTTTGGCAAGCTTACTCACCAGCAAGAACACAACACTATGAGTAGAGTCTAGTGCTATTTGCCAGTGGTTTTCTGTAAGGTACTTCCTAGTCGGGCTCTGCTCCATGACATGACACAGCGAGATGACTTTCGCTGAGCTGTGCCCTACCACACATAGAGTTGACATTCGCAGTACCCATACCTCTCTTTTGGACAGATACATACCAGAGTCTAGTCGTGTTGTAAAAGATTGGAGTTCTGGAGTTACAGTCGCCATCAGATATATCGGAGCGGCCAAGGTGGTCACCAATATCTGAACAACGCCTCTATTGTCTAGGCGACAAAGTGCATGTTCAGATATTTGTGTGTGCCCTGGCCGCTCCGATATTTTTGATGGCGACTGTACAATATTGTAGACTCGACTCAATAAATAGATGGCTCGGTAAACTCGACTGCTAGTCCTATGTGCAATGACTCGAGTTTTATCTATAGCTACTATTAGTTTCGAAATAAGACTCGCGGCTAGGTTACGACTATACTAATACGACTGCGAAAATTTATTAAATTGAATAATCCTCTAGTTCGATTTCAAATAAAAATGTAGCTTAATATATCATTATATAAGACAAGCACAATACAGTATTTTTCAAGTAAATACATGTGAAAATGGTACAACACATTACTAAATACAAGTATAATACAATAACAGCTACACCGTCGTACTAAGAAGTTTAATCGTTTAGGGTAATGTGAGCTCAAACAATAATATGGCTCGAGTACGACTCCTTACACCAATGGACTCGAATGCAAGCGGCTCGAGTCTTATTCGACACTCGCTTAGTTCGCGTGACTTGCGTAGGCATACATTCTGAAATAAATAATGAATTCCAGTAAATGCAACCGATAAATATTTTGTATGGGGATTACCGGTAATTTACCGATTTACCGGTAATTTCTATACAATTATTTACCGGTTGTATTCTGTAATGAATTCCTTGGTTAGTTACTTAAATAGATATTTTGTGATTATTCTCTGATTTTGTAAGATAACTGAATACTCGTCGCTGTACTCTTATTTTTATAGTTATTTATGTGTAATTATGTATATGTTTATTAATGTTAACTATTTATGTATGTAGTGTATGTATGTTAACTATTCTTTTATTTATTTCTCGGTTCAATACTAAATCCAGGGCCTCTCGAATCGGATGCCAAACTGTAAGACGTTGCTCTCACAGTTGTCTCACTAGGTGATACAGTGATACACCTAACTGTCAAGCTGTCAGTAGGTCTCGCTAGAGCGTTTTGTCTATGGCTATGGCCACCATTTTAGATATGTTGACAGGACATTGGGAATCCCATGGCAGAGAGTTTGGTGTTTTTTTTTTAGTAGGTATACGTAGGTATCGAACCATGGATGTATAAGAAGTGGATCTCATTCTTCGGTCACAAAGTGAGGCCGACAGAGAAGCTTATCTAAGGGAGTGTCTCGTTTTGACTAAGGAGGTAATGACGTCAGCAGACAATCAAAATGTGAATATGTGTCAAATGTGACAATTTTGTAACGAGTGCGAGTGAGGTACCGCCCCGCACTATTATGCTCTCTATCGGACCGTTTTTAGTACTTTTAAGGGTTCCGTAGCCAAAATGGCATAAACGGTACCCTTATAGTTTCGTCATGTCCGTCTGTCTGTCCGTCAGTACGTCTATCCGTATGTCACAGCCATTTTACTCGGAAACTATAAGACGAATAAAATAAAATTTAGACATCAGTTGTATTTTTCATGCCGCTATTTAATTATAGTCTGGCAAACCATTTTTTCAGTAGAAAAGCGCGGCAAATTCAAAATACGTACATGTGCCAACCCTTTGTGATGAGACACCGTGTTCGTGACGAACATTTCAATTCACATATCTTTTACATTGAATTTGTTTCTAGTGCATTTCACTCTCTCGTCTTAAGCGCGAGTGAGATAGAACTCCTGCCACGTTCTACATTGAATTTAAATTAGTTTTTATGGCATATGTCAATTGCCTCAACCAGATTATTTGTTACAGTTGATGACAGATCAGACGAAATATATCCGTCTCCTTTTTACACACCGTGAATGTCACGTAATGAAAGGGGTGGAAATACCAACTAAAATTAAAACATAGAATTTTATGATCATTGCTGCTTTTTTCACTGATTCTTAGTGTTGTCATACTTTTGGTCGCTGTACATTGCTACTGCGTTCGTTGGCTGGACAGACTATATGTAGTTAAATTGAAGGAGAAAATATTTTTATGGGGGGCGCTCCATGTAACTAAATTACAAAAAACAATTTTTCCCCTAATATCAACATGTTGCACATCAATCGATAGGTGTTTAAAAATAACATTGAGGTTTTTTTGAACATTTTGTGATTTAGTGAATATTTTCAGAAATAATCGCCTCGAAAGTCAGAAAAATTTAGTGAATCCCCCCCCCCTCGTAACGAACCCTAAGTCCATATAATATACTTAAAAAAATTTGAGAAGATTATCTTATTTTTCTATTACATACTTTTTACGAAAATTATTTTGAACATTATCTTATCAGTTCAGCCATTTTTGAGCCAAAAAACTTCTTCCATATGTATCAGATATACGACCTTCTGGTATTAGTTTGGTTCTTCTTCCATGGAAGGTACGGAACCCTCTATTATGCGTGGTCCGACGCGCACTTGGCCGGTTTTATGCTAGTCGCCTATGAACGACTCTTTTACTCGGTAATAATTTTCAACTGTGGCTAGGGCACCGAGTAAACAATAGTACTATACAGAGGTCCCTCTTAGACGTTACGAATCATGTTGTCCCTTCTTCACGCATGGCAAGTTCTCTTTCTCACTTAGGCAAACGTATCGGATACTAGTTGTCAAATTCAATGACAGAAATGCACATCCTTGGTTAGGGACAAGGTTTAAGAAAAAGATCCACTTCATATAAATCCGTGATACGAACACAGATTACACCTTGTTAGCCCGCCCCACTGTAAATTTATCAAAAATCTTATCGGTTGGCTTCCATATAGCGATATAGAGCCCATCTTCGAGATCATGAAAAAATAAGTCTTACTAGGTCTTAAATGGGCGCTAGTATGTATAACACGATGTAAATTGTTCTTGAATAAATATCATAGCATATCATATGGCGTCAAGTTGAAAATACAAGAAAATACCGTTAGTTAATCAGTGGTTTTACCGCTCCAAATTTGTACTTACGGTAAAGTCTACTTCAAATAACCTACATACCAAATTCCGGTGGGAGCATACAATATAGGCATGGTGAATTTTATTCATGTATGGTATCAATCGATTCGTTTTGTTGTGAGGATCAAATGTCTATATGGGGTCAATTGCGTTAAAGCAACAGAAAAGTCAGAAATGAGACTTAAAATCCGAGATTTGCAATTGTTTCTCAAAACGCTCCAAAATGACGTGCAAAAGTGACGTCACGATCACATAGTTGCCCTGTTTAAAGTATGGAAAAAATATGAAATTGCTATTTTTACAGGGAAATGTTACGTTTATGTGTATGGCTGCCATACAATTTATTTTACAGTACAATGTTAAAAATCATTTCAATTCACACTTTAAAAAATCGTACAGTTTTGAAATTTTGCAGCTTGATATCTTTGAGCCACTTCAAAAGAATTTATAAATTTTCACTTTAGTTGGATATATTGATCATTTTGCATCCTATCAACTAAATTTTATTGCATAAATCAATATGTGTCATCATGCCTATTTTAAGATTGGAATCTAATCGCAATTTTTGCATTTGTATTATTTTTGAACTAACACTCCAAATTTTTTGACCATTAACTAGGTACTTCACCGCCTTATTTTAAAATTTAAACCGTAAAAGTTAACCTTGCGGGACAGTTTTGAAAAAAAAAACTTTAAATAGTTTCAAATATTTACTTAATTTAATGTTTAAGTGGCTTATAGTTTAACATGCCGTTATAAAGTGTATAACAGGTATATGTTTTTTTTTTTCCTGTTTTTTATCGTTTTTTTTTCTCTTGTTTTGATTAAGGTATTCTTACTTTGGGGATGTGATCGTGGCGTCAATGCGACGTGTCGTCAAATGGTTGCAAAGGAAGACCAGCGCTGGCCCTGCCGGCATTTAACGCTGAGTTGCGACGATTTCGTGGCAATTAATGTTTCGGGTTGTATATGTTATTGTTTATTATGTTTTTTGTAATTGTCATGAATAAATCTTACATTCATTCATGTTTGTAAAAGAATGCTTTAAATGTTCATCCTTATATTTTTTTATTTTTGAAAAAAAAAATGGTATTCAATATTTATATGACGTTCTAAATAAATCAATTTTTTTTGACGTCGTAGAACGCAATTTTTTTATGGAAGTTACAAAAACTATTTAAAACGGGGTATTTACCGTGGGTATTTGTTTTGTCGAGGTTCCGATATATATTATATGTATCGACATGTTAGAAACTAGCAAACGAGGATGGTGGCAGCATTTCTCCGCTGTATCGCAAAACTTATAAGTTGAGCGAGGAAGCTGCCAGCTCTTTGGTCACCAATTGAGTCGACGAGCCTCTTTTTGCGTTCTTTAAAAAGTTACTGAGCACTGGGTCCCCACGCGCCAAGGGTCTCGACTACGAAAGGTATAATTTTTTTTATGGGTCTTTAGTTTTTCAGCTTCTTTGGCCACCGCACCTGCTTGTTTATTGGTTCCGGTGAAGTGAGAAGCCGCCAGTGTGTCTACGCATATAGCATCCCACAGGCACGCATGTGGCATTTACTTAAGTACCGCAAGAACACATGTGTGGAGCACAAACACGGACTCAAAGCCGGAATCAGATTTCAATCAATCAGGTGCCGGTCCAGATACTATACGGTTTAAGACATTTATTTCTCAAAAAGATTTACATCAATCACTTACTGAGAAAACAATATTTATCTTAAAGCTAAATGGGAGAGGGTAGAATGCAAAAACTGGTGGACGAGTTAAGAACAAAGGCGCTCGGTAACACCAAGCGCAATGCAACAATGTAATGTTGTGCATAGGGACCAGTTAAACCGAACTACCCGGTGCGTTCACTGGTTAACTTACATATGATTTGTGTGTATTCATTAAGTGCATATTTTGTGGAAAAGCCTTAGAAGACGTTTCTATTTTAGTTTTTGACTTTTTATGTTATACATTTTTGTACATTTATATATTTTTTCTTTTTCTTTTTTTTAAAAGTATTTTAATTATTTAATGTTATTATTATTTGACTTATTCTATCCAGTAATAATGTCAATATTTCTGTACCCATCCTTTTATATGTATATGAATGAAGGATGAGCAAGATGAGTAGAGAAATAATGTCATTATTACTGACAGTGTCTGGAAAAGCTGTCCACCCGTCACCAAACCTCCTGTTTGGTGACGGGTAAGCCGGTAGCCAGTGCTGCGGCTTAGGAGTGAGTGACTCATAAGAAATTTGGCACAATACGTCGTCCCAGCTCCAATGGCAATTTGGATGGGTAAAAACATCCTGACCCGCCAACCACTTCACCAAGCTTTTTGGCCTCCTCTAAGCCCACAGTTCCATGGTTTGGGGGTGGGAGTCCTGTAAGATTTTAGTGACTTTACCTACGAGGCTGGCTGAGCTGTAGACGGAGGAGTGTCTTACAGTTGATGTTATGAAGCCGACTATTTCTTAAAATGGTCTTAAATCCTTATGCGCCCACCGGTATGGTCTTAAATTTGGTATTTTCTTACTAAACGGGTCTTATAGCTTCTGTAAAAATTTCGAGCAGTAAGCTCACAAAAAAATTAAGGCTCAACAAATTGCGATTTCAACTGGTCTTAAAACCTTATACGCCCACCGTAATGGCCTTAAATTTGGTAAGTATGTAGATTTTGTGGGTGGTTAAGTAAGTGGGCTTCGCCGTGTGTCAAAATTTAAGCGTAACGATAAATTAAAGTATTAGGGTTCCGTAGTCAACTAGGAACCCTTATAGTTTCGCCATGTCTGCCCGTCCGTCCGTCCGTCCGTCCGCGGATAATCTCAGTGACCGTTAGCACTAGAAAGCTGAAATTTGGTACTGATATGTATATCAATCACGCCGATAAAGTGATAAAATAAAAAGTGGATTTTTTTTATTAGGGTACCTCCCCTATACGTAAAGTGGGGAGTGATTTTTTTTTTTCATTTCAACCCTAACGTGTGATATATTGTTGGATAGGTATTTAAAAATGAATAGGGGTTTACTAAAATATTTTTTTGATAATGTAAATATTTTCGGAAATAATCGCTCCAGAAGTAAAAAAATATGTGTCCCCACCCTCTAACTTTTGAACCATAACTTTTAAAAATTAAAAAAAAAATTCAAAAGGAGAACTTTATAAAAACTTTCTAGGAAAATTATTTTGAACTTGATAGGTTGAATAGTTTTTGAAAAAAAATACAAAATAATTTCTGAAATAAGTTTGTAATTTAACCGTATAAGCAGGTGTTGATTGTACCTGTAATTTCTACAAAATCACAATGAAATGACGTGCTTTCAAATAAAGTAAAAACGGTGAAAGTCGGTTCATGCTATAAAGAATTATCCCATAAAAATCATCTTCCATACTTTAAGCTCGCGCGCAATAGTTTATTTAATTTGCCGATAGATGTCGCTGTACGTGGAACGCTCATATCATATCCTTCATGGCGGTGTTATTTTAACTCTTAAGTGGGGACACTTACTGTGACGGACGGAAAACTACGGAACCCTACACTGAGCGTGGCCCGACACGCTCTTGGCCGGTTTTTTTTTGTATTTTCAACTTGACGCCACACATACTAGCGCCCATTTACGACCTTTAAGACTTATGTTTTCAATATCTCTGTGATGGGCTCTACAACGCTGTCAACGCTATATGGAAGCCGACCGGTAATTTTAGATTTTTGATAAATTTACAGTATAGCCGGTACCAGTATCTATAATGTTTAAGTAGTGAAGTATCAGATGCCAAACAATCCTTTAAGGCACTGACTACCAGGCTACCGATAGTAATGATGGAGGCGACCTCTAGTAATTGCCCCCACAAAACTTTTGCGCGAAGTTGATTTCTGACTATTCAAACTAGGTAAAATACCTCTAGAAGTATTATATTAAAATTGATATGATTTTAAGACATTTTCACTGAGAGCACATTAATATTTATAATTTTTATGATTATTTATTGAAGGTATTTATTAAAAGAAGGTATAAAAAATATATATAACTGTTAAAATATAATATGATTGGCATTACCTATTTAACCTAAAGTTCAATTAATATGCCATAAAAGAAATGTCGATATCTGGCCGAGGAGCGAATGGATAAACATCAAAAAGTGCGATGAGTTATAGGGTTCTTCCACCTTGCTGTTGAGAATATCTCTACAGTACCCTGCATTCACTGTGCTCTGCATTATTTTGTGTAATTTGGATGCTATGTTAGAGTAGATTTCCTCAGATTAAGCAAGCCACTAGCAATAAATCTCCTACAACGCCTTGACTGTATGCGGCTGTATAGCCATTCCCCATGTACATGTGTATGTGGGATACTACATGCGTAGACACACTGGCGGCTTCTCACCTTACCGGATCCAATAAACATACAGATGCAGTGGCGAAAGCAGCTGAAAAATTGAACACCCTTTAAAAAAATCGATGTTTAAAGAAACAAGTATGTTTAGTATGTATAGTTTAAAGTGCCATGTGTAACCATATCAATTCATTATATAAGAAATATAATATGATATAATATTGGCATATAACTTACACGTAAGTCAGTCAGATACACAATTACATTTACTTGCAGTAAACGTCAACTTCTTTTTTGAAATGAAGACCCATTGGTTTTCATATCCCGAGTCTCCTAAATAGTAATTCAAAACTTGGGTCTTGTTAGTGGCAATTAGTTATAATCATGAGGATTATGACTAATACTACTGTGCACTGTATTTATTTACCTGATATGTTTATATTTCCATAACATCCTCAACTCTCAGGATTAGGAATACCTTTGTAATATAAGAGTCTTACATTAGATTAGAATCTATGAAGAATATGTGTAATATTGTTTGAAGTGTCTAAAACCTTAGTTAAGTTAGGAGGCAGTAGTAGGAGCCAAGTTTGAATCCGCGATCCTTAGAGCGTAAGTCGGGCGTCTGACCGCCAGGCTACCAGAGTTTGTTTTGATAATTACTATACTGTTGCTCCATTTTTCTACTATGTTTATCTGCGTGATCAAATGTCAAACAATCCTTTAAGGGCTTTAAGGCACTGACTACCAGGCTACCGATAGAAATAACGGCCTCCTAGCCCAGTCGGTAGTGACTCTGCCTACGAAGCAGGAGGTCCCGGGTTCGAATCCTGGTCAGGGAATTTGTTTGTGTGTTTATCACAGATATTTGTTCCTGAGTTATGGATGTTTTCTATGTATTTAAGTATTTATCCATATTTATCAAATATATATATATATATATATATATATATATATCGTCTAGTACCCATAACACAAGCCTTACTGAGCTTACTGTGGGCCTAGTTCGATTTGTGTAAGATTCATTTATTTCTCGAATTTAATTTCTTTTCTGATGTTTTTGAAATGCCTCAAACTTTCCATAGACGTTGACGTAACAAAGACTGCAGCACTATAAGTAGGTATTAAAACAGACAGAAACATTGCAAAATTAAATAATTATATTATTAGTAGTTAGGTTTTCTTATTAAAATTATTTTCTTGTGTGTGAATGCTTTTTCACCACATCAGCACCACCGCCTATCTTGATTTTTTTAAAGCGTCAGTAAAATTGTTTTTTTTTCACAAGGGAGAACAGTTATTACTTTACGTTATAGAACGATGATTTTGAACCATAAATATTTGGCAGAATTAATTTGTTTTGTTTTATGTATTTACCTAAGCTTGTATTTTTTTGCCGTGGCGTGGTGTAAAATGATGTAATACTCTCGGCAGTAGTTTGTTTGCTTCTAGTGCCCCCCGCAACGCTCAAGATACAACTTTTTTAACCATACACTAGTTATAATTTTGTAATCTTTCACTTTTTCGAGTCTCGATATAAACACGTGAGATAGATATCAAGGTTGTATTCTTGATATTATAATTTATTTACGCTAAACCTATTCTACATAATATTGGATCTACGTGGTCAGTTTACAAGTCAATATATTGTTTTATTTCTTGTGACAAAAACATTTATTGGTTACAAGAAATCTTAAAATCATTCATACCAGTTATTTTTATTCAATATGTAATATTTGTCACATATCTTTTACCCAAAGTACAGGTTTCGTCATCGTTGCTACACCCAAAAATGCATAGTCAAATCTAAAAAATTGCTTGTAAGCCGTCTATGTAGACTACCCTAGTTCTAGCCTAGTATTGTAGCACGAAAATACACGGATGATTTACACACATACTCATACACGTATTTAGTTTCAGAAGACATTCAGAGATGTCGCTTTCAAATGAGTTTTCATAAAATGCTTCAAGGCTCTCTTTACCTACTAGAGGTAAACAAATGCCTTACGTGGGATTCCCATAATTTACTGACGTCAACGTCAAAACAATAAGATGGCGCCCATGCCAATAGAGAAATTCCTCTAGTGAGACCTGTTGATTTTGACGTAGGTGGTTAGGTGAATCAACTGTCACAAAAGTGTGATATCATAGTTGTCTCGCATGCGACTGTCAGTTATGCCATGTCGAATAGACTCCCAGGTTCACCTACTCCTATACAATTTTGTTGATTCTTTTGCGTTGTCTCCCAGAGCCCAAAGGTTGTCTGGGAGAGATTGCTTTTTAGCGATGAGACCGCATTTTGTCTACCACACCACATTGATAACTAGATTAATTATAACCTAGTTTCTACTTTTATGAATTATTTACTTGTGGTGAACAATAAATAATATTGTATAGTAAATATATTACTATATACTGAGTCGAATCTCATTATTGATGTTCCGAGTCGTAATCAAAAGGACTCTAAGAACTCGAGTCATTTACAACACTGTGACATATGGTAGTGGACTGCCAAAACAAAGATACCGGATTACATATAGTAACAGGAGATGACATCCCTAAGATTTTTTTTGGCCCAAAAGTTGTAGTGAAATTACTACAAGTCTATTTGATTCAGTCATAGCTGTCAACCGCCAAACATGGCGCACAAAATTTGTTACAAGCGTGAGAAGTATTAAACTCTATTTCTTTGCTTTATTGGATGCCTATAACAATTGCTGTTATTTAAAAACGTGAGATCTTAAATTAGGTTAGATTTGACTTGGCCAGTTTTCATTATAATTAAAAATTATATATATATGTGTTGAATAACTTTATAAAATGACTGATGTAATGAAAACTGGCCAAGTCAAATCTAACCTACTTTAAGATCTCACGTTTTTAAATAACAGCAATTGTTATAGGTATCCAATAAAGCAAAGAAATAGAGTTTAATACTTGTTCATACTGTGATTTTGTTCCTATAAATACATATTTGGATTTTGCATAGAACTTGGCACTCATTTAGATCTCCATTCTTTTTGCGGCGAAGCCCACAGCCAAGCATAATTTTTGTATTGAACTTGGCTCTCCTTTTTTACATTTATGTTTTTGGTGGGATTGTATTTACTTATTTTATTTTAAAATATTTTAGAGTCCGGTAACGATTTAAAAACGAAAATCGCTAATAATGGAGTAACGCACATGAATTGCATTTGATAAGATAGTTTGGAAGCCTTGTTATTGCAAAAAAATACTTTTGGTACACATTTATTATTACTTAGTACCCGAAAACTCAATTCTTGCAGAGCTTGTTTAGTGAGGACGTTGATTCGTGCAATCTTGTCGCTTGTTTTTTTATTATTATTGGTTATGTCCTCCAATATGTTTTATTATATATGATTAAAGCATAAAGCCAAGTTTATTCATACATTTCAATTTTTATGAATTACTTTATTTAATACGTTCTCAAAAGTACCACCTAATCTTCGGCATTTTTTCTTAAAATTGCTGTAGGTAAACAAAGCATTGCTTTAAAAATATGTATGAAAATGAAAAAAAACTGTTCCACTTATTCCTTAAACGGTTCATTGTCCAACGTAATTATATATTTTACATACTAGTTTAACATAATTTTAATCAATAAAAATCTTACTCTTTTCGCCTCTTTAAGCAAAAATCGCGAAACAGCTGTTAGAATAAGGTGCATTATTTATAAATGAAATATAAAATCAAAAAAGTGTTCCACTAACGCAGTTTAAAAAGAAACTATCTTTCAATATATGTATACAAACTAATAGTAGTCTTATTAGTTACTGTAAAATAGTATCGAAAAGTTGAGCGAAATCGAAAAAAAACATTAGCGGACTCTTAATGTACACGCACCATTTAAATGTACTCCTAGGACCCAGTACATACATAAGTAACATTTCTATAAATATTTGTAGGTAAGTACAGTCGCCATCAAATATATCGGAGCGGCCAAGGTGTTCACAAATATCTGAACAACGCCTCTATCGTCCTTCTTAGATGAAAAAACATTCCTTCCAAACATTCATAAATCATAAATGATATTATAAATATCCTAAATATTATTGATACTACATGCAAAAAATAAATGCCACGATGGTTTATCTTTTGGCGCGCATAACATCTTGTCGCAAATAGTTGAAACTGTTGAAAGATAGCAGCGGTAACAATATGTTCTATTTATAGAATCTATACATATATAAAACAAAATCGTATCCGCTACACAATTTATAACTCAACAAAAACAGCTGAACCGATTTTGATGACCTTTGATTTTTCGGAATTATCTCCGCCCCGAATAGCAGGATAAATATTAAAATATTGGAGAAATAAAAAATAATTGTTAGCGGTACGAAGTTCGCCGGGTCAGATAGTATTGAATAAAACTTCTATTGCTGACACTATGACTGTCGCCGCATTCTGATATAAACATGTAAGTAATAATATAATATAATCAAATCCTCAAACAATGGAAAATACCACGATCGACCACGAAGTGCGCAGGTAACAGCGCGGCGGCGCTTAAACTCCTCTCTCGTTTTTAGATACCATTCTGATAATTTTGCACCATTCCACCGTAGTGCGAAGTCTTGTGATGTTTATCTTTTACCGACTATGCGACAACTCATTTGCGCTACAAATGCAAATACCTATTTTGTATAAAAAAATAATTATTACGTTTTTTTTCTGACATGTCCTTTTTAGATGAAAAAAATTTCATTCATAACATTCATAAATTATATTATAAATATCCAAAATTCTTAGTTCATGCGTCAGCAACGCGACTACGATCAGAGCTCTATACGAGTAGCGAGCTAGTTTAAATGTAGCAAAGCAACAAACAACTGATGATAAGGTTACCATAACCCAATGTAAACCCTTAACAAAAACCCTATCGCGATAGGGTTTTGAGCTTAACTCTATTAAATGTTATGGTTACCACTTCATTAAGGTTACCATTACGATTGGGTAACCTTATGATAGGGTTACCATATCATGAGGTTACCAAATTGATTGGGTTACCGAATCGATAGGCTTAAGCCTGAAGAGGGGTTTTCCGGTCCCTGTACTCAACTCAATTAAAAATCACTACTTTAGTGCATCGCCACCTAGTACAACAGCGAAGTACTAACACGACGAAACGAAGGCCACGAAAATATCTGATAATATATTTTATTAGAAGTGCCAGCGTATCACATAGTGTTGCATGTACAGTCGCCATGAAATATATCGGAGCGGCCAAGGTACTCAAAAATATCTGATAATGCACTTTATCGCCTGGATAATAGAGGCGTTGTTCAGATTTTTGTGACCACTTTGGACGCTCCAATATATCTGATGGCGACTGTAAAATGTTATTGCAGGTGTGAGATATACAGTCGGTGAGATAAATAATGGCCAAAACCTACAGTTTCATCATTCCAGTATCGAATATACATCTAAAGTAATCCATAAGTTGAAATCCAAGAAGTTGAAGTTGTAAGGTAGACGTAAGTTTTCAAATACCACAACTACCCTTAATGTATTGTTATGTGACCGTGACTGCCAGAATGCAAATAATGCAACTACCTAATTATATCAGAGATAATTGCAGTTTGATTTCTATTCGTTTCCGTTAATCCTTATTAGATTATTTGGATTGGAATTGGTAAATATGCTTGCTAACTTAAATATTACGTATCGGGATATCCTGTATTCAATTATTATAGTCGAGTTGACAATAATCGAATAATTGTACAAGTAAATAATCTCGTCAAGTGTAATAATTTAGCATTGCTAATTATTATTCACTTGAAGTTATTTACAAGGAGTAAATATATATTTACTACTACTTAAACCTTCACGTATTTTGCGAAGCGGATATCCTGTATTGCTGTCACATTATGATTAAGTAAACGATACTAAATATTGATGGTTAAGTGAATAATAACTTATTGTCATTTTTAAATTATATTTTCATCTATATTGAACTAAGCAAATATATTTACTATTATACTATTTCCAATTATTTCGATAACCGGATGTGCCGGAAATATAGAATGCTTGTCCTGCCAGGTAGTAGAAGGGGTAATGGGTAAGCCCTTATAAACAAGTGACTGGCAGTTGTGGGACACATTGGTGATTGGAGAGCTAACCAGCAAGAACCAAGTTAAGTGTAATATTGATTACTCACCTCTAAATAATATTGAGGGTTAATTAAATAAAATGTATCAGTGTGTACCTTGTTACCGTGTACCTAATAATGTATTTAAATATATAAACGTGTAATACTGTATTTCAAGTTGGTGCATGGTACAACGTACACACCAACCTTATATTGGAAATAATTTAGCCTTTCTGATTACATGAGATTATATATTACTCTGTTTTTGCTACAAGTGTTAGATATATTATGTGCAGAATATTATGATTAATGGCCTTACGGGATACTTGTAGTAATGGTTGAGGAATTAGAATGAATTTAATATACTTTGTTTTATATCTTGACTTACTTAGTTGATGGCAGTATTGCAACATTGATTAAATTATTCAGAATTATTATAAGTAATATTCTTTAATAAACATCATTGCATTTACTATGGTTGTTCTTAGCATTTTATATTTATAAAATGGACTCTCTCCTTTAATCTATTCAATGTTGAATAAATGAAATAAATTATATTTTGTCTCTTATTAATTAAATCTGACACAGGTGTCTTTACTATTTAGAAACAAAGGTTCAATGAAACACTTATAAGTGGCGTAAATAGTTTATTTCGCAACTATCTTCCCCTTTGTTTCAATTAATTATGCAACATAATATATATATTTTATATTTTGTTTTTATACAATCCAATAGTTTAATACTTACAAATCAACATAAAACGTTTCTACTTTGCTTGTGATAATTTCATCCAATGATATTTCTATTAGTACCTAACCAATTCTGAACAATATTCCAGGAAAACCATATTTAGTTAGGGTCAATAGAAAAGTAAAATAATGTAAACAAATTAATTTACCTTCATTGCTTCGCAATAACGCACTTTTAAATTTCAATTTATTTATTACAGACCATCAGGGTCCATAAAATGGTTAGTAATACAATATTATTTAAATGTAAGTGTTAGTATTTGTTACAAGTACTTATAATACAGCCTTGGCCAGAAGTGTTGAGCATAGCTCTTTTATGTTTACAATTTTAATGTTAAGTATTAATTCCCTAACATAACAATGTACGATGACGTAAAATGTTATATTTTATTGATATATCTAGAAAACTTCACGTAATAACGCTTTCAAGGTACCTATAAAATATGAAAAGTGGAGGTCCCAAAAATGCGAATTTAAGTCGTTGCGACAAATTGCAAATATTCTATGCAGTTACTACTTACTTCACCAAAACATGCCTGTTCAGTTTGAATTAATTGATAAAATAAATTCAAAAAAGATAGAAACGCCGGTCTAAACTTTCGAGTTTTGTATGAAAATCGTAAGGGTGCTCAACACTTCTGGCCAAGGCTGTAAATAATTAATTAAAGAAAAACCATAGTTTCACTGCCATTTTTTATACATATATATTTTTATAAACATTCGTTTTTAATTAAAATTTCGGTTAACTGCTTATATTTCAGTGAAAATTAATTTCTTTAATCATATTTTGTAACGTGTCAAATGCTTTTTTTGTCTAGAAATGCAGTTGTCCGTCTGCCGTATTTATTTACCTTATTTATATGTTTCTATTGACCCTGACTTTAAATCATCATCATCATCATCATCATATCAGCCGAAAGACGTCCACTGCTGAACATAGGCCTCCCCCAAAGAGTGCCACAATGACCGGTCCTGCGCCACCCGCATCCAGCGGACTCCCGCGACCTTCACCAGGTCATCAGTCCACCTTGCGGGGGGTCTACCCACGCTGCGCCTTCCGGTTCGTGGTCGCCACTCGAGAACCTTTCTGCCCCAACGGCCATCGGTTCTACGAGCAGTGTTGCCAGATCTCCTGTTTTTACAGGAGATCTTCTGGTTTTAGGGTGTGTCTACTGTTCTACTGTTTTTCTCTCAAATTCTACTGGATTTAAGAATTTCACTCGTGTAATCAAGAAAAAAAACCATAACGTACGCATAACTTTTCAAAGTTATTGAAGTGAGTGTAAGACGCCCTTAAATTCAATCGTAGTGTACGAGTATAACATCTAATGTCACAATTTCTGATGTTACGAAATGAACGATCAGAACGATGAATCTGTGGACCCTGTGGTCTGTGGTTATGGCAAGGGTGTCTATCTCCACGCTGTGACAGCTACTGCCTTGGAACGTATCGGATACGTTTTCGGGGTTGTCAAAATCCCTTCCGTTTATTCGCGGTATGACCACAGACAAGATAAAGTATTTAAATAGTTTATAGTAGTAGTTTTGTACTAAAATAATAATTAGATTGGGCAAATAAGGTAATAAATCGGACATTTATCTAATATTGTAATAAAATTACTGATAGATTACGTAGATTAAGGCAGATTGGGGCAGGTCCAGCAATTATACTAATTACGTACTTGTCAACCCTACAACGTCGAAAGGTAAAATTGTATGGAGACGTCATGTGTCACCGTTCATCTGTCAAAGTTCTGTCAAACGTTGATTTCGTACGGAAGACGACCTTCTGTATGAAATACTATTATATTATTCTGTGGTTATGGTTAGATAAGTAAGAAACCTTTCCCTGTAGATAAGAAAATTGACAACTATGTAAATAAGATGATACAATTCAAGTGAGGATGAAAATAATCAGCATAATAGCATATTAATTTATTGCATTTTGGTAAGTTTTATGAAAGAAATTTTGTCTACTGTTTTTATTTTTAATCTCCTGTTTTTTAGGGCTCGTATCTACTGATTTTTTCAGATTGGACCTGGCAACACTGTCTACGAGCAATACTAATTGATGACTTTAAATACTAATTGGCAATTGACAACGTTAACATACATACATAATAAAACTACATTATGTCTGTCCTTTCTTCACTTTATTGAAACTGAACGTTTATTAGACGATGAATAATCTCTAGATGTTTAGAATCTGCCTTATTTTCCTTTTTTAATTGCATTAATTACATGCTTTCGTAATTAATTAACTTAAATCAAGTAGCAAAACAAGTGACACAACTTCTCAAAATGAATAAATGTAGGTACTCATTATTTTCCTACTAAGATGCGATTTTACATTAACTATTTCAAATATCTTATTTACAATAATATACAGATAAATTATCAAATTCCGCATCGTCACATAAATTCTACATACAATATTGGCGTTTTAATTTTTTTATAACTAGCAATATTCAAGAGCATTATTTTCTTCTCTAGGTATAATTAAATATTGCACTTTTTTATACAGGGCGTAACAAAAATAGTGGCGATGCGTTTAAGGGCATAATTGGTATAATTATTGCGAGTAAGAAAAAGTAGGAGAAAAAAATTATGAACGCGAAAAAAAAATTTTTTTGTATGGAACAGGTCGTCCCAGCTGGCCAACCCTCCATATTTTTTTTTACATTTTCATAATTAGAATACGACACCAATTATGCCCTTAAAAGGATCACCGGCATTTTGTTACAACCTGTATTTTTATATTTTTAAAATAATAACAAACATTAATAGTAGTTTATGCAACTGATACATAATGAGGGGCCTTAAAACACGAGTGGGGCTTAATGAAACGAGCGCAGCGAGTTTCATTATAGGATCACACGAGTGTTTTAAGGCCTAATTATGTTCAGTTGCATACATTACTTTATCTACACACATATTGTAAGTACTCAAAGATGGGTTCAGAAGCCGAAGGCAATTGACCTGCATTACTAGGTAGATAGATACAAGTGCTGAAACATACCCTTAGGTGTAAGCTTAATAAAAATAAATAAATTAGAACTGATAAGGAATGTATATTTATTTATTATAATATCGTTAATAGTAAACATTTACATTTTCGCAATTAAACATGTTTCGACAAACAATAACTGACAAGTTGATAACAGAAATGGCGGCCGTACAAACCATAGACAAATATGTACAAACTTCTGTCGCGAGTTTTTTTTTAATATTAGCCAACGAACGAAGTCCTTATTCTCATGTCATCCGAGATCAAAATGTCGTGCGGTTTATGTCAAAAAATATATCGTACTGACGTTTCGTATCGACAACATTTTAAAATCTATGGATACTAGAATAGAAACCCATTGAAATTGTGTTGGTTTTGACAGCTGTTCCAAATTTGAAACTCATTACTTAACAATATTTGAGCATGTAAAGTTAAAATTACATTACTGCCACAGATAAGAAACTTATCATAGTGAAATCGTTTGTTGTAATGCTGGTCATTGCCTACGATTTTTGAACGCATTTTAGAGGACTTACAATATGAGTGTAGATAAAATATTTTATATCTCTATAAATATAAAGCATAAAAAATAAAAGCTTGGTTATTTATTTAACGAAACGTGTAGGTATGGTATAATCTGGTTTTCAAGAACATGTTTGAAAGAACTGGACTCTTAAATATAAACAAAATGTATCTATTCCTAATTAGATACCAAGTATGCTGACCACATCAGATATGTATGACACACTAATGAGAGCAACCAAGTCCCTCTTGTTAGTTTGCTAATCTATGCTTATTTCTAGATCTGGACATCTAGCAGCTATTGATTGGTGGAGGTCAAAGGATGCAAACCACTTCAAGAATACAAATCCTAGAGTTATGGATTCAATGAAATATTATGAGAAATTATACATATATGTATAACTGGAGTATAATCATTGCCAAAAAAATATGTTAGGGGAAGTGCCAAACGACCTATAATGTAATTCATAATTATTCGCATAATGTTTATTTTTCCGCGATAATACGCTCATGTTTACAATATTGGCCTTGTCCTCTATAAATAAGACCACTACGGCAGTATTACAAATTTTGATTTTACTTTTTTCGAACTGATAATTTTTGTTAGTCTGTCACATTGACTTCCACCCATTGAAAGCTGCCAGATGCCCGGATCTAGCAATCATGATAGTATAACATACTAAATAGACTGGTTTTGTCGCTCTTATTATTGTGTAGTTTCTGACGTGGTCAGCTCTTAGTCTATAGTTTCTTGGGAGTTTTTATTAAATAATGATATTATGAATAATTAGGTTAATAGTTATATTTTATGAAATTAATTTAATAAATAACTAATTAAACGCAAACGCAAATGTTAACTGGACTCAATTTGAAAACACTACAGACATAGGTATATTTGTTTTAAATCTTACGAGTCTAAATTCATATTTTATTTATTTACTTTCAATCTACTTTTTATTCCACGTTTTGCCTATTTTCGTATCTAAGTATAGACCATAATATTAATCATTAGAGAGAGAAATGCATAAGACTTCAAATATCACTAGATGACTCACATCCAATAGAATTTGTAAGTAATTTCATTACAAATAAAATTTGGTCCAACATTGCAATTATAACATTGGAAAGCTGTATTTTATCGGCTTGTAAGATAGGCACTAGGTATTTGCTGAAACTAAAATTTAAGATCAGGTAGGGTAAGCGAATCAATTTTGTGACCTTACTGACTGTATATAATGTGTATGTGTATGTACAGTCGACGTCAAAGATATGTTTACAATATTGCACCTTATTACAAAGGAGTAAGGTAACATATCTTTGACCTCGACTGAACAGTATAAAAAAACCGCCTTACAAGAACCATCCAGTTAACCTTTTAATCTCGGAGCACGAATATTTCTTTGAATTTACGCCTGTAAATACTTGTATTATAATCATTTTTGCAGTACGTAAATTAGTATAACTAATAAGATTAAAAAAATAATAACGAATTACATTTTGTAGAGGTAGTTTTAGCTAAATTTTAATTTTCATGTTTTGTGACCAACCCCAAAAATAAAAACACATTTTCATTTACTTATAAATTTCTTGATTTCATTCAATAGTATCAGATACATATATGTAGCATCAATGTGCCCTGTTAAATTTCAAGCATTTCCTGATGATGTAGGTATGCATGTCAAAGTAATAAAAATAATTTGAGAAATAAGGTCATTCGGTTACTTGTTTTATTAAAATGTTTGAATTTAAAACCAAAATTGATATCATTATAAAGAAATGTGTCACTATCATTATCAGTTAAACGCAAGTTTTATGATATTCTTAAATGCCATTTATGCTCCTGAGATTAGAAGGGCTTAATTTTTATTTTTTATAAATTACATGCTGTAACGTTGAACATCTTTATTCATCACAAGTTATTTTAAAAATAATAAATAATAATATATCGGAATAATTTCCAAGTTGCGGTTGATGAAGGAGCAACAAGCTATTATATGTGTTGAATTTTTTTAATATGGACGAGGATAGCTTCCGAAACTTCACATAATAATTAGCACATTATTTTAGGTAGGTACTTATAAGTTAAAACACACAAAACTAACCAAGTAACATTAAGGACACAGTAATGGACTCAATGTGATTTAAATATTGCTCATAGACATCATTATTATATCAACTCTACTGAACACTTTGACAAATTCAAATCACGCTGACTGAGTTTAGAACAAACACACCACAATTTGATAGAAGCTGGGCTACTGATAGATAGGTCAAATTGATAAATTTTATTAAGAGAAAGTCTAAACTAAACTCTAGGGTGCAAGTCTAGGAAGAAAGTGTATTAATTATTATATACTATCTACTAAAATATAGTTGGCAGTTTTGATTTCGTTATTCCGAACTTACTTTAAAATAATTGTTAGATGATATATATCTAAATGGCACATCATATATCAGTACAAGTAATAGTATACTGAACTTCCACGAAGTATGTAGACTATATGAAAAATTTGATAAAGTAAAAAAATTGTATCAGCGTTTATGTAAATAAAAATTGACATGTTTTTGAATAAAAAAACATATTAGGATAAATAATCCAAATTTAACTTCGTCGAGAAACTTAAACTTGAAACATAAGAACATAACTAAAAATAAGTAGGTTCTTACCTACAGCGGTATATAAATTTATTATAGCTATAAAATAAAACTAGGAACATTACCAATTATTTGCTGTATTAACATGTAATTATTTCATATTATAAATCCACTTTTATACATTTATTCAAGTAAAAGTCTAACTCGAAAGAACTTTAAAGACTATCTACATAGGTAACACTATTTGTCTAATCAATGATACTTTCTAACTTGAAGAGTTATTGATTAGAACATGCTTATGCCATGAAAATATAATAACGTGTATATTTATTTTATAAATGAAAGTATCTACCGTTCACTAGGCTATAGAATAAAGCACTTTGAATCATCTGGTCACAGCTATAATATAATATACTTACACTACTTACACAATTGTTTTTCATTAGAAATAAATTTAAACGTATTATATTCCTACTATTTAAATGCTTAAATTGATTTTCTGGACGTAAACCTCTTTACCCTATTTAGATTGTTTGAGGCGGATCAAAAATAGAAGAGGCAAGAACGATAAAATAAGGCAGCCTCTAACTTGATAGTCATACCAAGACACTGAAATGAACACCGATTGTCTAACGCCTGCCAGATGGGTCCGCATCAAACAATCTAAAAAGGCACAAATATAACAACTTAGATCGTTCTCGTTCTGTACCCAATGCCTTCACGCAATAGTGACCGAATCAGAATGAGAATTCCTCAAACATACGTCTTTCAGATTTATTTCAAAAGTTCACATGCAGCTTCTTCATCCTGGGTCTTGTTTTGGATCTAAGTTCGCCCGTCTCTCTTGCAGTGCCGCTAGCAGTGCCTCTCTCACTTCTCTTTCCGAACTTCGCCATAATCTAATGAGTTCTTCTTCCGATAATTGTGAAAGTTCTGATCTTCCTCCCGTCGGAGATACTCTTGGGTAAGGTGGCGCTGGAGGCAAGTCTTGTTCTTCAGAAACTAATATTTCTACGCTGGCTCGCGAACGCGGTCCGTCAGAGGTTAAGTATCTTTCTGATTTGTCTGACCTCTCCGACACATCTTGATAAGATCTCGTAGATGACCCCTCTGCTCGTCTGACCATTGGGGACGGTGTTCGCAATCGGGTATTTATATCAGGAGGAGAACTAGTCAAGCAACTAACGTCACGACTTAGTCTTCTTCCAATATTAAGACTTGTCCGTTCATAAATTGACCCTGAATCAGACCCTAGGACCGAATCAGTGCTGAATCTCCTGACGTTAAGCCCGGCTAGACTGCACCTTTTTCGCCTGCCTCGTGGAGAGCGGAGTTGTCGCGGAGACCGGCCTGGGCGAGGCGAGCGAGACGGCACTTCAGGAGAAGGAGAGAGGAACTTCGACTCCGTCAGTTCTTCTGAAACTTCAGAAGTTTCTATAGCCACGTGCTCCTTTATAGAATCCAATGATTGGTCACGTCCTTGCTGAACCCTGTGAATATAATTTGAAAGTGTGAACTCCCATGCTCAATGAAGTTAATAATAGTGTTTTGATGTTCAATTTTACATACCTTCGAATTTCTTGGATCATTTCAAAAAATTGCGCTTTACTTTTTCTTCTTCTACGTTGTTCGTGTTCCTTCTGAAACAAATGTGCTTCCTGTTGTAATCCGGATTTTAATGACAAAACAATAAATAATTGAATAAATGATTACCCTTTTAACACTTTTCTGGAAAAGCGACGTGAAGTGTCCCTGCCGTATAGTGTTCACAAGTTCTCGTGCGGCGTGATGTGGCGACACAAGTTCCACGCAGTTAATGAATCTGTAGAGTTTCTGTAAAAGAAAAATAATAATAATACGACGTCGTTAAAATAGACATGAAAATAAGATCATGGTGTGATTTCCTTTTTTCATTCATTTTCGACATGTTTTATAGTTTTAGGGTAAGATATGTCAGATTATTTTAAATTACATTTACATCCAGCAACAATGACTTACAGAAACTAACATCCATTTATTACTTTTTTTTAAATATTGGAATAAAGCGCAAGGAATTTATTTAACTTTTATTTATAGTACTAGTAGAACAAGTAGAACAATTTATTTTTCAAATAAAATCTGGTATCAAAATATTAAAGGCGACGCAGACACAATGTAATTCATCAGATTATGGCCCATCTACAGAGGCAAGTACTCGTTCAGTGTTAAAAGCCGCAATGAGCTCGCCCGAGCATAATCTAGCCAGAGTCGAGGCTTGACGCCCAAGTACGGGTCACAAAGAGCACTCAAACACACAGTAAGTTGCATCTAACAGCGCAATAACATTGTGTATTACTTGATTATATTGAAATTGTAAAACAATTATGTTTCCGGCAAAATGACATGTTTCGGTCGGACACTAGTTTTTAGGTAGGGTTTTAAAATAAAATATATTTAAACATTCTTACTTGACTAAAAAACATGACGTTCCGGCTCCTCCATACAGCATCTTTCGGTTGATGTCGCAACACAGGCAACGTGTATTTGTAGAACAAGTGTTCCAAGATCAATATAAGGAAGCCAACAATCATCCCCACCAGCAGCAGGAGAAATACGCCCGCCACCGCCGCGACACCTACAAATGGATATTACTGGTTATTTAGGGTGAACAAATATTTAGTAAGCTGTTGTTTGTTTATTATAATATACGATATCTGAAATGTAAACAACAAGGGATCCAATTAAGTTCAATTTAGGTTGTTTTATATAGGGCATGCATATTAATATTTTTTTATTTAATTCACTCATGGAATGGTCGCTTTGTATGATTTTTTTAATACGAAATATTGTTTTCATTGTCTTTGAGTATTTACTTTTGAAAGATTTCCTGCTATTGGCAGTCCCTGCTATATTTAGTATCATCATACATTATACCACTGACGACGCAACGGAGGTATGCCGTTACGTCGTCTAAATCAAATAAGTTGGTAGGTAGAAATATTTACATATCGCAAATTAAGTCTATATATAACTAACACCTTTTTAATATGCAATAAAAAAAAGCCAAGCGGATTACTCAAACTCCCTAGGCTGTAAACATTTATAATACCCGCATTACTATACATTTGGTATATAATTCTGCAGCTCATAGTACGTGAGGCCACGAATTTTAAATGGTGAGCCACTCAGGGTTCACTTTATATGGGACAGTGTAAGTATAAAACACAAGAAACTAGCTTGAACCGTAAATGGCCCAAAAATTTAAGTCACTCATTCTCACATGAAATTTTGATTTTTTAAATTTTAAACATCTCGCGCGCTTGCTAGTCCTGCTGCTTTGTGTACTAAGAACACGTGTGTGTCGTGTGTATAGATGTGTACTACACACCTATACACACGACAGGGAGAATGAATAGTTAGATACAACGAAGCTATCCTTCTGTGTAATAGACTCGTTTCCGATGCTCGGCGATGTATGGCTCCCATTACACAATCCATCAGATTGGCAATTTGTAAGATGTCCAATTGAACGATTGTTAAACTTGATTGATTGCTTAATTTACTTGTATGTTTGCGAATATTTAGTTGATCTTGTCCAATCCATTAGATAAATAAACGACTCATTTATAAAATAAATAAGTAATGCAGAAAGAAGGACGTAGCTATTGGCAAAAGTAGTAAGACTAGTAAGCAATGCTCAACAAAATGTAGTCGAATCGTTAAACTGTTATGCAATCAAAATCTACTACTGTGGTACAAATTCTGTTCAACGTAGGAAATGTAATTTCGTACTTGTCCAATCCATTAGATAAAAAAAAACGACTATCTGATGTTTCCAACTTTGTTAAGGCTTTTTGTGAAACCAGGGTTCTGCACGGAAACCTAATTCCATACGAAAGCGATTGCCATCTCACCTTCAAACCTAGAAGAAAAACTGAGCGTAACTAACGGTTAGGTCCGGATTCGTCACGTTTTTTTATTTCACTGAAAATCGAGCCTTATAATCTGAATAAACTGTAAAATAAGGATCTCACTTTGGGAAATGAATATTAGGTAATATTTAAAATGTGCCCAATTTAAAGCTTCATAAGTCACAGTATTTCTTACAGAATAGACACGCTACGCTCCGCCCCGATCGGAATAACCTCACCCCGCGGTGGCCGATTGGTAGGAAACTATTCAGTTATCAACTTATCAATCAGGTTCAAGATAAGTCTCATACACACATTGAAGTTTTTACTGTACAGACGTGCTGTGAACACATAAGCGCTCAAACGAATTTTGTAGTATAGCGTATCCGCCCTATGTGACTACATTACAACTATACGTAAACCCAAAGAAACATAGACGGAACAATGTATATTCTTCATTCCTATAATATAATAACAGCGAACATAACACTCTATGTCTGCGTGTGTGTCTGTTACCTCTTCACGCTTAAATAGCTGAACTAATTTAGATGAAATTAGGTGTGTACTGTAAAGATAGTGGACATTGGCATGCATGTATCAGTATATAATAATAATAATAGTTTAAATGCCAAGGAAGGAAATATAATAATTTTTATTACGGGTTTATTGTGTCTAAAAGAGTGAAAATAAAGGAGAAGTTATATGTGCTCTAATTGAAGAATTAAGCGCGTACAATCGAGGGCAAAATGTAACTCAACGAAGAATTAGTTGATAGACAACAAAGCACACGATTTGGCGCAATATAACCACCAAACTTGTAAACAATGTTCAAACTATTTGACCAAGTAACCGTCAACATCTAATGGAATTGATATCGGTCCATAAAAGTTATTTAATTAGTTGTATAAGTGATATTGATGAATAAATGATATAGATTACAAAATTAAAATTACTCTGAAAACCTAAAATTAATACTACGGGTAATATTGGAACATGCATTGATCTTTAGTAAAAGATTTCTAATTTAATGAATTTTTGATTTGTCTAAAACTTAAAGAAGTTCCCACGTCAAGAAATAATAAAAAACAATTTTACATAATAAATTGGTAAAGGAAATTAGAGATTTAGAATAAGCTTGGTTTCCGAGCTCCTATCATTATCATTCCATTCTTCCCATTCCTCGATTCTAGAAGTCTAGGCTCGTTTGCTCTCCGCAGCGGTTTAATAAATATAGATCTAAAGGAAACTAATCCCGAGACCTTTTCCAGACGTAAGGATCCTTTTTATTCCCCTCGTAAATATTTGTTGCCGTGCGGAAATCGAACCCCCGACCCTTCCATTCATTGGTTAATACGTTTACCTTTCACATGGAATGTGTCGAATAATAGCTAATTATCAAGTTTGTTTCCGTTGCGTAACACAATTTTGCCACCTAAAATCTGCATTTCAATCAGAGTTTTACAAGTTAAACGAGTATTTGAGTAAATCTCATGAATCTCATGATGCTCATGGTTTATTCCTGATAGGCTAAATACGAGTATGAGCGTAAATATCGTCGTTACGTTTATCCTAACTACTGCGAGAAATTATGTTGAAAGAGCTCTATTTATAAAATAAATAAGTAATGCAGAAAGATGGACGTAGCTATTGGCAAAAGTAGTAAGACTAGTAAGCAATGCTCAACAAAATGTAGTCGAATCGTTAAACTGTTATGCAATCAAAATCTACTACTGTGGTACAAAGTCTGTTCAACGTAGGAAATGTAATTTCGTACTTAATTTTCTCTACCATTCAGCCAAACCCAGAAATGATATAGATCGGAAAATAGGTCAATGTATATGTAGGTAATTTTAGATACACCTTGTCTTGTCGATTTTTTCTATGATGAGCCACATAAGTTTTTTTTTCTACCCACTTTGTCTAGTCGTATACGTACATATTCTCATAAGTTGCTTAAGAGAAAGCGAGTCGGCTTTTCGACTGGCTAGTATTATATGAACCCTCAAACCTTAACAAGCTTAATCAGAGATTTCTCTTGCACTGGTTAGAGTGAAACTTCGATTAGGCTGTGCTCATTCAACTATTGCAATAACATTCCCGCTCTCTCGCCATGCTTGAACTGCGAACATGGAAGGAAAACTAGGGGAAAAGTTTCCGATACCGATCAAACTAGTTCCAACATGTATGGTTATTGACAAGCTATGTCTGCGCCGATTTGGACTTGTTTATCGTTTTTACAGACATCAGATAAAGTATGTAGATACAGGTGGTATAAAAATACCTCTTACTGTTGAGCTAAGGTCATTTAAAATATATCTACCTGTTTTAATTGCCTACTTAAAAGTTCTTAATTTGCCTATTTATTCTGCAAACTGCACTTGAAGCACTTAGCATGATATTATTATAGTTTATACTATAACATGATCGTTATCAAATAGGTCTTTACTGGTCCATTTGAGTTATTTTTTCGACATGCCATACTGTGAGACGTGGATGTCACACTTGTATCGCTAGTGGATAGAGTGATATCCATCTGTCCACACGTGTACCTAACCTAACTGTCATGTTGTCAGTAGGTCTCGCTAGATCGTTTTGTCTATGGCTATGGCCACCATTTTAGATATCACTCTTGAGTGATTCCACCCCAAATTTCAACTGTCACAAAAGTGCGATATCATAGTTGTCTCGCAAGCGACTGTCAGTTATGTCGAATCGAGGCCCGTTCAAAATGATCTTGGTACGACTTTATTGTTAAGAAAATAAGAGCGTTGAAGAACATTTTGAACACCTCACCACTTAGCCACTTCTGCTGCTGACTGTATCAAAAGGTGGCACAAAAAAGAAACCTGGAAGATGCTCCGTCGATCAGGGAAAACTTAAAAATAATAAGTACGTGTACTTGATTAAGTCCCGTTTTCATTTAAATTATGGGTAAAAATCGTGTGAGTTTGAATTAGTAGAACACTGTTGTTGCTTATAAAACAGGAGAAATCATTTAATACTAGGGATTGCAACCCGGGTTTTTTAGTATTAAAAAACACGAGTTTTCCGGTATTCAATAAATAATAAAAAAATATTATCGGACAATCTTACACAAATCGACCTAAGCCCATAGTAAGCTCAATAAGGCTTGTGTTATGGGTAGGTACTAGACGACGATATATATAATAGATAAATATGGATAAATACTTAAATACATAGAAAACATCCATAACTCAGGAATAAATATCTGTGATAAACACACAAACAAATGCCCTGACCAGGATTAGAACCCGGGAACTCCTGCTTCGTAGGCAAGGTCACTACCGACTGGGCTAGGAGGCCGTTAAAACCTGTTACCTGTATTACCTGGGGTTTTCTAAAAAAACCCAGGTTCCATACCAATGGAAGGATTAAACTAAGAAGTATTTCATTACCTATGTATCAGTTAGCGCTGCAAATTACCCAACATTGTATAAATCAATTGAGCAATTTGTCTTAAACAAACACTTTGTCTATGAATTTTTATAGTTTTACAATCGAAGTCAAAGATACGAGATATACAATTTTTCACTTTAATACAAAGTAGGAAGGTGTAAATATACAAACGGAAATACAAAGCAGTCACCGTAAAAGTAAGTATATTTTAACGGCGCACCTTTCCTCCTCGTGCCATTACGTATAACTCGCATAGAATACAAAAGCCACCCGAAATACTAGCAACACGTTCGACCCATTTCGTACGTTTTTACTAGAGAATGCAAACCGGTAAAATGTCGTAATTATATTACCATTAATTCCCATAAAACTAAATATCTATCTTAATTTTGCTAAAGTAGGACTATATTCTTCGGCAATTTATCTAACTTGGTTAGGATATTTTGGATACGAGTACGCTTAATAAAATAAGAATGAGAATGAAAACATTTATTTGTGACGCTTAATACATGAACATTGAGAGACAATAACAGTGAAAACAAACAATGAACTTAAGAAGCCTAATCACAGTCGAATTTTATAATTGCCATATTAATTGTATTCGCCTTATCTGTTCATATTTTATTTGATATCAAGAGCAAGTAAGTAACATTATGCAATAATTTACCTGGTGGTAATACTTATATATTATCAAAATAGACTGATCAAAACAAAATTGTGATGGAAAGTAATCACTTCTTAGTTAAATAACTCGTGTTTAATGTCATACGCATGCTGTGATTGCCTGTAAGTGGGGGATCAATTGTATATGTTTTCAATCTATATATTTAAATGTGTGTTGTACCTCCTGTTGGTAGTCCTAATAAATAAACAAATCCCAAAAGAGAAAACTCTGACACTTTGATGGTGTCGTAACAGGTTAAATTATCATAAATAACTATAAAAATCTCATAGATATACTCGTAGGCCTTAATTACAAAATTTTTAGAACTTCTAAATAATTACATATAAATTGAAGGATTTTTAGTATTGAGTACACAAATTGTAATTATGATTTAAATGTCTTCAGGCATTCAACAATGCCAATAAGTAATAGTCACAGGGATCTATCTTATTGGAGTACGGGAACGCCTTTTTAACCTATAAAAATGACATAAATCACAAGTCCGATTTTATTTTGTGACCTGTTAGAATACGTTAAGTACTAATAATAAAAAATATTTTCTAACAATTGTTAGCATTGCGCTAGGTATAATACATGTATTTGTTTGCTACACATAGCAAAGATTATGTAAGTTTTATTTTTCTCCACCAGGCTATCGCTTTTTGCTATTGCAACATAACTTCACATTTTATAACGGTTTTGTCAAGAGCATATGTCGTCTTAGCCATTTGTAATTCGTTTAGAATTCAAGGTCACTTATATTTTGACAAATTGTTTTCGATTATGCTCACATCTATTGACCAAATTGTTATAAAATGACAGATGATATTGAAATAGTTGAATGCAATAGTATGGTAAAGGAAAATATATCTTGTATAATCTTTTCTTGTTTTTATTAACAAATATCTATTTATTACCTAGCGCGACGTCAAAAACTGTTAGAAAATATTTTTTACTATAAGTAATCATATTACATTATCTAACTAAAAAAGAAAATCGCACTTGTGAGTTATCGAAGCTCAAAACGGTTCGCGTACTGTACTATCTCTCTTTTTTTGGCAAATAATCATACGGTCCACCTGATGATAAGCAGCTCTCGTAGCTTATAGACGCTCGTAAATTTTGCCATTTTCAGTACCTCTTTACAAACCAAACAACGTGAGTGAGCGATTCTTTTTCAACAGTAAATCCCATGTTTAATCTTTTAGGTCGCCTGGCGGTTCCCCCCACCCCCAGTTAGGGGTCGGATTAACGAGGGGTGGCGATAAATTCTAATGAAATTTCCGCCAGAGACGAGCCAGCTGACTGCGTGGATGTAGCGTACACGCATTAAAATAGTGATATACGAAACCATTCCTAACTAGGTCGGGATAATTTGCGACCTCCGTCACACTATTTGCTTACAACTAGTTTACGGTAAATACTGATGTAAAAACGATTGAAGCGATAGGAGGCCTAGCAGTAATAAGGTGTGCGGCTTTCCATCCGAGTCGCGGATTCGAACCCGCTTATACCACTTATAAGTTTTTAGGAGCTGATGTACTTTATAATTTGATAAAGCTTTTCGGGAAAGGTGAGGAATCCGGACTAAATCCTAACAAGGTCCAGTTCCTTCTTTGAGTTGGAACATCAGATGGCAGTCGCTTTTGTAAAAACTAGAGCACACGCAAAATCTTAGGATTAGGTATCCGAGTGGACCCCAGGCTCCGTTAAGTGTCGAGTAGTTGCAGGAAGCCGGGGTAAGCACCAAAGATCTAAATATATAAAAGAAGAAACTGACTGACTGACTGACTGACTCACTGACTGATTGACTGACTGACATATCAACGCACAGCCCAAACCGCTGGTTCTAGAGATTCCAAATTTGGCACGTAGGTTTCTCATAAGGTCTAGGGATGCACTAAGAAAGGATTTTTCAAAATTCATCCCCTAAGGGGGTAAAATGGGGGTCCAAAGTTTGTATGGCGAATCAAGATTTGTTAGACTATTTTATTCGAAACTTCACATGAGTATTCCGAACGATAAATGAGTAAATACGTGTTTCAGGTTTTTTGAAAATTCAACCCCTAAAAGGGGCAAATGTGGTCACAAAGTCTGAAAATCAACATGGGTATCGTATCCTTTTTGAGTAGTCATAGTACGCTGGCGAAGCCGCGCGAAAAGGCTAGTGACTAATATAATAAAAACTTATTGGAAACTTACCAAGCGGTTTTGGCTGAATTCCATAGTCTTGGCTCAGTTTGAAGCATGGTAATCCGCCGTACCACTTATCGGTTAATATATCCATGTACCCATTCGTTGAATATTTGGCTATCGTTGCTGATATACTTTTCTGTAACAAATTAGAAATATAACGTCATAAAAGGCTAACACAGTAGATTTATTAAACGACTACGTCATATAAAAATAAATGACTGGACTTTGTAGCGGAAAAATATGAAACAACCATTATTAATTATTTTTTTCACTTGCTTTGCCACTTGCAATATTGATACCAAGTTAGCGTAGTCTGACTTTATTCACAGGTTGAATTTTTGTCACAAATATACACCGATCAATGGCCCCACTGCCTCAAGAACGACACGTGTAGCAGTTTCTCTGACAGTCTTTTTACGGTATAAGAGCGTTTTCACTTTGTCCGATCCGATATCGGATGTCGGATGGCCCAAGAAAAAAAGAAGCTGCTAGAGAGTACCCTGTGGCGTTAGGTCCGCCTTTTTTGCGTTAGTGCTTTCTTTTGAGCAATGGACATTTGGTACTTTATGAAAAGGTATGGAAATGCAATTTTTTTTAATTTGTCTTCTTCGCCGTTCTGTCCGACATCCGATATCGGATCGGATAATGTGATAGCGCACTGGCCGGTTACAAATTTTCACGAGCCATATTTTCAGTAAATATTGTTTGAGTCTCTACCTCCTGTACGAGCCTGAGGTATAGGAACTCGTACATAGGATTGTAGATTGATGAAAAACATAAGTTTTACACACAGATAAATGTTTTATTGTGGCATTACTTCACAATATTAAATGGATACAAAATTAATAGTATTTCTTCTAGTTTTACATAAAGATTATTTTTCGACATCTCATCTTGTCAAACAAGAAAATTGGAATCAACAAAACGTCATAAAATTCAAAAGGATCGCGGCCAGAAAGCGCACGGAGGTAGCGCCGAAGGAGGCGCTAACATACTCCCCCCCCTCGAGGAGGTAGATCCTCGAGGATGATGAAAGCTCCTTGAATGTTGAATAAGGCACCGCTGATGAACCGCTTGTCACATTGTGCCTATTAGTTGTCTTCCCGTTTACGGGTAGATCTTCTTTTAGATCTTATATAATATGTCTTCTTTTACATTGACCACGTCGTTAATAGAGCTCTTCAGTATCGACTTTCAATTCATTACGTTCATGGTACTGGTTTAAGTAATCTCTCTGGATCCTCATACAGATGACTCGGAACTTCCGTCGCATCTTTTGCGTAGAAGACGTTGATAAAAAGAACTCAGTAATATCATATGTATTTACTGGCAACGTTAGTCAGGTGTCACTTGACTGGCTTGATCCGATTTCCCATTTTCCCCCGAAATGAGGAGAGCAAACCGGCGAGAACACGAATTCTATACCCTCATTGTCAAAAGTGAAATTAAGGGATTATTACTCAATATAGCTACAAAGTTGAGGGTTAATTTTGGTACTCGCATTTCCAAAACTTTGGTTATTACCAGTCTGACACAGATAATTATTTTGATGAAAGTTTATTCGTATATATTTATTAAATTACGTAACAAGCGTTTGATTAATAATGACCAACCTTTAATTCTACAGTGTAAACTCATATTTAAATGGTAACGAAAGAGTCAAGGCATATTTTTTAAACTTGCAGACACTCAAAGTTGGTGATAACAAAGCCTGACTGAACTCTATATTATAACTGATTCAAGGTAAGTTAAATAACATTTACCTTAATTTAATCATTGTATAATTCTGTAATCTAGTTTATTCTAATCCTGACGCATGAGTTATCTAAACGAAACTCCTAGTTAAACCTGAACCCCTAAAGGTTAGAAATAATTGCTTATGTAGCATTAAATCATTTCGATACAAGTCTAGGAGAGTCGGATGCGTGACATCTTTTTAAGACTATCACAATAGACTAACCCATATATTTATTTATTTATTTATATTTATTATGACAGCTAAAAGCTCCGAACATGGAACTGAGGTCGTTGAAAGCAACTAGACCTTTGATTTTGGTGTGTAGCTAGTATTAAACGTCGGTAAATTAGTAATAAGTTAGGCAAATATTTATATTGATATTATTAAATAAATTATCTACATAACAACAATAAAGTTGTATAAAAGTAAAATATTATAGCAAAATACGAAAGAAGTTGCATATATTTTCTCCTTCAAACTCTACTTATACTTGTCAATACGCAGGACATTGGCGGTACATGTAAGAACTGATGTGATTTAAGTTTTTCTCTTCACAAGAGTGTTCGATGGAGTAATTTTTAAACTTCGAGTTGTAATAAATTTTAGACAATACTACACTTTTGATATTATTTTGTCCTTTTGACACAGTTGACATTTTTTTATAGGGCTTCGAAGAGCCCCTAGGCCTCCCCCCCGTAGGGCTAGCCGCTACTTCATTTATCTTAAAACCTTATTATTGATGCCTGAAATCTGGTGATTTATTTTTGCTGTATTGCAACTGGTAAACTTCTCTGTTAAAAAGCAGCATTTACTGGGATTGTCTGGACGGGCACACTGTACAAATTTATTGCGTTTTCTGGTGTCCTCGACAAGCACAGTAGAAAGCAAAGCTTCATTAGAACCAGCTGGCGGCATAGTAAAAGTAGCAAAGGATAATATCGCCGGTTCAGGTTTAACTGTGTTTCTTGAAGATGAAGGGGCTGCTGCTAATACATCTGAAACAGCGGCCACCCGGCCGGCTTCGCTTTGCAACTGATTAGGTAATTGTTTGTGCAGCAATGTGCTGTGATATCTTTTACAAATACTGCACCCAGCATTGGCGCGACAGTTATATGTTGTATGGCTAGGGCAAAGACAATTCTTACATAGTTTCCACTGGATCACTTGCAAGTAACGCTCATCTACCGACAAGGATTTAAATGTGGGACAGTTAAGCAGCCTGTGATTCTGCTTGCAAAAGATGCAGGAATATGACGCAACGTTAACGGAGGGTGTCGAAGACTGATCAGACAATGACGCATTAAAACAATCGGTTCTATGAAAAGTCTGATTTGTGTCATTTTTGCTTGCACCTATATCTTGACGTTTGTCATTGCTGGCATTAAATAATGTTTCTAAAACAATAGCCCTGTTGCGTAGAAACTTATAGAAATCCTGCAAAGACGGAGAAGTGATGTCACTTCGAAACTCTTCCCATTTCGTAGCCGTGGCACTGTCAAGTTTTGACGAGGCCATATAAATAACTAAAGTGTCCCACTTGTCGGTCTCTTCACCTAGAGACTTGAGCGCCTGCAAGTTTTTAGATAAATTATCAATTAATTGACGTAGCCCCTTATCGCTCTCTTTCGACATTGGCTCTATGCTAAATAAACCTTTTAAATGTTGGTTAATTAATAAACGCTTATTATCGTATCGCTCGCGTAGAAGCGACCAAGCAATAGGATAATTCTCAGCTGAGACCGACACAGAATTTATTACCAAGCTTGCATCATCTTGAAGGTAAGACTTGAGATAATGGAACTTGCATATATTGTCAATGCTCTCGTTGTCATGTATTAAAGACAAGTATAGGTCTCTAAATTCAAGCCACTTATCTGTCTTTCCATCAAAGGGAGGAAGTCTTAACTGCGGGAGCTTCACGTTCTTCACTCCCGGGAGCGAGCGGCTGTTCTCGCTAAACAATTCGTCCCCTTGGTGGATTCTTTCTTTACAGGCGGCAAAGGCAGCAATTACTTCTTGGGCTTGGGCTATTAAACTATAAAATTCATTTTCCGTGTCCTCTCGCCCATCTAGCTCACTGCGAGAATCATCCTGTAATTCAATTTTAGTTTGAATTTCATCAAATAAATTAAAAGCCTCCTGTATCTTAGAAAGTCTGAAGGCACATTCATTTATCAATACTTGAGTTGGATTTACATACATACACATCTTCGGTAGTATAGTGGTAAGTATCCCCGCCTGTCACCAAATATATACGAGCCTGAGGTAGGAACTGTACATAGGATTGTACATTGATGAAAAATATAAGTTTTTACACACAGATGTTTTATTATGGCATTAGTTTACATTTATATCATATATATTAGTATTTCTTCTTATTTTACAAAAAGATTATTTTCGATATCTCATCTTGTCATGAGAGAAAATTGGAATTAACAACCAATAATTCAAAATAGATCGGCGGCCAGCAAGCGCATGGAGGTAGCGCCGAAGGAGGCGCTAACATACCCCCCCCCCCTCCCCTCGAGGAGGTAGATCCTCGAGGATGATGAAAGCTCCTTGAATGTTGAATAAGGCACCGCTGATGAACCGCTTGACACATTGTGCCTGTAAGTTGACTTCCCTTTTATGGGTAGAATCTTCTTTTAGATCTTATATAATATATCTTCTTTTACATTGACCACGTCGTTAATAGAGCTCTTCAGTATCGACTTTCAATTCATTACGTTCATGGTATTGGTTTAAGTAATCTCTCTGGATCCTCATACAGATGACTCGGAACTTCCGTCGCATCTTTTGCGTAGAAGACGTTGATAAAAAGAACTCAGTAACATCATATGTGTATTCGTTGGCAACCTTAGCCAGGTGTCACTTGACTGGCTTGATCTGATTTACCATTTTCCCCCGAAATGTGGAGAGCAAACCGGCGAGAACACGAATTCTATACCCTCATTGTCAAAAGTGAAATTAAGGGATTATTACTCAATATAGCTAAAAAGTTGAGGGTTAATTTTGGTACTCGCATCTCCAAAACTTTGGTTATTACCAGTCTGACACAGATAATTATTTTGATGAAAGATTATTCGTATATATTTATTAAATTACATAACAAGCGTTTGATTCATAACGACCAACCTTTAATTCTACAGTGTAAACTCATATTTAAATGCTAACGAAAGAGGCATATTTTTAAAACTTGCAGACACTCAAAGTTGGTGATAACAAAGCCTGACTGAACTCTATATTATAACTGATTCAAGGTAAGTTAAATAACATTTACCTTAATTTAATCATTGTATAATTCTGTAATCTAGTTTATTCTAATCCTGACGCATGAGTTATCTAAACGAAACTCCTAGTTAAACCTGAACCCCTAAAAGTTAGAAATAATTGCTTATGTAGCATTAAATCATTTCGATACAAGTCTAGGAGAGTCGGATGCGTGACATCTTTTTAAGACTATCACAGTAGACTAACCCATGTATTTATTTATTTATTTATATTTATTATGACAGCTAAAAGCTCCGAACATGGAACTGAGGTCGATGAAAGCAACTAGACCTTTGATTTTGGTGTGTAGCTAGTATTAAACGTCGGTAAATTAGTAATAAGTTAGGCAAATATTTATATTGATATTATTAAATAAATTATCTACATAACAACAATAAAGTTGTATAAAAGTAAAATATTATAGCAAAATACGAAAGAAGTTGCATATATTTTCTCCTTCAAACTCTACTTATACTTGTCAATACGCAGGACATTGGCGGTACATGTAAGAACTGATGTGATTTAAGTTTTTCTCTTCACAAGAGTGTTCGATGGAGTAATTTTTAAACTTCGAGTTGTAATAAATTTTAGACAATACTACACTTTTGATATTATTTTGTCCTTTTGACACAGTTGACATTTTTTTATAGGGCTTCGAAGAGCCCCTAGGCCTCCCCCCCGTAGGGCTAGCCGCTACTTCATTTATCTTGAAAACCTTATTATTGATGCCTGAAATCTGGTGATTTATTTTTGCTGTATTGCAACTGGTAAACTTCTCCGTTAAAAAGCAGCATTTACTGGGATTGTCTGGACGGGCACACTGTACAAATTTATTGCGTTTTCTGGGTCACCAAATATGTACGAGCCTGAGGTAGGAACTCGTACATAGGATTGTAGATTGATGAAAAACATAAGTTTTACACACAGATAAATGTTTTATTGTGGCATTACTTCACAATATTAAATGGATACAAAATTAATAGTATTTCTTCTAGTTTTACATAAAGATTATTTTTCGACATCTCATCTTGTCAAACAAGAAAATTGGAATCAACAAAACGTCATAAAATTCAAAAGGATCGCGGCCAGAAAGCGCACGGAGGTAGCGCCGAAGGAGGCGCTAACACCTCCTTTTATTGCAAACTTGTTCGTTGAAAATAACCAATCAAATCAAAATCTTTGCTTTCGGCCAACAGACAACGGGATGAATAAAAACCGGCCAAGTGCGTGTCGGACCACGCATAGGAGGGTTCCGTACCTTCAGTGGAATAAGAACCAAACTAATACCAAAAGGTCGTATCTGATGCCCATGGAAGAAGTTTTTTGGAGATAACTCAAAAATGGCTGAACCGATAATGTTCATTTCAGAAAATATTCACTTAATCACAAAATAGCCAAAGAAACCTCAATGTTATTTTGAAAGACCTATCGATTGATGTATCACATGTTGATATTTGTTTTTTTTTTTTTTAATTTAGTTACCTGTATGGAGCGCCCCCCTAAAAATATTTTTTTTCAAATTTAACTACATAACTACGTAGCTACTTAGCTGCATACAAATTACACCTTATGTGTAAATTTTATTCAGATACGTCGTATAGTTTCCGAGTAAAATGCCTGTGGCATACGGACGGACAGACAGACAGACAGACAGACAGACATGACGAATCCATAAGGGTTCCGTTTTTTGCCATTTGGCTACGGAACCCTAAAAAAACGTTCTGTCACGAATTGAAACAAAAGCTGTACGATCCGTTGATTTATGTCACGTTACGCGTAAACCTCGGGGGTTTATTGAACGGTGTCAAGATAAAATGACGTATAATCGTCTAAGCCAGCGCTACACGACACCCGCTATCGATCAGACCATTAGCAGTTTGCGTCGGCTACGTCATCTGTCATCTATCAATCTCTTACGTACGAAAGACTTTCGGGAGTCCTTCTTAGGTCTATGTATCTACATACATTCATATTTATGTAACATATATGTATGGTGTATGGCGTACATTGAATATATCTATTAAGTTCTGTTGTGAATTACATATATGAAAACGAAATAAGAAAATAGAATTTAAGTGATACCTTTTTAGGGAAAAAATCTGCAAAATGTTAACTAAACATCGGTAAGCACAAGAGGCCACCCACGTCGTGACATTTCGTCACTCTTAGTGGGCGCGAAAGGCACAGTGAGTCGTCTCAAGACGAGTGCCAGGAACCCGCTAGACGGGCTCTCTGTTCGTAGCTGCTTTCTCTACAAAGCGGGAAAACGCTGGGAAACTGCGGCACGGAAAGTAATACCATTTCGAATTATCGCCTATCGCGTCATGCGTCACTTTCTCCCTTACATTGTTAGAACGTGACAGCTATGGTGACGGGCGACAAAAACCCGACCATATTAGGCAAATTAACCGGATCGCTCCAAATTGTCCAGAGTTCTTAGAACCGAGTCGAGAAAATCACGTTTAATGGTAATTCAACATATCATTTTTATGACCAACAGGTTTTGTTTTAGAGTGAAAAGCATGCAATTTTTTTGTATTAGTTTGTAAAGCCATCGCGTCGGGCTCATAGATCCCGCCCACCCTGGCGAACGGAACTGATACAAATGAGTCGCTCAAGACTTAAGCTCACGTATAATTTCCTGTGCTTCGTGAAATAAATACGTACAATTTGATTAAGAATCCGAATTATTAGCGTCGTGTAATGCTTTTATTTAACGGCCTCCGTGAGTAAGTTTGTAGTGTATAGTGACTCTGCCTGCGAAACTGGAGATCCCCGGTTTTAATTCTGGTAAGGGCATTTATATGTGTAAGAATAATAATAACAACTAATTGTTAATGCGTTACGGTTGTTTTTTTAAGAATTCAGGTATATGTAGAATATTTGTTCCGTGAGTTTACTTTATATTGGTTGTAACACCCGTAGTATTGTTATTAGTGATATCTGTAGTTAATAAGTTAAGTGTAGTAATACATCTGTTCATATATGTCTCAATGAGAGCTGTTAAGGGAATAAGTGAATGTTTTTATTGTGTACTAGAAACCTTATCTCTTGCTTACTTATTTCGGTTTGCTTTCCAAATAAAATAAAATAAAAGATCTATCACATGCGTTGTATTTTTCAGGCTCGTTCAAAATTACCTGAGACTGTCTTCAATCTATATCTAATAGAATAGCCTTAAAGGGAATAACTTCCCTAGTCATAGATATATCATAAAAACCGTTGTTGAAACGAGTCTTTAAATGAAATATTGTATTACCTCCAAACAATAAAAAAAAATTGCATACAACATTGGCTTAATTTATTTTGCAGCTGTTTTAATAAACCACGAATTCATTTCATTTTTAATTAACGCATGTAAATATAATATGCGTTACTATACTATGATTACATATAATGGAAAAATATTATTGTCTACCATATAATGATAATGACAATGTCCACGTACAATGTAATTTCAAATTTTTTTTAAAATAAATATTAAAGAATTACCTGTAAGGGAAATCCTTTTGTCATTCCTATAGCATAGGTGTCTTCAATAAAAGCGTGGTCTCCTACGCGCTGCAGCTTGCAGCCGTGATCAGTGGCGCGGTAGTAGTCTAAAACAGGAGTATCTGCTATCAAAAGGTCCAACGTTCGATTCCTGAAATACACAAATACCATTTAAGAAAGTACCGTCAAATTATATGATAATCATAATATAAACTCGTTAAACATTATTACGGACCGTGAAAATAAATACTGTAGCCCGCCTCATAAACACGAAGTGCGAAAATAAAACCCGAGTGAAACCCTAAAACTCGAAAAGGAAAATAAAACAAAACTCCAACGCCAGGCTACGAGATTACAGAAAAATTAGCTCAATCCCATTAAGAATAAGGTGTTATTTCCCATGTTACGTGCCATTAACATGACTTTATAATAGCAAGTGGAATGTTTGCTTCAGCACCCTTTGCGTAAAATAAAACTTTGATGTAGCTGTGGTCTGGATGTTTATAGTCCTAATTGCTCAATGGCAGAAAGATAAACAAACTTTAAATTACTATAGAAATATTTAAACAAAGTGGTCGGTTGTTATAAAATATTATTAAGTATAAAACAAAGCCTGAACCACATAAAACTGCCGTTTGATAAAACCACTGAACACTGGACCAGAAAGTTTTACGATGCCATAAAACATCCGCTACTTATTTTTTCAAATACAAGCGATTTAACCATATTTATGTTCTCAAATAAAAGCCTCCGCAAGTTGGAAAGATTATCCACTACTGGCCGATATTTATTATAAACATTCAAAATATATTATACCTTAATCGTTGAATGCCTTCTTCAATGTTCTGGAGTGCGTAGCCTCTCATCCTTTGTGCCAATTGTGGATTGCCCCTTTGGACATAGTACTCCGATATAGACGACTTTGCTGTAGCCACTCGCAAAGAAAGCCACTAAAACAATTGTATACATTATTATGTTCCCCAAATAATACAACATATACATTATAAAATAAAATTGTAACATTACATACATTATTCCGTCCTTGGTAGTCATCAACAGCGTTGTGAAAAAATAATCCTGCTATAAGAGCGGCAATATTGGCAGTGTAACTGGCAACAAATATCACAGAAAAGCCACCCCAGACATTAATAAGGAACTTGTTAGGCCAACTCTTAGGAGCTTTAAACGCTACTAAATGTCCACATAAAAGACCCCACATTACCCATAGCGCACTAGAAAGGCTAAAGTTCTTTGACCTCTGCCGCCCCCAAGGGTTTAAGCCAAACGGTGACAGCCATTCGTATATAGCGACTGCGATGGCGGTCACATTTAGGGACACAAATATCGCAATCCATAATTCAGTTGAAAACGGCAATAGGAACGCTAATAGGGGTATGTCGGCCTTTTGGTTCGGAGCCGCTAAAAGTGATATGCCACTATAAAAATAAGGTTGGCTAAAGTCGATCACTTCCGCGCGTGCCGCAGACACGCTGAGTGCCGCGAAAGACATGTGGGCGGAGCCTGATACTAAATCTCCGACAATTCCATTCCATTTCTGGCTCTCTTCGTCTATATTGTCATCATAGTTGGGTTCACTATATTGCTCTCTACTGTTAGCTTTAAATCCATTTCTAAACTGTGCTCGATAATTAAGGTGTTCCGGTATAGTAAACATGGGCTCGTCATTCAAAAAGTTTGTAAACTCATGCAATTTACTAAATGATCTGACTAGCTTACGAGCTCCATAGAGTCCATCTTCGACTAGGTACAAATGAAAATCAAATTCCAATTCCTGGGCAATATTTTCTAACAAATCCATTGCTAGTCCATAGCAACAATGAGTAGCCATTTTTGGAAGATTCGGAGGCTTGGATGTAGGAAAGAAAAAGTCGCTAGGGTGATGGTCATCATCCTCCCTTTCCAAGTCGTTAAAAGCCAAGGTAAGGTTGTCTTTATCAGACGTTTGTGGACGATGACAGGGGAGTCCTCTCAAGCATTGTCCGTCTTCGTCTAGTTCTCCTTCCATGACGAATGGTGGTGCTAAGGCGGTGACAATACGGTATATGGTTCGGGCACCCGACGACTGACCGTGGGCAACGAGCCGGCCACCGGGCCACACAATGGTGTGTAGCCTCACCATGCGTCCGTGAATGTGGCCCACTTGTCTCCAAACATTACTCCCTGTGGGTCCGGGCACCAAGTTGAAAAAAGTAAACGAAGACGTCAACGCGGGTTCAGGGCGCTCTGTACCTCCAGCAAGAGCTGCTGCTGATGTAATCCGGGTTTCTCTGTGGACAAATATAATAATATATCATTTTAATAGACAAACGAGTAAAAACATACATTTTTAGGGTTCCGTAGCCAAAATGGCAACGACGGAACCCTTATAGTTTCGTCATGTCCGTCTGTCCGTCCGTCCGTCCGTCCGTCCGTCCGACCGTATGTCACAACCATTTTACTCGGAAACTATGAGACGTAATATCTTTATGAAATATTAACATAAGGTGTATTTTGTATGCCGCTATACTGAAATTGTTGAAAAAAAAAACATTTTAGGGGGGGCACTCCATACATGTAACTAATTGTCAAAAATAAATTCTACCAAATATCAACATGATGCATATTAATCATTAGGCCTTGAAAAATAACATTGAGGTTCTGGGTTTGAAGCAATATTATGAGAAATTATATGAATAATTAGATTATATCATTGCCAAAATTTCTGTTAAGAGGAAAGTAGTGCTAAACGCCGTATAATGTAATTCATATTTTGTCGCCTACTGTTTTTGTTTCCGTAACAATACGCAATGTTTTTGTTCTAATGTTAAAATATAGGCCCTGTCCTTTCTAACTGAGACAACTTCAGCTTTTACCTATTCTGGTATTACTATTTTCCAATTCAAAAATGTTGCTAGTCTGTCACTCTGACCTCCACCCATTAAAAGCTGCCAGACAGATCTAGCAATAGGATTATATAGCAATCTAACCAGACGGGTTTTGTTGCTCTCATTATTGTATCATATCTGACGTAGCCAGCTCTTAGTCCATCAAGATAGTAATCTGACAGCTCCTGCCGTAAATCATTCTCCTGTCCTACATTGTAAATCACTTTGTATGGACTATGGAGAGAACATTTTCCTTCGTCCTGATTTTTTCATATAAAAACTAAAACTATTATTAGGAAGTTAATGAAATTAATTATAACCTGCAAACATTCTTTTAAGAATGTTATTTTATTTAATAAACCAATTTTTTACACCTATGTTTGTGTTGTTGGAATTCTAATATTTTAATTGCGAGAACAACCAGAATTCAGTTTCGGGGAAACCTCGTAGAGCTAACGGCTCGCTAGTTAGCCCTAACTCGGGCAAACAAGTTCTAAGTTTACAACTTCGCAAATTCTATGTAACTAAGCTTTTAGGAACGCTTAGGCAAACGAGTTTTAGACCAGTAGCAATGTTTATCTGTTTCGTTGTTATTCTAGTATTAGCAGTGTTTTAGAAGATATAGTAATTGTCTGATGCACTTAAAAATTTATAAAAAACGGTCTAAAGTGTGAAATGAGGTATATGTACTATTTAAATTTTATTATATAAACTCATATAAAGATTACTTATAATGGCTAGAATAAAACATACCTACCTACCTAATCAGATTACGTAGTCTGTGTTAATTTTTTTAAAGAGTTTTAAGAAGAAGGCAAGGTGTTAAAAATAGTAATACCATGACGACGCCAATGTTCCGAATTAGGTATGCCAAAAGACGTCTACTGCTGGTCAAAGACTTGCGTCAAATATCTTCACTACCTTCTGAAAAATATTACCTATTACTTTGTATATCTTTGCACATTCCCTACCAATAGCTGTGGTATTTTCTCGACACCAACAACTTACACGAGATTTAATCTTGAAATTTTCCTGCAAAGTTACTTAGTTGTGTAATAGTTAAGCAACCGAGGGATTGAGCGGGCTCCGGGTAAATAAAGCCGCTTGTCTCATTTTCGCTTGAGATAATAACATTTTAAAAGAAACTAAAGACGTTAGGATTATAAAGTTAGGTAATAGTTAGTATTTACCTTAATACAATACAATAGTTTACTCTTTTATTGTATTAGTACCGTTTAGTGCCCAGTAACGATTTTCATTATAAATACAGTGCAATTCAACACCTCGTAAAAAAAATGCGTAGGTACCCTTTATTTCATAAATGAGTAAGATTCGATCCGTACTTTTTTACGGAAATGCATTTTACATTTTTACCAAACGTCATTCTGTTATAGTAGCTTTTAATATTCAAAGCAAACCACTGTCACAATAAAAATTCGCTGAACAAATTGGCCAGGTGTGGCACGAAATATCACCTCAGCATCGTTGGCATACTAAACATAATTCCGGCCTCCGCGGGAGAGTGCGAACGTGCAATATCCGAGCCTACGGCCGATCCCGCCTGCATTTAATTTGCATGTGGACGTATCAATGAGTAAAATATTATGGAGATGCCCCTATTCGGAGTATACTTACTTTTAAATTAATATTATAAAATGAAGGGTAAAGTATATTGTATGTAGTATATTTTTTTAATGTACTTAGTAGGTTAGTAATTTTAATTATTTTATTAATAAGTATTTTGTTTATTGCTGTTTTGTACAGTCAGGTATATCTACCAGTTCTAATTCTACCTCAACTGCTCAAAGGTTGACTGAAAGAAATCACTTTAGGGATAAGTCCGCCTTTGTTCAAATATTGTGTATTCTTCCTGTTATATTTGTCTTGTACAATAGAGTATTATAATCCTAACACTAAATATCTGAAAAATAATTGTTTATAAGTATTCTGTTTCACTTAATAATGAGAGTGAAATAAATTTAGAACGGTTATCTTTTTGGCGCTTACATCAAAATGTGTTTACTGAAGAAGAGGCTTCATTTGAAATTAGTTTAAATCTAGCAAGGGAAACACGCAAAATTATGACTTAAATAAAAATAAGTAAAATAGAGTAACTAGCTCATTGAAAGCTGCATAAGGCTGTGTTCCTTTAACGAAGCAAACCATTGTACAATTAAGGTATAGCCTTTTTTAACCTCACTAACTTTAGCAATTAAGTTCTCATGCGAGTGATTTTTTTCGTCTCAATAAAAAATAAATGTCCTTTAAACTGAACTAGTAGATTTAGTTAAGTACTCGTAATTCCAGTCTTGAAAGACTTAAAACGTTCAAAACTTATATTGAATCGTTTACCTCTTTTGAGTAATTTTATAACTTACTAACAGTTAAATTCGCATTAATAACGCCAATCAGTTTTATCAAAATTATAACGATCAAATGAACGTCAAAAGCATCTTTTCTAATGGCAAGTGATCAATCAGTTTAGTCGTTCATTATTTCTGCCTCGTCAGGTATTATCCTCGTTTAATCCCGGGTTGCCGATTTATCTAGTTCGCTGACTTAGTGAAACGCCAAGTTGCACATTTTTTGAAGGGGCTCCGAATGCTCGCGTCAAGTAATGTCAACGGAGGCCATCATTTTGTGGAATCAGCTTGCAGCCTGGCCGGGCGCCAACAGGCCGCCGTGCACTCCACCCGATTTATGACAAGATAATGTAATTGACATGGATTTAGCCCAATATAATAAGAAAACAATCCATTGTTGCAACTATAAATAATAAATAAAGTAAACTATAAATATAAATTATAAATAAAATAATAAATAATTATTATAGGACAATCTTACACAAATCGACCTAGGCCCACAGTAAGCTCAATAAGGCTACTACATACAAATAATAGTTATTTATTATTAGACCCCGGACTTTTGTCGCAATGATGTCACAATAGATTTGGAAAGTAAACGGGAAAAACTCTGTTTTTAACCGAATACATTTTAATAAGACATTTTCAACAAAATTACTTAGTAAGTTGATCAATATTATAGTTTGCTATATTACCTGCAAACCATGCATTTGTACGTTAAACTGGCATTAGTTTTGTCGGCCACTCACTCTTTGTTCGTCGCAACTGTCACCAGTCCAGTTTAACTTACAAATGTATGGTTTGCACTAAAAGATAATATTGATCAACTTACTAGATCATTTTGTTGAAAATGTCTAATTAAAATGTATTCGGTTAACAACCGAGTTTTTAACCGTATTTCATAACACCGTCCCGTTTACTCCCCAAATCACCCTATCGTGACTTCGTCATTGCGACAAAAGTCCGGGGTCTAATAATAAATAACTATTATTTGTATGTAGTAGCCTTATTGAGCTTACTGTGGGTGTACAAAATTACTTTCCCCACATGTGGATAAAATGCGTTTTTCCCCACCGCTTTTAGATTTCAGCTTGAAAGCGGTGGGGAAAACGCTTGAAAGTTTCAAGGAATAAAGAGTGCGATTCCGAGGTGCAGTAGTGAAAAGAAGATTAGTTGAATTGGTGCAACGCCCTAAAACTAGTTACCAATATCGTAGAAAAACAAAAGGTTATAAAACAAAGTATTTTTTATTTAACCAAAAGGTTATGTCCTAATTAAAGTAAATGTTTGTGTTTTGCGAGAAAAAGTAAACAAATGCGGCGGCTGCTCGAGGCTTTCGCTTTTTATAGCGTTATAGCAGATTCTGTTATAATAAAACGAACTGCACACGGTTTCATATCTAATCGAAACTAATTAAAGCTGAAATATTTTTGCAAAAAAATTATTATGTAGCATTGAGAAAGTATAAAAGAATATCGTATTTTACTTTATTGTATTAACTTGCTTGATATTTCTCAGTGGATTATTTTACCTAGTAATAAGGGTCACAACTGGTTACTAGTGCTACTAAAAGCTTACTTAATTTAAAGGTTACATGTCAACAGACAGTGTTGATTATCATGTGCTGAGCTGTAAAGTCTTCCGAATAATAATAAAGAGTAAATAGAACCACAAGAATTTGGTTTTTATTTGTATGATTGAAATAAATTGATATCTTAATAAGTGCTTATTATCAAACCACACATCTAATTATAATAAATAATTGTATCCGTCTAAAATTGGTTGTGTGTGGTAATTATGGCACTATTATATTCCTATGTAAAAGTCAATCTTTTTATTGTTTTTTAGGGTTCCGTAGTCAACTAGGAACCCTTATAGTTTCGCCATGTCTGCCCGTCCGTCCGTCCGTCCGCGGATAATCTCAGTGACCGTTAGCACTAGAAAGCTGAAATTTGGTACTAATATGTATATCAATCACGCCAATAAAGTGGTAAAATAAAAAGTGGAAAAAAATGTTTTATTAGGGTACCTCCCCATTACGTAAAGTGGGGAGTGAATTTTTTTTTCATTTCAACCCTAACGTGTGATAAATTGTTGGATAGGTATTTAAAAATGAATAGGGGTTTACTAAAATCATCTTTTGATAATGTAAATATTTTCGGAAATAATCGCTCCAGAAGTTAAAAAAAATGTGTCCCCCCCCCCCCTCCCTGTAACTTTTGAACCATAAGTTTTAAAAATATGAAAAAAATCTCAAAAGTAGAACTTTATAAAAACTTTCTAGGAAAATTATTTTGAACTTGATGGGTTGAATAGTTTTTGAAAACAAATTACATAATAATTTCTGAATTAAGTTTGTAATTTAACCGCATAAGCAGGTGTTTATTGTACCTGTAATTTCTACAAAATCACAATGAAATGACGTGCTTTCAAATAAAGTAAAAACGGTGAAAATCTGTTCACGCAATAAAGAATTATCCCATAAAAATCATCTTCCATACTTTAAGCTCGCGCGCAATAGTTTACTTAATTTGCCGATAGATGTCGCTGTACGTGGAACGCTCATATCATATCCTACATGGCGGTGTTATTTTAACTCTGAAGTGGGGACACTTACTGTGACGGACGGAAAACTACGGAACCCTACACTGAGCGTGGCCCGACACGCTCTTGGCCGGTTTTTTTTTTAACCGGATACTTAGTTTTTAAGAAACAAATCCCGTCAACTTAATCCGGAAGCAGAAATGCAGTTAAACTGAAAAGTTTCTCGTTTAAAAATTGTTTAGATAGCCGCGAACTTGGCAACTAATTTATGTAAGTTCCAGTTACGACGGGGAGCGCCATTAGTCACACGTCGGGTACCCGCGATCACAAATCTGGCAAGTAATTTTTTACAAGTCGAGTTTGCAAACGTTGCGAACATATCAGCACAGATATGACGCGTGCTTAAGAAGAAAAAGTATAAGTACGCGTAGTCCGCCTAGTAATTACGTAAGTATAACATATGATTTATTTATACTACCTAGTAAGCTGGTAGGCTAAGTGTAGCGTGTAAATCTAAAATTATTTCAATAGATGTAATAATAGACTAATACAAATATTTAATTCAGGTTTTTATTGAAATGAAACTTAGGCTATTGTTAATTTAGTTTAATATTACTTTGTCATCAACAATAGCAAATAATATAAAAGAAAGAAAAATAATCTTACATCTTAAAACAAATATCATTTAAGGCTCGATTAGAAAAAGCCAGCGTTTTACATACATAAATAATGACAATCTTGTTTTCATGATCAAACCAGTTCGAAAGCGACAAAACCAATATCATAGTACGGTATCAATCATCATGGAATATTCAGCGTTTATACAGCCAAGCCGGAACACATACGCACGCCGATCACGTATTTTATTGAATAACGCTTTGAAGACCGTGCCTCTCGCTGCCACTATTAAAGGGGTCAAGAGCAACTCCCTAAATCTTTCATTCCGAGACCATACTTGAGGGGTTTACGAAACCTTTTTATTCCGATGAAATAGCGCTGTTAAAAAACTTTACGGGAGCATTTTGTAAAGTGTAAATAAACTTGATGTTATTTTTGTGTCGGACTTATAAAATACCTAGGTGATGAAGTAAATTTTGATGTGTTTTAATTTGATGGGAAACGTTTATAATCCTTCACCTTTGAGTAAGCCTTGAATTGTGGCGTGAGCCACGAATCTGAATTTGAAGCGTAAGCTGACAAACCCAAGGTGATGTCCTGTCTTCCACTCTGACTCGTTGGCAAACAACGCTCAAAATGCGTATTCGGTTCTCTTAGTGAAGGTTTTCCCTTTGTTAAGAAAAACAACCGTGTTTTATTGTGAAACATACATGAATTGACAGTGAACTTTCAGACGAGCTTGAATTTTCAAACACGCGTAGTTGCCTTCAAAAACACAGTAAGTTGTCGAAATCCTACTAGGTGTTAAGATAATCAAAGTATGATAAATAACGAGATTTAATAGATATTCGATACGTCGACCGGAATAATATAAAAGCGAAGTACTATGAGAGTGACAAATGGGAACGGGAACACATCAGGCCCAAAAGTTGGACGCCTTTCTTTTCTAAAGAAATAAAACTGCTGAAACTGCAGATGTATTTGTATTGATGTATCAAGAAAACCTTTCTCATTTTTCTGTATATTTTCAGATTACAGAATTTATTAGAAAAATTATGATCAGTTAATACTATAAAAGTTTAATTCAAGTATTTGGTCTCTGCGTGCGACATAAGTATCTACCATGGGTATGATTAGTTAATCTCAAACTTTTGTAGTATTAGTTGGTATGTCTTAACAAGCTTAAGTTCAATGATCAGGTTACAATATAAACTAGTTCGATGTATCACCTTTCGCAAATTAAGCTTCTATTAATCACAGTACAACTTCAGAAGTCGACTAAATAATTATGTTAATGACTCTGCTTAAGGGGCGTATTTAGAGCACTTCCAGCTTAGTGAAATATCGGTTACCACAGGGTAGTGCTCGAGCCACCCTCGTCAGTGTCGGCGTGACACTACGCGAACCGCCACGACCGTAAATAAACCTAACCGTTACTGCTACAATTAATTTCTTTCCAGTTCATACAGTTGAAGAATTCCGGGAATTCGAGCCTTGACGTGACGCGCAGTGATGTACGGGGGACGCGTTGAATTTAAAATGAACTGGGCCGCGATTCGAAAAATAAACACACACACTGGACAGTACACAGCTCCAACCCAACTCAACCCAACTCAACTCAATGCTATAACGACATTGACATTTGCTATTCGAACAGATTTTCATTCAACATTGGTCTCACATTGGTCACACATTGGTCACACATTGTACCAATGTTGTACCAATGTGAGACCAATGTGTGACCATCGAAAGAGATAACACTATTAATACTAACTCTAGTTATACCGCCTCCTACTCCTATTGTACATGCGGAATATTAGTTTCAAATTTGTTAATTTTATAATGAAAGAAATCATGTTACCACCGTAAATATCCGAAAACGCGAAAGGTGTGACGTATTGAACTGACATGGTATAATAATATTTGAGAAAATAAAACGATTTCGTGACATGTCAGCCGCACGGTTGCACTGTGGATTTCACCGTGGTGTCAGTTTTCCGCTTATGTTTTTTTCTTGTGGCTATGGTTATTTTATTAAATTATGTCATGTGAATCAGCTAGAAAAAAGCTCATTCTGACTTTCAAGAATGAAAAGAGTCACATTTTACAATTTGAACTATTGGAAACACATACTTCTCACAATCTATCAAATTATACCCCATCTTTTAGCATAAAGTAAGTAATGTACATTTGTAAAAAAATAATCTTTAGTATCTTGAAGCACATCAAATTATTTTGTCGAATATTGTAACAATTACGAGTATATAAATTATAAATTGAAATAGATATAGATGTAGTGTCCGAGGCCAGATGAACTGAAAACGCCAGCTCATCCGGAGGACTTGGTCACGTTTTCTGAAGTATATGACATCTATTTCAATTTATACTAATCTAAAACAGTTATTAAAACATTAGTTATGATTTAAAGTATTAAAAAAATGTGTGAAACCATAAAGTTAATCGTTTTAAGAATCAAACAAATTTTGAAAAATCCACAGCTACGGCGGTGTAAATACATATAATTTCCTACCAATTGCATTTCCTAATAATTTGCCTAGCAACATGCCTAATTCTTTTTGGTGACGTCCTCTAATGGTACGTTTACACGCTTGGCAAGTCTCGACAAGCTTCCACAAACACAAGCGTGTGAACGGGGTTGTTTGGCTTGGCTTGCGTGAGCTTGCAAGAGCTTGTCGCGATCCGGGCTAGTGTCGGTTTTTGGAGACAGATCAAAGGGAGCTTGCGGCAAGCGCTTGCGACGTATTTACACGTTGGCGCGTGTTTAGTCAAACTTAGAGCAATTGCCGACACAACTTCAACGTCCACGTCTGCCATGCTTGCTTGTCCGGAACACAGTAACACACTCGCAAGCATGTAAATGGCATCGAAGCGTTTGTAAAGGCTTGAAGCTTGTTGAGGCTTGCCAAGACTCGGCAAGCGTGTAAATGTAGCTTTAAAACTTACTATCTATTGTAGCCCTGAAAAGTAAAAAAATCGAAAACGCGTCTGCGCCGTGCGTCAAAACGTCCCATACAAAAACAGTGAGGTTTGTGACGTCACCTGCATCATAGTTATGGAAAACTGTTTGAAAGGAATAAGTTTTTCGAAGATTTTTGTATTTCAGGCCCGAAATAATGCGTTCATCTACATAGTTGTTGTACATGTATTGAAGTTTTGAAATTACATTTGGGGCGTTAATAATGGCTCATATACGTTTCTAAACCCAATATCTTTACAAAATGTTAGAAAATTATTACGGATTTCCACTTTTTAGGGTGCTACGGAGCCAAAATGGCAAAAACGGAACCCTTATAGTTTCATCATGTCCGTCTGTCCGTCCGTCCGTCCGTCCGTATATCACAGCCATTTTAGTTGGAAACTATAAGACTTTGATAAAAAAATTATTAAAATGTTGACATGCGGTGTATTTTGTATGCCGCTATTTAGTTATGTAGTGAAATTGCTAAAAAAAAATTTAAAAAGCAATGAAATTGAAGTTTCTTTGAACATTATGTGATTAAGTGAATATTTTCAGAAATAATCACTTCGAATATCTAAAAAATACCTGTAACTTTTGAACTGTAAGTCCAAAAAATATGAAAAAAATTGAGAAGATGCGTGTTATCATATACTTTCTACAAAAATTGTTTTTAACATTATCGGTTCAGCCATTTTTGAGTTATATCCAAAAAACTTCTTAAATAGGCATCAGATACCTTTTGGCATTAGTTTGGTTCTTATTCCATTGAAGCTGCGGAACCCTCCATTATGCGTGGTCCGACACGCACTTGGCCGGTTTTTATTCGGTATTACTTTGGTGTTGTGGAACGTGTTTATTGAAGAAATTCAATTAAATATTTTTCACGCATGTTCTCATTTGGATTCCACAAAGTGTTATGTAGGCCAAGTCCAGTCTGATATCTATAGGATCCCACATTATTAATCAACTAGCTTTTGCCCGCGGCTTCGCTCGCGTTAAATTCGGGGTAACACGGTTCCCCTTTCCTGATTGCCCCCCGGAATGCTCCATACAAACTTCCACCCACCATTTTAGGGAAGTGGGGGGTTAGAAAGAGACAAAAAGTAGCCTATGTCACTCTCCATCCCTTCAACTATCTCCACTTAAAAAATCACGTCAATTCGTCGCCCCGTTTTGCCGTGAAAGACGGACAAACAAACAAACACACACATACACTTTCCCATTTATAATATTAGTATGGATACGTAGATAGCTACATAATAATCCAAGGTTTAAGATAGGTAGATAATAATATATGGTTTAATACCAGTCGTAGCAAAGCCTCTGACAAAGTGTAGAATCGCGCCGGTATGACCAACGTCAAGATAAGGTTTTATGTAGCGTCATGCGGGCCCGATATACACCGCAAGTTCGCCTTTTAGATAGAATGGCGTAAAAGTAATCTTGCTCCGTCGGACGCGCTAGTCAATTTACTTTTACGACGATGCTCCACGCTTGTTACCATTACATTATCGTCCCTAGTTTCAATCCAGTGCATTCAAACGTCAACTGCTTTAATGTTGTAATATCTTGTTAGTGGTTTCTACTTTTGACTGGTTTTAGTGAGTGTATTTCTTGATGTTAAGTATGTTAGAGGTTTTTTTGAACATTTATTACTCATAGACAACCGTGTATTTTAATTTGAAATTGCGTAACAAAATGAGACATTTTTATGTTTTTTTCCCGACTGCCATTTTTGGAGGGTTATTTTAATAAGTACATAAATACAAATAACAATAATTTATTGAGAAAAGTGTAGTACAATTTTAAAGGAATGAATAAGTTATTTTATCATTTAGCTACAGATTAAGTACTTAGTATAAGTAAAAAAAATCAAATTGAAACCACCCGTAACTAAAAAGTAATTTTAGGTATCTTTCCTACGTAAATGAAGCATAAAATATTACAATTTATTCTTATAAACGTAATGCGGATGGCTGGTTATTCATAATTTTAGGAAGTACCTACCGCTTACTGACTCAGAAGTCAAATTTATATCAAAAGAATTTAGTAAACAGCGCAGAGCTCGACGCAAAAGGAACGGAAAAAGAAAAGAAATTAAGCATTTCGTTTGCAGGATGATCCGCACAATCCATTTTTGGGGATACAGTTACGAAGGGCAAAGTTCCGAGTTACGGCGAATAGTTTAATAAGATGCCGCAATGAAAAAGATCCATCACGGCCAAGGACGGTATCACTCACTGTTGCCTCTGCACTGGGCCCTGTTCCCTCCCACAGGGTCATTAACTCAACACAACTTTTGAGAATCATAAAGAACATTTTCACTAAACCTAACTTTCGCATTGTGTCAACTTTTCCAATAATTGTCACTTAAAAAGTTACAGCCGATAGGATTTATTTGGGATTTTAAGAGAATTTGATATCGCGTGATTTATAGCTTTAACAATAAATTGGAAACGAATTATCCCCCTATCAAAAAGGGAACAGTTGGGGATATAACATTACAAGCAAACTGGCTTAAGTAAGCATATTGAATGAACGCTGTTTAGATAGGTATTCGGAGTGTAAACTCAACCTGACCTCTTGGTTCCTAGATACTAAACGTGGACAAAAGCAAACAACGGCGTGCCTAACTACTTACTTGGGACCGAAGTTTACGAAACGTTTGAGAGCCCTGTTTCTCAGGGCACCGTGACAGACCCGTGGCCTGAACTGAAGGCGGAAACTTTCGATGGTCGTTCAAAGTTTACCATTGTCTGGTAAATTCAATGTAACAGTAAACTACCTATTGGTTAACATATTTTTTGCAATGATTATATGATAAACCAATTCATTTCAAAGTTTTTTTTTTTTTAATGTCCGTTAATTTGAATAGATTTTTAACTATTTTTTTCTAAAATATAAACATTCATTCGTTTAATTGCATTCAACCCGAGTGTTCGTTCTCTAACACCATTATAAAATCTAACGCTCAAAAATAAACTGTTATACTTGCCGACGCTTGTACTATTACTACTTATGCCTGAGTTGTTAGTAAATTTCACTTACCTCACAAAATCAGCAGAGAAGTCGGCAGCCGCGTCGCTTGGCTCCTCCCAACAGGAAGCCGCGGCATCGCTGAGGAATTGCGCTTGGGCCGACCAGGCGTCGCACGCGCGCAAGACGCGCCGCAACGCGCCTACCGCCATGCGCACTGCCGCTCGGACGAATGAACGATCTGCAACATTCATACTATCCTTTAACAATCATATCACTTACACATGTTTCAAAGAAATTTGTAACGCTTATTAGTATTCTAAGTGTTCTGCTTACCGATTTTCATTGGCTGGGGATGTAATGCTAATAGTCCAACGGGAAGACTGTCAATTATAGCAGTAATGTTGTCTTTGATTGCTTCCGAGCTATCATCAATGTCGTATTCCTTTCTTATTTTTCTTTCTCCTCTCTTCTCAATCGACTCCCTTATTTTATACGTGGAGGTCTGCACCGTGGGATTCATTAAGAAATCACTAGTATCACTTGTGAGTGCTAATCTATGCCTTAAATGTACATCTCCTTCGTCATTATCAATATTTCTTTGCAATAACGTTTTCATTTCGTCATTCACAGTATTTTTATTTATACTATTTACATATTTGTTAAAAGATTCATTTTTCATTTTACTATAACTATTACGTCTACTATTATTTCTAACATGGAAGGACAGTTTATCCTTCTCGATAGAATTGTTTTCAATTTTAGAAGTTTCAACGCCTTTCTTATTTACATTATAATTTTTTACACTCTCCATACTAATCTTGCGCCTACGTTCATATGATTTACTAAAACTTATATTGAATGTATGTTTGTTTATACTGTGCGCTTCTGATTTATTTATATTTCTACTTATATGATGAAAAAACGAATTTCTTGAACTATTATTAACTAGTAATCGCTCTTCGTCATTTGAACTTCCATTCGAAACCTCTTCAAGGTTTTTCACAGAAACGTGATCGTTAATATAATTTATCAAATTATTGTCTACTTCATCGCGTTTACTGCGTTCTAATTCCTCGCTTCTCAGTGCTTCTTCCTTATCCCTTATGCTATCAAAGTCTAAATTATCGGTATCGCTGTACTGTGTTCGGTTACCGATGTTGCGGAAGACATCGATCTCTCGGGATGCGTCAATCCATAACCAGAAAAAATGACCGTCAAGCATATTAAAGCGTTTAGCCTCATCCATAATAAGCTTAGCGTAATGGATGTCACATATCAGCACGACGACGCCCCGGGTCAGCCTTGAAATCTTAGCGAGTCGCCTGTACAAACAGAACGTAAGATTTATTACCTTCGTAACTCTGTATGAATAACTTACTGATACAACTTTAGATACAATCTAAGAATTGACTACATACCGAAAAACAGCATGTCGCGAAAACTTTGAAGGAAGAAAAAGCCAATTAGGATCCAAAGGCTGCGAGTTAAGTATCGATGACAGATCTTGTCGCAGTTTTAATGTAGAATAGATGTCTTCCTCAGCAAGCAAAGTAAAGGTATGCCAATGAGTATGCAGAAGAGTGGCCCTGAAATAAAAACAATAATTTAATTAACCATCTAATCACGGTACACACGTTAACATCTGGCTGGTAAATAGTTTAGTACGTACCTGAGTGCATTTAAAGTTTCCCTTGCTGTTATTTCTAACCGGATTTCCAATGGAAGTATTTCCTGCAAACAAAAACGTGAATTATTATATAATAATATAAATAATTATTATTATAACACGGGCAGTTATGTTGGCCTTAAAGTAGTAGAACAATGAATTAGATAGGTAAGTTTCTTCTGTAGAAGGCGGTATTAGTTTACGTCACTTCGTAATCGCCGCTAAAGTGGATAACAAATGACCATAATTTTCCATGACACCCAACTCGTGATCACATCGCGGGCAAAAAGAAATGCGTATATTTCACGACAAATCGTCTAGAAACGTTTTTCAGAGCGAAAACGTGAAATAAATTGTCCCCGAATAGAACTACGAAATGGACAGAATTAATCCCAACTATTTGATTTGATCCAATTTTCTCTCCGATAAATACCAGGGAAACTTGATTATGAGGCTCTTTGTAGACTAAAGGGCCATCAATTTCCAAATAACATTACTACTCAAAAAGTCGTTAAATTAGTGGTATACTTTGTTGAATGTATTGTTGTCATAATACTTCTCGGGTCAGAGGTTAGAACCGGTGGCAGATTTTTTTTCTCTCTGACGTTCATAAATGCATTGTAATGTGCCTAAATTGAAGAATAAATATTTTTTATCTTTTGGAAGCAAGATAAACATTTTAAAGTAAGTAACTTGAAAGTAATTATATTCCGTTATGGATTTTTAAGTCGGTTCATATTAAAACTAAAGTATTAAAACTGCAATTCAGAGCTTTCCGCATCAGCTTCAGGGCAGAAGTACAAAGCAAAACCTCTCGTTGAAAAAGATAAATTTCCCATTTTACTCCGAGACCCATTTCATAAGGACAACTATTCAAAGCAGCAAGCCAAAATAGTCCTTTTGTAGGTACCTAATAAAGATGTATCTAGACTGATAAACAACCTGTAAAAATGGCATTATCTTTTCTGAACTAGCTATTAGGTATGTCAGTCATAATCATAATATATTTTCATTGTTATAAAATATCAAATAATTAAGTTTTAAACTACCTAAGGTGTTTTGGTCCATCGTTTGCCAAATTAAAATGGCGGATACGAGGTCATGCAAAAGCAATCCCATTTAAAAACATAAATGTGAAATGAGAACCAAGTTCAATGCCTTGGTTGTTGACTTCAACGACAAAAGAAGTGAGATCTAAATAGGTGCCAAGTTCAATATTCAGTCCTGAAATTTATTTCTAACAACTCAAAATATCATTTCTTCTCAAAACTTAGGATAATATATTGAAGCCTAAGGTTTTTGACTTGTCTTCGTGTTTCAAATCAATCAATAGGTCTTTAACCCTTATTAGTACAAGGGGATATTATTTCCCACTTTGTCTATTCGTATAAAATTGATGTATTTTTTTAAATGGTAACACTTAACAAAGCTTACCATACAGTTTTACAGTTTTGGTAAATATTAGATTCATTTTTCTGGCAACACGTTTTAATCAAACTTCATCTGTCAGCAAACGTCAGTGTCAAAGTCAAAAGTGGTGCCAAATTCGTAAAAACGGTGTTCGTCGGCGAAGTGCGACCGGATTCATAAGAAAAAAATCAGGTAAGAGGATTTTGATATCAGTTATGTAAAATTAGGTATACTGTTTGTTATTTAGCATATAAAATAGTGTTTGAAACTATCGCTTTGTCCAACAAATGACTCTTGAAGTTGTAGAGTGCAAGTGGGAAAATAATTCCCTTTGTTCATTTAAGACATCAATGAAATCACATTTCAAATTTCTCTTATATGTTTTTAGTAAAATATACAATACAATTACATATTTTCATGATTATTCTGATAATAAAAACATTTATCGATATTATTTTTTTAATTTTTAGTACACAATCATAACTTTTTAACATATATTTTCTGTGAATTTAGTCTTTGACTTGTAGTATGATATAATAATAATGTTATGCTGATTTATAATATTTATTATGAAATCTTTTTAGACTCACCATATAGTACCTAACCATAAAATAACTAATTAAGTTTAGAGAATGAATAGATACTTAAAAAACAAAATATTTGTAAGAAACTCCTTTTGCTACTCTCTGACATCGTTTAAATATGTTTTTAAGAATTTTAATTTGTGATAGATGTATGTTACTTTGTAAATAAATGGCTCAAGTCATACTACGGTTTTTTCTTCGGTGCTTTTTAAGCGTGGTTTCTTTCATCTGGCGACCGTGACAGGACAAAACCGGCTGCTGCTATTGAAGTGACAGGTATAGATCTAGCCGGTCCTCTTTTTCTACGGTCGGAAGGGAAGGTGTGGATAGTTTTATTCACGTGTGCAGTTTACCGCGCAGTGCATCTAGAGTTGACTAAATTGCCGACGACAGAAGCCTTTCTCATGGCCTTACGAAGATTTATCGCAAGACGTGGAAGAGTCGACACAATTTACATGGATAGTGGTACAAACTTCCATGGCGCTGATAATCTTTTGAAGAGTTTATACTGGCAAGAGATTGCGGCTTATTCCAGCGTGCGAAGCATTAAGTGGAAGTTCAGTCCTCCTGCCACGCCATGGTGGAGGACGCCTGCCTCAAGGAACTCCTGAGGTGAAACTTGGGCCAGAAGACCGTGACTTATGAAGAACTGCTGACCTTGCTTCTTGATTGTGAGGCTCTGATAAATCAGCGGCCTCTAACGTATATCGCGGACAATTCCGATATGCTAAAGCCTATTACTCCGGCCTGCTTCACACAAGGGCTTCCTTCAAGCGAAACTCCGGACCTGGACCAGCTCGACCACGATTCCCTGAACAGGCGACTTAGGTATCTGCATAAGCTGAGGGAAGACTTAAGGGAACGGTTCAGAAACGAGTACTTGGGAATGCTCATTCAGAAGGCCAAGGAGAGGGACTCTAATTTAAGGGTAGGTGATGTAGTTTTGATAGAGACTGACGCAAAGCGTATTAAGTGGCCTTTAGGGAGGATTATAGAAACTTTCACCGGCAAAGATGGCAGTGCCAGAGTGGCCAAGGTGCGCACAGCCGACGGAGAATACGCGCTGAACGCCCCGCTGTACCCGCTCGAAGTGCAGCCCGACCAAGAGTTTTGGGATTTGATCCCAAAAAGTGGGAGGATGTTAGAAACTCCTTTTGCTACTCTCTGGCATCGTTTAAATATGTTTCTTAAGAATTTTAATTTGTGATTGATGTATGTTACTTTGTAAATAAATGGCTCAATCATACTACGGTTTTTTCTTCGGTGCTTTTTGAGCGTGGTTTCTTTCAATATCAGTTGACAGTCACTTGAAAAGATAAAATGCAACTTGTTTCGGACTCTAATTGTTACTTTTTTTATTTTTAACTAAGTTTTAACCATTATTTCCTTATTAAGTGTTTCAAGAGATAAATAATATTTAATTTTATAGCATTTTTTCATAAGTATGAAAATAAGAGGCTCTATTACTTTACCAATGAATACTATGGTTCTACGAAAGTTAACGTTTTGTTTCTACATTAATATGATTATACTTTTTTTGCAAATTATTCTCTTTTATTTTTACTTCAATATTAAAAAAAAAGTGAAAATACAGAAAACACAATAAAAATTCATCAAGGGTAGAACGATTTTTCGCAATGTGCACATTGAACAAGGGGAAATAATTTCCCACCGGAAATCACCCCCTTCCACTTACCCCCTTAATTTTTTACATATTTATTCTGAATCTAGATGCTAAACTTAACTATAAATCAACTCAATTTTCTCATTTGCAGAAAATTGATGCTCTGTCCTATTAAGGGTTAAAAATAACATTGAAGTTTGTTCGAACATCTTTTTCATTTAGTAAATATTTTCAGAAATTATCACCCTGCGTGGTCCGACACGCACCTGGCCGGTTTTTTTGTTTTAAGTAGATAATTCAAGTTTAAACGAGTCAACCTTTAGGATTAAAAAAACCCGTGGCCCCAAACCCAGTATATAATTTTATTATAGTTGGATGTAAAAAATGTAAGGCAACGCAGACCCGTCACGTCCTAGCATTATTTTACGCCGATGCGGCTTTTATCGCGATTAATAGCCGTACACGAACGGAGCCGTAGGTCAACCACTAAAACATGGTTGTCGTAAATGTAGATATTATAGAATGTGATACAGTCAGCAGCTGTAGTTAAGCGGGCGACGTGCTCTAAATGCCCTGCACACGCTCTTATTCTCTAAGCAATAAAGTCGTATACCATGATCATTTTGGACACCTGACCGGATTAGCTACGTATGCTTCTGTAGCTTGTCGGTACAAGACGATTATTCGTTGAGTGTATAACTGTGGCGCCATATTTTCGACCATGGCTCAATCTTTTATTTTGTTTTTTCAACCGACTTCAAGGTTTCGAAAGAGGAGGTTCTCAATTCACCGGGATCTTTGTTCCAATTTTTTTTTTTGAAAAATCTTTTTCTTTGAGAGAGTATCACAGTTGGTACATAGGTATTTTAACTTCTAATCTAGCTTTCTTTTATACTAAACTGTGATCGAATACCTCAAACACGATATGACTTGGGCCGTTGGTCCGAAAGAAAGATATATTTAACGGAATACCGAAAATCATATTTTTCTAAACACAACTGGTTACTGAAAATAGATGTCATATACTTCAGAAAAAGTGACCAAACCCTCTGGTGTCCGAGGCCAGATTTGAACTGGCGTCTTCAGCTTTCGCGGCTGACGTTCAGACCACTAGACCACCCGGTCACGGCGGAACTTGACAAATTTTCTCATGTATATGCAATCTCTGAATTTGAAACGGCTAGGCGCCGTTGACCATACTCTAAGGGCATGCGCAGTACGTGCTTGCACCTCCTATCCGAATCTCTTACGTGATTCTGGTATAGCGAGAGAGATGGTGCTGCCATCTATGAATCTTGAAGCAAATCAAATTATTTTGCTCAATATTTTTTGATTTGCAGTTTTTTTAAGTAGTTACACTACTATATATAAACTGAAAATAGATGTCATATACTTCAGAAAAAGTGACCAAACCCTCCGGTGTCCGAGGCCAGATTTGAACTGGCGTCTTCAGCTTTCGCGGCTGACGTCCAGACCACTAGACCACCCGGTCACGGCGGAACTTGAAAAAATTTCTCATGTATATGCAATCTCTGAATTTGAAACGGCTAGGCGCCGTTGACCATACTCTTAAGGCATGCGCAGTACGTGCTTACACCTCCTATCCGAATCTCTGACGTGATTCTGGTATAGCGAGAGAGATGGTGCTGCCATCTATGAATCTTGAAGCAAATCAAATTATTTTGTTCAATATTTTTTGATTTGCAGTTTTTTTAAGTAGTTACACTACTATATATAAACTGAAAATAGATGTCATATACTTCAGAAAAAGTGACCAAACCCTCCGGTATCCGAGGCCAGATTTGAACTGGCGTCTTCAGCTTTCGCGGCTGACGTCCAGACCACTAGACCACCCGGTCACGGCGGAACTTGAAAAAATTTCTCATGTATATGCAATCTCTGAATTTGAAACGGCTAGGCGCCGTTGACCATACTCTTAAGGCATGCGCAGTACGTGCTTGCACCTCCTATCCGAATCTCTTACGTGATTCTGGTATAGCGAGAGAGATGGTGCTGCCATCTATGAATCTTGAAGCAAATCAAATTATTTTGTTCAATATTTTTTGATTTGCAGTTTTTCAAGTAGTTACACTACTATATATAAACTGAAAATAGATATATAAAAAAACTGCAAATCAAAAAATATTGAACAAAATAATTTGATTTGCTTCAAGATTCATAGATGGCAGCACCATATGAAACATGCATATCATCACAGTGCCTCAAATATGGGCAGTCAAACCTATCGGCTATCGAGCGCAGGATGAGGTTGGGGCTGGCCCTGATTACGAACATGATTACGAATTCAATCATAAGCTTTCTAATCTGATTGACCACCGACATGAGTAAATCATGTCGATTTTTAGTTTCACTCATGATTAGCTGACGTGATTACATTAGTAAGACAGTATGCTTAGTTAAACTAACGATTTAGTTGATTAGATGATTAGATTGCGATTAGATTTTGCGTAGCTACTAGCTCCTTCACTTATTTTCCCTGACGAAACAGAGTCGGTACCTAGGTGAGTATAATATACATTTAGGATAATATACATTTGTTTACAAAGGTAAGGGCGAGAAGCACGAATTAAAAAACTATAGACCAATTTCATTAATTCCAATATTCTCAAAAGTATTCGAGCGACTACTAAGTGATGAACTTATGTCATTTTTCAATAAAAACCTATTGCTAAATAAACAGCAGAATGCATATCAGCCGGGCCGATCTACAATAGACGCGGCGCGTGACGTAATCGACAGAGTGACGGGTCACCTGGACGGGCGGCGACAGGTGGCAGCGATCTTCTGTGACCTGTCGCGTGCCTTCGAACTGGTGAGTCATCCGCTCCTGCTAGCCAAGCTCAACCACTACGGCGTCACGGGTAATTTTCACCGGATAATAGACTCGTTCCTTACGACACGAAAACAGCTTACGTCAGTAAATGGAACAAAATCTGACCTACTGGAACTAGGCCCCTGTGCTGTCCCACAAGGTTCGATAATGGGAAATAACCTGTTCATTTTGCTCATGAACGACCTCACCTCGGCCTCTGACTAGGCGAAGTTTGTTTTATTTGCTGACGACGGATGTGTTATTGTCGCAGCTGAGACTTACTTCCAATTAAAGACAAAATTGCAAGAAGTAATGAATCAAATATCGTCTTGGTTTTCAGCGAATGGCATGGTACTAAATGTGGAAAAAACTAACATCATTCACTTCCAATTACGGGGCTTAAGTGAACACCTATTAAATATTACGTGTAATAGCCAATCTGTACCACAAGTAGACCAAGTAAAGTATCTCGGACTAACTATTGATGCCGGTTTAAAATGGGCGCCCCAGATTGACGCACTGTGCCCTCGGTTGTCTTCTGCTCGCTCCGCGCTCAGTAGACTGTGTCCGTGCCTAAATTATAAAAATGTAAAAAAAGCCTACTACGGGTATTTTAACTCCTTATTAACTTATGGTATTGATCTCTGGGGCTCAGCTGCGGAACGTAAAAGAGTATTCATACTTCAAAAAAAAAAGAGCAGTCCGCACCATTGCAGGTGTAAGCTGGGATCATCCTGCAAAAGAGTTATTTCAAAAATACGAGATTTTAACTGTACCCAGCTTATACATCCTGGAACTGGCCAAGTACGTCAGAAGTCACATTGACCTCTTTCCTACCAACGCTGATGCGCACTGCTCCCGCACCCGACGCCGTCATAACTTAAACTTGCCTTACAGACGGCTGGGTAAATCAAAAAAATGTCTTAACGCCATTGGTCCAAAGGTCTATAATATGATCCATCTGGAAATTAGGCAAGCCCCAAGTTACAAGTTGTTTATACAAAAATTGAAAGCAAAACTTGCAAAAGATGCTTTGTATTCGATTGACGAGTTCTTTGGAGGTGTTGCTTAAATAGTGATTACTATGTAAAAAATTCTTAATACTACCTACTTGTAATTTAGTCATATACTATATATAACCTAGCATTATATTATAAGTAGGCACTATGACTTAAATTTAATATTAATTTACTCTGTATTGACGTGTAAAATTTATATTTTATGAATAAACGATTGAATTGAATTGAATAGGATAAATGGCTATTTGTGACAATATTTCTAAAGGTATCATTTGGCGGTTGGCGCTTACGTCTTAAGTTGTATAGTGCAGATTCAATATTGAGCAATAAAAGCGTAAATGCCAGTGGCAAATGTTACCTTTACCAAAATATCGACAATTTTTTTCTTAGTTTTTGGTATGAGTGTACAAATGAATGCTCCTATTTAACTTTGAAACGGCCTGTTCGGTTTTATTGCGGTTTTCGGCTACAGTTAAGGCAGCTATCACACAGCTGCGGTTTCCACATGCGCTTTTCATTCTCATTCTCATTCTCATTCGCATTCGCATTCGCATTCGCATTCTCATTTTCATTTTCATTTAGGATAATGAAAATTTCTACATATGTATCTGGTTCAATATGTGAAATTCAGAACAAACGCCTTATTCAAGTAATAATATAAATCAGCTTAAGAACACTCTAATCATACATTCGTCAATCACATTGAACAAGTTAGTTGATTAGCGTTAATTTAGTTTCAATAAGCGCCCGTCGTTAATGATTTACTCATGGCGAAATTACTTGATTGTTTTGTGTTATGATTTAATCAGCGATGATTAGTAATCGAATACCGATTTTAATCAAGTGTGCCCAACTCTGCTGTGAACAAACAAATTGAAAAATTTCCACACGCATATCGAAGTTTGAATAATTGTCGCCGTGGCGCCTAAGTATACATATTTCATTTTTCGATTAATAAGCAGGATATAATAATGTTCAAAGTAAAAGAAAATTATTACATTACAAATCCGTAGTCAACTCGAGAAATGGTAGCCCCCATAGCTAAATAATTTTTAAGCAAAAAAAACCGACTTCTTCAATGGGGGAAGCCGGTGAAGAATTATTGTAGATGGTGCACTCTATACAATGAAATAACTTGCTTAACAAACACAGCGAAGAGGACAAATCGTCAAACGTGAACTATGCGTCGTTGAAGAATTCCTTTCTCATTTTACATTTCACATGTTTATGGCATCAGCCGCAGTTCCACTTCATCCATATGTCACTGTATTCAAAGAAAATGCTTGATTTGATGATTTAAATACAAAAATCACTTTATGTATGCCTTTAAGATTAAAGAAGTTTCCTCGATTCCTCCTGGATCCCATCATCAGAACTTAGCTTGACGAAAATTTGTCCTGAGAATCTAACTTGCTTAACAAATATAGCGAAGAGAACAAATCGCCAAACGTGAACTATGCGTCATTGAAGAGTTCCGCTCTGATCATCATCAGCAGTTCAACTTCATCAAATGTCACTCTTTTGAATGAAAATGCTTGATTTGTTGACAAAAAAAAAACAAAAATCACTATGTGTTTGCCTTTAAGATTTGAGGAGTTCCCTCGATTCCTCATGTATCCCATCATCAGAACTTGAGCTTGACGAAAATTTGTCCTGACAATCTAACTTGCTTAACAAACACATCGTAGAGGAGAAATCGCCAAACGTGAATTATGCGCCGTTGAAGAGTTCCGTTCTGATCATCATCAGCAGTTCCACTTCATCAAATGTCACTCTTTTGAATGAAAATGCTTGATTTGTTGATAAAAATACAAAAATCACTATGTGTTTGCCATTAAGATTTGAGGAGTTCCCTCGATTCCTCATGGATCCCATCATCAGAACTTGTGCTTGACGAAAATTTGTCCTGACAATCTTGCTTAACAAACACCGATGTGTGTTCGATAAGAGGAGGAATCGCCAAACGTGAACTATGCGTCGTTGAAGAGTTCCCTTCTGATCATCATCAGCTGTTCCCCTTAATCAAATGTCACTGTTTTGAATGAAAATGATTGATTTGTTGATAAAAATCACTACATGTATGCCATTAACATTTGAGGAGTTCCCTCGATTCCCCATGACGGAGTTATGGAGTAACAAACAAAAAAAAAACAAAAAAGAAAACAAAATCAAAAAAAACATACACGCCGAATTGAGAACCTCCTCTTTTGAAATCTTGAAGTCAGTTAAAAAAAATTAATGTGAAAAATGTCGTTCTGACTTTTTTCAAAAAGGTTAGGCTACAGGACAGACCCTTAACCCGATCGTCTTTTTTTTAGGCTTAAATTGTAGCTGACTAAATTTTCCAGAGGAGTTCTTCTCAAATTTTTGATATCATTCTTCGTTTCCAAAATATCGAACACCAAAATCAAAAATTTGGAAAAAATTGTTTTTTTTTTCACTATTCCGGCCATAACTTTTTTTTTGATTTTCTCGAAAAATTCTTTTTGCATCTTACAGCTCTCGTAAATATGATCATTTTTGAATATCATATCTTTACAACTTTCCGAGTTATAGGGGGATCGCACTTTTTCGTGAAATCGGGGCCTATACTGGAACGAACGAAAAGACATTTCCAATGTCAAAAACTGCAAATCAAAAATATTGAACAAAATAATTTGATTTGCTTCAGATTTAACTTTTATTCTGTTTCAAAGATATGTGGTATGGAAGTCAAAATATGTGTTTTTCAATTAAATGAGAAATTCATTTTCCCGGTTTAACATTTGATTTCGGCTGTACCGCTGAACCGAATTAGAAGTTAAATTTCTCATTCGACGCAGAATTTTTATTGAAACGAATGAGGTTTACCGTCGGACGTACTATTTTATAGCTACAAGCAAAAAACTGACAAAGAGCAAAAATTTTGCTAAACAGTTATGTACACCTCTTGGGATTGGGCAAACTCGGATTACATGCATTTAGGGCCACATGAAGGTATTAAAACGATTTCCGATCTTATTTGCTTTGCCTAAAACTAGCTTGTTTGTGGTCTATGTAATATGTGTGTGCTAGTATTTAGTTTTATGATTATAACATTTTAAATTAAGGCATTGCTGTCTGAATCAAATTTTATCTTTTTGACACTATTTACGTACTCGTAGTCTCCAACATATAACAAATACATACCATACGGAGTATACTTATTAATAATTTTCAACTTTAACATTTCTCTAAATGAACTCTCAAGTAAATAAAACCGGGACTCGCAAGATGTTTCACTTAATTTAGTTAACGGGTGCCTAGTTCATTTCATCTCAGTGCAGCCTCTGTGCTTGCATAAATCTAGATGCATATTATTAGTCCTTTCCTTTGTGCCGTTTCATTTCAAAGAACAGGTACATTTAGATAATGCTTTACATTATTCAGGGGCTTTATGAGTAATTTAATATAGTAGAGAAAATTACACTTTTTTATTTTATTTGATGTAATTATCACATTGTTATTGTTAACTAGCTTTTTCCCGCGGCTTCGCCCGCGTACTAAAAGTACTAAAAAAGGAGGTTCTCAGTTAGACTCGTATGTTTGTATGTAGGAATGTATGTTTGTCCGCGATCATCTTGCGTTTCACTGAACTGATTTAGAAGCGGTTTTCGGAATAGTATTCGTTACATTCTGGAGGATTCGGTATACCACGTTTTGAAGACGGCGGTTCCCTCATTTTTTATTTTAAAGAAATTATTGCAATAATTGTTTAATTGTTACGCCATCAACGACTTACTACTGAGAGATAATTATTAATACAGATTTCTACTATTGAATAGAAGCTTTTCCCCGCGACTTCATTTGCGTGGATTTAGTAAACCACCCTCCTTTTTACCCGCTTAAGGAATGACTTCTTGGATAACAACTATTATATATCCTTCCCCAGAACGCAAAATATCTCCATACCAAATCATCTAAATAGGTTCAACGGTTATTAATTTCCCATACAAACTTTCAACCCCGGTTTCAACCCCTAGAGGGTTGATTTTCGAGATAAAAACTATCCTATATTGTTTACCGCGACTCAATATATATAATATGTACCAAGTTTCATTTCAATCGTCTGTTCAGCGGTTAATAATTAGCCATACAAACTACCAACATGTTTTCTACCCCTCTAAGATTGGTTTTCAGCTTAAAAAATATTCTATATTGTTTCCTGGGACTCAAACTATATCCACAACAAAATTATCTAAATCGGTTCGCGGTAAAAAATCTCCATACAAACCTCCAACCCCCATTTCACCCCCTTAAAGATTGATTTTCGAGATAATAACTGTCCCATGTCGTTTCCCGGTACACAAACTATCTCTATACCAAGTTTCATCTAAATTGGTTCAACGTTTAAAAATTCCCCATACAAACTATCAACCCCCATTTCACCCCCTTAAGTGTTGATTTCGTAATCAGCGACCCGATAAACCATAGAAACAATGCCCATGTTGATATTTAAATTTTGTCACCACATTTCCCCCTTATGGGTTGAATTCTCAAAAAAGCTGAAACACTTGTTTTCTCATTTATCGTTAGGAATACTCCTGTAAAGTTTCTAATAAAATAGTTGAACTAATCTCGTTTCCCATACAAACTTTGAACCCCATTTCCCCCTTAGGAGGTAAATTTTTAAAAATTATTTCTTAGTGCATCCCTATGCCTTATAAGGAGCCTACGTACCACATTTGTAATCTCTAGAACCAGCGGTTTGGGCTGTGCGTTGATATGTCAGTCAGTTTCTTCTTTTATATATTTAGAAGAAGATTGCAATTTGGCACAAATACTTTCAAGAATTTTCATGTCCACAATATTAAATTTCAAAATGGATGCCATTTTCTTAATTAACGTCCCAAAAAATCACAAAAACGACACACATATGGATATTTAGACATTTCAACCCCATTGTACCCTAACAGGGGAGATGGTATTTCACGTCCGCCACGTCGGATTTTAAAATCGTTGTTGTTTTCGTAATCAACGACCCGATAAACCATTGAAACAATACCCATGTTGATTTTCAGACTTTTTGACCACATTTCCCCCTTTTAGGGGTTGAATTCTCAAAAAACCTGCAACACGTATTTACTCATATATTGTTAGGAATACTTCTGTGAAGTTTCGAATAAAATAGACTAACTAATCTTGTTTCCCCATACAAACTTTGGACCCCCATTTCACCCCCTTAGGTGATGAATTTTGGAAAATCCTTTCTCATTGCACCCCTGGACTTTATAAGGAACCTACGTGCCAAATTTGGAATCTCTAGAACCAGCGGTTTGGACTGTGCGTTGATAGATCACTATGTCAGTCAGTCAGAGTCAGACACCTTATAATAATAATAATAATAATAATAAATACTCTTTATTGCACACCTCATACAGTTACAAGCACAAATTTTACAATTAGATAAATTTAGGTAGAGGTAACAACAGGCGGTCTTATCGCTAATGAGCGATTTCTTCCAGACAACCTTTGGGTAGTGGAGACTAGAGAAAAACAATAAGCAGTAGGTGGTGCATAGAAACAAAAGAGACGAAATAGATAACACAGCACATTCATATGAATATACATACTTAAATAAATACAAAATAAACATACATATACGTACATATATACATATATAATACACACAATAAGAAACAACAGTGTCAACTTAAAAACCTAAGGAAGAGATAAATAGTATTCCTTAAGTTGCGATTTAAAGCTACCAATAGATTGCGCGCGTTTAATGTTGAGAGGGAGAGAATTCCACAAACGAACGGCCTGGAACGTAAATGAGCAATTATAAAATTTGGAAGATGAAGATGGCACTTTTAGGAGCAATTTTTGAGAGGATCTAATAGAATTAAGATAAGAGAAACGCTCTTTGAGGTAGCGGGGAGTTGCAGGGTTAAAAAGTATAGAAAAGAGTAAAGAAAGTATGTGAGAGTTACGGCGGTGACGGATAGGGAGCCATTTGAGTTGAGAACGAAAACTAGAAACATGGTCGAATTTGCGTAATCCGAAAATGAACCGAATGCAGGCATTTTGAATACGCTCAAGCTTATTAAGTTGCTCCTCGGTTAGGTCTAAATAGGAGATATCTGCATAATCAAGAATGGGGAGAAGTAACGACTGAGCAAGCGCAATTTTAGTAGCATTTGGCAGGAAATTCCGGAGCCGTCTGAGAGACCCTATGGCAGCAAACATCTTCCTGCTCACTTCACTCACCTGAGGCACCCATGATAGACAACGATCCATGATTACGCCAAGATTTTTCACTTGGTTGGAAAAAGGAATTTGGATACCATCGAAGACTATCGGAGGGAGCCTGAGAAAGTCAATTTTGGAGATTTGTTTAGCGCTACCCATCACAATTACCTGTGACTTTAGGGGGTTTACTTTTAAACCGTAATTATACCTAACCTAACCTAACTGTATTAACCTTATATATATATATATAGATTTAATTTAATGGTAAAAATACCTGCCTTATGCTGTCCTATAATTTAAACATGTAACCACTAACATTATCATAACCAGCGCGCAGGGGCCTATTTCTAGAAAGCTTTAACCTAACTTGTAAACAAGCGAAAGTCCCTTCCAATAAAAGAAGTTTAACAGAGAGTTTCGTTTTAATTACAAGTTCAAGTAAAACAATTATCTGGTTTCTCCGTCGACCATACAAGGAGTTTATTAGATTATGGTTGTATTGGTAGGTTAATTATGTGAAAATAGTTAAAGATTTAAAAAAACAAACAACAAAACTGAGCAGAACGGAGGAAGAGTCCGCAAACCATCGACCTGGCGGTGTAAAATTAAAGGGGAACTCAAACAAGCCAATTTTCCAGATACGCCAACCCAAGACAGAACAATTAGGCTCAAATATGTGTGGAGGCCTGACCCCAAATAATGGGAACAGAGATATATCCGGAAGCAAAAGAAGAGTTAAATTCAAAGTAAATTTTTGACAGTATTAAATAATAATTATAAGTTTAAAAAATCTATTCCATTTTCATCATACGCTGATAAATGTAAACAATATAATATTTTATCACTAGAAGACAGGCGTAAACGGTCTGACATGAGCTTGCTCTTTGATGTACTAAATAATCGCATCGATTGCCCTGAACTTCTATCCGGTCTTGCATTCCGAGTTCTAAATCGTCGCATTAGACATACCGCCCTATTTCATGTTCCCTTCCACGTAACTAATTACGGTGACAATGCCGTGTTATGTTATCTCGTATCCCTCGTTTATATAACTTAGAATTCTATACTGTGGATCCACAGATCTAAACATACATAGATAACTTAAACACCTCAATCTGTATGAAAACCAACCGTGTCACTTTGTTTCTACCTACTGTGACGTCACAAGGGCGAATTAGTGATGTGAATTCCCCGTTGTCCGCACATAATCGATTCAAAGGCGGCACTAATCGATTCACATGAATGACATCGATTTTCTGACAGACGAATGATATACGAGACAGACGAATGATGTAGACAGACGAATGATATCAAACGGAATTATTAAATAAAGGATATTTGAATAACATTTTAAAAATAAAACTAGTAAGGCTATTAGCTCTGTGAGCTGTAGACCCCGCTTTGTTTTGAAATGGTTGAAATTTGTAATTTTTAAGTTTTCTACCTCCATATCTCCCATTTTTTTTAAATTAGAAAAATTTTATATAGTTCACAAGATTTTATGAGAATCATTTTTGGGCCAAGATGAAACGGAGACGCTTACTTACTTAAATAGTACTATGCTTAGTCGGGAACCAGTCTTTTCGTTCCGTGGCCGCAATCCATTTTTCTTTTGTGAAAGGATCATGTGGGAAACTAAATCAAAGTAAGTGTTTCTTAAGCACAACCGAAATTCATAAACGTATTATACGTTCAAAGGATAAACATGTCACATACATGAAACTGTCGTGTAAAATTAGGAGCTTGTTTGTATCAATAACTACTAAATTGGCGTTTTTAAAATAGTAAATATCATTCGTCTGTCCGATATCGATTAAAATCGATCATCGAAATAATGTTGTAGAACGAACAACACTAGTTGCTAGATTTGACAGACGAATGATAAGTTCCCTTGTACCACGAACTCCAAGCGATGCGCGACAGTATCGCTTGTTCTGATATTCATCGTCTCTTAACACACAACGTCAGATTAAACGCTCAAAGCAAACGCGGCTATGTAATGTGAACATAGTTTACTTACCAATAATCTATTGTTACTTAGGTACAGTCTTGGAATCACACCTCGGAATACTTAAAAAATAGATTTAAAATGATTTTACGCATAATATAATTTGAAAATAACTTACGTGTGATAGGAAAAATGTCATTGCGTTTGGGTGCTTCCAATTTTTGGGCTATTGCACTTGAATACCATGTAAAAAGGCATTTTCTTAATTTTCACGGACAACCGGCTACCACAACAGACGCGCGCGGAATGTCAATAGCGCCGGCCAACTCGGAGACCTACTCCGAGTTCCGACACGCGAAGTAGATGCATTTGCGTGATCTATGTATATTTAGATCTGTGTGTGGATCCCTTCTCCCAATCTAAAAATAAATATATGAATGATATCTGCACGACACTTTTCAGAAAATATAAATAGTCAATTGTTAATAATAATTTCAAAATCAACACAATCAATTCAGCAGTTAAAGTTGGTCTTTGCTATGGCTTTGTATTAACGTCATATACGTATTCCCTTTAAAAATCCTTTTGTAACAGGTAGGTAGGAACAGAAACGCCAATGTCAACGTTACTCTATTTATTGATTGTAGGTGCTTACAACTACTTCATACAACTTGCGTGACGTTCATACAAAACTGGTTTCTTCCTAACTAAATTAATACCGTGGAGCAAACGGCAAGGTTGGGCACGTTTACTCCCGATGCAACAAGCCAAGGGACAGTCGGGACCTATCGCCAGGGCACTAGAGATACACCTAGGGAAGTGAGGGAGAAGACTGCAGGCAGCTATCAAACTCCCGACTCAGACAGACTAGCCAGAGGACAGTAGTGGACCTATCGCTAAGGCAGTCGCTAGCTAAGTGATTTAATATGTGGTGTCGTCCGCTGCTCCTCTTATGATGGGGGCAGGGGTTGGAGTGCCCGCATTGCTGCTATGACTCCTGTATCATGTCGCATCCCACTGCGGTGGGATGGTCGCTCGTCGTCGTTTTGAGGACGACTTGACGTCTGGTGTGGCCCGATGGCCCTGCCGCAGCGATGGTGTCAGGTGCGGTCCGCGGCGGGCCCGATGGCCCAGCCGCGGTGATGTCATCTGCTATGTGATTTAATACTGCGCAGGCGGCGGCTTTTATTCGGTCTGGTCGGGCGCTCGGCGAACCTCGGCGGCCGTGAAGAGTGCCGTAGCGGTTCGCGAGCTGGAAAGTATTCGAGTCCGCGCGCCGTTGTAATTCGCATTGTTATAGTCTCCCACTCTGGTGCTCGATGACGTCCAGTGAGAGTACCAGGACTTCGTATTGTTGTAGTATCTCCCTCTGGTACTCGATGACGTTGCGTGAGAGTACCAGGTCTTCGTATTGTCTTCCTCCGTACAAGCAACTCGCATATTCAATAGGGTGTTCGTGATCACCCTCCCCCTGAAGTGAAACTGCTCCAATGGCATAATTACTGGCGTCGGTGTTTGCTTCAAAGTCGGCTAGTTTCAATATTAGTGACGTCATAAGTGCATTTTCCAGAGATTTATAAGATTTCTGCTGCTCATTGTCCCATTTCCAGTGAACTTTCTTCAATGGATTTGCTATTTCGGTGAAGTTCTGAATAAATCTTCTGTACGATTTCGCTATTTCTAAGAATGAAATCAGTTTCAGGTTCTTAGTTTGATTTGTCACTACCACCTTTGTAGATGTCTCGCTGATTACCTCTTTATTTTCTTCGTAGTGAGCCATCTTGCTTGTAGGTACTTTACAACAAAATGTCGGGTAGATGCAACTTGTTCTCTAATCGAGTGGGTTGTTATTTTGTTGGGTGCCTTCCGATGTAACAAGCCAAGGGACAGTTGGGACCTGTCGCCATGCCGTTAGCTACATATAGGGAAGTCAGGGAGAAGACTGCAGGCAGCTATCGAACTCCCGACCAGCCAGACTAGCCAGAAGACAGTAGTGGACCTATCGCTAAGGCAGTCGCTAGCTAAGTGATTTAATACTTCTTCTTTGGTGTCGTCCGCTGCTCCTCTTATGACGGGGGCAGGGGTTGGAGTGCCCGCATTGCTGCTATGACTCCTGTGTCATGCCGCATCCCACTGCGGTGGGATGGTCGCTCGTCGTCTTTTTGGGGACGACTTGACGTCTGGTGTGGCTGCGGCGGGCCCGATGACCCTGCCGCAGCGATGGTGTCAGGTGTGGTCCGCGGCGGGCAAAGTGATTTAATACTGCGCAGGCGGCGGCTTTTATTCGGTCCGGTCGGGCGCTCGGCGAACCTCGGCGGCCGTGAAGAGTGCCGTAGCGGTGCGCGAGCGGGAAAGTATTCGAGTCCGCGCGCCGTTGTAATTCGCAGTATTTAATTATAATAATAATAATAATTTGGTATTGAACATTGATTGGTGTACAGGCTTTCAATTATTTAATCACGGTACTAGTCGAAACATATCTGGTTTATAAAGTTATAACATCTCTTTATGTGAAATAAAACAATTAAAAACGGATTTTATCGCGTGTATTGAGTTTAAATTACATCCCGACGTTTCAAACACTTTACAGCGTTCGTGGTCAACGGGTCGACTGAGGAAAAATGTACAATTACCTCCGTTCAAAAACTATCTCAATATGCAAACCTACCCACATATTAAATATTAAACAAATTTAGTGTTTGCACATGCCGGAGGGGCCTTTATAAAAACAAATTATTTTTTATTACAAAACAAATTATTAAACAAATTATTTTATTATTATTAATTATTATTTTCCATTTTTATTTTTAATTTTTTAAAAATAAAAATGAAAATAATAATCCATCCATTCCATCCATTCCATCATTTCCATTTTTATTTTTAATTTTTTAAAAATAAAAATGAAAATAATAATTAATAATAATAAAATAATTTGTTTAATAATTTGTTTTGTAATAAAAAATAATTTGTTTTTATAAAGGCCCCTCCGGCATGTGCAAACACTAAATTTGTTTAATATTTAATATGTGGGTAGGTTTGCATATTGAGATAGTTTTTGAACGGAGGTAATTGTACATTTTTCCTCAGTCGACCCGTTGACCACGAACGCTGTAAAGTGTTTGAAACGTCGGGATGTAATTTAAACTCAATACACGCGATAAAATCCGTTTTTAATTGTTTTATTTCATGAATAACTATCGCGGCAACCGAAGACAATATTATCTCTTTATGTGGTCAATTCATTATCTTACTTGCGATGAGCATTTTATTTGCCTTTTTTGTACACTTCATTTTTAGGGTTCCGTAGCCAAATGGCAAAAAACGGAACCCTTATGGATTCGTCATGTCTTTCTGTCTGTCCGTCCGTGTGTCACAGGCATTTTACTCGGAAACTATACGACGTATCTGAATAAAATTTACACATAAGGTGTATTTTGTATGCAGCTACTTAGTTATGTAGTTAAATTTGAAAAAAAATATTTTTAGGTGGGCGCTCCATACAGGTAACTAAATAAATAAAAAATTAACCAAATATCAACATGTGATAAATCAATCGATAGGTCTTTCAAAATAACATTGAGGTTTCTTTGACTATTTTGTGATTAAGTGAATAATTTCTGAAATAATCGCTTCGAAAGTCAGAAAAGTTGTGTAGCCCCCCCGTAACTTTTGAACCGTAAGTTAAAAAAATATGAAAAAATTTGAACAGATGCGCCTAATCAATATCATATACTTTCTATGAAAATTGTTTTGAACATTATCGGTTCAGCCATTTTTGAGTTATCTCCAAAAAACTTCTTCCATAGGCATCAGATACGACCTTTTGGTATTAGTTTGGTTCTTATTCCATTGAAGGCACGGAACCCTCCTATGCGTGGTCCGACACGCACTTGGCCGGTTTTTGTACAGTTTCCTAGCAATGAATACTTACCTACATTACTTATTATGTACAACTAGCCTTTTCCCGCGGCTTCGCCCGCGTACTATAAGTACTCAAAAAGGATACGATACCCATGTTGATTTTCAGATTTTGTGACCACATTTGCCCCTTTTGGGGGTTGAATTTCAAAAAAAACTGAAACACGTGTTTACTCATTTATCGTTAGGAATACTCCTGTGAAGTTTCGAATAAAATAGTCTAACAAATCTTGTTTCGCCATACAAACTTTGGACCCCCATTTTACCCCCTTAGGGGGTGAATTTTGAAAAATCCTTTCTTAGTGCTCCCCTAGACCATATAAGGAACCTATGTGCCAAATTTGAAATCTCTAGACCCAGCGGTTTGGGCTGTGCGTTGATATGTCAGTCAGTCAGTTTCTTCTTTTATATATATAGATGTAATTTATGGATAACTGTTATTGGCCATCTGTTATGTAACCCTTTATATGTAATACTCATATTTAAGGCTGTTGTTGTCCTGAACATCAATAAAAAAAAAGAGTGTTATAAAACAGCGACGTGATTAATTTACAATAGAAATCAATTAAAGTCTCCTTCTGAAATGTTGTTTTTTTTATCTTTTCTTAGTGTACCCTCCATACATTTCCTAAATGTAATAATTACCTTCAACGTTTAAGAAGGTGTTTCATTACATTGTTTAAATACTCTACATACCTATAACACTGATGACATCAGATAATAACCCTTCAGTTATTTTGTATAATGTTTGTAAGATGCAGAATCGCAACTTTACGCTGTTCTAACTCAGTGGATTCTGCTATAAAGCCAATGAACGTCTTGAAAAGCCAAAAGATGCGACAGTCACTATACACGGCTACTTGGCCGCCCTATTCTTGTTAAAAGCTTTAGAAAAAAGCGAAATCGTTTCTAACGCAACATGCAACAGCGCAAAAATAGGAGTTTGGAATATTGCCTTGGAAAAAGTATTTTGAACAACGTAGGAACAGGGCCGCGATTCGAAAAATAAACACACACACTGAACAGACACAGCTCCAACCCAACTCAACTCAACGCAATTGGACCAATGTGAGACCAATGTGTGACCAATGTCTGACCAATGTGAGACCAATGTTGAATGAAAATCTGTTCGAATAGCAAATGTCAATGTCGTTATAGCGTTGAGTTGAGTTGGGTTGGAGCCGTGTCTGTGTGTTTATTTTTCGAATCGCGGCCCAGGTATCTGCCAGGTTATCATCATTATTCTGAATATTACAGACATACTGATATTGACTAAAACGGGAACGCGTATTAATGATAAATATTACAGACATACTAAAATATCATTAATTTTAACTATAACAGGACTTAAATAATCGATATCATTGAAAATTACCTCTAACGTTTCGAGAACGATAATGTCTCGAGGTCCCGGAGAAAGACTGGTTAACGTCACTGACATCTCCATCTATGTAGAAGGATGTGCAAGTTTTTCGAAATACCAGCACTTGGTCTTGATTATAGATTTAAACTTTTTTTGAACACTAGGGATGATACTCAGATGATACAACATAACATTCACGATGTCCGATTTCTAAACATGGACAATGTCATACTAAAAAACATGACGCGGTAAACTTTCGTTTTAGTTAAACCATAGATAAATAAGTAATTAATAACTAACTACTAACTTAACAACTTTAGTTACACATAATGTGTTAATATGAAAACTGAAATTTTAAATCAGAGTAAATGTCACAACTTTCGTTAGGCGTGACGCTGGTGGTTACGAGGGTGACACTGAAAATTTTTAGAAATTCAAATACTGAACAAACTGGCAAGTTATTAGTATTATTATATCTTTTTAAAAGTCTCCCTCTACATCAATACATCGCTGCTTCCGATAGAACCACGGAGAAAAGCACTTTGCCCACTCCTCCTTAGGGGTCTCTTCGACGGCCTTTTGAAACGCAGCCACTGCTTCCTCGGTGTTCATAAAACGTTTTCCTCTTAGTTTTTCTTTAATTTTTGGGAATAAATAAAAATCACAAGGTGCGAGGTCGGGGCTATAAGGCGGGTGACCTATTGATTCCACGTCTGCCTTGGCCAAATAGTCGATCGTTGGCTTGGCGGTGTGCGACGAGGCGTTGTCGTGGTGAAGGAGGATCCTACTTCGAGGTCGTTTCTCCCGAACTTTTTCCAAGACAAGTGTCAAACAATTGTTAGTATACCACTTTGCGGTAACTGTTTTTTGATCCTCTACGAGTAAAACAATTGTTGCGTAATGACCTGTCCTTCCAAAGAACGAGGCGACCATCTTTTTCCCCACACTTCGACCTCTCTTCACTTTAGTAGGCAACTCCTCGGAAGGAAACACCCACTCAGCAGACTGTCTTCTGGTTTCAGGATCGTAACAGTAAATCTAACTTTCGTCACCCGTAACTATGTCGAACACAGCATTTGAGTCGCCTCCGTTAAATCTTCGAGCCATTTCATGGCACCAATCAACACGACGGATTTTTTGGGCTTTTGTCAAATTATGAGGTATCCATCGGGCACAGAGCTTCCTCACCGCTAAATGTTCATGGAGGATTTTATGGACTTGACTCATACCGATGCCTAAGCTTGTACGAATCTGCTGATAGGTCACTCTTTTGTCAGATTCTATCATACGCCGCACAACACTGATGTTATCTTCAGTCGTCGCCGTAGAAGGCCGTCCCTCACGCAAATCATCGGTGAGATTAGTGCGACCACGTTTAAATTAATTAAATTAGTTGTAAACAGTGGCACGAGGTGGGGCTTCATCGTGAAAGGCCAATCGAAGTCTAACATAACTTTCTTGTTGACTTAAATGCCATCGAAAGTCATAAAAAATCATTGCACGAACATTTTTTAGCGTTAAATTCATGCCAACGTTACACAGACAATTTTCAATTGGCCGCCAAATCGTAAAACAAATGACAAATGAATGGAATAAAAACACAATAATATTAACAAAGAGTTACGTTTTCAAATTTTAAATTTATTTTATAGTTTACAAGTGGCCAGTTCTAATAATTTTCAGTGTCGCCCTCATAGTTTGCTGATTTCAACAACATTTACTATTTTAGTTAATTTATTCGTATATAGTAAGCTGGGTAGCTAGAGTTCAACATTTTTAATGTGCCTCTACTTTTAGTAACAAATATACCATCAATCGTATTGTAAAATATAATATTACAAAAAAATACACACATTATCGTACATGACCACTCGCGAGCAACGATTGAAACGTCGTCGTCCACTGCGAACGTATTGACCGCCGAAGCTGTGCGTTGCGTTCAGCTTCAGACGTCGATCGGAACGTTGACGGTGACGTCAGACGTCACTAATAGCATGAAATAGGAGACCATAGCAGAGGCGCAGGTGTGAAAGCGAAGCTCTCAACACCAGCACGGTGGCACGTTCCTCCACCGACCACCACACGCCGACCGGCAAACGCGTAGCACTTAAACTAGAGTATTCACGTGCTAAACTTTACTCACGTTGGCGATAGTGTAGGAGAGGTGCAGAGGTGAAGGCGATGCTCTCAGCACCGGCACGCCGGCGCGCGCCGCCGCCGTCACGACAGCCGCTGCCGCCGCGCCGCCGCCGACAACGAGCAACGTTGCCACACGCCGACCGCCCAGCGCGTGACACGTACGCTCGAGAATGCGCGCACTGAATCTGTAACAAGGAATATTTTCTGGTTAAACTTGAGTGAACACTGATTTAAGTTAAAAATTTTAATTAATTAATCTAATAACAATTTCATTATTTACGAAAATTATACTGATGTCAAAACAAATATGAATGTAAATCAATATAAAAATGGATGGTTTTAATCACGTACATTTGTGTCATTATTAAAGGTACCATTCGTTGGCCGGCCCTTTTTTTATTGAATAAGAAAAGGCCCCACAAACAGGTCTCTGTTTGGCCCTATGCTTGACTGATAGAGAATGCCTTGAGGCATTAAGTCCGCCTTTTGTACTTTTTTTATTTTTGTGCAATAAAGTTTAATATAAATAAATAAATAAAAGGTTATTGCAATATAATATATTACAAGGCCCATCATTGGCAAACCTTAGAGAGGTTTGAGTGTTATAATAATGAACTTTACATCTAATTATGTAGGTAGATAACCTCCTGGATCCCCCGGTCCTCACTTGAGGACATAAGATTTAAAAAAATCCCCTGTCAAATGTCAAACCTGCTTAAAAAGTTTGTACGCATAGAACGTTTCCGAACGAAACTGTCAACCTGATAAAATAAACACCGAGTCACAGATGGCCAATCAGCGAACAGTGCGGCTTAGACATCTGACACTACCGGCCGCACCATGCCCCGCGGTAAGTAAATCCAAATTTATCTCAACGAAAGTCTAATTACATATATATTTTTGTTTGGTTTTTATTAGTAAATATATGATGTATTTCATATGTTAGTAAGTAGATTTCCTCCATAAAATTGAAAAACTTTAGCTTTATATAGCTTTGAAGTTTATGTACTCGTGCGAGTACGCGCGGACTTAAACAACTAATTTATGTTGTCGTACGAGTACAACCGGTCTCAATACTGTAAGTTTTTTTGATTTCACATGAAAGTTAACTATGTTTTATTACCGATTTTCAGGCTTAAAGGACTGTGAAATAGAGGAATACCTTAACTGCGATAAATCCGACGGTCTTTCCTAAGGCGAAGATGTTTCATGTCAGAAGTAATATTGAACGAAATGGTTCCGGTACAGATATACCAAACAAACCATTCCGATTCAGATGGGTCGGAAAGCGATGACGGAGTTAGCGATATTTTTTAAAGTATTCAAAGGTTGTCAGAAGATATAACCTTGGCGGTTCCTAGCCTAGCTCTGGAAATAGAAATAGAGGGGCTTCAAAATATTCTAGTCCATGTTTACGAAGTGAAATAAGCAGTGCATTCCAAATTTGTCATACAATTTTGAAAACGAAGTTTTTTTCATCTTTTTCACCGCCAGATGTATGTTCTTCGACAGCAGAAGGACTACTCAGAGACTATAACTATTCAGATAAACTGTTATAACGATTTTCATACCAAAGAACAGTAAATTTTTATGAGTCTTATTATTTTATATTGTTAATTAAGATGATTATTTTTGAGAACAGATTTGTGTCACTTTTAAAATATTTACTGATACTGACTGACTCATTTTGGTAAAGACTGAACTAAAAACTAATATTTAAGGTAAGATGAAAATTTCCTAATGTAAGAATAAAGATTTAAGTTACTGAATTAAAAACTAAACTATATGGTAGGATAAAAATGTCCTAAGAAATGTCAGACTCAAGATAAAATTGTAACTCTGACTTCTAGTTAGTAGGTTGATTCATGAGGTATGGAATTTCGCTTTATTTGAGTTGAGACTGAATTAATTAATGCTGGTACTGTAATAACTTCAAATAAGTAATTTTTGTAAGCTAACATGCAAGTAAATTTGATTATTGTAGTTTTTTGTTTAAGTGATACTGGTACCTCGAGTGAGGACAAAGTCCCCATGTACTCGCCTGAGAACATAAGGAAAAATCGAGGGAAAAACGCCATGATTTTTTTTACAAATTTTCCGATATTATGGGTTATATACTTAATCGATTTTTTGAATAAAATATCAGTTTTGACAGAATCGATACCTGCAGGATCCAGGAGGATAAGATAGTCTATTTTCTTTTAATTATGTTTTTTTATATTTTTACTATTCAGATATCCACGACGTCTTCTGGCAGTTCATTAATTATTTTAGGTAATATATATATATGAGTAAAATCTAGTGCCATATTTTTTTATTATACTTTGGTAAAGTGAATTTATGATGGAAAAGAATGTTACAAACATTCTTTTCTTCCACATCTCTCGTTTAATATGAGTTTTGTGACATTGGGATATTCTTCAGTTAGTAGTAGTAGTAGTAGTAGTAAAACACTGCACATTGCACAAAACAAATACATGACCAACAAAAATATAGTGAGTGTGTACAAAGGCGAACTTATGTCTTTAAGGAATCTCTTCCAGCTAACCTTTAAGCAACTGAGAGAAATCGGGCAGACATGGTAGACAAAGATTTGTACATTACTTGTACATGACGGCAAAACTACGGAGAAGTTACTAAACCTAGTTACTATAGGTAGTGTTAATAAATTTTAATTTCCAGAAGCCATATCAAAACAATTTAAGATATACAGTGTGTAAATTTTATACGGGCGTATATTGCAATGGCGATTAGTATTGGACCTAGGGAACCTATTTACATTTATTTCTTTATGAAAATAAGTTTTTTTTTTCATACATAATAATTCATCCCGCAATGAATTGCATTCATGACAATTAACTTACCGGTGCGTCATGTCAGTTATGTCAGTTTTAAATCAGTTGGATAGCGTACATTGGTGCCCAGTAGGACTTTAAAAAATCATTACACATAATTAATAACACTATTTAACAAAATGATTATACTATATGAGTCCTATTGCTGGATAACATAGGTGGATAAAGTATACGCCCGTATACAATTTACAAGCTGTAGACAATGTACCTATTGTGTAAATAAAAGAAACAAAATAATTAAATTCTAATCTGAATGTTTCACAAAACATTTGAAATGCTTTCGTGCCTGAACTGTGTCTTCTACTCTTTCTTTCTCGACTAACATAAGTTATATGCTAGATCATTTTATAGTAGTTTCTGGTTTGGGTATTGCATCTTTGTCCGTCATATAGTCTTCAGCTTCAGCTTCGTCAGATTCTTAAAATCAGCTTATTAGCACTTTGACTCTGTTAAACTTCAGTTCAATCGAGAACTAGTAGGTCAACTTTAGATTGTACCTTAGGTATTTCTAAAAATAGGCTCAGACGAGTAAACAAACAAGAAACCAGATAAAATGTTGTAAACCAGATATTAGAAGAGTTTTATTTATGGCAGGTACCTACAGTAGCACCTGGTTGTCTTTAAATTGGTTCAATACGTGACAGGGAAATCAACATTCACGCGAACGCGACACAAGAGGCACGAGTGATTGGCATAGAATACTGCAGGCGCATTCCCTGTTTAAATATTATCTTGATTTTATTTTAATCTGCGTCTATCTAACTACCAAATATATTTTATATTTAATCCAATAATCGGGGAATCATCTCCATACATTGCCTTACAAAAGGTGGTGTAGATGGGCCATTTTATTTAAATACATTTAATTATTTCTTTTTGGTAAAATTTACGTGATTTCGGTTCAGAATCACGAGCTTTCGATTTTATTAGGAGAAAAAAAATGTCCCAAGTTTTTTTTTCCATTCCGTTACCATTTTCCCATAGACTTCTTATAGCGCTAACGGAATGGAAGTAACAAAAAAATATATGAATTTTTTGGGACACTTTTTGTGTCCTACTACATCGCTCGTGATTCTGAGTCGAAGTCATGTAAAACTTTCCAAATTAATAAAAAAGTCGAGGGTACAAATTTAAATGAAATGGCCCAGATAACGTCTTAATGGCTAAAGGATGGTTATTAAAAATATAGATTTTAGAACTTGTGGTGTGGAGCGTTGGCCGCCATCTTGGTTTAAAGGTGCCTAAATTCAGTTTTTAGGGTTCCGTAGCCAACTAGGAACCCTTACAGTTTCGCCATGTCTGTCCGTCCGTCCGTCCGTCCGCGAATAATCTCAGTGAACGTTAGCACTAGAAAGCTGAAATTTGGTACTAATATGTATACCCAACTAGCAAAATAGTCCATTAACGTAGCAGTTTATCACTAAAAAGTAATTTTAAAGCGTTATAAAGGTTACGTTATGACCATGTGTCCTATAAAAGTATCTTTTATCACTATTCAGCTGTATAATTTTATACAGCACTTTAGTACTATTAAGTAGTGATGTAAACGTTTACATGACATGCCTAAATCACACCTTTAACGCAGCACTATAAAAGATACTGTTTTACCAGTTCTAGATAGTACCCCTTTAGGGCACAATTGTGTTATTGTCGCTTCCAAATGATTATTATAGTGCAATTGTCAATTTTTTTTTTTTTTTAATGAAATAGGAGGCAAACGAGCAGACGAATTGCCTGATGGTAAGCAATTAACGCCGCCCATAGACGCCCGCAACACCAGAAGGGTCACAAGCACGTTGCCGGCCTTTAAGATGGGAATACGCTCTTTTCTTGAAGGTTTGAAGGTCGTATCGGTCCGGAAATACCGCAGACGACAGTTCATTCCACAGTTTTGTTGTGCGAGGCAGGAAGTTTCTCGAGAAACGCACAGTTGAGGACTGCCAACCATCTAAGTGGTGATAATGGTAATGCTGTCGCGTAGGACAATGGCGGAAAGAAGCGGCAGGGATTAATCCGAACAATTCCTCGGAGCACTCTCCATGATAGAGGCGGTAGAAAATTGTTACATAAACTCTGTTATAGGATAATAACGCCCTATTGTTGATTTTTTCAACACTGTTATGTTTCAAATTTGTGCTATAAGTATTCCATAATCGCTACTATAGGACGATTGCTATAGTAGCCCTGAGAATACTATTTTACCACTGAAAGATTCTAAAATGGGTTATTTGGTAACTAGTATGTCTCATAGTTGAGTTAAAGAGTTTTTATTACTTTTAATGAGCTTTTCTGATACATAAAAGTAGCATTTTACTACTTATAATCAACCGAAATCAAATGTCCAATAGCGGAAATTTTGAAATCTTTTATATAACTAGATGGTAAGAGCGAAGCAAGGCTGGGTTCCGTACAAAATAATAGTTTGATTATTCCAGCATGTCTGTCGGTCTGTCTGTCCGCAGCCTAGTCAGTGACCGTTTGCGCTAAAAATCTAAAATTTGGTATGAGTACGTATATTAATCATGCCGAGAAAACGGTAAAATAAAATAAGATATTTTTTGGGGTGCCTCCCGTACAAGTGAAGTGGGGGTTATTTTTTTTCGCTTCAATCTTATTTCCAAAAGAGTAGGAGGCTTCAATTACATTTTTTTTATAACCCAATAGTTTTGGAAATATGTAATGGCTCCCAAAATTCAAAAAAATATGTCCCCCTATCTAACTTTTCAATCGCAGGTCCATAAAATATGGGAAAATTCATGAAGTGACGACTAATAAATACATACAATAAAAACCATAGTTAATAAAATCGGTTGAGCCATTTTTGAGCTGTCGCAAAAAGTTGTCATTTCATAGTAAAAGGACGTAAATATTATATAATATGACGTGCCGTAAAATATTATATAAAAAGCAACCTTTTTCATATTTTGTTGCATTTATTTATTAGCTGCAACTTGTTAATATTAGATTTCATATAAGTACAGTCGTCTTGATAGATGATTTTTGGACTTTTAAATTTGTGGTCCAGCAACTGGGTACATAACGTTTTATATAATTTCATATTATACCTATATTCTAGTATTACATATCGTTGTTTCGTACAAGGTAATAAATAGCATAACGTTTTTTGTTTTTTTTTTAATACCACGACTGTGGCAAACAAGCATACGGCCCGCCTGATGGTAAGCAGTTACCGTAGCCTAATAGACTGCAACCCCAGAGGATTCACACGCGGGTTGCCTAACCTTTAAGAACCTATACACTCCTTTTTTGAAGAACTTCATACTGTAGACCGCTGGGAAAACCTCGGCAGGGAGTTTATTCCACAGCCGCAGCGTTTGTGGGAGGAAATTATTTTTAAACCGTACGGTGCGCAACCCACTAGTCCCACCCTGGTGGAAAGGTGCGGTGATAAAGCTGATGTTCTTGAAAATTGTTGGTATTCATTGAAAATTTTTATGTAATTCTAGATAGAATTAATCTAAATTTTTAAAATTTACATTGAGTCTAACTATAGTACAGTGGCCATATTTATCATTGTGTCTAAATGATATCATAAATGTTATATTTTAATTGAATACGTATTAAATCTATACAAATACATATGAATGTAGGTGCCTTTATATGTTAGGTTTGGTGGTTTAGTTAGAACTGCGATTTTCCACAAAAATTTAGATGGCTATTAGATGTTATTATACGATAGTACTATATACACCCCTGAAACTAAACGTATTGTTAGACGTGTATTTCTTTATCTCAAAACCACGGATAACCTCCACCACTAGATAGATCATAAATACGACTCGAGGTCACCACACATAGGTACTAATTCAGTATGAGAGTGCGACCGCTTATTTCAGTTGAGTTAACATTTTTGTTCATTACTCATGTGAAATAAAAATATCCAGCAAAATCAAAGTTTTTGCTTGTTTGTAGGTAGGGGACTACCTATCCAGTATTAAAAATTAATAAATATTATTCGATAGCGGACATTCAACAGAACCGTAAACTAAAATTTTCAGATGTAAGCTTCGCACGTCTTTGACCTAAACAAACATATATCATCGGTGAATCTGTCATTACATAGTTAACAAAACTATTCAAATCTTGTTTTCTTCAAGCTTCGATCGATTACTTCAATATGAGAAAACATTAGATAGGTACTTAATAAGTAGTACAAGTACGTGCAAGGGTCTACGACATTTTCTTACTGATATTTTAACTGTATTTTTTCTACGGATACATTTCGCTGTGTAAAAATAAATTTTGTAAAATGTTATCAACGGATTTTCTCATTTTACTAGTCGTATTTCTCGTAGTTAAATTCCAAAACATCTTAGGTTGATTTGATAAGAATCGCCAATCATCGAAAAAATATGGGGCTGATTTTGTATCAATTTAAATGTCCCTGCGGAACTAATGAGCCAGCCATATTTAAACTGAACAAACAAAGATTAAAGAAGATAAATAGTGCAGTAGGTACATGCAAAATAATAATTACTTATAATATTAGACTCAATATCTGCAAATTTGTACTTTTACCCATTAATTTAATCAAATTTACATAAAATTTTACGAAAACTTTCTAATACCGGGATTCCGATATTTCGATATTGGTCCTTAACAATACCGGTATTTAAATATCGTAAATATTGGTCCGAGATTCCGGTATTTCGAGATTCCGGAATTCCGGTATTCATGCCCTACAGTAACGTGTGATATATTGTTGGATAAGTATTTAAAAATGAATAGGGGTTTAGTAAAATAATTTTTTGATAATGTAAATGTTTTCGGAAATAATTCGCTCCAGAAGTAAAAAAAATGTGTCCCCCCCTCTCACTTTTGAACCTTATGGTTTTAAAAATATGAGAAAAATCTCAAAAGTAGAACTTTATTAAAACTTTCTAGGAAAATTATTTTGAACTTGATAGGTTGAATAGTTTTTGAAAAAAAATTACAAAATAATTTCTGAACTAAGGTTGTAATTTAACCATATAAGCAGGTATGTTATTCAATCAAATACAAACACTGAAAACATTGAAAAAATAATAATCAACCCAGCAGGATTTGAACCTCGCATCGATACGCCTTACCGGGGCTCGATCGCTTTACCAATTAAGCTATGGGTTCAGTTACTGAGTTGACGAAATTCTCAATGCCTTCAATCACCTTTTTGCATTTATTTTTACATCGACTTTATAGCAGCCGTAAGCGACATCTAGGTGCTAACTACTAGAGTTAGATACCCTTCCCGCCGACCCTTTTACAAGTGTCACAACGGAAATAATAGATGGCGCTGCTATCAACTCATAATTATTTTACATATTTTTTAAAGTGGGGCATTCCACTCATACAATAGTATGTTATTCAATCAAATACAAACACTGAAAACATAGAAAAAATAATCAACCCAGCAGGATTTGAACCTCGCATCGATACGCCTTACCGGGGCTCGATCGCTTTACCAATTAAGCTATGGGTTCAGTTACTGAGTTGACGAAATTCTCAATGCCTTCAATCATCTTTTGGCATTTATTTTTACATCGACTTTATAGCAGCCGTAAGCGACATCTAGGTGCTAACTACTAGAGTTAGATACCCTTCCCGCCGACCCTTTTACAAGTGTCACAACGGAAATAATAGATGGCGCTGCTATGAACTCATAATTATTTTACATATTTTTTAAAGTGGGGCATTCCACTCATACAATAGTATGTTATTCAATCAAATACAAACACTGAACATTGAAAAATAATCAACCCAGCAGGATTTGAACCTCGCATCGATACGCCTTACCGGGGCTCGATCGCTTTACCAATTAAGCTATGGGTTCAGTTACTGAGTTGACGAAATTCTCAATGCCTTCAATCATCTTTTTGCATTTATTTTTACATCGACTTTATAGCAGCCGTAAGCGACATCTAGGTGCTAACTACTAGAGTTAGATACCCTTCCCGCCGACCCTTTTACAAGTGTCACAACGGAAATAATAGATGGCGCTGCTATCATCTCATAATTATTTTACATATTTTTTAAACTGGGGCATTCCACTCATACAATAGTATGTTATTCAATCAAATACAAACACTGAAAACATTGAAAAAATAATCAACCCAGCAGGATTTGAACCTCGCATCGATACGCCTTACCGGGGCTCGATCGCTTTACCAATTAAGCTATGGGTTCAGTTACTGAGTTGACGAAATTCTCAATGCCTTCAATCATCTTTTTGCATTTATTTTTACATCGACTTTATAGCAGCCGTAAGCGACATCTAGGTGCTAACTACTAGAGTTAGATACCCTTCCCGCCGACCCTTTTACAAGTGTCACAACGGAAATAATAGATGGCGCTTCTATCAACTCATAATTATTTTATATATTTTTTAAAGTGGGGCATTCCACTCATACAATAGTATGTTATTCAATCAAATACAAACACTGAAAACATTGAAAAAATAATCAACCCAGCAGGATTTGAACCTCGCATCGATACGCCTTACCGGGGCTCGATCGCTTTACCAATTAAGCTATGGGTTCAGTTACTGAGTTGACGAAATTCTCAATGCCTTCAATCATCTTTTTGCATTTATTTTTACATCGACTTTATAGCAGCCGTAAGCGACATCTAGGTGCTAACTACTAGAGTTAGATACCCTTCCCGCCGACCCTTTTACAAGTGTCACAACGGAAATAATAGATGGCGCTGCTATCAACTCATAATTATTTTACATATTTTTGAAAGTGGGGCATTACACTCATACAATAGTATGTTATTCAATCAAATACAAACACTGAAAACATTGAAAAAATAATCAACCCAGCAGGATTTGAACCTCGCATCGATACGCCTTACCGGGGCTCGATCGCTTTACCAATTAAGCTATGGGTTCAGTTACTGGGTTGACGAAATTCTCAATGCCTTCAATCATCTTTTTGCATTTAGTTTTACATCGACTTTATAGCAGCCGTAAGCGACATCTAGGTGCTAACTACTAGAGTTCCGTTTCCGTTGTGACACTTGTAAAAGGGTCGGCGGGAAGGGTATCTAACTCTAGTAGTTAGCACCTAGATGTCGCTTACGGCTGCTATAAAGTCGATGTAAAAATAAATGCAAAAAGATGATTGAAGGCATTGAGAATTTCGTCAACTCAGTAACTGAACCCATAGCTTAATTGGTAAAGCGATCGAGCCCCGGTAAGGCGTATCGATGCGACGTTCAAATCGTGCTGGGTTGATTATTTTTTCAATGTTTTCAGTGTTTGTATTTGATTGAATAACATACTATTGTATGAGTGGAATGCCCCACTTTAAAAAATATGTAAAATAATTACGTATAAGCAGGTGTTTATTGTACTTGTAATTTCTACAAAATCACAATGAAATGACGTGCTTTCAAAAACTCTTAAGTGGGGACACTTACTGTGATGGACGGAAAACTACGGAACCCTATACTGAGCGTGGCCCGACACGCTCTTGGCCGGTTTTTTAGTGTCTATCGAACGTATATAAAATTGTCTATACTTGCTTCCATGCACAAGAGATCTGTAAGTCTTACAGATGAAAAGATACAGAAAAAAAACATTATTCTGATATTTACGATCGCCTTGGTCGTGTGATATATTGTTGGATAGGTATTTAAAAATGAATAGGGGTTTAGTAAAATCATTTTTTGATAATGTAAATGTTTTCGGAAATAATCGCTCCAGAAGTAAAAAAAAATGTGACCCCCCCCTCTCACTTTTGAAGTACAGCAAGACAAGTCGTTAACGTCCTTATGGCATTGAGATAAAGTTTAACTTCACCTGGACTGAAACGGGTGTTTTTTTGTTTGACACTGTCAATGTCTACCGTTACACAATCTGCGTTTTGATACTGTTCGGTAAGTTAGAACATTGTAGTATTAAAATAATATCTAAGCCTACGAATACGGAAGTTTAAATTAGAATTCGACTGTATTAAAACGCCTAAAAATTGAAAATGCGTATTTTTGCATTTTTGATCGGAGTTTGAATATTAAAATTGGGTTTCATAATGGCATAATATCATACTCCTTCGATAACGAAACGCATCTTTTTATCAATTTTGCAATGTCAGATACTAGTGCTATCGCACTCACAGATATCCGAGAATCTGTGAGATATCTGTGATCGCACTTAATGGTGGTAAACCTTATCCCTTCGCAATAGGTGTTAGGAATGTTCAGTTAATAGTATCAACGATGGTTTGACAGCCGTCTTTGTTTACCGAAATACAGGAACTATAAATACGATCAAAATATGACTTTTTATTATTTCACCATGATTCCCGTTTTGTTTTTAAGTCCGCTGTATGCAGAACTAGCCTAGTCGCCGCGGTAGGCCGGTTAGGTACATCTCATACTTCTCTGGTAGCAGTCGAGTCGCTCCGGCGCGGTGCTGTAGAGAGTTTCCAGTGGGCCACCATCATCTGTGACGTAGATGAGTACGCCGCCGCGCCTGCTGCGGTAACGGCGGATGGGTTTCGAAGAGAAACAACGGGCACTCTTTACACGTATATTTCTCTTGCCTTAACCTAAATTACACTTTACACCTAAATTACGCCATGTTTTATTTAACAAAGGCTCGCGCACCGCGACAATGACAGCGCGTCTATCTACTACGACGGCCCGATGAACAGTGAGATAGCAATGACAGGCGGAGTGAGCGAAATAAGATCGGGCGCGTTCACTCATCATTCATTCTATTAGACTTGAATACATTTGAACTAGACGTCGCTAATTTGCGTGAACATTCCTTCCCGGCCCAGGGAAAAGGTGAGCTGAATGCCTGAAGTTTACATCGCTACGATCTAGCATACAAGACACATAAAAACAAACAATTATTAACACTAATAAATGTTACATGAGTAGTCTACAGCATAAGTAATCTGTGACCATGCAGTGCACTTGCACTCAATAACATTCCACCATAATATCAAAGTATGAATCATGAAAGTGTAAAAACAACAAAGGTAAGCTACTTACTAAGTTAGTTACATGGTTTCCCGAGGAAACAGTGGTACATAGTTCAAAATAATTAGTACTAATTGCTACAATTTAAACCAAGATTTATAATTGTTAACTTACAAGAGCTGCTCAAATAATTAAAGCTCCATGGGCAATTTACACAATTTGACAACGGGGCGTACAAGTTCGCCTATCTGGTGTTTTCAACTTCACAGACCTAACGACTCCGTCGGAGCCTTTGAAAACTTGAATGACCCTACCTCGACGCCATTGTAGAGGCGGGGAATTTTCATCCTTTATCAAGACTAAATCGTTTAATGCTACATTAGGTACATGTCTGTTCCATTTGTTACGGGCTTGCAAATTATTTAAATATTCTAAGTGATACCTAGCCCAAAACTTTTGAGTTACAGCCTGAATAAATTGAAAATGCGACAGCCGTGACATATTCGTGTCCTTCCAGGAAGGTTCAGGTAATGACACCAAAGGTTGACCTATCAAAAAATGACCTGGGCTGAGAACTTCCAGGTCACAAGGATCCTCTGACATTGGAACCAGCGCTCTAGAGTTGAGGATAGCTTCCGCCCTGCAGAATACCGTCTGCAGACCTTCAAAGGTCAGGATACGGTCCCCAATCTCTCGTTTAAGCAAGTTCTTGCTACTCTTGACCGCTGCTTCCACTAGGCCAGACATGTGAGGGGCGCCGGGAGGATTGAACTCCCAGCGGACGCCTTGGCGACGAAACTCATCCTCTAGAATGGTTTCGTTGTCAATCAAGAACTGGTTAACCTCTCGGAGGTATGAGCTAGCAGATTTAAAATTGGTACCTTGGTCACTCCGGACGAGGGCGGGTAGCCCACGTCGACTCACAAACCGTGTGAACGCAGCGATGAAAGCCTCGGTGCTCAGCGACGAGACTACCTCGAGGTGTACCGCCTTGGTACCTAGACATACAAAAACACACAGGTAAGCTTTAACAGATTTAGCATTCCTGAGCTGGCTACTTTTAACCAAGTAGGGGCCAGCGAAATCCGTCGCTACGCCGGAAAATGGACGCGTCGCCGTGACGCGGTCCGCGGGCAGATCAGCCATGAAAGGCGCCTGATCTGTCGCGTTGAATCTGAAACATGACATACAGCCCCTGATGACACGTGACACTTGACGCCGTGCTGACGGAATCCAGTATCGTTGTCTAAGTATATTAATCAGGGCACTTGTGGAAGCATGACAATAGATCCGGTGATAGTGCTCCATCAATAATTGTGACCATCGGTGGTCCTTAGGTATAAGCATTGGATGCTTTGCGTCATAACGTAAGTTTGAATTACGTAGTCTGCCTCCGACTCGAATAAAATGATTGTCGTCCACGAAGACGCTCAACTTCTGAAGTGATTTGCATACCCCGGCCGGCGAGAGCAAAAATGCGTTGACAGCTTAATAGTGCGAGGACACACACTTTGGTCGATGTCGATAAAAACAACACGATGTACTGGACCACCGTTATGATATGCAGAAGTATTAATTATTGTTGTAAACAAAATTAAAACCAAGTGTTTGTATTTATTCAGTATTTTATGTAATTTTCGTAATATACAATTAGCAAACCACAGCCAAATAGCACTAGACCCTACTCATAGTGTTGTGTTCCTGCTGGTGAGTAAGGTTGCCAAAGAGCTCAAAGAGGACCCAGTGTATTGACGATGAGGGACCTTCTTATTCCTTTAGTCGTCAACACAGTGAATCCTCCTTTTTGTAAAGGGTCGGCAACGCGCATGTGACTCCTTTGTAGTTGCAGGCGTCCATAGGTTACGGTAGCTGCTTACCATCAGGCGGGCCGTATGCTTGTTTGCCACCGTCGTGGTATAAAAAAAAAAAAAAAAGCATTTTTTCTAAATTTTCTGATTTTAAACTCCTTCGCCTTGCCGATAAAATCCATTTCATCCAACTAAAGGACCGTTCTAAATCTACTGTAGTAATCGGAGCAAAATGAAATAATTCAAAGTGATTATCAGTGATCGGAATAGGTAGTGCCATTTCGGGTGAATGACCTTAAACATTGTACATAACTTGGATAAGACTTGAGATTCTCCGACTCGTATTTCTCACAGAAATCTTTCTTCAAAATGCAAAAGTAATTTTTTTTTGTCATTATAAATACAACATTCATTTAAAATTACTTTCGTTTAACAGTTACAATTAACAATAATACAATCATAAAATAAAACACCAACATCACTATATTAAATGAACATATACAGGGTGATTCATGAGACGTGAGCAGGAACAACCCTACACACTTAGTTAACGATAATGAATCGACCGCCATCATGTTTAAGTGAAACAATAACGCCTTTCAATTTTTTTTAACCTTTTTGTTTCATAGAAATTTTATTCTCTGTAATCATGGTCACCCCACATAAACAAATCAATAAAGATAAAACCTCTTTGACAATCATGACAGCACTTTGATCATGAAAAATAAAAAATAAAAATTAAGTGAGATACGATGTTTCAAAAGTAACCAGACATCAATTTGACACATATCACAGAAAAACAAGAGAATATCAGTACTCGACGGAGTATTCTAATTGTAGAGTGACCATGCGTGTCGTAAATAATTTCAAACATTTTATTTTTATTTAAAAAAAATTTTTTGCGCTTATCACACTAATACTGATATCAAACAATAGCTTATTTTTAACTGAATCCGTAGTATTAAGCCTGCTCACGTCTCATGAATCACCCTGTATAGTAGCAAACCATATTTTTTTCAATATTTTCTATTGTCAATCACCTATGTCAAAGCACCTATAGAGACTTTTGTTCAGGGCATTTAAATCTATAATATATCAAAATTTTAGGGCATATAACTGAAACCACATTTTTCATATGTTAGGCCCGCAGTTCTTGAAAACATTTTTTAAACCAAACACAAGATTTAAAATTTTCATATCAAATCCCGGGGTTAAAAACTATATCCATACTAAGCTTACGCACCGAAGTCCCGCGAAATGGCACTACCAATTCCGATCACTGGTGATTATGAATTTGTTCTGTATTAGGTAGTTCCACTTCTGTGCCAGATATCAATTTATTTAAATTGTTTAAAGTTAAAATGCCAACGTTCTTCTTCAACACATTCTGATACTTATTGTGAATAACTTTACCTTGAGGATGTAACCGTAATTTTGACAAGTGCACTTTCAACTTGTGAACTATATTTAAACTGGCTTCCAGACTTAAATTTTGATTTTGTAATTGTTTTATTGTATTAGGTATTATTGAAATATAATTATTTATCCATTTAAGGTCATTCAAAATATTTAAATCGTTCATTGCACGTTTGACTTTCAAAATATACATTGAATCCCTATTAGGGAATGTCTGTATGACTCGCTTGATTTCAGGCAAATATTTATGATAGTAGCAGGCCGCGTTAATCCATTTGCCCCATCTTATTATAGTTGGCTGCGGTGGTAAGGGAACAGTTGGTAACATCTGACGAAATGTTCTTATTCTTTTAGGCGATTTTCGGAACACCTTTTTTGTGTATGCGATTAAATTATTTACAACGGGAAAAAGTAATCGAACTTGTTCAGCCACCCTATTTACGCCATGAGCTAGACATGTAACATGAACTAAATTAGGAAAAAGAGTTTTCAAGTTCTTTCCTGCCTTTAACATGTAGGCTACGCCATCCGTAAGGAGTAACAAGACTTTGTCATGTTTGTTATGGTCATTCCCCCATAGTTTCTCCAAGGCAATTTTAATAAGTGTTGATATAGTAACGTTATTAACTTCGTCTAACCAAAAACTCGATATGATGTGTGGGGTACTTATCTTTTCTTTTAATAAAGCTCCAACCATTACATTACCGATTTGACGTCCGTTTGCATCTGAGGATTCGTCTACGCTTACGTAAATTCTAGCATTTGCAAGTTCAGTCCTGATTTGGTGCATTTTCTCTTTATATGCAATGTCCAAAGTAGTTCTTCTCAGAAAAGATTCATCGGGAATACAAACTTTACAAAATTTTCCGGATATGCAATTTTTAATGAAATTATTGAAAATGGGGTTCTTAATTTGGGTCCAGGGGATGTTGCAAGCCAAAATAAACTTCAACAGTTCCAGATTGAATAAATTTTGTGTTTTTGTTGAAACGCCGCAGTGCCTTTTGCTTCTGATGTGCCTTTGTAAGGAAGATTTGGAATTTAACATTGTGATTTCACATTTTTTACAAAATAAATGTTCACCTCGATCTTCTATATATTCCGCGCAATCGGCTATCCAAGTACACTGTTTCTTCTTGCGTGGCATGGCGGGTCGATAATATAAATGAATTAAATGATGGTAAATTAATTTGTCTCAATGTAATTTCTACGATTGACACCGATTGATTTGAGTCAATGTCAAATAGTAGTTGTTTATAATCGCGAAATACACATATGATATGAAAGAGGTCTATTAGTTACGAGTATGTGAAAAGTATCTATTTACAACTGTCACTCACTCTTATCTATTACGAACATTCCCGTGAGTATGATAAATTGATTATAATTGTAATCAGTTGATTGAAATAGTATATAAGCTTAAAAATAATAATGTGAAATGTGTGTGTGTGTAAATAATAATTTTATGTTGATAGAAAATTGTTTTAGGGTTATTCTTAGAAACGCGTGGAGGTATCAAGTTGAAATAAATAACAAATACTAATGGCTCAGTTTAAAAAAAAAAAATAATAATTATGCTTAATTAAAAGTCGACTATTCTATCGACATCCATATGTCGATAGAATAGTCGATATTTAATTAAGCACTAGGAGCAGACGCATTTTTGCTCTCGCCGGCCGGGGTATGGTGATTTGCATACCAGCTTCCCTTTTTTCAGTAAGATGACTTCATCTTGGTATGCATCCAGCTGAACCTTCTTGATCCAGTGATCCGTTGCTGCACGATTTTCCCCGATAGTAAGGTTCTGTTTTAGATTTCGTTGCTGCTTCGGCAAACGAATATTCCTGCAAAATCTCAAAACGAACGACGTCACGTTTATGAGTTTACTATACGAGCTGACTCTCGACAGTAATAAGTCCTCCCATGTCTGTTCTTCATTGGCGACATGAACCAGCTGCTTGAACCCTGGCAGCTCCGGTGACATGGTGACCGGCATCGTTGGCCACTGTGACTCCTCCTTGAGTAGCCACTCCGGCGACAACCACAACTTGCATTTGATGAGCCCCTTCGCGGTAGCACCTCGGGACGCGACGTCGGCCGGGTTGGACTCACCTCGGACATAGCGCCATGTCATTGGTCGCTTCGACTGCTGAATATCCTGTACTCTGTTACATTCAAATGTCTGGAGCAGATGTGGTTTTGTGTTAAGCCAACACAACGTGATTTTGCTATCAGACCACGCATTTATGCTATCAATCTCGATTTCGTCTTCATAGGCCGCTGCGACATGATTTAGGAGTTTACAAACCATATGAGCTGCATTTAACTCATTCTTCGGAATGGTTTGTTTGACTTTCTTCGACGCCACTCGGGTCTTAGCTAGGACTAACCGTACCATGACGTTTCCAGACGTGTCCTCTGTCCGAAGGTACACGCACGCTCCATAGCCCTGCTCCGAGGCATCTCCAAACCTGTGGAGTGAGTAGGAGGTAGATCCTGGTAACGCGACGCAACGAGGGATCTGTAATTGCGACAAATGGTTTAAATCCTGAACCAACTCTTTCCACTGAACCTCCTGAGTGTCCAGGAGCGGTTCATCCCACGTCATCCCATCGGTAAACAATGACTGCATGAACAGCTTGAATCTGTAGACAATCGGTGCGCAGTACCCGCACGGATCATAAAGCCTAGCTATAGTACTTAAAACGCTTCGCTTCGTTACCGCCTGCTCCAACGGTACATTTACCTGATACGACATGATGTCGTGCACCGGGTTCCACTGTATTCCCAATACCTTTATGAGGCTACTGTCTTCAGCGTCTAATTGATGAGGCATCTCACAATACTCCTGGGGTAGGTCCCGGAATAACTCGTGACAGTTAGACGACCATTTCCTGAGCTCGTAGCCGGCACTGCTCATGAGTTCTATGAGCTCCGATTGAAGTTGCCGAGCCTCTGTAATGGAGTTTGCTCCAACCAAAAGGTCGTCGACGTAGCTCTGTCGTATGACGTCTGCAGCTGGAGACCCTGGATGCTGAGCTTGCCAATCCGCGGCTAACTGCAACAGCGTCCGTATTGCGACAAAAGGGCTTGAACGTAGTCCGTAGGTATTAGTATTCAACTCGTAAACCTGTATGTCCTGCGACGGGTCCTCACGCCACAGGATCAGCTGATAGCGCCTATCACTGGGGTGTATCCACGTCTGCCGGAACATCATCCGGATGTCGGCCGTGAACACGAACTGGTGCCGTCTGAAATTCAACAATATCTTTGTAATATCATTCTGAAGAGGCTTGCCTGAGTGAAGGCATTCATTAAGAGCTATGCCATCGCTACTCTTCGATGCTCCATTAAAGACGACCCGAAGCTTATTTGAATCCTTTTTAAAAATCCCATGATGAACAATAACGCAGTGCTCAGAGTCAAACTGGTAACTGGATTTAGACATGTGTCCTAGCGACTCATATTCCCGCATGAAATCCTTATATTTCTCAGCAAAGACTGGATTCTTGGCTAGCTTCGCCTCTAACGAATGAAGCCTGCGTACAGCAATGGCTCTGGTCTCGCCTAGCGTTGGTCTGTCTGACAAGAAGGGCAGCCGCACCATGTATTTCCCGTCAGGCATACGTTTAGTAGTAGAAGTATACAACCTTTCACATTCCAAATGTTCCGGATGATCTGGTGGGTCTTCTGGAGGCTGCTCCACCCTCCAGAACTTCTCCAGCACCTCTTCAAGCTTGGTAGCGTGCACGCCGTAGTCTTCCACGGACGTTCCTCTCGACTGCTGCGCCGAGGTGTCAGCAGGGTGTGTCCAGATGGCTCCCATGAGGACATCTCCAAACCAGGTACCGTAGGCCTCCACTCCTGTAATGTTTGTGAGCATCTTTGAACCAGTGAACACATAATTTAGCACATCCAGGCCGAAAATGATGTCTACATCTTGAGATTTGTCAAAATCTGGATCGGCCAGGCTGAGTTTAGACGCATCTAATTGGGCCTTTAGGTAATGGTTACAGGCCGGAATATTTCCTGTAACGGTATACATGGCGGTTGCCACAACGCTAATTATAGGGACTAATTCCTACTGGCTTAAATACTTTTTTAGCAATGGTACCGGGTACCTTGACCTGTTGGTTTCCGATCCTAACAATATTATTTCCTACATACTGCTGATGCAATCCTATTTCATTTGCAAATGATTTCTTAACTATCGAACACCCGGCTCCGGTGTCTAACAGTGCCCTTGCCATAATATAGCCAGGCTGAGTTTAGACGCATCTAAGTGGGCCTTTAGGTAATGGTTACAGGCCGGAATATTTCCTGTAACGGTATACATGGCGGTTGCCACAACGCTAATTATAGGGACTAATTTTCCTACTGGCTTAAATACTTTTTTAGCAATGGTACCGGGTACCTTGACCTGTTGGTTTCCGATCCCAACAATATTATTTCCTACATACTGCTGATGCAATCCTATTTCATCTGCAAATGATTTCTTAACTGTCGAACACCCGGCTCCGGTGTCTAACAGTGCCCTTGCCATAATATAATTGCCTTGGCCTGACCTTACCATGACAATAGCAGTAGGGCTGACCCGGATCGATGGCATCATCATCCGAGGTTCTCGTGGTACATCAGCAGTAGCCTTATTTCAAGAACGGCGCTCAGGGCTGCCTCGAGTGCCGAAACGTAGGCTGTGGAAAGACTCCTGCGCCTGGCGGGCCCTCGTTCCCACCGGAGGGCGCGGGATGTGACCAGCAGTCATCAATTGAGCTGGCTGGAGCTGCTGTGGAGGAGGCGACCTAGTCTCTTCTCTCCACCTTGGCGGGCTCGTACGGGGTTGTTGAGCTCGCTGCGCCCAAGACCCTTGTGGCGGGGTCGACACCCTGTGTCGTGGTGGGGACCTACGCTGTGGTGGTGTACTTACCCTTCTGGTGGGTGGGACCGGGGTTCGCTCATGGACCCTGTGCACTGCTTCCGCGGCTTCCGCTTCCTCCCTGCACAGCAACGGGCTGTGCGACCCTGACTGGCACGCACCGCACCAATTACGAGCCATACACTCTCTCGCGTAATGAGAGCGAAGGCATTTAAAACATGCACCATTCTTCCTGACCCAGGTTTTCCTCTCCGAAACAGCCAGACTTGCGAAAAATGGACATTTGTATATAGAGTGTGCACCACTGGAACAGTACGTGCACAGCCCTTTAGACCGATTCACCTGATCAGCTTCTTCCAGCTCCGCAGCTAGGACACGTGGAGGGGACGCTCTGCCGCGTCTTCCCTTGGTCGGTGACTGCCGTCCCACCGGTGCTCTTCCCGCTGCCGCAGTGGGAACCGCCTGCTGCACCCGACACTGCTCATCCAGCAGTGCCAGCAGCTGATCGAGCGTTGGCAGGACTTGAGGATCCGTGCCACAGCGTTCCTCAAATAGGGTTCTGATGCGAATAGGCAGCTTCTGTAACATCATGTAAACAACTAAATACGACCACTCAGAAACCGGCTGCTTTAACTTTTCTAGGGCCTGAATCGACTCGCGCAGAGGATCATAAAACTGTGTTCGCAAATTTGTATTCGGGCCCCCGACATTGGGCAGATTGACTATCCGCGCAATGAAGGTGTCCACAAGCTGTCGGGAGTTATGGTACCTTTTCTTAAGAAGATCCAATGCTACTGAGTAGCTTACGCCATCCACAGGTAAGTGTTGTACTACCGTCAAAGCCTCAGCATGCAACGACGTTCGGAGGTAGTAGTGTTTCTCGGCATCAGAGAGTGAACCTGCATCCACTAATGCCATAAAAAGGTCATAGAATGACATCCATTCTGTCATATCCCCGCCATATGTTGGCAGTTGTACCAAAGGCAACTTAACCTTACTGTGATACTTAGCTGCACCAGCTGTCTGTCCTGACTCCTCACCTGATGCCTCATCCAGTTGGATAAGAAGTCGGTTGATCTCGGCGAACTGCTCCTAGTACTTGAGACGTTCCGCCTCTGTTAGTTCCGTATCGCTTGTCAGTACCGCCTCATAGGCCGTGATATATGTTTTATATACCTGATCAAAATGCCGCTTGGCCACCGCTGTCGCTGAAGACCCGGACCTGGCAGCCACCGTGCCAGCGTAATCAATAAGCATTTGATACCTCGTACCCAACTGTACCTTAGCCTTGAGTGACATGTTGTGAATAGATATTAACTTACCTGGTAAAACACAAATACTTCACCGCGCCGCGCGTATTTTCAATCAATCACCTATTTGTGAGTATTTACTAACCAATTCCAAGCTATATTCTATCCAATTAATCTAATCCTAAGTATTTTCAAGTAATATTAGTTGAGAAATCTATCACAAATAGCACACAACACAACTTGACTTTTGACACTGACGTTTGTCAAATGAAGTTCAATGTCATAGATAATAAAGTCTCTAAGATGGTCGCCACGACGCCCGACGTCGTTCCGGATCGACGCTACACGTTCCTACCATTCAGTTCGTTCACTCAGCACAAAACCGGTAAACGTCAACCGGATGTAGCACTTCACTATGGCGACCTCCAAATGTCCCGACAATGACACTTTTCACGTTGCATGGAATGTTAATTACGTAATCGCGCACTGAGTTTACACAATGAATGCCAAATTCCACTCGACGAATCCTTGATTGCCGTGGCGCGATTCTTGGCCCTGGATTGCTTCAATCTTGTCCCAATCACGGGATTTTATTTTATCTTTTCCCAAATCACGGGTTTTGTTATTGTCGTGCGGTTGTTCCCTCTCATGGGTCACACCAAAAATGTACGCAGAACTAGCCCAGTCGCCGCGGTAGGCCGGTTAGGTACATCTCATACTTCTCTGGTAGCAGTCGAGTCGCTCCGGCGCGGTGCTGTAGAGAGTTTCCAGTGGGCCACCATCATCTGTGACGTAGATGAGTACGCCGCCGCGCCTGCTGCGGTAACGGCGGATGGGTTTCGAAGAGAAACAACGGGCACTCTTTACACGTATATTTCTCTTGCCTTAACCTAAATTACACTTTACACCTAAATTACGCCATGTTTTATTTAACAAAGGCTCGCGCACCGCGACAATGACAGCGCGTCTGTCTACTACGACGGCCCGATGAACAGTGAGATAGCAATGACAGGCGGAGTGAGCGAAATAAGATCGGGCGCGTTCACTCATCATTCATTCTATTAGACTTGAATACATTTGAACTAGACGTCGCTAATTTGCGTGAACATCCGCATTTGTACATTTTCTTTAAAAAACCGGTACTTTTTTTACATAAATATATAAATCATAGGCATGCACGCTTTCAAATATCGTCCTTGTCAGATTAAAGTTTTAAATGCATGATTTTTCAATTTCCCCATTAGATTTCGCAATTTTTTTACCACCGTCCTGATTAAAGGTAAGAATCATTCCTAAACGGTCCTAAATAATGTGGGCCAGATCACCTAACAACAATTGACGATCTCCTTTCTTGACTTAAAAAAATATTTCATTAAAGGTCGGAACCAATATGTGGCGATTCCTTTGATATTATTTATTTATATTTGTCTAATTAAACACCAAGATAGAGTTTATCCCTCATGTGGGTTAGGTTTTAAAACAATAATAAGAACATGCATTAAGCACGTTCGTCTAGAAAATTAAGCAAGGAAAAAACTGTAATTGTCGCCTTCTTGCCCTAGGCGCCTCTGCTTTGCTCGTTGGAACTGTTTAATTCAATTAAAAATAGTACAGTTCTTCCTTCATAATGTAAGAATGTTACAAAAGTTTGAAATTAAATCATGAACTATGGTGTATACTTTGAAATATCTTATCATTATTGCATTGGGGTTAAACATTTTTTTCACGGAGCGATCGTCATTTCGATTATCAACGTATTTCGTTTCGTCTGAAAAAATTGGGAAAAGATATATAATTAGTATTTTGAATGATGCAAACATTTTCACTCGTCCCTACGAGTATAAAGCCTCCAGCATCGTTGAACGCTTCCCTTTAACTTACTAATGAGTTCTAAATTTTTACATGCACTGTATATATCAGTACACAAAATTACTACCTACTTGGAAACGACATGTGATTCCTCCACCTGTGCTGAACGGGGATCGAATCCTACATAGTGATGTACTAGTTTTAAAACAGGACAACATATATTATTAGCGTAAATTACGATATGTATTTGGAACTGGGTCTCGTTTTATTAAGCTACAATTAACAATTCACTTTTTGCTTCTCTTTCAAAGAAATACGGTGAAAGCCAAACCTTGGTATTTTTATTTCAATTTATATTTACTACCTTTAAGTTTTTAACTGCACAAAGCTTAATGAGACAAATAAAACTGAAAAGATAAGACACACCGCTAAGGGCGATTAGGTAAAGGCGAAATGTAACGTAATTGCTAGAAAACTTCTTTTTGTTATTTGTAATAAAGACATTTGTATGATAACCTGAAATAAAACCATATTAAACCATTTTATAAACGAAATATCCGTGACAAAATTTCCTAAAACGGTATTTATTAACTTTCAAAAATAAATTGTAAAAATATGGTGCCGGTACATAAGTTGCAGTCTTAATTTTTTTTTTGAGTCACTTTGACATTCAATAATTTCTTCGAAACTCAATATGGCACATCACTAGTCCCCGAGCCTCGAACCGTGATTAATAGAGCTATTTGTCCTCCGAGGTGTGTATTTTACGCGCCACGGCACCCGTTGTGCCGTAAGCCCACATAAGCGTCTGTGCGATTAGCCAGTTTGAATTAGCTATAACCAACTTGCTTTTGTTATTCTTGTTACTTTCGTGACTTTGGCTAACAAGACGGATACCTGCCGAAAAAGTTGTTTCTTTTATACCTATTTGTTGGATAACTTTGACAAGTTGACATCAAATTCGTGATTGTGACCTTATTTCGGGTTTCACAGTATAGTCCCTAATTTAATTTGTTTTCAACCGACTTCAAGATTTCGAAGGAGGAGGTTATCAATTCGTCGAGATCTTTGTTTTTGTTTGATTTTTATGTATGACTAGCTTTTTCCCGCGGCTTCGCCCGCGTACTAAAAGTACTAAAAAAGGAGGTTCTCAGTTAGACTCGTATGTTTGTATGTAGGAATGTATGTTTGCCCGCGATCATCTCGCGTTTCGCTGAACTGATTTAGATGCGGTTTTCGGAAAAGTATTCGTTACATTCTGGAGGTTTCGGTATACCACGTTTTAGTGAAGGCGGTTCCGTTATTTTTTATTTTACAGAAATGATTGCAATAATTGTTTAATTGTTACGCCATCATCAACGAATTACTACTGCTGAGAGATTATGATTAATACAGATTTCTATTCTTGAATAGAAGCTTTTCTCCGCGACTTCATTTGCGTGGAATTAGTAATCCACCCTCCTTTTTACCCGCTTAAGGAATGACTTCTGGGATAACAACTATTATATATCGTTCCCTTCCCCAGAACTCAAACTATCTCCATATTAAATCATCTAAATAGATTCATCGGTTATTATTTTCCCATACAAACTTTCAACCCCCGTTTCACCCCCTAAAGGGTTGATTTTCTTGATAAAAACTACCCTGTATTGTTTCCCGCGACTCAATCTATATAATATGTACCAAGTTTCATTTCAATCATCTGTTCAGCGGTTAATAATTCGCCATACAAACTACCAACATCTTTTCTACCCCTCTAAGATTGATTTTCGGGATAAAAAATATTCTATATTGTTTCCTGGGACTCAAACTATAACCACAACAAATTTTATCTAAATCGGTTCGCGGTAAAAAATCTCCATACAAACCTCCAACCCCCATTTCACACCCTTGTAAAACTTGGGACTGTGATGACTGAGGGTGCGACGAGAGTTTAAATAATAGGAAATGGTTGGTAAATTAATTTACCACAAACCTCAGAAAATTGGTCTAGAACCCCCAATTATCCCCTACTACAAAAAAATATTACAAAGTGCTCACGGCTAAAAATGAAACTTTAACAAGGTCGCGGGTAGGCCTCCCTTGGAGCAAGGCGTCTAGGTCCAGTATTTAAATTAGGACGCCCTAGATCCTAGACCCTCGACAAACGTATGACATGTTCAAATAAAACAAACCATTACACAACTTATTTTTATTTATTATGCTCAGACAGTGATTAATACTATCCTTAGGGAACTATAAATTTAACATTCACATCTCTCCTGAATCATAAAGACAGTTCAAATACCTGGGGTTTAACCAGAAATGATCATCGGCTATAACCGTGTCAAAAATTCTAAATGTTTAACAAAATTACTTAATGTACAACCTAACAAAAGGTAGCGCTCCTCTCCTTTCTTCATGCCCCTTATTACGTATTAAATATATGTTGTATGGAGGCAGGCGCTGCATCAATTACCTGCTAACCCATCTTCATATTATGTAGGTATATCTTTTACATGGTGCGTTCACGAAGGAAACACAACGCTCAAACAAGGACGGTTCGTTATAAGTTATAAGGAACTGAAAATTGACTTACAGTCTTCCGCAATAAAGCTATGGATATTTCCCCTACATATCTTTTAACTGGTAGTGTTCCTGGAACCAAGGATGTCCCCGGAAGGCTGGGGCGCGCCCTACCATTCCGGTGTGATCCGCTCAGGGCCGATTCCGGAACCGAAATAAAAAAACCTTGGAATTAAAATATTCCCGTTAAAAATCAAATCCTTTAAATATTAATTAATTTCTAATTTCTTCCACAATAAAGCCCAAGATAAACAAGATGCCTTGTAATCCACTTACCAGAATTAACTGGGTTTTCTTTTATTTGCGCCTGTGACGCGCCATGTGGCGGGACACGTAGAGGTTAGGCCGACAAAGACATGCCCAGGTTTCTGTTTAGGACAAAATAGATATTTTAGGTTACGAAACATGAATAAAGCCACTCCCTACACAATCCTTTACTTATAAATCACGAGAATAACTTACCGAACATGGGTGTGTCCACTCGTGGTCCGACATTTGTTCGGCGAGCAAAAATGCTACCACGCCTAACGAGGCTAAAAACAACGAAACAAATAGGATTATTCATTGATCCGACTATGGAAATACAACCTTTCATAACCCAAAATCCTCACCATTATATTAAATTATCACCTTCCACACAATTAGCTGGATGACATTATCTCAACGACGATGGAGCAATCAATGGCGTCCCGGCGAATGAGATATCCAAGCGAATGTAAGATTTTGAATAAAACACACACTTGAACTATGTGCTCATATATTCTCTTATTAAAAAAATAGGAATAATTAAATTAAGTTCAACCTTTTAAAAGGAAAAAATATAAATTCAACAATTTACGAAAAGATATCACTCATTGAATGACGTCGCTTCGACGCAGCGAAACTACTGGCTCGAACAGCGCTTAAACTGTCACCTATGACAGATACGTCAAAACACAGCCGATGGGCCATAGCCAAATATTAACAAATTGTTTCGATTCCCATTGAAAATGGTCTTGAACAGCAAGTGAAAGTATATCAAGAGTGTGTGTATCATACGACAAACACGATGTGCACCTCGCCTCCGTGATTATAGGAGCGAGTACATGCAAAACAATGGAATTTCAAATACAGCAAACGACCAGACTACAATGTAAGTATTTTCGATCTTTCACTTCTTTAGGCCTTCGATACACAACATTTCAATGTAGATGGTCAATACCTATCTATAAACAAACAACTTACCACTACAAATACCAACTGTCCGCTGGAAATCTCTTAGTTCCTAACATATATAAACACCATCTAACTTACATTTATAAACCTACAAATTGACACCCTCAAAGTGTTACAGTTCATCTTTAGTTGGGTTAAAAAAAATTAAAATTTTAAATTAATTTTAATTTTTTTTGTGGAGTCAGAACTCCGTATCTTAGGAATACAACTACTAACGACCATAAAGAACCGTGACAAAACGTGCGACACGCCAATCGATTCTAACAAAATTCCTATCAACTAGTTATGATAAAATATACGACTCAACTCCTAAAAGACAAAACCTAACTACTAACCTGGTGGATCGGCTGCGTCCATCCAAGAATCTTAAATCCTAGACTTGGATAAACCAAAACAACCTTATTATTACGCTTATGTGACTATAGGGATCCCATTACAACTAAGAAAAATCTACGACCTAAAGAAGGCAAAACGGCTTTGACTTTATTAAAGATATGCCTGGCTATTTACAACCGAGGTAGTGTTGGAAAAGCTATTCTCATAAGCGAAATCACAACTACTAGATCTCGAGGGATTGCTTGTCAAAGACAAGACGGGCTGGAAAGAAGCTTCTACGATATACTTCTTTCAGCGAGAACATCCATTCGTAGAGAAGACTCAACCGACAGGGAAAAGTTTGCTCCTGGAAGAAACAACGACAAAAATAATTGTGTTGCAAGTATTTGAATATTTAGTGTTATATCTTTATTAGGATACAATCAAAGTTCAACTTGGGTTAAGTTTATACCCGTATTAAAAAGTAAGTATCCCTCTATATATATCTTTATTAGGACATAATAGAGATTAAAGGTTGGTCCGTATGCATCCGGTACCAAAAGTAAGGTAAATATAATCTTTAAAATTTATATTCCTTAAAGGAGAATAAAAGATGTCACGAGGGCGTAAGGCGGTTCCATTACGATGATGGTTCGATTTCGCCAGGTCGGACAATATCTTTTATATGAAAGTTACCAAGAAGTTTTCCTTCTAAGGATTTTACAGCATAGACCAGAGGTCCTAACTTTTTGTGAATGACACATTTGTCATAACGGGGAGCTAGCTTTGCAGAAAAGTGCTTAGCCGCATTGGACAATGGAAAACATCTTTTATACACGATTTGCCCCTCTTCTAGTTCTACGTGACGCTTCCTCATGTTATAATAACGAGCATTACGTTCATGGGAGGCAATCAACGAGTTACGTACTTTCTGGAATACAGATTTGAGCTCTTTAAGCTTTTCAGAAAAAGCACCACTGGTATCCAGTTGTAGAGCGCTTTGATCGATGGGACCTTCGTCATTATAAAGAGAACCTTCTAGAATCATTTGACGACCATGTGTTAAGAAGTACGGTGTGTTTTTAGTGACCTCGTGTCTGGCGGTATTGAGAGCGCATTGGATCTCCGCTATGTTCTTATCCCAGTTACGGTGATCAGAACGTACGTATGATGCAATGGTTCTTACCAGTTCGCGGTTCACGCGTTCCGTTTGGTTAGTCTGAGGATGATATCTAGGGTTATAGAAGACATGTGGGACACTATATTTAACCATTAGGTCTCGAAAGTCTTTTGAAGTAAATTGCGCACCATTGTCGCAGAAAATATATTTGGGTACCCCGTGTACCAGAAATATTCCTTTTTCCATACACTTAATTATTGCCTTCGCAGTTATAGTACGCAGAGGAAATAAAGTAACATATTTACTAAAATAATCAGTACACACAAAGAGGTACTGATTTCTCAAATAAGGAGGGAATGGACCGAGAATGTCACAAGAAATTGCTTCGCCTGGTGACGATACACGCCTGGGAGAACCCATAAGACCAGGAGGCCAATTCTCGGGCCGTTCGAGATTATCACTCTTCGAGATGATCTCGAAGGACGTAATGTCTATTGAAAATCTCACAAAAATCTCGAAGGATGCAAAATTTCGTATTCTGGGGCACAATAGACATTAATGTCGAATGGCGATCTCAATGTCTATTACAAAACGCGTTCCGTTTCTCTCGATTGTGTTTGTTTTCAATCGAGTTTGAAACATTCTATTAAATTAAATATTTCTTATACAAAAACCAAAAGTGTTATTAATTTACAATAATATAATGCATTGTTATGGTGTGTTAACACATCAAAACCATCAATCAACATTCAAATGCATCAATGACATCAAAAATATTTAAGTGTTTGCTCGCTAATACACCTACGAGAAATGGAGCGCAAAATCGCGCTTTTTTTGATTTGACAGCTTGGCTTGCCAAACGAAAACGTAGTTAGTGGCTCCTTATTTTATTACCGAGTTATTTTATTACTTATTAGTTTGTGAAAATAATATCTAAGTGGCAAAAAAAATATATCCCTCCGCAGCGCAAAAAGTGCGTCTTATCGCGCTAGTGGAAGCCGATGAGGAACTGCGGCGGGGAAAGTTTTCTGCTTCCTTTTCTAAAAAAAGAAGGTGAAAGACGGTCGAGTGTTATCGCCGAGGAGCTAAATAGCATACCCGGCTCCAAGAGGGAGTGGAAGGAGTGGCGTAAGTTAAGATTTTTTTGACGTATTATTTCCAGTCTTGCATCAACTGTTTCAACAAAATGCGTTCATATTATATTATTAAGTAATATTTTATTTTATACATGGCAAGATATGAAGCACATAAAACATAAAATTAAAATATTTTGTTTTCCATAATCATGTTTGATCAGTGTACGAGTAAGAGCCTAAAAATTTTCACAAATGAAACGTCCCGCATTTCAAACGCATTCTCGCGTGACAGTGCGCCTCGTCTTGCGCCCCCCGCATCGTCCGCCAAAACTTGGGCGACGTTTATAACGTTTTCAACTACCTCCATTGCGTAGAGCGACATATTTTAATAAAATATTTGTATAACCTCTCGAAATATCCCGCCATCGCAGATCAAATGTCAAAAAAATCTGTGATAACACCATCTCGATCGCTAACGACCAATCGTTGCATCTCGAACGCTGGGAGTAGAGATATCTCGAGTGTGAGATTATGAGAATACGCAAATTAGTTTTCGTTCGAGATCCGCCATTTTTTTTCCAGATATGTCTAATAGAGATCATCTCGAACGGCCCGAGAATTGGCCTCCTGATCGAGCTAAATTTACAGGCTTATAAGTCCTGCATATTTCACAGGAATCTACATATTCTTTTACATCTTGGAAAAGAGTGGGCCAATAATAAATATCAGCTATTTTAGAATGAGTCTTAGCCACCCCAAAGTGTCCAGCGGTAGGATCATCATGGTACTTATTCAGAACCTCTTTCCGCTCCTCATAAGGTAATACCAACTTCCAGTCAAATTGAGCTGTCAGGCGATACTTATTCTTAGAGTAACGGTAGAGTTTGTCGTTCTCTATTTTAAAGTTGGGAAACAGAGAGGGCTTCTCTGAGACCTTCTTATATAGATCAACATACCACGGATCTTGGGAGGTTGAAACATCAACAGCTCCGAGATGAATACGGGAAAGACAGTCAGGTATGACATGTTCCTTACCCTTTCTATGAATAATTTCAAAATTGAATTGACTTAGTCTGCAAGCCCACCGGTTTAAACGAGCAGTTGGATTTTTCAAATTACAGAACCATTTCAAAGAAGCATGGTCTGTTACAATATAGCACTTCCTACCCTCTACGTAAGCTCGATATTGTTCTAACCCGTATATAACAGCCAAAAGTTCACGTTCAGTCGCCGAGTAATTAGTTTCAGGCTTGTTCAGTGTACGACTGCAATAAGCGATGGGATGATCTACACCGTCAAATTTTTGAGTTAAAACTGCTCCGATCGCATACGAAGATGCGTCAGTATGAATGTAAAAAGCTTAGTTAAAGTTAGGGCATTTCAAAATGGGTGCTGATACTAGAGCAGACTTAAGCAAATTAAAAGAATCATTAGCTTCGTTAGTCCAGACGAATTTAACGTTTTTGCTAGTTAACCTAGATAATGGCCTAGCTATTTTAGAAAAATTATTTATGAAACGGCGGTACCAACCGCACATACCAAGAAAACGTTTTATCGCTTTGGCATCTTCCGGAATAGGAAAATCCAAAATTACTTCAATTTTAGACGGATCGGTTCTAAGACTATGTCTGTCTACTAGATATCCGAGATATCTAAGTTCGCTTCTGCAAAATAATGATTTTTTCATGTTTATAGTTAAGTTTGCAGACTTAAGTTTATCAAAGACAGCTTTTAATAAGCGAACATGCTCGTCAAAGTCTGAAGTACAAATAATTATATCGTCGATGTAACAGAACATTTTATTATCAAATTCCGCGGTAAAGAGAGTATCCATCAAACGTTGCATAGTAGCAGAAGCTCCTACCAAACCAAAACACATTCTATTATAGTGGTATAAACCTTTACCGGGTACAGTGAAACTTGTTTTCTCTTTAGACTCTTCACTTAGTGGAATCTGATGATATGCAGCGCTTAGGTCGAGAGACGTAAGGAATTTTGCATCACGCAGATTATCTAGAATGTAGTGTACGTATGGGACTGGGTATGCGTCAGATTTCGAAACCGAATTCACTTTCCTACTATCTAAACATAGTCTCATGTCACCGTTGGATTTCTCCACCATGACTACCGGAGAATTCCAAGGAGAGTGAGATGGTTCTACTATTCCCGCTTTTAACATACGGTCTACCTCTTTTTCCAAAGCAGCCTGCTTAATAGGACTAAGACGATAATATTTTTGTTTGATAGGAGGAGAACCTCCAGTATCTATTATATGTTCTATCAAATGTGTTTTCCCTAAACCAACTTTATCTGTGTCGATTTGGTCGTAAAGAGTTTTAGCAGCTTCCAATTGAGATTTCTGCTCTTGAGATAAAGACTCATAAGTAATTAAACCCGTATCGGAAAGCGATAAATCGAGGCTATCCAAGTGGTGTTCATCACCCTTAGGTAAATTAGTAATAAGTCCTGGGGCTAAATTATATGCCCTCCAAAAGTTCAAACCTAACACCATAGGTTATGCGATTTGTGGATGAATATCAAAGTGTATTAATTTTACTTCGCCTTTATAATTTATAGGCAGAATCATATATTCCGTACATAACAGACGGTTATTCTTAGCTACACGAATTAGAATAGGTTTTTGGTGCTTTTGAATAGCAATGCCACCCGTAGCAAATACAAGATGGCTACCTTTCCCTAGAAAACTCGTGCTGGCACCTGAATCCAACAAAGCCCTAAAATTTAGACTTAGTATATTCAAAAGAGCATAAACTCTGTCATCTCCCTCTGGAGGATTAAAGAAAATTGTCTTTTCTGCGTGAAAGGGAGCAGAAGGTTTATAGTTGTTTTTGTTAGAAAAGACAAACTTATTTAGTTTTTTGAATCGGGGTTACATTTTGTACACTCAGGAGTACGAACTCCTCTTTCCCCACATCTATAACAAACGATCTCATGAGAGACCCTACAAGTTTTAGTGGAATGGTTGACCCTACACCACACAACGAAAACATTTCAAATTGGAAGGGCTTTAAGCTGCAGCAGCCACAAAAGCCTTAGAAGAGTTAGGTGAGCGCGAGGGGAACGACCCCCGTCGATATTCTACCTTATTTTGAGGAATACTCGAAGAAGAACCTCCTGACTTGTTATGTAAAACCGGTTCACGAAATTGCTGAGCCTTAATTTGGGCCAGCTCAATGCGCTTGCAGAGTGTTTTCAAATGCTGAATAGACTGAACATCATGCAGCGCCAAATCCTTTGAATACTCGGGACGGATGTTCCTCATCATTGTGTCCAGTTTCTCCTGCTCAGGCACCTCCTTGGTAAGTCGCTCGTACATACCGAGAACCGTAGATACAAAATACACTATGGTCTCCGACTTAGCTTGTGTCCTAGCCCTGATCTCCTGCAACAACTGATGGTCCAAATCCGGAATATCGAACTCCTCCCTCAAAGCTTTGGTAACTTCCTGGTACGACAAAAGTTTAGAACGTTGTGATCTAAACCATGACAACGCCGGGCCTTCAAGAATCTCGGGAATACCACGATATATCCTTGTCTCTGAAATCCTTCTGGCATCTCTCAACTCCTCAAGCCGCGACAAAAATGTGCGCACGCAGGTGTCACCTTTAAATTTTAAATTTAACGAATTTATATTGAATGTCTTCTCCGGTTTATAAACTATCTCCCTAATTACTCTCATATCATTAGGAACGCGGTCCTTATCATCCGAACCTGACGATGCTGAAGGACTCTGCACGTGAAAGCGTTCCATTATATTATTAAGCTTCGCTTTCAACAGTTGGACCACCTCGGATTCCTGTTGAAAACGCGCAAGACGACACATAAGATATTTGCACCTAGACGACAATCTATCTATAGCAGACGCAGATAAATCTTCAGTCATTTCCGACTCCACCTCAAGAACACCAACCTTACGTTGACAAATCTCTAATTCAGTATCAGGATCATTTAAAACGAGGTCCTGTAACTTCAGACTACCCTGTTTAGCGAGATCAGCTGTTTGCTTCAACGCTTGACACAAACTGGGCCTGCGTGCTGCTGGATTCACCGGAAGTTGGCGAATCGCCAATTCATGTGTAATTTCGTCCTTGTGTAAGTGTGCAAGTTTGCACCCAGCCTTAAGAAAATCCATGTTAACTATTTATGTGTAGTGTCAGAATCAGATAAAAGTGAAATTAAGATTTTATAAGATCTTAAATTTTAACTCGTTTATCCGGAAAATATTTCCTTTGAAAAGATATAAGTAAAGGTTTTTTATAAGTAAAATTTATAAGTTTAACCGTCATTGTTTAAGTTTTACTTACTCGAAGTTTAAACATCAATATGCATCTCTTTAAAAGTAAACTTAAATTAAAAATATTATTTTAATTGTTATTTGAAAATGTCATACTCCAAAAGGCCAAACGTTGGGTACGCTACTGTAAAACTTGGGACTGTAATGACTGAGGGTGCGACGAGAGTTTAAATAATAGGAAATGGTTGGTAAATTAATTTACCACAAACCTCAGAAAATTGGTCTAGAACCCCCAATTATCCCCTACTACAAAAAAATATTACAAAGTGCTCACGGCTAAAAATGAAACTTTAACAAGGTCGCGGGTAGGCCTCCCTTGGAGCAAGGTGTCTAGGTCCAGTATTTAAATTAGGACGCCCTAGATCCTAGACCCTCGACAAACGTATGACATGTTCAAATAAAACAAACCATTACACAACTTATTTTTATTTATTATGCTCAGACAGTGATTAATACTATCCTTAGGGAACTATAAATTTAACATTCACATCTCTCCTGAATCATAAAGACAGTTCAAATACCTGGGGTTTAACCAGAAATGATCATCGGCTATAACCGTGTCAAAAATTCTAAATGTTTAACAAAATTACTTAATGTACAACCTAACAAAAGGTAGCGCTCCTCTCCTTTCTTCATACCCCTTATTACGTATTAAATATATGTTGTATGGAGGCAGGCGCTGCATCAACTACCTGCTAACCCATCTTCATATTATGTAGGTATATCTTTTACATGGTGCGTTCACGAAGGAAACACAACGCTCAAACAAGGACGGTTCGTTATAAGTTATAAGGAACTGAAAATTGACTTACAGTCTTCCGCAATAAAGCTATGGATATTTCCCCTACATATATTTTAACTGGTAGTGTTCCTGGAACCAAGGATGTCCCCGGAAGGCTGGGGCGCGCCCTACCATTCCGGTGTGATCCGCTCTGGGCCGATTCCGGAACCGAAATAAAAAAACCCTGGAATTAAAATATTCCCGTTAAAAATCAAATCCTTTAAATATTAATTAATTTCTAATTTCTTCCACAATAAAGCCCAAGATAAACAAGATGCTTTGTAATCCACTTACCAGAATTAACTGGGTTTTCTTTTATTTGCGCCTGTGACGCGCCATGTGGCAGGACCCGTAGAGGTTAGGCCGACAAAGCCATGCCCAGGTTTCTGTTTAGGACAAAATAGATATTTTAGGTTACGAAACATGAATAAAGCCACTCCCTACACAATCCTTTACTTATAAATCACGAAAATAACTTACCGAACATGGGTGTGTCCACTCGTGGTCCGACATTTGTTCGGCGAGCAAAAATGCTACCACGCCTAACGAGGCTAAAAACAACGAAACAAATAGGATTATTCATTGATCCGACTATGGAAATACAACGTTTCATAACCCAAAATCCTCACCATTATATTAAATTATCACCTTCCACACAATTAGCTGGATGACATTATCTCAACGACGATGGAGCAATCAATGGCGTCCCGGCGAATGAGATATCCAAGCGAATGTAAGATTTTGAATGAAACACACACTTGAACTATGTGCTCATATATTCTCTTATTAAAAAAATACGAATAATTAAATTAAGTTCAACCTTTTAAAAGGAAAAAATATAAATTCAACAATTTACGAAAAGATATCACTCATTGAATGACGTCGCTTCGACGCAGCGACACTACTGGCTCGAACAGCGCTTAAACTGTCACCTATGACAGATACGTCAAAACACAGCCGATGGGCCATAGCCAAATATTAACTAATTGTTTTGATTCCCATTGAAAATGGTCTTGAACATCAAGTGAAAGTATATCAAGAGTGTGTGTATCATACGACAAACACGATGTGCATCTCGCCTCCGTGATTATAGGAGCGAGTACATGCAAAACAATGGAATTTCAAATACAGCAAACGACCAGACTACAATGTAAGTATTTTCGATCTTTCACGTCTTTAGGCCTTCGATACACAACATTTCAATGTAGATGGTCAATACCTATCTATAAACAAACAACTTACCACTACAAATACCAACTGTCCGCTGGAAATCTCTTAGTTCCTAACATATACAAACACCATCTAACTTACATTTATAAACCTACAAATTGACACCCTCAAAGTGTTACACCCTTAAGGATTGATTTTCGTGATAAAAACTATCTTATGTCGTTTCCCGGGACTCAAACTATCTCCATACCAAGTTTCATCTAAATCGGTTCAGCTGTTAATAATTCTCCATAAGACTCAACTATTTTGTCCCTTCCCGGGATACAAACTATCTCTATACCAAGTGTCATCTAAATTGGTTTAACGTTTAAAAATTCCCTATACAACTATCAACCCCCATTTCACCCCCTTAAGTGTTGATTTTGTAATCAGCGACCCGATAAACCATAGAAACAATACCCATGTTGATATTTAAATTTTGTCACCACATTTCCCCCTTCGATGGGTTGAATTCTCAAAAAAAGCTGAAACACTTGTTTACTCATTTATCGTTAGGAATACTCCTGTAAAGTTTCGAATACAAACTTTGGACCCCATTTCCCCCCTTAGGGGATAAATTTTAAAAATGATTTCTAAGTGCATCCCTAGACTTTATTAGGAGCCTACGTGCCACATTTGGAATCTCTAGAACCAGCAGTTTGGGCTGTGCGTTGATATCTCAGTCAGTTTCTTCTTTTATATATTTAGAAGAAGATTGCAATTTGGCACAAATACGTAAAAGAATTTTCATGTCCACAATATTAAATTTCAAAATCGATTACCATTTTCGTAATTAACATCCCAAAAAAACACAAAAAGACTCCCTTATTGATATTTAGACATTTTAACCCCATTGTACCCCAACAGGGGAGATTACAGGTATTTCACCTCCGCCACGTTGGATTTTAAAATCGTTGTTGTTTTCGTAATCAACGACCCGATAAACCATAGAAACATTACCCATGTTGATTTTTAGACCTTTTGACCACATTTCCCCCTTTTAGGGGTTGAATTTTCAAAAAACCTGAAACACGTATTTACTCATATATATAGTTTCGAATAAGATAGTCTAACTAATCTTGTTTCTCCATACAAACTTTGGACCCCCATTTCATCCCCTTAGGGGGTGGAAAAATCCTTTCTTAGTACACCCCTAGACCTTATAAGGAACCTACATGCTAAATTTGAAATCTGTAGAACCAGCGGTTTGGGCTGTGCGTTGATATGTCAGTCAGTCAGTCAGTCAGTCAGTCAGTCAGTCAGTCAGTCAGTCAGTCAGTCTGTTTCTTCTTTTATATATAAGATCACCGATTATTCGAATGATGGGATCCTGGAGAAATCGATGGAACTCTTTGACTATTATACCTATAGTGATTTGAGTATTTTTTATAGCAGGTCGAGCATTTGCTTTTGGAAAGGTGGATGCTAAGTGAAGTCGGTTCTTTTTTGTTTAAAATTATATTATTTTATTTAATGAATCACAACTGCATTAAAATCCTGTGAGTAAATGCTGGCACGGCAATGTGGTAAAATAATGATCACTCTTTTCCGGATCCGCACGCTGCTCCTAAACAGTATGCAAGATGTTTTTTCAATAACTAGCCATATCATGCGAGGTGATTTAGTAAACCATACTAAACAGCTTTTACAATGGGACCAACTCCGACATCACAAAAAATGCTGGCTGTTTCATACATTTCGGCCGATCATACGTCGACGTTTTCTATGGGGAGACTAACATTTTTTTGGGATTTCGGGGTTGACCCATAGAAAAAGTTGTTCAGTATGACTTACTTAATTATCTCTCACAATATGGCTAGTTATTGAAAAAATATCCTGTACATACATACATACTGGCTTCAATATGTAAAGAAAACAGCGCTATGTTATGTGTTATATTGCGATATCACGCTTGCAAAACAACCTAACAATTTCTATATATTTCGGTACCTAATTATAAATTTCAAAGTAACATACGGCTCGTGAATTGCAACGCTATACAATACAATTCACTTACGAAAGTACCAGATCATAGTGTGCGTCTAGGATATTTTCATAAAATATGCATACATTTGTGAGGGAGCATGCAGAGATGATAAATGATCTTGGTAATGTGGGTACCAGAAGGAATGGAATTGAAATATCTCAGCGACGCATTCCAATTGTACAGCTGCTATCAAATACATCGGAGCGACCAAGGTGCTCAAAAATATCTGAGCATTCACTTTATCCCCGTTACAATAGAGGCGTTGTTCCGATATTTGTGATCGCCTTGGAAGCTCCGATATATCCATGGATATATCTAATGGCGACGGTATATAACCGCAATTGTATCGTTTACATCGCTTGGATCAGAATGCACCGCAACTTGGCTGCTTCAGTATCGGAGGTACAGCGGGCTGCAACAGGGAATCAACCCTTTTTGAATGAAATCATACGGAGTATAATCTGAAAATTGTGAATTTTGCTCCTGGGTCTACAGCTGGATGACTTCGTGAGTAAACAAAATGTCAAGAAAGAACAAGGTATTTTTTTTTAATTGTTAAGTTATATAATTAGGCTTAAAGTAAATTAACTTAAAACTTACCTACTTATTTAAATTAATAGCAGTATAATTTTGTCAAATGTTATTTATTAGTAACTTTTACCGCTGACAGTACAAACAATAGGTACGCTACTTATTGTGCACTAATAAAATAAGGAATAAGTATTGTGTACATATCCCACAAGCCAAATAGCTCTAATAAAATTAGTCATGACCAATTGGATATTGTTAACCAACAACCGCCGGCGGTGACTATTCCACACAAAGCCTAATGTAATGAATAGAAAGCTAACGATTTTGCTATTAAAGGCGGTTCAAGGAAAATCATTACTTGGTCCACATAAAAGGCAAAGAGATATTACAGAAAAACAAATGAAAACCGTGAAAACACGTGACATACAAATTACTCAATTTTATGATGCTACCACACTGCAGTGCATGTAATATGACGTTATACAACATACAGTTGATGGAGAATCTATGCATGTGAATGAAATCTGCTTCCGAAACACGGACCCATGACTGTACTTTTAAGAGTTAATCATGGGGTACTTTACCGTACATGTTTAGGTCCCAGGCAGTGAGTCTACAGATGTCATAAACATACTTACTAAAGAAAAAGTGACCAAGCCCTCGATTGCCCAAGACAGGCGTCTTCAGCTTTCACAGTTAACACTGTTATACTTAGTACGATTTTTTTTAAGATGTCGGAATTGTCGGTAGAACTCCTTAGTAAGATACCGACATCTTAAAAAAATACCACTATACCTCTAGGCCATTTGATTAAGATGCAACCCGTCCCAATTTTTCGAATATATGCCATTTTTTGGAAGCATTTATCTAGAGATTGCTTTTACTATCTTTAAAATTCAAAGCTAAAATCAATGCACCATAGTTACAAGAAAGATATCAAATGAACATAATAATAAAATGTATATCATCCTAAAATTAATTTTGTAATAATCAGAACGTCTGCTAACGATACCACAATGTTTAGAAAAAAAGGATAAGTAGAAAAATCCACTGCCTCAGGCGAGACTCGAACTCGCGACTCTCGCCTGAGGCAATGGATTTTTCTACTTTTTTCTTTATTTCTAAACATTGTAAATCATCCTGTTCATGAGAACCATCTAACAACAACAAATCTAGTTACAAACCGCAACTTATAAACCGCAAGTAGTACGGATACAGACCAACCTCTTACAGAATACAACCCAGTCTCGCCCCGAGCACTCAATGTCTCAGAAGTCATTATAAATTTAGAACCTCAAAAGCTTTTCTTCGTTTTACACTGTCTAGCAATTCATACCAATGTCTTCCCGGGAATATCCTAAGGCATGGGACCGTTTTGAACGAGCCGTGGATGGCGGGACGATGAACTTTGTAGTGGAGGATGTATCTGAAGCGATGTGGAGTACCGCTGTCGAATTTATGTTAGGCAATTATATTCAAGAAGATGTTTGGTGGAGCACGGCGGGTAAGTTATGAATAGTGCATTAGACAAATTCAGTGCATATAGTCACATTTTCATGGAATGAGACGCTGTCGTGTCGTCCGTGTACATCACCATGTAAATCATTTATTTAGCGTTGTGCGCAATTTACTAGTACATTTCATTATACTGTGCGGCGAACTTAATTGCTTTCAAGTTAAGGTTTTTTTTTTAAATGTCGGAATAAGGATGATGACACCATGTTAACCCTTAATAGGACAGAGCATCAATTTTCTGCAAATGAGAAAATTGAGTTGATTTATAGTTAAGTTTAGCATCTAGATTCAGAATAAATGTGTAAAAAATTAAGGGGGTAAGTGGAAGGGGGTGATTTTCGGTGGGAAATTAATTCCCCTTGTTCAATGTGCACATTGCGAAAAATCGTTCTACCCTTGATGAATTTTTATTGTGTTTTCTGTATTTTCACTTTTTTTTAAATATTGAAGTAAAAATAAAAGAGAATAATTTGCAAAAAAAGTATAATCATATTAATGTAGAAACAAAACGTTAACTTTCGTAGAACCATAGTATTCATTGGTAAAGTAATAGAGCCTCTTATTTTCATACTTATGAAAAAATGCTATAAAATTAAATATTATTTATCTCTTGAAACACTTAATAAAAAAATTACGGTTAAAACTTAGTTAAAAATAAAAAAAAGTAACAATTAGAGTCCGAAACAAGTTGCATTTTATCTTTTCAAGTGACTGTCAACTGATATTGAAAGAAACCACGCTCAAAAAGCACCGAAGAAAAAACCGTAGTATGATTGAGCCATTTATTTACAAAGTAACATACATCAATCACAAATTAAAATTCTTAAGAAACATATTTAAACGATGCCAGAGAGTAGCAAAAGGAGTTTCTAACATCCTCCCACTTTTTGGAATCAAATCCCAAAACTCTTGGTCGGGCTGCACTTCGAGCGGGTACAGCGGGGCGTTCAGCGCGTATTCTCCGTCGGCTGTGCGCACCTTGGCCACTCTGGCACTGCCATCTTTGCCGGTGAAAGTTTCTATAATCCTCCCTAAAGGCCACTTAATACGCTTTGCGTCAGTCTCTATCAAAACTACATCACCTACCCTTAAATTAGAGTCCCTCTCCTTGGCCTTCTGAATGAGCATTCCCAAGTACTCGTTTCTGAACCGTTCCCTTAAGTCTTCCCTCAGCTTATGCAGATTTCAGTCGCCTGTTCAGGGAATCGTGGTCGAGCTGGTCCAGGTCCGGAGTTTCGCTTGAAGGAAGCCCTTGTGTGAAGCAGGCCGGAGTAATAGGCTTTAGCTTATCGGAATTGTCCGCGATATACGTTAGAGGCCGCTGATTTATCAGAGCCTCACAATCAAGAAGCAAGGTCAGCAGTTCTTCATAAGTCACGGTCTTCTGGCCCAAGTTTCACCTCAGGAGTTCCTTGAGGCAGGCGTCCTCCACCATGGCGTGGCAGGAGGACTGAACTTCCACTTAATGCTTCGCACGCTGGAATAAGCCGCAATCTCTTGCCAGTATAAACTCTTCAAAAGATTATCAGCGCCATGGAAGTTTGTACCACTATCCGTGTAAATTGTGTCGACTCTTCCACGTCTTGCGATAAATCTTCGTAAGGCCATGAGAAAGGCTTCTGTCGTCGGCAATTTAGTCAACTCTAGATGCACTGCGCGGTAAACTGCACACGTGAATAAAACTATCCACACCTTCCCTTCCGACCGTAGAAAAAGAGGACCGGCTAGATCTATACCTGTCACTTCAATAGCAGCAGCCAGTTTTGTCCTGTCACGGTCGCCAGATGAAAGAAACCACGCTTAAAAAGCACCGAAGAAAAAACCGTAGTATGACTTGAGCCATTTATTTACAAAGTAACATACATCTATCACAAATTAAAATTCTTAAAAACATATTTAAACGATGTCAGAGAGTAAGTAGCAAAAGGAGTTTCTAACAAATATTTTGTTTTTTAAGTATCTATTCATTCTCTAAACTTAATTAGTTATTTTATGGTTAGGTACTATATGGTGAGTCTAAAAAGATTTCATAATAAATATTATAAATCAGCATAACATTATTATTATATCATACTACAAGTCAAAGACTAAATTCACAGAAAATATACGTTAAAAAGTTATGATTGTGTACTAAAAATTAAAAAAATAATATCGATAAATGTTTTTATTATCAGAATAATCATGAAAATATGTAATTGTGTTGTATATTTTACTAAAAACATATAAGAGAAATTTGAAATGTGATTTCATTGATGTCTTAAATGAACAAAGGGAATTATTTTCCCACTTGCACTCTACAACTTCAAGAGTCATTTGTTGGACAAAGCGATAGTTTCAAACACTATTTTATATGCTAAATAACAAACAGTATACCTAATTTTACATAACTGATATCAAAATCCTCTTACCTGATTTTTTTCTTATGAATCCGGTCGCACTTCGCCGACGAACACCGTTTTTACGAATTTGGCACCACTTTTGACTTTGACACTGACGTTTGCTGACAGATGAAGTTTGATTAAAACGTGTTGCCAGAAAAATGAATTTAATATTTACCAAAACTGTAAAACTGTATGGTAAGCTTTGTTAAGTGTTACCATTTAAAAAATTACATCAATTTTATACGAATAGACAAAGTGGGAAATAATATCCCCTTATACTAATAAGGGTTAAATTATGCAATAAAATTTAGTTGATAGGATGCAGAATTACCAATATATCCAAACAAAGTGAAAAATAAAAAATCTATTGAAATGGTTCAAAGATATCATGCTTCAAAATTTTAAATTCTTTAATTTTTTTAAAGTACGAAATAAAAAAAAAACAATGATACCATTCGATTTTTAACATTTTACTGTTAAATAAATTGTATGGTAACGATATACATAAACGCAACATTTCACTGTAAAAATAACAATTTCATAATTTTTCCATACTTTAAACAGGGCGACTATATGATCGTGACGTCACTTGTGCACCTCATTTTTTTAGGAGCGTTTCGAGAAACAAATGCAAATCTCAGACTTTAAGTCTAATTTCTGACTTTTGTGTTGCTTTAACGCAATTGACCGCATATAGACATTTGCTCCTCACAACAAAACTAATCGATTGATACCATACATGAAAAAAACTGAACATGCCTATTGTAGGTAAACTCTTTAGTAAGCTTCCGTGATCTTAAAAAAAATACTACTATATACTACTAACTTAATTTGAATCAATAAACAATGCTTTTCCTAAAAATATAGATTAGGTCCATCTGCTAAAGTGTAATTTTAACATAAGGTGTGTTGAAGTAACAACTGTCACGCGCAGTTTCCTTTAGTGCAGGGAGAGTTACAACACGATACAATACAATACAAATGTACAGCGTTATGGAATAAGCGATTAACCGACAATCTGTTGAAACCGAGAAAATGAGCTCGAAAGATTTGAAATTTGAATTGGTTGTTGTCAGTGCATTTTTAAAGTAAAAAGTTCAATTTTAACCGTGAACCTTATAAACGTGTTTATAATTGTATTTTATTAAAAATAAAACACCATACCTGTCCATGTTTTCAAATTATAAGCGTTTATCCGCTTAATTCTTTTTTACACTAATTCTACGATGTGGGTAATTTATTTCGTATTAACGTACTATGCGACATATTTGTCCCTTGATTCTTTAATGCAATTTGTTCCGAGGTGAAATATATAACGGAATTAGATTAAATCGATACATGTATCTTAATTTTTTTTTTAAATAAACAAGTCAAATGAACAGTTTTTAGCCACAAAAAATATTAGGATGCCTAATTTGGTTTAGTATTACAATAATGTTATACACAGGTAAACAAAAAAAAATCTTCGAATTTCAAAAAACGTCATCTTGGCTTAAATCTTAAAGCTTGGTTCGTTCTATTCTTCTTCTACATCAAAATCCAAAGATCCATTAAAACCATCAACGTCTTCCTCTAAGTCACGAGATCCAGTTAAATTTTGGTAATAGCATCTGGTATCAGAAGGAATGAGATGCAGGAGAGATTTTATATCATCCAGTTTAGGTTGTGCAATAGGTTTTCCTTCTGGCCAAAGTTGCTCATAAAGACTGGAAAATTTTAAAGTGGTACAATTTTCACCTCTTTTGGGTCTCTTTTTAAGGTTAACTTGTTGAGGATGATCCCCGTGAATATTTATGGCCTGTTTCACAATCTCCAGTTAAAGCATATCTGTCAGATAAATGTTTGCTGTCCTTTTCTTTTATATGACTGGAGAAAAGGATAGCAATAATTTTAACTGGCAGATAAGTTTATCTGGAGGTTGTGAAACCGGCCCTTAATATTCTTTACAAATTAAAAACAGAGGGAGAGTTTTAAACATTGTTATTATTACAGCTTGTGAATACTGTAATCGGTAATATATTCAATATACACTTAACCAAAATAACACATGTATTTAGGCAATCATTTATTTATGTATTTAAGATTCTAAAATTGTGGATAAAATAATTATTAATGATGTATAAATGGTCAATATTTATTTTGGATTTACGCAACTGAGTTGGAAAAAGCCATTTTGTCTAAATTCTTACATTGACAAGTTAAAAACTAGTATCACACAAAAACACTATTAGCCTTTTCGTGACAAACAAACCTACGGCCGCTTGGACGGAGACCGAAGCCTAAAGACGCATGCAACTCAAACCGTGTCCTATTGCATTATTTTCCTACTCCACTTTATATTTCTTATTATTTGAAAGGCTCCGGCGTAACGATAGCCGAGTTCTTGACCAAATCACGTCAGCAGACCTTCATGGCAGCTCGGGAGCGGTTTGGCTTCAGAAGATGTTGGACCTGGGACGGCGTTGTTCATGTCTTGGATGCGAGCGACGTGCGCAGGCGTGTGGTGAGCCTTGCAGAGCTTAAGGCGATTTCGGATGCGCCAGAGCAGCCTGTGACTCCGACCCCAAGCGTAGATGCTCCTCCCAAGGCAGATAATTGCAGCAAAGCCGAGAAACCGGAGAAACAGATAAAGCCCAGACGTGCGGCTGCTAAATTGAAGCCTTAGTATGTACATAGTGTAGCTTTCTTCTGTATTTGTTCGGGTTGTACTGCTTGACGCTTTTCTATTTCGACGTGTAATCACTGTTATTTGTTGTATACCCTCTTTAATAGTCTCCCGTAAATATTATAAATTAATTCCAATAACTTCATTGCTAACTTTAAATGTCACTTTGCCAAGTTCCAACTGACATTGACAGTTTGACATGTGTGCTGACGGATGGCAGGTATAGTGTTGCCAACTGTTAAATTGCGGTCCGCTTTACCAAGTTAAATATTTCCTTATTAAATTACGTTCCGTTTTTCTTAGTTAATTATTTCCTTAGTTTTGTGATTTAACTTAATGCCTGTCGAATCTGAAGCCAACATGTATTATTAAATTGAACTTCCGTTTCTTTATAAGTGTATTTCTTTCTTTATTTGCTGCTGGCGGGTAGATTGTGGAGTTTTTGTTTAGTTTTTACTGTATATATTTTTATATTTATTGAATATTAGTTTACACTTATTATATACTTATTATATTTCTAACTTTATATATATTTTTCAGATGCCTTTCAGTGATAACAGTGATCAGTATTTATCTTTTTCCTCCTTAGATAGTGTAAGTGAAGACAGTTTCCATAGTTTGCCTCCTTCGCTTCACGACTTTCTGGAATCTCAGTTTAATGATGTACCTAAAAATTTTAACGTTGTGCATTTAAATGCGCAAAGTATTCCTGCACATTACAGCGATATGTTACTCTCTTTTGACATTAAGAACATTCATGCTATTTTAATTTCCGAATCGTGGCTCAGACCAGCTTTGCCTTCAACGTCTTACTCTTTACCTGGTTTCAATTTAATTCGGCACGACCGCCTTGGAAGAGGTGGCGGTGAAGTTGCGATTTACCTTCGTTCTTACATCCCCTATTCAATTGTTAATGTATCTGCCAGTTCTTCTACTTCTGATGCCGCAGAGCATATGTTTCTCGACGTTTCCCTCTCTCATTCCAAACTTTTACTTTGATTCTCTTGAGAAACTTCTCGAAGACCTTATGCCTTCTTATAATCATCACATTCTTATGGGAGATCTAAATACGTGTCTTCTGAAGGATGACAGTCGATCCCGGCGACTTAAATCCCTGGTAGATGCATGCAATCTAACTATTGTCCCTTCAGACGCCACACACTATTTTCCAAATTGCTCGCCTTCTCTTCTTGATTTAACTTTAGTTTCTTCGACTTCTCATGTGTCTAAATTTGGACAATACTCCGCGGATGCCTACTCATATCATGATCTGCTCTATCTCTCTTACAAAATTCGTCCTCCCAAATCTAAATCAAAAATTCTTTTGCAGCGCAATTTTAGTGGATTAAATGTGAAAAAGCTTCGAGATGACGCTTTAACAATCGATTGGAGCAGTATCGCTCGAGCGGGTTCGGTAGACGATCAAGTTTCTCTCTTTAATTCGCTCCTCATACAACTTTATGACGCTCATGCTCCTGTTCGTGCAATAAAAGTCAAGCATCTCCCTGCTCCTTGGCTCACTGAGGATATTAAAGCCCTTATAGAGAGGAAGAATCAATCTAAATCTAAGTATAAGGCTAACAACTCTGAGAAAAATAAACTTAAATATCATACCCTGCGCAATCGCTGTAGCACTATATGTCGAGATGCTCAGAGGCGTCATATTCACAGTTCTGTTGAAGATGGAAATCCAGCCAAAGTGTGGAAATTTTTGAAAGGTCTCGGAGTTGGCAAATCTCAACAGGCAACCAATTTAAACAATATTAGCGTTGACCAGCTTAACCAGCATTTTTCATCGTCCACCTGTTTCAGTGGTCCTAAGAAATCTAACTCACTTCATCATCTTTCATCACTTCCTGCCTTAGATTTCTCTTCTTTCTATTTTAGCCCTTTCTGTGAGAGTGATGTTAGGAAGGGTATATTGAATATCACTTCTAACGCCGCTGGTGTTGACTGTGTTAGCCGAAATATGATACTCCCTCTCCTTGATTTGTTTGTTCCTATTATCTCCGGTATTCTGATTTTTTCCATTTCATCAAGTACTTTTCCCAGTCTGTGGAAGGATGCCAATGTTATTCCTTTACCCAAAAAATCCAACCCCAGTTCCTTCTCTGACTATCGCCCCATCTCCATTCTTCCTTTCCTATCCAAAGTCCTCGAACGGCTAGTGCATCAGCAACTAACTTCCTTCCTGAATAGAAATGACCTCCTAAACCCATTTCAATCTGGTTTTCGTCCGGGCCACAGTACTACCTCGGCTCTTGTCAAGGTTACCGATGACATCCGTTTGGGTATGAATGACCAGAAGCTTACAGTTCTTGCACTTCTAGATTTCAGTAATGCCTTTAACACGGTCGATTTTGACATTTTGCTCGCGTTCTTACAGTCTCTTAACATATCGGCTGCAGCGATTGACTGATTCCGCAGCTATTTGGTTGGTCGTCGGCAAAGAATAAAACTAGATTCTTCGTGTTCTTCCTGGTGCAGCACATCAGCTGGTGTTCCACAGGGTGGTGTGCTGTCTCCTCTTTTATTTTCTATCTTCATTAATTCCATAACTCTTGATCTCTCCTCTTCGTATCACCTCTATGCCGACGACCTTCAAATATATTCGCAGGGTATGCATAGCGATCTCAATTCAGTTATAGAAGCCACGAATCTTGATCTGCTCCGCATATCAAATTGGAGTCAAAATTTCGGTTTAAAAGTAAACCCCCTAAAGTCACAGGTAATTGTGATGGGTAGCGCTAAACAAATCTCCAAAATTGACTTTCTCAGGCTCCCTCCGATAGTCTTCGATGGTATCCAAATTCCTTTTTCCAACCAAGTGAAAAATCTTGGCGTAATCATGGATCGTTGTCTATCATGGGTGCCTCAGGTGAGTGAAGTGAGCAGGAAGATGTTTGCTGCCATAGGGTCTCTCAGACGGCTCCGGAATTTCCTGCCAATTGCTACTAAAATTGCGCTTGCTCAGTCGTTACTTCTCCCCATTCTTGATTATGCAGATATCTCCTATTTAGACCTAACCGAGGAGCAACTTAATAAGCTTCAGCGTATTCAAAATGCCTGCATTCGGTTCATTTTCGGATTACGCAAATTCGACCATGTTTCTAGTTTTAGTTCTCAACTCAAATGGCTCCCTATCCGTCACCGCCGTAACACTCACATACTTTCTTTACTCTTTTCTATACTTTTTAACCCTGCAACTCCCCGCTACCTCAAAGAGCGTTTCTCTTATCTTAATTCTATTAGATCCTCTCAAAAATTGCTCCTAAAAGTGCCATCTTCATCTTCCAAATTTTATAATTGCTCATTTACGTTCCAGGCCGTTTGTTTGTGGAATTCTCTCCCTCTCAACATAAAACGCGCGCAATCTATTGGTAGCTTTAAATCGCAACTTAAGGAATACTATTTATCTCTTCCTTAGGTTTTTAAGTTGACACTGTTGTTTCTTACTGTGTGTATTACCTATATATATGTAGGTATATATGTATGTTTATTTTGTATTTATTTAAGTATGTATATTCATATGAATGTGCTGTGTTATCTATTTCGTCTCTTTTGTTTCTATGCACCACCTACATTGTTTTTCTCTAGTATCCACTACCCAAAGGTTGTCTGGAAGAAATCGCTCATTAGCGATAAGACCGCCTGTTGTTACCTCTACCTAAATTTATCTAATTGTAAAATTTGTGCTTGTAACTGTATGAGGTGTGCAATAAAGAGTATTTATTATTTATTATTATTATTATTATTTCATTTGGGTACACCCAGGTAAACAAAGAAATCGTGGTTACCTGATTCCGATTGATTTGTTACTATTGTATTGTTTTGTATGTGTCTTAGATGTTCCTTTTCCGTGTTTTTATTATTATTGTCTCCTTACTACCTTATTATTATGATCATATATATATATGCTTTTCCTTTCAATTTTTTACATATGTATCTATAGCGCCTACCCTTTCTCGTACCGTGTTGAAAATGTACCGCATTTGTCTACCTCTTTTCACTTCTTCTCTCATTTACTCAAAGGTTAACTGAAAGAGATCCCTTAAAAGGATAAGTTCGATTTTGTACTTGTTTTTTCCTATTATTATATTGTTTTTGACTTGTTTTTGTACAATAACGAGTTTTTACATTTTTGGGACAACTAAAGCAGTATTTTTATTTCAAGAGAGTTATCTGACATTTCCTGCCATACATTGTAAACCACTTTGTGTGGAAAGAGCTTTCATATTACTGTCTTGAATTAAAAATACTAATTAACGTCAAATTTAAACACGATTGTCATTACCACGATAAATGTTCTTATACTCGTATACCTATATTTTTATCTACACATGGCACCCTCAACGTTACATTATAAACACTCGTAACTCAAATTTTCACGCGTATATATTTACTAATTTAGGTAGGTAGGTGACAAGTACTTACCTACGCTTTGTGAAAATAATATAAGAAAGCATTAACTTTAAACGAATTTATATTCTTTCTGAACCTTTATCAACAACAAGATAAAAAATTAAATCCACTTTATTTGTACCTTATTTTATTTTTATATTTAAGTATTTGCGAAAAAAATAATGAAATTGTTAACAAATTAATTCTACAACTCTCTTTCCGAAGACTTTTCAAGGAAATCACATTACTGTGCTACCCAGATTCAATCAAGCACAATTTTTTAATTAATCTCAAAACACCGTAACAATATAATTGAATCGCAGTTAATAAAATACTTAACATTAATTAACGGAGTACTTTCAACGGCTGTGGGCTCAACACTTTTTGCAATTAACAGAATCCCTTCTTATGTCGGCGAACATTTTCTCACGCAAGAAAATAAGTCATTAGCCTTATTCAGTGGCCCAGATTACTTACCCGGTAGATGGTACAGCAGCAGAAGTAGCTAAGCGGGTGAGGTGATTAAAATTAATTCGACACAATTTTATTGTCGAGAGTGTTGAAAAAAGCGTGTGATCTGAAATAACGATTTTACCACATAAAACAGCAGTTGGGTTAGGCAGATTTCGTAGTACATTATTTATGTACTTATCGAGTTTTATATAAAATAACAGATATATTAGGTCAGATAGGCGCATATCTAACTTACATTTCAGTATCTAAAAAACCGGCCAAGTGCGGGTCGGACTCGCGCACCGAGGGTTCCGTACAAACCTGTAGGTATACAGAGGTAGTAACTTTAAAATTATTAAAATTATTTTTATTATATGATGTAACTAAAATTGACGGTTTTCGCAATTTTTCCTTTCTTTGTGCTATAAGACATTGCTTCGTACCAAATTTCAAGATTCTGAGTTCACGGGAAGTACCCTGTAGGTTTTGATTCCCTTGCGAGTTTCGAAAATTAGCGGAATTTTGCGGTATAAACGGCTGTATCTTTTAATTGCGTTGGCTTAGAAGTTTGATTTTTTCACAGCTCTAAGGGACAGGAGACTTGAGTATTTGATATAAATTTCAGCTTGATACCTCCACGCGTTGCTGAGAAAAAAGGTCTTAACAGACGGACGGACGGACGGATGGACAACAAAGTGAAGGATCACTTATAGGAATAAGGGTTCCGTCTTTTCCTTTCGAGGTACGGAACCCTAAAAAGAACTTGAGATTAACATAAAATCATAAAATGCAGAATAATTTACAATTTCAAAGTGCTTATATCACACCGTCATTACACGGTGATTTTTCGTAGGCGATTTGTAACTCAGACTCTATAGTAGATAATCTATGTTGAGCGGCGACCGCCGCCCACCACCACCGCCCAATTATCCCGAGCCTGGGTTCGCCCTAATGTGCTGCCATTACCCTTCCTCGTCCTCGGATACCTTCCCAAATTATAACTTTATTGTGCATTTCCCGCGTTATCTAATGTAAATTTTCAAGAGAAATTTCTGTTACACAACCCGGATCTCAATCACATATCGTTATGCCATTCATATATGTTATCACTAGCTTTTGCCCCCGACTTCGTCTGCGTGGGATTAATATTCGCCATAAGGAATTAATGAAATGACTTAGTAAAATCTCACAGTAAATATTAATTTAGCGCCAATGTTATTTTACGTCTACAGTGAGCAACAATTCCATACAAACTTCTACCCCCCCTTTTCACCCTTTTAAGGGATGATTTCTGAGATAAAAACTATTTTATGTCCTTCTCCGGGACTCAAACTATCTTCATACTAAATTTCATCTTAATCAGTTTAGATCGATTTGTAATTGTTTGGATTTTAATTGGACCTGTCAAAAGCTTGTTCTTTTATTGGCTTATTCAGATCCTCTTTCTTTTTCCCTTTTTAGCTCACCAAACGAAGACGCTTAACTGCCTGATAGGGGAAATAATTCGTGTCTAGCTGAATTTTGGTGTAGTTGTAGACAAAAGTATCTTACACAACATACTAAAAGTACCGGTGGATGGGGGCGCCGCTAACGGGGGGAGGGGGGTGTAAAGGTCCCTTTTTTTGGTTTTTCGTAAATAACTCAGTAACGGTGGCTCATACGAAAAAATGTTCTTGTACTTAATTCATTCAAATATATTTTTCTATAAAAAAGATTCTTTGCACTTTTTTGCTGAGATCAATGTTCAATGAGATATCGAGGAAATACGATAAACCCTTTTTTAAACTTTCGGAGCTATTATTTACAAAAGCAATAGTTATATCCAAAAAATGTTTAAAAAAAAAAAAAATTTTTTTCAGATTTTATTTTAAAACTTTGTCGGCGCGATTAGAACACATACTCATACGATCTTTTTCTTTTCTAGTACTAACCATCACTGAGCAGGCTGCTCACCCTGCTACCTCACTTACTACCCTTATAGTTTCGCCATGTTCGTCTGATCCCATCTGTCCGTCTAGACGTCTAGTACAAATGATCACTAAGCAAAGCCGTGGACGGACAGACGGGGACAGACGGACGTGGCGAAACTATAAGGGTAGGCACCCTGCTCACTCTGCTCAGTGATGGCTAGTGCTAGACAAGTGACATTTCGTATGAGTATGTGTTTTAATTACGCCGACAAAGTTTTAAAACAAAATCTAAAAAACTATAATTTTTGCTGGTACCTCCCGTACACATGAAGTGGCGGGTAAATATTTTTTTTACTCCAACCCTAATGTGTGGGATATCGTTAGATAGGTCTTTAAAAAATAATAAGGGTATTCTAAAACAATTTTTGGAAAACACTAATACTTTCGTAAATAATAATAGTTCCTAAAGTTTAAAAAAATGTTTATCGTATTTCCTCGATATCTCATTAAACATTGATCCCAGCAAAAAAGTGCAAATATTATTTTTTATAGAAAATTATATGTGGATGAATTAAGCACAAGAATATTTGTTCGTATGAGCCACCGTTACTGAGTTTTTTAAGAAAAACCAAAATAAGGGACATTTACACCCCCCTCTCCCCGTTAGCGGCGCCCCCACCCATAGGTACTTTTAGTATGTTGTGTAAGATACCTTTGACTACAACTAGACCAAAATTTAGCTATACACGAATTATTTCCTCTAAGTTTTCCTTCGTTAGGTGGGCTATTTACTCTTCAATTGGTTTACAGATTCATATCGTATATAATAATTCAGCCTAAAAATAAACGTTTCATTGCGTGGGCACACACCTCTTATACATATTCAATAGTGGGAGAATAGTAGGGTAAATAGTGTTTTGGACTTCACATAATTATAATATCTTAGAATTTCATCGTTGAAGTATGCAGAGTTTTCTAACGATTTTTTTTTACCGTAAATCAATAGGTAAATATTATAGTACATTATGATACAAGTGTGCTGAGTTGATCATTACATACGAAGCGATATTGTGCGCACGAACGCATGTGAGTGCGCATAAGGAAGCTGAGCTTATGTAATGATCAAGCACACGCGTTTCATACGACGTTTTTCAACACACTTGCTAGGAAATAACAGAATAGTATAATTAATAACTTGTGATAAATACTTTAATTGTCAGAATGTTTACAAGATAGAGGTACTTACGGACCTAAGATAATTAAATTTAACTAACCTTTTTTGTGATGTTATTGAGTATCTGGAACTGTTTTTCAAATCATTTCATAAAATTAAAGACTACATTTATTGTGCAATAAATTATAGTACTTTTTTCTTACGTATTGCTCACTAGATTTTTATGATGACATTTTACTAGTATGTATCACAATTTTGAAATATAAAACGCTAAAGTTGTCTTCTTATTCATTGAAAATATAATTTGTTTAAATTAATAAAACACGACGAGAAAAATCTAACAAATAATTAATGAATTGAGGTTAACTTATAAATGGCGCGTAATTTTCTTTTTTGGATGTGCGTGCAGCTTGAGGCAAAGGCGCGGACGTATAATGCCAAACAGCCAATATTAAAACAGACAATTCGTGTTTAAAACGTAATTTATTGTGTATTACGAGTAATATAATAAGTTGAAATGATTCTTATTCACAATCAGGATTGTATAATTTGTATTATATCGTAAATGTGTATATTTTTAATATATTTACTTTTTTTTTACTTTTTTAGAATGTAAACTCATAAAGAGTTGAAAAAAAGTAAAGGTAATACCCGACTAAATTACAATGATTCGTCTGCGTACGTACAACTTGGTACTAGAGTACAAACGTCACTTGATCGGATTATTAAATTATTCCACTAGTTGGATAATTATTGTGAAATGCACGCGTGTTTAATATCTAGGATTATGAGCATAAAAGCGGTGGAATAAGAACCTCGTTACGAGCAGGTGTGTTGAAAAAGATATTTTGTACATAGGTACCTTATTGCCAAAACCGTTAAAATTATCTTGATTATTATTATATTAATTTATTATTATTATATGGAGCCTGTCGTGTCCCACATCTTGATTATTAATACTAATTATTTTAAAACAGTTATCTTGATGATTATATTACAAAATGTGCAGAATATACTAAAAACAAACGTAAAAATAATAAAACCAGTTTCAAACGCAAATTGGGATTTGAAATCCATTTTCGATGTTATTAATTGAGTCGAATTTAATGTAGGTTGGCAAGGACCCGTATTATACCTGAACTGACAAAGTATATACCTACAAAATCGCGTTGACGTAACTCACACAACGCAGTAGGCATCCATCACAACACTAACGCAGCAGGGAGGTGATTTTCGAGTTTCTAGCAAGTCAAAGAAAGCCACCAGCAAAAAAAAAACGTTTGTTTGAGCTCTGACGTTACCAATAGAGTAAAAAATTATAAGTGGCATGTATTAATGCCACTTATGGTCTAAAATAATTGCGCACAAAGATTTGTCTTCATTATTTCACAAGCTCTTTCTTCCAGAAGCCGCCTCACAGGAAATGGACCTGGATGAGTCGTCCTGACGGGTCCACGAGAAACGAGATAGACTTCATCATGACCGACAAGAAACGGATATTCAGTGATGTCTCTGTGATCTATAGGATAAAGACCGGTAGTGATCACCGAATCGTAAGAGGCTCACTGAATATCAATATTAAACTTGAAAGGTCCAGCCTGATGAAGTCTACGCTTCGACCTACTCGAGCCCATGTTCAAAACCCCGAAAGCTTTCAACTCGAGCTCTCTAACCGCTTTGCTTGCCTAGATAACTAGGCTTCAGTGGACGAAATCAACGACGGGCTAGTGGAAACTGTCCACACAGTAGGGTCTAAGTTTTTTAGACCCCGCCGTCCAGATAGACCTCAGAAATTGACCGAGCAAACCTTAAACCTCATGGCTGAACAACGCTCGCTACAGTTGCAGTCTCCCGATGACGCGAAGTCATATAGGCAGCTCAATATGCGGATATAAGTCCTTGCGACATGATCTGCGTCTCTTTAATACTAACCGTATTAAAGAGACTATTGAGCGAAACCAAGGCTCCAAAGTGTTCGCAAAGGACAACTCTATTGGGCAAAGCCAGATGACAAAGCTGAAACGGGAAGATGGCAGCATAGCGTCGAGTAAAGCAGAGGTTTTAGGCGAGATCGAGAGGTTCTATGGACAGTTATACACTCCGATCGCAAAGCCCGTTGACAGCTTGGGAGGAGACCCAAGAGCCAAGCTGTCCCGACATTATACCGAAGATATCCCGGACATCAGTCTGTATGAGATTAGGATGGCCCTGAAGCAGCTTAAGAACAACAAGGCGCCGGGCAAAGACGGAATCACCTCAGAGCTTCTGAGAGTGGGTGGAACACCGGTACTTAAAGTCCGCCAGAAGCTTTTTAATTCCGTCTTGTCTGAGGGCATAACGCCTGAAACATGGAATAGAGGCGAAGTGGTGCTGTTCTTCAAAAAAGGTGATAACAGCCTATTGAAGAACTACAGACCCATCACGCTTCTGAGCCATGTCTATAAGCTGTTTTCAAGGGTCATCACGAACCGTGTCGAACACAGACTTGATGACTTCCAGCCTCCCGAACAAGCCGGCTTCCGAAAAGGTTATAGTACCATAGACCACATCCATACGCTGCGGCAAGTTATACAGAAGACCGAAGAGTATAACTTGCCATTATGCTTAGCGTTTGTGGACTATGAGAAAGCCTTCGATTCGGTGGAAACATGGGCGGTGCTTGAGTCCCTTCAGCGATGCCATATTGACTATCGGTACATCGAAGTGTTGAAGTGTTTGTATAGTAACGCCACCATGTCGGTCCGAGTGCAGGAGCAGCGCAGAGTACGAAGGCGATTCCATTGCGAAGAGGCGTAAGGCAGGGAGACGTTATCTCTCCAAAACTGTTTACTGCCGTAATGGAAGACGCCTTCAAGCTCCTGGAATGGCAAGGACTTGGCATCAACATCAACGGCGAATACATCACTTACCTTCGGTTTGCCGATGATATCGTAGTTATGGCAAAGTCGATGGAGGAACTCAGCATGATGCTCGATGACCTCAACCGAGTTTCACAACGAGTGGGCTTGAAAATGAACATGGACAAGACGAAACTTATGTCAAATGCCAATGTTGTGCCCATCCCAGTCTTTGTTGGGAACTCGGTACTCGAAGTTGTTGACTCGTACATCTACCTAGGATAAGTAGTCCAATTAGGTAGGTCCAACTTCGAGAAAGAGGTCAACCGCCGAATCCAACTCGGTTGGGCAGCGTTCGGGAAACTACGTAATGTCTTTTCGTCCGACATACCTTAGTGCCTCAAGACAAAAGTCTTAAATCAATGTGTGTTACCAGTGATGACTTACGGCTCCGAAACGTGGTCTTTCACTGTCGGCCTCATCTCAAAACTCAAAGTTGCTCAACGAGCTATGGAGAGGGCTATGCTCGGGGTTTCTCTACGTGATCGAATCAGAAATGAGGAGATTCGTATACGAACTAAAGTCACCGACATAGCCCACCGGATTAGCAAGCTGAAGTGGCAATGGGCAGGCCACATTGCACGTAGAGACCACGAACCAGCAAGCGCAGCGTAGGACGTCCACCCAAAAGATGGTCAGACGATCTTGGTGGTCGCCGGAAGACGCTGGATGCGGGTCGCTTCCAACCGGTACGTGTGGAGGTCCAAGGGGGAGGCCTATGTTCAGCAGTGGACGTCTTACGGCTAAGATGATGATGATGATGATGATGATTTCACAAGACGTTAATTCAGCTATTTGACGCTGGCAAAATAACTCATCTACAGTTCATTAGATGACGCCGCAGGATGATACGGAAGTATAGCTAAAATGTTGTAGAAAGAAACGCGATTTTGTATAGACATTACAGTCCTCGTATTATACGGTCCTTGTACATCGGTGATTAATTGAAACCTATCCACCTTTGAATAGGTACCGCAAAGGACCCCGATGCGGTAGAAGAGTACCGTGTGTTGCTGACATCTATCGTTAAGCAGAAGATGTCGCTAGCGTGCTTCCTGGCCGACGGGGATGGATCGGGGCATACTTTGGTCGGTGTGAACCTTTGCTGTCCTCAGGTCAAAGGACGGTTTGTGGATCATACCCCGGTAAGTTATATTGGATGAGTAAATAGCTTGAGGTATGACTTGTTAGGCGAGAGCAGCTATGAGCTTTCCTGATTTGCGTTTAAGTCAAGTTATTTAAATATAGGTATATGATAGGTATTTTTATTAGAAAAACGATATTTGTGTGAATATCTAATAATGTTATATCCTCAGTGACAATATTACTGACAATGTTGAAGTAGTCTTGTGTTGCATGTAGAATTAGTTTTATTGTGAGAGATACATAATTTCATATTGCTATTGCTTCCTTGCTTTTCAATGAAATAGCTTATTGCTTCACAATATTAAACCTGTTTTAAATAAGTTCTGATATTTTAGCTATAAAGGTAAAATAAATAACATATATTGTCATGTTCAATAACTCTGTGCAGGGCTTAAAACTTCCTCTTGCGCCTATTCTGATGAACCTGAGCCAATCGCATGCACTTGTTAGTACATATTTATTTTATTTAGTTTGTACTTAAATTCATTGCCTCTACTAGGTATTACAATTTTTTTACGTCTACTTTTTTTAAAATTCATGTTTAACACATTCAGGGGCCGCGATTCGCAAAATAAAAACACACTCTGGACAGAAACAGCTCCAACCCAACTCAACCCAACTCAACTCAACGCTATAACGACATTGACATTTGCTATTCGAACAGATTTTCATTCAACATTGGTCTCACATTGGTCACAAGAAAGATCAATGTTGAATGAAAATCTGTTCGAATAGCAAATGTCAATGTCCTTATAGCGTTGAGTTGGGTTGAGTTGTGTGGGAGCTGAGGGCTAAGAACCCAGGCCAGGTTCTCTGTTCGTAGCTACTACGCGCTACATACGACGAATACGTGGCTACGAGCGTAGCACGTAGCACTAGGTGGCACTGATTGTGTTAAACCATTTTTCATCTTATCCTCAATTTTGAAAGTAGCTAAAGTGATATAGGATCTGTTACCCACAGTAAAGTTGCTACGCACAAAAGCGTGAAAGGAAAGGATGTTCTTAAATGTTTCGTGGTTCACTTGTTTTATATAGCGTTGAACTTCCTAATCTTATTTAGCGGTTAAACCGAAACTCTGGTAGCGAGCGGGCTTCAAATTCTTTTCTTTTATTATAAATCCTTGCGGAGCTTTTCATTAGGTGCAAACGATGAACGAGCAAGTCAAATCGGCTTTTTTATGTTTTATAAATATTGAATCTATCTCAAGGTTTATCAAAGACATTTTAAATTTGTTTGACATTATAAATAAGGTAGTTTTATAGGATACGGTACCGATCATGAAGATTAGGGCCAAATAACAAACATCACGGCTTACCCTTTCGTTATTCGTCACTTCATTTCAGCGCTTGTCAAACTTTCAATAAATATTTTATTAAAGAGAATAACAGAATAAGCCCGAGTCCGTTTCATCCCGCTATCCCATTTCATCTGAGCTTTACGCCAATCGCCGTTCCGCCCTAACCCTGAAACCGCTCCCGTTTATTCTTCCATTTCTACTCGAGGCCGACCTAGTTTAAGCCCTTAGAGACTTAAATCCTATATTACCTATATTACGCGCTATCAGATTATCATTAATTTTGATCCATGTAATAATTGTCTTAGCTAAAGTATATAGGTTTTTTTATTATATACATAACACTGAATTCATAATTTTCTTGAGATGTAAGTAAACAAAACACTATAATTTCACTACTTTAAAGTTTATTGGCAAACTCATATGAGGAATGTTAGTTCAACTGTATTTCTTATAAGAAATGAACATATAACCTTTTAGTATTAAGAAAGTTATGTAGGTGACTGATATTTAATATTAATTTTAAGTTAAATACGCTTTTTAAAGATATGGGAATGGTTCCTACCATTTTCTCGTTTATTTTGTAACTGCAACACGTAGTGAATATAAACATCAGAATCCTATAAGTTTACTTTCTTCACTTCAACACTTTACAACATTTTACTTTGGTACATTTTTGCTATGTATTAACAACATCATCATCATCAAGTTTTTACTTTGGTACATGCTATGCATTTTGCTATGTATTAACAACACGACTTACATAATACATAACATTTACTTCTACAGCCAAAAACCGAAGCCGGCCTATTATCCCTACGCATGTTCGCTGAGGCGATGAAAGTGCCAGTAATTTATGATAAATACGGTGTCGGTGAATACCTAATGGGAGTCGGGCTCTCCGTGGCCCCGGAGTATAGGAGATTGGGCATAGCCACCAAATTACTCACGGCGAGGTAAGTCTTAATCACACCGTGTTACCGAAATCCGTTTACACGGAAATGTATTCATGAAACGCGGTACTGCTTTTCCATACGTCTATTGACATATTGTAATTATGTTTGATTTATTTGTTTCATTTACATGATTCAATTGAAATACAAAATGTAGTTAAGTAGCGATAAATTATTGAGATAACTAAGGAGAATAAGGATTGGATATTATAAATAAAGTCAAATTTTAAAAGTGTGCTTTTTGAGCGTTAAAGATTAAAATTGCCAAGTAAATGTGAATCCTATTTGTAAAGGGTCGGCAACGCGCATGTGGACCCCTCCGGGGTTGCAGGCGTCATTAGGCAACGGTAACTACCATCAGGCGGGCCGTATGCTTGTTTGCCACCGTCGTAGTATAAAAAAATACTTGTCCGCATCCAAAATATGTAACATCCCATATAATATAGCTAGACACATATTGCTGTTCATGATTTCATTTTCTATTTAAAGAACAAAATGAAAATTGTATAACACATGAAAAAACATTTTTTCATACTTACCTATGATATGGATAAAATTTAACTACTAATAGTAGGTAATTGATTGATAGTGTTGTTGTTAGTGAAGCTCTTAGAAATTCCGTTTCAAAGTTCTTTTATTAATTAACTATTTACAAGCTAGTGATTGGATTCCTCTTGTGGTTTTACTTGTAACCAGAAACTACGCTCTACATAGTAAACCGGTCTCACATACATTATTAGTTGTGTCTCTGTGCAACTAAGTTAGGGTATGTTTTACGGTGCATACATTCTAGAAATCTCACATTGTAACTTACAAGTTATGCACAATTGAAGTTGCAATTATAATTATATTTACTAAAACTAGGTAAGTGGGTACATATACAAAATTTTTTTTTGTAAAAAAGCAAAATATTCAAATGCTGCATTTTTATGCAATGGTCGCATTACACAGATACTACTAAATAGCATACTAATAAAAATATTGTTTTCTACTCCAGGATTATAATCTGATAATTAAATGGTTGACAGGTATATTAAAAAGGGGATCCCTTTGTTTTCCCTTAAACTTATTGTTTCGAATTTCGATAGTCAGAAATTGATATCCATATAATTTATGGGCATAAACATTAACACCAGTCATAATTTTTGTAAAGCATAACGTTTCATAGTTTTAATAATAAGGATCTATAATATTAAACACTATAATCGCAAAAGGCATACAATTGATGTGTATAACAATCGAAGGTTTATCAATAATTATTTAGAAATATTTTAAGGCATATATTTTATCGGACTAATAGTCGTTAATCATATCGTTTTAATGTCATCCCTTTGTTTCCCATAAACGTATTGTTTCGAATTTCGATAGTCATAAAATGATATCAATAGATTGTTATGAAATCAAATACAAACATTGAAAACATTGAAAAAATAATCAACCCAGCAGGACTTGAACCTGCATCGATACGCCTTGTCGGGGCTCGACTGCTTTTCCAATTAAGCTATGGGTCAAGTTACTAAGCTGACGAAATTCTCAATGCTCTTTTCTTCAATCATCTTTTTTGCTTAATTGGTATAGCGATCGAGCCCCGGCAAGGCGTATCGATGCAGGTTCAAGTCCTGCTGGGTTGATTATTTTTTTCAGTGTTTTCAATGTTTGTATTTGATTTAATAACAATTGCAGTAAAACAATCACTTTTGCAGAACACGTATAATTTTTACTTCACACCAAAAAAAATATTATTAATAATTCGGTCATAAATTTTACACGGTGTATAAATTGATTATAATTTTCTTCACACGAAAAATAAGGAAACACAATTTAAACAGAATATTTATATGCGAACAATGGTGGATGTCTGCCTTCCGCATAAAATAAAAAAAGGAGTAGGTACAGTCAAGAACAGAACTGGTTGAAAATTTAGCTATAAAGATAAATGAATTGATGAGATGCGAGTGATATGAACGATGATGGCTGATTCACTGGATGAAGGAAACCTAAATTTAAAACCGATTATTTATAACGCCCGTCAGATGAGGCTATTTTAGAATTTTAAGAATGGTGGAAAATGCGGATCTGAGATATTCAACCAAGGTTGGCAAAACAACAAAAAAAAAATTATGGCACAAAAACACTGGTTACAAAAATAGAATCGGATTTATAACATTTAAAAAAAAGGCAAATAAAATGATATTCTCGAAAGTCAGGAAATGGTCAAAAGTCAAACTGCATTTAAATAAAGTTCGTGGGCAGCAGCTCGCTGAACCCTCTGTCTCACTTGGAGAGCCACGCGTAATGCGGGCTCTAGTCTTCCGACGACGGTGAAGAACCACGCGGAACACGCGGTGGTTGCTGATGGTGGGTGCCGGCACCCACGGGCGCCTTCCGGAGCCCGCCTCCCGGCTCAAACGGTCCCAGCACCGGCGACCACGGCAGGCACTACCCGCACCCTCAGACACGGCCAAAGGGGAGCACTGGGTATTGGAAAACCTATATCGACCGCCACCCTCTTCTAGGGAATTAAATAACTGTGGTGAACACTTTCAGGGAACAAAAAAAGGACTCAAAAGGATTCCTGCTTTTTCTTCAAATCTATAAGTCGATCTGTCACTCCCAATAAACAAACCCCCAATCTTTTGACAATCTGGAATACCTCAAAAATTCATATTCAAAATTAGCGCGAACATTATCTCAATTTTATAACTGCCAGTTGTGTATTACAAAATGTGGACTGATATAAGCGCCATCTAACCATAATGACGTGAATCACAATGTACACTTTTTTATATATCAACCACGACCTACCCTTAGACCTTCCTTAGAGACGGAAGTTCCAAAGAACGTCGACAGATGTCGTACGATAGACGTAGCGTCATGCTACACAATCTATTGTATGAGTGGAATGCCCCACTTTTAAAACATGCAAAAATAATTATAAAATGATATCCATTATGATTTATGGACATAAACATCATTAGTCATATTTGCCCACTTCTGGCAAGGTTAGGTTAGGTTAGAACTGCGACCCCCAAGAAAACGAACTGTTGCCAGAAGTGGGTTAGGTTAGGTTGAAACTGCGACCCCCAAGGAAACGCACTGTTGCCAGAAGTGGGTTAGGTTAGGTTAGAACTGCGACCCCCAATAAAACGAACTGTTGTCAGAAGTGGGTTAGGTTAGGTTAGAACTGCGACCCCCAAGAAAACGAACTGTTGCCAGAAGTGGGTTAGGTTAGAACTACGATCCCCAAGAATACGATTCTGGTTATCTTATCTGACGATCTTATTATCTTATGATGGCTAACGTTATGGACTATAAAAAATCGGAACTTAAAATTTGTGGAAACCAATATACACCCCTAGTTATCATTATAATCTGCGATTAAAGAACTTAAAACAATTATTATAAGCAAGTTTATTGCCTTCAACATTATGTAATAGATACCATCTGGACTTTGAATATTATGAGTAACAGATTTTATGACTAATAATAATGATGACCTGCAAAAATCGGACCAGCAATTTAGATTGATAAATTTTATGACTATTGACAATATGACTAATAAAAATTATGATGGAAAACGTTATGGACTGAAAAAAACGGAAGTAAAAATTTATGGGGACCGATAGAGACCCATTAAAAAGATATACTTTATAAGCGTTGTACAATGGCTATATTTTTACACATGGTCCTCCTCCCCGGCCGCCGGCAGAATTCACCGGGAGATAGAGGTTATTTAATTGTATACAATCTGCAGATTGTAAGGCGTTCGTCGAAGTCTATTCTTACCAGCATGTCTATTTTAAGCACTCGTAGAAAAAAGTATTGTATACAATAGTGACAATTAATATTTTCAATCTCGTAACTTACTTAGGCGGTACTCGACTGAAAAGCTCTCATTAATGTTAGAAAAGCACTCATTTTATACAAGCGTCACGGTTGTATAAAATGCTATAAAATTGATTTTCTATTTTAATGTAACATCAAAATCTATACTGACTTTCAAAATGGCCGTACATGCTAAAATATTGAGTACAAACGGAACACGAAATGCATTAGAATAGCAAGGAGCTAACCTTAGTAGAGAGCTAAGGGTGACATGTCCCCATTATTGCTAACTTGCTGGGTTTCCTCTACACATAGTGCAATTGGATTCAACTTGGCACCGGTACCAACTTCGCCTTCAACTATTCTCAATTCCTATTGCTTTTGGCAAAGTCATTTGGCTGCATATATTGGAAACTACCGATGCGTAACGTACTTAATTGAGTTTAATAGATTCTACGAAATATGTTTTAAATTTAAAGGAGATCGTCAATTTTTGTTAGGTGATCTGGCCCAGATTATTTAGGACCGTTTAGGAATGATTCTTTCCTTTAAAAAATCGTCATAATTTCTAGATCAGGACGGTGGTAAAAAAATTGCGAAATCTAATGGGAAAATTGAAAAATTATGCATTTAAAACTTGAATCTGACAAGGACAATATTTGAAAGCGTGCATGCCTATGATTTATATATTAATGTAAAAAATACCGGTTTTTTAAAGAAAATGTACAAAAGCGGACTTAAAAATAAAACTGGAATCATTATGAAATAATAAAAAGTCATATTTTTGTATTTCGGTAAACAAAGACGGCTGTCAAACCATCGTTGATACTATTAAGTGAACATTCCTAACACCTATTGCGAAGGGATAAGGTTTACCACCGTTAAGTGCGATACCACTAATATCTGACATTGTAAAATTGAAAAAAAGATGCGTTTCGTTATCGAAGGAGCATGACATTATGCCATTATGAAACCCACTTTTAATATTCAAACTCAGATCAAAAATGCAAAAATACGAATTTTCAATCTTTAGGCGTTTTAATACAGTCGATTTCTAATTTAAACTTCCGTATTCGTAGGCTTAGATATTATTTTAATATTACAATGTTCTAACTTACCGAACAGTATCAAAACGCAGATTATGTAACGGTAGACTTTGACAGTGTCAAACCAAAAAACAAACCCGTTTCAGTCCATGTGAAGTTAAACTTTATGTCAATGCCATAAGGACGTTAACGACTTGTCTTGCTGTATTTTAATCGCGGAAAGATCAACATAATACTCGTATTTATTTATTTAGTATTTCTAATTCCCGTTTCATTTTTTTGTAATATTTTGTCTACTTAAATAATAAAATGAGTATTTATTTTACATTGGAGTACAAACTGTATACGGTTTATATCAGGTGACCCAGAATTGACGATCTCCTTTAGTGAGTTGAACGCGAAAATATAATTCTGTTTTATTATATTTTTTAGGTGTCTGTATTTTATAGACGGAGAGCTTACGCACGTCAAATGCGACACGATAATGCGAGCGACGAAACCCCTCTCGTTAGTTTGCTATACTATGCTAATTCCTAGATCCGGACATCTGGCAGATGTTCATTGGTGGAGGTCAAAGAATGCAAACTACTTTAAGAATACAAATCCTAGAGTTCTGGTTTTGATTATGATAAATTATATAAATAGTTAGATTATAACATTGCTAAAAGTTTTTGTTGGGGGAAAGTAGTCCAAAACGACGTATAATGTAATTCATAGTTTGTCGCCTACTGTTTCTGTTTCCGACATAATACACAATGTTTTTTTATGCTAATCTTAAAATATAGGCCCCTCTTTAAATAAGACAACTCCAACTGAAAAAAAATACTAGTCTATCACTCTGACTTCCACGCATTAAAAGATGCCAGATGCGCGGATCTAGCAATAAGGATAGTATAGCAATCTAACTAGGTTACGTTGCTCTCATTATTGTATCATATCTGACGCGGCCAGCTCTTAGTCTATTAGGGAAAGATGGATAAATATTATGATTGACACGTGTACTAACTATCCCTATATGTTTTTGTTTTAGGGTGAAATTAGCCAAGAGCCTGGGATTTAAAGCAACTGGTGGAATTTTTACCAGCCAACACGGTCAGCAAGCCGCCGAGAAAGCCTGTTATGAGTGCCTCTACATGGAGCCGTACAAAAAGTTTGGGAAACGTTGCAGTATTACTTTTAACAGCAGCACGGAAGATTTGAAGATATTTGCTATTAAAACCGAATGAAGCGATGGATATTCGATGGGAACTGGTTAAAAATACCTAATGCCTTTTACTACTTATATAAGTATTAATCGCAACCTAGTTATTATCTCGGCATTTTAGGTATTGTTACATTAAAACTCGCTTAAGACGATTTTGAAGGGATCTAGATAACTGATATAGATGGGAGTATTACCCAAGTAACACAGGAAGCATTATAACATATGAATAGTTAACTTATTTCGAACTTAAGGACCGTATAAACTCTTATATACGTTCACCGAGCAACTTGTCGCATTATATGATGCTTTGAGCTGTATAACGGTTGTATAATGGCATATCTAAATGCTTTTGTAAAGCCTTTAGCTTTAGTGCAGCAAACCACAACGCAACTGTACAGCTTTCGACTGTTTAAAAGCACTTAAGTGCTTTAGGTTCTACAATAGCATTATATAATGCTTTAAGCTGTATAACGGTTGTATAATGGCATGTATAAATGCTTTTTTAAAGCCTTTAGTTTTAGTACAGCGAACCAAAATGCAACTGTACAGCTGAATGCTGTACAGTTGCGTTTTGGTTTGCTACACTAATGCTTCGGTGTGGTTTAGTGCCTTAGGTTCTACAATAGCATAAATAAATGCTTAATGCTGTTTATGAGCATGAATATTAGCCATTATAATGCCACGTAAATCCGGTATACAGCTTTCAGCTGTTTTTAGTGCTTTAGGTTCTACAATAGCATTTTATGATGCTTTACGCTGTATAACGGTTGTATAATGGCATATGTAAATGCTTTTGTTTAGCCATTAGTTTTAGTGCAGCGAACAACATGCAACTGTACAGCTGAATGATGTACAGTTGCGTTTTGGTTTGCTACACTAATGCTTCGGTTTGGTTTAGTGCCTTAGGTTCTACAATAGCATAAATAAATGCTTAATACTGTTTAAGAGCATGAATATTAGCCATTATAATGCCACGTAAATTCGCTATACAGCTTTCAGCTATTTTTAATGCCTTAGGGTGTACAATAGCATTTATAAGTAGGCAATACGTTCCTAATGCAGTATAATAGCAATAATATAAACCATTATAAAGCCAAGTAATTCACTATAAGGGGCTGTTCATAAATTACGTCATTTCAAATGGGGGAGGTCTGGACATCGGATGATGGTAGCATGACGTAGGAGGGGGGGGGGGGGGGGGGCGGTCGTTACGAAGATCACATCATCAATGTGTAAAAAAAGGAATGAAAGTCGTGTTTCTATAAACTTTTAATGCTATAAAATATTATCTACTAAATAGTTTTTTATTTTACAATTAAGCTTAAAACGCATTTTTTTTAATGACGTCACTTTATTTGGCAGCTTTACTATCAAAAAATTGATGACGTAATTTATGAACAGCCCCTATACAGCTTTTAGCGGTTTTAGTGCCTTAGGTTCTACAATAGCATAAATAAATGCTTAATGTTGTTTAATAGCATAATTATTCACGTGTAATGCTGTAGGCATAAATAAGGCATTTTTTAAGGGTCACTGAGCTGCTATTGGACTAAGAGCTAGCCACGTCAGATATGACAAAATAATGAGAGCAACAAAACCCGTCTGGTTAGATTGCTATACTATTCTTATTGCTAGATCCTGGCATCTGGCAGCTTTTAATGGGTGGAGGTCACAGTGACAGACTAGCAAAATGTTTTAATTGGAAAATAGTAATACCAAACTAGGTAAAAATTGCCGAAGTTGTCTCAGTTATAAAGGACAGGGCCTATATTTTAAGGGGCTCCCTGGCGCCAACGACCTTGGATCTGATTCCCTTAGTTTTCTAATTATTTATATAGCTTATCATATTATCAGTAACGGCTTTAAACAATATAGTATCCCATATTTACTTCAATATTCATTGTCCACGAGATATTTGACATCAAAGTCGAACCGGTTTAGGCTAAAAAAGTGGTTTTATGGTCATAAATTTTGTTTTAATTAGTTAAAAATTAAAATCTCTCTACAGTTTTTAGAGACATCAAAGAGGAACCCTAATATGTAGATTACGTATATGTAAGATTCTTTACACCATTCGAATATCGATAAAAGTGTTTTTTAGACCATATTTTAAAAATATCATAAAAAAATAACTGCTCATTTATTTCAAGATCCGGCTCAACAGAATGGAGATAAAAGATTCAAAAACCGATAGTCGTTTGCCTTATAATTCTATCTATAGTTAATATGTTGGAATATCGACTCAAAACTGGTCAAAAATCGATAAAAAAAAAACGTTAGACCAAAAAATTTTGTGTATTAATTTAGTGTAGCACGTTTCTACCTAAAGAATAATTGATCGAAAAAATCATAGGTATATACAATTTATATATAATAGCTGACTATTATGTATATATATTGTAGGTACATATACCTATGATCTTTTCAAGTATTTTTTTATTAATTCATGTAATGACTGATCATTGTCAACCTCTTCAGTTAATCAAATAGTTCATAAATATCGGACGTCAAGATTAATATTTGACACTTATTATACCGTGTCTTTGTCTTAGATAGATCTAGTTAATAAATTTCGGATATGCAATTGCATTTTTAAAATACTAAGTATATCAGTAGTAGTATAGTCAATACAAACATGCCTCTAAGAAAAAAAGCTCGTATCATAGTGTGTAAGCTATTCACAGAGAGGTAGTTATTCATTAAGCATAATATGATATTTTCTCAGACTAACTCTCAACCTATCTGTTTATCTCTACTCTTTCTCAAATCGTTCCCGCACCGAAAACCCCGATGTATGATTATTACGGAAACAAAAACAGTAGGCGAAAACTATGAACTATATTTTATTATACATCGTTTGGCACTACTTTCTCGCAACATAAACTTTTGTATAATTTCTCTTAATATTGTATAGTATTTGTATAGTTTCTCATAATATTGCATCAAACCCAGATCTCTAGGATTTATTTTCTTGAAATGGTTTGCATTATTTGACCTCCACTACTTTAAAGCTGCCAGATGTCCAGATCTAGAAATAAGCATAATATACCAAACTGACTAGAGGGGTTTGGTTGCTCTCATTATTGTCATATCCGACGTGGACGGGGCTAGCTCTCCGTCTATATAGACCAACGCCATTTTGTAAATAATTAATAACCTAAAAATAAAATCATGCGGACCTATTTATACAAGGAAAATACCTATATAATAAATAAATTACTTAATTTAAGACTGTTCAACCAACACTATTATGTTAATAATGCAAAACTCGTTCTATACGAGGATTACACAATTGTTTTGCTTATTTGACGCATATCTTTTTATAATATTTTATAGCAAAACCACAATAAATCAAAGGCGCGTGAAAATTTTCAATGAAACTTATATACACATTTACAGTAAACTACATTGCGCAGTAATATTTGAAGGATATAATAACGTAAAAGTGTCAAAAACTTTTATAAATTTTGTTAGGATGCAAACAAATATGACGTGTCACTCATTCAGTTTTTTGTACCGTCTTCGTCCTTTTTATATTGCGAGACAAAGTAGTTAAATCACAACGTTCATTGTATTATAACATTTGTTCCGTCGGTATTAGAGACGTTTTTGCATTGACGTAAGGTTTATTTTACTACACTCTTATGCTAGTATAATGCGTTTGTATTGCGATCGGCAAGTTAATCGAGAGTACTTATGCTTCTTTACTGCGATTAGCAAGTTTTTTGGCCGTATTAAGGCTTCTTTAATGCAGTCGGCAACTTAATAGAGCGTACTAATGCTTCTTTGAGGCGATTGGCACTTTCCATGACAACGATAATGCTAATAGCGCAGACATAATGCGCCTGCAATGCTATTAAATGACCTGTATAGGATCTCAAGCTGGGTAATTTGTGCCCATTTAAGACCTATATCAGCACTATAAACGTTTATAATGCTACTATAAAACGAACTCAAAATGCTAAAAGCATACAGATATGCTGTAAGACGGCCGTTATACTGCTTTGATGTGTTACTTGGGTATGGTGGAAATCGTATCAAACGTGATTGTATTAAGCCGGTTCTACTGTATTTATAACATATCTTACCGTTGTTTGATTTATTTGAGAAATATATTGTAGTTAATTGATTTTATTTTGTTCAAAATATTCTATTGTAAATTTGCCAGTCATTCTAATTAGTTGCCATAAAATAGTATTATTACCAACGTAGCTTATAAATGCTTTAATTTTGGTGCCTTTACGACAGTTGCAAGTAATGCATATATATGTGCCCCTGATCATGTAACATTTTTTTGAAATTGAAAAATGTATTATATACTGTTTAAAAGTAATATTAAATAACATTTTAGTTCAAACTAGCTGACCCGGCGAACTTCATACCGCCAACAACATTTTTTTTTCCAATATATAATCGGTTCAGCCGTTCTTGAGTAACCGACACGACATTGTTTTATTTATAGTAGATATTAAAATTACACCAAAGAAAAATATATTGCGAATCATCATAAGGCATTTAACTCTACTATGGTTCTACTAGATTTTACCAAATCATGTACCAAATGTCATGTACATATGTCAAGTTAAGTGTGTATCAGCTCACCAGATAATTTCACGAAGATAATGTAAGGTTTTTGTTTTTTCCATTTTAACTAAAAACGCCTAAAAGTCCGCCCCAAATATTTTTTTGGTGTACTTCTATTTCACCTATATTTCATTTCCCAAACAACTAATCGCAAAACGTTTAGTTAGTATACCAACGTTTGCCAAATGAATTGTTTCGCCTAATTTTATTTGGGCAAATGTTCATTCAGCATCAGGTTAGATTATGGTTAGTATGCCAAAAATATATGCAAAAAAATAGGTATGGGAAACGACATTATGCCATATGATTTTTCTGCCAAATGAAACTATGGGAAAAATTTTTGGGAAGTAATAATTTGCCATACAAATTTTCGGCCACATATAAGGAAACCATTTTTTGTTTTCGAATAATCGTATTCGATGTTCGATATGCTGTTCTAACATAAGCACCACATAACGTAAAGGTAGACGCCCAGTGCTCGTCATTTGCCTAGTATGTACACTCGCGTTCAAAAGTGCATACCCAATTCAGCAACAGAATCGTTTGAAGCTAAATTAGACGCCATCTATGCGTTCTTTGTGTAATAAGGCTTATTACGCCTATCTGTAAATCTTACTAGTACAGTAAGCTGTTACTAGATGGCGTTGAATGCAGTTAAAAATAAAAAAATAAACTGTCCAGTTTATATATATTTTCAAACTTTGTTTGCCCATTTTGCTTAATTCAATATTTCAACGATACATTAATCGGTTTTGGAAGTTGAGAACAATTCTTGTTTTTTTTTCTCTCACTGTTATTTCATTTCAATCGTCCATCCAGCTATTCAGAATCCACATCGGAATTATCTGTATTTACCGTATTGAATGGCGTCACGGAATGCCCTTTCATTCCAAGACATTAAAAAACACAAAATCTCATAATTATGGGCGGGGATTTGAACCCGGACACTCTTGCGTTCAACTCGCATGCGCCAGCCACTGGACCAAAGCACTATTAATAATGACGGTGAAATTCATTACTAGTTGAGACCATGCATATCAAGTTTGATGCCAATGGAATTAGAGTTTTATTAAACTGAAACAAGCGTCAAATTTGCATACCAAAATTTGGGTACTGTTAATTTGCGACACGCTTTATTTTTGTTAGTAATATGTCAAGTAAATGAAAGAGGGTAGATCTAAGTTTTCTAAATACCATTTTGTTAGTTTTTCTATTACCTGACCGATTGCTTCTTCTTTTGTTCGTTGCGTTATACGTCTGAATTCATTGCTTAGTTTCTCGAAGCAATATTGACTTGTTATTAAGATCGCGAATAGTTGAATTGCATAATGAAGGCTATAATATATCAGAGATAGATAGAGAAACCGGTGTAAACGTAAGTAGTTTTTTTTACTTCTTTTCCTCATTCAAAATGTCTACATATAAATACGTCAATTATGATAAAAAAAAAATTTATTGTTTCAGGGGAAAACTGTTACTTTATGAGTAGGACGATTCCAAGAAGGAGGATCTTTGTTACACTAGCATAAAACTGGTAGACGGCTCAGCTTTAGAATGTCTGGCATCGAGTTCAGGCTTCATATTTTTTTTGTAGCTTCTACTCGTCAAAAGACAACTCTTCGCCAAATTTTAAGTTGCGGAAACGCTTGGTTTGCGAGATAAAAAATAATCAAAGTTCCATATAAAATCCCGATTTTACACTGCCATGACACAATATTTTGCGTTTCGTTAAACGTGTTGAGAAAAACTAAAACGTGATGATTTGTGTTATGTTCAGTTTTTACATAAATACAGTTTTTTTGACTAATTTGTGTACAATAATAGTTACATGATATTTATTCAATGATTTTTTTAATTTATAAGTATTATTTGATGGAAATTTGTTGATTAATAATTATCAAAAATGGTACGATTTTACTAAAACGCGTTAAACAAAACGCAAATAGAATTGGCGGGGTCTGCGGCGGGTGATACGACATGACACTTTGTAGGAACTTTTTAGGTTAGTTCAAAGTAGTTTTAATATAGATAGTACTCGCCAAAAGACGATCCCTTGCCAAGTTTCAAGTTGCGGAAACGCTTGGTTTCCGAGGAAAAAAATGTTAAAAAATCTCATAAGAAAATAATTCTACGATAGCGAGACGCATATTGTGCGTTTCGTTGCACGCGTTAACATAGGCTGACATCATGTTTTATTTTTTAAGTTAAATTTTTACACAACTTTAGGGTTTTTTTTTACAAATCATTTCTGTATTTAATTTTTGTCTTTAGTCAAATTTTTTTTTTTAACTTTGAAAGACACTTTCAGTAAATTTCTGTACTAAAATAATTACAAATAAATTATACGTGTAAAACGAAACGTAATGGATGTGGGGAGAAAGGAATGACGCCGATGGACTGGGCGACATTTTGTTATGTCAGTTGTTATTTGTACTCCCAGTTGAGAGCGTTTATCGTGATCCTGTGATACTTATATACGACTACCATGGTGCTACCGAAGCCCAAGCCCTCGTCATCCGCCATTTCATCGCCTGAAGAGTTGAGAGTAGGACAAGTGGACTCTGAGTCCCTTGATCCGAGCTCCTCTTCAGCGCCGATTCCAATTGTGCAAGTGTTGGACTCTAGTGAGCCGTTTGTTTCGTGTGTGCAAGTGTTGGACTCTAGTGAGCCACTTGTGTCCACAGCCACCACCATGTCTTCAACCGATGTACAGGTCGTTGAGGCTCTGGATTCCACCTACACTGAGTCGCTAACGTGTTCGGTTTCTCCCGTACCTGGCTGCTCTACTTGGGATGGAGTTCTTAACGTAAGTACTTTGTAAAACAACATATTTCCATTATTTTATATAGCATTTGTTGTAATGTGAAGAAAAGTTAAATAGGATGTTGATAAAGTTAAACTCATGCTAATTAGGGTTTACAGTTATGTAAACACTTTATTGTACATAAAAAAGAAACATGTTACAATGAAAATAAAAAAATAAATTACATAATTATGTACAAAGGCGAACTCATACCTTTAAGGATGAATGAAATTAGCCTTGTAGAATTTGACACATACCTAGTCCCAAATTAACTAGACAAAGCTTGTACTACTTGATGGCAACAAACTCATATTTAGTCTCATGCTTCTTTTCAGATCTAATGGTGAAAATAACTTATATCAACTTTTTTTTTTGTTGTAGGTTCCTCAAGGTGTGTCGGAGCTTATGCCTGAATCACTCACCTTTACGGAGCAGTGTGAATCCCCCACCTTTACGGAAGCATCGGAGAGCACCCCTGCACCACCAGGAGCTTCTGGTTCATCAGGCAGGCGTGTGCATCTCTATGCGGAGGAAATAAAAGGACAGTGGAATTTAAGAAAAATCTTTGAAACATTTAATAGTTTGGAATCGACAATTGCATTTGCTGTGGAAAGGCAATTGCTCCCGCGCACAAAAATGTGCAATTATCATAAAAAGCCAATGCTACTGGAGACATCGGGCCAAGGACAGCTGGGAATTTTTCGCTGTCGGAAGGGCAACTGCCGCAGTAAGTCAGTGAGCAGGGCAAAAGATACATGGTTTGAAAATGTGCACCTGTATCTACCGCTGGTATTCGAGTTGATGTATATGTTTACCAGTGGCTACAGTTATGAGCAGGTGCAACGGGAGACTTTGAGGGAAGACGTCGTCTCCACTAGTACAATATCAGACTGGTACAATTATTGTCGTGAGGTAATATGTGTTTATATGTTAGAACATGAGGACGAGCAACCGAAAATTGGTGGCCCTGGAAAAATTGTACAGATAGATGAATCCAAATTCGGAAAGAGAAAATATAATAGAGGAAGGCAAGTGGAGGGTCATTGGGTCCTAGGAATGATTGAAGATGGCAGTGATGATTTGAGAATAGAAGTGTGTCCCGACAATATAAGGTCTGCTGATGTATTGGTGCCACTTATTAAAAAACATGTTCAGGAAGGCTCCACGATACATACAGATTTTTGGAGAGCATATGACTGCCTTCCTGAACATGGATATGTTCATAAGAAAGTGAATCACAGTGATCCAGAGAATCGTTTTGTGGCACTAGATGGGACGCACACTCAGAGAATTGAGAGTCACTGGCGGGGACTTAAAAGGATCTTCCAGAAAGATAATTATAAGGGAAATTTTACAGATTGGCTATTGGAATTTTCGTGGAGGCGTAGAATTAAGTTACAGAAATTAGATCCTTTTGAAGAATTATTGAAATGTATTGTGTATGTTTACAAATAAATGTATAAATGTATGGCTTTATAGTATGGAATCCATACTTCAAAAAAGACATTGAAATGATTGAACGAGTGCAGCGCAAATTCACCAAAATTCCCGCACAGCTAAAGGCACTATCATATGAGGATAGATTAAAAAAGCTAGGCATAACAACACTGCAAAAGAGGCGCGAACGTGGAGACATGATTGAGACTTTTAAAATACTAAATGGCTATTACGACTGTCCAGAACTGACCGACTTGTTCACTCGACATCTAAACACGCGCGCAAGAGGACATAACTTTAAACTAACAACAACAATACATAATACAAATATCGGCAAAAACTTTATTGCGAACCGAATAGTGAATACTTGGAACAAGTTACCCTCCCAAGTTGTGAACTCCAACAGTGTTAATCAGTTCAAAAATAGACTCGACAAACTATCTAAAGTTGTGAATTAGTGTATAGTGCAACTTTGATTTAGACTTATCAGCTCAAGCTGCCTGTCTAAAACGATATAATAATAATAATAATAATGCAAGTCCAGCAAGTACCTAGACTTGGCTCACGAGGTAACCGCCATGTGGGAGGTTGATTCGGCGATCATTGTGCCGATAGTTGTCTCTGCGAACGGTCTCATAGCGAAGAGTCTCGACCAACATCTTGAGAGACTTTCGCTACGAGGTTGTGGTTGGATCAAGGGTCAGATTCAGAAGGCGGTAATCTTGGACACGGCGCGCATAGTCCGAAGGTTCCTCACTCTGCGGCCCTAACCACCGGCAGCCTGGGCCCTGCTCCGTTGCCGGCGGCACCCTAGTTTAGGTTTTTTATAATGCTTTTATTGTTTTCATATGTTTTAGATGTATTTTTATATTTTACTTTTATAAAAATATTGTAAAAACCCTAAACTAAGTAGAAAAATAAATAAAGGAAATAATAATAAATGACATACTTGTTTTATTGAATATTACCTTCTTTTTCTAAATAAGCAAGTGATAAAGACCTGTCGGGACGGAATCAACTCTGTCATGGTTATGTTGGAAGACTAAGGTGGGAGCTGAAGCGAAACGAAGCTCCCACTTTAGTCTTCGAGGTTTTTTTTATATAAGCCCAAAACTTTGCCTAATTGTATAAATATTAAGTTTCTCTCTTCCAGTAGGTACCCATTGGAAGAGAATCTCTTAAAAATTTAGTTGGGGTATAGCAAAGGTATAGAAAGTCCGAATCTAGGGCTCTCGCTGGTTAGGACGCGTGCCGACACAGCGCGCCCTAGAGTGTTTTTATAGAGCCGGAGGCGCGGAGGGAGAGCAGCCCTCGCCCGCCATGACGAAGCGCGGGAACGAGTGAGGCGAGCGGCTGAGGCTGGTCGCCGAAGGCGACCAACAAGCCGAAGCTGCGGAGCCGAGCGAAGTGACCGTGCGCCGTCATGCAAGGGCGGAAGGGCTGCTGTTCCCGCAGCGCCGGAGATACGGAAAGTCACTATTGAGTTGACATTAAAAAATTTACAAGTGCTAGAAATTTGCCAACTTTGAAGTCAATTATCTCGGCCATTTTTGATTTTAGAGAAAAAGTTTTTTCTACAAAACATGCTTATTTTAGCGTTGTCTCAAGGATAACATCATAAAAAATAGGTGTTATAAATGGCGCCCCCTTTGCTTTAGGCGGACCTGGTTATTTTTTTTTTACCCTAAAAACGGAACGGCTCCCAGAGATAGGTAGGTTATGGTTATTTTTTTTACCCTAAAAACGGAACGGCTCCCAGAGATAGGTAGGTTATGGTTATTTTTTTTTTACCCTAAAAACTAAACTGCTCCCAGAGATAGGTAGGTTATGGTTATTTCCCCCCTTTCCCCCCTTTCCCCCAACTTCCCCTTTCCCCCATCTCCTCACCCCCATTCCTCCACCACCCTTCACCTATCTCCCCATTCTCCCATCAACCCCATTCCCCCATATCCCCCTTTCCCTATCACTCTCCCCCATCTCCCTCTTTCCCCCATCTCCCCCATCACCCCCTCCCCCGACTCTCCTATAATCCTATACTCTGACCTAAAATTGCCCTACAATATGCACATTTTCATAAATTATGTCAAAAAGTTGAAAAAAAAAAATCGCATTTTTGACGCATTTCCGCACTTTTTTGATTTCAAAAATACACTGTATACAGCCTCCTCTACCCACAAAAAAAAAATGGCATCATTTGGCCATGCCAGACATTCTAAAGCCCTTCCCTGGTAGACCATGCCTCATTGACACACAGCAACGTCAGTTGTTGGTCGGGAATATGGCTTTAGGCCGACAAGGCACTATGTAGTATGCGGGTTTGTTTGGCACAAGCGCGCTCACGAGTCGTCGTGCCCTTCATAACGAGGGACTCCCTCATCGCAGACACGCCGTTAACCTTTGTTGACAGATGCACATAAAACAGCATGGTTACAGTTTGCTCACACACATCGAGACGACGACTGGACTAATGTCATCTTTACTAACGAAAAGACTTAAATCCAGTCAACAAGGACGCCTGTCTTTGTGGCGTCGAAATAATACGCGATATGACAACGAGCGTGTCTTGCCCGACATGGAATCGTTTCGTACCACAGTGAAAATGTGGGGTTGAATGACTGCAGCCGGTCCGGGAGAACTTGTCAGAAAGAATACCAAGCCGCGCGAATAGTGGACTACGCGGACGTGTTGGAATAGACCCTGATGCTTACAGTTCGAAATGTGTACCCAGAGACTGAATTTCCGTTGGTATTGTTTTTGCAAGATGATTGCCCAATACACCGCTCGCGTAGTGTGAAAGAGTGGTTTAAAAAACACAAAAATGACATCAAGGTCATTCCCTGGCCTGCCAGATCACCGGATTTAAACCCTATAGAAAATTTATGGGATTTTATAGTGCAACGCTGGGATAATCAAAATGAAAGGACCCCGGAAGCGCTGAAAGCACATTGCATGAAAATATGGGATAGTGTTCGTGGTTCAGATTTCTGTCAAAATCTTATTTCATCGATGCCTTCCCGCTTACAAGCAGTTATTGATAACGGAGGAGGCTGTTCTAAATATTAGGGCAATCATAAAACGATACATTTGGTGCTTAATTTCAACGTATTTTATTGATTTGGTAAATCTATGTTACTTTGAGGTGGCCTTTTATCGAAACGCTAGTTAAAGTAGGTAAGTAAGGTCGGTGTCAATAGAAAAGTAAAATAATGTAAACAAACACATTTACCTTCATTGCTTCGCACTTACGCACTTTAAACGTAATCTTTACATTATTTTTTAGTAAAAATGTCCGTTAATTACTTATATTTCAGTGAAAACGGGGTTCTTTAATAATATTCTGTCATGTGTCAAATACTCTTTTTGCTTAGAAATTCAGCCATTGGTTTACTTTATTTTACTCTTCTATTGACACTGAAAGAAATAAAGAAGTAATTAATTCAAATTCTCCTAGAAGGGCTGGTAACCCATGGAGTCTTATTACCATCCCTCCTTCATCGAAGGAGAGGCCATTTCAAAACAATTTTATCTAGTTATTAATTGTATAAATAGTCAGTATGTTAAATTGAATTGATGTATGTATTTATAAATTTAATAAATGGCTTTCTGATTCTGATTCTGATTCTGATTCTGATTGACACTGACCTTAGGTAGTATTAATAAATAAGATAAATAAATAATGCTTAATAATGTGAGACAACAGTAAAAATTCAAACTTATATACTTACCTAACATGTTGACTACCTATATTAATTACTTACTGAAAATTTCTTCTTGCAAATTGCAGTAAAGTTCTGTGGTTTATGTTATCTATAGATGCATAACTTAAGTAGGTATTATAACATATTCGCGGCCTCAGATGGTTTATAAAATAAGATATAGGTAGAGGATCGGATTCTCGGATTGGTGTGTGGCTTTTTATTCATATATACTTATTGGTATATATTGATGCCGATCCTGACTATCCGTAAGTAAGTATCTAATTATAATAAATAAATAAATAAATAAATATTATGGGACAATCTTACACAAATCAACCTAGTCCCACAGTAAGCTCAATAAGGCTTGTGTTGTGGGTACTAGGCGACGATATATATAATAGATAGATATAGATAAATACTTAAATACATAGAAAACATCCATAACTCAGGAACAAATATCCGTGATGAACACACAAATAAATGCCCTGACCAGGATTCGAACCCGGGACCTCCTGCTTCATAGGCAGGCTTACTACCGACTAGGCTAGGAGGCCGTTAAATATTGAATATTTATGTTTCGATTCAAAGTCATATTTTCAATAAATTGTTCTCGAAAGCAAAGTCGTAATAATTGTGTAAGCTATGTTCACTGAATTTCCGTTTGTTTGTTTCAGTTGCTAATAAGTATGAATGGTTACTTTGGATAACAGTCCGATCCTCTATTATGGTAGCTAATAGGTAACCCTTGAGGTAACCTACTGTTTTCATTGTGGTGAAGCTTCAATCCTTTTCCGTTTTCGGAAATGTTACTTAAGCTTAAACCTCAATAAAATGTAAGGTAATTGCCTTGTTTTAGGACTAATAGTTTTGTTTTATTCTAGTTTACGGCCTAATTTATGTAGCTAATTCTGTCAAATGGTTGTTTTACATAACAGTATTTAGTGTACCGTGTCAATTAGCTAACTAAGCTAAGCTAATTCTTTCAACCTAATGTGCATTAAAGTTCAACTCGCTGGAACATTTCATCGAGTGAAACACTATTAAAATAATTATTTATTTCATTAAGATTAAGATTGGTCGTAAGTAAGTAATATATAAATAAAGGAAAAAGAAAAACGTTTTTTTATTTTTTAAATGTTTCTATTCCTTTAACGTTCATCCCTTAATAAACACAATCTAATTAAATGTGGAAGTAAATCTAGAAGGGACCCGTTATGCAGGTTGTCGACAAGGCAATCGTCGTTATTGCCAACCGGCACAACAGGCCTTTACCAATTTCAGCTTCGCATATGCTTTTTCAAGAAAATTACACAAGCATATAGGCATTCAACAGAATCGCCATATTGTGCCAGATTAAATCTCCGGTTAAAAAGGGTAGGTAGCACTACTAAGCTAACTTTAAACTAGGTACTTAATTATAAAAGTTGTGCGACTGGTCGACACTACAAATAATTACAATAAGTTACTACAGATTTCCTCTTAATGATTTATTAATTAATATTATTTGGTCAGTAATATTTACCAATTTTTTTATTTATTTAATGCATTTCGCTAGCACCGCCATCTAGTTTGGTATCTGAACAACCCATACAATCAGAGCGCAAGCGGCCGCATACGAAAGTCCACCTAGTGGTGTCCATGCAATTATGAACGCCATTGTACATTATTTCTTAAAGCTTAAATCATTAGCTACCACGTTACCTATAATAGTGATAGCGCGATGTTAACTACGGGCATTAGCATGTCGAACAGTAGGACGTTTATCTTACATTAATGAGGGCAATAAGAGGTTTCGTAACTGTCTTAAAGACAGAAACAGAAGAGAGATAAGTATAGCAATTTGACTGTTTTTAGGGTTCCGTAGTCAACTAGGAACCCTTATAGTTTCGCTATGTCTACCCGTCCGTCCGTCCGTCCGCGGATAATCTCAGTGACCGTTAGCACTAGAAAGCTGAAATTTGGTACTAATATGTACGAGTATATCAATCACGCCGAAAAAGTGGTAAAATAAAAAGTGGAAGAAAATGTTTTATTAGGGTACCTCCCCTATACCTAAAGTGGAGAGTGATTTTTTTTTCATTGCAACCCTAACGTGTGATATATTGTTGGATAGGTATTTAAAAATGAATAGGGGTTTAGTAAAATCATTTTTTGATAATGTAAATGTTTTCGGAAATAATCGCCCCAGAAGTAAAAAAAAAATAGAGGGGGGGTCTAACTTTTGGACCATAAGTTTTTAAAATATGAAAAAATCTCAAAAGTAGAACTTTATAAAAACATCCTAGGAAAATTATTTTGAACTTGATAGGTTGAATAGTTTTTGAAAAAAAAAATACAAAATAATTTCTGAACTAAGTTTGTAATTTAACCGTATAAGCAGGTGTTTATTGTACCTGTGATTTCTATACAATCACAATGAAATGACGTGCTTTCAAAAACTCTTAAGTGGGGACACTTACTGTGACGGACGGAAAACTACGGAACCCTACACTGAGCGTGGCCCGACACGCTCTTGGCCGGTTTTTTACTACAGTTTTAATGGGATTCACGTTTTTACTCCAAATCAATTTTCTCTTTGTTTACTTAATCATAACACTGAAAATTCATTATTAAAAACAAACATAGAAAGCTTTGTTTCAAGGAACATTGTCAACTTACATTGTGTCCGGAAATTACTTCGCCAAATTATTTTCAGAACTCGAAATTCGGCATGAATTTATATCGTGAAGGTGAGAACAGACGAGGATAATTAAGATTTAATTGCGTTTTCAATCTCAATAAATTTTCACTTATTCCAAGTGAGATCAGGAAAGATTAATGAAACTGGATTTTAAAATAATTTCATAATGCTACCTGTAAGTATTATTCAATACTAAAACGGATCTCCTATTTTTGTGATGCTAAAAGGAATGCCTACTTAGGTATTTATATATTACAATACAATACAATACAAATATTTTTTATTGCACACCTCAATAAAATAGAAAAGTACAGTATACAGATTAACAGTAGAGGCAGTCAACAGGCGGTCTTATCTCTAGAGAGCGATCTCTTCCAGACAACCTTGGGGTAGCGGACATTAATTCACAGTAAAAATACAACAAAAATCGAAATCGCAGTATTAATTTAATTTTAATCGACTGTATTTTTCTCATTATATCACATTGATACTGAACCTGTTGTTTTAACGAATTTTATGAACCACTAGTTTTTTTTTTTTTACATATTCTATCAGTTAACTGAATGGATATTAAGTTTCGTAGCTGTTATTTCTGATGGTAGTTGATCTGATCTGATTGCCTGTTGTGTACATAGGTACACAACAGGCAATAGGCAACAGGCAACAGGCATATAGATGCCTACCCTGAAACCAAGTATATCATTCTGCAATGTGGTTATATATGTTTATTTATACAGTTACATCAAGTTTTAAATAAGCTTATTTTTCGTGTTATGAAATGTTATAAAATATAAAAAAAATATATTATTAGTAATAATCTTTTAATCACATTTTTAGGGATGAGTAAATGAGCATGTGACCCGTTTTTACTCGGTGAGCATCCATGGACTACGGTTCCTGCTTACTATCAGGCGGGCGACAAGCATATTTTCAACTGTCGCACAAAGACTGCTAACATTCATTGTCGGTATCAGATTCGCTTTTTCGAGATAACACTGCGTCGTCTTCGAAAGTCGATTCGAAAGTGCTATGCCTACTTGAATAAACACATTTTTGACTTTGACTGACTTCTTTACCCTTACTAACTTTTGCTACACTCGCTGTATTCGTTTTCTTTTGGAAGCCTTTAATAAACGGTATTTGAATTTGTACTCTGTTTGAAAACATATGAAAAGTGTAATTCAGATTCCAAGTTCTGTTTATTGAATGGCCACAACCACGATTGTGCTAATAATGGTTATTTTGCGTTGCGTAAATACAGCACAATGACACAGACAATTTTGTGGGTAAATTAATCTGCCGTGCAAATCCACGGATATAATTAAATATATGGTAAATTATAAAATATTAAATATTGGTACAGGGTCAATATTATGTATAGGCTCTTTATCGTACAAAATAAAAATGAATCACAACTATTTAAAAATTGGTTACAAATTTTACATATAGATTAAACTGACTGGCAAGATTTTATTACATACATTGCCAGTTAGTTATGTAAGTTACAAGAGCCATTAATATTAGAAGCGCATCAATAAGTTATTGACGGATAAGGTCCTAATTAGGAAACAGCAAAAATAGCGAAGTGGTGCCAAATAGGGAAGAAGTAGGGGAGAAGTTCCTGCATGGGTCACTGACCCCGAGTTTTTTTATACCACGAACCACGACGGAAGAAGCATTGGCGCTTGATGGTAAGCAACTACCGCAGCCTATGTAACTCCAAAAGTGTCACATGCGCGTTACCGACCCTTTAAAATTCTGTACACTCCTTTTTTGAAGAACCCTATACTGTATTAGTTAAATTGTTACACCTTACAAAAACTTGGAAGAAGCTCATTGTTTGATAATATAGTAAGTAATCAAGTAACACTTTATTGTACATGATACAGCAGATAAATACAGTAAAAAAAAAGATGTCAAGTACAAAGGCGAACTTATCACTTTAAGGAATATCTTACAGTTAACCTTTTATTGAATGAGAGTTAAATAGAAATAAGGTAGACAATTACAGCAAGATGTACAACAAGATACAAAAGATATGAACAACATCTATACAAATACATAGTAAAAATTAAAGATAAAATATAAATATTACATCAGAGAGGACCGAAGAAACAACACAAAAGACGAGAAAGAAAAAAAAACAATTATAAGAAGATGAATACCTACGTAATAACAGTTATATACCTATATTGTATTCTACACAATCCTGTTAACTACAAAAAACCGGAAAAGTGCGTGTCGGACCACGCATAATGGAGGGTTCCGTAGCTTCAATGGAATAAGAACCAGACTAATGCCAAAAAGTCGTATCTGATGCCTATGGAAGAAGTTTTTTGGAAATAACTCAAATATGGCTAGCCCTATAATGTTCAAAATAATTTTCTTAGAATGTTTATGATAACGCGTATCTTCTCAAATTTTTTCATATATTTTGGACTTACGATTCAAAAGTTACAGGGGGGCGACGCTATTTTTCCGACTTTCGAAGCGATTATTTCTGAAAATATTGACTTAATCACAAAATGTTCAAAAAACCCTCAATGTTATTTTTAAAGACCTATCGATTGATGTGCAACATGTTGATATTTGGTAATTTTTTTTTTTAAATGTAGTTACATGTATGGAGCGCCCCCTGAATATATTTTTTTCTGAAATTTCACTACATAACTAAATAGCGGCATACAAAACACACCTTATGTCTAAATTTTATTATGATACTTACGTCATATAGTTTCCCAGTAAAATGGCTGTGACATACGGACGGAAGGACGGACGGACAGACAGACGGACATGACGAAACTATAAGGGTTCCGTTTTTGCCATTTTGGCTACGGAACCCTAAAAAAGTGTATAAAACCAGCGAAAGTTTTACATCTGAAATTCTTATATTGAATTAAACAGTACCTGGTGCCGTATTCTAACTTTAAGATACATCAACAATACAATAAAAACACAAGCTATCTCAAACATAACCCCAACACACTACAAATAATTAACCAATATTGAAGTTGTATTAGAGTTGCATTGAAATAATTTTCAAGCAAATTCTGATATTTTTAATTGAGACGTGTAAGCGCTAACACTTTTGCGTAGTATATTCATTGGAGTTGGATTGAAGTTGGATCGCGTCTTAACGTATTTTAGAATATGGCCCCTACACACGTTACAAGATGAAATTCAAACTACATAGGTAAATAAGTACGAGCCTCGATGTAATGGGATTCGTCTGGTACGAAGCAATTTTCAGATTTTGTTTAACAAATATTACCTACACCTTTGATAAATATTGGAAAATGCTCTGAGTAGACGAAAACATATGCATCGGTACATATAAATAACCATATACAGCGTGTGAACTCCCTGTGGGATTCGTCAGCATCTTGCCAATATCGCTGTTCCGGAGAGGAGCCAGGATCTGTCGTAGGTAAGTAAAATTTGTTTGGAACAGAGTGGTTTCTATAAAATAAAAGAAAAACTAGCAAACAATGCAGTGGTGTAGCATTTTACTAGTAAAATTGTACCTATGTGTGGTGATCTTGCGCTCTTCGAAAACGCTTGCTTATCTGTTAAGTCTGTGCAAAAAAGGAAATGACATAAGAAATGTTGTTTCTATTGTTCTGAAAACTAAAAAAACATACGATTTAATTCCATAAAATTCCACCTTAATAATGTTAAATCCCCTCGTTTTTCTGTAAAGCGAAAAGCGCCTTGATTATAAAGTCTAACTTTCCGACAGGAAACAAAACAAAAAGACATCCTTTCAACGCAAAAACAAAACCACAGTGCGGAAGGGGGCACTTTATTAATGAACAAGATATAAAACCTACAATGAATAACCGTACAGCAGGCTACTCAACAATACGTTAGCACCAGTGTTATTAGGAGACCAACCGGCGTAGCGTCTTAAGGGCGTTATATCATGCGATTATCTCAGTGATGAAATAAGAAATTAGCGGCACTTTGAAGAAGGGTATTTTAAAAGTTACGGAAATTGGATTGTTGTTTTGAAAAGTTATCTCAACTGGGACTGGGGCCGCCAAGACTGGAAGAAATTAGTGAGGTATGTCTGTTATTTTACAACGCTCCTAGAATATTTAATGCAATACTGCCTGCATTAATTACATAGCTTATTGTTTTATTCGAGAAAGGAAAATCATGCCCAAAGGAGAAACGAGTTTTCATAAATGTTAAGATGTCTGTTATTTAATAATGCAAAAACTTCTAAAAAGATTTGGATGAAATTTGGTATACCTTAGTCTCCAATCCCAAGGGGATGAAATAGATCAAATAGTACGGAAGTAAATACACGGTTACGGAAAAGGAAAGGGATCAAGTTAAATCTACGCGAACGAAGTCACGTATAGGCATAACTATATATTATGTTTTGTCATAAATTTAGCAAATGTGTATCTAGTGATACATTTGCTCAATTTATGACAAATCTATATCTAATCTTCAACTTAAAAAACAAATAATATTCCTACTGTATCATAATAGGCATGGTGAATTTTTTTCATGTATAGTATCAATCGATTCGTTTTGTTGTGTTAATGAAATGTCTATATGCGGCCAATTGCGTTAAAGCAACACAAAAGTCAGAAATTAGACTTAAAGTTTGAGATTTGCATTTGTTTCTCGAAACGCTCCTAACAAAATGACGTTCAAAAGTGACGTCACGATCATATAGTCGCCCTGTTTAAAGTATGGAAAAATTATGAAATTGCTATTTTTACAGTGAAATGTTGCGTTTATGTATATGGTTACCATACAATTTATTTAACAGTAAAAAATCGAATTGTGTCATTGTTTTTTTTTTAATTTCGTACTTTAAAAAATTGAAAAATTTTGAAATTTTGAAGCATGATATCTTTGAACCATTTCAATAGATTTTTTTTTAATTTTCACTTTATTTGGATATATTGGTAATTCTGCATCCTATCAACTAAATTTTATTGCATAATTCAACATGTGTCATCATCCCTCTTCAAGTCAAAATGGGTCGGTACATCAAAAGATGAATTATGGGGTCGTTGAATAATGTAAACGTAACTAAGTATGAAGGGAAAATATAAAACTGCTGTAGTGATATATTCATTGTTGACCAGTATAACATATTAGCTTTTAACGTTAGGGCCAAGAATATCTCATCGTCATCATTCTTATGCGGTTCATAATTACGGTATAATCGAAGATGCTATATAAGCAATGACAGACAACATTGACATATTCCGATTTTGAATACAATAAACGAAAGCCAAATAGGTCCTCATAACTTATTATTACATGAGCCGTGTATGGAAACAAAATTTTCTTTGAACTTTCGCTGGACTAGAATACCACCCTTTATTCAAAAAACTTTATTAACGAAAACGCTGCAAATGGAAATGCTCCCGGTGCATAAAATCTTTTTAAAAGTATCATAAACAAAAGTGTTTCACGGAATCACCATCAGCCTCCACTGGTCAACAAAAGCACTTAAAGGGATTGACATCAATTCCAACGAGGCTTATCTTTGCGCTATCTTGGTACGCTATGAAATATCGTCAAATATGGTAAGTACATCCTGGCTATGCACATCTTTCAATTTACGTTTTATACAAAAATAAACACATTAATTTTATAGACAAACGTACGGCGAATAAAAAAATATACAATGAGACAGTATACGAAACTTCCGAATGATGTATGAACATCCAAAATATAAACCTAAATCCGAAGTTGGCAGATACCTCGCCTCCGCGGGCATCTAACTAGGAAACTACGCCTCACTGCGGAGAACACGTTCCGATCGGAATAGAAACAACTTCAACAATATCCATAAAGTATCAAACAAACGTGTATTGCTTGTTGGCCTTGTTTGCAGCCTAAACTTGAAAAGGTTCTGAGGCGAAAGCTGTCGGTATCAATATTCTTATTGTGGGATCACGGGTACCGATAGAAATCTTTATTTTTTGATTTTTTGTGGAATTCAGGGCTTTGCATTTTCAATACGTCTCGGCAAGTGCTGTTTGCAAACAATGCCAAATACTAAAATAGCTCTACATGAATAAAGTCAATAAAACCAGGTTGGTTGTTTAGTGTTTGTATATACATTTTATATTATCATATCACCTATACCGCCTTCAAGGAAAATATGACAGGCCCTATTATGCGTCTGAATAAATTGCCTATTTCATTTGTTTAATTTTTAAAGATTGATATACCTACTGCATCTTAATTTAAATAATTTTAAACAAAAAAGAACCGACTTCACTTAGACTCCACTTTTCCAAAAGGAAATGCCCGAGCCAATGTAAAAAATATTATAATCACTATAGGTATATCTTTAATATTTGAAGAGTTCCCTCGATTTCTCCAAGATCATCAGATCTTGGAACTTGTTACAATGGGACCAACTGTGAAGTATACTCTTTCAAACAGAAAAATAATTCTCCAAATCGGTCTAGCCGTCTTCGAATAATCGGTGAATATAAAAAAAAAACTGGCCAAGTGCGAGTCGGACTCGCGCACCGAGGGTTCCGTACAAACCTGTAGGTATATAGGGGTAGTAACTTTAAAATAGTTTTATTATATGATGTAACTAAAAATTTACGGTTTTCGCAATTTTTCCTTTATCTGTGCTATAAGACGTTGCTTCGTACCAAATTTCAAGATTCTGAGTTCACGGGAAGTACCATGTAGGTTTTGATTCCCTTGCGAGCGAAAATTTGCGGTATAAACGGCTGTATCTTTTGTTTGCTTTGGCTTAGAAGTCTGATTTTTTCACAGCTCCAAGGGACAGTAGATCTAAGTATTTGATATAAATTTCAGCTTGATACCTCCACGCGTTCCTGAGAAAAATGGTCTTGACAGACAGACAGACAGACAGACAGACGGACAACAAAGTGATCCTATAAGGGTTCCGTTTATCCCTTTCGAGGTACGGAACCCTAAAAAGAAAAAAAAAACAAACAATAAAGATCCCCACGAATTGAGAACCTCCTCCTTCGAAATCTTGAAGTCGGTTGAAAAGGGGTTTCAACTACAAATGAACATGCGTGTCAACCGCCGGTTCATTTGTATTACGATGTTATATATAAATGCTGCACGTAATGCATAACATAGGTATTTAAGGTATGTCTAAGTATATGTATATGTAGATCTATAGATAACACGCATTGTTTGAATAATTTTGTGTGTTTTTTATAAATTATTGGCATCTTTTCGTAACTGTCATAAATTCGTAACATAATTGAACCGGCGTTTGGAACGCTTGTGAAATTAAACCGTGTACTGACTAAATACTTTAGGTTCCTAGCGTGTGAAAGTCTAAGAGGAAACTAGGTTATTATTTTAAAGCCAGGTCTCCGGGGACACTTTTTTGACCATTTTTTCTCAGGATTCTTAGTCAAGAGGAATCTTTCATAATATAGATTCAGTACAGATACCTAGAAGTGGATAAGCTAGGTCAACATATTTCTAAAGCAAACATTTTAGCACGGTGTCGGCTGACGACATCCATCTATTCTGCTTAGAATATCAATTTTCTGGCGACCGGCTAATCTCGGACAAGGGCTGAGTGCTGAGTGACTAGCGAAGTCACGCAATTTCATTCAATAATTGCAAAATTATTGTAAACTAGCTTTTTCCCGCGGCTTCGCCCGCGTACTATAAGTACTCAAAAAAGGAGGTTAGACTCGTATGTTTGTATGTACCTACGTATGAAGGAATGTATGTTTGTCCGCGATTATCTCGCGTTTGGCTGAACCGATTAAGATGCGGTTTACGGATAAGTATTTGTTACATTCTGGAGGTTTCGGTGGACCACGTTTACCTTATTTTTTTAAACAAATGATTGCTGAATTGTTACGCCGAGTTACTACTACTAAAATATTATGATTAATGCAGATTTCTACTCTTGAATAGAAGCTTTTCAATCGTCTGTTCAGCGGTTAATAATTCGCCATACAAACTACCAACCCCTTTTCTACCCCTCTAGGATTGATTTTCGGGAAAAAACTATCCTAGGTATATTGTTTCCCGGGACTCAAACTATATCCACAACAATTTTTATCTAAATTGGTTCGCGGTTAAAAATTATCCATACAAACTTGCAACCCCCATTTCACCCCCTTAAGGATTGATTTTCGAGATAAAAACTGTCGTATGTCGTTACCTGGAAAACTATCTCGATACCAAGTTTCATCTAAATTCGCCATTCGGTTAATAATTCGCCACATAAACTACCAACCCTTTCTTTCCCCTCTAGGATTGTTTTTTGGGATAAAACGTATCATATATTGTTTCCCGGGACTCGAACTATATCCATACCTTTTATCTAAATCGGTTAAAAATTCTTCATACAAACCTTCAACCCAATCGGGTTCATAATTGCATCGAGGGAGGAAAGTGAAATATTGCAAACAAGAGTAATCGATTCCCACTGGGGCAGAAATACGTCCGCCATTATGTCATTTATTGTCATTGTTATGACAGGTTAGGCAATACACTTAAAAGATACTCCGTGGGTTAGGCAGAGACCCATTCGGCATACAGCCATAATTGTAAAGCATTGCTCTGTTAAAAAAGCAGTGTGTCTGTGTGTGTGTGTGTTGTTATTAAATTGTTTCTAAACATATTTTAATCGACTTTCAATTTATTCAAATTACATATTATTTTTAATCATTAACAAAAATGAAAAGATTAACGTCAGTACTTCAAAGGTAAAACTCATTCACACGCATAGCTTTTTAAATTATATATGTCGTCGAGGACCGCCGAGGGCAGGGCAGTAAGGTGGTTTGGAACTCAAAAAACTGACACTATCAAGATAAACTAGCCTATAGCACATTACGCACGGACGCACGGTAATGAAATAAAACATAAACACTGGTTTAACAATTGGCTACTTTCCAAAAAAAATATATTTAGTCCGTCAGTTAGATTATCAAAAAATATTGGACACGTATTTTTTATTTTGTCAATCAAACAAAAATTGGTAAAGATATAGTCCGTTAAAGTTCCGCATGACGTCACATTTCAGTACAATTTTTAGTACAATGTGACGTCACGCGGAACTTTAACGGGATATATCTTCACAAATTTTTGTTTGATTGTCAAAATAAAAAATACGTGTCCAATATTTTTGGATAATCTAACTGACGGACTAAATATAATTATATTTTTTTACCCAGGAAAGTACCCAATTGTATTGAAATCAAATCTTTTTAAAACCGTATTATGGGAAGGGCAATAAACTACTACTGGTTCGGAAAGGAGCCCAAACTGAGAAGAACCAGCGTAAGAAACACAGCGTATGTGTGCTTGTAGTACGGCACAATAGCTGGAATTTGTCTATGGTCTCAAAAATACAGCTACCATAAACAAATTTCCGTTTTAATAGACAAATTTCAGCTAGTGTGCTGAATTCCGCACTGAATTCCGCTCTAATGTGTGGCGCCCCTTAAGTGAAATATACTTGCAGATGCTTGAAATAACGATATTCCTGTTTAGAAATTAATTCGTTCCTTAAACGTTAAAAATACAGCTAACATAAACAAATTTCCGTTTTAATAGACAAATTTCAGCTAGTGTGCTGAATTCCGCAGTGACTTCCGCTCTAATGTGTGGCGCCCCTTAAGTGAAATATACTTGTAGATGCTTGAAATAACGATATTCCTGTTTAGAAATTAATTCGTTCCTTTATTTTCACCATACAATTTATGTAGCATTTTAATTTTGTATGGATTATACTTTATTTATTATAAGGAACGGTATACACACTTGTCCCCTTAAATAGGCACTTTTAATTTCTGACTCTGGTATCACTGTACCTAACAGGTAAGTTTTAGTGATGGGACAGCACAAAACTAAATGTCGATATTAACATTAGCAGTATGTTATACTTTTTTATTTATAATATAAAATGAAGAAAAGTTAATAGAAATAGAAAAACAAATTGGAAACAGATGCCCATTACAATCAAAATATCAACTGCGAAGGACTCTGGAACATCACGATGTCGCTAGTGACTGATTCATCATTGTTCATTACAGTGAAAAATTCACTGAGGTGGATAGAGGAACGTCTAGTGTAATTGAAAGCACATTGGAACGGTAATCTAAACACGTGGGTTCGAATCCCGTGATGTTCCAGAGTTATTTGCAGTTCAATGTTTCATTGTAATAGTTATTTGTTTCCAATTTGTAGTATTTTCCACTAAATTTAAAAGCAAATACACATCAAAATATTAAATTGATAATATAAAAGTTATTCTAAATCAGCTTGCAAGATTTGTCCTGAACAAATAGACAAACTAACTTACGTAGAATACTAACATTGTAAGTAATATGCTGGTAGAAAAACTTGATATTTAATCACAACTTAACATTATAATTTTATTAATAGCTAAACCTTATACTTGGTAAAGAAACAAAAATATATAACTAACCTACGATCAATGTTTCTCTGCGTCCGTAGGAAACACCTTAGACAACCCTACACGTAATCCCTGGTTGGTGCTAAAAGAGTTACAAACTTGGAAGCTCTACTGTCCTACCTGGACCTCGCAGCACTCACTGGATTTTCTTCATCATCTGCTTTCCCACTACTTTAGGGAAGAAATGCCTATCTATATCCAGTGACATGTAGGCATACGATAAATAAATCTACGATAAAATTGACATTTTCAAGTCAAAGGTACATCATTATCGGTTGTCAATAAGGCGTTACCATAAAAAAATCATTTAGAAATTAACTCTATTAACAACCGACAATGATGCACCTTTGAATTGAAAACGTCACAAATATCGATACCTACTTAAGTATATTATTATCGACGCGTTCCTCGCACTGTGTACGTTTACTTAAAGATGACATTATCACGTTTCACGTCGTTCACGGACAGGTTGTCTGTGTCTGTGTTTATACTTGTGTGAGTATATTTTATGCTAGTTTTTGATAATTTTATCGTGTGCGTGTGTAGCGACGTCAATGGAAAATGCATTAGTGTTAACAGTATTTGTGTGCGTTTCCTCGTCCCCCGCGCCGAAATTGGCAGACTTTTTCTGATAGAAATTTGTGCGCGTCTCGCATCCGGTTGGTTTAATTATCAAAGGTTTTGATGTATTCAGATGTACATGAATACATAATCATAGCGGTCGGTGCGGTTTATTTAAAAAGATACATAATTGTATATTCTTTCAACCGAAATTATTTTGAACATTATCGAATAAGGCATTTTTGAGTCACCTCTAAAAACTCCTTTCACAGGCAGATACGACCTTTTGATATTAGTTTTTTCGATAGTACGTACGGAACCCTCCATTGTGCGTGGTCCGACATGCAATTGGCCGGTTTTTTTTAAACATCTATCGTTAAATTTAAATAATTACTATTATTTACCAGTGCGCTAGTAAACACGTTGAATGGCGCTTAATGAGTTTCGACTCAATCGGTCATTGAGTGACATCCCTAAGAAATTATTTGTCCCAAAAGTTGTAGTGAAAATCACTACATATACCTGTCAACCACCAAACATGGCGCACAAAATTTCTTCTAGATGTCACATCAATGTAATCGGCAGTTTTGTTTTGACCATAATTTACCAAATCCCGTTAAGGGTTTTATTTTTTATTTTTTTAAATAACAAAATGTCAATCTTCGTTAACTAAGAAATTATAGGTATTTCTTGTATTCATTTTCGAGGATATCAGGGGATCTAGTTATTAGCAGCCCTCACAGGCCCATATAGGAAGTTCACCCTCTATGTAATTTCTATGAAACTCATACAAACGGATAGTTTTGATATTTAAACTGCCACGGTCCATGCCGTCCACTCTCCGTGATCTTAGAATACAACCCCGAATTTACACGAAAGACGCTACAGGGGTACGCGCACAATAACCTCGCAAACCCTTTTGCTTATTGTCATTGTGTTGAAGCTTGAGCCGTATACAAACCTCCCCAAAAGCCTTTGGCCGTCACTTACAAAGGCTAAATTAATGCCAATCTATATTCACAGTATCACAACCCGTTTGTGACACTAGATGCAACTGGCATTAAATTATTGGCAATGTTGGCAAAGGAATAGGGGCAGATTTCATTTTTTTTTATCGCACGTTAAGATATAGTTGTTGAGTTTTAGATTTATCGAATCTTTCTAAAGATACGACGCTGTTTGTTTTTGAAAATATAAATCACGATAATGAACGAGTTGTTGAAAGTCATTGCAATTAACCATCTCGGGCCGTATTCCAACTTTAAAAAACGTTTAAACAACTTCAATCTCAACTACTACGCAATTCAACTAGCGCCTAAATGTCTGAATAGAAATATCAGAAGTTGCTTGAAAATTATTCCAATGCAATTCCAATACAACATTAATAGGGGTTGATTATTTGTTGTGTGTTGGAGTCATGTTTGAGATAGTTGTGTTTATTATTGTTTATGTTTAAAATTAAAATACGGCACCTGGTCTCTTGTAGATTAAACATCGAAGATTATCGGCGCATAAACGAAGCATTCGAAGGTAAAACAATCATTTTGCCTCCTAAAGATTGCTTTTTCTTAAAACAATGCCACTTCTCATAGAAACACAATTTGATTTATATGTATAAACACTTAAACGACTCACCTTTCATCTTCTGGCAACTCGATGTAAAGCGGCAATAGGGTGATATTGCGGAGATGCAGCGGATAGTCGCCGGCGAGGTAGGTCTGCGAGATCTCCGCGAGGCTCTTGTTAAAGGCGCGCACGACGGCGGCGGCCGAGGGCGGCGCGGCGATGCCCACGTAGAAAGCGGCGCGCGCGTCCGCCTGCAGCACGCGCAACTCGCCCGACGCCAGCGCGCACGCGCACAACGCCGCCCACACGGCCCAAGCGCCCGCGCGCATTGCGCCCCCCGCCGCCTGCCTCACCGCCGCGCGCGCCCGGACCGCCGCCCGCGCGCCGCCATACCACCCGCCCCACCAACACCATCCACCCTCACACAACTAGTCCCGTATTCAACTGTTCCAACATTTAACACTGGCAGCCGATTTCGAGGCCGAGCGAACTTTGTTACTTATTACCACGATTTTTTCACTGCAATGGACGGCTTTTCATGTTACGTATAGACACGGTGATTCTGCGAATTTTGACCAGTTTTTATCTGTAACAAAAGATAAAAAAATATTTTAATAACAAGTTCGCAATGCATTCTAGTAAAGTATTCCTACATAATTGAAATGATGCTGTATCACAATAAATATTCTTTTATGTTCATATTTCGCTTTACAATATAAAATACACTTTCCAGGGCGATGACATAAAGAGTGCATGATTTGTATTATTAGCGTACCTACATATTTTTTGCAGTTCACTGTATAAATCCTTACGGAAAAATTGCTCATGTTTTCGTTACCAACACTGTAACGTAACGTAATACAAGTCAAAAAATATAAATGAAATTTCTGTTTTATATCAGATGATTAAAAATACCAGCAGGTAAATACTTCCTTTAACAAAGCAGACATAAATACACAAAACCGGTTAATGAGCGAGGTTATATTTTTAGGACTTAAATTACGTCACGGAATATACAAAGTACGGTCATCAAATTATTTTGGCATGACTTAATTGCTAAAACAACAAATATTTCAAGATTATTTTGAACACTTCTCCCGCTTACTGCTATTGCTGAATGTACCTTGTAATCAAAGCACAAACTTAAGTAGGTTATTGCTGAATACGCGTGGCGGGTTGTACAAACCCTTGTCACAACTCAGACACCCGGCTGGAGCTAATTGAAAGTGACTTGTGTGCCTGAACCATCCAACTCGCGTGTATTATTAAATTCAATTCAAGCGCCAACTCCCCGCGGTACTTACTCTTTTCTGTGATTTTTAGTCTTAGTAGTAAAAGTAGTCGTAAAGAAATGTTAGCTCGAGTTCACAAAAGTTTTCCCATCGATCAAGATCATGACTGGTTTGCGGTTTGCAATAAATAAATAAAAAGAACGCCATATACAAAACCTATAATACCCGTAATTGATTGCGTATCACACGGGTAGGTACTTATAGTATTGCCCTTTATTGACTTCCTTAAATAATATCTTTAGTTTTACAATATCACTTTGGTGGCATCCAGGTACCTAATTACCCTGCCTATGGGTAATTAAATGTTTAGCCTAACCTGAACATTTACAAAATAGGTTTTACAAATTCGTTGCAGATTCGGTAACAAAAATGTTGTAATTAAAATACTGGTGATCCGTTTAAGGACAATTGGTATCGTATTGCGATTAAGAAAATGCAGGGAAAAAAATTTTTGGATGCGAAAAAAGTTTTTTGTATGGGACACGTCGTCCCAGCCGGCCAACCCTCCATACAAAATTGTTTTTTTTCCGCGAGTTTTTTTTTTCTTAGTATTATAGTTAGAATACGATACCAATTTTCCCTTAAAAGAATCACCATCATTTTTGTTACACCTTGTATTTTAAAAGTAAATAATTTTAAACAAAAAAGAACTGACTTCACTAAGCATCCACCTTTCCAACACCAAATGCTCGATCTGCTGTAAAAATGACTCAAATCACCATAGGTGTGCCTATAATAGTTGAAGAGTTCCCTCGATTTCTCCAGGATCCCATCATCAGATCCTGACATTGTTACAATGGGACCAACTGTGAAGTATACTCTTTCAAACAAAAAAAGAATTTTCCAAATCGGTCCAGCCGTCTTCGAATAATCGGTAAACATACATAAAAAAAAAAAAAAAAGAATAGCAAAAACAAAGATCCCGACGAATTGATAACCTCCTCCTTCGAAATCTTGAAGTCGGTTGATAAAACCTGTTTGAACAATGTAATCTATATCAGTTCAATAACCGCGGCAAGTCAATTCTTGCATCGATATAATTTCAATAGCGCTCGAAAAGCTGAACTTCCGTGTCCGCGCCGGGCGCAGCTAACAGCTAACTTTGCCGTCAGTTGCAATATAACCGCCAACTTCCTTTTCAATTTGAAAGCTGCTCGTAATTCGAAATCAGCTTTATCTGTTATCATAAAGTTACTTTATAATCAAGCTAAATTTAAGTTCAGTTACGTAAACTGTGATCTGATAACTTTGTTTAACGTACGGAAATTTCACAAAAGCACCTGTATTTTTAACACGTATTTGAGTAGTTTGTAAGTAGAGTTCGCCTAAGTTGAGTCAGCGGAGACAAAAAAATTACACTCATAAACGATAAATTTTACCACTAGGTCTCAAAAGAGCTCTAATAAAAAAAATGTAAGTCTGCACCAGCATTTATTTGTTCTTAGTCTTACATTTTATTAAAATGATCTTACACTTATAAATTTCTAATCTACTTTTCAAGAAACTAACAAGTTTTCCGCTAGCAGCGCACACTGCAAAACCTCATTCTTATGGACAGCAAGCACCGCAAGAGAAAACTTAGTCTAAATTCCTTGGAAACAACAGAAGCGTTAAACTTACCTACATATTGTTGGGTTTTGTTGGATTTATTTGGACTTTAGTTCGTTCATAGCCTCAATGTTGCTGGGTACAATCACGCGTAAAGGAGTCCCAATATCGAATTTCGCATTCATCGGGTTTTTATAAGGTACCTTTTTATTTTAACACATTCTTTTCGTTTGGCATTTTGCATACGACCTCTATTAATAAGAAAAAAGGCTGAGAGGGCGTATTGTAGTTACGCTACATAATAGAATTTGGTGATACGTAATATATAAATCATATCGATAGTATTGAGATCGATTTTATGTGAGAATGATGAATCCAGGACTGGTCAATGAAAGAGACGAAACGGAGTTCCGTTTACAGTATTGTTATACTGATGAAAGAAACTGCACTAAATGATGAAAGAAAACTCTGAAACCATTAACATAATATTTATGAAAAAATTATGAAGTTCAAAACATTTTCTGGTGGTTGAACCTAAAATTTTTAAGCTACCTACGTATTAACCTTATGTTAACTACTTATTAGAATTATGTTTCGTTTATCTTTCGCATATTCAGTATCAGAATCTCGCTATCTAACTCGATTGGTAAATTAATCCAATTCACATTTCCGGCAATTATCCTTAGTTCGCGTATTTACACGTTACGAGTACTAAGTTAGGAATATCTCAAAGTAAGTATACTCGCTGTTAGCGCTAATGGCGTTGGTAGAATATGTGCCTAACTAACTATTAACAATGGGATGCTATCACGTCCAAAAATACAATAATTTATCTTAAGGTACGCCTTAAAGTACACTGTATATTTACTGTGTAAAAAGCTCTCAAATTGTACAGCTGGCATCAGATATATCGGAGCGGCCAAGGTGGTTACAAATATCTGAACATTGCCTCATTATCAAGGGAATAAAGTCCATGTTCAGATATTTTTGAGTACATTGGCCGCTCCTGTATATTGGATGGCGACTGTATGATCATAAGTTTAATGGAGATCGATTTCAGAAAACTATGAAATACAATAATATACCTTAGTTATGGTTATGAGTTACCAAAGTTAACAATGGTCGGAGACGTTGCAGTTACTAAAGATGCTTTCCAGTTAAATAAATCTAATTTGTATTCGTGATTCTGCTACTTGACCAAAACAAAAGATACCGCCTTCATGGGGTTGGTCTTAAATGGCAATAGACAAAATTTGCAATTTCTAATTGCATCCATAATTATGTCTCTAGTATATAGATGGCATAATTATATCTATGAGATATGGATACTCTTTGTAAATGTGTCTTCACTTTCCTCTTACTTTGTGTATGTCTACTTTTCATGCAAAACATCTTACGTCAACTTTATTTTTTTAAATATCGTTAGACTTCTTAAATGCCAGGACAGAATAACAGCGTTGTAAATTGTGGGGTCAACTCGCAATTTCGCAACATTGTACTTAGTCTGAGCCTTTTCTTTATCGCGCACATTGCTGAACACATATCTATCTATCTAAATTTCTATCTCAAACGACACATTCTTATATTATACATATAATACAGCGCGTACGAAGTCACCGGTAAAAGCAAGTATATTATATACTCAATATCATATAAACGGAAAAGCCGTTTGTCCTTTTCAGCAACAATCGCACTTAATAAACTACAACGACTACTCATCCAATTAAATTGCTTTAGAAACTTCCTTTATGCGATGCAAAACAGGACAGAAGTGCCATTAACGTGATCTGATACGCATGCAAATTAACCGTCAGTGCTTTACCGTTTGTTCCAGGGTCGTTAAAATAACCGGGTGCCGGAATCCGGGTAGCCAATAAAACAAAAGCGAGTCTGGCTCTCATTATTCATAAGTACAGTCACCAGCAATAGAATCTTCCTACACGAAGGCCGCAAAAATATGTGACACGCTCTTATGGCCCTACAAATAAGGAAGATACTGTACTAAGTAAGTGCAAGTGACAAGGACGTATAGTAAAGTTCCTATTACTCTCACCATATATTTAATTTACTTAAATATAATACATACGTTATATTGCATTGTAGTGTAAAATTTTCATACAAGGTGACCCGTTTACAATATCCTTGAATATTCGAAGTACAAAAATCATGATTTGTAACGGATCATTTTGATAACCTCCTTCACTTCCTCCTCTTTTGTTCACTTTTCACTAAAATTATATCCAAACATTCGATTCTGACAAGCCAACTCATAAAAACGTTTGGCGAGAAGCTAGGTTAGGTATTTCTTTATACATTTAAGATAAACTTGGCAACCTATTTACAAAAAAACCGGCCAAGTGCCAGTCGGACTCGCGCACCGAGGGTTCCGTACAACGTACGTTCCTGTAGGTATATAGGGGTAGTAACTTTAAAATTATTAAAAATATTTTTATTATATGATGTAACTAAAAATTTACGGTTTTCGCAATTTTTCCTTTATCTGTGCTATAAGGCGTTGCTTCGTACCAAATTTCAAGATTTTGAGTTCACGGGAAGTACCCTGTATGTTTTGATTCCCTTGCGAGTTTCGAAAATTTGCGGAAATTTGCAGAATAAACGGCCGTATCTTTTGATTGCGTTGGCTTAGAAGTCTGATTTTTTCACAGCTCCAAGGGACAGTAGACCTGAGTATTTGATATAATATCAGCTTGATACCTCCACGCGTTCCTGAGAAAAAGGGTCTTGACAGACGGACGGACGGACGGACGGACAACAAAAGTGATCCTATAAGGGTTCCGTTTTTTCCTTTCGAGGTACGGAACCCTAAAAAAGGATGATTTGAATAAGGTAAACAATACTTTAAACAGGTCCAATCCTAAACTACATTAAATACAATTAAAACAAACAAATCGATGATCAGATTCTGTGACCTCTAGAAATCACAACCAATAATTAAATTGCCTAAAACTACTTAACCACGTACAATCGAGTTCATAAAAATATGACCATTCCCAAGGCTTCAAAAATAAATGTATATAGAAAAGTCAGTCAGTCATATACATCTGAACAAATTTGTTCATCAATATTACTTTTCAGTTGCGTAAATATAATTGAGAGGCTTGCTCAGATTAATATGAAGGGTGAGACATATATTTGGGGAATAAATTTGCTCATATTATTATTATTAAAATTATTTATTCATGTAAAACAATTACAGGTTTCGGTAGTTCCAATATTGCGCCAAACTGGAGTGACCAGTTTGTTGGCGCGTCGCGCTCAATCACATACTTAACAATAAAGTAATTGTTTACAATAAATAATATGTGCGAGGCAAATGAATTATATAGTTCAGTAAGTAGTTACACTTTATGTATATGTACTTTTCTATGTACATTTATTTTTGATGCCTTGGGAATACTCATATATTTATGAACTCGACTGTACTACCTATATTTTTAAAGAGATGATCATTAAACAAATCAGGAATTACGTACCGGTCTATCTCTAGAACATTCTTTAAACACGTTAAACTTTGGACGATGAAATAGAGTGCTTTGGTACATTGTAGGTGTCGACTAAAACCGTTTACCGTAACTCAGGAGTATAAAGGCGTCACTGTATTTCATGAAATAAAGTCCCGCCGGAAAACATAACGTCTTTACAGACTATAAGTAAGTATAAGATGGATGTATGTGGGAGTCAACCAAGTCAAAAGAAAAGATCAAAAACCCCGACTGCAGTTGTGACTTATAGTGCACGCGATTTATTTTTTGTCACCATTTTTTTACATGGTCTATCATATTATGTCATTCTAATAATTATAACAAATCTAATGACACCTCACACGTCGTAATCTGTGAAACGATTTAGGCTGTAAGCCCAAATAATTACATATACATACAAACTCTTGAAAAATATCGGCAGTCGGATAAAAATACTCTTTTAACAAATCATTGACCAAGAAGCCGGTTACTTAAGATCAAGATTATACAAGTTATATAAGCAGAAAGCCGTTTTCTTACTCCTGTTAGAAGGGAACTTACGCGCAATTCAAGTAAATTTTCCAAAAACTGAGATACCGAATAATTACAATGTAAACTACCTACTTGCGTTTTGCCAAGAATATCCGATTAATACAGAAATTAATATTCTTAACGTTAGCAAGGTGGATTAGTATAATATACACATTTTATACAAAACTAAGCAGAAAAACAATATTGGAAGATTGTTCTTTGTCCCACGCAAAATGTATTTGACACAAAAGCTACAAGTTTTATTCCCAAGACAGCAAAATAACAAGTTTACGACGTGACGTAAGAGAAATTAAAAGTTTGGAAAGTACGTTAACTACGTTCAAATTTAAACTTTTATGATATATACCAGTTAGGGAACTACCGATTATTACTAGGTAGTCGGCAATAATATACCTACTTTTGTAAGATTCACAAAACATATAAAGCAGGCAATTATAAATTATTTTTCAATGAAGTATGTCTATGAATTAGTTTTGCCAGAAAGATTTTTATTAAACTGGTGTCATACACGAATGAAAGGAATATTTTTTTTTAATATACCCTTAAATTTTTCATCCACGTATCTAGACGTAAGGCCTGCTGATCCAGTAACTTTATACAGTCATCGTGTGCGTCACTTCCGGTAGATCTGATTTTTGCAGACTTGTTTGTGATGTTGGCCCAATAAATAAACCACGTTTGTGACCTCGAGCACCGAACGCAACTTTGTCAAAATACGACTAATCAGTTTTTTTTTTAGATTTTGGCGGTTATAACCCTTAAAGACTAGCTTTTGACAGTACCTTTTCAAGACATTTTTAAAGTAAACTAAATTTGCCACAATTCATTTTCAAGACAAGTTTGTGATGTTGGCCCAATAAATAAACCACGTTTGTGACCTCGAGCGCCGAACGCAACATTGTCAAAATACGACTAATCAGTTTTTTTTTCAGAATTTGGCGGTTATAACCCTTAAAGACTAGTTTTTGACAATACGTTTTCAAGACATTTTTAAAGTAAACTAAAGTTGCTACAATATAAGACTAGAATTGTCTCTGTAGACGCAATAGTTTCCAAGATAAAGCTTTTCAAAATAGAACCGTTTTTCCCAGAAGAGAAGGGGAAGGGTAAAGGGTAAACTGTTCTGGGAAAAACGATTCTATTTTGAAAAGCTTTATCTCGGAAACTATTGGGTCTACAGAGACAATTCTAGTCTCATATTGTAGCAAAATTAGTCTTCTTTAAAAATGTCTTGAGAAGGTACTATCAAAAACGCACCTGTAGGGTCATAGTCGCCAAAGTCTGAAAAACAAGATTTTTTGATTTTTGAAAAAGTTGCATTCGGCGCTCGAGGTCACAAACTTGGATTATTCATTGGGCCAACATTATAAACAAGTCTGTAAAAAATCAGATCTACCGGATTTGACGCATGCACAGTACCCCGTACTTTCAGGCGACAAGGTTCCTGGATTATACTGTCATCGCATGCAGTTTGGTAGGAACGTTAATTAAACTTCATACAATTTTAATGATATGATTATGCAAACCACCTCAAAGTGTAATCGTGTGTATGTTCATGCTTACAATGCTTAGACAATCCCGAATGATTATGTTACATGTAGTTCAAAGACCATATGTACTAAAACGACAATATCTTTACACTTAAAAAGTTACAATAAACGCACTGGCAACCTATAACGGGTTTAAAAAGGGGTTGAAAGTTTTTATAGGGATAACAATTTTTTTTGTGACAGACTTGAAATTTCGTTTGTATGCTACTAAGTTTAAAGCAAAAAAACTAATTTCAGCGTTTTTCAAAATTCCACCCCAGAGGAGTTGAAACGGGGTTGAAAAGTTTGAACGAAAGGGAATACTTTACTACTGAAGCTAGAAAGTTGTAATTTGCAGGATGGGTTATATTTACAATCTGCGATTTTGAAAAATTCTACCCCTCAGGGGGTAAAATGGGGGTTAAAATATTGTATCGGTGGGGTTTAAAATTTGGAGTTACGAGTTTTGAAACATCGTACGTTTACTCATAATTTACAAAAAATAAACGCAATTTCAGCATTTTTCAAAATTCAACCTAGAACGGGGTTAGCCCCGGGGGTTGAAAGGGGTTGAAAGTTTGTATATTGATTTACTATTTTTTTGGTTTGAAATTTACAGTTACGCAAATAATAGGGTACATTTACGTTATTATTTGCATATTAACATTTATTTGTAACTGAAACTATGTCTACGTTACCCGTTTTTTCGCCAAAATAGCTATAAGTATAAATAGATTAAGAATATGGTTCGGGGATTAACAAAAGTTAGTTAAGAAGATACAATTGGACATGAAACTGTATGAGGAACCGTATTATACGCGGACGAAGTCGCGGGCGGAAAGCTAGTTATATTATATTTGCATGCTTGCTAACTTATCTTTATTATAATATGCTATTCAGTTCCTTAATTATTAAATCGATCGTTACCGTTGTCGACAAACTTAAAGCACTGCCTACAACTCCATACATTTGGCTCCTCTACAGCAAGCCTCTATGGCAAGAATATACAAACGACCATTGTCCGTCCAGGTAATACATGCTCCTTGATACAGAGGTAATCAGTGCAATAAGCAGTTGTCCGTGTAAGTCCCAAGTAACACAGGAAGCATTATAATTAAATCTAGATGATTTAATAATATTTCTCGTTTGTTGCAACATTCCATGGAAAAAAATTAATTAATAATAATCCACATGTTATTCCGTAATGTTCATATGAAGTCTAATATTGTTTCTTTATGGATTTGAGGTTTAGTTTTGTTAATAAATAAATAAAGATACGCTAGGCAAATATAATTTCAGTTTATTCGATAGTCGATAAAATTCAACGTTCCAACTCTATTGACGTTTGATTTTTGCCATGAGAAATTCCGCCCTCTGATTATAACCTATGAATATTAACTTATTTCGAACTTAATGACCGTATAAACTCTTATATACGTTCACCGAGCAACTTGTCGCATTATATGATGCTTTGAGCTGTATAACGGTTGTATAATGGCATATCTAAATGCTTTAGTGCCGCAAATCACAGCGCAACTGTACAGCTTTCAGCTGTTTAAAAGCACTTAAGTACTTTAGGTTCCACAATATCATTATTTAATGCTTTAAGCTGTGGAACGGTTGTATAATGGCATATGTAAATGCTTTTTAAAGCCTTTAGATTTAGTGCAGCGAACCAAAATGTAACTGTACAGCTGAATGCTGTACAGTTGCGGTTTGGTTTGCAACACTAATGCTTCGGTGTGGTTTAGTGCCTTAGGTTCTACAATAGCATAAATAAATGCTTAATGATGTTTATGAGCATGAATATTAGCCATTATAATGCCACATAAATCCGGTATACAGCTTTCAGCTGTTTTTAGTGCTTTAGGTTCTACAATAGCATTATATGATGCTTTACGCTGTATAACGGTTGTATAATGGCATATGTAAATGCTTTTCTTTAGCCATTAGTTTTAGTGCAGCGAAACAAAATGCAACTGTACAGCATTCAGCTGTACAGTTGCGTTTTGGTTTGCTACACTAATGCTTCGGTGTGGTATAGTGCCTTAGGTTCTACAATAGCATAAATAAATGCTTAATGCTGTTTAAGAGCATGAATATTGGCCATTATAATGCCACGTAAATTCGCTATACAGCTTTCAGCTATTTTTAATGCCTTAGGGTGTACAATAGCACTTATAAGTAGGTAATACATTCCTAATGCTGTATAATAGCTATAATATAAACCATTATAAAGCCAAGTAATTCATTATAAGGGGCTGTTCATAAATTACGTCATTTCAAATGGGGGGGGGGGGGTCTGGACATCGGATGATGGTAGCATGAAATAGGAGGGGGGGGGGGGCGGTCATTCCGAAGATCACATCAGCTCTCGCATCTTTAAAAAGTGCTTCAATGTGTAAAGAAAGGAATGACATTCGTGTTTCTATAAACTTTTAATGCTATAAAATATTATCTACTAAATAGTTTTTTATTTTACAATTAAGCTAAAAACGCATTTTTTTAAATGACGTCACTTTATTTGTCAGGGGGAGGGTTGGATGATTTTAGGGGGGGAGGGTAAAAATAATCAAAAATTGATGACGTAATTTATGAACAGCCTCTATACCGCTTTTAGCTGTTTTAGTGCCTTAGGGTCTACAATAGCAATTTTAAGTAGTATATAGTGCTTAATGTTATTTAATAGCATAATTATTCACGTGTAATGCTGTAGGCATTAATAAACTTTTTTTAAGGGTCACTGAGCTGCTATTGGACTAAGAGCTAGCCACGTCAGATATGACACAATAATGAGAGCAACAAAACCCGTCTAGTGAGATTGCTATACTATTTTATTGCTAGATCCTGGCATATGGCAGCTTTAAATGGGTGGAGGTCACAGTGACAGACTAGCAAAATGTTTTAATTGGAAAATAGTAATACCAAACTAGGTAAAAACTGTCGAAGTTTTCTCAGTTATAAAGGATAGGGACTATATTTTAAGGGGCTCCCTGGCGCCAACGACCTTAGATCTGATTCCCTTAGTTTTCTAATGATTTATATAGCTTATCATATTATCAGTAATGGTTTTAAACAATATAGTATCCTATATTTACTTCAATATTCATTGTCTTCGAGATATTTTACATCAAAGTCGAACCGGTTTAGACTAAAAAAGTGGTTTTATGGTCATAAATTTTGTGTTAATTAGTTAAAAATTAAAATCTCTCTACAGTTTTTAGAGACATCAAAGAGGAACCCTAATATATAGATTACGTATATGTAAGATTCTTGACACCATTCGAATTTCGATAAAAGTGTTTTTTTTTAGACCATATTTTAAAAATATCATAAAAAAATAACGGCTCATTTATTTCAAGATTCGGCTCTACAGAATAGATATAAAAGATTCAAGAACCGATAGTCGTTTGCCTTATAATTCTATCTGTAGTGAATATTTATTTTATTTTTTATTTATTTTATTTTATTTATTTTAGGGATAACAAACAACCATATAATACATTTTACAGTTGGTGTTACATATAAGTATTGTTTTATGTACAGTCAACAGCATTATCCACAAGTTACTTAAACAGATAGATTGATGAAGAGAGGACGGGTTTACAATTTTGTTTTGCTTAAATAGTAATAGTTATAATGTCGGTAGATCTCTGGCTAAGCTGCGAAACATTAATATTTCAGTTGATTTATACAATTTGGAGTCTATTCACAAATTGAATTAGTTTGAAATATCGACTCAAAACTGGTCAAAAATCGATAAAAAACGTTAGACCAAAAAATATTGTGTATTATTACGGAAACAAAAACAGTAGGCGACAAACTATGAACTATATTATACATCGTTTGGCACTACTTTCCCCCAACATAAACTGTTGTATAATTTCTCTTAATATTGTATAGTATAATTTGTATAGTTTCTCATAATATTGCATCAAACCCAGATCTCTAGGATTTGTTTTCTTGAAATGGTTTGCATTCTTTGAGCTCCACCACTTTAAAGCTGCCAGATGTCCAGATCTAGAAATAAGCATAGTATACCAAACTGACTAGAGGGGTTTGGTTGCTCTCATTATTGTGTCATATCTGACGTGCTAGCTCTCCGTCCATATAGACCAACGCCATTTTGTAAATAATTTATAACCTAAAAATAAAATCATGGGGACCTATTTATACAAGAAAAATACCTATATAATAATGAAATAACTTAATTTAAGACTGCTCAACCAACTCTATTATGTTAATGCAAAACTCATTATATACGAGGATTACACAATTGTTTTGTTTATTTGACGCATATCTTTTTATAATATTTTATAGCAAAACCACAATAAATCAAAGGCGCGTGAAAATTTTCAATGAAACTTATATACACATTTACAGTAATCTACATGGCGCAGTAATATTTGAAGGATATAATAACGTAAAAGAGTCAAAAACTTTTATAAATTTTGTTACGATGCAAATAAATATGACGTGTCACTCATTCAGTTTTTTGTACCGTCTTCGTCCATTTTATATTGTGAGACAAAGTAGTTAAATCACAACGTTCATTGTATTATAACATTTGTTCCTTCGTTATTAGAGACGTTTTTGCATTGACGTAAGGTTTATTTTACTGTGTAGTAAGAGTAGAGAGTTGTATAAGAGTGTTCTTATGCTAGTATAATGCTTTTGTATTGCGATTGGCAACTTAATCGAGAGTACTAATGCTTCTTTACTGCGATTAGCAAGTTTTTTGGCCGTATTAATGCTTCCTTAATGCGGTTGGCAACTTAATAGAGCGTACTAATGCTTCTTTAATGCGATTGGCACTTTCCATGACAACGATAATGCTAATAGCGCAGACATAATGCGCCTGTAATGCTATTAAATAACCTATATAGGATCTCAAGCTGGGTAATTTGTGCCCATTTAAGAGCTATATCAGCACTATAAACGTTCATAATGCTACTTTAAAACGAACTCAAAATGCTAAAAGCATACAGATATGCTGTAAGACGGCCGTTATACTGCTTTGATGTGTTACTTGGGGTACCCTGTTGCTTGTCACTATCCTTCACTATATTGGATTCACATTTGGAATACCATGCAGTGCTGGAAGGAAAAATGTTATAAGTACTTAATTGCGGAAATAATTTTGCAATTAAATAATATGTTGTCATACTTACGTATGTACCTACATAGAATAGTTTTATACCTATCTAGTACCTAAATAACTACTTACACTCAACATTTTGTATTAGGATATAATTTCTAAATACATGTCATTTAAAACAAAACGGTGTATAGGTAAAATTTCTTTTGGATTTTTATTTGATGTCGACCCCAAAGTATCACATTGAAAAATTGAATTAGAAACATAATTTGCCTCGCAGACAAAAAAAATCAAACGTGCCAATTACGTCTAAGTACTGAATCTCCCAGTCTCAGGGGCAAAGACGCGTAGTTATATAAAGTAAATTGTTGGTCTTAGAGAGAATTTCAGCGTCCCAGCCGGGCAGTCCCGAGAGAGCTACCTAACAGCGCGACGGCCTACGGCAAATGACAAGCTGCTAAAGCCTCCCATTATATTTGCCGTTACGAACTGAGTTGTGGGGAATTGTTTTAGTTTATTTCGGAGAAACTGGGAATGATTGAGTGTAATTAAATTGAAATAACGTTACCCTTGTCAGTCAAATTTTAGACATGTTTAATAAACAGTCAGAACGCGCATGACGTTGAGAATCGGCTAGACATGACTTTATTTTTAAGGCAACAAGAATCGCAAGAATGTGTTGAGTTCAGATATTTGGCTTGTTCATAATAAGTCGCGAAGTTTCGTGAGTGATGTCCATAATAAAAATAAAGTCAAAGCAGAAAGTGTATTTGATAAAAATATTAATTATTGTGTCATAGAAAGCTGAGATATAATATTATGTTAGTACAATATATTATTTTTCTACTCGTCGACTATAATGCTCGAATTGAAACTTTGTAAACCGAATTACTAGAGCATACTTTTCGATGGAGCTTTTATTGCCGCTTTAGCATTGTCCTTTATGCTGAAATGGATTTTCATGCAACATATACAACGTTGAGGAGGAGGACCGTATTCCTCCCCGACCGCCGGTACGATCCACTGGGAGATCGAAGTCTCAAAATTGTATAGAGGGAGCAGGTTGTGTAAGGCATTCGTCGAACTTAATTCTTACCGGCTTGCCTATTTTGAGCACTAGTAGAAAAAGTTGTATAAAATACTATTAATGGCGATGTCGTTCTGAAACTCAGGCATAAATTTATTACGCAGCAATCGTTGTGAGTTGCCAATATTTTTCTAATTTCCAGAAATTTTTGGTTATTTCTATTCAGAAACATAATTAAGTACAGTCACCGGCAAAATATGTGACACGCTCTTACCTGTAGGGCCATAAGCGCGTGTCACATATTTTTGCGGGCTTCATGTAGGAAGATACTATTTAATGCCGGTGACTACTATTGAACTGAGATACAGAAAGTGTCTCGCGCGGTTATATACATGGGCAGTTATATGGAAGTTGCGTAATGGCGATATTACACTTTGTTTTAAATTTATCTATATATATATAACTCAAAGGTGACTGACTGACATAGTGATCTATCAACGCACAGTCCAAACCGCTGGTTCTACAGATGCCAAATTTGGCACGTAGGTTCCTTATAAGCCCTAGGGGTGCGCTAAGAAAGGATTTTTCAAAATTCATCCCCTAGGGGGGTGAAATGAGGGTCCAAAGTTTGTATGGGGAAACAAGATTAGTTAGTCTATTTTATTCGAAACTTCACAGAAGTATTCCTAACAATAAATGAGTAAATACGTGTTGCAGGTTTTTTGAGAATTCAACCCCTAAAAGGTGGAAATGTGGTCAAAAAGTCTGAAAATCAACATGGGTATTGTTTCTATGGTTTATCGGGTCGTTGATTACGAAAACAACAACGATTTTAAAATCCGACGTGGCGGACGTGAAATACTATCTCCCCTGTTAGGGTACAATGGGGTTGAAATGTCTAAATATCCATATGGGTGTCGTTTTTGTGATTTTTTGGGACGTTAGTACGTCACAAAGCGTATTAAGAAAATGGCATCGATTTTGAAATTTAATATTGTGGACATAAAAATTCTTGAAAGTATTTGTGCCAAATTGCAATCTTCTTTTAAATATATAAAAGAAGAAACTGACTGACACATCAACGCACAGCCCGAACCGCTGGTTCTAGAGATTCCAAATGTGGTACGTAGGCTCCTTATAAGGCATAAGGATGCACTAAGAAATTATTTTTAAAAATTTACCTCCTAAGGGGGGAAATGGGGTTCAAAGTTTGTATGGGAAACGAGATTAGTTCAACTATCTTATTCGAAACTTTACAGGAGTATTCATAACGATAAATGAGAAAACAAATGTTTCAGCTTTTTTTGAGAATTTAACCCATAGGGGGGAAATGTGGTGACAAAATTTAAATATCAACATGGGTATTGTTTCTATGGTTTATCGGGTCGCTGATTACGAAATCAACACTTACGGGGGTGAAATGGGGGTTGATGGGTTGAACCAATTTAGATGAAACTTGGTAGAGATAGTTTGTGTACCGGGAAACGACATGGGACAGTTTTTATCTCGAAAATCGATCTTTAAGGGGGTGAAATGGGGGTTGGAGGTTTGTATGGAGATTTTTTTACCGCGAACCGATTTAGATAATTTTGTTGTGGATATAGTTCGAGTCCCAGGAAACAATATAGAATATTTTTTAAGCCGAAAATCAATCTTAGAGGGGTAGAAACCATGTTGGTAGTTTGTATGGCGAATTATTAACCGCTGAACAGACGATTGAAATGAAACTTGGTACATATTATATAGATTGAGTCGCGGTAAACAATATAGGATAGTTTTTATCTCGAAAATCAACCCTCTAGGGGGTGAAACGGGGGTTGAAAGTTTGTATGGGAAATTAATAAATAATAACCGTTGAACCTATTTAGATGATTTGGTATGGAGACATTTTGCGTTCTGGGGAAGGATATATAATAGTTGTTATCCCAGAAGTCATTCCTTAAGCGGGTAAAAAGGAGGGTGGATTACTAATTCCACGCAAATGAAGTGGCGGGGAAAAGCTTCTATTCAAGAGTAGAAATCTGTATTAATCATAATATCTCAGTAGTAAGTCGTTGATGGCGTAACAATTAAACAATTATTGCAATAATTTCTTTAAAATAAAAAATGAGGGAACCGCCGTCTTCAAAACGTGGTATACCGAAACCTCCAGAATGTAACGAATACTTTTCCGAAAACCGCTTCTAAATCAGTTCAGCGAAACGCAAGATGATCGCGGACAAACATACATTCCTACATACAAACATACGAGTCTAACTGAGAACCTCCTTTTTTAGTACTTTTAGTAAGCGGGCGAAGCTGCGGGAAAAAGCTAGTAATGTTATATAATTTAAATTTATAACATCAGTACGACCACGATAAAATAAAATACTAATTTTAAGCTAAGACTGTGTCCTAGTATAAAACAATTCTGTTCACGATTCGGAACATAGGTTAGTTTGTCAATTAGCATTTTCTCCAGTCGCATAAATACGATAAATGTAAGGATATAGTCGAGGCTATAAACAATAAATATATTTATATACTTAAATACAATGAAAATTATGTACTTAAACATAGCGCACTTAATGCCTAAAGGCATTCACTACTAGTCAACCACGGAGCTTCACATAGAAAGATTAGAGGTAATATGATGCAGAGGGATAAGTAGGAGTAATGTATGTAATTTTGTGATGTAATTAGTAAATTAAATAACGAAAATTGACTTTAAAATAAATGATAATACACTCGTAAAATAAAAACATCATGAAAACTTAACCCCTAAAATGATACCACAAAACACTTTTCCAGTATAAATTGCCAATTTTCGTTAGGTACATAATTCCTCAAAGTCCATTATGACTCTGTTTCAAACAATTGCCTTGCAATCATTATCATTAATCTTTCACAAACAGGAAAAGCTTCGATGGAAAAGTTTTGATAGAATGTCGTGTACGTCGCGTATTAAATTTAAACTGGGGGGAAAATTGGACAATTTATTAAATGTGCTTCTAATTAAATGTTTGTACCTATCATGTTATTTTTTTATGAATACGGAAACTTTCCATTAAATATGCAATTTGCCAAATAATATGCAATTTGTCTCGTTCTAAATTCGAATACGTCAGGACGTCGATATAAGACCGGGAGAAGTTGGTTGTTCAGATACACTTATTTTTGAAAAAAAAAAGTTTTAGAATATTAGTTTATACATAAAATACCCAAAATTGGTAGGTATCTGGGAAATATAAAAAAAATATTGAAAAATTCAAAGTGAATTTCACTACTTATAAGAATACTAGGAACTTAATTTATTTTTAAATAAGACGTCTAGATTACTTACATAATATGTATAAGTTACATAAAAATTGCTTCAGTAGTTGAGATAAAAAAAATTTAAAACCATTTTTCTTTTTGGGGTTCCGTACCTCGAAACGAAAAAACGGAAGTTATACGGGATAGTTGAAGTTAAAGTTAGTTTTTCTGTAGTAAGTGCCTAAAAATGTAAATATTTAAAAACTGCATTAATAAGCTTTCCTATGATATTTTTAGGGTTCCGTACCTCGAAAGGAAAAATCGGAACCTTTATAGTCCGTCCGTCCGTCCGTCCTTCCGTCTGTCAAGACCCCTTTTCTCAGGAACGCGTGGAGGTATCAAGCTGAAATTAATATAAATACTCAGGTCTACTGTCCCTTGGAGCTGTGAAATAATTAAACTTCTAAGCCAACACAATCGAAAGATGCAGCCGTTTATGCCGCAAATATCCGCAAATTTTCGAAACTCGCAAGGGAATCAAAACCTACAGCGTACTTCCCGTGAACTCAGAATCTTGAAATTTGGTACGAAGCAACTCTTATAGCACAGATAAAGGAAAAATTGCGAACACCGTAAATTTTTAGTTACATCATATAATAAAAATATGTTTAATAATTTTAAAGTTAGGTATTTCCTACCCCTTTCCTCATAAACGCGTAGAGGTATAAAACTGAAATTCATATCAAATACTCAGGTCTATAATACCTTTATGTAACGGTTTTTACGGAACCCTCGGTGCGCGAGTCCGACTTGCACATGGCTGATTTATTTATTTTTTCTCAAGAACCTGCAGCATTTTAGGTTTAATATTTAGTAAAATAACATCTTACATCTGGGTTAATAAATTGGTAAATCGGCAATCAATTTGGCTTCTGGGGCCGATGCCCCATACAAACACGGCTAAACCCTTTGAAACTCATAACTTAACAATACTTGAGCATGTAATGTTAAAATTACGTTACTGCTACAGATAAAAAACTTATCATAATAAAATATGAATCAGAATATGTCTCTATATTTTAAAAATAAATTACAACTCTTTAAAAAACTAAAACTCTATATTAAACTTAAAACTATCTCGAAACTAAATACTATTATAGAAAGAAAACCCCGTCTAATAGGTCGCCTTGCGGCATGGTCCCCATCACACTGGCGGCGTTACCTCTCTGAACTGCGATAGAAATTCGTTGCGAGAGGTAACTGCCAGCACGACGGTCTCCCGAGGTGTCAATCAACTTCGGCGACAGGGCCCCCATAAACTTCTTCATGTCGGCTGACCAGGGGCCCAAAGTTTCTATCGCAAGCGCCGCAAACTCATAGTCTTTAAGTAAAGACGAGTATTTGCGGCGCTTGAGAAACTGAGCCTGATCAGCCGCAGCGCCGGCCTGCGAGCGGGTTGCCTGGATATGAGACTGGGCGAACGTATCGACACAAGTAGCGTCCCATATCAAGGCTCTACCTAGCCTCCACGGCACCAACGTAGCTCCGTCGGGGCGCTTGCCGTCATCTCTTGCCAAACCAGTAGGCTCTAGGATGGCTGGTATTGAGGCAGTGGCAAGCGAGCGACGGATCAAATCGTTGATAGTGCCGTGACGGTATAGCCGGCCAGCGCTTTTGATGCATGAAAGACCGTGTCGCCCAAGCTGATCGACGCTCTTTCCACAGATGCAGGTGTGGGGGACGCAAATTCTGGACCCAAGCCTCAAGCATATTGCTATCCTTAAACAGCTTGGATCCAGAACGGTGCCTATTTGACGTGATGGGAGTGCATGCAGCCAGTGACCTGCTTCTGGAACTGATACCGCCAGAAGGCGGGCACGTTCCGAGTCGTCCTGACTATTATCGATGAGTGATGCGTGAACTGTCTTGAGGCGAGGGGCATCCCACGCTTTTTGAACATGTCGGGTGGCCGGGATATCCGATCCAGGGCACGAGCCGCACCACGCTTCCCTCGCCTCCCTTAGAGTCGCCACCTCATCGTCGACTATCTGAGTATGGTTTAGAATGATGCCGACAAGAGATAGCGAGCAATAAGCAGAGGACAGGAAAGCAGGCAGGGCTACGCTAGCCGAGGTTCGAATACCCAGCCCCCCGAACCTTATAGGGAGAACCGCTTGGGACCAGGTTCTGAAGTCAAAATTAATATTTAGAATTTTTGACAGTGTTGTCTGAAGGGAGGTATCAATGGATGACAAAATGGTCGAAAATTTCCAAATTGGGCAGCTCCGTAATAGATACATAAATTTAGGAGTAAATAGACAAAAACGTATAATAAAAAGGGCCATATGAGGATTGATTTGATAAAGAAGGTCGGATGTATTGTTGAATAAGTTTAATTTACAGTTGATCACAGGGTTAATAGATTCTTCGAAAATGGGTGAGCCTAAAAGAGTGAGGGATGAATTTGAAAGTACAGAAACGTCGGCCAGTATGGTGTTAAAATTTGTAAGTATATCAGTTTTTTTATCTTGTGAAATGTGATTTGGAATAAAAATTTCACATTTTGAAAAGTTTAAAAGAAGGCCGATTTCCGAAAATTTTTGGATGACTGTCTGCAAATCCTGCAAAACAGTAGATGCATCACCTCCCAGTGAACCATCGTCTAAATACCATAAATTAAATTTTGAATTTAGAGACGAGATTATTGGCTGAATTGCTAAACTAAAAATTGCCGGACCAAGCGGATCTCCCTGTTGGCAGCCCACGCACGACGAAATGATTTTATCCCGAAAAACTAATTTTGATGGCGCTCCGTAGCACTGCCATAAGTAGCTGTAGAGATCCGGCAGCTCTTTTTTGGCCTCGGCTAACAGAGCGCCGCGATCCACCGAATTGAATGCGTTTTTTACATCGATCTTTACAAAAACTTCATAGTCTGGACGACTCAGGAAGGTGCGCGCAGCATGTACTGCGGCCTCACAGCCGCCTTTGACACCAAACCCCAACTGTCGGGGCTTGAAACCTTTAGAAAGCCTCTCGCTGAATTGACGGCAACAGAGTTTAGACGCAAGGCGTCTAAGAGTGCAGCCCACGGCAATTGGACGAATTCCACCGTCTTTCTTTGCTAAAGCAATGAGATTGGCGCCGTACAGGACCGGAACAATCTCAGCGTTCACTTGTCCTGACAGCATTAAGTTAATCAAGCTTGTCAGTTGCTTTAGCAAAGTAGCCTTCTGCTCACCTAAAGACGTGGAGGTGAGGTCCTTAAGATGCTGGGGAGAGAGTCCGTCCAGCCCACCAGCGGACCCGTTGGGGAAGGATGTTATGGCTAGCTGGACTGCATCCTCGGACACCACAACTCTAGGTTCATCAGGAGTGGGGGGATCTGGTAATACAGAGGAGGCTGAAGGAACAGGGTGTTTTTCTCTCAAATTGGCGTGGGTCTCAGCGGAGTATGCAGCAAGATCGTCACGGGAAAATAAAAGCCTGGCAGCACCACTAACATCCCCTTCGGAAAGCTTACTTTCTATTGTTCTTATTTTAGAATTTAAAGTATTTTTTGGCTTATTTTTAATGGTATGTTGATGATTTCGAGGAAAGATTGATAAATTATGTGCTTGAAGCGTATTTTGTTTAATTTGTGACGTAAGCGAGGCTTTATTAGATTTGTCTGCGTGTAAGACTTTGTAGGGGAATGTGAGTAAGCTCTCCCATGCTTGAGGGGTATTTTCCATGACGACCCTTGACACGCACTCCGAGAGGCAGGAAGCGACAGATGTGCGCGCACCGCGAGGTATTCTTTTTATAATATGATGATTTGCCTTTAACAGCCCTAGCCTTTCTGCAAGTGTTGCTGTAGGGCTCGCGGGAGCTGCTGTATCGTCCACGACAGATGGTAATGGCTGGGAAGCGCTGGGCGGTGGGGGGTCAATAACCATACGAACGCCATGGCGGCGAGCGGTATGGATAGCGAGTCCCCTCTGTCCTTTGTATTGTTTATTGTCGCCGCAAGTTAGACAATACAGCACCTCCGCCGGGTTTACATTGGGCTGAGAAGGCATAAAATACTTAATATAAATGCTAGATTAGTTAAATTAATGTAGACAAATAGGTATAAGAAGTAAGAAAATTAAAGTACCTAACAAGAACAACGACTACATAGGGATAAAAAAGAAAAATATAGACTAAGATATTGAAGTAGCATAAATTCACCACGCACTAGAAGACACTTGGGGCAGGAAGCTTATGTGAACACAGAGAAGAACACGGATGCAGTAAATGAACTTATGTAAAAACATTATATGAGCACTGCACTACGTTTTTCATTATTAGATGGCACAATTTCTTGATAAAATAACAAATATTACGCCTTTTGTATTTTGACAACTATCAAAACAGTCCTTTACGCCAGGTGTAAGTAGGCCGGGGCTCCGCTCTCTGTCGCAGAGCGGTGTAGGTGGCTGCGAGTTGTCTATTGTGAATAAAAATTAATACTCATAGGTCGGGAGTCTGATAAATAAAATTTACATAATTTATAAAGTAAGAGGAAAACAAATTTCCTTGTTTCCTGCGTTGCTAGGCAACATAATTTTAAAATCGGTTGTTATTATAATACTGGCCATTGCCTGCCGTTTCTGAGTGTAGATAAACGAATTTTATTCCGTTATATTTTATTTTGTAATGGCTAAATTAAAAAAAGAAACGTTATCGTAGTTTATGGACGTCTGCAACTCCAGATGATTCACATGCGCCTTGCCTACCCTTTAAGAACATGTACACTACTTTTTTGAAGAACCATACATTAGCCCCTAAAAAAAAGAAAAAAATCCTCACCAAAATCCCATCCTAAAAAAGTTACCAAAATCAAAAAACGACTTTGCTGTACATATTGAGTCCTCTTTTTTTTTCAAAGAAAGGTTTATCGTTTCTTCCCATACAATATCCACTTAAAGTATAATGTTTATCAGGCCGGTCATTATCCCTAATTAATCACACACTCGAACTGACCGCACCCCGATCGTTAGATAACAATGAGATACTTAAGCTTTGGCGATGCGCTCGTGGCCTTGTGGCATCAGTACATATACTGTATTTGTGTAGGTATGTATAATTCTATAGTCGGCAGAAATATAGCTAAGGCAAGGGTATTCAGAATAATCTTGCAAAACTTTATTGCTAAATAATTGTGTATGCTCATTAATGACTATCGATATATATAAACAAGACACGTAGTTTTAGAGACTGAAACATCGCACAGTTTTAGCCATCAAAGAGAAAACACAAACGAAATGTCGTAAATATTCACTAAGAATAGTAGTTTTCTATACAAGTGCGAGAAGTTTGTCATCTTGCATGAGTACCGAGGTTACTCGACCCGAGCCGAGAGGCTGGTTAAGACTCGGGACGAGTGCAAATGACACATCCGCACGTGTGTCGAACAACGTTTTTTAATACAATAGCGAAAAAACTACAATGAAATAAAATTACATTTATATTCTGTCGGTGTACGAAAGACAGCTTCATTTAATCGCGTTTTTTAGAGTAACTCGAAAGCGCCTTAACCGATAATGTTTACCGATGACGTATCTTGTCAATTTTTTTCATATTTTTTTGGATCTCCGTTTCAAAAGTTACAGAGAGGGGACACCTTTTTTTGACATTCGGGGTGATTATTTCTTTAAAAATTCACGAAATCAAAAAACGTTCAAACTTCAATGTTGTTTTTGCCATTTTGGCTACGGAACCCTAAAAACGGGGTTGAAAGTTTAAATAACACGTACGCAGACCATGTCGCAGTATTAAATTCAATGAAATGTAAAAAAAATTGCCATTTATAGTCAAGACTAATTAAATTTTCTTTATTTAAGGAAATAGATATAGATATCAATTTACAGTTAAATCTGCAATTTAGCTTACGAATGGAGAGGTGGACTGGAATTCGTATTCGCTGCAAAGCAATTATTTTTTAGTTCATTAAATTCTTACCAGACGTCTTCACCTTCTTTTACTTCAAATGATTCTAGAAAAATGTGGAAAATCGACTGATACAACGAAAGCAAAAAGTGGCCTTTATGTAACAGTGACCGGTTCTTACGCTTCATATCGTTTTATTATTAAAATTAGAGAAATAGTTGTTATAAAAAAATAAGAAGATAATAAATAGTATTTACCTATTATATGCGAAACAAAATTAACTCTACGTGTTTTACAAACTACGATTTTTATTGTTTGTTAGACATTTAAACGCCTATTGTTTTTACGTTATACATTTCTAGTAATCTGTGTGCTTTTGTGTACATATACAGGGTATAACAAAAATACTGGTGATAATCCGTTTAAAGGCATAATTGGTATCATATTTATTTATTTATTTAAACTTTATTACACACAACATAAAAATGTCCAAATGGCAGACATAGTGCCTAAAGGCATTCTCTACCAGTCAACCATTGGGCTAAACAGAGACATGACAAAAAGGTGCAGAGATAAGAAAGAGAATAGAAAGCTTAGCTAAAAAAGAAGGCAATAATCTACATCAAAATACACAATTAAAATACTAGGAATATATATAGATAAATATATATATTGCGAGTAACAAAAAGGAGGAGAAAAAAATTGTGGAACGAAAAATTTTATTTTTATTGGATAAGTACGTCGTCCCAGTCGGCCAACCCTCCATACAAAACCAATATTTTTCACGGTATTTTTTTTATAGCAATTTTGCGCTTAAAGGGATCGCGAGCATTTTTGTGACACCTTGTATTAAAAGGCAAATGTTACATATTCAGAATTATATTAAACGTTATGCGTGGTGAGTCATTTGGTCGTTGTGTACGGTAGGCTGTAAAATACATAAATGTTAATTAATGAATCAATTTTGCAGCTGATAGTACGAATATAGAAAGGTCTTTTCTAATTATTTAAAATCAGTCAAGCATAATAATATGTCATGTACTTTATAAAACTCCTAAACCTACATTTCTTAAATGGAGTAGGAATAATACTTTATCTACACTCACATTGTAAGTCCTCTAAAACGTGTTCAAAAACGGTAGGCAATGGCTAGCATTACCACAACCGATTTTACTATGATAAGCTTTTTACCTGTGGCAGTAACGTAATTTTAACTTTACATGCTCATATATTGATACGTTATGAGTTTAAAATTCCGAACATCGAATTTGATAACATAATGTAAATCCTGTGCTCCTTCCTGACCAACGGCACGCGCCCGCCTCACCGCCGGCACAATCGAGTTGGCCATGGCGGTGCAATGGCGGTCATTCTATGGTTTCCGAACACTTCATTTAGAATATATAATTTGAGTGTAGATAAAGCAGTGTATGCAACTGCACGTAATTAGGCCTTATTACGTAACAGTTATATAAACTACTATTCCATGTAAATAGATAGATAGGTAATTTACATACACATCAACAGACAGACAGAAGCAAATTACAAGAATTAAATAAAAACTCTAATTAACTTATACCTATAACATAATTTTCACGTCGACAGAAAGCCATGTGTCATGGTCATGGCAGAAAATAGGCGCATGGTTGCTGGGTGGCTGGATATCCAAAGTCTAAGATTCCTTGCCTCGTCGCCGCGATCCACTTTCAAATCGTCAATCCTTATGTTTGACTGTTTTGCAATTATGGTATTTAGTTTATTTTAATGATCCTATTTAGGACCATGCATTTGGATGTATGTAATGTAATTCTATGGCCGAATTATGCTGGATTACCTTAAATGATTTTACATTCGACTTCAAAAATTTGTTTACAATTATTGCTCCTTTGTAATAATGTACAAAACTGTAAACATATCTATGTTTGACTGTACACCACTACAAGCAATCGTCTGTTAATTTAACTGCAAGCCAAATAAATTCCACGCTAAACTTTAATGAACTCTAGGTCTTGTTTCAACGTGCTACTTTTTGGTAGTATAGTATAATATGATGAGGATACTACAACTGAAGAACAAATCAAATTATTTAGTTTATTAAACAAACCCTGGTTTGCGCCCGGTTTGTTTAGTATTTTTTTTAGTTTATAAGGATATCGTAACAGTTTACGTCTAAAATTGAGCCTACCTATGTGCTTTGTGTTGTTTTAAAAGCTTGATTCGGTGTTTTTGTAGTCTGCAATAATAATAATAAATTAATATTAAATCTTTTCGTTGTATACCATCGTAAAAAGCTAATAAAACATCCTTTTTTTTTTTTTTTTTTATACTACGACGGTGGCAAACAAGCATACGGCCCGCCTGATGGTAAGCAGCTACCGTAACCTATGGACGCCTGCAACTCCAAAGGCGTCACATGCGCGTTGCCGACCCTTTACAAAAAGGAGGATTCACTGTGTTGACGACTAAAGGAACAAGAAGGTCCCTCATCGTCAACACACTGGGTCCTCTTTGAGCTCTTTGGCAACCTTACTCACCAGCAGGAACACAACACTATGAGTAGGGTCTAGTGCTATTTGGCTGTGGTTTTCTGTAAGGTGGAGGTACTTCCCCAGTCGGGCTCTGCTCCAGATTTGAGCGATGACATTCGCTGAACGTGCCCTACCACACTTAGCGAGATGCCATTCGCAGTGCCCATACCTCTCTTTTTGGCGTAGTTTAAGGACATACCCAGGTCCGGACGTAGTTTAAGGACATACCCCGGGTCCTAACATCCTTAATTTTGGTCCAAGATTACTATACAGTTTTTGGATTCGAAGTTTCGAAATAGGCTCTTATTCTGTACAAAGTACCAATCGACCTTTACACAATATACCAATTCGCTTTAAAATCCATTTAGTCCCGTAGGTATAATTGGTAAGTCCATAACTGTAAATTCTCCATTCGTACTAAATCTAAAGGCCGTACAATTGCAAGTCAGACTGAAAACGGTCACTGTCCACAGGGAATTGTCCTTAGATCCCACCTTGTTAATACCCGCTGACCCCCACTGGCCTTGTTAGAAACCAAGGAGATTATATCCAATGGAGTTTCTATCTCTCCTATATAAGAAGCGCTGGTAGCCTGGTGATGGCGGTACGCCCGACTTTTAATCTGGATTCTTAGTCTCGAATACCGGCTCGTAACAGGGTTTTATTTATTTATGTTAAATATAACCAACAGCTTACATAATGTTAATTAACTAAACTAAAAAAAGACTGCTAAGTAGGTAACTTACTACTTACTTACGTAATGTTAATTACTTGGCAGTCTGCTAACGTAATTATCACTACTTGTATTAATAAGATTGTCAGTTTTCTTCGGCATGACAACTGCGCCGCAATTTTTAACGTTGACTAGGATAATGGTGCCTGGCGGTTGCAACACTGGCCCTAAGCCTGGAGGACAAACGGTAATTTTATAATGATGCCGTAAAATAGCGGCGATTCGCGCTTCTTAGTTTGCTTCTAATACGCAAATTCCATTCGTACCTAATTTCCTTGTTAAAACACTGATGGCAGTTAGCCTTGTTAGCACCTCTTAAGATATTCTGGAACACTTCAATTAGTATTGAATCGTTGTCGACCTTTCAACTGGAACATCGCCTTACAGAAACTGACGTATAAGTACCTATAAGTTATAGACCAATTAGGGATTGAAACACTGTTTTGATGACGCAATTAAAATGCCTACGTTGACATTCATGGAAATAATACGATCATGACGATTTATTTTTATTTTTATGAACATCATTTAATGCGTGTATCTGTATAAAATGAAATGGAAGACAATTTATGTTGCAAGTATTCTACATGCAATATAATATAATAACTAATTTGATTTTGGCATTATACTAACCTTCATTCGTTACTATAAAATATGACGGTTACACTCACGTCACTTTAGTCACTTCGCGCGACATGTTTCGGAGAGCTTTGGTCTCCATCTTCAAGCACTAAGAGTGCATGGTCGACAACGCGTCGTGCTATAGTGCGCTACGGGCCAGTTCAAATAGCGCTCTTAGTGCTTGAATATGGAAACCTAAGCTCTCCGAAACATGTCGCGCGAAGTGACTAAAGTGACGTGAGTGTAACCATTATATTTTACAGTGATAGTATGTCTCACGAAAGTTTAAATTTAGGAATTGCAAACCTTTGTTACTTTGAGCATGTGGTAGTCGTTAAAAACTTTCAACCCTGTTTTAGCCCCTTAGGAAATTAAAATAATGAAGCGCTGGTGGCCTGGCAGTAAGACGTCAGACTTTCAATCCGAAGGTCGCGGGTTCAAACCCCGGCTCGTACCACTGAGTTTTTCGAAACTTATGTACGAAATATCATTTGATATTTACCAGTCGCTTTACGGTGAAGGAAAACATCGTGAGGAAACCGGACCTAATCCCTACAAGGCCTAGTTTCCCCTCTGGGTTGGAAGGTCAGATGGCAGTTGCTTTCGTAAAAACTAGTGCCTACGCCAATTCCTGGGATTAGGTTGCCGAGCGGACCCCAGGCTCAATTGAGCAAAAAGCTGGGACAAACGCTAGGAAGAAGAAGAAGAAGAAGAAGAGGAAATTAAAATAATATTTTTATTTAAATTTAAAGCTTCTCTGTTCAATGGTTTAGGCTAGGATTTCAATGTCAGTCTTAAGGTAATGCGACGTTTTAATATAAGAAGATTGCTCGATTGGTTACAAGCTTATACCAAGACAATTTGGTAATTTTCTTCAGCAGGTAAACCAGTTTAACTATTTATTTTCTCTCAGTGCACGCATGTGTGCTTGAAAAAATATCGTCATTTATTTAAGCCAGATCCATAGATCGCAAATCGTAGGTTTTTACGAAGCAACGTCAATGGAGCACAATGGCGTCTCCGCTTGACGTGTCACAATGCCCGCACATCCTGTACGCTGTGTTTAGCACGAAACACACGTGAAACAATACCTAGTGTGAGTAGAATGATGTTGCGGGTAGGGACAGAGAGAATAAAAAAACGAGTCTTTTTTAACCCTTAACTCTATTTCTGTCATATAACCACCTACGTGAGGTCTTGGAGCCCGAAATTTGTATTCCCGTTTATTAAAAGGACATATTAATGATTTTTTTTACTATTTAGATAGTTTTCAGAATTTCGCCTAAAAAAATAATTCCAATACTACGAGTAGGTATCTACAGCATTGTATAGAAATCCAGGATATTTAAGTACAACTCGATTTTTTATTCAAAAGCTTAGTTTTCTCTGGAATGTAGAGTATCTACTCGTAAATATAGTAATATATTATAGAGAATTTCGTCATTATTTCTTAAACGTGAATAATAAACAAAGCTAAATTATTATTTCTTTCACTAGATCACGAATTTTTCGAGATATTTCATAGCAAAAAGTCTGGTTGTGCATCTCTATTTTGGTATCATTATTTTGCGTATAAAGTTTATTTAATGAAACATAATTTAACGGCCTCCTAGCCCAGTCGGTAGTGGCACTGCCTACGAAGCAGGAGGTCCCGGGTTCGAATCCTGGTAAGGGCATTTATTTGTGTCTTAATCACAGATATTTGTACCTGAGTTATGGATGTTTTCTATGTATTTAAGTATTTATCAAAATCTATCTATTATATATCGTCGTCTAGTACCCACAACACAATCCTTATTGAGCTTACTGTGGGACTAGGTCGGTTTGTGTAAGATTGTCCAATAATATTTATTTATTTATTTATATTATTGTTACTTTTCGATTATGGCATTCATTTCAAGCACTTTTACCAAAAAATTTATACAAAAATAGATAGAAATCTAAACAGGGCAAGGCGTCGGATTGTAATAGTACGTAACGACCTCAGCAAGGTCGCTGAGACCCACCGACGATGTTTTATGCTCACCAAAATTCACCAAATTCACAAAGACAAATTCGAACGCGTCGTTTACATGATCGGCACTGAGAAGGCGACCGGTAAAGATACAAGGTCACACAGGTCCGTGCAATGAACCCGCGTTAAGTTATTTACTATTTTGTATTTGCAAAGGTCTGAGAGATCTAGCCTAGGTGGTAGGGTTCATCCTCGGTATCCCGTGGCATCTTCATAAACGGCAAGCAGGATGAGCACCGGAGTGGGTTTTAGTGGGTATACTTCTCCCTCCCGTCTCGAGTGAAGAGGGGTGGTGAGTAGAGGAAGCCCCACTTCCCCCCAATATAGCTTCCCTGGCCTGGCATGCGTAACGCATTTCCCACTCCGTCAAAGGTTAAAGTCCAAGTGCATGCCATCTTTGAACTTAAGTCATTCACAATAGGCGTAACAGCAGATTGTCGACTATAATAATAAATAATAGCCTGTCAAGCATTAAGACGTTTGCGTGCAATTAGAAAAAAAAGGGGAGAACGAAAAACCAAGTCCAACGTGAATCATTTCGAGTTTCACAGGATGGTTCCACAACAAGAAGGGAGCGTAAATACCGCGAGCCATCCGGTTGCGGACACTGAAACTACGCGTCATTGCTCTGAATATATTGAATGACATTAGTTAAACACATTAATATAAAAATCTGCAACAAATCCATACTCTAAAATTATGAATATATTTATTGCCATCAAAATATTCACAGAAATTCAGCATATAGTCTGAACAAGAGTTTAACCGGTGGCATCCTATCTCGGTTGAGAGCCAGTGAAGTGCGCTACACGGCGGATTAAACTGTTACATCGGTTGAAACGTCGCGTCGAGTGCTCGCCGATCTGTGCTGCGTTTAGCCATATTCAACCTACAATCATTTTAAACATAAAGTAGTACCTACAGTACAGTATAGGTACAGTAAATCATTGATATACAGAGTGTAACAAAAATACTGGTAATCCGTTTAAGGGTATAATTGGTATAGTATTGCAACTAAGATGAAGTAGAAGAAAAAAATTTTGGATGCGAAAAATAGTACATTATTGTCGAGGAGGTGAAGTAGCACATTGATGGCTGAGTATTACGTTTAAACGGACGATTTTAGGAGTCCGTTTAATTTAATACGAAGCCAGCAATGGCCCTGCGCGCCGAGTCCAATATAGTGCTTTATTCAAAAATAATGCAAAACAGCCAACGTTGATGAACAACAAACAATATTGACATAAAAAATATATTCAAGGTAACTTCTAGGTTAAAAGAATGACCACTACCGCGAGCATCGAATTTCGATTCGAATCCTATAATTATCTCTATCTCCATCGCTTCTCATTTTGAGTGAGAGAGACAGATTTATTCGAAACTACAATAAAAAGTTTGAAGTGTATTTCTTCTGAATTTACCGTAAGCTATTTGAGATAACTAAAAAGTCGCGGTACCAACATTATAAATAACAAATACCCATGTTGTGTTTTGGCTGTTTAGGACCTTTGCCTTTATTTTTGTATGGCTGTTGAACTTTTTAAAAAGTTTGTACCTCGACAAAAATTGAATTATGCAACATTTATGTCGCGAAATAGCCTGCAATTTCCGTAACTTTTTAATTTTTATTTGACCATAAACTAGGCACTTCGCCGCCTAGTTTTTAACCGTAAAAGTCAACCTTGCCGGACATTTTTGAATATATTTTTTTATGTAGCACGTATGGAGCACGTTGCCTCGGCCTATCAACCCTCCATAAAAATAAAAAAAAATTATTGCCTGAAAAACATTTTTTGTATACTTAAAATATTATACCTATTATGCCCTTAAACGGATTACCAGTATTTTGTTACACCTGGGTCCGTATTCTAACTTTAAAACACGTATAGACACGATCCAACTTCAATACAACTCCAATGCATTAACAACGCAATACAGCTACGGCTTAAACATCTGAATCAGAAATATCAGAATTTGCTTGAGAAATATTCCAACGCAACTCCAATACAACTTCAATATTGGTTGAATGTTGGTTGTGTGTTGGAGTTATGTTTGAAATAGGTTGTATTTTTATTGTATTGTAATGTATTTTTAAATTAGAATCCGGCACCTTGTATAGTTCCATGTCATATGAAGCTGTCTTGGATTGAATTACGGTGAGGGCATGTTATTTTTGTTTTTATGGATATTGATTTATATGTAATTTTGGTATCAAAAAAATATCATATAAATAATATAAACAAGAAATCCGTAATAGTCGCGTCGAGTGCTCGCCCCCCTGTGCTACGTTTAGCCCTATTCAACCTACAATCATTTTAAATATAGGTATATATAGTACAGTCAAGTTCATATATATATATGAGCATTCCTAAGGCTTAAAAAATAAATGTACATATACATGTGAATAAATTTTTTCATCATAAATATGTACACATATCACGTGTTATTTTAATCTGAGCAAGCATCTCAATAATATATTCGGAACCGAAAAATAATAGCAATATCTGCACTAATATTGGATCACGATTTGTACAGTTGCCATCAGATATGTCAGAGCGGCCAAGGTGGTCGCAAACATCAGAACAACGCCTCTATTGTCAAGGCGATAAAGTGAATATTCAGATATTGTTGAGTACCTTGGCCGCTCTGATATATTTGATGGCGACTGTACATATTTTCGGCGTTGGTGTACGTACGTATATTTAGTTATAAAATTACGATATATAATGTAATCTTTCGATAGCGAAACAGAGAGTGGAAATATTGCTTACGATGCTATACCATTTTACGCGTTTACGCGTAGGCGCGTAGTAATCAAAAGTTATTCATTCTACGCACGAGCTACGCAGCCGTAGATATTCTACAAACTTCCTTCGCATGAACTTTAGCTACGTTATGTTCGAAACGAACTATATTTTGATAACAACATTAACAAGCATCCGATATAAACCAGTCGTATATAACAATAATAACAGCTTAACTTGTCTCATAGTTTACCCTTAGCTTGATAAGATCTCGGAAGACAGAATACTTGTAGGCTCATGCGACGTTGTCGTTCCACAAATGTAAACTTATCGTCAATAATCAATGATAAACATCTGTCCAACCTCGGTCCAATTGTAACATTTTGGTGGAGCGCCCTGAACGTGATTGTAAGATTCTTAATTTAAACGTTTACTTTTTAAGTTTTGGAGTTGTTATGTGTTGGAGTTATTTATACAAATTAGAATACGACACCTTCTTATATAATAAACGTGAAAGTAACTCTGTCGGTCGGTCTGTCTATCTATAAGATCTAGACACGCGGTAGCGTGTAAGTTCTAATTTTATTCTTCTGAAACTTTGGCTTGTTGGTAGAAACTAACCATCGAACATAGGGCTTTTCCATGACTGTTTTAGTAGGTACTGCAGTAAAACAATCACTTTTGCAGAAAACGTATAATTTTTACTTCACACCAAAAAAAATATTATTAATAATTCGGTCATAAATTTTACACGGTGTATAAATTGATTATAATTTTCTTCACACAAAAAATATAGAAGCACAATTTAAACAGAATATTTATATGCGAACAATGGTGGATGTCTGCCTTCCGCATAAAATAAAAAAAAGGAGTAGGTACAGTCAAGAACAGAACTGGTTGAAAATTTAGCTATAAAGATAAATGAATTGATGAGATGCGAGTGATATGAACGATGATGGCTGATTCACTGGATAAAGGAAACCTAAATTTAAAACCTATTATTTATAACGCCCGTCAGATGAGGCTATTTTAGAATTTTAAGAATGGTGGAAAATGCGGATCTGAGATATTCAACCAAGGTTGGCAAAACAACAACAAAACTATTATGGCCATAGATTATATAATTCCCAGATGGAGTGCGGCTAACAAAATTTTGTGATTCCATAAAGAGCCAGTGTCCTTGTCGTTACGCACTACACACACATACGCACAGCAATAATGAGCCGCTCCCCCGCCATTCGTGTCCAAATGTCTATGCAGTCAAGAGCAGTTAAAAAATAATAAAAATATGCCGTCGTGCGTTGTCAAATGCTGCAGAAATGCCACCGGTCGAAAGAAAAAAACGGATGGGATAACTTTTCACCGTTAAGTAAACAATTCATTGCGTAATTACATTAAAAATCAGTAATTTCGTAACTTCATGGTAGCGGTGTTGCCAGGTGGTTGAATAGGGAAACTTCCCGAACGTAAGGGGGTATATAATCGCCGCGTTATGTTGTTAATACGACATTGACGTCCACACTACTAACTATACGTTTTATTTCACGCACGTTTTATACGAATATTAAAACGTTACCTAATAGTTAATAACTTTTATGCTTTTGTGAGCAAATTATTCTTTATTATTTTTTTATAAAATTTATAATTAAACATATTATATATTTCTTAAAATTATTCCAAAAACTTCTTAAAACAAAAAGCCCATATCTAATCGTAGATTGAACGCGCGAAGTTATGTCACCACTACTGATCTGTCAAACTTTCGTCTCATTCTAACTATCGCTCCCTCTCACTCTGAGCGGCTTCAGTAATAGACTGGTCAAGCGATTAGAACGAGATGGAACTATAGTTAGAATGAGAGGTCAGCTCTTAAGTCAAACCGATTGTGTCGATCGATCGAGGAGCATTTTTAACCATCTTCAAAAAAAGGAGGTTCTCAATTTGACCTGTATGTTTGTTCGCGATTATCTCGCGCTTGGCTGAACCGATTTTAATGTAGTTTTCAAAAAGTATTTTTTACATTCCAAACAAGGTTTAGTATAAAATAAGGCGTTGTTCATTGATTACGTAAGATTTTTTTTGCCAGAGACACCCTTCCGCCCCTACGTAAGAAAAAAATAATAATAATCCTCTCTGCAGTAGAAGTAAGACATGGTCAATTCCCCTCCCTCCTTAAATCGTGTTACGTAATAAATGAATACGTAATTACACTTTTAGTTGTCTTCGTCTTAGCGAGGGCACTGCCGTGCCTCCAGATTAAAAAGGTATAAAGTATGCTTAAAATAATAGTATTGAGGACGACAAGAGAGGCCACCACACTCAACAGTAGTCGTGTAATTTTAATAAATAGTTTATTTCGATTTTTTTAAATTTTACCGTTTAGTCGCCTCTTCAGAAATATATTTCATCAAATTTAATAAAACAGGTGCTTATTAATTCTATTTAAATATACATACTAATAATCATTTTTTTTTTATTCAAAAATACTGTATTCTTAATCGGGAAAATTTGTATTACATGGCAACACTCGTCTGGACACACACATTCAAACCAGCCGCCATCTTGCGTCACAGTTTGTTGTACAGCCATGCTCCGTGCTTTAATTTATTCGTTCAAGATTATGGCACAAAAACACTGGTTACAAAAAGGGAATCGGATTTATAACGTTTAAAAAAAATTAAATAAAATGATATTCTTGAAAGTCAGGAAATAGTCAAAAGTCAAACTGAATTTAAATAAAGTTCGTGGGCAGGCGCCCCCTTTGCTTTAGGCGGACCCAGCAGCTCTCTGAACCCTCTGTCTCACTTGGAGAGCCACGCGAAATGCGGGCTCTAATCCTCCGACGACGGTGAAGAACCACGCGGAACACGCGGCGGTTGCTGATCGTCTCGCAAGACCGGCACCCACAAGCGCCTTCCGGAGTCCTCCCGGCTCAAACGGTCCCAGCACCGGCGATCACAGAAGGCACTACCCGTACCCTCAGACACGGCCAAAGGCGAGCACTGGGTATTGGAAAACCTATATCGGCGGCCACCCTCTTCTAGGGAATTAAACAACTGTGGTGAACACTTTCAGGGAACAAAAAAAAGGACTCAAAAGGATAATTCCTGCTTTTTTTCTTCAAATCTCCAAGTCGATCTGACACTTCCCAATAAACAAAACCCCAATCTTTTGACAATTTGGAATACCTCAAAAATTCATATTCAAAATTAGCGCGAATATTATTTAAATTTTATAACTGCCAGTTGTGTATTACAAAATGTGGACTGATATAAGCGTCATCTAACCATAATGACGTGAATCACAATGTACACATTTTTATATATCAACCACGACCTAGCCTTAGACCTTCCTTAGACACGGAAGTTCCAAAGAACGTCGACAGATGTCGTACGATAGTCGTAGCGTCATGCTACAGTACTTAATAATATGAGAACTAGACAAGTCAAACCTTAGGCTTCAATATATTATCCTATTAGTTTTAAGAAGAAATGATATTTTTAGTTGTTTTAATTTTTTTGTATGTTTTTATAAATAAATTTCAGGACTGACCATTGAACTTGGCACCCATTTAGATCTCACTTCTTTTGTCGTTGAAGTCAACAACCAAGGCATATATTATAATATATTGAACTTGGTTCTCATTTAACATTTATGTTTTTGATGGGATACCTTTTCACATGCTTGACTAAACTGGTCAATCCATTTAACTGAAATTAAGTATAGAGATAATTTGAGTCTCAGGGAAGGACATAGGATAATATTATCACTGAAATATTCCTTTAATGAAGTATAAAGGGGGAGAATTTATACTATGAATATACGATAATTGTTAACTAGGTACCCGAAGTACCAGTTCCACGCAGACGAAGTCGTGGGTATAAGCTACCTATCGTATATTTCTTAATTCTCCCATTGAATTGAGATGTATTCATGTCTGTACAAAAGTGACATTGCCGTTCCAATCTAACTTATAATAGAAATGCATCTCGATAGAGAATAAGGCCGAGATCCACTGTACAAGACACTTTAAAATCACAAGCGACGCCATACGTCGGAAGCACGCCCACATAGACAACGAGTAGCTAACACAGTGACGTCACTGAAGCACTATAGTACCGATCTATGAATGCAACCCGAGAGTTCTAACATATGTACACTAGCTTAGCCTACTTTAACCACAGCAAACGATGTAACGGTAATGGGCTCACCTGATTCTGAATTTGAACACACGAATCAATTGAATTATACAATGTACAATTGAGTGCTATCATTGTAATCCGTAAAATTACCTATGAGTTAAATTACTTAAGTACCTTAATTTTATACTGTATGAAAATGATCTAATTGTCAAACAAGAGAAGGATTTTAATGGTTTAATCGTAAATTAAAATATAACGTTATATATTTTTCTTAAGTAGCAGTTATAATGTTACAATAAGTATCTGCGGTTGGATATGATTCATATGAACCTATGTATACGGTTGATAAACCTAGACAACTACAGTGATAATAGGACAGCTTTTGCATCAAATATTTACATGTGCATTGTATTTTGCAATCGACTGTAACTGTGAATTAAAAATATGCTACATATTTACCAAAAAAACAAACTAGATAAGACAAAATTTTCCACGAACACTGCAAAGGTCAATCGATACTTTGATAGTTTGATTATTAAATCAATCGTTTATTTTATGTCTAGCAATTAAAACTAAAGTGAAACTTAAAAAATAAAAACCATACCAAAATAAACCATATAACTAATTAAAAATAATAATATAGAAGTAAACCTACCTATAGTTTATTGTAATTTACACTTTAACTTCTTATCAACTGTCGTCTAAATCACTGAAGTCGTTTTATAGCAACATTCATTTGTTAAACATTGTAATATTGGTAAGCTTCACCTCAGACATATCCCGAGCAGCGGTCGGATGGTTCCCAATTGATTGGAAATTTTGACATCCAACGAACCCACTTTCAAGTATCGAGCACCAGGTACTATAAATCCGGTTGTTTTGCAAACCAAAATATTTTACTGGGACCTTGAAAGAAAAATATTTTTTTTCATGAAACTTGTTTTATAAACAAGAAGAAAACAATATGTGCCATCTGGAAGACGATTTAGGGTCTCCCCAAACCTATCGACGCAGATTCGGCAAAATTCGGTGGAAAAAAGCTTTATGTCTACGCAATAAGAGCGAAAAAGACGTCGACGCGTCGGCAGGCGTCGGCCGAGCCGAGCCGAGTCGAACCGTGCATTGTTAGCTCTTATTGCGTGGTCATAAAGCTTTTTTCCACCGGATTTTGCCGAATCCGCGTCGATAGGTTTGGGGAGACCCTTATTGTACCTTGACGGCCGGAACCGGAGCTATTAAATTGAAATTAGGGAGCTAAATTCAATATCGATGAGCCGCCGAACGCCAGTGCTTGGAGCTGTGCAATATTGAATAAAAAATACCACGTTTGAAACATTTTTCCAATTAAAGGAATGGACAATAAATCACAAAAGGGCACACGCGAAACCTTTGTTCCCATTGAACAATAACCCTGTCCAGTCCTTTCAAATACGGAAATACGCAGTGGGTCCATAGCGGTAGCAGTGGTGTTTCACTTGAACGACTGGGCAAGCTCGGCTGCGCTGGGCTTTCAAAATACATCAAGCATGATGAGATCTTCCTGTTGTTATGGTAAATACTTTCATAGCTCAAATTGAAGTGCGTTGCGAATAACAAACCGAAACGGAATATCTTACTGACTGACTGATAAGTTTTTCCTCAAAAAATTGTCATTGGTACAAGCATTTAATGCAGACTGACATGTACTTCTCGTCGAGATTCTATGATATAAATCTAAATTAACTTACATATCCATACCGAATTTCAGGTCAATCCAACCACTGAAAATCAACCATTTAAATGGAAGCTTGTAAAATTACATTTTAGCTAGATTGCAAACCTTCTGTACGCTAGTGTATATTATCCTATTCTATGACAGTAGCATCTGACTAAAACATTCCAATTTTAATACAAACCGAACTCCTCATCAAGACTCCTAAGATTACAACAATAACATAGGTATGATCCTATTTGAATTTTAAATCTCTTCAACCTTTACTTCGAAACTATGTTAAAAGTTAAACTGTCAGTCCGAAGTTATTCAGCGAGCGAGAGCGTAAGTTAAATGAAAAGTTTATTCGTTTCCAGTCTAGATAAATTCAATCCTTGCGTTTGCAAAAACTCATAGACATAAACCAGCAAATTAGTTATTATTACAATTATTTTGTTGGAGAAGTACTTTATCGTAAAGATGATAAGGAAAAAGTTTGAATGGATTTCCATTCTTAAGAAGAGCAACACAGAATAATTCAATTTAACTTCCGTGGTCAAGCCATATTTGTTATTTATTTAAAGTTTATTGCACAGTAGTATAAAATATACAGTTCCAAAAGGCGGATGTAATGCCGTAAGGTAGCTTCTACCAATCAACCTTTAAGCCAAACAAAGAAGCATCATTGGTGCAGGGTATGTAAAGAACGCAGAACTACACTCGCGAGCAAATAATACGGGTCAGTGACAAAAACCCTTATATTTTACAAATTAATAGCGGTATGTGCAGGAAACTAACTGTGTATTAAAGAGAATTTAATATCGAATTAAATTGAACCTTCAATGTTCTACAAGAATTCTGGAAAAAGTTTTATTTAAAAAAAAAGTCGAATTTGGTACCAAATTCAAATTGAGCTTATTTCACTTTTGATTGTTTTCTCACTTTTGTTTTCAATCTGTCAAAGCAAAATGATAAAAGGCAGTTTTTGTTGACTTTGATGGTCATTATTGAATTACTATCATGTCGACAACTAACACAAGATGAATGTACACGTATCGTCACTTTGTAACAAGAAGGCAGAAGTCAGAGATATACAGCAAGAAGAACAGGCGTGTCACTATCTACGGTGCAGAGGGTCCTCCAACGCTTCCTACAAACTGGCAGGAACCTTCGAAGACCAGGAACCGGCAGGCCGAGATGTACTACGGCTAGAGAAGATCGATTTATTGTAACAACAATGCTCCGAAATCGGCATCTCACTGCAGTTGAAGTCAAAAACCAACTTCGGGAGACCCGAAGAGATGACATCAGCGAGTGGACTGTAAGGCAGCGGCTTCGTGAAGCTAATTTGACCCCACATAGACCGGCAAATGGCCCAAAACTTGACAGAGGGCATCGAACTGCAAGGAAACTTTACGCACGCGAATACAGGCGATGGGGTGCCGAAGAATGGGCAAGAATTATGTTTTCTGACTAATCCAGATTTATGCTCTATACACATGACGGGCGGCGAAGAGTTTACAGACGGCCAGGTGAACGTTTTATTCCAGCCTGTTTTGAAGAAAAAGTTGCTTTCGGCGGTGGGTCTGTTATGGTTTGGGCTGGCATCTCTTCAGAGAGTCGCACGCAATTAGTTTTGATAGAAAATGGAACGTTAACTAGTGCCAGGTATGTGGAAGAGATTCTTAATGAGCATGTAGGCCCATATTTAATTAATATGGGTGAAAACTCAATGTTCATGCATGACAACGCCAGGCCACACACCGCACAGATTGTGGAAGATTATTTTGAGGAGGTTGGCATCAACACTATGAACTGGACCTCGAGAAGCCCGGACCTAAATCTGATTGAGCACGTATGGGACGAGCTCGGAAGGCGTGTAAGAAATCGAAACCCCGCCCCAGCTAGAGACCTGAAACAGGCGTTAGTGGAAGAATGGGCTAATATTCCGCAAGAACGCATAAGAAACTTAATAAACAGTATGCCCAATCGTTTAGAAGCTGTAAGAAGAGCCCGAGGAGGCAATACGAAGTATTGATATGTTTTACTTTTTTTTTGTTTTTACTTTTGTGTGTGAGGTACCACGGTTGCTTTTTACCTATAATTAATTGATATCGTGTTTACTATGTTAATTAAATAAACAAGTGAATATCATCTCTAACTCTTGACGTTGTTTTATTAACTATGCATTTATCTATAATATACAATTTAATTCAGGCTCCTAGCTTTATTATTTTAGGAGATATTATAGTTTTTCGTACTGACCCGGATTATTTGCGCGCGAGTGTAACCACTAAAATAGCAAAAAAATTACCTATTATAAATAGGCATATAAGTAATTATATATTAATAAGATATAACAAAACTGAGACAGAATAACATATACATAATAAATACAAATATATAAAATATCTTTGTATAAATCAGTAAATTACCTGGTATTTTTAATATGAATAAACTTAATACTGAGAGTTATCAAAAAGAACTTGCGCAGCTTGCGCTTGAATGTGAATTTTGTTTGGGCTTTACGTATGCTGAGGGGAAGAGCATTCCAAAGGCGGATGGCATATATGGTAAACGAATTGGACATGGAAATGGAATGGTGATGGAGAACGTCGTCGACAAAAATCAGAAACCTGGGGTTCCCAGGTCAAGCCACAGTCAATCATCAGCCCATTGTTCATATATTATTTATCTGAGCAGCAGTTATTTAACAGGAAATTCTGCTACTATTTTCAGTATCTGTTTATTGTTTCATCATTATGTCAACTGAGAAAGAAATTTTAAAATAGACTGTTACTACCCGAGATACAAGACAGTTTCCAGAACATTTTTGTCTAATGAACTAACTATAATCGACACCTAATAATCATTAAGTATTGTCGCTAGTGGAAGTTCCGAACAAGCCAAACTACTAAATGGTACCATAATTATATGAGTAACGTTTGCTGTGCTAGATGGAATTTAGCCTCGAAAATCTTGTGCAACTAGATCATTACCATTATCATACCTTTGTTGTAGTGTCTGTCTGTCTGATGATGATGATGATGACCTATAGATAAGTGATAATCATCATTTTGAATTCAGTTTCCACGTCGATTGGAAACAAAGTTAAACCCTTTGACCGCCAAACACGTCAAATCACGCGCACGGAAAGTCGTGCCCTCAGCGCAAGCACGTGATATGCAGCAGCTGAGGGCATGATTTTTTCGTCCGATGCTTGGCGTTCAGAAGGTTAAAGTAAACCTTAATGAATGATATAATAACATAGAAGAAGCGCTTGTTATAGAAATGTATACTATGTCACTGATCAAGGCAACTAAGCGGAGGCATCAACTATACATAAACAACTCCACATAAGTATTTTAGTAAACGTGAGTGCCGGAAGTGCGTCACTTTACGGAGTGCGCAGTTTCGGATGTCGTTCCATTAGAGAGCGTCTAATGGTCGCCGTAACAGGCCAGTCTATAACCGTTCGAGTCTTTATGATTGTGAGGATGGCGCGGTTAGCCGAGACAAATAGTTCATTAAATGCTTAAAACCTACTTCTAGTCCAGGTATATTATACACGTATAATAAAGTTTTCATACGCTCTTTCTCTGCACGTCTAAGTTCATGTCTTTAGTAACTAAATAATAGTGCAATCGTATGATACTTAAATAATAGTTAACACGAAATCTGTCCGCTAAATGTTTACAACGCGTATTTTATATTTACATCGTTTACTTACAATAGGGTTTATATATTTTATGTACAAACTTGAGTGTTAGAACGCTATAGGCAAAATAATAATACATTCCCCTGTACGAAATCAAGTCAAACTGAAATAAACACGAATGTATTTAAATTAGATCCGATTAAACGCAAGATTTTTCGGTATTATTATAGCAATTTATTAAAAACACAAAATATAGACATAAAATTCCTTATGAATGCGTGTTCAAAGAAAAACATTTACAATAAACACATTGTTTAAAATGTATGATGACATTTTATAAATCGATCTTTCCATCTGAAGCGGATGACAATGGATTTTATTAGGCTCATAACGAAATTACAGTATATTTTCACCATGATGGACGCAGAACAATTACTTATAAAAGAGGTTTCTCATTCATCATCGCGATGGGGTAATTAGTCCGGCCACTAATTTAGATAAATCGGTCTTCAATAGGATTCCGTATTTTTTATTCATTCTGTAATTTACCCGTGAATCCGCGAAAGCATCGATTTACTGCGTCAGACAAATGGCATTGTTCAAATTCAAGAGAGAGATTCCTAAAATAAATTACGGACATCTGAATCTTGCTGGATATTTATTATCGAATAACGTCTTCCGGAAAATTCATGAATGTTGCTAATTAACGAGTAATCGTAATTTGAAAACTAACGGAATTTTTTTGTGGCTGGAGCTCCCTGTTGAAATTTTTTCGACGGACCAGCACGAGATTCTTCAACAAGCGGGTAGAGGTTTCTTAATATGTCACGTATATGAATAAATAATATATTTTCTCTCTTTGAGAATAGTTATAATAGAACAAAAGAAACAACACACGCTTTTCCGATTTGTTTGTTTCTTCCTACTCTGACTGTCTTCTAGGGACTGGCTACTCGGACATATTTGGTTGAGCAGATACTGTAAATTAAGGTTAGGTAATTTAATAAAATCAGTACAGTTTCACACGGAGCAAAACAAACATAATATAAATTAAAATTTTCTGCACTAAAAACCCTTAGCTTTAAAACATTACAACATTTCATTTCAAAGCAAACCAATTACATTATACCTACGTACGTCGTACACTTAAATAGTAGTTTTCGATACAAGTGCGAGAAGTATGTCATTTTGCACGAGTACCGAGGTTACTTGACCCGATCCGAGAGGAGAGGGTCAAAACTTGGGACGAGTGAAAATGACACTTCCGCACGTGTGTCGAACAACGTTTTTTAATACAATTGCGAAAAAACTACAATGAAATAAAATTACATTTATATTCTGTCAGTGTACGAAAGACAGCTTCATTCAATCGCGCGTTGTTCAAGTAATACTATTGGGTCTCGCATAATACTCTTTTATGCCCAATCGTGCGTAGTTCAGGTGGCTCATTTATAAGCAGGTCTCGCATAATACTCATTTATTTAAAAAGTATCAATCAGATTACTTTTTAGCACTAGTGCATAAAATCAAACTTTACGCACGATTTGCAGATCAGATTACTTTTTAGCACTAGTGCATAAAATCAAACTTTACGCACGATTTGCAGCTACATAAACTAAACTTTTTGAGCAATTGTATTAAAAAAATATATTCGACTGTATACTGGAGCAACGAGGAAAATCACCGTAATAAATTCAAAAACAGATTCACATTTTATTCCGATAAACGAAACAAACGAAAAATATTTTATACTTATCATAGCATTAATGGGACCGCGTAAAATACGACGAGATTAAACGGTGTAAATGTTGTAAATTGTCGCCGGTTGTTGGATAACGTTAAGGTTCAGTGGCAAGGCTGCCTTGGCTCCAAACCACTAACTTATGGGCGTACTTTGGCTTAATAATTAAATGTTTTAATACCTACACATTATGCCTTTTGATTCTGAAGTCGTTAACGCTATGTGGATTAGGAAATAAAATGTTCTTACATTTAACTACATGCTATTGTATGTCTAATAAGCGGTTTTTTCCTAACAACCTTCGTTTAGAGAGAAAATTTAAACATTTATCAGCAATTATATGTGGATGCACCACATATTTTGATAGGTATTACGACGTGTGTATATAATGGTAATATGATGTGATGGGCTGAGGACTCCACTTTCGATTCGCGATAAAAAAGTAAGTAAATTTTAATAAAATTCGAACACAAACATGGTAGCTACCAATGTTTAAATTATTGTCTACCGCGTCAATTGAGCGTACATGCAAGTAAAGTGACTTTTATTTTAAATACCTTTTCATCTGAGCGTCGAATGCTAGGTAGCATAACTGTCTTTGGATTTTTAACAGCTACATGTAACATGCGATCGGTTAATTTCACGCTCAAAATACTACGCTCCATGGCCCGCTGACAAACCTTGAGTTTGGATTTTTGAACTTTTGTCAAAGACCAAGTCTGCGCTCCGTAGGTAAGGATGGGGAGAATGCACATGTCCATAATAATTTAACATAATTTCATAATTGTATTATATAATGTAACATAATTTCAAGTCTTTTAGTAGTCTACCTGTGGCTTAGGACGAAAAAACAATCATGCAATCCAATTAAAACCTTAATTAAAGCCGTTTGCACCAAACCTTCTGTACCTGCCCAAAATTAACTCCTAAAATTATATGGAGTACCTAAGCACTAGTTATGTTTTTTTACAGCTTTAAAAGTCAGATAAGAGTAGGTTAGGTAGTTCAAAAATAGATTCAGTTAACAGCATTAAGCTGAACACTCGAGTGAGCCGACCGAGTGATTATGGAAATCAACGCCGCGGATTAGTCGGTCCGCTGAATACTGATGATAATTCCAAGAAAATATTATTATATGGCGCTCTAATTCCCGCTCCGTTGTGAAGAATATCGCTGCAATAAAGGCACACGACCATTTTTCTTCGCCGAGTGCTGTTAAGTACTTCGCGACACCTGGGCTTCGTAATATTTTTAAATTTTGCTAATATTCCTGGCCTAGATGTTCTGTTTTTTGTCCAGTCTAGGCTGTAGAAAATTAAGATCCAGTTTTTACAGTAAAGTAACTGTTTTCACGCGGGATTAATATTTATTTTTGTAATAAGCGTTTGTAAAAATCGTTGTAAATATGAGTAAGTTCATGTGCTGTTCAGATTCTAAGAAATTGTAGGTTATTCTAACTCAGAATAGTAAACAGAATTGATTCTACTATGACCCAAAATGTGTCCCAATTTATATATTTCCAGAACGCTCCTTCAAAGTGAGTGTTAAAGGAAAAGTAGTATAACCCTGGGGCCACACTTCGCGCATTCGGCCGAATATTCGTGTTGGGTCTCTTTCTTATTTAATAGTAAAGAGAGAGATATAACCCGAATAATTGGCCGAGTCCCCGATAGTGTGGCCGTAGCCTGGATTAAAAAATATTGGGATCTTTCTGTATACCAGTAAAATCAATATCACTTAGTAGAAATAGTTTTCTTTAAGTTATTTTTATGTTACAACGTAAGGAATATCTAATACCTTCAAAGGTATTTTTCATTTACAAAGATCAAATTAATAATCATTATTTCTACTTGAAAAATTTGCTTTCAATTTAGTAGGTACAATAACCTGCTAATACACTTTCAATGTAATTTTTCAACTTCAACATAAGCTAATTGGTCCTGTTTATACTAGGAGGTCTTATTATATTTAAATATTGTACTAAGTTAAATTAAATCTATCCTCTACAAAAAGCTGCCGTTAGAAATTACAAATGGCTATGAGGTATTAAAATTAAGTAACCGTAAAATGTTTTCTTTGAAAATGCTAGTTGGTTATATTAATTCCCTCATTTAAAACAAATAAAATAGATAGGTATTACTTAATACCTGCTTTGTAGTCCAAAAAAGATCTCTTCTTGTTTTATTTAATCTTTATTTTATTTTTACTTTAGGCAATTTTTTTTGCCTCAAATTTGGATCAGATTTAGGAACACATTTTGCTCCAAACAATACACAATGTTTGAATACCCGGATTTGTGCATTTCTTGAACAATAGCTCTTGTGATAAGATACCTTCTAATTTTAAAATACATTAACAATACAATAAGAACACAACCTATCTCAAACATAACTCCAACACACAACAAACAATCAACCAATATTAAAGTTGTATTGGAGTTGCGTTGGAATATTTCTCAAGCAAATTCTGATATTTCTGATTCAGATGTTTATGCCGTAGCTGTATTGCGTTGTTAATGCATTGGAGTTGTATTGAAGTTGGATCGTGTCTATACGTGTTTTAAAGTTAGAATACGGCCCCTTGTTATTTATTCTACAGAATTTAGTTATTGTACAGCTGAAAATGCGTCTCTAATCTTACATTATATTTATTGTAGAATTCTCTTATGTAATCTAATTAGAAAGTACATAACATACTGTATTTAATGTAGGTACGCAAGAGAGTAGAAATATAACGACTAACGTATAGGACAAGAAAGTGTATCTCTTAGAAACAGGGGAGCTAAGTAGACGGCCGCTGGCCCGAAATGGCCTCTTACAGAAAATTGCTTCGAACCCGAGTCCGCTACCAAACGTTCCGACGCCCGGAGAATAAATCCTGAATGCTTTTATATACTAATCTTATCTCTCCAACTATGAGCTTAAACGAGTAAAATGTACTAAGTTTCAAGGCTTATACTGTTTGTATTTATTTACGTTTTATTGGGTATTTTATTTTAGTCATTTTTATCAAATACTTTGCAGATACTTTAGGGACTCTATTTACGAACATTAACATTGTGTTACTGTACGAAGCCCAGGCTACATTGAGCTGTGGCCAAAAATTGGACCAACGCTAGGAAAATGATGACTTGATGACTTACAAACATCAAATACCTATATTTGTGCACAATTTTTCACAATTCATTCAGTTGTGTGTGCATTGGACGTGTCAATTACAATTATGAAACGCTATAAACTCAACCATATCTATCTTAAGAATAAAATCGTAAGAAATCTCGGTCTATATGTTAAATTAAAATGGTTTTCCAATAGGATAGGGTTCCAGCTGGTTGGCTGAAAGTACTTTCGAATCAATATACAAGTTTTTGTCAGTATAATTTATTAATTTAACTGTTTATACAGTTCACTTGTTTGTTTTCCTGGATTCGGTATCCTATTTCAAACAGTGAATAATTAAATTTCCAGACTTCGTAAATGCGAAGAGTGGGTTATTTAAATAATGTTATTTTATGTAACAAATATAAATGCTTTTATGTTTTTATTTTAAATTACTTCGCTTGATTTTATGTTGGCTGCGGGCTATCTATTGAATTATATTATAAATTACCTAAGCATTATGTTTACGTTACCGACTTTGAATTAAATACATCAAATATAATCGTATTTTAAAAAAGTAATAGGGAAAAAACTGAGTAAACGATTTTACTCTTGCATTTTATCAAACTCAGTGTATATTTTTGTTACTTATATGTATTTGTGCATTATGATGTTGGATGGGAAATACAATAAGATAACTTGCATATAGGTTATTAAAAATATGCGAACGGTTACTTCAAATATTTAATTATATTTTTTTTAGAATACGCTTCTAAATCCGTAATGAAAACACGACTAAACCGTCTAAATTATGTAGGCACTTTTTCTGATTACCGACCAGTTTGCTCAAGAAAGCCTAGACCGTTTACTAAGTCAAACAAGGATACATGTACCGTTCTGGATTCTATTCAGTTAGGACCATTTAACCTTAAACGACGTAGGCCCGGCGACCCGCCATGCATATTCAGGGGAGTCTGAGCCAAGTGGCTCAATGTTACTTCGGGCACTAAACTGCCGCTTTCTGTCCGCCACGCATAGTAGACCTATCTGATGATAATGTTCCGCTAAAATGTGGCCATTCGTTTAAGCTGGGCATTTTCTTATCCTTGTTTACCTGCATATATGTATCAGCATATGTTAGATTTAACGATTTTAGTTTGATAATTAAGAAGCTGGCCAATTTCAAAATCGGGTTCAGTTATGTGTTTATAATCAAATTCAACGAGCTCTCATTAAAATAATGTTGTATAAAATGTAATGAACTGGACTTTATAATAAAACTAGCTTTTGCCCGCGGCTTCGCTCGCGTAAAATTCGGGGTGACAAACCATACAAACTTCCACCCCCCCATTTTAGGGAAGTGGGGGGTTAGAAAGAGACAAAAAGTAGCATATGTCACTCTCCATCCCTTCAACTATGTCCACTTAAAAAATCACGTCAATTCGTTGCCCCGTTTTTCGTGAAAGACGGTCAAACAAACAAACACACACATACACTTTCGCATTATTAGTATGGATTATCTTATGGTCATTAAGGTGACGGGATACGCAAAAACGTAAAATTGAGGTTTTTGTGCAAGTTTTGTAATGATGACCTTATTTGCAATTGGATGTCTATAAGAACACTTACTATATGTATAAATAATATATCTATAAAATAAACATTTCACATGTTCGATGAGAAAGTGTAGGTCCCCGGTGCAGTTACAAGAGTGTTTACGAATGCACGGACAGACAAACAGACAATCGAATATGACGTGACTATAGTTTTTCCAATTATTACCATCTTGCCTACGAAACCCTAAAATGGATTCCAATTCATTTTTATATACTTGGCACATTTGAATCCATTACGCCAAACCTACAGTATCAAAATCATGATTTAATGCAAATGCTCAGAATATAAACGCGTACAGACATTGCAAACAGACGCTATATAGAACAGATTGGCCCCATAATTCAATAGTTCATCGCAGAAACGCAATAAAAGGCATATTTCCCTTACGTGCCCAGCACATAAATTACCACATGGAACGAAAAACAAGTTTCCTTTTAGAATTACGGATGGATCTTCAACACCAGAAAAAGACTAGGAGATAATTAACGAATTCCTTACGACAAGGTTATATTAATCACTGAACAAAAGACGTTCGGAATGCTTCGTTTGTTTTGACTTAAGGAAGCGGTGAACATGTAAAGTTCTCGAGCTGGTTATAATAATGACAAGGGGGCGTATTGTAACTTTAAGACACGTTTAGACACGGTCCACCTTCAATACAACTACAATGCATTAACTACGCAATATAGGGGCCGGATTCTAATTTTAAAATACAATAAAAATACAATCTATCTCAAACAAAACTCCAACACACAACAAACATTCAACCAATATTGAAGTTGTATTGGAGTTGCGTTGGAATATTTCTCAAGCAAATTCTGATATTTCTGATGTTTATGCAGTAGCTAAAGTTAGAATATGGCCCCAGTGCTAGCACCTAAACGTCTGAATCAGAAATATCGGAATTTGCTTGAAAATTATTCCGATGCAACTCCAATACAACTTCAATATGAGTTGATTATTTGTTGTGTTTTGGGATTATGTATGAAATAGATTGTGTTTTTAATGTATTGTTTATGTATTTTAAAATTAATTAGAATACGGCACAAGTAACGGTATGGTAATATCAAGTAATTCACTTGCTTGAAATTCTGAAGGTGAGAATCAAACAAACACAGAAAAACAAAGGTCTCGTTTTTACTTGCATATTGTTATATAATTCATTTTTATATACTTGGCACATTTGAATCCATTACGCCAAACCTACAGTACCAAAATCATGATTTAATGCAAATGCTCAGAATATAAACGCGTACAGACATTGCAAACAGACGCTATATAGAACAGATTGGCCCCATAATTCAATAGTTCATCGCAGAAACGCAATAAAAGGCATATTTCCCTTACGTGCCCAGCACATAAATTACCACATGGAACGAAAAACAAGTTTCCTTTTAGAATTACGGATGGATCTTCAACACCAGAAAAAGACTAGGAGATAATTAACGAATTCCTTACGACAAGGTTATATTAATCACTGAACAAAAGACGTTCGGAATGCTTCGTTTGTTTTGACTTAAGGAAGCGGTGAACATGTAAAGTTCTCGAGCTGGTTATAATAATGACAAGGGGGCGTATTGTAACTTTAAGACACGTTTAGACACGGTCCACCTTCAATACAACTACAATGCATTAACTACGCAATATAGGGGCCGGATTCTAATTTTAAAATACAATAAAAATACAATCTATCTCAAACAAAACTCCAACACACAACAAACATTCAACCAATATTGAAGTTGTATTGGAGTTGCGTTGGAATATTTCTCAAGCAAATTCTGATATTTCTGATGTTTATGCAGTAGCTAAAGTTAGAATATGGCCCCAGTGCTAGCACCTAAACGTCTGAATCAGAAATATCGGAATTTGCTTGAAAATTATTCCGATGCAACTCCAATACAACTTCAATATGAGTTGATTATTTGTTGTGTTTTGGGATTATGTTTGAAATAGATTGTGTTTTTAATGTATTGTTTATGTATTTTAAAATTAATTAGAATACGGCACAAGTAACGGTATGGTAATATCAAGTAATTCACTTGCTTGAAATTCTGAAGGTGAGAATCAAACAAACACAGAAAAACAAAGGTCTCGTTTTTACTTGCATATTGTTATGGATACCTAATTGGGACTTATTTCTGGTTGTGACATCCAAATTATGCCGGAATTGGGTTTATAAGTAACCGTCGAATTAGAACTTTTATTTCTCCGTAACATTTCACCGGGTAAGAACCTACATCTCATCACTATGCCAACTTAAATTTACTAAGTCAGAAATACTAACTCGTAGAACTAGCTACGACGCGCGACGTAGTATTCACGTACAGATCGTAGAGAATGAGTATTTGTTTCTGATACAACGTAGACGACTACTTCTGCCTAGCATGTCACGGTGAAAGCTAAATCTTCTTTTATCTGACAAGTGAAATAAAAATCATTGTTAGTCAATTTAAAAAGGCTTAAATGAATGACAACAGCTAAATTGCATCCTTATCTTTTTGAGCGTGAGTGAACGAGAAACACTGTTACTATTAGTATAGACATTCACTGCAAATTTTGCAAAATGTTGAATTAAAGAAAACTACGCATTAATTGAGAAATATAAATAAATGAAGTTTTTAGTATTAGTGTGGTGGAATTTTGTCCTTAATTACAGACTTATAAGTCAAGAAACTGAAGACATACAACTGTTTAAAGCTAATTTTGAGATGTAACTTTGGAATTATTTTCTATCGAGCCTATTCCGTCTAATCGTGTAAGTATAGGAATTAACAAAGTTCTTCCAAATATAATAATTATTAAAATATTTTTATTTTATCTTCCCTAAACAAGTAGTAATAGCTAAAACTGTTTAAGTAAAGTCAATTTGAAGGTCATCGGGTGGTTGTCAGCCTCTTAAAGATTTTACAACACCTGAAAACACGCTTGTTATCTCCAAAGTTCAAATTTGTTGTTGATTAACTTTTGGAATTCTACCAACACCTTGCTAAATTGAAGAGTGCTACTCGTAGTACGGCCAAGTCACTAGTTAGCGGAAACAAACGATTTGGGACTCGGGCCAGGTACACGTAACTATAGCACAAATCTTACTTCCAAATGGTCGTATCTTCCTATACATTCCTCTTCAGTTATGCCAGCTAGTATCTGAGGAGTATTGTAGGTCACTCGAACGTCCGAACGTTGATATTAGTAATAGCTTGTGCAATTCTAGGTAGCCTTGGAATGTTTAGAATGTAATGTTTAGAACAACAACAATATTAAAAATTATATAGAGATAATCTATTAAAAAAATTGGTTATGGATATAAAAAAGTAACTCGTTAAATAATAAGCCACTGGCGTCGAATATATGAAAGTGTAACCCTATAAAAAATTGTTAGTTGGCTTGTTTTACAAAACAAGGTATAGAATCGAAATACAAGGTGTAGCAAAAATGCTGGTGATGCTTTTAAGGGCATACTGGGTATCATATTCTGATTATATAAACTAAGTAATACTAGTTTTCGATACAAGTGCGAGAAGTATGTCATTTTGCACGAGTACCGAGGTTACTCGGCCCGAGCCGAAAGGCGAGGGTCAAGACTCGGGACGAGTGAAAATTACACTTCTGCACGTGTGTCGAACAACGTTTTTTAATACAATTGCGATAAAACTACAATGAAATAATAGTAGATTGTTTGACAAGGGTCTAAAGTAGGCCATATTACCACCAGGTGGTTATTTTCCTGACCGAAGTGAGGGAAAATTGTTCGAGTGGTAATATGGCTTTTAGACCAAAATAATGCATACAATGTTTCACTTCGATTGCGAGAAAATATCATAAAAATACTTATTATTTACGCACAATAACTAAACTAAGGTGAAATTATGGTATAACTTGACGGTCTTTTAATTTTTTTTACTTCTTTGACATAGATACAAAATATCAATACCGCGAATAAATGCCACAGACGACGGTATAATTAGCTCTTTAAACAGTTTAAAACACACTTTAAAGCGTTTCCCAAAAAAATAAATATTTTTTAATGATTGTGAAGTAGGAACTAAAAAACACCTCATGTTTTGAGAAATAAATTGCGTTTCCGGATTGGTCGATTTTAACATAGCTGTATTCTGATTGGTTGATATTAAATACAATGTTTTTTTTTAAGGACTTAAATTATTTACACAGTATACGCACCAAAAAAGTATCTAGCGTTCCGATTAACTCCGATATGTGTTGTGATTGGTGGATTTAATATAGTGAAGTGTTCTGATTGGTCAATTTAAAATGCAATATAAATCGTGCGTAAAATCAAACTTTTGCAGCTCTGCACGATTTGCAGATCAGATTACTTTTTAGCACTAGTGCATAACATCATACTTTACGCACGATTTGCAGCTACATAAAGTAAACTTTTTGAGCAATTGTATTAAAAAAAATTTTTCGCGCAAAAAAAAAATTGTTTTGTATGGAGGGTTGGCCGGCTGCGACCACGTGTTTCATACAAAAAAAAATAATAATAATAAATATTCTTTATTGTACACCACATGAAAAAAGAAAAGTATACAGTGATACAGTGATAAAAGCTAGGTAACAACAGGCGATCTTATCGCTAAAAAGCGAAAATATTTTTTTTCGCGTCCAAATTTTTTTTTCTACTTTTCTTAGACGCAATACAATACTAATTATGCCCTTAAACAGATCACTAGTATTTTTGTTACAGTCTGTATACAAATAAAATCAGATTAATTGAATAGTACGCGTATGATGAGTAGGCGGGGCACTATGCATGATTTTGTCGCTCCAATGCATGTACAATCGACGTCAAATTTTTGTTTACACTTTAGCACCTTATTACGAGTACAAAGGAGTGCAAAAGTGTAAACATTATCTTGACGTCGACTGTACATGCCGATGCCAACGGCCGGAAATTACGAAACCTCCACGTGTAGGCACGTTTAGCATACCGAAACAAGCATTTTATTACACAGTATACTTTCTAGTAAATAGTACTATGAATTATTCACTGGTAAGAGATCTAAGGTTAAACCATCAACACGACGACACGACGTAGAGGAAACAAAGATAAAATATCCATAGATTATCATTCGAGCGTAATGAAACGGTAGGAAGCCCGCAGCCCTTTTGGCTAGCTCAGTTTATTGCAACGATACGAGTATATTACTTGCCAAACCTCATATCCCCTTTGTCGTTGTGTCAAAATGTGAACTTTATTCTTTACCGATCAAGGGTCCTGATCCAATTACATATGAAAACGAGGTAGAGGCGAACTATACCGGTTCTAAGCCTCGCCCTTCACACCAAAATATATTTATAAAAGGGGATAAGTTATTCTTTGCAGAAACAAATAAACGGTTTTGTGTATGAAAAAATACAAGCTACTGATATGCAAGGGGACAATGAAAGAAATCTTTCCATAGAAATATAAATATGTGTAAAGTGTGTAACGAACAAGCGTTTCCGTTGTGAGTAAGAGGACATCCAACTCTTACCTACGCATTCTTGATTTAATATTATATTATAGCTTCCGTGTCATTTTGATACATATGGCTATAGCTGGACGAGTATGGATACTGATTTAATGAACAATGAGATTTAAAATTGCATGGCCACTTTATGAATGAATTCATCAGTAGTACTATAAATATAATATTGTATAGTCTGTGGTAGTACAATAGTTAGAATTACATTGTAATAAAGCGAATAATAACAGGGTGTCGGATTCTAATTTAAAAAGACATTAACAATGCATTAAAAATACAACCTATCTCAAACATAACTCCAATACACAACAAACATTCAAACAATATTAAAGTTGTATGGGAGTTGCGTTGGAATATTTCTCAAGCAAATTCTGATATTTCTGATTCAGATGTTTATACCGTAGCTGTATTGCGTTGTTAATGCATTGGAGTTGTATTGAAGTTCGATCGTGTTTATACGTGCTTTAAAGTTAGAATACGGCGCTGTGTATCTTGCGTCTGGCAGAGGCTGCGAATTGCATTATTCCTGATATATATAAAATTAGATATTTTTGAGAGAGAGAGAGAGAGACAGCCATGATTATGCACGATAAGAATACCTAAACAGAAGTTATACTTTAAGTATTCCCACAAATAACTAACATAACAAAATCATGAAAGCGGCCGGGCGGCGAGTGTTTGCTCTGCTTGAAAATATCTACCTGTTAAGTATTTCAAATGGAGTTAGCAGACACTCCCATAGCCACATAAGTACGTACCTAAATGATTAGTACAATGGTGGAGGGCAAAATAAGTTTTCTGCCAACACTCTGCTATGCAGTTTGGCAGATAGGTGAAATTGATTGTTTTATTGTCTTATTTTGTTTGTTTTATTTATTATATAACAATTTTACACTGTGTTAGAAAAATAAATGTTTCATGATTAATTGTATCTATCTTGTTGTATAAAAAACTACTCATTCTACTAAGCGCGCCTTCCGTACGCGGTACGTATGGTCAGTCAACTGTACGTATGAAGTAACAAGGAAGCTACACTTACAAGAGATATAAAGTTAGTTATGTGTAATCACAGAGCTTAGGAGTTAACCGTGGTCGTGTAGGGGTATGGTTAACTTTAAGTTATATGATTAAACTTACTTAAACTATTTAGTCTATGTACAATATACCTATTGCAAGGGTTTTTTAACTACCATATTTGCAAATTCACAACATGCTTATATCTAAATCGCACCAGCTTGCACTATGAGACAGCCAAATCTCGTCAATTATAGAAAAAAAAACGTGATTTTCTCAATTGATGTATACTAACTTATTGCCATGGCTTCAGACAGATCCAATAAACAACGTCACCCCAATTAGCGCAATGCAATAATAATTACCAAAGACAATAAATGGCATGGACATGATCTTATTCCCAGCGGCGAGCTTCCGCTTTATAGCTAAAGAACTGGTGATCTCGAGATCCAAAGCAACTACATGTAATCAAAGATCACAATTATAATGGAGCATACAGGCGAATATTCGCCTGTGGTCGGCAAAGGATATTACAGGGTAAGCACACCGCGTAGCGGAATCATAATGAGAGTCACGTATGCTGCGACTACTGCTCCTGATTTTAAGAGGGTGGTTTAGCAAAGCTGCGACATAATTGCTGAAAATAAGGCTGCTTTTCTACTAGAGATTTACGATTCAACTTCGATGAGAGCTGAGAACTGAGCATTTACATAAGTCGTTTTAAGTTGAAGTATTATTCGGATTCTGAGAAGTTTTAGGTCATTCGTGGGGGGATTGTTTCTACTAGTACCCAAAACGTGAATGTATGGAGTGAATTGTTTAGTAAATGAGTGTATATGAAAAATAAAGGAGGATTCTTAAATATTACGTTATTTTGTATGTCAGAGGAGTATAATCAATAGTACTCTCTATTCTAAGAAGAAGTAACAGTATAACACTTAATCTAGACACACGGCAGTGTGTCCGCCAAGTTCGAGCAAAAAAAAGCGACACACCGGCCGTGGGTTATATTACACGAACCATTTCGGACCAATTTCGACCACCCTATAACTCAAAACATATTTTATCTACGCATATGAAATTTCGAGTGTCTGTTGACATCCCCTTAATTGTCTAGAATACAAAATTTCATTATTCTACCTATAGCAGTTCTTGAGATATTGACGTCAGAAAATCGCTATTTTTACTATACACTCACTGACTCACTGACTCACTGACTCACTGACTCATCAAAAACCTAGACCACTTCCAATGGTCGTACTGACTTGAGATTTGGCATGGAGATAGGTCTTAAGGTCAAAGTAAAGGGAAAAATCTGAAAACGGCCAAGTGTGAGTCAGTTTTAAAAATAGCGAAGGTGTAACTTTGTTCTACTATGAAGTCATAATGAACTAAGTGGGTCTATCTTCCGATGGTCGTACCGACCTGATATTTGGCTCGAAGAAGAGAAATAAAGTAAAAATCTGAAAACGGCCAAGTGTGAGTCAGTTTCGAAAACAACTAATGTGTAATTTTGTTCTACTATAAGTAGGTATGGAGTGGAAATGAGATAAGACTTATTTAAATTTAGATACATACCAATTTAAGACAATACATGTTTGTCTTAAAGACAAGAACAATAAAATTGTTCACCACTCTGTGTGTGTCTGTTGCGGGAACCGAACCCACGATTTACGAAGTACAAAGCGATCACTAGGTACACTAGGTGCGCTAAATCAGTCAAACAAAAATGAAAAGACTATTTTTTCTCGCATAGTCTAAATAATTTCTAATTTTACGACTAATAAAATCGCAGATTCAAGAACATGGAAATCATATATACTCTAAGATGGAATTATATATACTACTGCCCATCTCACCCTCCGATACGCCACGGGATGAGATGGGACGGTGCACTTCTAGGGCTACATAATAGGCCACCAATTATAATACCTACTGGTAGGTAGGTATTACCAAGTTATTAATTATCTATGTAGGTAGCGTACTTACAAACAGAATAAAGTACGTTATTGATGTATGTAATTATATGTAAATAGGTACATTTTATAGGTGTAGGGAGCCAGTTTATTTGTAAAAATCACCTATAAATAAATAGTAAAATAGAATTAGACGCTTAGTTTAAAGGGTATAGTATAAAGTACATACATAAGTGGAATGAGACATTTCCTAAAGCAAAAGTGATAAAAAAATAATAAAGAACCTACACCTAACAAAAATAAATGAAATCCCATCAAAAACATAAATGTGAAAGGCTGACAAGTTCGATACTATGGGAATGCTTCGCCTATAAAAGAAGTGAGATCTGAATAAGTACCAAGTTCCATAAAAATACCTCAAATCATAAATAGTTATAGGAATGCACACTTGATTTCCAGCAGTTTTTAAGGTACATTTTGAATAAGTATCACGTTACATAGAAATACCTAAAATTATAATAGAGAAACGCACACCGGTTTTTTTAGCAGTTTCCTGATAACATTTATTATTTTCAGTACTTTTGAATGATGTAACTTGGCAAGTTTTAATAGAAAATTATATACTTGACACATTGCAGTCCAAAGGTGTCGATTCATTGCATTGAAAAGGTGTGTGGTGTGTGAAAACTTGCCAAGTGACATCATTAAAAAGTACTGAAAATAATAAATGTTATCAGGAAACTGCTAAAAAAACCGGTGTGCGTTTCTCTGACTATTATAATTTTAGGTATTTCTATGTAACGTGATACTTATTCAAAATGTACCTTAAAAACTGCTGGAAATCAAGTGTGCATTCCTATAACTATTTATGATTTGAGGTATTTTTATGGAACTTGGTACTTATTCAGATCTCACTTCTTTTATAGGCGAAGCATTCCCATAGTATCGAACTTGGCAGCCTTTCACATTTATGTTTTTGATGGGATCAGAACATACACGTAGCACAGACCGGGGAATGGATGTATTGTGTATTTTATATGTTCCGTGTCTGTGTATTGCTATATTTTCTTTACGCCCAGGCAACTTGTGCTGTAGTAAGATTTCAACCTGTGTGGTGTAATTAGATTAATCGTATTAGTTATATAGCCTTCATAGCATATTTGTCAATAGTCAAACTATTTTAACAATTTAAACTTGACTACTTACTCGTTTATCGTTTGCATAATAAATCAAGGCAATTTAAGTAACGTGTTAAAATAATAATTACCACAGACAATATAGCCAGAGCAGATGGCTCGGTGGAATGGCAATGAGAGTCACGTATGTCGCTGGCTCTGATTTTAAGAGGGCGGTTTAACGACTACCGCATTTGGCATAGATCAAAAGCGAGTAAATGATAAAATAAATATAACGATTATTTACAATTTTGTATATTATAAAAAGAATAAAGGTTACTTTCCGATAGCAAAAGCATACCTGGCGCTGTGTTCTTATTTTAATAGTACATTGTTGTAGAGACTTGAAAGTAAGCTATAACCGACTCATTACTTAGAGGCGTTTTTGATAGAAAACCACAAACGGCTAAAAAAGTAAAAACGCCCTTAAGGTGAATAAATGGTTTTGAAATTTCTTTTTTTTTTAAACAGGTAGTTGGCCCGATAAACAACCTTATTTTATTTTTGAAACATAAAGTTGTGCCAAAAAAATACCTTTTAATGTTTTTAATGAATGCAATGACATAACTGGACAATTTACTTTCCAACTAATGATATTTCATCACTACAATAACATTGCTGTAGTGGTGGTTCAGGTGCTACAGCAAATGCTTACTTTCCAGCCTGGATTTTGACCATCTTTTGTCACATTTCCGTACAGTAGCGTGAAAAATATATAAATAATACATTAAAACACAACCTATCTCAAACATAACTTCAAGTACTTCAACACACAACAAATAATCAACGAATATTGAAGTTGTATTGGAGTTGCATCGGAATGTTCAACCAAATTCTGATATTTTTGATTCAGACGTTTAGGCGCTAGCTGTATTGCGTAGTCACTGTATTGGAGTTGTATTGAAGATAGATCGTATCTGAACGTATTTTAAAGTTAGGATACGGTCCCTGCTTGTGTACCAGCAGCGCGAAGCTGGCACAAGCACTGTCATCTTCTTGATAAAATGTGTGACGTAGTTCAAACGTTCCAATAGCGAGTATAGCGACAGCAAATCGATTTCCCGCACTTTCGCAGTCTGAGTGTAATTCATTTCTCTACTAGGAATACCATTTATCAATTGCTGACATGTCGACAAGCCCGCATCCAACCGGAGAAATTAAATTAATCATTACAGTTTTTTGCGCAACGTCGAAGAGACGCAGTAATCAATAGTGACGAGAGGAAGATCGCTTAAATGTGATACTCGTAGAAGGATTATATAACAACGGGTAGAAGAATCGAACGAGAAGCCAGTGGCTAGAGGGCCTACATGACAAATATTATACCTACGTGAGATCTGATGCGCAAGATGGTCATCATAGGAGAATAATATTATTAGAAATTCCAATATAATTAATATATTTTATTTTATTTATATGAGAGAATTGCGGAAACGTACTAGGTTTTAATACAAAGCAGCGGCTAGTGTTATTTACTGAACCCAACGAAAAGGAATGAGACCCGGACACTCTGACCCTTAATCTCGGTTTATGGCAGGGAAGTTTGAATGTACAAATACAAACTGTTTGTTAAGCCATTATTGGCTCTCGGGTCCGATTCCTTGTTAAGATTAGAAGTGGATTGTTTGCCTAAGGTGGAGACATCGAGGGACTTATTGCGAGGGCGTGATCTGCCGATTTATAGTCATCTGAAAGGTTTTTAAGTGGTTAACTTTGCCTCACAGACTTATTTGAGTGGAACAACTACTTCTTGTTGTCGTTATGTTGCATCAGGAGACAGCAGCACATTTTATTAGAATTTTCTAATACATTCTGCAATCATGCGTAGTATGTCATTAAAATAGATATTTGGGAAAGCTTAAAAATTAAAGCTTGAGCGACAATCTGGCTGGGTTCTGGTAATAAGCTAAAAGAGGGCGATAATGGAACAAGTACTGTAGAGATCATTAAATAAAATGATAAAATACTTCGTATTTTTAATTTTGTAATTCATATTCTTGGTAATGATTTTTTTAAATACATAATTGTAAATTACATTACTGTGTCTGATCAAAATATATTCAAAGATTAAGAATGAATCCAAGAGAAAGAATAAATGGGATGCATAATTATGATGCAATTTTACTGCTAAAGCAGCTCTTCTATCGAGGAACTTCAGCACTGCATGCATAATCAAAGTTAAACAGGTATAGTCTACTGAACAAATTTTACTTAAAAACAGTGAAAGTCCCACCTTAGTCTCCTAGTTTTATCAACGAACTTGCAAGATTCTACAAGATTAATACACTAGGATTTTTAAGGTTTTTAAGGGAATTAAAATGAGATCCTCACAGCAGTAAGATCGTGGCGTGGCTAATAATTCCGGCTTTTCAAGCTGCAAGCATCTGTCATTTTATGCCATCAAAATGTATTCCATCAACACTTTAAAGTATTACGAGCCTTAATATAATAAGTATATCTTACTAGAGTAGACTACAAAATTATTATATCTATGTAGAATATTTTTCATAGTAGTCAACTTGCTCGTACTTTCTCTAATGATAGCATCTTTCAATCGACTTATAAATACATTTTAAATACAAAAAACCGGCCAAGTGCGTGTCGGACCACGCATAATGGAGGGTTCCGTACCTATCTTCAACGGAATAAGAACCGAACTAATAACAAAAGGTCGTATCTGATGCCTATGGTAGAACTCTTTTGCAGATAACAGAAAAATGGCTAAAACGAATTATCATAATTTTTTCGTATCCCTTGGACTTACGGTTCAAAAGTTACAGGGAGGGGGGACATATTTTCTCTAACTTTCGAAGCGATTATTTCTGAAAATATCCGGTTAATCACAAAATGTTCAAAGAAACCTCGAATTTATTCTTAAATACCTATCTATTGATGTGTAACATGTTATTATTTGGTTAAAAATATTTTATCTGTAATTTAACTGTATAACTAAATAACGGCATACAAAATACACCTTAAGTCTTAATTTTTTTAAGATACGTCTTGTAGTTTCTGACTAAAATGGCTATGAGATACGGATGAACGGACGGATAGACGGACATGATGAAACTATAAGGGCCGTTTTTGCCATTTTGGCTACGGAACCCTAAAAATCGAGTACCTATATTGTGACTATACTAGAGTCTTGCATACTTTCGACAGTTACCCCCATCATATAAAATTACCTAAGTCACAGTGATAGAGAGCAAGATATGCAATTCCCGAATCTCGATATTAGTGGTAGCGCCACAGGATATACTAGGACATGGAGCAAATTAAGTTAACTTATTTCTCCAGAACTTAGATCAATACGGCTGTTTAGGTATTTTAATTAGTACCGCCTGACGGAAAATCCGGTTGAATTAATTCAATGCAAAGTTAAAGTTGTAAAGTTATAAAAACATTCAGTGCTAAAAAGCAAGCTAATGGTTCCACGTATTAATAATGGCACCGCGAAGTAATGACCGGCCATCCATTAGAGCGGAGCATCGGCTGGAATTCTCTTATAAAGTTCTAAGAAATAATTATTCTCCCTGGTCTAATAAAACTTATAGTACCTACTAAGCCTGGGTTGACTCGACTACAGAAATTCCAAGTACGAAACAAATTTATTACTAACATGCATGCATACATAAATACAAAAAAATTAAAATTATTATGGTTAGTAACAAATAGCTTTACATTTGATGCGTCCATACAAGGTAATCTAGTAGGTAATATTAACAAAATTAAAATAAAATTAGGAATATAAACAACGTGTATATGTATCTCTATATGTAATGTGTATGATTTACCACTTACCTATACTGCTTGTATCTTTTAATGATGTATTTACACATATAGTTAGTAGGGGCGTAGGGGCGGGTATAGATGGGAACGACTCTTATTGATTCCAATCGGTTCTCGCGGGCACAGTTGAGAAGGAAATCATTCCCATCTGTCACTGGTGAAGTGTGCAATGGGTTAGGAAACGTTTCCATTTGAAATTGTTCGAATTTTAAGTAACTATTGTCCCTATCACGAAGCTTAACATTCTTACTCGTAGTAACTTAAAATTGACACTAAATGTATGATTATAATAAAGTAAAACGGAACCGAGGCACAAATGGGGATAGTTTCCTTCTGAACTGTGCCTGAGGGGACGGATGGGAATTGAACTATATTCCCATCTGTTCCTAGTGGGCACAGACGGGTAGGATTCTTACCACGTGACTATAGAGGGTACGGATAGAAATACACATTTTGGACTCGAATCGTACCCATGTATATATTCTCAGTTTTTATGAGATTTCCTTCATTTCAACTGATTAAATATATAAAAAAAATACTTTGTCCACAATTTGTTAAAAAAAAACAGAAATATGCATGTTTTTTAACTTCATCGTCAATAAAACGTTTTACAGAAGCTAGAGAATGATCTTACGACTTTGTTCATTGTAGCCGTTTAATTATTCGACGTTAGTATCTATTTCAAGACGCTGGAAAATAAAAAGAAACTGCAAGTCTGGAAATGGTTGATTAGAGAAACAAAAGCGGTTCGCCCGCTAGACCCAGCGGAGTCTGAAGCGAAACGCTAATCAGGCGTGCGGCTTATGCTCAGAGGACTGGTAACCAAGGGCAGGTTTGTTTTTGTTGTTTTACTATAGTTTATGTTTAATTTTAAGTACTGACTGTACCTAGGTACAGTCATCGGCAATAGTATCTTCCTACACGAAGGCAGCAAAAATATGTGAAACGCTGTTATGGCCCCACAAATAAAAGCATGTGACATATTTTTGCGGCTTTCGTGTAGGAAGATACTATTGCCGGTGACTGTACATTTAGTTATGTCATAGGAGTCACGTGTATATCACATAAGTTTATAGTAATTCAGACAAATCGGATCAGTCAACCGTTGTATGTTAATGCAATACGGTTAATCTGGTGATGAATGTTACTCTGCGTCCGTAGGACACCTTAGACAACCCTACACGTGATCCCTAAGTGGTGCTAAAAGAGTAACAAACTTGGCAGCTGTACTGTTCCATCTGGACGTCGCAGCACTCACTAGATTTTCTTCATTATCTGCTTTCCCACTGCTACTACCCCAGAGAAGAAATGCCTATCTATATCCAGTGATATGTAGCCATACGATAATAAACTGTTAAATAGTCTTTCCCTGGGAAAATTTACTATGTTTGACTTACCCCAACTGATCTAACTATTTTTAATGATGTTTGACTTCAGTTAAGATTTATAAATGATTTCACTTTTCTAGTTAAGAAGGTCAGGATTAATTAGTATTACAACTAAATTTATATAACAACACAAATAAAATTAATTTTGTCTGTAGCTAGGTATACACGGTGGGGCCTGTAACTAAAGCAAAAAATTAAAATGTACATTCTTCTCCTCAAACTACGCAACGTTTGTTTGACGCCTTTGAAAAAAAACTTGCGGTTTGAATTTTATTACATTTTTCACACCACCTGCTCGACAATGCCAAATTATATATCATGCAAACCTCACCGAAAGCAAATCATTATAGCCCTTGGCTTTAGCCGGGTTATAATGTTGTACTAAATCTCATTATAACCCGCTGGTTAATAATGTGATTTCACTTCCCATAGTTCTTATTGTTATGTGCTTAAAGTCTAATTTGGTAAAGTCCGCACGGTGCACAGCCCCGCGACGCCAGCCGGGGCCCGCGCCGCCGCGTCGAACTGATTTGAAAATCGAATTTATTCGGAAAATCGTGCTGGCCCCCTTTTTAGGGTTCCGTAGCCAAATGGCAAAAAACGGAACCCTTATGGATTCGTCATGTCTGTCTGTCTGTCTGTCCGTCCGTATGTCACAGGCATTTTACTCGGAAACTATACGACGTATCTGAATAAAATTTACACATAAGGTGTATTTTGTATGGAGCTACTTAGTTATGTAGTTAAATTTGAAACAAAAAAAAAATATTTAAAGGGGGGCGCTCCATGCAGGTAACTAAATAAAAAAAATAAAAAAATTACCAAATATCAACATGTGACACATCAATCGATAGGTATTTCAAAATAACATTGAGGTTTCTTTGACTATTTTGTGATTAAGTGAACATTTTCTGAAATAATCGCTTCGAAAGTCAGAAAAGTTGTGTAGCCCCCCCCCCCCGTAACTTTTGAACCATAAGTTCAAAAAATATGAAAAAATTTTAAGAGATGCGCCTTATCTACGAAAATTGTTTTGAACATTATTGGTTCAGCCATTTTTGAGTTATCTCCAAAAAACTTCTTCCATAGGCATCAGATACGACCTTTTGGTATTAGTTTGGTTCTTATTCCATTGAAGGTACGGAACCCTCCTATGCGTGGTCCGACACGCACTTGGCAGATTTTTCTTTAGATTTACTTCAATAAAAATCCGTTTCTAGTAGCCTTAGCTATTTTATTGTCTTGCAAGAGGTGAGAAAAGTAGAGTATACTCCTCGGGGATAAAGCTGTTTTTGTCACGGGCGCGCTTGAACCCCTCACTGCACTCAGGACTCAGTATTAATTCCCTCGCTTCGCTCGGGAATTAACTCATAACCCCCTCGCTGCGCTCGGGAGTAAAATCTGGAGTCCTTCGTTACGTTCAGGATTCAATATTGCGCCCGTGACATAAAACAGTGCTTTATCCCCTTGGTGTACAATCTACTATTAAAGTTAATTCGAACACGCAATGTACTATGAAATTGATTATGTCTGTAGAGTGACTAGACTGACAGGCGATGTCAATTAGACGGAGTTTTAAGTACATTGAAAATACTATTTACTTTGTTTGAAAAAATAACAATCTAAAAAGTTTATGATTTTAAAAAGTTGCTACACAAAAGTTGTCTAGTTTGAGGACTAGAATCTACGTTTTAATTTTTTGCTTTAGTTACAGGCCCCACCCTATATGTAACTTTCATCAGTAAACTTATTAGAAATTTGAACTAGTCTAGTAAACGATGCCAATAAATATAAGTCAAAAGCTTCGTTTTAACTCATTGACACTAATTTAGTGTAACAAAATTCAAACTATCGTGACACTCACTGCATTTCAGTAAACGCAAACTTTTTGCAATTTCGCAACAGTCGGGACGTCCCCTACCTATTCCTCTGGCGTACATGCCTTTCAAATTCACTTACATACCAACGGTTTTAACAGGATTAACTTAACGTAACATCACGTGGTTAGTTGTAATCGTGACAGATTTGAAAATAAAATATTAATAAGGACTTTGAAAAAACGTGTTAAAAGGACGTTTTCGCAATTCGTACCCGATTATTAATTTGGGTATTGATTATTTGGTATTTTTTATTATTTTTTTTAAAGAAATAATACGAACAAGTTGTAACTAGAATATGAACTAGTTCTGCAATTTAAACTAAAAAAATTGTAATGTTTGTAGTTATTAACAAAGGTAGAAGCATAAAACAAAAAGCTATTAAAAAGGTCACGATACTCGTAGCAGTATTCAACCTAGAATTATACTAGATGTAAGTAAAAATCATTTAAAAATATTCAAACAATGATAAATTGGTTGAAGGCAGAATCATGAATTTAAATGAGGAAATCTAAATTCAGTGATTGTTCTCGTTTCCGTGTTTGAAATGTAAAACTGAACGCTGGGCTATTGGCTTCTGCTTATTTGCTCGTTTACATCTGCTCGAAACGAGTGTCGTGTGCTGTCGAAGCACTGTTGGCTTAAATCGGAAAACGGTTAACGACAAAACATGTAGGTATACATAATAGGGACGTACTTACTGGCTGTTTTGTATCATCATCATCATCATTAGTCGTTCCCTCAGAGCTGAGGATCGTGATATCATGTCCTTCTGTTGAAGACCAGGTTCCTCCATAGGCTTCTATCCCTTGCTAAGCGCATGGCTTCTTGCAGTTTTGATTGCATGGGTGCAGTGATTTGGGCGCACCATCTTGCAGGGGGAGGGCCTCTTAGTCTTGTGCCTTCAACTTTTCCCGTCATGACGATCCTCTCCAGCCTATCCGAGAAACGTCGAGAGAGGTGTCCGAAGAATGTAAGTATTTGGTCCTGGCAAGTCGTAGACAACCGGCGTTTTATGCGTATGCTGTTTTGTATATTTGATTATAATTCTGTAACGTAATACCCACATAACTTCCAATCAAAAACTTATGAATCATTTCATTAAGTTATTAGGTACTAACCCTTATTTTAATATACCTTGTTAAAAAAAATTGTTATTGTAACACAATATGTGTCAAAGCTAAACGAAATAAACGATTTTGAACATGAATTTGAATTTCATTGTAAAAAAATATAACCCAAATTATTTCAGGGCATTTGGTGTTCGAAAATAACATACGTAAAAAAGTAAATACTTGTTTAACTATATCGTGATTTTTGTTTATTCGTTATTTTATGGTATTTTATTTCAACACAACAACACATAACAGTAAACATATAATAAACACTAAACAACTTAAAACTAGAGATAAAAAATTTGGCCCAGATCGCTGTCAACGGGCAGGGTGCCCAGAAGGCTGGCCGTATTGCCACGTTGAATGGCGATAGCTACACGTTGTGCAAAATAGTAGCCAGCCCTCTGGTCACCAGAGGCTTCTATTAGGCGCGCCGATAGATCTTTGTATAGTCGGCGCGCGCTTGGCCCCCACGGCCCCAAAGTTTCAACCCCAAACGCCGCAAATATGTAGCTACTTCCTAGAGCAACATACTTGCGGCGCTTGAGGTCTTCGGCCGAGGATGCCGCGGCGCCAGCATTGATTTTGGTGCCTGAAATACGGGACGGTGCCAAGGTATCAACGCAGGTAGCGTCCCAAACTAGCGGCCGTCCCATACTCCAAGGCACCAGTGTCATGCCGTCGGGCCTCTTGCCGTCGTCCCTGGCCAAACCGCTAGGTTCCAGGACTGCCGGCAGTTTAGCGCTGACAAGGGCCCTTCGGATGACGTCGTTAATGCTGGCGTGGCGGGAGATCCTCCCAGCACTTCGGACGCAAGATAGACCGTGGTGGCCTAGACTGTCCACCATGACGCCGCATTGACAGCGATGAGGTTGGTTTGTTGGTTATGGTTAATTTTACGGACTTAAAAAAATTGCTATGTCCTTTGAGTACCTACTAACCACATTTTATGATAGTTGTTCTTAGACCAACAACACAAATAATGAAATAATATTTTCTTATGTTAATTGCAGCATTTCTGAAATGTGATTAACTGTATTATGAACCAAGCCGGCAATGGTGTGTAACATTATTATGCCTGTATGCCATAACAAGAGAGGAAATAATTCCGTAAAAGAAAGTAACAAGCTATATGAACATGACTTTTATTTCCCGCATACGAGTTGACGCATCTGATAATATACATATGTACCTACAATATATACCTTTCTCGCATAACAGAGGCTGTGTGAGGGAGATTCAATGAAGATAGGGATATTGGAACGTTTTCAGTAGGATCATGATGTATGGTCGACCTTTTCTTCCCCAAAATTTTGTATTCAGCGTTTATCTATTAAAATGTTCATTGTTTTTTATTTAGTATAGCATACAGTAATATTGTCTTCGGTTGCCGCGATAGTTATTCATGAAATAAAACAATTAAAAACGGATTTTATTAAAATACTAAACAAAGGGTTTAGCAGGCTAAGGAAGGACGTGTGGCCCCTGTGAGGAATAGTTGAATTGGTAAATGTCAATTGTTTGTCGCCTCATAACTAGTAACCACTCCAACTTTCAGCCCTCTATCTTGAACTGTCACAGAGATATTGTCAAAAATGTATTTTCTTAACATTTTTTCTCAAACTCTTATATCTCCTAATCCATAGCAGCTAAAGCATCGAAACAAAATCACAGAAACGTAGTTTTAGTGGGAGTATAATTTTATTAATATTTTATACGTGAAAAATAAAAGAAATAAATGTCAATTTATTTTTTGACAGCTCTTTCCAACACGTTTTTTTGAAAGTACAATTATGAAAAAAATCATGTAAATTGCTTATAGTATTAGCTACTAGCATACAAAAAATCAATTGATTATATTTGGTGCAACATACTGAAAAAAAAAAACTAACGAAAGTATTCAAGTATCAAGAGTAGGCTTCTGAACTGAAAGTTCGTTTTTAACGAACTGTTTTTACAGTCTTTACCAGATATTGAGATATCGCTCTCTGACGAAAATATTATGTTAAAAGGATATTGCGATGACTGCAGGATAACATTGTCCTATACCTGGGACGACGAATATTACGATAGTCATTATCTAAGTGACTTATATTGTGATATCTGCTCTAATGAGTTATTTAATTCGTTATGTTAATACGTGTACTATAATGAAACCAATTAATTTTGTTTATAAAATAATAAACATATAGCACATCCGTCGTTTCGTTGATTTAGTAGTTAGTAAAATTAGTTACAAATGCTAACACAGCAGTAGTTCAGTGACCTTTTTTGACAGTCATACGTCAAATTAAAAACAATACACCCTTTGTTGCAACAAACATAAAACTTAAAAACGAACTTTCAGTTCAGAAGCCTGCTCTTGATACTTGAATACTTTCGTTAGTTTTTTTTTTACAGTATGTTGCACCAAATATAATCAATTGATTTTTTGTATGCTAGTAGCTAATACTATAAGCAATTTACATGATTTTTTTCATAATTGTACTTTCAAAAAAACGTGTTGGAAAGAGTTGTCAAAAAATAAATTGACATTTATTTCTTTTATTTTTCACGTATAAAATATTAATAAAATTATAGGGTATACTCCCACTAAAACTACGTTTCTGTAATTTTGTTTCGATGCTTTAGCTGCTATGGATTAGGAGATATAAGAGTTTGAAAAAAAATGTTAAGAAAATACATTATTGACATTATCTCTGTGACAGTTCAAGATAGAGGGCTGAAAGTTGGAGTGATTACTAGTTATGAGGCGATAAACAATTGACATTTACCAATTCAACTATTCCTCACAGGGGCCACACGTCCTTCCTTAGCCTGCTAAACCCTTTAGTGTTTGAACATGCCAGAGGGGCCTTAATAAAAAATAAATTATTTATTATTACAAAACAAATTATTAACCTTATTATTAATTGGTCAAGGAGAAACGATACATTCCCCGGATGTTGCGTGAGGCAATCGAGATTTAAAAAACTTTTTACAAAAAAAAGATAAACCGACTTCAAAAAGGATAAAATAAACTATTATATTATTTATATGCCTTACAAACTGATATGTTTGAAGTCGGTGCCAAGCCAAAAAGTTACAATACCGGCGAATCAGCTTCAAGTCTGAAAATTACAAAACAGTTAATACGAACGAGGCGTATGTGTTCAGTGAATTGTTCTTCATACTATAGAACTATTCTAATACGGTATTGACTGCACGTAGGTTTTCATTCAAGTACAGAGAGAAAGTATAATCACGCGTCTTCTGATGTTTGTTAATAAACTTTTTTACTAGTTTTCGGACTAACCATATCTCGAACGGAGCCCGTGCTTCGGTTTGAATTATTTATCCTACTTCATCTAAGGTTTAATATTGAAGTGTAAAGGAATTCAATGGCAAGATTGATTTTTCTATACTCAGACACACTGGGTGTGTGGGGCCCACCTTTTCAGTAGAAAAAGGCGCGATATTTAAATTTTCTATGGAAGGAATACGTGTTTATATATTTTTTTAATTTGCCGCGTTATTCTGATTATTGACAAAGTAGACGTGTATCAGAGTATATACATGGGTACCTCTTTTCATCAAAATTGGATTAGTAGTTTAGACGTAAAAATGTAACAGATAGATTCACATTCACCTTTGCAATATACGTAGGAATCGAAATGTTATGTGATTTTCAGACTTGAAGCTGATTTGCCGGTATTGTAACTTTTTGGCTTGGCACCGACTTCAAACATATCAGTTTGTAACGCATATAAATAATATAATAGTTTATTTTATCCTTTTTGAAGTCGGTTTACCTTTTTTTTGTAAAAAGTTTTATTTTTCCATTTTTAGTGGTTATAAAATTATCATAATCGGACAAAGGATCTCACAATAATCGGTGCAGATATATAAGAAAAAGTTCATGACACGTACTCAATGTAAGGAAAGTTCCACATATCATATGTGGTCTTCATCATTAGGTCCACTCCATCAAATTAGTGGTTTTGGAGAGGAAATGCTTGAGTTACTTAAAAAACAACTAAATCACCATATATGTGCCATTAAAAATTGAGGAGTTCCCTCAATTCCTCATGGATCCCATCATCAGAACAGCACCAGATTAATGTGGAACTATCTCTAAGGAAGTTCCTTTCAAACAAAAACATTTTTTTTGTCCGATTTCCGGAATTCTCCTGAAATCGGACCATATGGGTCTCAGAGTAATCGCTGAACATCCTACATTTAAAAAAATCATGATCATTGTCATCAAAACAACCATCATCAGGAGGTTCACTTCATCAAATTGGTGGATTTCGAGAGAAAATCCTCGCGTTGCTTAAGAAAACACCTAAATCACCATACATGTGCCTTTAAAAATTGAGGAGTTCCCTCAATTTCTCATGGATCCCATCATCAGAACAGCACCAAATTAATGTGGAACCATCTTAAAGGTAGTTACTTTCAAACAAAAGAAGAATTCCTCAAATTGGATCACGGGTCTCGGAGTAATCGCTCAACATCCTACATAAAAAAAAAATCATCATCATTATCATCAAAACAACCATCATCAAGAGGTCCACTTCATCAAATTGGTGGTTTTCGAGAGAAAATCCTCGAGTTGCTTAAGAAAATACCCAAATCACCATACGTATGCCTTTAAAAATTGAGGAGTTCCCTCAATTCCTCATAGATACCATCATCAGAACAGCACCAGATTAATATGGGGCCACCTTGGAAGTAGACCCTATCAAACAAAAAAAGAATTATTCAAATCGGACCACGCGTCTCGGAGTAATCGGTGAACATACATAAAAAAAAAGCCCAAACCGAATACAGAACCTTCTCCTTCTATGAAATTGAAGTCGGTTAAAAATATCCAAATTTCAACAGAGAGGATGGTTTTTCGGTACTACCAGCTTGGGATCCAGTTATTCATTTGGTTAAGGAGCAAGCTAGACATAGGACTGTGAGACCATAATGGTGGACAGTGTGGACAGTAATAATAATTTAATACTAATTTAAGATTAAAAAATAATAATTAATAATAATAAAAAATAATTTGTTTTGTAATAATAAATAATTTATGTTTTATAAAGGCCCGTCTGGCATGTGCAAACACTAAATTTGTTTAATATTTAATATGTGGGTGAGAACTAGTAGAATTAAGGAAAGTTACTTAATATATATTTTTTTTTACATTCACAATAGATTAAATAGGTAGAAACTTAAATAAACTATGTAAATAACCTAAAATTAACTTACTTAAAAATACTAAAAACTAAAAATCTATCTCTAAAATGGGCCCCTGTGGCATCGTGCCGAGGACGCTGGCAGCATTTCCTCGCTGAATTGCAATACTTATGCGTTGAGCGAGGAAGCTGCCAGCTCGTTTGTCCCCTGTGACATCGACCAGCCGTTTAGCTACCTGGCGGTAAAGCTTTTGAGCTCCGGGACCCCACGGACCAAGAGTCTCGACGCCAAATGCAACAAAGTTGTAATTGGCGTCGAGGCCCCCGTATTTTCGCCTTTTAAGAGCCTCGGCCACCTCCGCCGCCGCGCCAGCTTTATTCATGGTACCGTGGAGGTGAGACGGTGCCAGCGTGTCCACGCAAGTCGCGTCCCACACTAGCACCCGTCCCAAACTCCACGGAATCAGTGACATCCCGTCAGGCCTCTTGCCATCGTCTTTAGCTATACCGGCCGGCTCGAGTATCGCCGGCACATTGACGGTGGCAAGAGACCGGCGGATAATGTCGTTTAGCGCAGCGTGACGAGAGAGGCGGCCCGCGCTCCGCTGACAGGAGAGTCCGTGGTGCCCTAGCTGGTCGACGTCCTTACCACAGGGGCATCTGTGCGGTGCGCATACTTGTGTCCCCAAGCGCAGGCCAACCGCCAGCCGGAGGGTTTCAGGGGCAAGGTATGTCCCTGTGTTAGGCGAGGGATAGGCACTCAGCCAGTGGCCAGCCTCTCTACATCCGACGGCGGTCAGGCGAGCGCGTTCAGCTCCAGTGCTCTGGTTTAAAAGAGTGGTGTATGTTAATTTAGATAGGGCATCGTCCCAGCTCCTTTGGGATTTTGGATTATAGGGGAGATTTTGCCCCGGGCAGGCGGAAAGCCAAGCTTTTCTGGCATCGTCCAAGCCTGAGATCTCATAGTTTGAAGGTGAACCCCTTAATATTTTTCCTATGAGATCAGCAGAGCTGTGAACCGATGAAAGAAAAGCCGGCAGTGCAACACTTGAAATTTTGCGTAATCCGATACCGCCATACCGGACGGGAAGGGATGCTTGGAGCCAGGAATTTTCAGTGAGCTTTAAATTTAGAACGTGCTCCAAGTTTGTTTGAATTAAAGAATCGAGAGGTAGTAGTAAATTTTGATGGTTCCAGAAAGGGCTACACCGGAGCATGTAGGTTAATTTTGGCACGAAAAGGCAGAATTTGATAATAAAGAGGGCCGAATGGGGACTGATTTCTAACAGACGATCGGCACAATTTTGAAATTTCGTAATGGCACTGTTTATGTAAGTAGGAAATAAAGTATTGGATAGAGGAGTTCCCAGGAGGCTAAGGTTATCATTGGTGACAATTTTAATATTGGGAGTTAAAGTGTTAAATTGATCGATAATGCTAGACTCGTTTAAGGAACTATCGTGGATGTACAGTTCACACTTGTTATAATTTAGATCTAAGCCAATGGATTCAAATTTTGTTTTAAGAGTAGAAAGGTCCAAAAGAACAGTGTCCAAGTTACCTCCTAGGGTGCCGTCGTCCAGATACCACACGTTGAATTTTGATTTTAAATTTTGTATGATAGGATTTATGGCTAAACTAAAAATTGCCGGCCCGAGGGGGTCACCCTGCTGGCATCCAACTTCAGAGGAGAGTTCGTGGTTTTTGTACATTAATTTTGAGGGATCAGCATAACAATGGAGGAGGTAGTTGTATAATTCTGGTATATTACTTCTAATTTCGGCCAGCAAGGTGTCCCTGTTAACTGAATTAAATGCGTTCTTGACGTCGATTTTAACTAGTACTTGACATTCGGCATTGGAGAGGTAGGTGCGAAGAGCGTGAACGGCAGCTTCACACCCACCTCTTGTGCCAAACCCAAGTTGGATTGGTTCAAACTTACGCTGTAATTTGGAAATAATATATCGAACTGCAATTTTAGATGTTAAGCGTCTTAAAGTCGATCCGATTGCGATCGGTCTCACGCCGCCATCTTTTTTTGTGAGAGCGATCAAATTGGCTCCGTAAAGGATGGGTACTATATCTGCATTGACGCAGCCACTCAACATGAGGTTTACTAAAGTACTTAGTGAGGTGATAAGTTTTCTGCCAGCATCACCTACACAATGTGCAGTGAGGTCTTTTAGATGCTGTGGAGAAATTCCATCCAAGCCAGCCGCCGAGCCGGTTTTGAAGCTAAAAATAGCATCAACAATGTGCTTATCCTCGACTTGTAGGCAGTCTTTGGATGGAGTCGGTGGGTCTAAGAAAAAGGGAGTAGTCGGAGCTGGGGGATGTTTAGAACGCAGGGCCGAAAGGGTGTCGTCATTGTCAGGGGAAAGAGTGTCGCTAGAAAATAATATTCTTGCAGCGCCTTTAAGGTCACCGTCGCTTATTTTGTTTTCCACTATTTTTGCAAGATTGAATGTAGTTTTGCTGTTATTTGAGCTATGCCGTGGAGGTATACTGGTAGATAGATGAAGAGGATTGGAACAGTTATTTTTAATTTTTTGAGTAAGAGATAGCTTCTGGTCATCGGTTGATGCGTGGAGGGTCTGGAAAGAGAAACTAAGGAGATTCCGCCAAGTGTCGAAAGTGTTAAACTGTACGCATTGGTCGATGAGATAGGTCAGGTGGGTGGCGACGGTGATCCGTGCGCCGCGCGGAATCCGTTTCGTAATTGAAATGTTATTTTTAAAGTAGCTTAGTTCCGTGTGTAGATTATTGGAAGGTAGATGGCTAGTTGAAGGCAATTGACTGGCAGTATCAGGTGGAGGTGGAGAAATTTGAGACAAACATTTTCTGTGAGTTTTGGAAAAGTGGATTTTTAAGCCTCGAGATGATGGAAACGATTTTGGACATAAACTACATTTGTTACTTGAAGCAGCCGGTTGTGTGGAGGCAAGCATCCGCACCTAAAAATGTTATTGAATACAAAACTATAAATATGTATAAAACAACTTACTTACGTTAGGTTACGTAAATATTCAACTTATCCACTAAAACTTAAATATAAAATAAACACATAAAAAGTCAATTCTGACAGTAACTGTCACTGCAGCGGCATCGGGGTTGCACCGGGGCGTAGTCTCTGCTCGCATGCGAACCTCCTTTTCCTTTGGTTTTTGCTTGAAAGTGATTTGGTATTTTCGCAATACGTCTGTAGCTTACCTATATCAATATAATATCTTTATATGATTTCGGCATAAACTCTCTGGATTTCGGATATCGGTTGTAGATGAGTGCCCACTGGCCCGCTGGCAAAGGATTGCGTCGCGTGATGCCTCTTTGGAAGCGATGTGCTATTTATTTATGGAATTTTCTTTTACAAGGAAATAAAATTACCGCACATGACATGAATTTTTTTTTTTTTTTTTTTTTTTTTTTTTTTTATGTGGGGAGGTTTGCATATTGTGATAGTTTTTGAACGGAGGTAATTGTATATTTTTCCTCAGTCGACCCGTTGACCACGAACGCTGTAAAGTGTTCGAAACGTCGGGATGTAATTTAAGCTCAGTACACGCGATAAAATCCGTTTTTAATTGTTTTATTTCATGTATAGCATACAGTGTTAAACTTTTAAAAGCATTTTCAGGGATTTTCAATTAACATGCTGATGCAATTAATTTATTATAACAGTTACCGCACCATTTTTTTACGCTTCATGATAATAAGGGTTGTATACGTTTATTAAGGGTTAGCCCTCGAGGGTTCAACGAGGATTGAATATTTTTGTAACATGTTAAGCTTTACGGTAGGTAATTATGATAATGAGAAGTAGTACTCATTTTAGCATACCTAGGGCCGTATTCTAACTTTAAAACACGTTATAATATGAATGAATGTTTGAGTTTGAGTTTGAGTTTATAGACACGATCCAACTTCAATACAACTCCAATGCATTAACAACGCAATACATCTACGGCATAGTCATCTGAATCAGAAATATCAGAATTTACTTGAGAAATATTCCAACGCAACTCCAATACAACTTCAATATTGGCTGAATGTTTGTTGTGTGTTGGAGTTATGTTTGGGATAGGTTGTATTTTTATTGTATTGTTAATGTATTTTTAAATTAGAATCCGGCACCTACTATTAAACCAAATCGATTTACTTCTATAGCTCTGGAATTCATCGGACTAGAACCATTGATTATTATTATGTATTTTACTAGATTATGTATTTATTTATTATTATTATTATAAAAGACTAGCTTAGAGTTTTTGTGATTTTCTCTATAAATTTTGGGGCAAAATATTTTATAGGGATGTCATCTTCTGTTACTCAATGACTAAAACCATTATTTATATTTTATGTACAGCTCGGGGGTTATTCTTTTATTACCACGACAGTGGCCAAGGAGCGTATGACCCGCCTGGTAAGCAGATAACGTAGGCTATCAAGGTCATATATAGACTTTTGTCTATCGTGTATGTATTTCACAAAATATCGACAGAGATGTTTAATAATAAGCGATTGCAGCACCATCTGCACGTTGCAAAAAAACTTACTATATGTACCGAATGAATCCGTCAGCTTCAAAAATTTTTGGGGAACACGTAAGGTTAAGGTTATCTATCATACTGCTGCGGTTTGCGGCGGCGGTGTACGAGCGTGATGGCGCTCTGCATGCGTATAGCTTTGTCCTGTTCATCCATCTGGTTGCGACGCCAGTGTGATCGATAACCGCGTAAAAGCAGATTAACATAAAAACATAGTCACTTTGCATTCATCACACATTGGAGTTCAATCAATGCCGTAAAACCAATTTATCGTCTACGATATCGTACGTAACAGAAGTGAGATGAGCTCGTCAGGCATATGTCACTTTCTGTTTCACCGACCTTCATTCCCTTTTCTCGGATTCACTCAGTACCATACCTAATGCCACTGAAATGATACAAGTATTGTCTTCTCCGTTTAGATTAGGAGCTAGCCTCGACAAACGATAGAGGTTCAATTTTAAAAACAAGGAAGACTGGTAGCTAGTTTTATATCCTTATTACTAGATCTAGGTATCTGGCAACTGTTCATTGGTGGAGGTCAAAGTGTATATTATTCGGGGTTAATACTCCGCTTTTTCTGGTAGCGCCTTTTGGTACCTTTAAGAAGCAAAAAATTCGTTAAGCTATCTAATCTCAAGATAATGTATAATTATTACTAGTTTTTTTTAATAGAAGTCAAATATCTATCACCCAAGCCTGCATCCTTCCTATCATGGATAATGGGGTGGTACAGTCACCCAAATGTACAAAAAATCGAGAGACAATTGGACGTAGTTTAGGGAAAAGGCTCCAATCCACAAAAATCTGACGATAAAATTTAAACTTTCTCTCAAAATCATAAGTCATTCATTTCAATGGCAAAATTTTGACGATGGATCCTTTTCGCTTAAATTTATACAGAATAGCGCTCAAGAGTGCCGGAGACGTTTACCAACGGAAACACTCTTGGATAAAGCGGACCTTGAGGCGTGACACCTTCGAGCCGCCGACATAAACCGCAAAATACTAGAAGATTGCAAGTACGTCCTCGACACCTCTGGCGGCGTCTACTTGGCCATTAATAATGCTGAATTTAACCAACTTAACAACTAATAGAATAGGCAAAATCATCTATATTCCAAATAAAGACATGAAACGCTGGACCCAAGAGGCGGTGGATGCCCGGCCCGTCAGAATGAAATAAATGTTCTACATTAAATTAAATAAATTATATTAACATGCATAACACTTGTATCATAACACCTTCAGCTTACACAGATCTTTTAGACATAAGTTAGCTAGCACAATCCTGCGGGAACGAAAATATGTATCATTAATAGGTAACAAACAAATTCGCCAGATAATGTAATAGAGCCAGTTTCGACGTGATATTTTCTTTCACTGAGCATCAAATAATATGGCGCTCCGACTTATCGGTTATGGACCGCAGTTTAAACTGTGATATCCGGATCGAAAGTCGTACGTTCGGAGTACTCAACTACTGCCCACAATAACGCTATACAAACAACTTTAAATGTATGGTCAAGAATATTATTTCTTATATGTAATATTATTATTTCCTGGGTTCTATAAACTAACCACTTGAATAATACAAATTCTAGAGTTCTGAGTTTTAGGGGAAATTAGTTAGTAACAATCTCTTGACCCTCGGCAAAAGCCGCTAGCCAAGCTACATATTACAATTATTAATACCAAATGTGAAATAATGTAATAATAATTATTAAAATATATAGTAAAAAATCCTAACCTAAGAAGAAAAATAAATATAGAGAATTATAATACAATGCTACAGTGAACTAGGGTACCTATTATTTTCGTTGTATATAATAGACTGTAAGATATAGTTAATGAGAACCGTTCGGGGGCGGAGCTGAAGAATGTTCCCGACCTAAAAACTCTTTCAGCCACATTCAAGTATCGACGCTCGAACTTATCTTCATTAATCAAACAACTTCGCCCCAAGGCCTTCTCCAAACATATATACAGCGATTGTGTGGAAAGCGCGGTCTTACAAGTTTTATAGTTATCATCAGCTTTATGCGATAAATGTGCTTTGTGCCTGTTTTGCTTAGACAGTCACAGTCGGTTGCTTCGTTCAATGAGAAGCTAAAGAAGTTATGGTTACCTGACTCTGATTGATTTGTTGCTATTGTATTATTATGTATGTGTCTTAGATGTGCCTTTATGTGTTTTATTATGATTGTCTCCTCACTCCTCTCTGGTTTAATATATATATATATATATACATATATATATATATATGCTTTTCCTTTAAATTTTGTATACAGTGTGGAAAGATAAGTTGGGCCCTGGAGGAAAACTACCTTAAAACGTTGAGATAGCTCAATTCACTGAAAGGAAACATTCTTTAAATTTTTTAAAGGCACATAACTGCATTTACAAATTTTTGGAAAAGAGTACAGTTTACCAAAAAACTATTTATTTTGTAATTTTTGCCATAAATATTTTTTATGACAATTGATGCCAATCGATCCTATTTCCAACAAGGATAAAAACTTCTTAATACCAACCAAGTTTAGGGCACAAGAGAACCCATAAATAATATTAAAAATATTTTTCATACAATTAGTATGGAAAAAAGTGAATATTAAGAAAAAAACTGTGAATTCAGTTTTAGTTTTTAGGAAAAATAAAAGAATGTTTCCTTTCAGCGAATTGAGGTATCTCAACGTTTTAAGGTAGTTTCCCTCCAGGGCCCGACTTATCTTTCCACACTGTATATGTATCTACCTTTCTCGTACCTTGGTCATGTTGCCGTATTTGTCTACCTCTTTTCACTTCTTCTCTCATCTACTCAAAGGTTAACTGGAAGAGATCCCTTAAAGGGATAAGTTCGCATTTGTACTTATGTTTTCTTATTTTTGTATTTGTTTGACTGGTTTTTGTACAATAATGAGTTTTTACATTACATTACATAAATTAAGGAGCTATCAAGTAGATAACAAAAATCTTAACTTTAACGCGAAACTTATCTTCAGTCACCTTTAAAGCTTATTTAAAATTTAAGACGATGTTTTTTTGGTATAAAATTATAGTAATGATATAATTTTTGTGTATTATTAATTTGTTTGTGTTATTAAATAACACAAAAAATGCAAACATACAATTGAACCAGCATCGATACGCCTTGCCAAGCCTCGATCGCTTTACCAATTAAACTATGGATCAAGTATAGTATGCATTTTTAAAGATAGCGAAATTGTAGGTAAAACTCTTTTATCTACACTCATATTGTAAGTTCTCTAAAACGTGTTCGAAAACGGTAGGCAATGGCTAGCATTACCACGACCGATTTTACTATGATAAGCTTTTTATCCGTAGCAGTAACGTAATTTTAACTTTTCATGCTCAATTATTGATGTACTATGAGTTTTGATAACATAATGTACACCTGCACCCTCCCGACGTCGACGCCGACAGCCCGACACGCGCCCGCGCGACCGCCGGCACACGAGAGTTGGCCATGGTGGCGGTGCAATGGCGGCCATTCTATGGTTTCCAAATAAGGCATTTAGAATAAATAATATGAGTGTAGATAAAGCAGTGTATGCAACTGTACGTAATTAGGCCTTAAAACACTCGTGTGATCTTATTATGAAATTCGCCTGCGGCTCATTTCATAAAACCACACTCATGTTTTAAGGACCCTTATTACGTAACAGTTACATAAACTACTATAGTATGATTTCGACATCTTAAAAAAATTACAATAAAAGCAATCAAACTAAAAAAAGCCAGAAACCTAGGAGGAAAAACAATCTGAATCGATAAATCTCATATGTGCGGTCGTTATTTCCGCAGGTTTTGTGGCATCTGTGAATTACGGAGTTAGTAAAGTAATTCGTTTGTATCGAGAGCCCCTGAACGGTGCCCTGAGGCTAAGGATGGACTTGTTCGTGGAAAGGTAAAATAAGGGTGCGTATATATAATAAATACAGAATCTGTATCTGTATTTAAATGTTTGCGCTGAAATTGTATCTAACACAATTTCAGCGCAAACATTTGAACATAGCTAAATCAGAGGAACATTTTACTACATAAAATAGGTATTTACATGTATGGCTGGTTTATTTGTCTTTTAAAATTTAGACCGTAAAGTTTTTTTCATTAATTTCGATTTTACAAGCAAATACGAGTAAATGTTGACTAAAATCACATCCGAAAACTTACGTAATTTTTTCAAACATTATGTAGACTAGAATTGAATTGAAGCCTACATAATGAAATACATTGTAAAAGAGACATGAAATGGACTAAGAGCTGGCAGATATGACACTACAATGAGAGCAACAAAACTGCTGTCGTTAGTTTGCTATATTATGCTTATTTCTGGATCCGGACATCTGACAGCAGTAAATTAGTGGAGGTCAAAGAATGCAAACCACCTTAAGAATACAAATCTAGTCTCTGTCTAAAACGTCTTGAATCAATATGTAAAAAAATTAATGAAGACGTCAGGTCATTAAAAACTGTCAAATGACATCTGAATCAATACATACAAATAGAAGCATTTTCTTGTTTTTCTAGTCTCAACCCCACTCTAAATATTGTAATTAGGTACGTGTAATAAACTAAAAGCTGACCATTTTTAAGACAACTGTAAATGTGAATTGTCTACGTAATGATTATTTTATTCATGATAATGAATAGGTAGGTAAGTAATTTTCAGAGTCAGATTTCAGAGGAGCTTCCTCTCGAAGTTTTTTCCTGAAAGAAGCTGGGGTTCCTCAAATATAAAGGTTTTTAAAGAGTTTGCATCGAGTATGTAACATTCCTGGAGTTACAGGTATCATAGGCTACGTGATATGGTACATCAGGCGGAAGTATTCTAAAATTTTAAATATAGTGATTTTATTTTCAAAGTTTTAAAAATCCTACAAATACTGGTACGAAACGATCCATTTTTACTAACTGACCTTAGGGTCGATTGTGCTTGCATCTCCCGAACAATCCTGTATATTATGGTATTGACACACTCTTCTTGCTTTGTTAATAAAGTCGTGTGCCGTATTCTCATATAAAATACATTAAAAAGAAACACAGTCTAACTCAAACATAACTCGAACACTGAACAAATAATCAACCAATATTGTAGTTGTATTGGAGTTGTATCGGAATATTTTTCAAGCAAATTCTGATATTTCTGATTCAGACGTTAGCGTATAGCGTAGTTAAGGCATTGGAGTTGTATTGGAGTTGGATCGTGTCTAAATGTGTTTTAAAGTTAGAATACGGCCCCGGGCCGCGATTCGAAAAATAAACACAAACACTGGACAGACACAGCTCCAACCCAACTCAACTCAACGCTATAACGACATTGACATTTGCTATTCGAACATATTTTCATTCAACATTGGTCTCACATTGGTCTCACGTTGGTCACACATTGGTCTCACATTGGTACAACATTGGTACAATATGTGACCAATGTTGTACTAATGTGAGACCAATGTTGAATGAAAATCTGTTCGAATAGCAAATGTCAATGTCGTTATAGCGTTGAGTTGAGTTGGGTTGAGTTGGGTTGGAGCTGTGTCTGTCCAGTGTGTGTATTTATTTTTCGAATTGCGGCCCCGTGTTATCTCATTCCGCGCCTCGCCCGCTGAGCTACTCGTTGTTGCTAATAGTTCGAATCCAAAATAAAAGGACCTAATGAACTGTACTCACACAAATAAATACCACTTGACTGCCGTCACGTCGGTTCTAAGCAACGCTTCACCATTTTGTACCTGAAACGAAAAAAAAAAATATTTTCATGATACTTACTACATTTTCTTCGCGTTTCTAGAGTAACCAAAATAACTCCCCTGCTTGCACTTGCGGTGCTGTGGCTCAAAACATCCAGCACATAATAGAAGAAATCCCCATATCACGCTATACCGCCAGTCCTCCAGATGATCTGATCACCTTGTGCGTCGAAGCCATCAAGTGGCGGACTGGTCTTCGCATTTAATACCTACTTTATTGATAATGTATCTTGCCATACGATTAAATAAATAAATCGAAATATATAAAACAATTACGTTACTTATACGCTGACAGGCAACACAGGCTTAACCGTTAAAGCTAGAAACCTGAAATTTAGAAAATATATTCTTTAAATATCATACACAGAGCTCTAATGGAAAAACGGAGTTAAAAGTTTAATACCTCTACGTGAGTGATGTTAAATAATTGTATAATCCAAGATAACGCGAAGGTTAAGCTAATTAGCGACGTCAAGAGCCTAAGAATAAACTCGATAGAAACATCTCCAGTATTGATTTTATCACAACCAAACTTCGGTATTTTACTCGCTTTCACTTTTTTTATAAAAACGTAATGTCGTTAATCTAAATCTCTAAGAAGATATGTATATGTATGCGTGCGCACATTATATAGACATAGCAGCTCTCGCTGAGTCATGGAAGCCAGGGAGCATTAATTTTAAAAGCCACATCGCGTCGGCAGGCATAATATGTACGCAAACTTCGGCCTAATTATGGCTTAAACTAAACCTAGTTCGTTCAAATAAAACGGTTATTCGCCGGCTAATGATACCGTATCTGTTCTACGCGTCTGGTATAGTTACTTACGCCAATTAGTATGAGTATTAAAAAACAAGATATTGACATTGCTAAGATTAAATTATAATAAAATAAAATATCTGTGGTGCATCGTCAAATTTACTTTTCAATACCGATGATCGATACTTTAATTACATTCAAATTTCGAATGTCTTCTGGTATACCGATTCTAGAAGATGTTCGAAATTTAAATGTAATAAAAGTATTGGTACTTGTGACAATCTAGTTGATCATGATTTGAAATAAAGTTGACAATGGCGGTCATTCTAACGAATTTCAACACGTTATTGAGGAGTTATAATTGTGTGTAGCTAAAGTAACGTATGTAACTGTAAACAATTAGCCTTTAAAACACTCGTGTGATATTATTATAAAACTCACTTCGTTCGTTATATAAAACCTCACTTGTATTAACTACAATGTCATTTATTATGTAGCAGTTACATAAATTACTGTTCATTTTATTGCTTAAATAATTTTAGTCATCTCATCAGTTACTAAGAGGTAATAAACAGTCTGCATCAAAAATAAAATAATTGCCAACCTTACTTACAGTCGATAAATTTTATCACTCCTTTAAGAATGAAATTGACGTTATTAAACCGAATTGGGGACGTAAAACATTCAACATTTTAGTTCTTAATAAGGGTAAATTGTTAAATTTTTCCTCGAATCCTGCACATAATAGCAATATTAAACTTGATACCTAACAAGCGTTCTGGAAAATTAAACATCTAAATAGGTACCTCTGTAAAAATACAAAGATTTTAATAATTTGACAGCAACTCAACTTTTGCTTACAGATATTTTTGCCTTGTAGATTTATATCTCTTTGTAAAACTTCAACACGTTATATTCCTCGTAGATTTCTTACAGGTATTATTCGGAAAACATGAATGGATACTGATTCCCAGCGCGCAGCGTGAGCGCTTCAGAGTGACAAAAGGTTCGCATTAGCATACGCAGTGGCTCCATAAAAGCTTGATCCAGTGCCGTGGCAAGTGCATATTGCTTTTCTGGAATCCCTGATTAAAGCATGAATGGTAAATGACGTGCATCATTAGCGGTTTCCGTTTGAACAACTCGTTACTTATAATCAAGGAACCTTGTCGCCTGAAAGTACGGGGTACTGTGCGTCAAATCCGGTAGTTCTGATTTTTTGCAAACTTGTTTATGATGTTGGCCCAATGAATAATCCAAGTTTGTGACCTCGAGCGCCGAATGCAACTTTATCAAAAATCGAATACTATTTTTTAAATTAGATAGCCATATAAATTTAAAACAGCAAATTTTTATAAAAACAACCTGTCTACAAAACCTATACTTTTTCCTTTGTGTGTTATCTATAGCTACAAACGTGCAAGCTACGCTATGTAAACTTCATGCGTATTTTATATAGGCACCATATTTGCCTACGGTTGTATTTCTTGTACTGAAATATTTATATTTTACTCACCGCGTAGGTATTCCACGCCATTGCAAAACTTGGCGAGTTGATACCTACTGAAAATACCATAAGACTTATTTTGTTGGGTATGGCACCAATGCAAAATAAGCAACTTATAAAATTGAAAACTGTGCAATATTGTAAAAATAATATTTAATATATTTAATGCCATCTGAACTACAAGACTGGTTCTTGGTTTTGGGGGAAACAATAATGTGGGTTTACGTTCAAGTTACAACATTTTTAAGGGCTAAAGGGTTTAAATTAGGTTTACCAATATTGTTTTTCTTAATAGAGGATCAGACTAAAGAATAGGTATATTTGACCCGGACAAAAATTAGGTTGTTGTACCTACACATTATAACACACATATTATAACATTAGAACTGCAGTACTATGTATCAATATTAATCACACCCGACAAAATATAGATTCGTAACCTACTTAGAAAGTTGCTATCATCATCTGCAAAATTGCTGATCATTGGACCGCTTGACTGGTTTTCAATGTAAAAATAATCAGATCAGCCTCTTTTGATGGTCCTCCAAGTCATGCTTTTGTATAAAAAGTGTTTATATTGACTGGAGTGTTAATAATTAAGATAAAGTTTAAAAGGGAAAGTTTTCGAGTCCGAGGAGTTTACTAGCTCGGAATTTTAAGAGGGAAGAGTTTAGTAATTTATTTCCTGTAGATGTAAAATAAGTTATAAAGGACCGGAGTTTGCTTAAAAATAGGTGATACTTTACTTTGACGAAGCGTATAGGTTTTTCAAAAGTACGAGTGCGGTTATGACTTATGAAATATATATATAAGTGCGTTATATAATTGGAATTGCTAAAATAAAAACAGGCCTTAGCGTAACACAATTAGTTGATATTAATTAAGTACTTGTAATAAGGACTTTTCTACTTCCTTTATCTATAGCAGTATTATTGTTTACAGCTAGTTAAAAAAAAAGAAAAAAAATGCACTCTGCTATCTTGCCTAATCAACCAATAAACGCGGTAAAAATTAAATTCTTGTTGAAATGTGCCGACTGCGTATACTTTTATAATTCGATTTGGTGGTGGTTTACATATGTAGTTATGCATTATATAAACTAAAATTAAATTCAAAAAACGAAGTTTAAAAAAAAGGAGTAACTGCAAAAAAAGAAAGAAATAGGCAGTATTAAACTTAAATAAGAGGCTTCTGAAAGATTCGATTTTTTTCTTACTTAATACAAAACATCAACAACTAATCAATAAAGGACACCGGCTATCATGGGAGAAAAGAATCCCAATTTACCGTAAATTACAAGATGGGAAATCTCATCTCACGTAACAAGTGGGCTAGAATCGCCCTTAGAGAGAAATCGCCCGCAATATGTCGTCAGTAGCAACACTTACGAAACAAGATAGGTAACTTATAACTGTACTGTTGATTTTCTTAGATACACTTGTGATAATAAAAAAAAAACATTTGATACAATAAATAAAATTTTAGTAATCAAATCGACGTGTATTTTATATTTTGAATTTTAATTTAAGTGGGTAACTCAGTGTCAAGGCTTATTATTCACTTTGGTAACTTGAGCACCACCTCTTTCCGCCATCGTCCTACGCGACAGCATTACCATCATCACCACTTAGATGGTTGGCAGTCCTCAACTGTGCGTTTCTCGAGAAACTTCCTGCCTCGCACAACAAAACTGTGGAACGAACTGTCGTCTGCGGTATTTCCGGACCGATACGACCTTCAAACCTTCAAGAAAAGAGCGTATTCCCATCTTAAAGGCCGGCAACGCGCTTGTGACCCCTCTGGTGTTGCGGGCGTCCATGGGCGGCGTTAATTGCTTACCATCAGGCGATTCGTCTGCTCGTTTGCCTCCTATATCATAAAAAAAAAAAAAAAAATTTGGCTACGCGTAGCAGGAGCGCGGTGCGGATTTGAGTCAGAGATAATAATTCTTTTCCACCATGCATAACCACCTGTATGTTACTATAGAAAATTTATTTAATTGTATTCCATGTTCTTGTGAAAACTCAGCGCCTTAACGTTTTTCCAAGATAGGTACGGTGAATTGTGTTTTTTTTTGTCCTTCCTCCTTCTATTGACCTACTGGGTCGTATTCGACCAGTCTCTGAAGGTTGCAGACTCACTCCTAATCCTATTTTAATGAGTACGAGCAAGTTGTATATGAGTGTAGATTGTTCAGAAGTAAACAACTACGTGACAGTTTGAAGGTAAACAAGTAACAGAAATCTTAGTCATATCGATTACATAGCGTTTCAGGCGTAAAAATACAGCCGTGGCTTTTAAATATAATGCCCAGAATACTGAAAAGTAAAATTATTCATAAAGTTTTACTTGAAAATGTATTTTCGGACAGTACATACGACACAACGACATTGGAAGCCATAGTGATCCGAACCCGAACCCAATAACTGGGTGAAACCCCAACGGGCAAAAACGACGGTCAACTTTTTATCAACTATCAACTGTGCTAAACCGTGTCACAAAAAACTCTGGGTTGCTTTTAGTCTTTATGAAAATAGGAAAAGCAAACAAGTAACTTTTTTCTGATCAAAATGCGCACATCACTGTTTTGTTTATTTAGGTCATAGACACGGAGGAGCAATAGTGGTCACTTCTGGTTTCCAAAGTAATAGAATAAGTACTGGAATACTGGGGTGATTTCTAGATAGATTTTATTTATTTACACGAGTCTGGTTTGTCGTTTTTTAACAACTAAAACAAGTACCTATATTCTTTATTCCGATTCTTTTCTTTTTTTTGATGTACCATCTAAGTGGCATGTAAATAAATTATTGCAAAGCCGGTGATCTTTTTGTCGTTAGGATTTAACCTATTACTGTTTCCATTCAAAATCTCTACTTTTGTTAAACTTAGCAGTATGTGCATTTAGTGCAGTTATTGATTTTTGTAACTTAACCAATACGATTTAACAGTGTTAATCATTGAAAATAGATGTCATATACTTCAGAAAAAGTGACCAAACCCTCCGGTGTCCGAGGCCAGATTTACCACTAGACCACCCGGTCACTCCGGATGGTGACCGGGTGGTCTAGTGGTCAGGACGTCAGCCGCTAAAGCTGAGGACGCCAGTTCAAATCTGGCCTCGGACACCGGAGGGTTTGGTCACTTTTTCTGAAGTATATGACATCTTTTTTCAGTTTATATATAGTAGTGTAACTACTTAAAAAATTGCAAATCAAAAAAAAAAATAAAAAAAAAAAAAATTAAACAAAATAATTTGATTTGCTACAAGATTCAGTGTTAATCATTATTTATCATACATAAATTGAATGGCGCCTAGAGCCTATGTATGACGCAAATAAAACCACATGGAAGGGCAAGTAATAAATATAAAAATTAGGGCACGCTGTTAGCGTCGGTCCATAGTTTAACGACAGTGGTTTTATGTCGCCATTCTGTCCTCCGAAGCTAATATAAGTAGGTATACCTAAACTTTTATAGGCCGCTATTGACAAAGCGAAAGTGGAAACATACGACGCAATCTCCGATAGCGTAGTTTTTTGGTGATATGTTTGATACTTAAAAGTAAATAAAAATGCCTTATTTTGCGTATTTTTAAGCATATATGTCATACTATACACAAAGTAGCAGTGTAGCGTAGTAGGTTTAAAATCCTGTTATAAAATTATGATATTGTATAATCATATTTCATAATTGTATATTCTTTAAATTTCTACTTACGAAAACAAAATTAATGGAAACGAAATTAGCTAATTTCAGTTAACACTATTTCTGCTAATTCTCCTCCACAGGTAAAGAACTTGCCTAATTTCTATATCCTAGTGGACCTTTCCATGGCCATTATTACTATTAATTCCGTAAAATCATTAGCAAAGCACTAATAACGAATATCCCGTAAAAAACGCAAGAGTTGAATTTAATGGAAAACACATTTTTCAACCGACTTCAAGATTTCTAAGGAGGAGGTTCTCAATTCGTCGGGATCTTTGTTTTTGTTTGTTTCTTTTTTTATGTATGTTCACCGATTATTCGAAGACGGCTGGATCGATTTGTAAAGTATTATTTTTGGTTGAAAGGGTATATTTGACAGTTGGTCCTATTGTCATCAGGTCAGGATGATGGTGATCAGGCACACCTATAGTGATTTGAGTATATTTTATAGCAACTCGGGCATTTTCTCTTGGGAAGGTGGAGCCTAAGTGAAGTCGGTTCTCTTCGGCTGGTCACAACCACCCATGCTTTATAGGAGGAAATTCGACGTAGCATCGGTGAAATTCAGCCGAATTTATGCAAAAACGTCACGGAAAACTTTAGACAAAAGAGTGCGCATGTGCCAGTAAAGCCGTTGAGGCAATTTACCACACATTACCCTATTGAGTGTTTTTTTATGATTTTATGAACAAATAATATTCATGAAATAAAACGATTAAAAACGGATTTTATCGCGTGTACTGAGCTTAAATTACATCCCGACGTTTCGAACACTTTACAGCGTTCGCGTTTACAGTGTTCGACCCGTTGACCACGAACGCTGTAAAGTGTTCGAAACGTCGGGATGTAATTTAAGCTCAGTACACGCGATAAAATCCGTTTTTAATCGTTTTATTTCATGAATAACTATCGCGGCAACCGAAGACAATATTAAATAATATCTTTACCAAAAAAAATGTGTTCTCCATTAAATTCAATTCTTGCGTTCTTTTTGGGACAACCTTTATATGTAAACAAAGCAACGCATAAACGTTTAATAATAATGTATTTTTTGTAATGAAATACACATTCCAAGTATAAGGATAAAAGTGGCTTTGATATCCGCAACAGAGTTCTTTTATATTATAAATATTCGATTGTCGTTAGAAACATTATTTCAATGTATAACTAACTATACATTGAACTATTAAACTTCAAAGTCTTCAAACAAGTTATCTCATTCTAGATAAACCAGCTTCAAAACTATGGTTGATTAAGCTTAGACGCAGCTTCATTTATTAACAACAGCTCATCTCACCACTACATTCCTGCATCGCCGCTCACTCACGAGTTTAATCTCTAGCTGCTATAATTTACTCAGTGCCACACTTTATATTAATAGCTGCCACGTATATTATGAGATCAGGCAGCATGTTAGAGCCTTCACTGGCGAATTGGGTCGTAAAGACAAAAATATATATTTGAAATTGTTTAATTTTTTTAAGTGTATATAGAACCTACTCTCATTTCCGCATATAATTTTATTTCTAAATCTTTTACATTGATCAATACACAAATTAGAATTATTAATCAAAAAATCGATTAATGACCCCCATAAAATAGTATACAAGAACCATTTTTTGTGTAATTAAAAAAAATGTTTTTGGTAAATAAATAGACAGCATTCTGCTCTATACGTATAAGGGTTAAATTCTACTAGCCCTCAAATCTGTATAGTGTGTCAAGCTCTTAGCTTGGCCGTAGGATTAACTCTATTAAGAGCATCTCCAAACAACAGCTCTCGTCATGTCTCCACTTCATTCTGTTGTAACACGTGCGTGCTTAATCTTTCGCAGCGACATTTTACTTAGTGCCACGCTTTATATTAATAGCTTCACATATATGTGATCACGTGATCAGATACACCGAGTAAGAGCCTACGACAAATTGTGTTATAATACTTATAATGAAGACAGAGTGCTCCCGGCCCCCGTTACACGTGAATAATGAAACAGGAGTCTTATCTACTCGCCACAGAAGTTACATTTGTCTAAAAACAATCGAGAACATATACATTGTTCAAGGGAACGTGATTGAACGTCGTAATTGGAGACAATATTTCGTTTAAGTCAGATACTATATGTAGAGTTCGCCGTGATACAGTAATTGAAATAATGTTCGATGAAGTTGATTACACAAGTTTCAAACGTTTGTCCTTGAAATGAAGGCTATCAAAATTATAAGGCAATGATTATTGTATACACAAAAAATCAAAAAATAACTAATAAATTGATCATGTATGCCACAGGCACCTGCCTGTTAGTATTTTTTTCTTAATACGATATTCCTTTGAAACTAAAGAAATATTTTAGTTGAATCAGTTTTTGTAATATTTTATAATAACTATTCAGGCTACTTTAAGCAGTTATATTGTTGTGATGTTGTGCGGGCTTATTTATTGTATCTATATGTGTTATGCACTCAACTTTAAGAAAATAAATCTAATAAACCTAAACCATAGATAAATAAGTTATTAAGCTGGCTTTTGGATCTATGCCTAACTTAGCAACAGAGTCCGTACAAAAATAACACTAATGTCGTAAAAAATTCGTGAAAAGTTTTTCGTGGCACATTATGAGCAGAAAAACCAGCGACACTCGAGTCCACGGTTTAAAAGATCTTTTCACTCCGGGGCCCGGCGCTCTATGACAGACGAATAAAAACGAGACTACATTGTTAGAATACACCAAAACTTGTGCTTTCAAATTGTTCTTGTTTTAAACGTACACTTTTACTGTCAGTAGTTTTGTATTACGTTTTCATGTTTAAAGGGAAACTGGGGAAATTTGTAATTTTAACGTTACTGAAATCATAACATTTTTATGCAAAATTGAAAAGAAATATAGTACCTAAGTATTTAGAGAAATATTTGTTGTTTTATTATTTAGTTCTACTGTTAAATTAATATATTTTTAGGGTTCCGTACCTCGAAAGGAAAAAACGGAACCCTTATAGGATCACTTTGTTGTCCGTCCGTCCGTCCGTCCGTCCGTCCGTCTGTCAAGAACCTTTTTCTCAGGAACGCGTAGAGGTATCAAGCTGAAATTTATATCAAATACTCAGGTCTACTGTCCCTTGGAGCTGTGAAAAAATCAAATTTCTAAGCCAACGCAATCAAAAGATACAGCCGTCTATGCCGCAAATTTCCGCAAATTTTGGAAACTCGCAAGGGAATCAAAACCTACAGGGTACTTCCCATGAACTCAGAATCTTGAAGTTTGTTTCGTAACAACGTCTTATAGCACAGATAAAAAAAAATGCGAAAACCGTAAATTTTTAGTTAAATCATATAATAAAAATATTTTTAATAATTTTAAAGTAGCTTCCCCTATATACCTACAGGTATGTACGGAACCCTTGGTGCGCGAGTCCGACTCGCACTTGGCCGGTTTTTAATAGACAACAAGGCTCAAAACTGAATTTGTGTTTATCATTTAAAACAACTGGAACTTTTGGAAAATCCCTATTTTTCCAGTAACATCAATTACTGCGACTTCACTGAAAGCACCTGAGAAATCGGGGGCATTTTAAAATAATTGAAATGCGAGATAAAGTCGTCGACGTGCAAATAGGGCTCACACATGCAAAGGCATAATTTCACTGGAAAATGAAGTCCTGTCATTTGTAGGGAGATGCGTCGGTCGTTACCGTGCTGTGCGTGCATGAGATGAGCAATTTTTTACATGACGGCCTACACAAGTCATCAAGTCTATTTATCCGTGCCATAATCATGGCAACGTAAGAGCTACGCGAAACGTGGAATAAAATTGCTTATCTCTCTTCTTTGAATAAAATCTAGGAAGGCATTATGTACGCGGAAGTAAACGCTATGTGCAATATAGATGGGGTAAATATGAGGGAGATACTGGTAAAACCACTATTTATAATATCAAAGATGACTAATTTGATTGTTCCTTTAAAATGTATGAGTATAAAGAACTTAAGGCAGAATGTATCGCATTATATAGAAGAAGAAAATATTATAATAAAAACTGAGTGCTTTTCTAATTTAATATTGAAGTAGAGAATTATAGCTGACATAATACGAGTAATCTAGTTTTTCTACATTGATTTTGTTAATACAAACAATATTTACTCAAAGCGCCTACTACTAAAATAACTAAAACATTCTTGATTACTCTCAACTTAGACAGCTCAGACATAAGGCCATGGGTATTATTCTAACTTTAAAACACGTTAACGTTTTTGTATTCAATTCATGTAACTCATCTGGGATGCCACTTGTGTGGATACTCTGGCGCCGTCCCATCTATCATCTACGTCTTTGAGGCCTGGTGGAGCGGCGACAGCAGCCGAAGCTCTGAAGCGCCGCAAATATGCTGGTCTCTCAAACAGCCACATGTTTGGGGCGTTTGCAGTGGAGACCTTGGGACCTTGGTGTCAGGATGCCCATGGTTTATTTAAAGATTTAAAGAAGAGGCTCCTCGACGTTACTAGGGACCCTAAGGCTGGCTCATTCCTTGGCCAAAGAATCGGCATTGCCATTCAGCGGGGGAATGTGGCCAGCATTATGGGCACCCTTCCGCAGGGAACAGATCTCGGGGACTTATTTTGTTACTTTTAAGTTAGTTTTTTATTTTGTTTATTTGTAACCTATTTTATAAATAAGAATTTTAGAGTTTAAAATTGACTATTTTGTAATAAGGTTTAAAAATGTGTACTTAATAATAAAAATGGACTGTAACTTTTCATTTAATTATTTATTTCATGTAACTTTGACACATTACATTAGTAGTACTTAGAAACTAAGGCCCGCGTGCACCAAACCGTCTGTTAACGTCAACATCATCGTTAAAAAAATCTTGTATGAAAAGTTTGACAGTTTTCTATGGGATGACAGCTCTGTCGCCATATTTAACGTTGATCAGTTCGTTAGTTATGCGTGGTGCAACCTACCCTAAGGGTTAGTGAAAACTACAACAACTCGTAACTCGTCCTTTTTATTCCGTCATTTAATTCCCCTATTCAATTTACAACCTAAACAAACCTATACAAATAGGTATCATATTTCGTTAAATTTCTCGATTTCTACTTCAAAGTCAAAATTAATTAACTTATCTCTGTAAACACCGTTGAATAATCATATTGCAACCAAATCCGACTCTTTGATAAATATTAATTGAAAAACATTTTTTTGGGTGTGTCAGACTAGTATAACGTTATTTGCAGTTTCGATATAAATTCAAAGGCAGTCTTATAGCGAATAAACTTAGCTTTTGGATTCTGTTTTATTTTTTCACTAGGTAGACAAATAAGTTTAAAACACGCCTGTTTAGTGCCTCCGTTAGCCGGATCACAAATGGCGCCGCGTCCCGCTCTTGTGAACGGGACAAACTTGACAACGGGGAAAGACATCTATACACATGCAGAGCGCTATCTCGCTCATACACCGTCGCCGCATGCGGAAACCGCAGCAATGTGATAACCGTCTTATTTTGCGCGGTTGCACGGAGCGCTAGTTAGCGCTGCTCGTACTATTTAAATAGGCGTGCACTTGCACCGCGTAATTTAGCGGAGGCCTTAAGGATAACTGCAAATATTTAATTTATGCATTCACATATATAAGTAAGTATTAGCTAGCAACTAGCTGCTATCTATTTCTTTTTCTTTGTTATGTTATAACGACATTGCAATACAAAATGTATGGAGTGGTCGCAATCGATCTGCGCATGGCGCCCTAGTAGGGAGAAGCTAATCTCCCTACAAAAAGCATGGCTTCCACCGTACAGTCACCATCAGATATATCGGAGCGTCCCAGGTGGTCACAAATATCTGAACAAGGAATCTGTTGTCAAGGCGATAAAGTGCATGTTCAGAAATTTTTGAGTACCTTGGCCGCTCCGATATATTTGATGGCGACTGTACATCGTCAAGCTCTAAGAGCAAACTTTTAATTCACCGTACTCATATCACGCTACGTTGACACTGGCGAAATTGGCCCAATGGACAGAAGCCACTTAGTTTCAAAAACTGAACTGTATTGAACTGAAAAAAAGTTCATAATTACCGTGGAGTTTTATGCAATTGTCGATTAATTAAGTTAACAATTCGAAGCCCTATTTTTTTTTTAATACCACGACGGTGGCAAACAAGCATACGGCCCGCCTGATGGTAAGCAGTTACCGTAGCCTATGGACGCCTGCAACCCCAGAGGATTCACATGCGCGTTGCCTACCCTTTAAGAACCTATACACTCCTTTTTTGAAGAACCTCATACTGTTTCACAATATTCCGCTCTCACTTCACCTGAACACTCCACAACCGCAACACAGTCTCTGTTTTCTCGTGTACTGCCCGCACATTGAAATGAAGATAAATCTAACGACTAGTAGTAGTAATTATTAGAATCGATTGTGCAATTCCGGTCAGATCGTAGCAATAAAGCCACTAAAACGCAAGGAATGCTTAATCATTTCGATTGATCCAATGGTATAATAAACACGTATAATTTCCTAAAAAACGTAGAATTTAGAATATTTAAATTGGGATCCTGCCTTTTCGCCGAATAACGTTCCGAAACTATTTCAGTTGCCAACTGTGTCATTTGGCATACTGCTTTTTTTCTGAAACTGTTAAGAGGCCTTATTCCCAAAACGCGCGAATTTCACAAAATGCTTCATTTTCTTCGAAGGCTATGGCGAAAATACTAAGTTTTTTTAAATCAACTATTGATGCACATAATAGTTCATTTCTTTATCTAGACGGCCATCGGAGCAAATATTACATTTTAACGAGTGAAATATGAAAAGTATTGGTTGTCTTGGAAGGCCTTTCCGGATTTTCCAGTTAGGTGTACCGTTCATTTTCAGATTACGCAAAAAAGGGTAAAAATTCTTATTCAATTTGAATTAAATTCAATTGAGTATATCATGTATGAGACGGCCATGGAAATAAAAATCGAAGATTCATCTTGGATAATCGACAAAATACCTTCTGATTATATGCCAGTTTTTTGATGAAAACACGGTTACATTTCATTTTTTCCACGAAAACCCTATGAATATTTTGCCCTAAAAATATTACCATTGCAAAGTTAAACTATATTTCTATCACGATAAAAAAAACATTACTATAGCAGTAAATTTCAAATTACTATGAATTTTTAAAAATGACACTTAAATCACACTTCACAGGACACTTTTTGTAAGAATCGTATTTTTGGGTACTTAATAATAATAAACATGGTTCAAAACTATTTTTTTGTATTACTAATACTTCAAACTATCTTATAAATAGCATTTTATGCGGCTTTTTTCATTAATAAAGTATTTCGGCCTTTTAGGGAATAAGGAGCCTTAACTTTTTAGGGTTTTATAATCATCGTGTAGAATCATATAGGTTAAGTTAGGTTTGTTTTATAATAATCCTGAAATTCTTATAGTTTCATAAAAAAATGTAGTATGCCACGTTATTCGGCGAAAAGGCAGAGAATAGATTTTGACATCCCAAAACGATAGTAAGTCGCTAGGCTCATAAACCCTAAAACTAAAGAGAACACTTTTAACGGAGGTTATTTGCAACGGCAAATAAAAAATTTCTACTGTTTACGTATGCTTCGCTGTACCTCAAATATGTAGGTCGTATACATTTGAAATTACTTGAAATATGTATAAAAAACGGATGCCGATGCCGGGGTATTTATAAAGGAAAGAATAATGTTCAAACCATGTTAAACCGACACGGTAAAGAGCAAATTTTTTCCGGAACAGTTAAGAGCTCCGGTGGGAATACTAAAGTGCGTTGGCAATATGATATTCTGAGACTCGGTGGGGACGAGATTGACTAAAAAGTTCACTGAAAGTGAATATGACCTACTTTCTGTATTGTGCCCGAAACAAATTGTGAATCTCAAATAACGCCCGTGAGGAAATACACAACCTAACCGAGAGTTGCGTTTACATCATATGTATTTCTTCTGATGTTAAAAAAGTTATATACAAATATAAACAATTAGTCTGAAACAGGGTTTATTCGTGGGCCCGAAACCTGTGCAAGAGTGTAGTGGATTTGTATAAAGATCCCAGAAATCGCTTTAACTTACTGGTAATTGGTATATTAAATGATATAAAAGAAACCGGTCAAGTGCGAGTCGGACTCGTGCCTCAAGGGTTCCGTATATCACACAAGTTTAACAATGTTTTTTATCTTTTGTCCGACTCGCGCTTGTTATATACGCACCTCGCACACTGCACCACAGCATGGCTACGTCACCGGTATAGGTCATCAGCACTGCATCACGCCTGCGTATGCGTCTACGTCACCACGTTACGTTGCAGCCGCCCGCGCCGCGCATCATCGATATTGGGCAATCGGTCCCGTCGTGCCAGAGTGCGCATCCACTCTGTGCCTTTTGACACCTAACATCGGGTCTTAGGACACCTTAGGTTAAGATCTAGATGTAGTTTTTTATATTTCAATTAAATCATTCTTTAATTCGTCATCTTGTTATAATTTATCTCCTCCACTGCTGCCTCCCTATATAATTCGCTTGACCGTAAACTTCTTCATATTATTATTTTACCTAAAAGATTTCGGAAAAGAATAATTTTTTTCACAATTTTACCCATACCGGTTCCGGGATAAGGGAGGGGGTCAATTTTCACCTTTTTCGTAAACAATTTCTAAATTATTAGTATATTTAAATAAATAAAAAAACAAATTCTCGCTTCTCGCAACATGTCCTTTCTTTTGTATATCATACGGTATAGTTTGCAAAAAGTTTTTTTATTTTCTTATTTACCTAACAAAAGTGGCCCCCATGTTTAAATTTCATTCATATACGATACACGTCCGCCTTTGCGTTGTTACTATTTAGAAATGCATTCATACATAATGTGTCCGAGTGTGTGTGCCTATGTATATTTTGAATCTCACTGTAAATACATATGCGTACAAAACTTCAGCTTAATGGGTCCAGTAGTTTTGGAGCAAATGCCTATTGTGACAGACAGACAGGCAGACAATATGCACCATAAGGGTTCCTCTTTTACCATTATGGTACGGAACCCTAAAAATAATAATACAATAACAATACTTAAGCATGTTAGTAAATGATGTCTGTATGATGTTTTTATTGCCTTTTTGTTATCATAGATTGTACTCGCTACATATGAGTATATTTGTTACCTGCTGTGAATTTTTCACCGGATAGTCTTTTCGGAAGATCAACGCTGGCTAACGCTAGCAACATGCTGAGAAGAGACCATTTCGAGACACTTGTCTTACTCTACAATTATCTGTAAATTATTTTTTCTTTCTGTAATGTCACGAATAAAGATATTTCTATTTATATTTCTAAATATAGGTAGGTATTCTGTTTAACTACTAAAAAAAACTATTTTACTAAAATTATTATACGGGGCAGAATACCAACAAAATAGTTTATCGATGCAACTATACGATACACGTGCCACTTTTAACTTGCTTATAAAGTTGTACAGTCTTTTGTTATAAAGTTGAAAGCCCCCATGAACACAGGATAGGGCGAGAAATATGCGGGTCAAGAAACGCTCGGAAACGTTTTTCACTATTCTCCTTTTGTACGCAGAGCGACGACGTAAAAAATGCGAATTCTCTCTTGTACCAATCAACCCTCTAAATTGAGTTCTTATACCTTTCACCATTTTTATTGTGGTAACACTGCATTTTCGTGAGTATTTTTTGGTGAGGGTTGGGTTAAATAAATGGGTATTGTGCTCGGTTTCGGATGTCACAACATTTTTTCGTAATATTTTTCAGGTTTTATTATTAAGTATATAAAGTTTGTTGTCATATTGCAATCACAAGACAGTCAATAACTGGGTGCGATTAAATATATTTATTGAATTAGTTTACTTATAGAAAATTTAATTTAATATTTTTCAATTTCCATTAAGGACGTATAAATTGAATACAATAAAAATTAAAAGCGTTTTATAATATATGATTTGCTTTTGTTTGGATTTATAATGTTCCATTTTATATTCTTGAATAAATAGCTATACGAAATTGCATAATTAATATACTATGACTACGCCGCAAAACTATTAGGCTTAATGACTTAATTATTATCGACAATACGATTAACATCAATATTGGTTTACTAATTAATTATATGTCTAATATTTATTTACGTATGGACCTATATAAAAAGCTCTTAATTTATTTTACTACACGTCAGACGTATAAGACATTAAAGAAATAAACGGTAAACGAAAAGCAGGCGCCGGCGTCCCCGGACTCCGTAAATATTTTGACAAATATTCCCCCCGGGACACCTCCTCCCAGTTTATCCATCCCTAGCCAAGCCAAGTTGACTTAGTTCTATGAAATAATACGCCTGTTATTTTGAAAAATTAACCCCTATTGACTAGTACGCCCATGAAATTAATAATCTTAGCATACTTATTTATAGGAATTCATTTTGAATGCTACTCGTATAAATTGATGGTATCTCTTAAAATCTATGTGACCTGATTATGGCCACATATACTTAAACTCGACGCCTTGTAAAACGTATGTCAAAATTTTATGTTATACAAGTTGCACTAACTTATAACAATATTTGCACAGAATATAATTCCACCATGTTTAAAAACAAGATCTTGGTAAGTTTGACGAAGCTCTTCATTAAGCAGTAGTGATTTTTATTAAGCAGTAGCAATTTCAGCATAAACAGCAGTTGGTCCTGACCTAGTTTTTGCGCATTTTTAATGCGACAGCGTTTACCTCTCGCGTTACAAGTGTTGTATTTAACACGGTTATCTGCGGTAAGGGTCGAGTACCGTGTGACCTAAAATGGGGGAAAACAAACGTAATGTGAGCCTGTGTGAATATTGAAACGTGATTTATGTCATCGCAATCCTCATAAAATAAACGTAATGGTTTTTTATGACATATACATTGTATATTTATGTTAATTATCTGTCACTGGTCTGCAACTCTAAAAAAATATTGGCATTGTCTTGAACGTAGATTACAACCAGAATACAATTACAGAGTGGCTCTTACAGAGTCATAGTTAATAATAATAATAACACCCTTTTAATTCATGCAAAATTGAATAACATTTCAATTACATAGCAATATTAGGAGTTACGTATTTATAACTAACTAGCTTTTGCCCGCGGCTTCGCTCGCGTTAAATTCGGGTTAACACGGTTCCCTTTTGCCCCCCGTAATGCTCCATACAAACTTCCACCCCCCATTTTAGGGAAGTGGGGGGTTAGAAAGAGACAAAAAGTAGCCTATGTCACTCTCCATCCCTTCAACTATCTCCCCTTAAAAAATCACGTCAATTCGTCGCCCCGTTTTGTCGTGAAAGACGGACAAACAAACAAACAAATAAACACACACACTTTCCCATTTATAATATTAGTATAGATTTCATAAATAATATATTTACTATTATTACTTTCTACTATCAGTTTTTAATAATAATAGATTTTTACAAATTGCATGATTAAACTTATTAATAAAATAATTCTTATATAGTTAATTCCCACTCCTCCTCCAAACTTTCCCATTTTCTTCTGTCTTGTGCTGAGTATTGTGCTAGATAAATTATAAGTAGTAAGCGACTCCATACTTGAAATAACGGAGATATATAGTTCGATTTTTTATTTAATTATCATTTGTTTATTTCTTAAATCAACACTTAGAGTCTGGCTACACGTGTTAAAACAGGACAGATAAAATGAGAATATGATACAAGATTAGTACTTAATTATTTAAGTTATTAACATTCTGGATAAACCCTAAATACACACGGAAAAAAATTAACCACGCATTCCTGAGGTCATAAGAAGGAAAAAACATAATACAAGTCTAGGTGAATTCCACCAACAAAAAATTTGTTTTGTTTTTTTTCGACTTTTTAAATGTTTTTTATACATAATAAGTAAAATGTTCTTGGAAAAATTATCGATTAATATGAATTGGTGCATTTTTTTTTTCGTAAAAACTAGTTTATTCAAAGTGTTTCTTGTCACTTTGATATCCGTCAATAAGGACGTCTAGACTAGGCCTCATAGTGGTGACATTGCCATCAAAACGGGGTTTTGCACTGAAACACAATATTTTTCTTTTTTTAATTGGTATTAACTCTGAAACTAGGCGAATTTCAAAAAAGTTTATATGATATTTTTCTCTATTTACAATCTAGAATATACTGTTAAAATCTTTCCGTTTCCTCGCGGGCACGTAGTATATTTACTTAAATAAGAATGGAACTTCGAGCAGAAATGGACTCCAAGTAACGGCTGCTAGTTGCAATGAAACTAGTTTTGGTGAAATGGAATATGTCTAGTTCGCTGTCGCTGTCCAATTTTATGTAAGAATGGTTGGCGATTTTGAATAAGTTACAATATAGTAATTTAGTTAGTAGTTGGTAGTTTTGAACAATTATAAATAATAAGCCTAAAAAGTGGTTTAGATTAAGAAAAACATGACAATAAAAGTGAACAAATAAAGAGGTTAATATTCACGATTATCAACAACACAAAGTCCGAAAAAGCAATTAAATAGTGTGTTTTAGTGGAAATAAAAGAACTGGTGACAGTTGTGGCGCGCGTTGTCCCGCGTTGGGCTTCATATTTTAATTAAGTTTTTCGTTTACCTCGAATTTCCTCCCGCAATACCTGGACGTGAAATAACAGTAAGAGACATCGTTAACATAATTGCTTAATATTTATGAATACTACAAAATATATTAATTTAAATAATGCAATTTATTATTAAGCTAAATGTGTACTATATTTAACAGATCGGTACGGTATAGGCACATAAAATAACTTAAATAAACTACTTATATATGGACAAACTAAAAACATGACGATGCATTGTACCAAGGAGACTGCCAGCATTCCTGCCATGAATCGTTATATAGTAATGCGTGGAGTTTGGAAGCTGCTAGCTTCCATTTATTATTAATTGTTTTCCATTTATTGTTTTGTAAGCTGTTCACAGTATGTTGCTAATTCCTTGTCTAATTGTATCGTATTACTCATTCTTTGTGTTACCTGTCGTGATTTTCTCACCTGATGATCTCATCGGAATCAGCGCTACTGGCAATCGCTAGCACCATGCTGAGATGAGGTCATTTCGTGGCACTTTCTCTTTTTCTCTACTTCATTCCCAATTTATTATGTATGTGTGTGATATGTACGAATAAACTTTAATTTTATTCTATTTTATTGTTTAGATATATATATACCTCAATCGAAAAAAAACTATTATTAACCACCCTAAGCAACTATGATTATGTAGCATACCGATGAAGATATTAAGAATGTTTGATTTCATTAGGATGGGTTTCACCTCAATCGACTTTGCCTTTGGCTTTCTGTTTCCGAATGTTGTAAATTCTAAAGAATTCAAATTAATAGCCTAATCCTGCGCTTTTTTCTGACAGAGTCGTACCTTTAGGGTTCCTTTTTTACCTCTTTGGTACAGAACCCTAATCTGTTTTTGTACATTTCGTGTCGATATTGAACGCAGTTTTCACACGAAATTGAAAACAATTTCAAACTTATTTATTATTCAACGTCCGAATGGTTTATCCCTGCCAAAATTTCGTGAACGAAGTAGTTTGAGCTCGACCGAGAGTCCGACTTATTTTATATTTATATATTTTTTATGACATAGGAAGCAAATGAGCAGTCGAATCGCCTCGTAAGCATTTATCGCCGCCTATGGACGCCCGCAACACCCGGGGGGTCACAAGCGCGTTGCCGGCCTTTAAGATGGGAGTACGCTCTTTTCTAGAAGGTTTGAAGGTCGGTCCGGAAATACCGCAGCCGACAACTCATTCCCCAGTTTTGCTGTGCGAGGCAGGAAGTTTCTGAAGAAACACACAGTTGAGGACTGCCAACCATCGTGAAGATGGAAATGCTGCACAAGCGAGCAAGTTGATTGTGTCAATATTGCTAAAGTGGTTGCATATTTTCATTTATATACCACAGTATAAGGAAAAGAAGGAAGGTGGTCTTATGGGTGTACTCTGGTTATACCTCTCCATTTTAAAGGTGCGTTGTTTTGGAAAATAAATAGGGTTGTTTTAAAAACGTTGCAGAAAATAAACGTGCAGTATTTTTTAACACCATGGATAAAACTGGATGTTTTTATTTACTAAAATAGTTTCATTTTAAATTGGTTGCCTAGTAAGTATCTCTACAATGAACTTAAAATAACATTAAGTAGCAATTCCATTATGAATTCGATCACGATTATGAATTGCTGACACAAATTATTATTGTGGAAATAATTGCATTCATTACTGTTATCAGTCGTCGATCGCTGAAGCAATTTTCAGCTAATAAAACAGAGACCTGGAGTGGCTTTCGAATTTAATAATTTGATCTCATTTTGATATAATTCGCTGTACGTTACGCTCGTTTTTTTATATGCGCGAATCCGAAGCGATACATTGAGGTCACAATGAGAAAAAATTGTAAAGTTTGAATTCCGCTCCGAATGAGATCCGTCTTACCAAGCGACCATCCAAATTGGTTTCTATTTACTATTGTTTGAATTTGAAATTAAAAAATGGTTTGAGAATTTCCTCAATACTGCTCAACCATAGCACACAATCTAAGAATTCATTGCATCGTAATAATATTGTAATAAACCAGAAACAACTGGTGAAAATCATGCTAAATCGGGTTTTCCATAATTAAACTCATATGAATAATTTTATTACTTACCTATTTATACCTTTATTTATAGCTATATTTATACCTTTAATTAATTATGTTATGGGATACGAGCTGCCTAAATCCCGTATTGACAAATGTAATAATTTTTTATTTGTTTTAATTTTTTTTTAATCCTTCTTTCCTAGACACATGTCATACCATAAATCTCACTTTTTATTAATTAACGTACAACGTACCCTAGAACATACAAACCTAATGTGGAATAAGCGAACTTCTGAGGTGTTTCCTCTGCGCTGCAAGTGTGTATAACTTGGGGTATACAATAAGAAGCACCATATGCAATGCATAAGGTGGCTCGTAAGCACCAGCTTACCAAACATACCAATGTTTTATGTAAAAAAATTGTAAGCCAAAAAACTAACTGGCATTGTGTGACCGAGCTTATCAGGGCCGTCAAAACACTACGAAAAAATACAATGATTTAATGCTTTGTTTTCTGTCGCCGTTGCTGTTCGACGTCGTCTAAGTTTGCGCCGGTTCCATCCAGATGACGAGGGACGTGACCAGACTGTCATGCCCACATAATATTTGAACGACGCCATGTTCCAACAAAAACTTGGCTACGTAGATTTTTATACGGTTTTTGTTTACGATCATTAATCTAACTGGGGAAAAGACAAATAAAAAAAATTGTAAACATTAACTGGAAGAAAAAATATATTGTTATTACGAATAGAAATAAATATTAAATTATGTATAGATAGAAACCGCAAATCTGATCGCTGAAGTACATGGCTACCTACTTGAAAGCTAAGTTCCCGCACGACATATGACGCATTACAACCTATTTTTAAGAGCTGTTAAACTTGCAGCTACAGAATTTGGCACCACTAACATCGTCTTACTATTCCTCTGTATATGGTCAAAAGTGAAGAATATAAATGTAAATTGTATCATTCAAGCTGAATCGAGATATAAACTATAATTATATTCAAAGCATGTAACTTTATCGGTATTCGACAGCTAGCAAAACGATCTACATGAACTGATTTAGGATCAATTATGATATAATATAATATATTAATATTATTTGGTGACTATGCATTCGATTTTAACCCTTTATAAGGCCTCGGTTATACAGATATGCTACGTGAAAGTTAAATACACTACCATGTTTGTAATGCACTGGGGAACACATCTACGGCAAAAAAAAACGAAATCATTAAGAATACCATGTTGTCAATATATGCACTCAGCCTGTTAGTGCACTTGAGTTTTCAGATGATCTGTTTCCAATACACCTATTCATTGACATTGACATAACAAACATAAGGTGCTCTGTACAGACTGGCGTTTAATTGACTACATACGGTACTCGAATATTATTGTGTATCTTGTAGTGGGTAGGATTAATATGCGAATATCACTGAAAAAATTATAACCTGTGGCCCGTTTCACGATACAATTTACAAGAGGAAGTCTCTTTCTATCAAGGAGTTAGAAAGATACTTCCGCTTGTAAATTGTGTTCCGTCAGGTCTATAGATATAGCATGTAACCTTTTATAATTTTATTAATGTTAAGTGGCAAATGATACACTTTCCTGACACTACAAACAACGTAGTACAGTTATTGCTATTAACGATGGAGAGTGGATTTATCAAAATTAGACCTTGTCATCATACCAATAAGAGTCTCGCCACTCGCCATCGTGAATTGCAAGAGCTATAATTCAAATTATTAGATACAGCGACGTGTATATTTTTATTAGTATAATGGAAACAATGACGATAGCTTGCTTCCCTCGACAGGCATAGTGCATAAATTGACCACATACTATAGATTAATTAATAACACTAAAATTAAATACTGACCGAAAAAGTATGAATGAGGAAAGAAAGCCTGATATATTCGCTATATAATACCATTAAAGTTAAATAAAAAAGAGGATGTTCTTCTCCGTAAATGTTTATTAACTAAGCGGTTTCCAAATCGTCTGCCTTATAAAGGGTTAATGTATTAGTATTCGTTGTTAGAATGATAGAAAGTTTAGTTTTAACTTTACCAATGAACTGCATGCCATTTGTCGCCAAGGCATTTAATGAAGACTAGACTTTCGTCACACTACACACATCGTCTTACTATTCCTCTGTATATGCTCAAAAGTGAAGAATATAAATGTAAATTGTATCATTAAAGCTGAATCGGGATATAAACTATAATTATATTCAAAGCATATAACTTTATCGGTATTCGACAGCTAGCAAAACGATCTACATGAACCGATTTAGGATCAATTATGATATAATATAATATATTAATATTATTTGGTAACTACGCATTCGATTTTAATGTATTCTAGTATTCGTTGTTAGAATGATAAAAAGTTTAGTTTTAACTTTACCAATGAACTGCATGCCATTTGTCGCCAAGGCATTTAATGAAGACTAGACTTTTAGTTTTGACTAACGAAAAGTAGTTAAAACTAGATTTATACGAAGAAGTTACCTAAAATAGTTTTGACCGTGGCATTTTATGAAAACCTGTTTTAGGCTAAAGGAAAGTTGTGAAAACTAGTTTTAACCAAATACCTTAAGAAAACTACTTATAACTAGGAAAAACCCGTTTAAACTTCTAATTACAAAATTTTATAGATAGCTAAAAACAATAAATCTTAAACTTACGATATATCAAGGGAAGCGTTGAAGCCTGGCTGTAAGACGTCCCAGTTTTAATGAAATGTTTTTTTCGGAACTTATATTAAATATGTTTACAGTGCACATGCCATTACAAATTATCCATTTAGCCGGTGGGAAATCGAAACTATTGTAGTAACACTTTAATGTAATTCAGAATAAATACATAAAATTACCCGGCGAACCCAGCCCATTTAATTGTAGCGCTTCGAAAAGTTATGCAAATCGCCCCAATGCGTCCAATTTAAGTAAAGCTGGAAAAGTAACTAGATTCAATCGAATTGGACACCTTCATGAGTTCGCATAATTGTCTTTTCAAAATCACAATTAAATTGAAAATTCCAAATAATTACTTTTAAACCGTTAAAATAAACAAACGCTGAAAGACGGCTCCACAATAAGACCCCTAAAATATATCTTGTATAAAGTACGCACACGCGTCTCGCCTGTAATCCTCAAGCGACAGACGGCGTATCACGGATATTTATGCATTGGAATACTTTCACTCGTAATCGGTACTTATTTTGTTCCTACCCGTTTCCTCCTCGACCCTATCGATTCTATCGTACCTCAACTCCCTTCTGATTTATAGCACCTTCGAACACCCGGGTTGAAATTATCGGCTTTCGGCGAAAATATAACGCAAAACTTCTGATTCCGATTCCAATCTTCTTTGAAATATTGATGTAACGATGCCTATTATTATGAGAGTAAGAAAAGAGATCATTTTCACAGTCCAGTTGGAATTTAGGTCTCACTATTCAGTGTGGCGTTAATGAACGTCGCGCAAACATTACAAATTATCTGCATCCATCATCCAGAAAGCTGCGTATAAGGGGGCATTGTACCTCAACGACATTGGCGAGACACTTTCATAAATCATATTAGTTCTCATCGAATCAATGCTTAGGTACCTTTATTAATTTAGTTTTGCAACTTTGGTCTGACAATAAAATAAACACGTAAAACAAAACCTGCTTTCGTACTTACACCCAATATTGAATTATTGATAGTTATGGGCTATTAACAGAGTTTGTTGAGTACATAATATGGCTAAATATTATTTGAAACTAAACATGCGCCGACTTAAATTTGATGTTTAACCAGGATTAGCGCATATATATTTAGGGTCAATAGAAAAGTAAAATAATGTAAACAAACGCATTTACCTTTATTGCTTCGCAATCACGCACTTTTATACAACCATGGCTTAATTGTCAGCTTATGTGTATAATTTCTGTGTAGAAACTGGTTACTTATTTAAATTTTAGTGTAAATGAATTTCTTTAATAATATTTTGGCATAATGTTACACACATCAACCTAGTCCTACAGTAAGCTCAATAAGGCTTGTGTTGTGGGTACTAGGCGACATAATATATAATAGATAAATACTTAAATACAAAGAAAACATCTATAACTCAGGAACATAATCCGTGATGAACACACAAATAAATGCCCTGTCTTGGATTCGAACCTGGGACCTCCTGCTTCATAAGCAGGGTCACTACCGACTAGGCTAGGAGGCCGTATAATATACTTGTCATATGTTTCGAGATGACAGAAATGGGTTAGATGTGTAATGAATGGGATCCCTTTGTTTCCCATAAACTTATTGTTTCGAATTTCGATAGTCAGAAATTGATATCCATATAATTTATGGGCATAAACATCAATAGTCATAATTCTAAGTCTAATAATAAAGATCTATAATATTAAACACTATAATCCCAAAAGGAATAAAATTGATGATTATAACATTCGAAGGTCTATCAATAATTATTCAGAAATATTTTAAGGCATATATTTTATCGGACTAATAGTCGTTAATTATATCGTTTTAATGTCATCCCTTTGTTTCCCATAAACTTATATTTCGATAGTCATAAAATGATTTGATACATTATGATTTATGGACATAAACATCAATAGTCGTAATTTGCCAGAAGTGGGTTAGGTTAGGTTAGAACTGCGACCCCCAAGAAAACGAACTGTTGCCAGAAGTGGGTTAGGTTAGGTTAGAACTGCGACCCCCAAGAAAACGAACTGTTGCCAGAAGTGGGTTAGGTTAGAACTGCGACCCCCAAGACAACGATTCTCATTATCTTATCTGACAATCTTATTATTTTATGATGTTACGATTTTATGTGCTAACGTTATGGACTATAAAAATCGGAACTTAAAATTTGTGGAAACCAATATACACCCCTAGTTATCATTATAATTTGCAATTAAATAACTTAATACAATTATTATAAACAAGTTTATTGCCATCAACATTATGTAATAGATACCATCTGGACTTTAAATATTATAAGTAACAGATTTTATGCCTAACAATAATGATGACCTGCAAAAATCGGACCAGCAATTTAGATTGTTAAATTTTATGACTATTGACAATATGACTAATAAAAATTATTATGGAAAACGTTATGGACTGAAGAAACGGAAGTAAAAATTTATGGGAACCGATAGAGACCCATAATAAATAATCCATTACAGGATAACTCAGAAGGAAGTTTGTTTCGCGGAGCATAATGCCACACAAACCTAACGCGTAATTAAACTCTGGTCTTTATTAAGTATGATATTATCGCGTTTCTTTGACTAAACAGTTTGTTGTAAAAGGACAATAATATACTTAAAAAGTGGCTTTATTAGTAGTAGTTTAACCACCGGAAAGTTTGATTATTCGCACTAGCGCTTTTTACTTTTACATCGTTTAAATTGCAATTATTTGAGAGCGTTTGTCTATTTAGTAAAATTTACTGTTGAAATTTATTTTGCAATATATTTAACTAATATGTATAATTTTCAATAACCTAAAAGTAACAAATAATAGCTTTATTATATTTTTTTCGCAACAGTATTAAAATAACGTATTTAGATGCACTGGCGAAAACGTCATTCTTACATAATTGAACAGCATGATTTCTGCCCTTTAATCGAAATTTACTATTATAACATTTCAAATTTTTAATCGAATCTTTACTCACTACGGATGACTTTCATGGAATAATAATAAAAGATAAAAAAGATAAAAGATAATTCTTCAACTTCGACACATTACAATGCACTTAGGGCAGATGCCCCGGTTGTGGCCACTGTGCCGGGTTTGGCCATTTTCAACTTTATTAAGATAAATAAATAAATAAATAATAATAAATATTATAGGACAATCTTACACAAATCGACCTAGGCCCACGGTAAGCTCAATAAGGCTTGTGTTATGGGTACTAGACGACGATATATATAATAGATAAATATTGATAAATACTTAGAAAACATCCATAACTCAGGAACAAATATCTGTGATAAACACACAAATAAATGCCCTGACCAGGATTCGAACCCGGGACCTCCTGCTTCGTAGGCAGTGTCACTACCGACTAGGCTAGGAGGCCGTTAGACAAGTTATAGACTACCTAATTAAAAGGTATTGGTTTGTATAAGAGTAAATTATGGCAACACAGATGGCACTGTTATCTGTTATGTATCAGTAGTCATTCAGTTATCAGAAACCATGGAAAAAAGTGGCTAAAACTGGCTCCTGGGCCCCATTTTGACATTTCATTAAAAAAAAAAAGAAAATATAATGTCAGAATGTTAAGAGCAGAGATTCATATAAAGTAATATATTTTCAATGATGCCGTACATAAAGAGTGTCATAATTCCTTATTGACACAAAATGACGGACGTCTGAATGGACAAAGTTTCCTTAAAGTGGCCAAAACCGGGGCATCTGTCCTATGAACGTTCATCATCATCATCTCAGCCATAAGACGTCCACTGCTGAACATAGGCCTATGAACGTTAGAGAGAGAGAAAACACTACCACCGGTTCTAACCCTCCACCTCTGACCCGAGAAGTATCTCGACCCGGCAAGAAACTCGGCGGGACATATTTTTTCAAAACAGTAATACATTGATCTTAAATATACACAATAATGCGTAGTAATTATAATTTTCATGAAATCATTTAGATCACACAGATTGACGATCAAACAAGCTATATCAGATAACGAAATAAACAAGCAGCATAATCTGAAACAACCCAATGAGTTTAGCTAATTCCGAAAGGGCCGTTATAGGCAACTTAGTTTTCGCATCTACGTGGCGGAGCGCGCTCAGTGGCCGTAGCACGGCTACGAAATTCCGTAGTATTTACGAAGCAAAGTCTCTTAGTTTGAGCCACAGACTAATATTATACAAGTTTGAGCTATCGGTTTTGTACAAGACCATTTGAGCGGCTCTGGGGCCGTATTCTAACTTTAAAACACGTTTAAAAACGATCCAACTTCATGCATTAACTACGCAATATAACTAGCGCCTAAACGTCTGAATCAGAAATATCAGAATTTGCTTCATAAATATTCCGATGCAATTCCAATTGTTAGCCAGGTTTTGGAACATCGCCGAGATGACAGCTCACCTGTCATCGGACCGAACGGTCAAGGAGGATTCCCGCGCAATCTTTAGCGTTGCCTTGAGCGTTGTCGTGTACTTAATCTAAATATATAAAAGAAGAAACTGACTGACTGATTGACTGACTGACTGACTGACTGACATATCAACGCACAGCCCAAACCGCTAGTTCTAGAGATTCCAAATTTGGCACGTAGGTTCCTTATAAGGTCTAGGGATGCACAAAGAAAGGATTTTTCAAAATTCACCCCCTAAGGGGGTAAAATGGGGGTCTAAAGTTTGTATGGCGAATCAAGATTTGTTAGACTATTGTATTCGAAACTTCACAGGAGTATTCCTAACGATAAATGAGTAAACACGTATTTCAGTTTTTTTTTTAAATTCAACCCCCAAAAGGGGCAAATGTGGTCACAAAGTCTGAAAATCAACATGGGTATCGTATCCTTTTTGAGTACTTATAGTACGCGGGCGAAGCCGCAGGAATAGGCTAGTGTATAAATAAATCAAATATCCAAGACTCGGTGCTTTTACTGTTAATATTTCAGAAGCGAGATATGAATTAACTCATGTCCACAAGTAATTTTTAAGTGAATTCTCGTACGAAATCGTAATGAGCGCCATTCTCGCAAAGTCGCAGTAGACGCGCGCTTTGGTAGCAAGTAAAATGCACAGAGTTTTGGATCGCGGAAAGTGTAATTGTTTATTACAATGCATTATGTACGAGCGTACATAAGAAGTGAAACTAAATACGCAGTCGCATAAGTTCTTTGGTTAAATGCGTATGAAGTGTCGACAAGATGAAAGTCGTAGGTAATTATGATATTACCGGTAAGTAAACTAATCCGAAGCAACGTAAGCTGTAAGTAATTATGATTGCCGTTGATGCCCTACAGTGACAAAAGGGTTTTGATACAAATGCAATACAGGTATGTTGAATTCCCATACAACTATACTATACCTCAGATTTGAGTTATAGAAATATATACGCATCTATAACTTACACATAATGGATGCCATTTGAATTTGATCATGAGTTTTGTGGTTGGTTTGCACATTTTGGTATGATCTGAATGTTCCTGGATGTGTTTTAGATGTACTGTACCTAACAAATGGATAAGATAGCATAAAACATGTACATTGAAATAATTGTGCTAATAATAATACCTATAAATGTTGGCTTGGTGTGTGGTGTGTTTGATTTAATTTCCAGATAAGAGATTACAACAAACCTAAGATAGAAAGATATTGGACCCGGATATTCACCCTTCATCCAGTCATTGGTCAGCAATGAACTGACTGAAATTCTATGTTTGCTGTGTCCTTTACTAAAAGTCTAGAAATACATAAATGACAAGAAACTGAGCAAATACAATAAGGTCCATACTAAGCATTAATAAGGGTTTGCTGAAGTTCAGCGGAGTGACCGGAGTAATAACAGACCACTCAACATGATCAACCATACCGCAAGTATTGAAAGTCATACTTGATAGTCAAATGGTTCTAAATGGTAAGACAGGAATGATTATGTTAAATTAACTTCTGGTGATGGTCAATGGATGTGATTCCTACTCTAAACTTGTTTCAAGCAAAAATAAAAATAGACATGATTAATTTTATGATGAGAGTAAAGTTTGTGACAAGTAAATTAAGTAGAATTTACTTGCAATCTTTATTTTGATAGAATTTTAAATTGTAATAGTATCACATAACCTTCCAAGTTTCAGTTGGTATAATGATGATGATGATGATTATTCCTAAAAGTAGCTATAACACATTGTCTTTTATTTGAATAACAGTAGTATGATGGGAAGGTAAGGTACAGTGTACCTATGTAAAGAATGGAATTATACTGTTTCTTATTGCTGTGTTGTGTGTGTTTTTATTAATATGTTCAGAGATTAAATATTTGTGACAAAATATTGGATGTCTGCAACTATACAAGCATTAAGTTAATAGCTGCTTGATGTTATAATATGAAGTGCACCTGCACACAAGTTGGATGAAAACAAAATGAAGTTGTGATATTTGTTATGCTTACCAGAGACAAGTTGGTAATAAAGACTGGCAATACAGTCTGTAAAATATGGAGTGGTGACTCACTGTTTCTTATTGATTTGTGTTGTCTGTGTGTTTATACTATGTTCACAGTCTTCATAGATAAAATACTTGTGATTTCTTCAAATAATACAAACAACGTTGATAGCGGTTTGGTTTTATAATATGAAGTGCACATAAGTTGGGATAAAAACAAAATGAAGATGTGATATCTGTTATGCATATTAGAGACAAGTTGATAATAAAGATTGGCAATACAGTATGTAAAATATGGAGTGGTGATTCACTGTTACTTATTGTTTTGTTTTGTGTGTGTGTTTATTAATATGTTCACAGATAAAACATGTGTGATACAATATTGGAAATGTGCAACTATACAAGCTCATATCTGCTTGGTGTTAAAATATGAAGAGCAAACAAGTTGGGATAAAAACAAAATGAAGTTGTGATATTTGTTATGCATACGAGAGACAAGTTGATAATAATGACTGGCAATGCAGTATGTAAAATATGGTAACTCACTGTGTCTTATTGTTTTGTGTTGTGTGTGTGTTAATATTATGTTCACAGATCTTCACAGATAAAACATTTGTGATTTCTTCAAATGATACAAAAAAATGTTAATAGATGATTGGTTTTACAATATGAAGTTCACACAAGAGGAGGGAAAGACAAAATCAAGTGGTGATATTTGTTATGCATACCTGAGACAAGTTGACAATAAAGACCGATAGTACAGTATGTAAAAGTATGAAGTGGTGACTAATTGTTTCTTATTGTTTTGTGTGTGTGCTTATATTATGTTCACAGATGTTCACAGATAAAATATCTGTAATGCAATGTTGTTTTTTGCAAATGATACAAGCATTATTATAAAATCAAGCAGCTATTAACATAGCTGCTTGATTTTATAATATGAAGTCCACACAAGAAGAAGTAAAGACAGGCAATATATGGTTATTATTATGCGTCTCAAAGACCAGTTAACAATGAAGACTGACAATTGAGACAAGGGTATCGTTTTATTATGTGTACCAAAGACTAGTTAACAATCAAGACTGACAAAGGTATAATTTGATTATGTGCACCAAAGACTAGTTAACAATGAAGACTAACAAAGGTATAATTTTATTATGTGTACCAAAGACTAGTTAACAATGAAGTCTGACAAAGGTATAATTTTATTATGTGCACTAAAGACTAGTTAACAATGAAGACTGACAAAGGTATAATTTTATTATGTGTACCAAAGATTAGTTAATGATAAAGACTGCACATGAGGCAAAGGTATAAATTTATATAGTTCATGTAAGGTGAGATTGTATAAAGCCTTATGTGTAATAAAGGCGTATGATTGTTAGTCTGAGTTTGATAATGTTCAAATATAAATGAAATTGATTCGATGATAGTTAGTAATAAAAATGATATGACACTTCATATTATTTTCACAGATTTGAATAATAGGCCATGATGAGGAGCGGTAAAGGTTTCATAGAAGTTTTATGGGACTTTTATCGTTTTTCACTGGAGCCACAGAGTTGTATTAAGGGTGAACCTATGCTGTTTAAGAAGATACAGTATGAGATAATAAGAAATGGAGGTACTGTTTATTATTTACTGGCAGTTTCCTGTGTCTGAGTGTATGTGTGTGCTAACATTATGTTTGCAGATAAGGGATTGATGACAGTATACTGCTCTGTCTTGCAGTAAATGATGCAAGCATGACTAGTATGTAGTTGGCATTGGCCGTATAAAATTGACACAAGGGAAAATAAAAATCTAAATGACCACTACCTGTGTTTAGAATTTTTCACATATGAAATAACATACTAAACTACTACTACTACTATACTAATTCGGGTTTAAGAGTTTTTTATTTCTCAAAAAGAAGATATTACAACTTCACTTACATGAGAAATCAATTTTTAACACAAAATACTTATACAATTTTATGCTACGACATGCAAAGAAAAAATATTTAATATAACTTTTTTCGGGTAGGTGGAGAAAAACAAGTCACATCTTGTGCACTAAATTTATTGTTAAAAGAAATATTTATAATCACTTTTTGGACAATTAAACCTAATAATATTGATGCTTAAATAACCTTTATAACCTACCAGCATTTCCATTACATTTTCTCCACAAGTTAACTTCGATTTTTATCACTCACTTCACTCTCACAAAATGTCAGAAACAAGTGCAGTAAAAAGTTCAATTGAGGAATTGTCCGAGACATTCAAGAAGACGATGGCGCAGTTCCAGAAAGATCTCGACAACGCGGGCACCACTAATCCAACAGTCGCTGCTGTGGCTTCAAAGTTTGACTTTTTCAAGGACTTTGTTGTGAGGTCTCTCGATGCCTTGCAGAAGCAGGTGGAGCTTGTCACTCGCCAGGTGGACCACATTGAGACGCGCTCTCGCCGCAAGATGTTGTTAGTACATGGTATAGATGAATCTGATTCTGAGGACACAACAAATCTTGCGGTTAACAAACTGCAGGCCGTGTTAGAAGATCTTTCCGCAGCAGATATTGAGCGCAGTCATCGGTTGGGTGGTCGTGGAGGGCGCGGCAAAAAGCCTAGAGCCATTCTTGTCAAGTTCAAGGATATAGCCATCAGGGATGATGTATGGTTTGGCAAGGTGGCACTCAAGGGCTCAGGCGTCACACTTGGAGAGTTTCTCACAAAGCCCCGCCACAATGCTTTCATGGAGGCTCGTGAGCGTTTTGGAGTGCGCAACTGCTGGACCTGGAACGGCGACGTGCTTGTGCTGGGAAAAGATGGCGTGCGCCGCCGTGCTAACAGCGTCGCCGATGTGAAAGCTCTGTCGGTTGCGCAGGCGACGCCTACCGATGCCGACGCGGAGCATCCTGCCGCTTCGTCGGAACCTGATACTCGGCCCGTCCCCCAGGCTCCGCGAGCTAGGCAGCAGCGTGCAAAGAGGGAGACTGTGAAGGCGAAGATTCGATCGTAGAGTACTCGTACCTACTTTGTTTGTTTACTGTGTAGTGCTTTTCTTGTTACCGTGTTACAATTGACTTCTTAATTTTGTCGTGCAGCACTTATCTGTGTCTACCCTTTCTTTCTTTTTTGATTAATTTGTTTATCTTAACTAGTTTTCGTAATAGCATTTGCTTTGCTTTGACATTAACTTGACATGACAGGCGCTTTGACATGAACAGCCCAGTGTTGCCACTTGTAAATTATTGCGTTCCGTTTCTGCTCTGAATGTTAATTATTTGTTGTTTTTTTTTTAATTTTGATCCATCCAGATATGCTGGCGGGTAGCTAAGGTACCTTAAATTAGTTTAGGGTTAGTAGATATATTATTTATTTGCTGCTGGCGGGTAGATTGTGGAGTTTTTGTTTAGTTTTTACTGTATATATTTTTATATTTATTGAATATTAGTATACACTTATTATATACTTATTATATTTTTAACTTTATATATATTTTTCAGATGCCTTTCAGTGATAACAGTGATCAGTATTTATCTTTTTCCTCCTTAGATAGTGTAAGTGAAGACAGTTTCCATAGTTTGCCTCCTTCGCTTCACGACATTCTGGAATCTCAGTTTAATGATGTACCTAAAAATTTTAACGTTGTGCATTTAAATGCGCAAAGTATTCCTGCACATTACAGCGATATGTTACTCTCTTTTGACATTAAGAACATTCATGCTATTTTAATTTCCGAATCGTGGCTCAGACCAGCTTTGCCTTCAACGTCTTACTCTTTACCTGGTTTCAATTTAATTCGGCACGACCGCCTTGGAAGAGGTGGCGGTGGAGTTGCAATTTACCTTCGTTCTTACATCCCCTATTCAATTGTTAATGTATCTGCCAGCTCTTCTACTTCTGATGCCGCAGAGTATATGTTTCTCGACGTTTCCCTCTCTCATTCCAAACTTTTACTTGGCGTTTTTTATTCCCCCTCCCTTCACGTTAATTACTTTGATTCTCTTGAGAAACTTCTCGAGGACCTTATGCCTTCTTATAATCATCACATTCTTATGGGAGATCTAAATACGTGTCTTCTGAAGGATGACAGTCGATCCCGGCGCCTTAAATCCCTGGTAGATGCCTGCAATCTAACTATTCTCCCTTCAGACGCCACACACTATTTTCAAAATTGCTCGCCTTCTCTTCTTGATTTAACTTTAGTTTCTTCGACTTCTCATGTGTCTAAATTTGGACAATACTCCGCGGATGCCTTCTCATATCATGATCTGCTCTATCTCTCTTACAAAATTCGTCCTCCCAAATCTAAATCAAAAATTCTTTTGCAGCGCAATTTTAGTGGATTAAATGTGGAAAAGCTTCGAGATGACGCTTTAACAATCGATTGGAGCAGTATCGCTCGAGCGGGTTCGGTAGACGATCAAGTTTCTCTCTTTAATTCGCTCCTCATACAACTTTATGACGCTCATGCTCCTGTTCGTGCAATAAAAGTCAAGCATCTCCCTGCTCCTTGGCTCACTGAGGATATTAAAGCCCTTATAGAGAGGAAGAATCAATCTAAATCTAAGTATAAGGCTAACAACTCTGAGAAAAATAAACTTAAATATCATACCCTGCGCAATCGCTGTAGCACTACATGTCGAGATGCTCAGAGGCGTCATATTCACAGTTCTGTTGAAGATGGAAATCCAGCCAAAGTGTGGAAATTTTTGAAAGGTTGAAGAGTTGGCAAATCTCAACAGGCAACCAATTTAAACAATATTAGCGTTGACCAGCTTAACCAGCATTTTTCATCGTCCACCTGTTTCAGTGGTCCTAAGAAATCTAACTCACTTCATCATCTTTCATCACTTCCTGCCTTAGATTTCTCTTCTTTCTATTTTAGCCATTTCTGTGAGAGTGATGTTAGGAAGGGTATATTGAATATCACTTCTAACGCCGTTGGTGTTGACTGTGTTAGCCGAAATATGATACTCCCTCTCCTTGATTTGTTTGTTCCTATTATCACCGGTATTCTGAATGTTTCCATTTCATCAAGTACTTTTCCCAGTCTGTGGAAGGATGCCAATAATTTTCCTTTACCCAAAAAATCCAACCCCAGTTCCTTCTCTGACTATCGCCCCATCTCTATTCTTCCTTTCCTATCCAAAGTCCTCGAACGGCTAGTGCATCAGCAACTAACTTCCTTCCTGAATAGAAATGACCTCCTAAACCCATTTCAATCTGGTTTTCGTCCGGGCCATAGTACTACCTCGGCTCTTGTCAAGGTTACCGATGACATCCGTTTGGGTATGAATGACCAGAAGCTTACAGTTCTTGCACTTCTAGATTTCAGTAATGCCTTTAACACGGTCGATTTTGACATTTTGCTCGCGTTCTTATAGTCTCTTAACATATCGGCTGCAGCGATTGACTGGTTCCGCAGCTATTTGGTTGGTCGTCGGCAAAGAATTAAACTAGATTCTTCGTGTTCTTCCTGGTGCAGCACATCAGCTGGTGTTCCACAGGGTGGTGTGCTGTCTCCTCTTTTATTTTCTATCTTCATTAATTCCATAACTCTTGATCTCTCCTCTTCGTATCACCTCTATGCCGACGACCTTCAAATATATTCGCAGGGTATGCATAGCGATCTCAATTCAGTTATAGAAGCCACGAATCTTGATCTGCTCCGCATATCAAATTGGAGTCAAAATTACGGTTTAAAAGTAAACCCCCTAAAGTCACAGGTAATTGTGATGGGTAGCGCTAAACAAATCTCCAAAATTGACTTTCTCAGGCTCCCTCCGATAGTCTTCGATGGTATCCAAATTCCTTTTTCCAACCAAGTGAAAAATCTTGGCGTAATCATGGATCGTTGTCTATCATGGGTGCCTCAGGTGAGTGAAGTGAGCAGGAAGATGTTTGCTGCCATAGGGTCTCTCAGACGGCTCCGGAATTTCCTGCCAAATGCTACTAAAATTGCGCTTGCTCAGTCGTTACTTCTCCCCATTCTTGATTATGCAGATATCTCCTATTTAGACCTAACCGAGGAGCAACTTAATAAGCTTGAGCGTATTCAAAATGCCTGCATTCGGTTCATTTTCGGATTACGCAAATTCGACCATGTTTCTAGTTTTCGTTCTCAACTCAAATGGCTCCCTATCCGTCACCGCCGTAACTCTCACATACTTTCTTTACTCTTTTCTATACTTTTTAACCCTGCAACTCCCCGCTACCTCAAAGAGCGTTTCTCTTATCTTAATTCTATTAGATCCTCTCAAAAATTGCTCCTAAAAGTGTCATCTTCATCTTCCAAATTTTATAATTGCTCATTTACGTTCCAGGCCGTTCGTTTGTGGAATTCTCTCCCTCTCAACATTAAACGCGCGCAATCTATTGGTAGCTTTAAATCGCAACTTAAGGAATACTATTTATCTCTTCCTTAGGTTTTTAAGTTGACACTGTTGTTTCTTATTGTGTGTATTATATATGTATATATGTGCGTATATGTATGTTTATTTTGTATTTATTTAAGTATGTATATTCATATGAATGTGCTGTGTTATCTATTTCGTCTCTTTTGTTTCTATGCACCACCTACTGCTTATTGTTTTTCTCTAGTCTCCACTACCCAAAGGTTGTCTGGAAGAAATCGCTCATTAGCGATAAGACCGCCTGTTGTTACCTCTACCTAAATTTATCTAATTGTAAAATTTGTGCTTGTAACTGTATGAGGTGTGCAATAAAGAGTATTTATTATTATTATTATTATTTGTATGTCTTTCCCGACCACGGAACAATTGTGTTCCGGACCTTTGGGAGGCATATGCGGAGCCGAAGCCAACGCGCAGAGGCCCTTTTGACAATTTAATGAAAAGTGAGGGGTACACTAAGCGGATGCTGCCCCTACCCGTGTCATGGGACGCACGCAGAGACAGCACCCGCCATGGTGTAAAGACTATTGAGAGTTAATGGAGTCTAAAATGTACTAGGCTATTGGGTGAAAAGTATGGACTAACTACTGGGCTATTGGATGAAGAACCGGACGCCTGCCTAATAAAAGGTATGCAATTTTATTTCCGGCAGACGGTGACTTGCCCGCCGCAAGATGGGCCCCCGTAAAAAGCGACATCAAAGATGGCTCAAGGGCAACACCGGTGCGTGGGCCGTGAGGTTGTCGAGAGGTGAGTCTGCGGTAGCCAGATCCCGGTAATCCGTTCAGCAGGCCGCCGGCGTTATGACATTTTACACTTCCAACCTGGAGCATAGGTCCCGCTCTTGCGACTCCACTCTGGCCGGCCAGTTAAGGCAAGTACAGAGGCGAGGGCCAAATGGAAAGGGCCCTCTGGAATAGGGGTCCGCGGTGTCGCCACTCACCGTCAGCTCGCCACAAGCTGCCCCCGCGGGCTTATTGCATTCTGACCACTAGGGAAGTTATTGAATGTGAAATATCCTTATATAGATGCCGTTATTGTGATTTTTACGTGAAATGCTAAATTTTAAATAATTGACTATTTTTGCTAATCTTAAATATTTTTACTTTGTCTTCAAAATTAAACGTGTTAATGCAATTATAGAAGTGTTTTACTGCAAAATGGCAGTTATTATTATTATTATTATTATTATTATTTTTGTTATTCTAAAGCGGGTAGATCACAATATCTACCCACTTGATAGTTGCTAAGCGCTGCATCCGAGCGCTGCATGCTAATTGATTGAATAACATACTATTGTATGAGTGGAATGACCCACTTTAAAAAAAACATGTAAAATAATCATATGAAATAAATTGAACAGACAGGAATAAATGGTAAGAATGTGATACAGACTTTTGGTCATGGGCAATTGATAAAGGTGAGTACTTATTGATCTGGTTTTGATTTACAATCTGCAAAGTTGTCATAAATGTCATGATCAATACATTAAATAAATTAATAGGTTTACAAGGGTAAGTGTCCTAGTATGTGGACTCTACTTTTGACTCCATTGATAAAGATAGGGAAGAAGGTTATGTAAAGGACTGTGGGAGAGAAATGACTAATGATAATAAAAGTAAATAGCAAGTGATTTTTAACAAACGATTGAATTAACTTTCTGGTTGATTTGATTTAATGTTTGTATTACAAATAAATAAATTATTATTATTATTATGATTAAAACATGCAATATAACAGGAAACGCTCTTAAAATGAAATGTTAAACTTCAAGTAACAACAGTAGTATAGTTAACTAATGGGACTCAGTCACGTACGTCTGGTATAAAACAATATGAATCTGCATAAAGCCAGTGATGGTATATGATGACGTGAATCAATTTACTGCCTTCAGTACATTTTCAGATAAACATGCGCAAGTATGTCGTGTGTTTGGCATGTTGCTGCTGGCGAAAAATGCAACTAGCGCGTGGAGTAGCAGTATGAAAAATCAGGCGAGTGGCCGGAGCGCGAGGACATGGCTGCGGTGGTCAGTGAGATGAACTAAGCAGTAAGTCGATAAACTTGAGACAGCAGCATGGGGTAAGTCTGTAGTCACAACGCCGCTGTGCAGTGACGTTTTTATTCATGACGTTTTATGCTGTGATGCCTTTAGTCTTGGGATCACGTCGCCTTCGAGCGGCGATGTTATGCTGATAAGTGACAACGCCTACGAGCGGTAATGTTTTGGTCACGGCACCTACGTGTGGTAATGTCTGGTCACAGCGCCTTCGAGCGGTGATGTTTTGCTGATTGGTGACGACGCCTACGAGTGGTAATGTTTTGGTCACGGCACCTACGGGTGGCAATGTCTGGTCACAGCGCCTTCGAGCGGTGATGTTATGCTGATTGGTGACGGCGCCTACGTGCGGTAATGTTTTGGTTTCGGCGCCTACGGGGGGTTTTGTTTGGTTACGACGCCTTCGAGTGGTGATGTTTGTTCACGACGCCTTCTCGAGCGGTGACGTTTTGATGACGGCGCCTTCGAGCGGTGATGTTTTGTTCACGACGCCTTCGAGCGGTGATGTTTTGTTCACGACGCCTTCGAGCGGTGATGTTTGTTCACGTCGTCTTCGGGCGGTGATGTTTAGTCACGGCGCCTTCGAGCGGTGATGTTTTGGTCTCGGCGCCTACGGGCGGTGATGTTTGTTCACGTCGCCTTCGAGCGGTGATGTTTGGTCACGGCGCCTTCGAGCGGTGATGTTTTGGTCACGTCGCTTTCGAGCCTTCGAGCGGTGATGTTTGGTCACGGCGCCTTCGAGCGGTGATGTTTTGGTCACGGCGCCTTCGAGCGGTGACGTTTTGATCACGGCGCCTTCGAGCGGTGATGTTTTGTTCACGACGCCTTCGAGCGGTGATGTTTGTTCACGTCGCCTTCGGGCGGTGATGTTTGGTCACGGCGCCTTCGAGCGGTGATGTTTTGGTCACGGCGCCTACGGGCGGTGATGTTTGTTCACGTCGCCTTCGAGCGGTGATGTTTGGTCACGGCGCCTTCGAGCGGTGATGTTTTGGTCACGGCGCCTACGGGCGGTGATGTTTGGTCACGGCGCCTTCGAGCGGTGATGTTTTGGTCACGGCGCCTTCGAGGGGTGACGTTTTGATCACGGCGCCTTCGAGTGGTGATGTTTTGTTCACGACGCCTTCCAGCGGTGATATTTGTTCACGTCGCCTTCGAGCAGTGATGTTTGGTCACGGCGCCTTCGAGCGGTGATGTTTTGTTCACGTCGCCTTCGAGCGGTGATGTTTGGTCACGGCGCCTTCGAGCGGTGATGTTTTGGTCACGGCGCCTACGGGCGGTGATGTTTGGTCACGGCGCCTTCGAGCGGTGATGTTTGGTCACGGCGCCTACGGGCGGTGATTTTTGGTCACGGCGCCTTCGAGCGGTGATGTTTTGGTCACGGCGCCTACGGGCGGTGATGTTGTGGTCACGGCGCCTTCTGGCGGTGACATTGGTAATCCTAATTGTGACAAGGAACGCGTTAATGTGTGTTACAGAGCTACGGTGTATGATTGCTATCATGAGCTGCATTGGAGGCGGCCATAGACGTGAAGCTGTGCGCCTGTGGTTCGGCTGAGCCGCAGCGAGCCGAGCGAGCGCGATGTCTTCTAAGCTGACCCTGCGTGGAGCAACGAGCATGTACCATCTACAGCCCTGGCGTGAACTGTGAGCTCGTTCCTTGTTTTATTTACTAGACCACGACGAGCATTGATTACCCAAGTTATGCGTAGTCCAAGAAACTCATAATTTATGACGAAAATAAGATATGACGAATTTAATAAATCAAGATCTATGAACCTGGTAAATTTTCTGTTTAGTAAATTTTGAATAAGGGCCACCTCTAAATGTGTGTCTGTAATGTAAGAGCGAATTGGTTAAACTATATTCTCATTATGACACATTTTTATCCATGGGAACATTTAATCATTGGTTGGGTACTTATAAATTAAAGGCCTTTTTATTAGACGTTAGCGTTGTTGATTATACTATTGGCCTTTTAGAAGGAAAAGAGTGCGTAGCGTACGGGTTACGCATTCAAATTGAATTTGATAGGTTCACAGACTTAGTGAGTGGCTGAGTTCAGCTGCGAAGGGTGAGGTGATGAAGATCAGCGTGGCACAGATTGTATTGCCCTTCGAGGGCGAAGGGTTTGGTCAGATGGCCGATCTGTTAGCCAGGTTTTGGAACATCGCCGAGATGACAGCTCACCTGTCATCGGACCGAACGGTCAAGGAGGATTCCCGCGCAATCTTTAGCGTTGCCTTGAGCGTTGTCGTGTACTTAATGTATAAATAAATCAAATATCCAAGACTCGGTGCTTTTACTGTTAATACAATATAACTTCAATATTGGTTGATTGTTTGTTGTGTGTTGGAGTTATGTTTGGGAAAGATTGTATTTTTAATGTATTGTTTATGTATTTTTAAATCAGAATACGACACCTGCAAAACTTAGCAAAAGTACCACAATCGAAGCTTAGTTTTAATACAATACAATCAAGAGAGGTAATTAAATTAACAAATTCACCGCTATGCTACATGTGCAGTGCTACGCCGTAGCCGATAACGTCGGTTTCCCGCTATGTAGCGGAAGTGCTTCGTAGCGGCTTGACGACTACGTATCGTGATGGATTAGAGATTGAGATTGAGACTGCTTTATGAACAAGCTTCCGGAGGTGTAAATGTAAGTAGTATATATGTATGTGTAACGAAAGTTGTTCTCAAAGTTACCGCAGAACTCTAAGTAAACCCTTTATACGGTAGGTACTTTATATACAATTTAGTTGCATTGAGATTTCTATCAATATATTTAGCAGAAGTTGTGTTGAAATAAAGGCACATTCAGCGATAAGCTTAACATTCAGCATAAAGCTTTCATATATTTTTATAAAGAATAAACCTTTGTTTTAATAGTTGATCAGAAAGTAACTATTTTAGTATTGATAAAAGATATTGGCAAAACAAATGCCAATCAATTAGGTATACACCAGAGATTGTAAGTACCAAACAGGTAGCGGTAGGTACAAAATAATTTATTACTCTTAGTTGAGCTATCTTATTGCACATCCGTAAGAGCTCATCATCATCTTCCTAGCGCTGGTCCCGTCTTTTGTCCACGGCTATACAATTCTGTTCAGAAGGCCTAGTCAACGTGGTACGCTCCGTAGCGAACGAAACGCAACTGTCATTGTTACACTAATATGGAAGAGTGATAGACAGAGAGAGATGACTACGCTACGCCATGGAGCGTTAACGATTGTCACATTGGCTAAGCCCCCAGATATCCGTAATTACAGCTTTTATACAAATTCAATGTATGTTTTTAAACGAATTAACAATTCAAATAAACTATAGCAATTACAAGGCTTAACTAACGAGTCGGAAAACGTTTTATTTAATTATTCATCCCGCAGCGAACGAAATCCTCACGCTAAGCCGTGTTTGTACACATCGGTCCGAGTGATAAGTGTCTTTCCACTCCACAGTGATTATTTTATGAACAGTATCATAATGGGGGTTTTCGCGATTGAGATTTTCACCAGATGGCAGCACCGTGGCGATTTTGACAGCAGCAGTCAACCTCTGGTGAAAATCTCGATCGCGGAGGGTTTCCGTGACATTAGGTAGTTTCCAATAGATAAACTTGATTGTTTCGTTGCATTCATAAAATCCAAATTTCAAAAATACACGGGAAAATCCAGGTGCCGGATTCTAATTTTAAAATACATTAACAATACAATACTAACTCATCCTATCTCAAACATAACTCCAACACACAACAAACATTCAACCAATTAAATATTGAAGTTGTATTGGAGTTGCGTTGGAATATTTTTCAAGCAAATTCTGATATTTCTGATTCAGATGTTTATGCCGTAGCTGTATTGCGTTGTTAATGCATTGAAGTTGGATCGTGTTTTAAAGTTAGAATACGGCCCCAGGTGTAACATGTGTTTGCGCTTTAAATGATTATATAATGGTTTAAAGTTTTATAAAGGAGATGTATTTATGGTATAGTATTGTGACGTCACAATATTAGTCTCCCCATATAAACTCCATAGTAACAAATCGTTTTGACGTTTCTAAAGAGTAGGTAGCTGATTTGACTTCATAGAAAAGTAGCCTTTTAGAGAATCTGGTATTTTTTGTATGGCCCAAAACCTATATACCGGTATTGTCCATACAAGTGTTTTCAACCGACTTCAAGATTTCGAAGGAGGAGGTTATCAATTCGTCAGGATCTTTGTTTTTTTTTGCATTTTTTTTTATTTTTAGAAAATTATTTTTTTGTTTGAACTTCACAGTTGTTCCCATTGTAACCAGATCAGGATCTGATGATGGGATCCTGGAGAAATCAAGAGAACTCTTCAACTATTATAGGGACACCTATAGTAATTTGAGTATTTTTTACAGCAGCTCGAGCATTTGCTTTTGGAACGGTGGATGCTAAGTGAAGTCTGTTCTTTTTTGTTTAAAATTATTTGCATACAAATTATCAATCACAAATTAGGTGCAGGATGCTATTGTATTTTTTTTTCTGAAGGACCTAAATTAACAAATAAATTAAAATTTTTAGGGTTCCTTAGCCAAAATGGCAAAAACGGAACCCTTATAGTTTCGTCTTGGTGCCGTATTCTAATTTTAAAATGCATATACAATACATTAAAACACAATATACTTAGCTCAAACATAACTCCAACACACAACAAATAATCAACCAATATTGAAGTTGTGTTGGAGTTCCATCATTTTCAAGCAAATTGTGATATTTTAATTCAAACGTTTAGGCGCTAGCTGTATTGCGTAGTTAAGAGTCCAGTAATGATTTGAAAACGAAAATCGCTAATAATGAAATAACGCACATGAATTGTATTTGATATGAATTGTATTTGGTCTAGGTACATTTTTTATTATTTAATACCCGAAAACTCAATTCTTGCAGAGCTTATTTAGCGAGGACGTTGATTCGTGCAATCTTGTCGCTTGATTTTTTATTATTATTTGTTATGCCCTCCAATATGTTTTATATTATCTAAATAAAGCATGAAACCAAATTTATTTCTACATTTTTAATTTTTATGAAATACTTTAATACATTCCCATATATACCGCCTAAACTTCGGCAATTTTTCCTAAAATTGTTCTAGGTAAACATACTCTTGCTTATAAAATATATATGTAAATGAAAAAAACTGTTCCACTTATTCCTTAAACGACCCTTTTTCCAACTTATTTATATATTTTATATACTAGTTTAACATTAGGGCTGAGCTGTAGGCTACTATCGGGGTCCACAGGTGGTGGATAGAGGAACGGCCATCAGATATGATGGTTAGCTGCGAATACACAGAATAAGCAGTCCCCAACCAAACAGCGGTAGGACTACCAGTGAGAAAGACTACTGTAGTGAGAAAGTCAGTGGGATGACTTTATCGATAAAAAACTACAATTTCCGAAGACAGTTCTACGACATGGCGAGTCAATGCCGCCATTAAATAAGCATGCCCCTGATGTCAGGCAGCAGTGGCATCAGTACTGGCGGGGGGCCGAGGATAGAATATCCAGTAGGGCCCTCGACTAGATATTAGGAGGCGAATACCACCCGGCTCCTAAACTGCGGTGTGGAAGGCAAGGGGAAAATCACCACACTGTCATTTCCTAAACTGGAGCAACATGTAAATGGACAAAAATAAGTTAATGGTTCTTGACAACGGGCTTCCACGAAGTAAAATGCCGTGGCGGTCCGAGTCCGGCAGGGTCAGGGGCAAGGCTGACTCGGTCGTCATCCTGCGAAATCCTTGTAGAATCGGGACGTGGAATGTAAGGACGATGTTGCCTACGGGCAAATTAGAAGAAGTAAAATACGAAATGAATAGACTAGGTATAGAAATACTAGGATTATGTGAGACAAGGTGGGGAAATAGTGGTGATTACTGGAGTGACGAATACAGAGTAATTTGTACAGGAGAAAAACAAGGTTCTAATGGTACTGCTATAGTTTTAAATAAGAAATGGGGAAAACAAGTAGAAAATACAATACATTTTATCGATAGAATAACGGCTATTAAAATAAAATCGGAGCCTACTAACCTTGTTATTATGCAAGTTTATATACCAACCGGTAGTCATCCTGATGATGAAATTGAAAAAATGTATGACAACATAGATACAATTTTAGATACTGTAAAAGATAATGATAACTTAATCATTTTGGGAGATTTTAACGCAGTAGTAGGAGAAGGAATGGAGGATAACATTGTAGGAAAATTTGAATTAGGCAAAAGAAACAAGAGAGGTGACAGATTAGTGCAGTTTTGTAAAGAAAATAGTTTATTCATTAGTAATACCATGTTTCAACAACTTAAACGTAGATTGTATACATGGAAAATGCCAGGAGACATCGGTAGATACCAAATAGATTACATATTATGCAAAAACAAGCCAAAATCCCAGTTGCAAGTATGTAAAATGCTACCAGGGGCAGACATAAACTCCGACCACAATTTATTGGTCGCCACACACAACTTTGAAGCTAAGAAAAACAAACGTAAGAGAAAACCAAAGATGTTAAATCTCATTAAACTTAAAGATACAAATTGTGATAAGACAGTGCAATATAGTAATATATATTGCAATATAGTAGTATATGGAAGCTGTCCATAGCACTGGGTCTAAGTTTTTTAAGGCCCAGCGGAGCAACAGAACCAAAAGGCTCTCTGACTCCACTCGGAAACGCATCGAAGAAAGGAGAGAAATTGTTCTGCAATCCTCAGGAGATGCGTCATTATACCGGCAGCTCAATAAACGGATCTCTAAGTTCCTTACCCGTGATTTGCGCCAATTCAATACAAATCGTATTGAAGAGGCCATTGAGCAGAATAAGGGCTCTAAAGTTTTCGCAAGGGATCTGTCTATTGGGCAGAGCCAGCTCGCCAAATTAAAAACTGAGGATGGTAGAATCGTTTCATCCAGACCCGAGCTTCTGGGGGAGATAGAGGACTTTTATGGACAGCTGTACACATCAACTAGCAGACCTGAAGTTGATCTGGCGGAAGACCCTAGAGCTAGACTGACCCGACATTATACCGAAGACATCCCGGACATCAGCCTGTACGAGATTAGAATGGCTCTTAAACAGCTCAAAAACAATAAGGCACCTGGTGAAGACGGAATTACAGCCGAACTTCTGAAGGCGGGTGGTAAACCGGTCCGTATGGCCCTTCAGAAGTTGTTCGACTCCGTTTTACTAGAAGGGAGAACGCCTAAGGCATGGAACAGAGGTGTGGTGGTATTGTTCTTCAAAAAGGGCGATAACGCGTTACTGAAGAACTACCGACCCATTTCACTTCTGAGCCATGTCTATAAGCTGTTTTCAAGAGTTATTACGAACCGTCTCGCATGCAGGCTAGATGACTTCCAGCGTCCCGAACAAGCCGGTTTTCGAAGAGGCTTTAGTACCGTAGACCACATCCATACGCTCCGTCAGGTTATACAGAAGACTGGGGAGTATAACCTGCCCCTCTGCTTAGCGTTCGTGGACTACGAGAAAGCCTTCGACTCGATCGAAACCTGGGCTGTACTACAATCTCTCCAGAGGTGCCAAGTGGACTATCGCTATATCGAAGTGCTGAAGTGTTTGTACGAGAACGCCACTATGTCAGTCCGACTCCAGGAACAGAACTCGAAGCCTATTCCGTTGCAGCGGGGAGTCATACAAGGAGATGTTATTTCTCCTAAACTGTTTACCGCTGCACTGGGGGATGTTTTCAAGACTCTGGACTGGAGAAGGCTAGGCATCAACATAAACGGCGAGTACATCACTCACCTTCGGTTTGCTGACGATATAGTAGTCTTGGCTGAGACCATGGAGGATTTGAGTACGATGCTCGATGACCTCAGTAAAGCCTCCGAGCGAGTTGGTCTAAAGATGAACATGGATAAGACGAAGATCATGTCAAATACCCATGTAGCACCAACTCCCGTAACAATCGGAGACTTTACACTCGAAGTTGTGGACGATTATATATACTTAGGACAGATTGTCCAGTTAGGTAGATCCAACTTCGAGAAAGAGGTCAATCGACGAATCCGACTCGGTTGGGCAGCGTTCGGGAAGCTACGGCACATCTTTTTGTCCAATATTTCGCAGTGTCTCAAGACGAAAGTCTTTGACCAGTGTGTGTTGCCAGTGATGACTTATGGAACTGAAACGTGGTCGCTTACAATGGGCCTCATAAGAAGGCTCAAAGTCACCCAAAGGGCAATGGAGAGGGCTATGGTTGGAGTCTCTCTGCGTGATCGCATCAGAAATGAGGCCATCCGCAGCAGAACCAAAGTAACCGATATAGCCCTCCGAATCGCTAAACTAAAGTGGCAGTGGGCGGGGCACATTGCTCGTAGAACCGATGGCCGTTGGGGCGGAAAGGTTCTCGAGTGGCGACCACGAACCGGAAGGCGCAGCGTGGGTAGACCCCCCGCAAGGTGGACTGATGACCTGGTGAAGGTCGCGGGAGTCCGCTAGATGCGGGTGGCGCAGGACCGGTCATTGTGGCACTCTTTGGGAGAGGCCTATGTTCAGCAGTGGACGTCTTTCGGCTGATATGATGATGATGATGATGATATAGTAATAAAGTAGGTAATGTATTAGAAACATATAAAAGCAATATACTTAATTATGGAGATAATATTAGTTTAGAGTTGAAATGGAATGATATACGTGATATACTTAGAAATACTGCAAATGAATGCTTAGAAAAGGGGAAGATTGTGCCCAGAAAAGCATGGCTAACCGATGAAGTAATAGATTTAATGATACAGAGGAGAAAATATAGAAATAAAACAGATAGTGAAAGCATAAATAAATACAAGCATGTTACCAATAAAATTACTACAATGTGCAGAGAAGCGAAAGAGACAGAAATAGTTAATAACTGTGATAAGATAGAATATTTTATCAAACGAGGTAAAATAAACCAAGCCTATAACATTATACATAAATTAGAATAAAAATACAAAACAAAAAGTGCGGCTATACTGGAAAAAACGGGCAATATACTATTAGACAACAAGGAAGTAGCAGAACGCTGGAAAAGATATATCGAAGAATTCTACAAAGGAGATGGGCTAACGGTCTCTAATATTGAAAGGGAAGAAGAGGTAAACTTAGATGCTTTAGGCCCAAGTATAATCCGGAGAGAATTTGATAACGTACTCGTATTGAACAGTTTACAAACCGGCAAAGCTGCAGGGAATGATAAGATTTATATAGAGTTCATAAAATACGTAAATTGTGATCAACTCAAAGATGAGATATTTCAACTAACAGCTCAAATGTATAATACTGGAACCATCCCTACAGATTATTTTTCATCAAAAATAGTAACATTGCCCAAGAAAAGAAATACACTTAAATGTGAAGAACGTAGGACTTTAAGTTTAACATCACAGGCCAGTAAGATATTGTTGAAAATCATGCAGAACCGAATAAGATCAAAAACAGAAGAATATTTAGGCGCAGATCAATACGGATTTCGGCAAAATAGAGGGACAAGAGAGGCAATATTTGCCTTAAGGACGGTTATTGATCGAAGATTGGAGTTAAGCCAGGATACTTACATTGCATTCGTAGATTTAGAAAAGGCGTTTGACAAAGTAAATTGGAAAATAATGCTTAAAATTTTAAAAGAGGCTGGTTTAGATTATAAAGACCGGAGAGTAATTTTTGAACTCTATAATAATCAAGAGGCTACAATAGAAGTAGGAGAAGAGACACGAAAAGCCAAAATTCAACAGGTGGTTAGGCAAGGTTGTCCACTTTCGCCACTTATCTTTAATATGTTTATAGAGTGTGCCATCAGGAAACTACTTGAGTCAGGAAAGGGAGGGGTAAAATTTAATGGAAAAAACATACAATTTATTCGTTTTGCTGACGACATTGCAGCACTAGCACATACATCTAAGGAGGAATTACTCACTGAAATGCACACAATTTTTGAACAATTTGGACTTAAAATAAATAATACCAAAACTAAAATACTTGTAACATCAAAAATACCGAAAATAGAGGTCATATACTTCAGAAAAAGTGACCAAACCCTCCGGTGTCCGAGGCCAGATTAGGTCAGGCTAGATTACAGAAAAATTGCAAAAAATATATATATATATATTGAACAAAAATAATTTGATTTGCTTCAAGATTCATCAAAAATACCGTCAGAGAAGCCCCTCCAAGACCAGTTATCGTTAATAATTGTACAATAGATCAGGTAAAATCATTGAAATATTTAGGCAGCATAATTACGCATGACTCCAGGTGTACACAAGATATTATTACCAGAATAGCGATGGCAAGAAAAGCTTTTAACACGAAAAAATGTCTGTTCAAAGCCCGAATATCAGGAAGTATTCGTAAAAGACTAATAAAAGTGTACATCTGGAGCATAGCCCTGTACGAATGCGAAACGTGGACAATGAAGCAACGTGATAGAGAGAGGCTGGAGGCGTTGGAGATGTGGTGCTGGCGTCGTATGGAGAAGATCAGCTGGAAGGAGAAGATGACCAATGAAGATGTTCTATGTAGAATAAAAGAAAAAAGAAGTTTGTTGAGAACCATAGAAAATAGGAGAGGAAGGATGCTTGGACACCTACTACGACATGACGAATTTATTAAGAACATTCTAGAACAGAGAGTTGAAGCAAAGAGGAAACCAGGGAAGCCAAGAATTGCATACATGGATCAAGTCAAGGAAAAAATAAACGTCGTGTCGTATCAGGCTGTCAAGGAGAAGGCAAAGGACAGACATACATGGAAATTGCTCCACCGAGAAGAGCCCAGCTCTTAAATAATTGATGATGATGATGACTGTAAACTAGTATCGAAAGGTTGAGCGAAATCGAAAAAAAACTTTACCGGACTCTTAATGCATTGGAGTTGTATTGAAGTTGGATCATGTTGTAATGAATCCAAGGGATCCATATAATGCCTATTTCAATGGACGGTAAAATTGTTCGATATTGTGACATTGCTATTAACGTTATGTAGGAGTTAATTTCATTTTTCAGTTTCAGGAAAATTTACGACTTTACGATTCAGCTTTAATGAAAAATTATACTGTAATATTAAAGTTCGAATTACAACTCACCTGGAAAATATGGAGTATCATAAAATCAATTAGTAGTTATGTCTTAATTTTCATAGCTTTGGTGCAGTTCGGGAAGGAGAATTTAGTGTTGAAATAAATACTGAAAACTAGCTTTATTTCAAGTGGCTTTTCTAAATAATATACATTTTCGTTTAGATATTAAGATGGTAATTCATTTGGAATACAGATAATAGTATTTTCTAATAAATTTTGGTTCCTAAAAAACCTAACCTCGAATTTATAGATGTTAGTGTATGTAGCAGAAAACAAATGAAAACGTAAAATCTAATTCCTTGATCTAAATAGGCATTAAAAGTAACAATGTTTCTTGTGAGATCGAATAAAAATAGTAGTTATTTAGGAAGATTTGGTTAAGAACAGTATTGTGTCATAAACACGTGATTATTTACTTCCGAGTACAAATAAATATTTTCATTCGATAAACAATATAGTCCTCTTAGCATTCCTATTGATATTTGTTAGAAATATATGCGTATTAATAATTATTGGTGAAAATTGACCATGCGGTTACATTGAATTTGCTTTCGTTTCCTATAGAAACACTATTGTATGTATATTTCATTATCATATATATATTTCCTATATTTTTAGCATATTTATCCAAATGTAGTTTCTAAGTTTTATTCAGCAATTTACCAGAAAATCCTGAAATTGTAATTATTAATTAATAATTTTACATAAATGCGGGTAGGAATAATCTTGCAGCGCGCGAGGTTAATCTTAACCCACCCGCATATTTGCTTAGATTTTCGCAGGCGATCGAGAAGCGGTGTGCAGACGACGAGTGAGGAGTTCATACGAATTTGAACCTTGTCTGTTAGACATTTATTTGGTTTTAGTATCTACAGGTTGGATCATCAACCTTATTATTTAGATAACTAGGTCCGATAGCGGAATCGGATGAGTAATCGGTAAGATTTTTAAAGAGGTGTTTGGATTAAAGCTACAAAGGGGAATGTAGGTGATTGCGGGAGATAGGGTACGGAAATTATAAAAGCGGGTGGTAAGGTTCGAACTTAACTTAGTCGGAACGAGATTTCAAGACATCAGCATCTCTCAGCCAAGATCGAGTTCTACAACTTTATGTAAGTCCTTTTAAATATTTCACTTTTATCTTAATTGTTTGTCGTGTACTAGCATTTTACAATATCTTTACTAGTGAAGCGTACGAATATTATAATAACGGTCAATACCTTTCTTTTATTAATTGGGATATTTGGGGGGAATATTACAGGCGTTACGCTTATTTACCTGCAGTGAGTGTTAGAATAATGAGGGATATATTATTAATCCACATTTGTAAATATTTTAGCTGTGTTTGGGTTTACAATGAAGTAGGGATCTGCGTTTAAGTATATTAGGTACTATTTCAACTATTACCGAGTGAGCGAAGCGAAGCACTATTCCGCTGTGCCTAGAGCCGTCCGTATGTCTAAATTAAATAAGTTCTTAAATGTTTTGATTATTTAATGAGTGTGGAATTGAAATACAATCTTCGTCTTCTTTCATAAACGATTCTTAAATCGTATGGACGTTTTAACATAGGTTTAAACTCCGAGCAATGATTTAGTATTTGAGTTATTGCTTGATGTAGGGTATTATTTGACTTGGTTTTCAAACACATATTAACACAGCAAATAAATAATAGTATTTTGCATTTCTGTGAAACTCGTTTTCGTGAGGAAACCATTTAACTATTTGATGATATTCTATTTATTTCTATTCTACTATATATGCTGATAGCTTATATTCGAACCAGGTTCTTCAATGGCCTGTGTTTGTGGTTTATTTTAACATTGAACCTTTTACATTTTACTATATATGACTGTGTGTATCTATGTGTGCGTATATTATATTTACAATATCTAACTATTTAGGATACGTAATATTTATTCTCCACCGTAGTATATATTTACTGTTGACGTGTCGAATAGGTTCTAGTTTGAGAGTACCAAGCCATATTTTATCTAAGTAGATTTTAATACAGTTTTTCGGGAACTACGTTCTATCTGTTAACTATTTCTTTCTACTACCTTATAAATATAAATATATAGTTTTAAAGCAACGTTTAAGATAGGTTCGATCTTTTTAATGTTAATTGTCGATGTCGGTTAACTATTGGCCATGGTTAAACGATATCGCGTAATATGTATGTACTTCCATGTAACACTTTAGTAATTATATAAGGGATAAGATGCTGGATTTCTAGCGTAGAGATTTATTCCATGTAGAATGCTTATCTGGTGTTTTCTTGGTGGCAACGGGGAACACTATGTGAAGCCCAACGCGCACTGTATCACCCATGGTTCACTTGAACATATGACGCGCATTACAGCATGTACTTACAGAGTTTATTGCCATGTAAGTACGCCATTAGCGTACTAGGTGTTCTTAGTAATATCCGGTCTCGTGCAGTGATGACGGTACGGTGAGGGTCTTACACGTCAAGATAACTCAGATTTGCTTATTAACGATGGTAGGTACTTGCTATTTACTTCCTAAATTTATATACCATTCGTCATAAACGGTGGTTGGTATTTGCTTACTTCATTATTAAATGTACCAGTCGTTATTTGCATATGTGGTGTGGAGGAATTGGCGGTTATCTGTCAACTATACATTGATGTATGAAGCGAGACTGTAGGCTACTGGCCCGGTCGCACACTTGGATCATTACAAATGCTCAGAACGCACAATCAACAGGTCTGTAAGGCCACTGGCCGTGGACAACATATATTACCCGATCCATTAAGCTTCGAACCGTAGGCTACTGGTCGTGGTTCCACCGTTGGAAGACGGAACCGTCAAAACTGAAATGCCACATATTTTGTACAGGCCTACTTCGCCAACCGCCAACAATCATTACGTCGGAAGTCCAGCAAACCTCCTTACATATATTTTGTTGTAAATATAACTATCTAACAAACAACGAAATATTTAACTAACCATAATAATTCTAGTGTACTTTTAATATTTAATTTGAATATTTATTAGAGTCTGTTAATTAGGGTATATTTATATGATGCTTCTAATTCTATTTTTAACGTCAACAGTTAATATGCTAACCTATCATTGTCTATTGTATTTATATTCCGTTAGATTTAAGTTAGGAATTATATATATTTTAAATATTGCGGTTATTTCTCACCTTATCGAAAAGGACTTGCGGTAACTACACACACAACGTTGGGTTTCCACTAGCTTTCACGATCATCTGGCCAAACTGCGTATCAGAGCAAGCTACTGTATAGATAGTTTATTAATTAATGTATTTGATTTTATAATTACGTTACTTATTTTACTGTAATACGGCGCGAAGGGTTTTTGCTTCGTTAGTTTCGTTTTTACCTTCGCAAAGCCTAGGAATCGGAAACTAACACCTAATGACGTCTGCAAAGACAGCATTAGGGGTAATTAGTCAGTGTTTCGCTTTTCAATAACAAAAATCCAAAATTAAAACTTAAATAAATAATTTTCTTTTCAACCTTCAATCTTTTGTTTGATTTTCTTTCCCTGTAGTAAGTTCCTTCAGGTAGTATTTATATTTACAGAAATTTCAGCCTGAAGCTTGAGGTAAGTAAGTTTGGTAGGCTCTTGTAAGCGTTTAGAAGCCTTCGAGTATTAAGCTTTAGGGTAGACATTACAATGTCTAAACGTGTAGTAAAATTAGAATACGGCCCATGTCCGTCCGTCCGTATGTCACAGCCTTTTTACTCGGAAACTATAAGAACCACAATAAAATTTAGATATATGGTGTATTTTGTATTTATTTAGTTATGTAGTTAAATTGTAGAAAAAAATATTTTTGGGGGGGGAGCTCCATACTGTAACATTTTTTTTTAAGTACCAAATTTCATCATGTTTCACATCAATCGATAGTTCTTTAAAAATAAAATCTATTTTTTTTTTATATTTTGTGTTTAACTTAATATTTTCAGAAATAATCGCTTCGAAAGTCAGAAAAATTATGTCCCTGTAAATTTTGAACCGTAAGTCCAAAAAATATGAAAATTTTTGAGAAGATGCGCCTTATCGCATAATTTCTACGAAAATTCTTTTGAACATTATCGGTTCAGTAATTTTTGAGTTATCTCCAGAAAAGTTTTTCCATAAGCATCAGATACGACCTTTTTGTATTCGTTTTGTTCTTATTCCATTGAAGGTACGGAACCCTCCATTATGCGTGGTTCGACACGTACTTGACCGATTTTTTATATTTCATTTCGTAGATTTATGTTAGTCCCACAGGTTTCCAAACTGTTTCGAATATCCCCACTACGGACAGGCTTTGTTTAAAAACAAATCTGACTGCCTCGGGCGGATAACCCAGATTTACGGAAATAAATCTTTGTCTATGTAGCGAATTTGTTGAGCCAATCGTCGAGTGGATTTGTCGCTGTCTCTGCTTCGAGTAGCGGGACAGTCATTAGTCTTATTAGGAACTTAGATAAATTAATAAGTTTGACACTCTTTGGCGTTTGGTTACGGTGTTTAACTTAGACAAGTACGGCATTAATGAAAAAAATAAAAATAATAAGTTATTTGTGAACCTTTTTACATGTATTTCCATTTAAAATCTCTAGGAGTTGGTATAATTTTCGCAAGATAAATTTGTCCTGGGGATGGTCGGGCTTTATGCTCTGGAACTGCGGAGGAAACTGTTGTTGTTGATGCACTATTATGGTGTCCTTAACAACACAGTAAATAATCCCAGTGTGCTAGAGAGGCTCGGGCTCTTCGTCCCAGTTTGGCACCCCTGCCCCCCGGGCCTGGTGGCGCTGCCCCCGCGGCGGCCTCAGCGTCTGTTCGCGGGCGGCCCCGCGCGCATCCGCCGCGCCGAGAACGCGCCCACGGCTCGAGCACTCTCTCTACTCAATTTCGTGTCCATTGATGCTCCACAGATTGACTTATTTGCAGATAGTGTTGGTGAGTTTGGCAGGAAGATTGAAGTGTTCCTGAACGAATATTTTAATCGTTTTAGCCAATCATTAAAACAGACAATGTTAATTTTACACCTATTTCAAACATTGCAATCGACGCCCAAGCAATGTTATTAAAGCCGCAGTTAGACGATGCAAGAATTTGAATGCAATTTAATATACAGAGTACAGCGTCATGAAGTTCAATAAATTTAATCACTCGATCAAATGTAGCAATATAACTAAAAGTAATTCATTTTCTTCTCCTATAAAATCAATGAAGTACAGAGTAGGTTTTGTTTTCTTCATAAGTAAACAGCAGAACGGTATTGTACAACGCCAAAGAGTTCTCGGTAAGCAATCTAAATTAAACGACGTGAATAAAACACAAGAAAATAAAACGAGAAAGCTACTTAAACACTAGAAAATTAAACGCCAAAGCTACTTAGGCTACAAGTAAATTACTAGATCAACTACCTTTCTACTAGATATTACCAGGGGAAATAAATGGAACAATCCTGACGATTTATCCTGCCTCTTGATCCGTGTTGACACTGTTGACACACCTACAACCCCGCTATATTCGGTGCTTAATGGATTGTCGCTATGAAAAATGTTCCTAACGTACGCAGGACATCCTTTCAACGATTTGTTGTCTGGATTGCAAATGAAATGGACGCAGCATTTTATTTTATTTCAAATGAATACTTACTGTTTTTACAAGTTCACTTCATAAAACAACATATTTCCTTTCAACTGTTAATGATCTCGTGGCAGATTTTAACAAATTGCTATTACGAGCCGATTTTTTTAATGATGAGCCGAGCCGCTTCGAACATATTAAGATATCTACAGTTTTTTATTTATACCCAGAAAGAAAGATCGTAGTAGATATATATTTCGTTTCAATCAACATCATAATTACGTAACAAAACTAGTATTTATCATATTATGTGTATAACTTTCCGAAAACTTTACTTGTAAATCCCATAGCATCAATCATCTAAACCCAAAAGAAAATCAATGGGGAATTGTGAATGATCATGTTTCACTATTAAAATCGACTGTTTCCAATGGCAAATGCTCGTAAGTTTGACTAATCAACTTCTTAATTAATGAGCCAGAAAATGCTGAAAGTTTGTAAATAAACATCCCGAGCTGGAAGAAACAGTCGTGAAAGTGACAACAGCTATTTCGTTACGGCATTGTCCAAATAAAATTTATGTAGATTGTACGTACTTTGTACAAAATTACTAAACAGACTTAAGGTACCTTCCCACAAAATTTAGGATTCTTCCACTCATATTTTATACTAGCCTTTTCCCGCGGCTTCGCCCGCGTACTTTAAATACTCAAAAAGGATACGATACCCATGTTGATTTTCAGACTTTGTGACCACATTTGCCCCTTTTAGGGGTTGAATTTTCAAAAAACCTGAAACACGTGTTTACTCATTTATCGTTAGGAATACTCCTGTGAAGTTTCGAATAAAATAATCTAACAAATCTTGATTCGCCATACAAACTTTGGACCCCCATTTTACCCCCTTAGGGGGTGAATTTTGAAAAATCCTTTCTTCGTGCACCCCTACACCTTATAAGGAACCTACGTGCCAAATTTGGAATCTCTAGAACCAGCGGTTTGGGCTGTGCGTTGATATGTCAGTCAGTCAGTCAGTCAGTCAGTCAGTTTCTTCTTTTATATATTTAGATTTAAATAAAGTTTTTACTAATCTCAAAGTACAATAATTAATTTAGCCGTGTAAAATCAGTTGATGTATGTGGTAAGTACTCAAAGGTAAAAATTTGTTTCGTATTTAAATTAAAATGTAATTTTAACTTCTAAAAACGACTTAAAGTTTTTATTTAATAATTGGAGTTATCTTTTAAAATTTCTCTCGTGCAATTTCTTAGATTACTCGTATTTATTACCTGTTTATAACTGACTCTTATTGCCAAAAGTCTCAATTAATAATAACTATATTGAAAGTTAAGTCCCGCCTACGAGCCCCTACATTAAATGAAGTGTCGAAAACCACCGCAAGAATTTTGCGGGCGCCGCAAAATCTCTTCGTATAAATTCGTGGTTGTCCAATCAAGTGCGGCTTACAGCGAGTTGAATGCAGCGACCGAACCTGAGTACTGACTTTTGCATTTTACGCATGACTTTCCACCAGTCTCTCTCAGTTATCACATTTGAATGATTCGACATTTTACATTGAAATCGTCTCGTTTCGTTATTGGAACGAAAAAAGTTTTATGGATATAACTAAAAAAAATTTAAACAAATTATTCTCCAAAATATTTTTTGTGAAATAAACATTTTGTATTTCCGTTGCAAATAAACTACAAAAGTAAGTAGCGACGTACACAAGAATAAATATTGGCAATAATACGTTTTATTGAAAACAATCTCTACATTCAGGAGTAAGAAACAATTGTATTAATGAATATTCGTATCACGGACTACCAGGGCAATTGTAGTCTCAATGTTACACTAATAGTTGAATAGAATGGCCATTTGACCGTCCTTATAGCGATAAAATGGCCAGTTTATCGCTATAAGGACGGTCAAATGGCCAAAATTACGTTTTTGCCGGAGATTAAACTTAGCATAAAGCCTCTTGCCTTGCCAGTCCTAATTAGTTTTGAGGACGTTTTCCCCGACTTAGAGGTGTCGCAGACGAGGTTGTTATTTAGGACCGGATTGAGTTTTAAGCTAATATGAGGTCAAAATGTATTATTATAAGTAATCTAAATAGGTTTATAATTATAATGTACATTGCAGAAGGTCATATTATTTACGACACAATCATTGTTTTTCGTGCTACCATGCTAATCATTTGACCCAACCCATTTTAATTAGTGACGTATTTTTACCACCGTAAAAAGAAATATAATATACTTAATACTTTAGTTTATATACATCCCACTAACTGGGCACAGGCCTCCTTTTATGTACGAGAGGGGTTGGGATTTTGTTATGTATGACGCTGGCTCATGGCTACAAGCCAAACCCAAAACCATAGCAAAGTAGTGAAAAAAGTACAAAAAAGTGTAAAAAACACAAAACTCGAGACGTCGTCTTTCTGCAGGGCTTCTTTAGTTGGCTTCGTTACATTGCTTTTAGCCAAGGCAGTTTTATGGAAACTTTTTTTCATGTTTTAATATATGACTTCAAAGAATATTGAAAAAATGAATAATAAACTTAGAAGCATCATAGTGAAATTTGGCGTTGAGCTTATTTTATTATTTGTTTAATTGGTTTAAGTTTTACGTAACAAGTTAAGCTGATCGCGAACGAAGTTTAGACACCTCTGACCGCGGTTGAGGTTGCGGGATCGCAACTTCGTGCCCACACTCGGGGAACTCTCGGCTATAAATTCTTGGAATCATGAGATACGGCATGCGGAATGTTGTGAATTAACTCATATTTCGATCTAAATAGTGTAACAAAAATATGGTGATCCTATTAAGTAATAATAAAAAAAATCACGCAATACAATAGTAGTTTATGTAACTGTTACGTAATAAGGGTCCTTAAAACATGAGTGTGGTTTTATGAAATGAGCCGCAGGCGAATTTCATAATAAGATCACACGAGTGTTTTAAGGCCTAATTACGCACAGTTGCATACACTGCTTTATCTACACTCATATTATTTATTCTAAATGCCTTATTCGGAAACCATAGAATGGCCGCCATTGCACCGCCACCAAGGCCAACTCGAATGTGCCGGCGGTCGCGCGGGCGCGTGTCGGGCTGTCGGCGGATCCCCGGGAGGGTGCAGGTGTACATTATGTTATCAAAACTCATAGCACATCAATAATTGAGCATGAAAAGTTAAAATTACGTTACTGCTACGGATAAAAAGCTTATCATAGTAAAATCGGTCGTGGTAATGCTAGCCATTGCCTACCGTTTTCGAACACGTTTTAGAGAACTTACAATATGAGTGTAGATAAAATGGTTTTTTGCGTCTAAAAAAATTTACCTCCTGGTTTTTCTTAATCCCAATACGATACCAATTAAGCCCTTAGACGGCACCAGTATTTTTGTTACATCCTGTATACAACTGTTGCGTTACCCATAATAGGCTAACAGATAACACAATACTTAAACTGTAGGAATAACCTTGAAATTTGAATAATAGATTAAGAGAGACTATATATGAAAGGATTTTTAGAATTTCAACCCCCCTAAGGCGAGAAAGGCTGAACATTTAAGTTGTGGGCGGCAGCTATAACATGTGGTGGTTGGACCATATTTTGACGACAAAATACGCTATAAGATCTATAGTTAGTGTAAAGATATTTTATGATGTTTTGTGGTCTGATCATTTTCCTTTATCTATAGAATGTAATTTAGATTTAGGGAATGTGAAATTGTATCAAAATGTCAAACCGGCGACTGACAAAGTTAAATGGGGGGACAGAAAAACTAATCAAATATATTTATATACCCAGATTTGTCAGACAGGGCTAAGAACCATTGATTTCCCGAGTGAATTTCGTACTTGTTGTGATAGTCACTGCTCTGAGACTAGCCACAAAAAACTTATTGATAAATTGTATGTAAATATAGTTGATATTTTATGCGATGCCGCCTTGAATAGTTATTCGCAGAACCGTTCGCAGAAGAGGAAACCTGTAAGTGGGTGGAACAGGCATGTAAGCGAGGCCCACGGGCAGGCCCGGGAGAAGTTTAGGTTGTGGGATTGGTACGGGAGACCGGAGTCAGGTTATTATCATGATGAGATGCGGAGAAGCCGCAGTATATTTAAAGCAAAGCTAAAATGGTGTCAAAAACACGCTGAGCAGATAAAAATGGATATCCTTGCATCTCATCATTCTAAGCGTGACTTTCGTGGGTTTTGGAAATCCACAAGAAATCTAAACAGTAAACCTGGCCTTCCCGCGAGTATAGAGGGCGTGAGTGATAATAGAAGCATAGCCACTTTGTTTCAAAAGCAATTTACCATAAAGTCGCCACTAACGCGGACGTGTGCCATACCTGAGGGTAAGCTGAGTGAGCAGGAGATTAAGATTAGATTTACAGCGAAGGATGTAGGCAAGGTTGTGAGATCTATGTCACGCGGAAAATCTCCTGGTCACGATAGCCTTAGTATTGAACACCTCAAGCATGCAGGCCCTCACCTGCCGCGAGTGCTCGCTCTGCTGTACAACCTATGCATTAGCCATGCGTACTTGCCCGAGGCTATGATGAAGACGGTCGTAGTACCAATTGTCAAGGACAAAGGTGGCGATTTAGGAGATAAGACCAATTACAGACCGATCTCTCTTGCGACAGTGATAGCAAAAGTGCTTGATAGTCTTCTTGGTACACAATTGGACAAGTACCTGAACATACATCAAAATCAATTCGGCTTTAGGCCTGGACTTTCCACGGAAACTGCCATATTGTGTCTTAAGGAGACTGTCAAGTACTACACAGAGCGGGACACGTGCGTATATGGATGTTTTCTTGACCTGTCGAAGGCGTTCGATCTCGTCAACTACGACGTCCTCTGGAGGAAGTTAAACAGCACCAACATGCCAACGGAACTTCATAACTTATTTCAGTACTGGTATCTTAATCAGAGGAACGTAGTACGATGGTCGGACGCCTATTCGGAGCCATACAGGTTGGAGTGCGGAGTAAGGCAGGGAGGGGTGACCTCGCCTAAGCTCTTTAACCTGTATGTCAACGCACTCCTGGAGGAGCTCAGCAGCACTCGTGTCGGATGCCATATTGACGATACGTGTCTTAATAATATCAGTTACGCGGATGACATGGTGCTGCTGAGTGCCTCTCCCTGTGGATTGTCAAAATTATTAAACATCTGCGAAAACTACGCACTCAGCCACGGTTTGACATACAATGTCAAAAAAAGCGAATGCATGGTCTTTCAAGCCAAAGGGAAAAAGCTACTGTCTGTACCACCAATTAGACTATATGGAACTCCACTGAAAAGGGTCGATCGATTTAAATACCTTGGGCATGTGGTAACCTCTGACTTGAAAGATGATGATGACATTGAAAGAGAGCGGAGAGCGTTGTCTGTTAGAGCGAACATGGTGGCCCGCAGATTTGCTAGTTGCTCCCCAGAGGTAAAATTAACTCTCTTTAGGGCATTTTGCACTACCTTCTACACTGCTAGTCTATGGGCTCACTATACGCAAAAACAGTACAACGCTCTTCGTATACAATACAACAATGCTTTCAGGGTGCTGATGGGGTTACCCCGTTTCTGTAGTGCCTCAGGGATGTTTGCGGAGGCCAGGGTGGATTGTTTTTACACCACCATGAGGAAACGCTGTACATCCCTGGTGCGCAGGGTTCGGGCTAGCTCCAACGGCATCTTGAAGGCGTTGGCGGAGAGATTCGACTGTCAGTACCTGAACCATTGTCATATGATTCATGTGCTGACATCGAATCCCTTCATGACATGAATATTAAGGACATGTTTGATTTAATTTTTAATGTATTTTAATGTGACATCTTTAATTGTAATTAAGTTATTATTTATTTGTGTTATTTTGTTTTATTATTATAATGTGTTTAATGACCCACGTTGGTTGACAAATAAAGAAATTGAATTGAATTGAATTGAATTGAATAATAGTACATTACTACAGAGGCCGGGAAGTAGGGGGTTGCCGGCCGAGTAGGTACATATAGACGGCCGAGCGTAGCGAGGCCGGATAGTCACGAGGCTGGCAACCCCTTTTCACGCCGAGGTATGTATAGTGCTTTTCTCAAACATGCAATGAAATAAATAAGAAACTTATCAATTTTTTTTTCGGATATAGGTGAGGCAATACTGTACTCGTAAACTTGTATTAATAATATAATGTATATTGTATGTACTTCAAACACCTTCATACTTAGGTTTTATCTAAAATGAGACAATAAGTTCAATAAGCCACAAACGTACAACCAAAATTTGCATTAATTTCTAAAAAACAACCAACGTTCCCACTATTACGACTAAGTATATATTCATCTTGTTATTAATGAATTATCCTATCAACAAACTACAACAAAAACAATTAGACTTACCACGTAATCAAAAATATGCGTAAAAACATTACGTTATGAAGTCTGGATTGCTAAATTCTGACTGCATTTCATTGTCACTGAACGGCTTTTAAAAATGTATAACTATTACATACGTCGGCCATTTAAGTATAATTTTCACTTGCATTTGAACAACATCTAGACCTAATTCACTTTTATTGTACCTAAAAATTTAAATTGTTATAGAATAAAACAAATCGACATTATAATTCACAATAATATACGCAACCTAAAAAATATTGAGAATGTTTTTAAAATTTTCCCACTAAAATACTTTTTTTTCACAGTATCTGTGCTGTTCGAGAGGTTGCACTTAAGGCCATTCTACACGAGTTAAAATTAAGAAGAAAAATGTACATGGTCACTGCATAAATTCAGAACGTTACAAATATTGTCTATGGTCTCTGTTTATGCATTATTATAGAAAATATTCATAAGAATCAGAACCCTCCGAATTTATTTCGTAACTATAGATTCTAATTCTTAATTTCAGCTCGTGTGTAATAGCCCTTGCTGCTAATATTTTAGCTTGATAACCAACCTTTCACGAAAAAAAAAACAAAATCAGCTGTTCCTATAACCGGTATTAGACATAACAATTTGTAGGGTTAGGGAGAGGCAGGGTACACAACAGATTGGGCCCTACAAATTGCAACGTCTAATACCCTTTTTTAATCTGCCTCCATCTTTACAATTTAAAATTTAGGAATTTGTTAATAATGTGTTATTTGTTATTTTCATGTCGATTTTATATATAAACGAAATTGCAAAATATATCATATTGTTTATTGTTTTTTTTAATAGGCGTAAGTAGTGGCAGAATATCAAACGAACCAAAAAGTAAATATCGCTTATAGCCTTAAATGGCTGAATGCCATGATCCTGTGCCACATATATATGTGCAATGGAAATTAAAAAAGAGGCACTTGCCGGCCTAGGCCTCCAAATTTGTATCTGTAATTTGTTTTATCGACCTCTCGTGTAGACCTGAAACGTGTTACTTCGCAGCCTATTATAAGAAACATAACATCAATATTTCATTGCATGTTTGAGAAAATAAAATTGCATCAATAGCTCATTTAACCCATCGTATAGTAATACTTCTGTTGATATATGTCTCAGTGAGAGCTATTAAGGGAATAAGTGAATGTTTTTATTGTGTACTAGAAATCTTATCTCTTGCTCACTTATTTCTGTTTGCACCAAATAAATAAAATAAAATATGGGTATTTACACTTAGTGAAGTTACACCTACGCAATCTGCTTTTTCACTCAATTAAAGAGTTAATTAACGCCAAAATGTCAGAATTGTTTGACGCCGGCTTAAGAAAAACCGCTGCAAATTGGACCGTTTTCCCTGAACGTAATAAGGGAGCTCATACGGTTGTTTCACACGCTCGTCGCCGACAGCGTCAAAATCCGTTTGATGTCTCGCAGAGCGTTTTTGCAATAAAACTAATTTCTTGTAGCTTAGAAACCTTTCCAGATCTCCTTACAAAATACCAATTTAACTTGAGAATTGAATGTTGAAAATACTGTAATTTTAAACGTGTAATCTCAGTATTGGTTCTCGAGGAGATAATTAATGCTTCACAAGGACTGCCGCTCAGTTTCCTTAATCTTTCCTAATGAAAATGCGATCGATCGAACTTTTAAGAGCTTCAGTCATCAACGCTTTATTTCTGTTATTATTTGGGAAATATCACTTAAAATTTCTAACTTCGGCCAGGTTTCTTGAAAACCATTTACATAAAGTTACTTTTAATTAAAGAGCATTTCAAACAATGTATTCGGGAGCATCATCCTACCGTTAGACTTTTTTTCCACGGTTCAACTGAGGCTAGGTTCCGTTTGACAACCTAATCCCTTGGGTCAGTATAGACACTAGTTTTTACGAGACTGCCATCTAACCTTTCAGCTCAGAGGGCAACATAAGGCCTATTGGGATTCGGTTCGGTTTTACAACAACAAACCGTGAACAATAACAGCACGGACTAGTGACCGGTAATCAGTTAATGCGTTAATTTAAGCCGTTTATACAGCCACTCATATACACTAGCAATTAACAAAGGTATGTTGCTTTGATCAATTAACGATTAACGTGCTAGATAGAATACCTATACCTCTTTAGTTTTTTTTTTTGTTAAATTGCTCTAAAATACTTTAGGAAATTGAATATTTCTAGATTGAAGTTTATGGTTTTTTTTAACTCTACAGTTGAGATAGATTCAAAGTTTAAAGATAAATGTCAAAAACAATAAAATATTTAAAGCAATATTTATAGACTTATGCAATGAAAATCGACTTAAAATATAAATGTCTTAAGTGACAATTCAAATCGCCTAAAAATGTTTAATAAAATTGTCCTACAAATGGAAGCTCGTAACGCATTGTAGATCTAGACCCTTTACTTTGTAGACAGATTGCGTGTTCCATCACTGCCTCCTCCGACGTTACGTGAAATGATGTGAAAACATATTATGAAAACTTGGCGGCGAGCTAAGCGTCAGGCGCTTTTAACTTAGCTATACATAAGACATTGTCATAACATCTCTTAAGTGTTCTCAAATTTCCTAAAGCTTACATAGCCCCTGGCTATTACATATTGAACAACTCTGCCTTTTTGGTTAAAAATGAGATGGGATTTCGTCGCAAACTTTGTAATTTGATCTGTTTGTAATGATATTGGCAGTCTGCGGCTATTTTCAAACATTCAGAATTTGCCAATTGGGTAGTTAATTGAAATATAAACTTTATAAGCATAAAAAAATGAGATACCCTATTTTATAAAAAGCCAGGGTCACATTTTGGACACAAATAATTTTTGACATCCATTTCATCTTTATCTCAGCAATCGATTTTTATGAAAAGTTACTTTTATATATTTCAATCAAGGATGATTAAGACATGGATTGACAATGCCTATACAAAATCGCGTTCTTCGAACCGTCAGGTTATACGTCTGTTTTCGGTACTAAGTGCCACAGCGCCATCTGTCGAGTCTGGATTCGAGTTATTCTGTCAGCGTAAGGCGCCGACCAAAATATTAGAAACTAGAATTTAGTGTTTGTGGTGACCGATAGATGACGCTAGCGCTTTAACCTGAAATAAGGGAACGCGATTTTGTATGGATATTATCAATCCATGTCTTAATCATCCTTGATTTCAATGAACAATCGAATATTAAAAGACCGTCACAAACATGAACCTAGTCCACTATAAGCTCAGTAAGGCTTGTAATGTGGGTTCTAAATAAATGTACCTACTTAATATACATATATACTAGATATAGATAAATACTTAACTCAAAGAAAACATCAAAAACTCAGGAACAATATTCGTGATAAACACACAAATAAATGCCCTGCCGGAATCGCGAACTGGAAGAAACGCGTATGTGAAGACTTTAGAATAAACCGAATATGTGCTGCTTATATGCTTTCCAAAACTCAAATGCCATTTCACTGTTACATTGTAGGAGACAATTTCTCTCGTCCTCATAACACCACCGTTGTTGGTCATAATTCGCTACGCTGACCATGATTTTCCATCATAAAGGAGCCATAACGCAGCGCTTGGCGTTAACTAGCTTATCATCAACGTCGACCATGCTCGCGCTAGAAAATTTTGTTTTCAATCCAATACCAGTTGTACTATAATAGTCCGTCTACTCACTCATGCATGGAGTGGCCATAATTTGCACTACCAAACTTAGCGTAGACGTTTTTTACTCTTAACATTCAATATTCACTCAGAAAATACCACAGAAAGTATCTAAATAAAAACTAAATACAGATACTTAAACTTTCGTGAGACTTACTAACACTATACTTATGGACTTCATACGGTGTACTCACTTGCATTTAGTAACAACTCGCGAAATGTTTCGGAGAGCTTAGGTCTCCATCCTCAAGCAATAAGAGTGCTAGGCGAACCGACCCGTGACCCGTCGCTGCGGGGCCGCGCTATCGACACATAACATGCATGCGTACACTTTGATTAAAGCTAGTTAAAACTTGACAGATAATTTCTATCCGTTTGAAATTCTACCTTATCGCGAACAAAATAAAGTCGATATTTAAAACACAGCACCAAATAGTGTCATGCTTGTAATGTTGACTTTATGATCAGAACAACAAGGTAGAAAATCAAATGTATAAAAATCATGTGTCAATCGTAAACTAAAGATGATCGCAGTGTAACTTGTCGCGCGTAGTGAATAAATAAGTAAGTACAGCCGTATGAAGTGCATATAGATACAGATCAGATACATCTGAATTATGTCGCATTTTAGTGCTACATTATTATTATTATTATTATTTTTGTGTATCTTTTTTTAAGTCTCCTTTTTCAAGGGTGATATGTTTATTATGCGGACCATGGCCAAGCACAATAAAGCATTTTTAAATATTACGTTTGATCGGATATAATCGATGTAGTCAAAAACTTCCTGGTTATTCGGCATGTATTTAAAATCGTGGCTTTTTGTAGAGTATCTATGATGTATGTGGGGGTCTGTAAGGTTTTCAGGCTATTGCTTAAAGTTTTGGGGATTACTCCCGTTGTGGAAATTATAATTGGTACTATATGGACCGTACTTGCGTGCCATTGACGTCTAAGCTCTATGGCCAAATACTTGTACTTTGTTAATTTGTCATTAGCCGTTGATTGGAGTTGTGTGTGTTTGGGATGGCTATGTCTATTATGTAAATGGTTTTATTTTGTTTGTCAAAAAATGTGATGTCAGGCCCATTAAAGTGGATTGTTTTGTCCGTAATAATTGTCCTGTCCCAGTACAGTTTGTATTGTCTATTTTCATGTACTGTGGAAGGAGTATATTTATAAAATGGTTTTATCGTTTCAATGAACTTGTATTTATGAGCTAGATATTGATGGAGTATGGATGCTACCTGGTCGTGACGATGTTTGTAGTCGGTTTGAACTATGGCTTTACATGCACCTGTTATGTGTTGAATAGTTTCTGGAGCACTATTACAGTGTCTACATGTGTCAGTCGGTCGGTCTAAGTCTTTAGTAATGTGTTTTCTATAGTTGCGGGTGGCTATAACTTGATCCTGTATTGCCAGCATAAAAGCTTCGGTTTCCGGAAACAGTTCTCCCCTTTTTAACCACGTATTGGATAAATCTTTATCTACAAATGACTGGGCAAGATCAGCGTAGTGCCTACCATGAAGTGATTTCTGGGCCCATTCGGATGATTTTTGTTGAAAGGTAAAAATGTTCTCATTATGTTGGATGTTTTCATCGTGTAGATTAAGAGGTGTGTAGCGGTCATCTATTTTGACTATGTAAGAGTGTAATGGCGACTGTTCGGTTTTAGCATGGAAGCAGCATCTAAGGGTGGTTATTTGCTTATTGTGCAAGTTCGTCAAATCTATTAAGCCTCTCCCTCCCTCTTGCCGTGGTAAAGTTAATCTCTGCGTGCAGGATTTTGGGTGATGTTTCCTATATTTTGTTAAATTTGTATTGATTTTACGTTGGAGTTGTTTCAGGTTTGACTGTGACCAGTTGATGATGCCAAATGAATATGTTAAGACGGGTATTGCAAAAGTATTTATGGCTTTAATTGTATTACGGGAGTTCAGATGAGATTTGAGGATTACGGTAAGTCTATGTCTAAATTTTCGGGTTACTTCGAGTTTCGTTTGCTTTTGATGTATCTGTCTGGACTGTTGGAATCCTAAATATTTATATGTGTCTTGCTCGTTCATGTTCTCAATTTGTTCTCCTGTATCTAGAGTGTAAGTGTTATTCTGGATTTTACCTCTATGGATGGAAAGTATTTTGCACTTATCTATGCCAAATGGCATACCTATATCTGTAGAAAATTCGTTTGTTATGTCAGCAAGCTGGAACAAATCTGTGACACTATCTGCATAAAGTTTTATGTCATCAACATACATAAGGTGGGTCAGTCTGTAATGTGTGTAGTCGTGTCTAAGTCTAAAACCTGCGTCGGTGCGGTCAAGCAGTTCAGATAGAGGGTTTAATGCCATGCAGAACCATAACGGGCTAAGTGCGTCCCCTTGGAATATACCTCGCCTAATACTAATCGGCTCTGTAACTAATGTGTACGCTCCTTGTTTTAGAGTGAGACTTGTTTGCCAACTACTCATGGCAGTTTGAAGGAAATCAATTACTGTTGGGTGGATTTTGTAACGGTGTAAAATGTATACAAGCCAGCTATGGGGTACTGAATCGAAGGCCTTCTTATAATCTATATACATAGTGTGAATATTCCTTTTACTTCTCATGGCCTGTTTCATAGCTACTGAATCTATAATTAACTGCTCTTTACAGCCTTGGCTATGCTTCCTGCAACCTTTTTGCTGCTCTTTCAGTATATTATGTTGAGAAAGGTGACTATATATGGTTTCGCTTATGCATGCAGTAAAAATTTTGTATATGGTCTGGAGGCAAGTAATTGGACGGTATTTAGCGGGATTTGTAGTGTCATTATCTTTAGGTAGCAAACAGGTACGGCCTTGTGTGATGTAAGATGGCATTGTTTCCGGAGATTTTATAAATTGGTTTAGATATTTATGGATAAATGGTTGAATGCAAGTTAATTTCTTATACCAATAGTTGTGTATGTTATCGGTTCCAGGAGACTTCCAGTTATGCGTGCGCTTTATTACCTGTATAAACGTGTCTATAGGAATGTGCTCAAATTTCATCTTAGGGATGACGTGTGCATTATCTTCATCATCATCGCTGATCCACGTTGCATCCTCGTTGTGCTGGACCGGCCTTTCCCATATGTCCGCCCAGTATTGACGCAGTGAGTCTATAGGAGGAGTTAGAGTATTACCTGATTGACTTTGGTGTGTGCCCGACGGTGACGAAATATTTCTGTAGAACCCGCTCTCGTTGTTAGCAAACAGTGCATTTTGTTTTTTCCTCTTTGTGCACGCTAAGTATCTTTTGAGTCTGCTAGAAGATGTGTTCAATTTTTGTTTTAGAGTATCCAAGAAGTGTTCTGGTTCACTGTTGGGGTTTTCGAATGTGGCATGCGTTTGGTATGTATTTTGAATGGATTCAAAAGCTAGTACTACTCTTCTACTTCGGTTACCTCTTATAAATTGTGTCAGACGACCAATGGCTGCTCTGTACTTACTTATTTTAGTCTCTAATCTTAATTGCCACTTTGGTTTACTGGGCTTATTTAGACCGCTCATACCAGAGGGTCTATCAAGTTTTATCCCTAAACAAATGGCTGTTGTGTATGCTATGGTATAAATAATATTTTGTATTGAATTAAAGTCTAAGTCCTGTGAAAGGTGCTGTGGTGCAACGCTATTGTTTAAATAATTAACAATTGATGATAATTTTCGTGATACCTTTAGTTTAGGGATATATGGTCTTTCTGTGGGTTCTATATTTTTAAATCTGTCTAGGTTGTTAGTGAATTGTTTTCGTATGTATTCTTCATCTATAGTTATGTAATGATTGATTTTCTTGGGTCTATTGTTGCGATTTTTCATGGTACTTTGACTATTATTCTGACTGCCTTCATGCTGTTGTACTTCTTCTAAACCGTCGAAAGAATTGTGTGTCGCTATGTTCACTATGGGGGTATCTGTTACATTGTTTGGTTCATGTGGGAAATCGTTTACTGTGGGTAAATCGGTAGTAGCTCTTCCGGTTTCAACTTGTTCCTTTATGGACTTTATTCTGGCAGAACTTAGTAGCTTATTATTAACTATTACTCTCCTTTGGTCAGCTATGCGTTGTTCTGATAAATGTGAAAGGTGTGGAAATTGTGATATGAAATTTTCATGTAGTTTTTTTCTATATGCGGTCATGTTGGTTTCCGATTCTGTTATTTCGAAATAAATCTTCATAATTGCTTCATTAATATCTGGTGTCCATGCCATACGGCCTCCAGCTGTTGTACTATAACTTAGGTTGTGTGAAAACTGCGCAATTTGTGAATTGACTGCTTGACTGCCTGCTAAAGCAGTGGAGGATTGAGGTTGAGTTGTTGTATTAAAATGTTTCTCGACCTCTAATCGGATTTCATTTAATGTAGCTGATGGCAGTAATTTATTACTGATAATGGCTCGGCGCTGATCTCCAATTCTTTGTCTAGACACATCCATTTCTGGAAACATCGCTTGAAAATCTCTGTGTAAAGGTTCTAAATAACCACGTTGAAGTGTTTCCATTTTACTGTTAATTAAATATGTACGCCAGATAAACCTATTCATTTCATCTGTCCACTTTTTTCGCGTACGAGTTTTGTTTGTATTGGATGCAGGGTTAGTGGCATGTGCCTCCTGCACAACATCTACAGACATTAAGGATGTTGTTGGTGATGATGACGGTGATTTTGATGGACAATAGTTGTCCGAATGATGAGATGAGTTGGGTGATTGAAATAAACTATGGAGTGAAGAAGTTGGTGATGGACACATGGTGGTGATAGTTTTAGACATACCTTTGCAGTCTGCAATAGGATTTACTCGGGAAGATCTGGTCCTTAAAGATCTACAAGTTGCTGGGGTAGAACAGTGTGAAGATTCTCTACCATCACCTGAATCGGCTGTAGCTTCAACATCGGTGGCCCGCCTGCTCAGCTCCCGATGATCGGCTGTAACAGATTGTTCGATGGGAGCCCGCCTGCTCAACTCCTCATCGCCGTTGGATCGCATGCTGTAGCATCCAGCAACGGCTCCAGATGCGCCCCGACGATTACCCTCGGGCAGCGGCCCTGGACGTAGACTTCTCGATCTTAACTGCATTATTACTAAGGAAGGAGAAGAAAGAACAGAATGGAAGAAGTAGGAGGATAGAAAAGATGGAATCTTAGTTTGGGAAGGGTAAGCCCAGCTGAAATTGGCAAATGGGTATGTAGGTATCTCCCTAGTTGGGGTGCAGTCCAGGTGTTTTGACCTTATTTATTATAGTATCACCAACCCGTAAGCCCGCCCACCACGACAAGGTGATTCCTTTGGAGGGTTATTATTATTATTATACTCTTTATTTATTTTTCTTCTTAGTTTAGGGTTTTTACAATATTTTTATAAAAGTAAAATATAAAAATACATCTAAAACATATAAAAACAATAAAAGCATTATAAAAAACCTAAACTAGGGTGCCGCCGGCAACGGAGCAGGGCCCAGGCGCCAGGGGCCAGGTGGTTAGGGCCGCAGAGTGAGGAACCGTCGGACTATGCGCGCCGTGTCCAAGATTACCGCCTTCTGAATCTGACCCTTAATCCAACCACAACCCCGTAGCGAAAGTCTCTCAAGATGTTGGTCGAGACTCTTCGCTATGAGACCGTTCGCAGAGACAACTATCGGCACAATGATCGCCGAATCGACCTCCCACATGGCGGTTACCTCGTGAGCCAAGTCTAGGTACTTGCTGGACTTGTCCTTCTCGGCCTTCACGAGGTCTCGTCACATGGGACGGTGATGTCGACGAGCATGGCCCGGCGTTGCGGTCGATCTATTACCACGATATCAGGCCTATTGGCTACAATAGTCCTGTCCGTGATAATAGATCGATCCCAATAGAGCATGGCACGACCATTTTCGAGAACTGGTGCAGGTGTGTACTTGTAGTACGGCACTTCGTGGTCCACAAGACCGTATAGGAGAGCAAGCTGCTGGTGTATAATCCTGGCTACGAGGTTATGTCTGTGCAAGTACTCGCCGTTAGCAAGATGAGAACAACCGGAGATGATATGCCTGAGTGACTCTCCGGGACGGCGGCATGCCCGACAAATGTCGACCGTACCGTCCTTCAGGATATATTTCCGGTAGTTATTCGTGAGATTCATGATAACTTCGTCCGCAATTGCACAGGCAAAACCTTCGGTTTCTCCGAAGAGGTCCCCGAATCGTAACCAGTTCACCGACGCGAGCAGGTCTACGTCGGGTCCCGTGAGGGCCCTGTAGAACCGCCCGTGTAGCTCCTTGCTCTTCCATACCGCCCTGCGATCCTCGGTGCTTAGCACCACATAACCTCTTACATTCGTCATACAACGTCTTCCAACTACTGGCAAAAACATCGCAGTCAGGTGCTGACTCCAGAAGTGCGTTAAGGTAATGTAAGGCGCGAACTAATGGCGAGTTCCTGTACTCCACAGTGCGCGCATTAGGAACTGCCAGTAAGTTGCGATTACGTGGCCTAAAATTTATCTTTGATTGAAACAGAGGGGGTACGAGAAGGCGTACCAGTTGTGAGACCAGCTGTGGACAGTCTGAGTCCCCACGTATTATTCGGCATGCCCCGGTTACGAGAGCATAATTGCGCCTCACTTCCAGGGAGTTAAAGCCCAGGGTGCCAAGCAGAAATTTCGTTGGGTAAAGGAAGGGATAGTACCCATAGATTTTTTTTATATAAGAATCGCAAAAACGCCTTTTGAATTTTCTCTAGGAGCAGGGCATAAGTATTGTAGGAGACTCGATGGTTTAGGTCATGATTCGCTACGCTGACCGCGAATTTCTATCATAAACGGGCTGCCACTGAGCTTGGCGTTAACTAGCTTATCCTCACGAGTAAACGGCGGCGCTACGCTCGCGTTGAAATATTTAGATTTTAATGCAATACTGCTGCAACGATAAAACAGAGCTCGGATTACACCTGCTATTTAATGTCTTCCAGAGAAGTACAATTCAAAAGCAACATTAAAAAAGTTTTTTAATAATACGTATTTTAGTTATTTACGGTTGGTACGTTTGAAAATAATGGGAACGTATGAATCTGGTATAAATCTGGCGTATGAATCTGGTGAAGGTGAAGTACATTAATTTGAAAAGGCTGATTTGATATATTCTGATGTAGAAGATGAGTGCTAGATAATCCTGTTGTTTTAAACCACGACTATACAAACAAGCATACGGCCCTCCTGCTGATAAAGAGTTACCGTAGCCTATGGACGCCTGCAACCCCAGATGATTCACATGCGCGTTGCCTACCCTGGTATTTAATTTAATTTAATTAAATATGCATGAATATTTTTTCAAAAAATTATCTTTGGTTGAAAATAGAAACGGTACCATAAGCGTAACTGTACTTGTAATGAACTAGAATTAGTCGATAACTTTAAATATTTAGGATTGCTGATCGATACTCACTTCAACTGGAAACTGCATGTAAATCAAGTCTGCAATAGGCTTCGATCCGTCCTAGGCCAGTTTTATCATTTAGATAGAATACTGAATAAACGCACCCTGTATATTGTTTACCACGCCCTTGCTGACTCATTGCTGAGTTATGGATTAAGTTGTTATGGACTCACTTTTAAGACATACTTGGACCAAATTAAGCAACTGCAAATAAGGTTGTTAAAATATTTAGTTAACAAAAATGTGCGAGATGAATGTAGAATCAATTACGAAAAATTGTTCTTAGTTTGTAAAATCCTCCCCGCTTCATGTAAAGTAGAATATCTCCACGCCATAGAATGTTATTATAACCAAGATTTTAAAGTTGAGAGAACACGTAATCGTTATAATACTAGGTCATCTCAAAAGAAGAAATTATGTCATATTAGTGCGTCGAATTATTACGGGAGATGAACCAAAGAATATGTAACACCCCAAATTTGTAATAAATATCCAATTTTACTTGAGGAAAATAAATTAAAAATTGGAACTCTTAAGGCAAAGTTCAAAGAAATATTGCTAAATACCCCCCCGGTCGATGATCTGTCTGACATTAGTGTCTGTAAGACATTGTTAAAATATGTCTTTGTATATGTGTGTGTGTTTGTGTGTGTGTGTGTGTGTGTGTGTGTGTGTGTGTGATTGTGTGTTCATGCATGTGTTTGCTTTGCATTACTAACTACTTGTATGTTGTTGTTTGATGTAACTACATAGCAATAGATTGTAAAACTAGTATTCCAAATCTTGTATAGAGCGCTCCGCCAACAAACTGTTCTACAGTTTGGCGAAATTATGTATTTATAGTATGTATATGTTTTTCTTGGTAAAAAAAAATTAAAAAAAAAAAAAAATAGCCTTATTTCTTAATTAACTTCCTTGCATTACTACTGCATATTACCGCCACCGGATTTATCCGGATTCTAGCCACGGTTTAATGGAGCCTGAGGTCTGCTCGGAATCCTATTCCTAAAACTAAGCGTGAAGGGAATTTAACCTTCAAATCCAAAAAGAAAATTAGGCCTCAAGTAAGAGTCAGTCAAACTCCATATCCCTCCGTATGAAAAAAAGCACGTCTTACCGCTACCAACGCCTCATCGCCTTGTTTCTAAGTAGATTAAAAAGAAAAAACACTTCTTGAAGGAAAACATACTTACGCTTAGAAATAAAAACAGAATAGGAAAATATTTCATAAGTTATAGCTGATATTACACTGGTCTATTCGGTTAACGGTTAAGCATCTTGATGTTTCTAGAGCTCTGACCTAAAGTTGTAAATTTTACCATTAACATTCGAGACTCATATAATTTTTAAGAAAAAAAAACCGACTTCAATGGGGGTAGCCGGTGAAGGATTATTGTAGATGGTGCACTTAGATTCCATACAATGAAATAACTTGCTTAAAAAACGCAGCGGAGAGGACAAATCGCCAAACGTGAACTATGCGTCGTTGAAGAGTTCCGTTCTGATTATCATCAGCAGTTCCACTTCATCAAATGTCACTCTTTTGAATGAAAATGCTTGATTTGTTGATAAAAATACAAAAGTCACTTTATGTATGCCTTTAAGATTTGAGGAATTCCCTCGATTCCTCGTGGAACTCATCATCAGAACTTGAGCTTGACGAAAATTGGTCCTGACAATCTAACTTGCTTAACAAACATAGCGAAGAGGAAGAATCGCCAAACATGAACTATGCGTCGTTGAAGAGTTCCGTTCTGTTCATCATCAGCAGTTCCACTTCATCAAATGTCACTCTTTTGAATGAAAATGCTTGATTTGTTGATAAAAATACAAAAATCTTTATGTGTAAGCCCTTAAGATTTGAGGAGTTCCCTCGATTCTTCATGGATCCCATCATCAGAACTTGAGCTTGACGAACATTTGTTCTGACAATTAAACTTGCTAAACAAACACAGCGAAGAGGACGAATCGCCAAACGTGAACTATGCGTCGTTGAAGAGTTCCGTTCTGATCATCATCAGCAGTTCTACTTCATCAAATGTCACTGTTTTGAATGAAAATGATGGTTTTGTTGATAAAAATATAAAAATCACTATATGTATGCCTTTAAGATTTGAGGAGTTCCCTCGATTCCTCATGGATCCCATCATCAGAACTGCGTTTTGACAAAAACGGGACCAATCTGTATATATATACTTACAATCAAAAAAAAAAATTTCAAAATCGGTTCAGACATGACGGAGTTATGGAGTAACAAACATAAAAAATAAAAAAAAAAAAAAAAAAAAAAAAACATACACGCCGAATTGAGAACCTCCTCTTTTCAAATCTTGAAGTCGGTTAAAAAAAGATTAGAAATGAATATTTCAAGATTAATAATTGCAGTGAAAATTTTATAATTGAGATTAAGTTGACTGTACTGAAACCGCACTCTGTAAGCATTCAGTGGACCAGAAAGGGTCGAAATTGGGAAAGCAACCCAATTTTATCTTTCTCAGTTTTTAAACAAAACTCGGTACAAACATATGTATAAAATATTAAAATGTTTATGAATAAAGACTGGGTGTTTTGAAACAACTATTATATTTTTTACAATTATAACATTGCAGTGGCAATGTGATTTTGAGGAAATAGCGTAAAACAATTGAAACTGTTTAAAGCGTTTAACTATTTTTTTTCTGAGTGAATACATAGATATTAATATTAAATAAAATATAGCACGCATGACAGATATTATTAATCAATGTAGTCTAGTAATTAACTAAACTATATCATTAATTTTTACCTAACAGATATGCATGTTTTACTTTTTATTTTCATTTAGTTACCTACTAACAATAGACATAAGTCCCATATTTATTGTAAAAAATTACTTTATTGTTAAGTACCTATGTGATTGAGCGCGACGCGCCAACAAATTGGTCACTCCAGTTTGGCGCAATATTGTAATTCCCGAAACCTGTAATTGTTTTAGATGAATAAATAATTTAATAATAATAACTAACTCATTTTGATAATTATAACCTATGAGAAATTAATTTTGAACACCAACTCAATAAGGAGACTAAAATGTATCTAAACGTGTATGTGTGTAATGTATGTATGTATCTTTAGATAGACAGATAGATAGATTGCTTTATTATTCGAAAAGTATACATTAATATATACAGTGCCCTGCAAAACTGTTTCCCTTTGTACGTATATGTTGTTTTATATGTCTCTCGTTGTGTTTTCTAGTACAATAAAGTGTTTTACTCCTACTACTACTAAATGAAATGAATTATCAAAATATTAAATATTATGGGACAATTTTATATAAATCAACTAGTCCCACAATAAGCTCAATAAGGCTTGTTGTGTTGTGGTACCAGGCGACGATGTATATAATACAGGGGTCGGCAACCTTTTAGCAGCCAAGGGCCACGTAGTAGCTAAGGAAATTGACGCGGGCCGCACTTTGTTAATAATTTGTGACTTTATGAGGCAAAAGGTACCACATTTTCGGTTGTCAATAACGACGACTTCTTATAGGAGGCTCGCGGGCCGCCAGTCTTACATCCTCACTCAGGAACAAATATAATGTATTTAAGTTGATAATGGATATTATTCTTGCAGAGCAATTTGATTGCTACTGACTAAAGTTAATGCTATTTTTATTTTAACATATTAGTAATAATAACGTAAATAGTTATTAGAAAACGCTTCCAAAAATCAAAGACACTACACACCTTCTCGTAAACGAAAATCTACACGGATAAAGTAGGTACCTACTCGGACAATAGTTACATACAATAATCATGCAATATGAAATAACATATCTTTAATGTCGCTCACTATGACATGACCTGGTTAATGAGTGGTCGCTCAACCAGCAGGCTCAATCATTTAGTGAAGTCCAGCTCGCAGGAGCGTAGTATGTAAATGATTATAAATAGCGACTTGTAACAGTACATAATATGTAGCTAACTATTGTTAGCTTATTAGCTTAATTAGGTTTCCTGCCTACTAACCTAGTATTACGTAGTTTGAATCCTTGTAAGGTAATGTATTTTTGTGATGAACACACGAGTTATAGATGTACATACATATAGGAATTGCCAGTTGAAGGCAAGGTTTGCGGAATAGTTTCGAAGGCATTCGTAGACCATTTGTACATGACGTTTAGGAAAGATTATTTTGACACCCCTCAAATTACCCTCCCGCTTCCAATACCCCACGCTCCCCTACGAAGTGAACTGACTTCATAGTCCTTGGGCATATGTATTGGAATGTATTGAGTAAGTACATTTGTAATCAAAAAATCAAAATAATAAACGATAAATAAAATAACTTCAAATTGAATATTGACGGGGAATAGTGGTCTTAATTGTTCCAAGAGAACTGTGACGTTGCAATATTTCGACAAAGTAGCGACCAGAGACCGTGTTTAATCTAAAAGCCGAACCCACTGTAATGTTTTCTAGCTGGTTTTCGAGGTCTTACCCCCGGGAGCATTGAGACTTTGCAACCACGCTAACCTAAAAAAAAAGCCTTACCCTATTATGAAACTCTTACAAAGATACGACTCTTTATTTAGTAACTATTGCAGCTTATTTCGTTATTTGTTTTAATTTGCATTAAGCTGAAATTAAATTTGTTCTGCGCATCGCTAGTCTTTCACTTTACATACATATTACATACATATTAACGATATGATTGAAATGTGAAATTGGAATTCTCTACAATATCGTTTTACCGTTTTATTAAAATATGTAGGTATATCAGTTTTTGGAACTACTCACTCACATTAATGCATTTATGTTGATATTTACTTCCCGTCCCGTTATTAAAAAGACAACCCAATTACGAAATATGTAAATTGATATGTATATACTTAAATGTATTATTTATATTTCTGTTCATGTTAAAACTTACTATTGTAGGTAAATAAGCACTTAGATATAATTTTGTTATAATTAAGTATTTTCATTAGTTAAATAGATGTTACTGTACATGCAGAGCGTTTAGGAATTCAAAACTAAAAAAAAAATCTAATTCTGTAATCGATATTTCAATTCTGTGCCAGTCAGGTGGTTTTTCAAATAGCGAATGCATTGCTAATATGTTTATTGTGCACCAGGCGCTACAGGCGAAATTAAATTATAACCCGGCCGAACAATGGCTTTATCGTGATATTCGTTATATTCTGTGTTGAAAAAAAATCATTTAAATAACACATGTAAAAAACCTTTGTCGTTGCTATATCTATTTACAGTAAACAAAAAATATTGAATATAAGATATCTCTATACTCCGCTTAGCGCGTTATTTCTTTGAAACCTAAGCTGCAAAAAGAAGGGGTGCGGGAGGGGAACGCGCTATTCAATCAATATCAATCAATATTGATTGCAATATCTTTATTGCTCACTTTTATGGACACGTTTTAGTTACATAATAACAAATAACAATGTTATACAAAACAAAGAGCTTGAAACAATGGTTGTAAAAGGATATAAGCAAGCATCCTTCCGTACTAGTATACACTGTATTACGGTATTGCTCCGTGGGGCGTACGAGAGAGTCAGACATTAATGGTCGCCATGGAGACGTACTAAGTTTACTGTCTCTTCCAATAATTAGTGTCTCACATGGAGTGATATTACTTCAAGCCTGGCAGCGGGGGTCGCCCGGCTATGCGGGGTTAATTAGTCTATGGTTAGGGTCAAAGCAAACGTTCGGTTTGCATGTCAGGTCACCGCATACGGTCACCGAATCAGGTTGCCTGATGGGGCATTTCTCATACTAAATACCAGAGCCCCGCACACACACGGTTCGCCACCGTACGGTTTCAAAGCCTAAGACTTAATTTATATTAAATATTTTTCTTTGCATGTCGTAGCATAAAATTGTATGAGTATTTTGTGAAAAAAATTGATTTCTCATGTATGTGAAGTTGTAATATCTTCTTTTTGAGAAATAAAAACTCTTAAACCCGAATGTCTTGTCGAAATACGTCAACCGGACATGTTCGTATGTGATTCGGTCGGGTCACCGAATCAGGTAGCCATGTCTTCCATCGGACGTTTGCTTTGACCCTTAGTGATGCTGATGACCAGGTATTTATTATAAAAATAGATAATAAAGACATCTAATACTCAAAGAGTCACAGTGACATGTTTTGAGTAAACTCCAGTGGGGACTTGGAAAGTATTGTGTCATATCTGGCCACGTCAGATATGACACAATAATGAGAGCAACGAAACCGCTCTAGTAAGTTTGCTATACTATGCTTATTTAATTTTCTAGATCCGGACATCTGGCGGCTGGAAGTTGGTGGAGGTCAAAGGATGCAAATAACTAAAAGAAAATAAATCCTAGAGTTCTGGGTTTGATGCGATATTATGGGAGATTATATCATAGTCAGAAGTTTTTGTTGGGGGAAATTAGTGCCACATGATGTATAATGCAATTTATAGTTGGCAATTTAACTGCTTTTGTTTCCGCAATATTTTTTGTCTATTGTTAAAATGTAGGCCCTGTCCTCTATAAACGACAACTTCAGCAGTTTTTACCTATTTTATATTACTTTTTTGTATTACTTTTTTTTCAACTGAAAAACTTTGTTGGTCTGGTACTCTGACCTCAACCCATTAAAAGCTGCCAGATGACCGGATCTAGCAATAAGGATGGTAAAGCATTCTAATGAGATAGCTTTCATTGCTGTCATTATTGTGTCATGTCCGACGTAGCCAGCTCTTAGTCCATTTGTTGCTAATTAAGTATGGTCAAAGAGAATTAAGTAAGCTTACGTATTTATTTATGGTATGGTGTTGTCAAAATCACAAAAACGAAGAACGGAAGCCAGTCAGCGCATCTCTTTCGCACCAAAATATATGTAAGAGCGAGAGTTACAACAAATGTTATCAAAATAAGATCAATAGATCCAAATCCATTTCGGTGTAAGCAGTCACGGGTCCATCCCGAATACTCGAGCGATCGCTCCGCTCAATTATCCGAACATGATGTGATTTTAGGAGCTTAGCTAATTATTGGAAATAATTGAATGCAGACACGTATTTTGCTCTACCATGCAAAAGAGCCGTATGCACATTAGAATACTAGTTGCATTTGGAATATATTGCTTATTACCAAGCAAGTGGCTGTTACCACTAGCCAACTCCTTAAATTTTTTGTCTTATTATTTACCTTATTTGTCTTTTTATTACCGCTCTTATGTTTAGTAAGGCAGCATCGAGCTCTGGTTTTAATGAACATGCTGGAATCTAAATCCTTTCAAGAGAGCTACTACGATCACATAAATTTTAAAATACTTAGTCTATTTGCACCTCTAGCGTTTTTGCTTTACAAGAGATTCTCTGAGTTACGAATAAATACGAATCCGTCCATACTATAAACTTAAACACTTTCACTGTCCCCATACAAAATGATCTGACAATGTCACAAGTCCAATTGTCAATTTCAGTATGTGGACGTGACGTTAGCACGGACTCTTGAAAAAAGTCTTCATGACCCCACATTGGGGGCAGGGTTTAAGTGCTTACGTCATGGACAACACCTACATAGATGCATACAGAACTATACAGTGTGGAAAAGTAAGTCGGGCCCTGGAGGGAAACTACCTTAAAACGTTGAGATAGCTCAATTTACTGAAACGAACATACTTTAATTTTTTTTAGGGACATTACTGCATTTACAATTTTTTGGAAAAAATACAGTCCACAAAAAACTATTTTGTAATTTTTGCCATAAATTTTTTTTATGCCAATCGATCCTATTTCCAACAAGGATAAAAACTTCTGAATACCAACAAGAGAACCCATAAATAATATTAAAGTGAAAATCAAGAAAAAATCTGTGAATGTAGTTTTAGTTCTTAGGAAAAATAAAATAATGTTTCCTTTCAGCGAATTGAGCTATCTCAACGTTTTAAGGTAGTTTCCCTCCAGGGCCCGACTTATTTTTCCACACTGTATACATAGTGTAGGTACCCTAACACTTTTTGAACTTTACTGAGACAAAGCGTAAAAGTTTACAATTTGCTTTCAACTTGCATATTGTAAAAAGAGCTCCTTTCTTTGCTACTTTACGCCACGACATACCAGTAAACTTATTTCAAAAGCTTGTGAATACTTAAGCTAGTCTTTAGTTCCTAATTTTTAATTAAGCACGATATTGCATAAAAGTCCCTGGTCATCAAAGGCGATATTCAAGATGAGTCATCTTTTCATTAGTCCCTTTAGAAATAGTACTCAGTTTATAAGGATAATTTAATTTCAATACAGGCTGAAGTGAAACGTGTTTCAAGGACCTTGGGAGTTAGAATATTAATTTGCTCAATTACTGAATCTGAAAATTGAGAAACATTGGAGCTAAATTTAGTAAAAAGTAAAAGTACCAATTTAGTAAAAAGTAAGACTAGCAAAATTATAACTAGAGGTTAATTAATACAAAATAGTAGTCCAGTCAGCAGCTTGCTCAAAATAGACTCGATAATACTGTTATGAAATTAAAACAAGAGCATATTAATATCATTTTGACCACCTTGCCCACATAGCCAATTTTGCTGACAGTATCAGCGTCCTGCGACTACCTATTCATTTCAAAATATGAGTTTATTTGTGAATTGTAATTTCCAGATGTATTTTCAGAGTATTTATTTTCATTCAGGACAACAAAAAACTTACAGCTACAACTTATCACGCTATCTTTTTAAGCGTAACTTAAAAATATTGGTACCCAAACTAAATTAACAAATGTCCCCTATATCGCTGGCACTTGGCAAGGTGCCCATAAGGCTGGCTGCGTTACCTCGCTGGATGGCGATACTAATTCGCTGGGTGAGGAACGACGCAGCCCTACCGTCACCGGAAGACCGGATCAGCAAGTAACTTAATTAGTAAATTCGATTTTACTTTGTAGACTTTGGATTAGACGAGATGGCTGGGAACGGATTGAGAAATATAAAACATGCAAGCCTAGAGCTCAACCGATGACGATTCAGTTATATTTGAAGGGTAGGTACATCCTACTCGAGTGAGTATAGACGCAAATCGAATATAAATAAATTTATATCGGTAACCAAATTAATTCTATAGCTAACAGTGCCTTGTGTATGATTTTTGGGTCACATCCAACTCCGATATATCGATTAGCGCGACTCCCAAATAATGCAGTAGCCTCCAAATGTGCCATAGTCTGTTTTTAGAAGCGACAATTTGGCTATATTATAGGTACATTTTATTTCATTTGACGTAGGTATAAAAACGTAGGACTAAGGTAGAAAGTTTTCATTAATCATATTTAGATTGCCGTTTGCAAGCATGGGCACCCACCCATTTTTTTATACCACGACGGTGGCAAACAAGCATACGGCCCGCCTGATGGTAAGCAACTACCGTAGTCTATGGATGCCTGCAACTCTAGATGTGTCACATGCGCGTTGCCGACCCTTTACAAAAAGGAAGCTTGATGGCTAAAGGAACAAGAGGGTCCCACATCGTCAACCCACTGGGTCCTCTTTGAGCTCTTTTCTTTGTAGGTAATTATGAATAAAAACTGTGTGCACTATAAGCACCGATATGTAATAATTCTAATAAAGAAAGGGATACACAATCAGCCCAAAAACACGGCCCCACAATAGTGCTGTAAGAACGAACTCAAACACGGCCCCTTTTCTCGGTCAGTTTTATTAGACTTTAGACAGTGTTAAGAATGGCCGGTTACAAATTTACACGTGTCATATTTTCGGTAAGTGTTTGAGACTACCTCTACTATATTCTAACTCAATGACTATAAGTAATTTTATTTGGTAAGAAATTTGTAAACTTAAATGTGATAAAACCCCCAAGCGGCTTCCCACTTTGGTTTTTCTGACTCCCATTTGTAATATTTATTTTACTCACGTTGCATAATATACCATTATGCCCCAAGACCTTAATTTTAATTAGCTTTATCCATACCCAGACCTCAAATACTAACATGTTGAAAACTGTCCACAAATTTCGGTGTGAATTTCGATATTTATGGTTGGCTTACCGCCCGGCTACGTCGCCTACCAACCACCATAATTTGCTATTGTGGAAACAATTGTGTAATCTGATATTGGATACCTAATTGTTAACAGTTTTTTTGTCACACTTGCTAATTACGCGTCACATTCATGTAGACGGTTCGGAACTTATAGTCCTAGCAGCCCTATGGAGTCACCTATGGACTTTTTGATACATTATTTATTTAACATTTGTTATCTAATGAGTAATAACTTCATTCTGTATTTTTACTTTGCAAGTTTATTAAAAACATTATCTGTAATTCGAAGGGTAAGGAAATTGGGAACGAAAGTATAGAACCCAAAGGGCGAAGCCAGTGCCTTTTATGACTAATAGTCCTCCCGTGCACAATCTACTGTTGTTCAAACGTGAACATTACTAAAAGTCAATATCTACTGTACGTTATGTGTGAGTATGTCACATGCACATAATATACCGAGTGGAAGAATACAATGAACTTTTACGAAAATGGAGGATTGTTTAGCTTAAGTTTATTCTTTTTTTAGGTTTTACTTTTGAACCACGTTAATACTATGTTAATATTCCTAACCGTTGTCAAGTTAGAGCTTGTTGAAATTGTAGAGCATAATACTGCCTGTCACAACCCTAATTAGTAAACGGGTTCAATGACTATTATAGTAAACAAAATTTACATGACTGACAAGTAATGTCATCATAAAGTCGAATATTGCTAGCTAGGAGATATTAACAACTACAGAGCTTAACGTTAAGAAACATTAGGTCGATTTAACACAAAGGTTAAAAAAGACCAGGTAACGTTTACGTCATGTCATGTTTAATATCGTAATGCTGGGCTAAGAATGGATTAAATTATCAAAATTATTTTTATTTGCTACATCCTTGGCGGTGAAATTGACACTGTAATCATAACGCGCATTAAAAAAGCTACATGTTTGGGAACAGCTGTTTCGATTTTGTAAACAACAGTGAAAATGTGGTGGAAAAACTCAACATCGTGTCTTACATGTTCATCTTCATAAGATATGAAATTGTGATTGGAAGTTTACTCAGAACAAAAGGTATGAACCTGTTACAGGAATAGGCACCACAAGGATGTAATCAAAAACACCGAATGAAATTATATTTTTCTCAAGAAAAGTGTTCTTTGAAAATGTAAACATTACGTAGGAGCACTAGGGTTGACGAGGCAATATACAAAATATTATTCTAATTTATTTCTGTTTTAATTGCGAGGGCTATTATTATTATAAATCGATTATAAAACATGTATAAATAACAATCCTTTCAGCATAGTTCTTAGAATTGCACATCCGGTATAATTTAGTTTTGACGTACATTATTATTATTATTTTTTGGTATTTTGATGTGTTTTTTTTTCTGTTCATAGTCACATAACTAATAATATTTTAAAGTAATTCTTAATGGACTAAAATTCATAGTAGATAAAATATCATAAACATAACATGTTATTAAATTTGTAGAATAGGAAAACATTATAAGATCCAAACTAGCTAAAACCAAACTGTACATCGATGTTTGTTTGATTTTCACTAAAACCACCAAAAGGTAGCACTACGTATTTACATACAGTTGAAGCAAACTAAATTAGGTTCGAATGGAAAGTACGAGTATGTAAGGCAAGTCTGTTCGCATCGACTAAGTAGTTAAATTGCAATTTTATCCAATATGATTTAGTTAGCAACGTCAATCTTCTGAAATAAGATTTTCCTACATCTTCTTATGAATTTTATAGCAAATACTGTATTTATAAGTACTTACTTTTTATCGCAAACATAGTATGCGGCTTTGGACCTGGCTTAATGGTACCTGGGGTACATACGAGTATTTATTTCGATTGGTCATAAATTATTATATGAAACATATAGATTATAAAGGTATTTATTGTTGTAAGCGTAAGATCATCTTCGTAGCAGAGCTTGAAATTGAAAAAAAAGTGCACATCGAGTAAAAGTTGAGAATTTTTAAATCGATCAACATTTTTGGTTTTGGACGTCCGTAAATTTTTTGGACCTTCACGTCTAAATCAGGGGTCCCATGCAATATGTTAGTACTCTCTGGTTAAGGCTGTTAGAGGTTGTGTGGTATCATTTCCGTATAAAACAGACATGAAAAATCATTTTTGATATTAAAAATGTAACATTCCATATTTAAAAAAAAGTTCTGCGTAGAGGAAAAAACGATTTTTTCAGGACGTTATATAACTAATAAATTACATCTTTTTTAGGGTTCCGTAGTCAACTATAGTGAGAGAACCCTTATAGTTTCGCCATGTCTGCCCGTCCGTCCGTCCGTCCGCGGATAATCTCAGTGACCGTTAGCACTAGAAAGCTGAAATTTGGTACTAATATGTAGATCAATCACGCCGACAAAGTGGTGAAATAAAAAGTGGAAAAAAATGTTTTATTAGGGTACCTCCCCTATACGTAAAGTGGGGAGTGATTTTTTTTTTTTCATTTCAACCCTAACGTGTGATATATTATTGGATAGGTATTTAAAAATGAATAGGGGTTTAGCAAAATCATTTTTGATAATGTAAATATTTTCGAAAATAATCGCTCCAGAATTTTAAAAAAATGTGTCCCCGCCCTCTAACTTTTGAACCATAAGTTTTAAAAATATGAAAAAAATCTCAAAAGTAGAACTTTATAAAAACTTTCTAGGAAAATTATTTTGAACTTGATAGGTTGAATAGTTTTTGAAAAAAAATTACAAAATAATTTCTGAACTAAGTTTGTTTTAACCGTATAAGCAGGTGTTTATTGTACCTGTAATTTCTACAAAATCACAATGAAATGACTTGCTTTCAAAAACTCTTAAATGGGGACACTTACTGTGACGGACGGAAAACTGCGGAACCCTAAACTGAGCGTGGCCCGACACGCTCTTGGCCGTTTTTTTTAATATAAAAAAATATCATAAGGAATCATATTTAATGCAGTTTTTAAATATATACAATTTTAAGGCCTTTTTCTAAAAAAAACTACGTGAAAAAAATCATTCGTGCCTTGGTGTATTTTCTCCATAATAAGTATCGAAAATCATTGTAAACGTAACCTTTTGTAGTGTATTGATCTTTAAATTGTATATATTGCTTATTATTAGTCAATTTGCTAATAATAATTTGTACAAAATTAGGAAATGGAAAAAGTATTGATTTATGTTTAAATTAGTAAGGAAAGTTATTAAGTAAAATTTACTAATATATAGCCTTTATACCATCTTGGGGTTGGCTCTCGTACTATAGCATCTCCAGGAGATTCTGTCCTGGTATTTATTTACCTAACATGCCTTAATTAAGACTTTTTTTGATATTTTCTAATTAATGGGAAAATATGTACACAAGTTACACAACCATCGCTGAATTAAGACGAAAAATATTTACGCTTTCCACTTACCCCGTTTTCAATATCCAATACCATTTCATAGTATGTGGCTGAATGTATGCTATTGAAAAACATCGGCAGCATAGGCTTACTTCATTCATCAAGCGCTCGGATGCCACAAAAAATCCAAGAGAATGATCCCACGGTTCGAAAGCGTACGATAAATTCTCAAAGGCAAAACTAACTCTACTCGGCTTCCAATAGATACCACTAGATTTATTGCCTACGGGTTCACACATGCGCATAAAAAATGCCAATTGTTGTCATGCCTAGAAAGAAGGAGAAATTCTAGACATGGTTAAGAATCATTAACGTGAACTATAGTTTTTGAATATACCCATAGTCAGCAGCTTAATAATGATAGTTAAGTGGGTAAGAAGCGGCTGAAAAGCTTTAAAAAAGACTCGATATGGGGGCCTCGAATATAACTTCTTTTACATATATAATATATGTTTTTAGTTTTTCAGCCGCTTCTTACCCACTTAACTATTTTGCTGACTATAGGTATATTAAAAAACGATATAATATACTCGTAACTTCGTTCCGTTCGGCCTCGAGATCCTCGGCCCGTAGGGTCCCAGTACCCGCGCCGTCTTTAAGGACAGTTTTAGAGTATTAGTGAATGCCACTGGTGACCGTAGAGCTGGTAGCTTCCTCGCTCAACATATTGGTGTTGCCATAGAGAGGGGAAATGCTGCCAGCATCAATCTATGGTACCGTGCCGCGGGGGGATAAGTTGTTTTAATGTGCAATATATTAATTTAACATTAAAAATAGTGTTTATTTTAAATTTAAGTTTTGTTTGTTATTGATGCACCAACGTTTATTACCAAGAGAATATGAGCGTGTTAAGATCATTTTGAGAACTTCGCTCGCCTAGCTATTTTGGCATTAATGTTTTCTACTGCCTTTTTTTTAAACTCTAAATACGTTTAGAGACTTTTAAAATTAAGACTGATTAAGAGGTGTAGATTTGTCATGTCCCAACCATAACCATAGACAATACCATACCCCAACTATAACGAGTTCAGTGCCATCTGTGCGTTACTTTGAGCGTATATTCTCGCGCGTGCATGTGCCATTACCATGCACTGAGTAACTAACGTTACTGCGAGTTTTACCTGTATCTATCCCGCACACCACACCATAGCGATCTACCCTCTTCATGTTTTAGTAATTCTATTATAAAAGATAATTTAAATCATATTTTTTATTAAATAGTTAAAAAACCGGCCAAGAGCGTGTCGGGCTATGCACAACGTAGGGTATCGTAGTTACCGCCCCGTCCAGTACACCCACTCAAAAGTTTATTTTTTATAGGATGTTTTACGGCACTTACGTCATTTTGCTATGCGGCACTTACGTCCTTTTTACTAGGCGTTTTTTATTTAATAACTCAAAAACGGCTCAACCGATTTTATTCAATATAGTTTTCAGTGAAAGTACTTATTGGGTGTCACTTTTATGAATTTTTCCAAATTTTTTGGACCCACGGTTCAGAAGTGTCTGTAACTTCAGAGCTATTATTTACGGAACCATTATATTTATCCAAAAATTGTTCAAGAAGACCCGTTCTATCCAACGACACCCCACACGATAAGGTTGGAGCGAAAAAAAAAACAGTTATCTAGTACTAACGGTCACTGAGCTAGACCCCGGGAAGACGGACGGACGGACAGACGGACGTAGCGAAACGATAAGAGTTCCTACTTGACTACGAAACCCTAAAAACGACGCTATAAGATAAAGCATTTGCTTTAAAATAAATATTGCTTGATTTCTACTAAACTTCGACTGTTGTAGGGTCGTTTATGCCCACAAATACTATAAAGATGTAGTGCATTATAGTTTTCCATCGTATTTTCTCGGATAAATTCGTTTTTATCGTGCTCTCTCAATTAGCTTCAGTACCCATCTACTGAAGCTTTTCTGTGAAAATACGATGGAAAACTATTATCCAGTATATCTGTAGTAGTGATTGCAATTATCATTATAACATAATATTGATGTTGTATAAAATTACTTTTAAGTACTTATCCAGTATTAGTTTTTATCTATTTTAATTTTATTTATATATATATGCAATATAAGAATTTACTATAAAATGAATGACTGTTTAGAAAGAGAAGTGTCGTGGTTTATATGGGAGCTCATACATTAAAGTCTACGGAGCATCTCTTTTCGAACAGATTATCAAGAATGGCGGTAATCAGCAATTCTGGAAACATTGAAGTACAGTGGGCTTATACTTTCTGTAAAAATACATAACCATTATTCCTACCATTAAGAGTTACTATTGGTATTGTTCTTCTCAAAGCTAAAGTCTGTCATTCAATTACAACGATACCTAGTGCTCAGGTAAAGAGCAGAGATATGAAATGAGCTCCGGCGTTCGATATTTTTATTATTTCAGAGTAGCAACACCAGAATAATACTAGTACTTACAGGATTAATTACAAATTGTTCATAATAATAGTGTAATAATAATAGTTCCCACTATTATTATTACACTATTATTATGAACAATGTTGTGAACAATTAGTGGAATGAAAACATGTTTCTACAAGTGTATCAGTGTAGTTAAAACCGTACTTATAATGAAATAATTAGAACGTTAATATACTTATAGTTTTAGCGACTCGTATTATGACATAGGTACAGCAGTACAGACGCGCGCGTTGATGTTTTTTAACCGTAGTCACAGTTTAAAATTTACCACAATTTTCGTGACTATATCTGTCAAATATATTTCATAAGGCTTTTTATCATTATTAGTTCAATAAACTATAAAATAACTGTTAATCCAGGCAACGGAAGGTCGCAAATCAGATCTCGGCGCATCCAGTTACGCAATCACCAATTTTAGTTCAACTCGTTCAACCCCCAAACTACCTTACCAACGAGTGAAAATTTTCGAATTATTAAACCTACCGTTAATAATAAACAGCTCCAGTAAACAAAATACGAGACAAAACTTACCTGAACTTTTACATCCGAACTAATTACCGGTACCAACGCAATAATGTCACTCAAATTAATTGTCCTTTTCACACCAAGTCCGTCGTAAACACGCACTTGAAACTGTGAAAGTTTATGATTCGGCCTCGACGCGGCGTATGCGAAAGTTAGCGAGGGCGGGCGAGCGAGTGGAGGGGTTGCACGCCGCCCGTGAAATGGCGGGCGATGGTGTCGCCGGGGCGCGGGGGCTCGCGGGAAGGGAGGGTGGAGGGCGCGATACGTCGTACTTGTACTTGGTAATCTTGGTCTAACGCATGCGTTGTCCGCCATCTACGCCCGGAGAGAGATGACGTCACGCGCGATCCGCCACACTGCCGCCCGATCTCGATCCTCGGCGCGACCCAGACACTCGATTCATACGGTCCATGGAGCGGTCTACCCGAATCGTTACGCTTCAAGCCGTAAGACAGGCGCGTTTATCCAACGGCCGTATTCTAATTCTCATATCGATTTCGAATCAAATAGGACGTTAAATTGATAGTCAATTACTGTCTTTTTAGGGTTCTGTAGCAAAAATGGCAAAAACGGAACCCTTATAGTTTCATTATGTCCGTCTGTCCGTCCGAATGTCACAGCCATTTTACTCGGAAATATCGAGGTTTCTTTGAACATTTTATGATTAAGTGAATATTTTCAGAAATAATCGCTTCGAAAGTCAGAAAAATTGTGTCCCTCCCCCTGTCCCCCTGTAACTTTTGAACCGTAACTCTAAAAAAATTGGCAAGATACGCCTTATCAGTATTACATACTTTCTACGAAAATTATTTTGAACATTATTGGTTAAGCCATTTCAGTTATCTCCAAAAAACTTCTTCCATAGGCATCAGATACGACCTTTTGGGGTTAGTTTGGTTCTTATTCCATTGAAGGTTCCACGGAACTCTCCATTATGCGTGGTCAGACATGCACTTTGCTTGTTTTTTATAGGTTTATTTAAACTTTTGTGGGACAATGCAATAGTTTTTTAAATTAAACATTGTGTATATTAAATAAATAAAATAATAAAACAACATGAAATAGAGAAATCAACTTAAAAAAAAATTGTTTCGCGGGTTTTTCATCATTTCCTGTGTTTACAGAAGCCTTGTCTTAACTTTAGTGTCACTCAAATGCTGGAACGAAAACATGTTTACCTAACACGAACCTCCGTAAACATCTCCAGTAGCATATCTAGAAGATATTCTTATCCTTTGCACTTCGCTGTCTCTTGGCCACAGCGATTTAAAAATACGACCTCCGTTTACGTTTATTGCAGTTATACTCATATTTATTATGTGGCTCTTTTATAGGATACTAAGCCTTTATGGCTCTGCCAAACCGAAAGCACTTTAACTGAAGAAGGTAAAAACTAGAGCGAGCTAAGTAGTCTTAGGTAGTTCAACCTGGTGGTTTGAAATAACATTGGTTAATTTTATAGTATGCTCTCTTCTGGCATATTTTGTTTAAAATAAACTTGTAAAACACTCTTAACATTTTTGTTTTCGTTATGCTTGTAATTGTAACCTGAACCTTTAGGTTCTTTTATCAGTTTACACAGTTCATAAGCAATCGAAAACCCCGCCAAAATTATACTCGTATGGTTAACATAGTAGGGTTCCGTTCCAAGCCACTAATATTTCAGTAAGTACGAAAATATTCGTCTTTAAACTCGAAATAGACTCCTGTCGGTTTTTTCAACCTACAGAAGGACATAGTTCTAATAATCATAAGTATGGTATAGTGTTTTTTTATTTTACATACATAACCAGTATATCCATCTGGCATGGAACACTTGATTTTAGCAAAATATTGCACTGTAATATTTGATCGCGGTAAGCAGTACGTGCGTATTATAAATCAACTGATTTATAATACTGCTACAAAATAAATTTGGAGACTTGGCTAGTTTTCCTGCAATTTCTTAACAAGATTTTTCCCAGCAATTTCACAACAAAGTAAACAAACTGCGAGTATTCCATACACTTTGCGATACAAAAATAATCAAACAGTATCAAAGCTACGGTCCCTGCTGGCGAACAAAAACAGTGAGGGAAAACAAAGAGCTTGTACGTAATGGAAACTATATAGCGGAGGGTCAATGGGTGGAATGTACACCTCCATACTTCAATAAAGCGGCGATTTTTTGCAGAACAACAACAGCAGTTAAGCTCTTCTGTGTGAGGATCTCATTGGTACCACAGCGAGAAGATTGCGCTCTTTTATGGAATTACAAGTTTAGATGACCGCCCGCGACGGTAATGTTGTACGAAATTCCAACGCTTTTCACACTTCTCGGGTCGCGTATTACTTTAGTAATTTCAAGCCTAGCATGAAACAAAATATACATATTTGATTTTCATGTTATTTATGTTATTCGCCATATGGGGCAATCAAATTAGACTTTTCGATGAATAATTTTTTTCAGCAAGCTGAAAATCGTTTTTATCCCTTCATTTGGTCCTAAATAAATTCGTGTAATCCGAGTTAGCCCAATCCTAGGAGGTGTGCATTATTTTTAGGAATTTTTTGCTCCTGTGTTGATATTGAGGACCTCATTTTAGCAGGTCAACTATCCCTGGCAGCCGAGGCCGAGGATTCACCTAAGGCCAATGAGACCTCCTTGGCCAAAATCCGCCACGAGATATTCTCAAAATTCCTCATAAAGCCAACATTCAATCTGGCTTCTCTACCCCCAAGAAATACAGCCGAATTGACATTAAATGGATTTACTTTTTCTGACGTACCTATCGTTTTTGAGCTACAAGCAAATAACTGAAAAAAGAGCAAACATTTCGCAGTTGTTTTGCTGTCAAAAGCTATGCACACCTCCTGGGATTGAGCAAACTCGGGTTACACGCATTTAGGATCCAATGAAGGTATTAAAACGATTTCCAGCCTGCTGGAAATTAATTCCTCAAAACTATTGATTGGCCTAATACTGTTAACTGTCATTTATGTTGTAGGTTTGTTGCAGGGACCTTATTAGGTGATTGCATAAATTAGGGTTAGTAATATAAATCAAATGTCTGAAAGTTTATTAGAGGGTACTCGTACAATCAAGTTGCTATGCATCTTTATGAAAAATTCAGACCGTTCAGAAATTTAAAAATTATTGTCCTAGACATAGTCAGTTTTATTCACAAATATTATATCGATTACAAATAATTGATAATAAAAAAAAAGCTTTATAAACTTCACAACTCAAAGCTAGTAAGAAAGATAATATATAATGAATGTAGGCAACATTGAATCTCCTCTACGAAGTGAGTAAACGGCTAAAAGGAATCCGGAATTGTGGACAGGAAGGCAGCAATACCATTACAGTCAATGTACTTACAGACGTGTTATTTTACTCTTGTGCGGTTAAGTGAATTCTTTCTTTACTGTCGACTGTTTGTTTTCTAGGATTGCGATTGCTGTAAAATTGGTTTTCAGTTTAAATGGCCCCCTCAGATAGGTTGCTATCTAAATAATACTATCTGCTCCTGCAGTTTGTTTACTTGAAGTTTGTTTTGTACCCTTAAATATTAATCTCCAATTTTGGTTGCACGCAGTCTGTTATGGTAACTTATGCCAGAATCAGTAATCAAGTGATGGTTGTTTTCAAAGATACAAGATTGCAATTGCTGTCCAATGTTTCTTGATTGTAAAAATATTATTTGCCAGTTCGCTGACTTTTCATCAGCCATTGTCTAAAGTTGTAAATAATGACTTACAGTAGTAAAAGTAACCCAATAATACTATAGTAGGAGTTGAGACATTGTTTTCTGTTTTGGGCCCAACCGCTTTTTACCAGTGCAGTATCGAAATGCTTCCTAGACGGAAAATTTTATCATGGCTGTGTTATCTTGTCTGGCAATATCATTATATTATGTAATTTAAACATATCTCGCAGACATTGATGGGGAATTTAAGTTTGTAGGTTCCCTATAAACGATTTTTCCACCAAGCTTTTCACGAGTCAAACAGCAAAATCAATCGATTTCTTTTCCATTTAAGAAAGAAAGAAGAAAGAAAGAAAATTAATTTATTTACGCCACACCAGTTAAATTGTACATAAAATTTTATAAAAAACGGACGATAAAAAGGACCCACTCAGCGTAATGCCACGGCAAGCCTCGTCGCTGATTTTTACACATGAGTTTCTCAATGAACATGAATCAATCATTCAGTTAACGGCCTCTTAGCCCAAACGGTAGTGACCCTGCCTACGAAGCAGGAGGTCCCGGGTTCGAATCCTGTTCAGGGCATTTATTTGTGTGTTTATCACAGATTTGTTCCTGAGTTATGGATGTTTTCTATATATATGTAAGTATTTATTCATATCTATCTATTATATATATCTTCGTCCAGTACCCAATACACAAGCCTGATTGAGCTTACTGTGGGATTAGGTCGATTTCTGTAAGAATGTTCCAAAAAAATTTAAAACGCGTTCACAATGTTTGTGCACGCTCCAACACAAGCCACGTCCAAACATTATTAATTTACCCGACTATCAACTCGTGTCTCCTGTCCCGCCAATATCTCGTATTACTGTATTATTAAATTCGGCCTCGCGATGCATGCATAAAATCAGAATTGATTTTGCCCCTTTATTGAAAGGGCAATAGGATCGTTTCCTATGAATAAATTACCAAATTATTTTAACAATGGTGATTCGGTAAAGAAATAAAATTATCTGAATCGGAATAATAAATTTACTTTTCAACGCACGCATATTGGTCATTATGCGCTGATAAAATGTAAATTAAATGATAAAGTTATTAAGGTCTGAGTACAGTTTAAATTCTAAAATGACGTACCTTTACCTTGAAAGAAATAATTAAAAATACAATATTAAATAAGAATACTAACACGATAAAAATAAAACGAAAATTGTCTATTGGAAATAAAAATAATATTTTATATTATTACTTTATTTCTATATTTTCAAAAAAACAATCTAGGTATATATTTGTATTTTACCTTTTGGATATTAAGTTACCTACAAAAAATTAAGAGAACAAGAAGAGTTTTACAAAAATACAACTTATTCCTGATTTATACCAAATAAATGGGTTGACCCTTAAACGACATTGTTTAAAGCCGGGACAACAGTGTTTCTCAGAAATTTGAGAAGAATAGTTCGATTCTGCATTATTTATTGATTATTATTTGTGTATTTCCCGACCACGGAACAATGGTGTTCCGGACCTTTGGGAGGCATATGCGGAGCGGCCCTTTCGACAATATAATGAAAAGTGAGGGGTACACTAAGCGGATGCTGCCCGTGTCATGGGAATGGGACGCACGCAGAGACAGCACCCGCTATGGTGTAGTCCTTACACCATAGCATTGAGAGTTAATGGAGTCTTAAATATTCTAGGCTATTGGATGAAGAGTATGGTATGGACAAACTACTGGGCCTTTGGGAGAATAACGTTGACTGATTGATTAGGATATTCTTACTTTGGGGATGTGATCGTGGCGTCAATGCGCCGTGTCGTCAAATGGTTGCAATGGAAGACCAGCGCTGGCCCTGCCGGCATTTAACGCTGAGTTGCGACCATTTCGTGGCAATTAATGTTTCGGGTTGTTTATGTTAAAACAATAACAATATGTTTTTGGTAATTGTCATGAATAAATCTTTCATTCATTCTTTTATTCATTGATTGCGCTGGTGGGCGATGGGGTCGTCGTCACATCCCTACGCCTTATTATTGATTATTATCACTATATCTGTATTAAATATATTAGTCCCATCATTAATTTTTATAGCTTACCTTCTTATATTAAAGCCCTGTTACACTTAACTTTTTTTAGTGTCCTAACTAGCATCCTAATTAGGATCCTAACTTTTTCAATAGTAAATTTACTTGCTAAATAAATGTAGTTAGACTTGACTAAATTTAGAAACTAAGTCATTTAGGAAGCTAACTAGGACTAGTGTAACAGGCCTTATAGTCTAGCCTCTGCCTGCGACTTAGTCTACACAGTTCTAAAAAATCTCCAATAATGTTTTATAATAGTCCTATAGAGATAGATATACAATTTCTACAACAATGTACACACGAAAGCATATAATCAAATTTCACAAAGCTCACCTTCGTCCGTATTCGCACAATCGGATTCCAACTCGCGCGCCGCCTCTAGCGACATGGCGCAATTATTAACTACTTTAATCCAATTAACAACCAATGATCTTACGATTAAATGAATATGTTTTTTTTAAGTTTAATGTTGATTTTTTTATTATTAAAGTTATTTTATGTAGGTATGTTTTTGACGGCCTCCTAGCCCAGTCGGTTAGTGACACTGCCTACGAAGCAGGAGGTCCCGGGTTCTAATCCTGGTAAGGGCATTTATTTGTGTGTATATCACAAATATTTGTACCTGAGTTATGGATGTTTTCTATGTATTTAAGTATTTATCAATATATATCTATTATATATATAATTATTTTACATATTTTTTTAAAGTGGGGCATTCCACTCATACAATAGTATGTTATTCAATCAAATACAAACACTGAAAACATTGAAAAAATAACATATTATATATATCATCGTCGTCTAGTACCCACAACACAAGCCTTATTGAGCGTTCTGTGGGACTAGGTCGGTTTGTGTAAGATTGTCCTATAATATATATATCATCATCATCTTCATATCAGCCGAAAGACGTCCACTGCTGGACATAGGCCTTCCCCAAAGAGTGCCACAATGACCGGTCCTACGCCACCCGCATCCAGCGGACTCCCGCGACCTTCACCAGGTCATCAGTCCACCTTGCGGGGGGTCTACCCACGCTGCGCCTTCCGGTTCGTGGTCGCCACTCGAGAACCTTTCCGCCCCAACGGCCATCGGTTCTACGAGCAATGTGCCCCGCCCACTGCCACTTTAGTTTAGCGATTCGGAGGGCTATATCGGTTACTTTGGTTCTGCTGTGGATGGCCTCATTTCTGATGCGATCACGCAGAGAGACTCCAACCATAGCCTCTCCATTGCCCTTTGGGTGACTTTGAGTTTTCTTATGAGGCCCATTGTAAGCGACCACGTTTCAGTACCATATGTCATCACTGGCAACACACACTGGTCAAATACTTTCGTCTTGAGACATTGCGGAATATTGGACAAAGCTCTTTCTCGAAGTTGGATCTACCTAACTGGACAGTTTGTCCTAAGTATATATAATCGTCCACAACTTCGAGTGTAAAGTCTCCGATTGTACCGGGAGTTGGTGCTACATGGGTATTTGACATGATCTTCGTCTTATCCATGTTCATCCTTAGACCAACTCTATATATATATATTATGTAGGTATAGTTTTCATGATGGTTCATAATAACTAAATGTCATATCAGTCGCTAATGTAAAAAAAGAAAAAATGTATAACTCTTTAGGAACTTTAACGGTTGTTTGTTATTTCAACATAAATACAAGTAACGGAGCAGTTTTACACATTGGTAAAAGATTAATAACATTGTATTAAATAATTTTAAACAATAAAGAACTGACTTCACTTAGCATCCACCTTTCCAAAAGCAAATGCTCGAGCTGCTGTAAAAATACTCAAATCACTATAGGTGTTCCTATAATAATTGAAGAGTTCCCTTGATTTCTCCAAGATCCCATCATCAGAAGGTTCTAGTAGAAGTTAGTCCGATTGTAACCAGGTCAAGTGACCTGGAGTGAGAGTATATTTTTGTTTAAAAGAGTATTCAAACAAAAATATAATCTTCCAAATCGGTCCAGCCGCCTTCGAATAATCGGTGAAAATACATTAAAAAAAGAAATAAGCAAAAACAAGGATCCCGACGAATTGGTAACCTCCTCCTTCTAAATCTTGAAGTCGGTTGAAAAAGGGGCACAATAATGGCTAAATGGGTACTACCGAATCCACTTCACATCCACTTGTAAATAATGGACTAAGAGCTGGCCACGTCAGATGTGACACAACAATGAATAAATAATTCATGAAACCTTTCTTGGCGGCGACTAACAGTAGGCGACTAACTATAAATTTCATTAAACATCATTGGGCACTACTTTCCCCCAACAGAAACTTCTGGCTATGACATAATCGAATTACTGACATAATTTCCCATAATATTGCATCAAACCCAGAACTCTAAGATTTGTTTTCTTCAAGTTGTTTGAATTCTTTGACCTCCACCACTTTACAGCTGCCAGATGTCCGCATCTAGAAATAAGCATACTATAGCAAACTAACTAGAGTAGAGGGGTTTCGTTGCTCTCATTATTGTGTCATATCTGACGTGGCCAGCTCTCCGTCTATAAATCCAAGTGGCAAAATCTGGATGTCTCATACCACATTCACCCATCACACAGCGTAGATTTAAAATCATAAAACGTTGCAAATGTTGCAACCAACTTCATCGATTCATTTCATTAATATTTTAAGACTCAAAGAGATTAAAATATTTTAAGTCTTCAAACAAAAGATTGAGAGTAAAACAAGGCGGAAATTATGTTTACTTTTCATTTTCCTTATTATTCCGCGCTTGAAAAATGTTTTCGACACATATTGACATTACTTACCAACTTTGTTATTGCTGCAGGCTCAAACTTTGGAAAATGGTTATTTTGTTTTGTAAAGTCAGCTGCAGAGAAATTTACCCTCCCCTGCATACACTTTATTTTGATATTTTTATAAGTTTTGGTAAATTTCATAACTATCGATTTATCTGAATCCGGACCTCCTGCAGCTGGTTATCAGTGGGGTTCGATGTTCGATATGGAAGGTAAGCAAAGATATTCTAAAATCACTTCAAAGTGGAGATCTTATAGATCCCTTGGTTAAGTGGGTTTTAGGACTAGTGAGATTCCTCTTTACGTTGTATTATTTATCCCGTGGCCAGCTATTCATCTAGTATTTGGGTATCGCGCCCCTAGAGTACTTCCTTTAGGACGCTATCAGTTCGACTTGTATGTATGTATGTCAACACTTTATTGTACATAAAAAATAACAAAACAAACATGATTTAATTTAAAAAAAAAAAGAACTGACTTCAGTTATCATCCACCTTTCCAAAAGCAAATGCTCGAGCCTCTGTAAAAAATACTCAAATCACTATAGGTGTGCCTATAATAGTTAAAGAGTTCCCTCAATTTCTCCAGGATCCCATTATCAGATCCTGACCTGGTTACAATGAGACCAACTGTGAAGTATACTCTTTCAAACAAACAAATAATTTTCCAAATCGGTCCAGCCGTCTTCGAATAATCGGTGAACATACCTAAAAAAAATAGCAAAAACAAAGATCCCGACGAATTGATAACCTCCTCCTTCGAAATCTTGAAGTCGGTTGAAAAGAAAAATAAACAAAGTACAAAGGCGAACTTATCCCTTTAAGGGATCTCTTTCAGTCAACCTTGACAAATAAAAAAGAAAATAAATAAATAATAAAATAAATAAATAAAAACTAAACTGCAATTTAACTCTAACCGCCGTGTAAAAAAGCAAACAAGAGTATTCAGAAGGACTCTTAAGTTTTTTTAACAAGAATAATCTGTCTGCTCGTTTTATTGTTGTTAAATTCTAATTCAGAAAAATAAAAATGTTTCCTTTCAACATGTTGACGATCTTAACGTATAAGTTTCAAGATAAGGTTAATTTCACTTTCAATATCAAAGCCATCAAAATATTGATTCTTCCTTCACAATACAACTGAGAGGTTTTGCGGCTACGTTGCTACGCATTATACCTCTTTAGGAACAGACATATATCGTTTAGGAAAAGATCTTCTTTGAAATTTATATTAAAACACAGTCGCGGGGAAACTCACGTTAACAAAAATCCTGGGAACGCGTTTTTCCTTATCCTTATTATAATAATAAAAGCACGTTTCCAAAAACCGGGAATTCAATAACCATACTTGATCGATCACGGTTTGGTCGAGAACTCCTCGTTGAAAGTGTTCCGATATTCTGACTGCATAATGTATCGCAAATGTTTACAAGTTTACCCAGTAGACCAATCAACTGAGAAGTCGATCCGACAATACGCTGCCTGTGCCTTAATTGGACGGGCGAGTAAAATGCTCAAAAATTTTGTATTAATACGAGACAAAAATCGGCCAAGAGCGTGTCGGGCCACGCTCAGTGTAGGGTTCCGTAGTTTTCTGTCCGTCACAGTAAGTGTCCCCACTTAAGAGTTTTTGTAAGCACGTCATTTCATTGTGATTTTGTAGAAATTACAGGTATAATAAACACCAGCTATACGGTTAAAACAAACTTAGTTCAGAAATTATTTTGTAATTTTTTTTCAAAAACTATTCAACCTATCAAGTTCAAAATAATTTTCCTAGAAAGTTTTTATAAAGTTCTACTTTTGAGATTTTTTTCATATTTTTAAAACTTATGGTTCAAAAGTTAGAGGGGGGGACACATTTTTTTTTACTTCTGGAGCGATTATTTCCGAAAATATTTACATTATCAAAAAATTATTTTACTAAACCCCTATTTATTTTTAAATACCTATCCAACAATATATCACACGTTAGGGTTGAAATGAAAAAAAAAATCACTCCCCACTTTACGTATAGGGGAGGTACCCTAATAAAACATTTTTTTCCACTTTTCATTTTACCACTTTGTCGGCGGGATCGATATACATACTAGTTCCAAATTTCAGCTTTCTAGTGCTAACGGTCACTGAGATTATCCGCGGACGGACGGACGGACGGGCAGACATGGCGAAACTATAAGGGTTCCTAATAGTTGACTTTTCCGTTTCCGGTGTTCGGATAGTAAACATCGCCGTTGTGTCACTCCCAATATCATTGTGTTTTAAAACCATCGCCATCATTATTATCACTTTTGATACTATATATCAACAATTTAAGAGCCGCGAGTGCCGTGCAAGTGTGGGTTTCTTCGAAAAGTTCCTAAAATTGGAGCAAACAACACTAAGAAACATCAGACAATTTGAGGTTAGAATTGCTAGAAATCGTGACAATACTGACAATTACAATACACAGACAAGTAGACAACCAAAAGTCATCCATAAGATTCTGTCACTGTCAAATACTAGTGTTGCCATCATTCAAAAAATAAAAGCTACCAAAATTTTAAACTTGCGTTCCATTCCACGCGACTTTACGCTACAGATCAAAAATGGATAAACAGTTTCAACTACTGTTTGACCAAATGAAACTTCAGTTGGATAACCAAACGAAAGAATTAAAACAGTCTATAACTGACACAATATTAGAAAAAATGGACGAAAAGTTGCAACCCATCATAGCAGAGAACAATAACCTAAAATCTAAATTGGAAAATCTTGAAAAAGAGGTAGAGTATCTAAGAAGAGAAAAAAGCATAACAACATAATAATCCACGGGGTAAGCGAGGTAGAAAAATCAACCCTAGATTTGCTGCACACAGTGATTAACATATTTAAAAAAGACTCAGTCGTGAATATAGAAGACTATGAAGTAAATAAAATCCATCGCTTGAGAAGAGAAGTAAAACAAGACAAGCCACGACCAATTCTTCTATCTTTTGTTAATATATGGAAGAAGAATCAAGTAATGAACAATAAAAAAAACTTTAAAGATGTGTATATAACTGAAGATTACACAAAGGAAGTATTAGAAAAAAGGAAATTATTGCAATCGCAATTAGCGGAAGAAAAAAAGAAAGGAAATTTTGCATATATAAAACACGACAGACTGATCGTAAAGAAAATGGACACGAACAAAGACAGAAGGAAAAGAGAATTGTCAACATCACCACAGGATAACGTTCAACCAAAGAAACAACAAACGTTAATGCCAATTGATGGCAACAGAATAAATGCTTTTGACCTTATGAGGTCATCAAGGTCTAACTCCCTTTCTTCGACTTCGTCTTACACGGCAGAAAATAACAGTCATAAATAGCAATTAGCCATCGGTAAACGGAAAACAAAACAAAACTGCATATTAGAAGATACAATAACTAACAAACAAAAACCTCCCCCAAGCCGACTGGTCCTCGTGGGGGAACATGACCAAAACCCTCCATCAGAATATAAAGAAAAAACACGAAAAAGAAACATTATTAGCAACACGGCCCCTCAAGAACAATCAAAACAACAAGACTCAAAGATATATATAGCAGCACTTAATGTACTGACATTAAGAACTGATGAGAATTTAGTAGAGCTGACAACGAGCTTAAAACTATTAACTGGGATATCCTTGGATTAAGCGAGATCAGAAGAATGGGAGAAGACATAGAAACATAAAGATTTTGTGCTCTACTATATCGGGGAGACCCCAGGAAAACATGGGGTGGGCTTTATAGTTAAAAATCATTTGGCTAAACAAATCATAAAGTTCCATGGCGTCTCCGAACGCATTGCATTGCTACGTCTAATCTTACCTAAATACACAGATCCCTGGACCATCATACAAGCCTATTCACCTACAGAACAAGCAGACGTAGAGAGAATTGACAAATTTTATTCTGACCTCAACGAACTAATACCCTCATATTCAAATAAAAACTTGATCGTTATGGGAGACTTCAATGGGCAAATTGGTGAAGGTCAACTAGAAGAGGACAAAGTCATCGGTCCTTTTACCTACAGCAAAAAACCCAGAAGCAGGAATGGTCAAAAACTTATAGATTTTGCAAAGGAAAATAACTTGTATGTTCTTAACACAAAGTTCAAGAAGAAGAAGGAAAAAATGTGGACATGGATATCGCCCAACGGTAAATCAAAAAATGAAATAGATTTCGTACTGACCAACAAAGCCCGATGCTTCACAAATATGAGTGTTATCAACAACTTAAATTTTAATACTAACCACCGTATGGTTAGGGCAGAACTAAAGACGTGTCCACCCAAAAACACAAGGCCAAAGACACACACAGAAAACACTAAAATTAGCAACCACGATATAGATCAAATAGCCAACTCTTTAACTAACAAACTCAACGAATTTGGAAAAGAGACGATCAGCACTAATGTACAAGAAAAATACGACTGGTTAGAAAGAATGATTAAAGATACTACTCAACAATATAACAAGAATAGCGAAGCAACAGATAAATGGATGTCAACAAAAACCATTAACCTAATGAAAGAAAGAGCCACTCTCATAAATGCAAAAACAACAGCAAACAGAAGAAGAAAAATAACAAGAATTAGTAAAGAAGTTAAAGAAAACATAAGAAAAGATAGAAAACAACATAGAATGGAAATAATACAAACAGGCGGCATCAAAAAGGCGTACAAAGAACTAAGGAACAAAAAAGATTGGATAGTCAAAATGGAAAACAACAGTGGAATAAAGAAACATGCTAGACAAGACATATTACAAATAGCTACATCATATTACACAAAATTATATGAAAACAGCGGTAATGAAGTAGAAATTGATCTGCGAGAAAGATCTCCTATACCCCATATCATGCCCGAGGAAACCGAAGCGGCTATAAATACGCAAAGAAAGGATAAATCCCCAGGTCCTGACGGCATAGGTAATGATATCATAAAACACGCTAAGACGGCACTAACACCAATTCTCACAGAAATCTTCAACGAGGTAATAGATAGTGAATATATACCAAAACAATGGACAAAATCCAATATAATTCTTCTGTTTAAAAAAGGAAGCCATTTCGACATAGGAAACTATCGACCCATTAGCCTTATGTCAAACATATACAAAATATTTGCAAAGATCATACTCAAGAGAATAGAAAGGAAACTTGACGAACAACAACCCATAGAACAGGCGGGATTTCGCAAAGATTATTCAGTACTGGACCACATCCACACCGTAAGACAAATATTGGAGAAATACGAAGAGTATCAACTTAAATACTATATGGCTTTTATTGATTACCGCAAGGCCTTTGATTCGCTCATACACACACAAATCTGGAAAGCATTAAAGGAACAGGGAATAGAATATAAATATATATGACTAATCAAAAACATCTACGATCACAGCTCAGCGTGCATTCAACTGGAACGGAAGGGTGGCACGTTCAAAATACAAAAGGGTGTGAGGCAAGGAGACCCACTTTCTCCAAGCCTTTTCTTAGCTGTATTGGAAATGATCTTCAGAAATCTTGAATGGGAAAACCAAGGACTAAGCATTGATGGTCGCAGACTAACACATTTGCGATTTGCCGACGACATCGTACTTTTTGCAAAAAACATCAGATGAACTCAGCGAAATGATAAATGATTTGGCAGAAAAAAGTATTGAGGTTGGACTTAAGTTAAATCCTGATAAAACCAAGATCATGACCAACAGCGACAAACATCCCATATCAGTCGGAGAAACCTCAATTAGCTATGTAGAAGAATACATTTATCTTGGACAGTTAATGGCGACAAAAAATACTATAGACAAAGAAATAGATAGAAGAGTAACAAACGGCTGGAAGAGATACTTGAGTCTCAAAGAAGTGATGAAAGACAAAAACCTTCACGTAGCAATAAAAACGAAGCTATTTAACACCTGCATTTTGCCAGTTCTAGTTTATGGAAGCGAAACATGGAGTCTTACTGCAGAACACACTAACAAAATGGCCATTTGCCAGCGAGCAATGAAAAGAAGCATGACAGGAACAAGGCGTGAGGATAAAACAAGAAATACCACCATAAGAAGGAAGACTAAAGTTCAGGACATAACTCTAAAAATTAAAAGACAAAAATGGAAATGGGCAGGTCACATAATAAGAGGAAAAGATAAGTGGAGCAAAATAGTCAGCCAGTGGTACCCAAGAGAGGGAAGCAGAAAGCAAAGTAGGCCTTTCAAAAGATGGGAAGACGATATCAGAGAGGTAGCAGGTATAACATGGGTCAGAGTAGCAATAGAAAGACCAGAATGGAGAAGACTGGAGGAGGCCTTTGCCACTTGGCAAACGGACGAGCAACTGTGGAGAAAACATGAAATGTATGAATACTAATTACTTTTACTAAACTTAACTAAATAACTGTTTACCTAAATGTGCAAACTGTAACTTGTAAATATTTATGTCCGAATAAAAGGCTTATATTATTATTATATTATTAATAGTTGACTACGGAACCCTAAAAAAGAGCAAGTATAAATATACATTGTTTTAATTTAACATACTTGCCCAAAAAGTGGCTTTTTAGTAGCAATTAAGGTTTTGCGCACTTGTGTATTCTAAGTTTCAAACTGTAATCCATATTAGATATAGTATTATAAATGGGAAAGTGTATGTGTGTGTTTGTTTGTTTGTTTGTCCGTCTTTCACGGCAAAACGGGGCGACGAATTGACGTGATTTTTTAAGTGGAGATAGTTTTGAAGAGATAGAGAGTGACATAGGCTACTTTTTGTCTCTTTCAAACCCCCCCACTTCCCTAAAATGAGGGGTGGAAGTTTATATGGTTTGTTACCCCGAATTTAACGCGAGCGAAGCCGCGGGCAAAAGCTAGTTACATATATGAGTGATAGTTATGAGCTATTGTGATTAAGAGTCCAGTCAAGTTTTTTTTCAATTACGCTCAATTCTTTGATACCAGTTTGCAGTAACTAGCATTATCAATACTTCTATTAGTTTTTATACATATTTTGAAATATCTTTTATTTTTAAACTGCATAAGTGAAACACTTTTTTGATTTGATGTTTCATTTATAAAAAAATAACCTTAATCTAGCAGCTGTTTTGCGATTTTTGCTGAAGAGGTGAAAAAAGTAAGATTTTTTATTGATTAAAATTATGTTAAACTAGTATGTAAAATAAATAAATACGTTGGAAAATGAGTCGTTTGACAAATAAGGAAATAAGTGAAACAATTTTTTAAAGCAAGAGTATGTTTAACTAAAACTTTGAAATGAATTTGGCTTTATAAAACATATTGAAGGGGAAGAAAGTATCTTTTTACAAGACTTCAAACTATCTTATCAAATGCAATTCATGTGCATCATTTCATTATTAGCGATTTTCGTTTTCAAATCGTTACCGGACTCTTTAAGAATAATTCCCAGTATAGAGCAATAATATTTGTTTCATTGTAATTTTACTCAAACCTCTATTGAAATATATCGTTTAACACACAGGCAGAACATCGTTCATCAGTACCTAATAAATAATTATGGGACATTCTTACACAAATCGACTTAGTCCCACAGTAAGCTCAATAAGGCTTGTGTTATGGATACTAGACGACGATACTATATATAATAGAGATATGAATATATACTTATATACATAGAAAACGTCCGTAACTCCGGACAAATATCTGTGATAAATACACAAATAAATGCCCTGACCAGGATTCGAACCCGGGACCTCCTGCTTCGTAGGCAGGGTCACTACCAAGACCGACTGGGCTAGGAGGCCGTTTAAAGTTTAAAGTAATGAATGTGAATATTATCATGTAGGTAAGTACAAGTACAGTCGAGTTCATAAATACGTGTACATTTTTTCACCTTATTGCATTGGATTAAGGTGAAGAAATTTACACATTTTTATGAACTCGACTGTACATTATCATTCACACAATAAGATAAAAATAATAATCACAGACAGGTAACCTAAATATGTTTTGGATCGAACGAACTGGCGGATATTATCAAGACAATAAGAGCGTGTGAACATTATTTTGAACACAACATCTGCTAATACAGTACTAACTGTACAATTTAAGCGACTGAATCATTACATAAACATATTAAGAGGTACCTAACCTAACTAACTATCATAGTGTTATAGTACAGACTGTATGTTACAACACTACGAGTACCTACTATGTAGATACTAGATACACAATCATATTTTTTTATTTTTTATTATGGCTATGGTTTTGTTCTAATAAGCAACGTAAGTAGTTACCTTAAGTGCCATCTATTTTTCTTCTTAAACACTGTTAAAGTGAAGTGCTTCTAAGTGAAAGGTAGACACTTAGGATCTTTCCCAGCCTGCAAGAGATGGCGCTGTAAGCAAAAACGTGCCTTGAAGCCTTGAAACCACGACAACTTTTTGGAATTAGGACAAGTTTATAAAAACTTAATTTGATGTTTGTAATAATAAATCAAAATTGCCCCTTCTTAATACCTTAGACTTGAAATTAAGAAAATAAATTGTGCAAATGTTGTGAAGCTTTAATTTTATTTAACCAATAAGTTGATAAAACGTTATTTTTAAGATTTAACGTGTCCAACGCGTGGAGCCTTTAAGCTTCTTTTCAATGTTTAAAGGTCCAATAGTAATTTTAAGCTAGACCTCATTGAGATTAATACCTATAACCTCATAACAAAAATCTCCACATTTTAAATTATTAAATAAATATGATGGAACTATCTTAAACTAGAATCTACATAATTTAAAAAACACAGATTAAAATGTACCTTCTTAAGAAAAAGGCATATACAACCTATAACTGATTATACTGTAATTTGTTATTAAGTTATATTAAGCAATCACGTCTTGTCTAATTGAATTTGGTGCGGATTGCGGTTTTGGTCGTAACCCGAGTTGGAATACAAGATCACACACATATTGATACAACGAGAAGATATTAAACATATTAACCAGTTATAATAATAATACATTACTACCCTCTCCAATTGTGAAGCAATTTTCTAATATGATTGTATTCAATACTTTTTCTACAAGTGCTTAAAATAGGACATCCGACTACATTTTGGCTCTACAATTTCGATTCTACCTCTACATATATCTCTATTGTATATGTTTTTTTATTATTATCGGCTCGGCGGGAACGGCACTGGCGGGGCTCCGGCCGCGAGCTGGCACGTGATGGGGCTTTTTATATTTTTCGAATACAACAACCGGAGACATTGCAATTTCTCGGGCCCAATCATCAATATCAGATTGAGAGGTATAATTAAAGTTAGGGCAGCTAGGGAGCTGAAGGAGGGTAGAGAGAGGCAGGGAACACGGCAGATTGGGCCCGAGAAATTGCAATGTCTAATGCCAGTTAAAGCACGACGTAAGCGCCTTCTGCCATATGGTATCTTTTGATGTAGACTGCCACAATCATTTAAACTGTTTTATAGTAGTAGTGAGTTGCCTTTTTCGCTTAGTAATCCAATACATTGCACTCTCCTTCCATCTACTTATAGAAAAAAATCTGGAATAATAGATAGCCTTGTACGGTCAGCTGCAGATAAATAGACCCCCCCGTGCATACAAAGTTTGTATGCAGTTTGTATGCCTTTGTAATAAGGTGCAAAAGTGTATACATATATTTGACGTCGACTGTAGCTAAGTAGTCATAGGGTCGGTTGCACCAAGCCGCTGGAAATTTTCATAGTTCCCTTCTGTTCCCCGCTGATGAGTCCATCAAAAATAGTTCGTGCAACTTGCCCATAGTCTATTAACGTTAGAATCGTATAATATTCAAAAAACTGGTTTTATTTTACTATATGTAATTTTAAATACTTTTACCACTTTAATTTAACATTTTTATTATTTCAGGTAATTACTTTTTATAACTATACTATCGATAGTTTCTGAACCCAGTATTACGCGTATAACTTAGAAGGGGCGGGAACTGGGCCATCCAGGTCTGGTACAGTCGCCATCAAATATATCGGAGCGGCCAAGGTACTCTAAAATATCTGAACATGCACTTTTTCGTCTTGACAATAAAGGCGTTGTTCAGATATTTATGTTTACCTTGGCCGCTCCGATATATCTGATGGCGACTGTACATTTACGCGTTCCAGCGCTGGTAGGGCTACCTCGCTAGTGCAGTGCCTCAAGGATGATCAAATGATCATAGAAGCGCGTGTAGACTCATGCTGCGAATTATGCGACACTGTACGAGTGTAACACAATTTGCTCATCCTTAGCGCGCCGGGTGCCTGGCCAGACCTAGTTTGAAATTATTTGTAAACCTTCAACAAATTAAATTTTAAATAAAAACTGACATAAAACTAAAAGTAAGGTCAAATTACAATCACTTTGATATTTTGTTTTAAGGGTCACATCAGTACAAAAATCCGGCCATTAATGCAATCTTCTCCGAGTATATTAGCAAAGGAATGCATGACCTCTGGCGGAGGCGTGGCGGATGACAGACAACTTGTTAGACTCTTGACTCTCTAGCAGGTTTACTACAGTTCGCGCTAGATTGCTACACTGAGAAAAATAATGGCTAACAAAGTCACAAAATACGCTTTGTCAGGTATTTTTGTTGTAGGCACAATAAGTATTGCATTTGTAACAAAGCGGGTCTATTTACTATCACAACGTTTTTGTTGTTAAATATACATTGCAGTATTAACAAGTCGTATTTTGTCACCGAGACAATATTTTTGGGTTTGTTGACTTGACAATTGAATTTTGTGAATTTAACAAGTTTAACATTAGTACGGCAACAAAGTCAACTACTTAACAAAGCACATTTGTATCTGCATTAAATGGTTTTATTGTTAGATTGACAATGTAAATAATTGACCAAATTACATTAACGCATTAACAAAATGCGCGGAATGGACGGGAGGCGGGGAACGGAACGACGTTGTACAGGTCAGTTGCTAATGGATGCCGGAAGTGGAGGACGTGACGGAGCGCAGGCGGTGTAATAAGCGCTTAGTGTTGTGGTTTTTCAATAGGAATGTGTGTCGAGGTGGGCGTGTTTCTGCAAGATTGGTTTCTGCAAGGCTTGTACACCTAATCCCTAGCATGCTTGGTAAGTAACTACTCATTATTTTTTATTACTTAGGTAATGTTGTACTTCAATTCCATTTTACACGCATGCGCAGGACTGTCGAATGCAAAATTGTATGCATTCCAGATTGAACTCTTCATTAGGTTGCACAATTTTTCTTTAGCTCATTACATACAACACTATTTATATTAAACATTCGGTCTAACTGGGCAACCACGCGGCCGCGCGCCATCTTGCACACAAGTAATAGCACAAGTAGCTGATAATTTAACTTAATCTCTTAAATAGGTATTTACGTTTTTATTTATGATTTGTAAGTACGTGGGTATCTGCCATCAACGAAATACTTTACTGACCATCGGCAGACTTTATTGGTATGAGTATGACAATAGTAACGTCCCGTATAAGTAATCTAATGTATCTAAATTACATACGGTGTAACCGTACCTACTGTATGTCAATAATCTTAGTAAAAAAATGCATGATAGTTGTAAGATGTATGTATTGAAAAAATATCTATGTAGGAGCTGTAGGGTTAGAATCGGAAGTAGTTTTATAGCGCGTGACCTTGACGACACGCCTGTTCGGCGTGTTTCCGTAAGAACCACTAGAGGTAGACCCCGGCTCGCTTCTTAATAAGCTAAACCGTGGGTCAACTAGACCTTGGCGTGTGCCGCCATCTTGTATCACCGCGGAGCGTTTCAAGTGCTCTCGCCAGTGGGCAGCGCACCGCCGCATGGTAAGCACGCTGTACTCGCGTGCCACCGACCTACGATACCCATTCGTTACTTTGTTAACCTAGACTTTAAAATATTAGCTAGACTTGTGTCTGTATAACCCATTTGTGTTCAATTTGTTTAAATAAACATTTTTAATATCAGTGCCGCTGTTTATATACAGCCAGACCCGCTATAGTTTCTTTTTGATTTTCATAAGTGCATTGTAAAGTACCTAAATTGAAGAATAATTAATAATTATTTTCATTTTCACTTTAACATTGCCATAAGGTCTACCGTGGTAATTAATATTTAAGTGTGTTGTTGTTTGTAGCATTATGATATATGTTTGTTTCAGGTGTCGCCTGACTTTCAATGTGTGTACCCAGCAGCAAATAAAACATATAAAGAAAGATTTCCTCTTATAAAGTTGAAGATTCTGAAACTACGAGTACTCGTTGAAAGAGGAGAATGTAACAAGGCTGACTTATCAACCATCGACCTTCTCGATTTGGCCTCTGGTAAGATCCTAAATATGTATTTTATGTTTTGTATTTCTTCAAATAATTTCTGCATTTTTAAAAGGTTGCTCATGACGACTTTATACAGTAGCACGTTTCGTAAAACAGTCAGGACAGTAGTATATTTAAGGTTTATGTATTAGTACACGGTTCAAAACTTGCATCTGAATTTTAAACCAGCTCCCGATTTCTGACCGATCTGAAAATTTTCATTCCTTCGTAACTCAGATAAAAATGCAATGTTTTGGTACCATCGAGCTGATCTGATTGTTGGACACTGGAGGTGACTATAAGTACTCTGCAATAAAACAACAAAACCTAATTGTGTTTGAGTCTGTTATAATTGTTTGGATGAGTAATATGACCCTAAAAGCTTATGTCAAAAATGAAACGTTTGACAAAAAACTTATATTAATTTATTTTTCAGTAGGCGAAGAGAAATGTGTGGAAATTATCCAAAGAAGAGCAAGACATGATTACCTGGCTCGTGTTGCGACAGTTTCAGACATAGGAACATACTGTTATCAAAGGGAAATGCTTTTCGGCACCAAAGAAGTCACCATCATGGATGTTGCTGATATTATATTGAGGGCTCTGCAATATACTTTGAAACGTCCATTTTAAAATAAACGAAAATATATTACTTTTTGGTTTGATCTTACGTTTTATACTCCCTAAATATTTTTAGGTCACTGTTTTGCTAACGTGAAACGCTGTTTCTTGATGTAATAATCGCGCAACAGGAATATGCTTTGTTTCAGCATCATTTTTTTGGGTCGTAATGGTTTGCACTTGCTCGCAGTTTTGGTCATGATTGGCACTGCTTTTTGTTTTTTCTGTTTCAACATAACATTTAGGTACATAATGTTATTCATACAACATTGGTTCCACCTTTAATAATGTCAACGGCCTTGAACCACCATTGATCGACATTTTAACTATTTGGTCTCTCGCAATTGAAAAATATGCAATTTATAGAAATTGGTCTTTTGCATAGTTATCCAATTGCGAGATATAAATTAAAATGTCGAAAATTAAAGTTGAAGGTCGTTGTTATTAAAATATTGAACTAATGTTGTATGAATAACAATTAATTGTATCTTGAAACAGAAATACCAAATGGTTAGCACAACAAAGTGCCTTTGTCATTATGACTATAAAAAATGATGCCGAAACAAAGCATGTTGCTATTGCGACCACGTAAGATTTGGTTAATTTAACAACGTTAGCAGAATAGTGACCTAAAGATTTGATGCCAAAACAAAGCATTTTGCTGCTATGACAACGTTTAATTTGGTTAGATTAACTACGTTAGCAGAATAGTCACCTCAAAGATGTGATGCCAAAACAAAGCACATTGCTATTATAACAACGTTTATTTGGTTAGGTTAACAAAAACTATTTTGTGGTATTGCCACAATACAATACAAATTTGTTGCAAGAACATAATTTAAACAATACAATAACAAAGTTACTTTGTCATTTGCACAAAGCAATTTTGTCTAGGTAGCAACTTAAACCAGAACGTACTAGGTTAAAAGTTGCCAATATCACAAAGTTTATATTGTTGTAACGACAACATATAAAGCATTGTAATAATAACAAAGTGAAAATGTTATTTATATAATATTGTCAGATTAACAATAAGAGTTTGACAACATAAAAGTTGTACTATAGACCAAGCTCCATAGACGGTTGTATAGCGTTTAAGTTTTATTGTTACGCCCAACAACATTTTTTTCTCAGTGTAGAATTGCATTGAAGAAAAAAAATTAACGGGGCTCCCAGATAACAGACATGATTTTTTGCTGTTTTTATTATAGATAATGAATGGTACGGAACCCTTTGTGCGCGAGTCCGACTCGCACTTGGCCGGTTTTAAAACATACTTGCCCAAAAAGTGGCTTTTGAAGAAATAAATGTACCTATTGATTGTTAGAAATGGATTATATTATATCGTTTGTTATGAGTTTACAAACAAGAACTACTGAGGTCCAATTTATTTCCGGTACCTACTTTTTTCACACTACAATTAAAGATTATCTTCGTTTTTTTGCACCTAAACTAATGTACGTAAGAGAATATGATGTACCATCAGGTTCAAAATTGCATGGTCAATTTATTAATGAATTCATTCATAAATTGGCCATGCAACTCCGAACCCGATAGTACATATGTCCAAATTGTACATACATATATATACACATATATATATGTACCTAATTGTTTTCAGAATTTTCTATTCTTTTCAAAAAAAAAATTAAATTCTTTTACTTCAATTTCGTGACATTTTGAAACGGTTGTCAAGAAGTGAAACGGTTGTCATTAGAAAAAAACCTTTAACTAATATAGGCATTCCGTTCAACACAAATCCATTTATTTCAAAGGACATTAAGTAGCTTAACTCATAATATTCAATAACATAAGATCGCTAAACGAATATGTATAATATATTACTTTCAACGACTAATGCGTTAGCAAACACAGATTAATGATTTGACTTTCTTAAAGCCCCAAGCGTGATATGGCACTGAACACTCGTGGAATAAGTGATTGGATCTCTTATATTGTTGTCAGTGACAATTGAACCGAAGCTAATTACATTACAAAGCCTGCGCAAGGTTTCGGCAGATGCCGCTTACAATCGGCTAATTAGCATTCTGTAATGAAAATCACGACTTTTTCTTACATTAGATTAAATTAAGAGCAACTGATAAGTTTTCTATTCTAGACTACCCAATTTTATAAGTACGACGTTTTTGATGATGCAGTCTCAAGAATAGTGAATTCCATATGCATCTATGTATTAATGATATAAACAAAAATCACGTGTCTCTTGTCATTCCGCCTATACCTAAAGTGTAACAAAATTTTGCATCAATTCACGTCATTGCCTCATTCGCCAAACGACGTGAGCCAGTCGCCAACCAATGCAAATGCATTGATAATAAATATGCAGCGACAACTAGATTTAAGTTCATTTTTCAATAAAATGTTGTTTGAATAAATAAAGTTTACTATAAAAAATATAGAAAAAGTTTTTATTCAATACTAAGACCAACTACTACCGCTACTAACCGCTTCAGGTAACCTACTCGGAGAGATTATAAGTGTAAATTATATTAATCCAGGTCAATTGCGCACCAACTGTTAAGTCATAGTCGCGTTTTTCACATGTATTTCTCTTAGCAAGTACGAATAAATAATGTAATTCTTATCCAAAGCGACATGCAAAAAATAACCTAGCTACGGAGAATATTTTTATGTTGTGGGTTCAGCCAGTTATTAAACTTGATTATCTACGTATAACAAGGAAAAAAGCGCCGGTCGCCTGGCGGTAAGACGTCAGACTTTCAATCCGAAGGTCGCGGGTTTAAACCCCAGCTCGTACCACTGAGTTTTACGGAACTGCACGCCTAGCATAACTTGACGTTTGACGCGACAGTTCATACTTCAAGCGCGACTCGAAGTATGGAGTGACAGGCGACAACGTAACATATGCTAGCCGGCCTGACGTACGAAATATACATTTTGACATATACCAGTCGCTTTTCAGTGAAGGAACAAATCTTGAGGAAACCGGATCTAATCCCAACAAGGCCTAGTTTCCCCTCTGGGTTGAAAGGTCAGATGGCAGTCGCTTTCGTAAAAACTAGTGGCTATGCCAATTTCTGGGATTAGGTTGCCGAGCGGACTCCAGGCTCGATAGAGCAAAAAAAGCTGGGACAAACGCTAGTTCCTCCTAGCGTTTGAAGAAGAAGTCATGTTGCCTAGAATCTGACAGACCATCGCAACTACAACTAAGAAAGGATTTCTAAAAATTCAGCCCCTGAGGTGAAAATAGGGTTCAAAGTTTTTAAACGTCCATCTACGCGGACGAAATCACACGAGGAGGCTTGTGTTATTATAAACTAGTTTTCCAATTACTGACATAGTTAAGTACACTTAAATTATGTGTTAGCATTCTACAGCCCATGGGCTCTTAGTTGTTAATTAACTTAATGTAGCACGTTGACATTCAACCTGCAACCTACACCGTTGCCACGATCTGATCTCTGAACTGTGATAAGTGATAGGTGAAATAAATCGATCTATATAACCTAATCGATTCATATTGACTGATTCGAATAGGTATACGTGCGAGGCCGCAAGACACACGATTGTGGACTCACTCTATCACTTGATATTTGATAGACAATCACACTGATGCAAACCCTTGAGTTGAGGTTGCGACATGCATTCCAACCTTAAGTCAAATTAGCCTTTAGGCATGCCGACACTAATGTACAGGTACATAATTAAAGTTATTAGTATAAAACCGGTGCAAGTGACGCATGCTTTAAATTATTATTTAAAGCATACGTCATTTTAGCTTCTAGCAACATACGCTGTTGATGAGAATTCGCATTAGGCTTTAAAATACTAACTACTTACGTGCATATTACTATCAAATTAATTTATTGTCACATTCTTGGTACAAATTACAACTACACTAGCTTTTTTCGTAATTCTAAAGTTATTTTTGTCAAAGAAAAATATTGGTTACTGTTATCATACAAGATTTGACTAATTGTGGCGTTTTCAAGTCGAAGGTACATATCATTGTCGGTTGTTTATAAAGTTTATTTCTAAAACAGCTATTAGACATGGCAATTCGTAGGGCCCAACTTGTCGGGTTGGTAGGTGTAATGGCACCTAGGGAGTAGGAGTACCGATCTAGGGCGATCGGGGCGATCGGCAGTGCCCCGACACCCGGAGCTGTTTATGGAGGTCGGTAGAGTTATTTTACCTTTTTTATTTATAATGTTAGCCATTTGCTACATATTCCGTCTGGTTTTTTATTTAAAATAAAAGTTAAAATTTGTAGATTCGCTGGTAATTAATATATTTATCTAGTTTTGTATTTAAATAATAGAAGGGTTGGGCAGATGAAGTTAGATTCAGGCAGCTCGAGCGGTCATTTAAATATCTATAATAAAAAAAACAGTTTCTTTTTTTATTTAATGTATACTGTTATGAGAACTATCACCGTGCTTCACCAATACATTTTTTAGATGTTTTGAAGGCATCTCTGTAAAGGTTGGTGAGGTAGGGTTTGTAGGGACGATTTGTAGAGAAAGTGTAATAACGGGCCCAACGCCGACAGGCGTTGGACACAACAGGTTGGGCCCTACAAATTGCCATGTGTAATAGCCGTTTAAATGTTTTTATGACAGCAACGCCTTATTGACAACCGACAATGATGTAAGTACTTTGACTTATCACAATTTGCTTTAAGATAAGACAAATGTGTGCGAGCAATAAAAGCGTAAACGCCGACCGCCAAATGGTACCTTTTCTGAAAAAGTGTCAAATATAGTTCATTTGCATTTTCATCGTATAAGTACTTACCAACATCGCTTAAGTGTAAATTCTTGTCTAATAGTTCGGTGTCGATGTTTTGCGTGCCCTGCATCCGCGCAGCTATTAAAATAAGGCAATACCTACTCACCTAAAATATCAATCAACCATGACCAATAATTTTGCATAGCAATAATTTTCTTTAATCTTGCACAAATAGGTATTCCAGGGTATACTGTGGAAGCACAAGCAGAACTGAGTAATGTATGTTCTTCTCTTTCGCGTGTACGCGAATCGGTAGAGTCGGCATTACGGCGGGAGGTCTCATAACCTGCCTAGCGCCAGAAGTCTCGCAAGTAAAAGTAACTTTTAACAATACCTTGGCGGTGCCAGCTGGTTGCGTGCGTCAGTTTTGCTATTCGCCGCTGCGCGGAGCTACGTATCGCTCTTTACATTATTTAAGTATTGTCGTGTTTAAAACTTTTTGTTCGTTGGGAATTCAACGCGTATTGTGATTTTTTTATTTTCGTGTTTCTTCCGACGGTTGTTGATTGAATTTTACCGATCGATTTAAGTTGTGTTGTACGGCAATATTGGATGTTATTTGGACTTAAATGTAAGTATTAGCATAATAATTAGTAGGATGTTTTGAACGTTGGGTACAACGTTCTATAATTCCAATATATTTTTAAATGATTAAACTAACTTTTATATGGTTATTATTAAGATGTGTATTTCACTGTATAGTTGTAAACAGAACTACGAAAATTAAATTGACCTACGTCAAAATTCAAATAAGGATACAACATTGACAGTTACGCGATACATGTTACTTTTTGGAACTTAATAAGCAAGCTATTTTTTTTTGGCATTATGGAGAATCAAGTTCCTGCATTAGTACATTAAACCTTAATAATCATTTAGCGCAGTTAATCGTTTTATTACATTCTACTATAGAAATAAAAAGTGCACAATATCAAGAAGTGGGATACGTTTTCGTGCACGAACCGTGATGATCTCCTTTACCTCCTCCTTACGCTACCAAATATTTGGCCATAATGCCATAATATACGACTGAATTACCCCATAGGATTGTGTCTCAGGCTTTCGACGTAAGTACCCCTGTTACCACTGTTACCCCATGTATATTTATAGGCTGTGATGAAAGTCACCGGCGGCTGATTATATTCGCAAAACATCGCCTCGGGACTCGCCCCTACTATTACTTCGCACCATAATTCGTAACAGTTATTAATAATCAGGGGTCAGACTTAGGCTGGTTGTTAAAGAATTATCAATAACAACTCTGGTCGGTCACCCGGCTACTCGGTGAACGAGTGATTAAGACTCGCAATCGGATACTGAACTGGTTTGTGCTTTGTGGACACGTGTTGTCTTGCGGACTTAATGTAGGCTGTTCTAGTTGGCAGAATTTAAAGCAAATAATGTCATGCTTGGATTTATTACTCGAGGGCGAATGCATTTACTTCTTTAGCTGAAACTGAACCATGAATGCAAATTAGAATGAATATTGATACAATGCAATCTCCTGTTAGAGCTTCTGTCAAGGAATGGGCAGATTGCACTGATCGTATCAGCTGCCATTCTGAGGATAAAACTCATACTTCAAAAGCTGTAAAATAATGCCATTATTACTGACAGTGTCTGGACTGCTAAAGAACCAATAACAGCCAACCACAAGAAGTCTTTAATAAAGGCACTAATTAGTTAATTTGTTGTTGTTGGAGCCATGTTCGGAAAATTTATTTATTTAAGTACCTATAATATCATCTCATACGTTCCACACACAGCACTCCTCACATTGAATACAGGCTGGAAAAAAAGAGCCCCCAAATTTTTACAAAGAGAAGTGTAGACTTGAGCGGGAATATCGTTTCTAACATAGATATTTATGATAGTACCTATGGAGTATATTATGTTACAAGTATTTATCAGCATTTGCATATTTGCATTGCCCAAATCATGTGATAACATAATTTTAAACAAAATGAACCGACTTCTACCTTTCCAAAAGGAAATGCCCGAGCTACTGTAAAAAATATTGAAGTCACTCTAGGTATGCCTATAATATTGGAAGAGTTCCCTCGATTTCTCCAGGATCCCATTATCAGATCCTGACCTGGTTACAATGGGACTACTTGTCAAGTATACTCTTTCAAACAAAAAAATAATTTTCCAAATCAGTCCAGCTGTCTTCGAATAATCGGTAAACATACATAAAAAGGACCTCCTCCTTCGAAATCTTGAAGTCGGTTGATACATTTAAACATCATCAGCATACCTCATACCTTGGAACTCTTTTCTACGCCGGTGTGTCTATCCAGGTGATCTTCTTCAAAATCACTTTGAATATCTTAATCATGAACCTTGAAGCAAATCAAATTATTTTGTTCAATATTTTTTGATTTGCAATTTTTTAAGTAGGTAACTACTTAACTACTATATATAAACTGAAAATAGATGTCATATACTTCAGAAAAAGTGACCAAACCCTCCGGTGTCCGAGGTCAGCCGCGAAAGCTGAAGACGCCAGTTCATATCTGGCCTCGGACACCGGAGGGTTTGGTCACTTTTTCTGAAGTATATGACATCTATTTTCACTATCTTAATCATGTATACATAATTAACACAGTCTTTGTGGCGACTGAGGTTTGACAGCGAACATAATGTTAAGCAATAAAATTAACGAAACAGTCTTTATTCTGTGCATATATTAATATTTTAACATCTTAGTTGAAGAAAATGTCACCAATTTGTGGTGTCTGTGTTAGTTTTACGGAGTTACAAATTATTCGGGTTCACGTGTATTTTTAACTACTTGCCACAAATTTATTATGACTTCAAGTTACAGTCTAAACTATGCAATTCGATCAACATGCCTAGCATAACTCCTACTAGTCCAGCTTCATCGTATATTTTGCTCACGAATTACGAATAAGTATTTTATTCGACATTCGGCTTTCCCTATCTGATTTCCAATGCATTTGACACATCATTTTGCGTGGTTTGTTGACGAAACCCACTTGTTAAGATACGGAATTTAGTTTATTTGATGACTAGTTTTCACTTATGCTTATATAAGAACAAATAGTCGTTTCTAAGGAAAACGAAACACGTCCTTTAATATTTTATGTACAGCCTTGGCCAGAAGTGTTGAGCATAGCTCTTTTTTGTTTACAATTTTTAACCGACTTCAAGATTTGAAAAGAGGAGGTTCTCAATTCGGCGTGTATGTTTTTTTTTTTTTTTTTTTTTTTTTTTTTATGTTTGTTACTCCATAACTCCGTCATGTCTGAACCGATTTTGAAAATTCTTTTTTTGATTGTAAGTATATATATACAGATTGGTCCCGTTTTTGTCAAAACGCAGTTCTGATGATGGGATCCATGAGGAATCGAGGGAACTCCTCAAATCTTAAAGGCATACATATAGTGATTTTTATATTTTTATCAACAAAACCATCATTTTCATTCAAAACAGTGACATTGGATGAAGTAGAACTGCTGATGATGATCAGAACGGAACTCTTCAACGACGCATAGTTCACGTTTGGCGATTCGTCCTCTTCGCTGTGTTTGTTTAGCAAGTTTAATTGTCAGAACAAATGTTCGTCCAGCTCAAGTTCTGATGATGGGATCCATGAAGAATCGAGGGAACTCCTCAAATCTTAAGGGCTTACACATAGTGACTTTTGTATTTTTATCAACAAATCAAGCATTTTCATTCAAAAGAGTGACATTTGATGAAGTGGAACTGCTGATGATGAACAGAACGGAACTCTTCAACGACGCATAGTTCATGTTTGGCGATTCTTCCTCTTCGCTATGTTTGTTAAGCAAGTTAGATTGTCAGGACCAATTTTCGTCAAGCTCAAGTTCTGATGATGAGTTCCACGAGGAATCGAGGGAATTCCTCAAATCTTAAAGGCATACATAAAGTGACTTTTGTATTTTTATCAACAAATCAAGCATTTTCATTCAAAAGAGTGACATTTGATGAAGTGGAACTGTTGATGATAATCAGAACGGAACTCTTCAACGACGAATAGTTCACGTTTGGCGATTGGTCCTCTCCGCTGCGTTTTTTAAGCAAGTTATTTCATTGTATGGAATCTAAGTGCACCATCTATCTACAATAATCCTTCACCGGCTACCCCCATTGAAGTCGGTTTTTTTTTCTTAAAAATTATGATGTTAAGTATTTATTCCCTATCATAACACTGTACGATGACGTAAAATGTTATATTTTATTGATATATCTAGAAAACTTCACTTAATAACACTTTCAAGGTACCTATAAAATATGAAAAGTGGAGGTCCCAAAAATGTGAATTTAGGTCGGTGCGAAAAGTTGCAAATATTCTATGCAGTTACTACTCACTTCAACAAAACATGCCTGTTCAGTTTGAATTAATTGATAAAATAACTTCAAAAAAGATAGAAACGCCAGTCTACACTTTCAAGTTTTGTATGAAAATCGCAAGGGTGCTCAACACTTCTGGCCAAGGCTGTATTTTGGAAAAGCGCTTGGCCTCTGTTATCAACCGACTTCAAGATTTCGGAGGATGAGGTTCTGAATTCGTCGGGATCTTTGTTGCTATTTATTTTTTATGTATGTTCATCGATTATTCGAAGACGGCTGGACCAATTTGGAAAATTCTTCTTTTGTTTGAAAGAGTATACTTTACAATTGGTCCCAATAACCAGGTCAGGATATGATGATGGGATCCTGGAGTAATCGAGGGAACTCTTCAAATATTATAGGCACACCTGTAGTGATTTAAATATTTTTTACAGTATAGCTCGGGCATTTCCTTTTGAAAAGCTGGAGTCTATAGAAGTCGGTTTTTTTTGTTTAAAATTATATCGATAAGTAAAGACATTTGGATGGTTGAGGCTGTGCTCAGTAGGAGATGAATTTCATCGTCTTAATAGCGGTTTAATAACATTACATATCCATGTACTTACATAGTACATGAGTGATCACAATCAAATGCCTATTAAATAAATACACGAAACCTGTTCAGTGCTTTAGAGCTCTGCGCCTCTGAGGCAAAGTTATGCGAACTCATAAATGATGATAAGTTTATCGTAAGTGTGCTTATTTATTTATAATAACCTTTATTGTACATAACATACAAAAGGCGGATATAATGCCTACATGTATCCAATCGGTTCCTGATAAACTAATGAATAAAAAAAGGTCAAAGCATTGTCTAAGATCGAATCGTATTGTATATTAACGACCATTCATCAATGTTCAAAACCGTAAACAATACACTACTAGGTGTCCACTTCTATCATTTTCCACAGTTTTATAAAACATAATAAAATCCATTAGTTGTAACGAATCGATCGATTCGCATTTTCGACTTCCCGGAATTATTTCAGCGAGGGCTTCCAACTAAGTAGCAATGCCACGCAAAACCAAATCTCTGATGTCGGTAACATTATAAAATTTAATAATAATTTCTAATCGTGCTTGTAACTCTTAACTTAATAACTTAATTGTGCAAAAGCTCTATTTGGTTATCGAAAAACAATTACTATTTGTGTTTTTTTGTCTTCGTTTATCTTTTGTACTTTTAACACTAAATATAATTATAATTGCATCGATTAGTACTGGTTCGTGCGTCCAGTTAAACGTAACTAATTACATGAACTACAAGTGTTACTTAGCTGTTGCTCACGATTCGCTTTTTGTGATAATGTATGATAATGGAATCATACATAATATACGAGTTCATATTCACTAGGTCCTACAAGTTCTAAAAATTATTATTTCGGGAAACTTTTAAAAAGCCTTTGCGTCGGAACGTTTATCATAAATGTATGCAGGCTTACTGGGGCCGTATTCCAACTTTAAAACACGTATAGACACGATCCAACTTCAATACAACTCCAATGCATTAACAACGTAATACAGCAACGGCATAAACATCTGAATCAGAAATATCAGAATTTGCTTGAGAAATATTACAACGCACCTCCAATACAACTTCAATATTGGTTGATTGTTTGTTATGTGTTGGAGTTATATTTGAGATAGGTTGTGTTCTTATTGTATTGCTAATGTATTTTAAAATTAGAATCCGGCACCAGGTAACCTTTTTTTTGAGAATTGCCACAAAAAGTGACTGATCTTCAAAAGCGGCTAAGCGGGTGAGGTGTTCAAATGATGTCCACGAGCTGATTTTTTTGAACATTTGACACAATTAGAGAGAAGAAACCTATCTCAAACATAACTCCAACACACAACAAACAATCAACCAATATTGAAGTTGTATTGGAGTTGCGTTGGAATATTTCTCAAGCAAATTCTGATATTTCTGATTCAGATGTTTATGCCGTAACTGTATTGCGTTGTTAATGCATTGGAGTTGTATTGAAGTTGGATCGTGTTTATACGTGTTTTAAAGTTAGAATACGGCCCCAGCAAACAACCAGCGCGTGAAAGTCATTTTGAACCCCTCACCCGCTTAGCCACTTTTGCCGCAGACTATTAAAAAAATCTTGTTTACCACTCTAATACAGTTTTGCGAACTTTGGAATTACTAATAAAAGCAGCCATTATTACAAACGACCCTTTTCCATTCATGTTAAGATTGAAAATATCTTACTTATGCATCAATTGCATGATGATTTGCATGCGAGGCACAAGCCACAACATTTCAATTTTAAATGAATGCAACATTCTTTGTTGTTTGTAGGTATAATGTATTATAAAAAGTATAATTTATTGGTGGATCAACCGATTCAACCGCATCGTTGTAACTTATAGTTATGAATTACCGGTAAAGTCACGGTACACTAGAATTCAATGATATGACAAATATATCTATTTATAATAAACTTTTATCCTCCAAGCTATGGATTCTAATAATTCAATCACTCACAATAATTTTCATAAAACTAAACAGTGTGTATCATGGACCGTTATTATTGTTGTTACAAAAAATCTAAATAGCACCTTGCAGTCGCAATATTTGTCCCATATTCTCAAATGTAATTTAGGTAAGGACAATAAATTATCAGAAACTTTTCAAATAATACCGGTATACGATTTCTACCTACCTATCATAAATATCTTAATATCTGCCACATCGATTCAGTATCCTAAGTAAATCCGTGAGTATTCTTCGAATTCCATATTTCATTTTGCAATGAGAACATTTAAAAAAAAAAAACAGTTTTTATTTTAAGAACAAGTTCTATTTCCAGTTTTGTCTAACCGAAAAATGAAGACGATTGCAAAAAAATAAGCGCTATAAAATCGTTGCACCTCGTTAAACCACTGTATCTTTTTACAAAAATGCACTTAAGCATCCAGTTCGTAATTGCGGACGATAAAAACTTAATCGGCTACTAAAATATTGATTTATAAAGTTAAAAACGCGAGCGCGACCTTCAACAGGTGGCGCAACTAACGTGCGCACGCGCACCGGCACTTTCCAACGACCCCAGACGAGAAAGCCTAAAGATACTACACTACTCTTTCAAAACGCCCCAAGTACGTCCAGCAACCTTGATTATTGATTTCAAGAGTGATCAAATCGATAAGCCGAATAAAGGTATTCCTAAGTCATAATCGTGGAAAATATATTTTTTTAGTGGTACGTGCCAGTGAGTTTGCTAACAGTGGAGTAATTCTAGTGAAGCGTAACCGGACTTGAAACGAAAAGGATCTACAGTCAGCAATCAATTTAAATGAACGACTTCCGACCTAATATACTCGTAGCTGTAGTGTCGATATTACCTACACATGATTAATAATATTTAATTAAGTATTTATTAGTTACTTAAAATCGTACATAACAAAAAGTATATAAATAGAGTGGTTAATGCCAGAGAACCATAGGGCTAAGCGGAGACTTATGTAGCTAGTCCATAAAGACATACCTACAGTCATTAATAAAATAATAAACATTTAAATAGTTATTCATTACACAATGGAGCAAAGTAGTTGTTTAACCTCTTTTGTTTATATTGAGACCTGACAAGCGAAAAACTCAAAAATTTAGTTACGAATGTAGCAAGTGGTTCAAAAAGTGGAATCTTGAGCGTGCGAGGGCCCAAATCACGGGAGGTTAAACAGACTTTGCAGCCGAGTGTAATACAACATTTTACTCTACACCAATGCGATGATTTAACACTAGCTGTAAAATATTACAAATGTTATCTTTATTGGTATACAATATTTCTTATTCAAAATAATTGAATAAAAGAATATCCCACCCAACAACAAGGCATGAAAAACAAGTCAAAACTTGTACCAAATTACTTTCCGTTCTAGATGATAAAACGTAGCTTTCCTCACACTTATTAAAGGATAAAGTGAGCCTCGAACTCAAACATTTATTCAGTAAGTAGGCCACAAGGGCACTTTTACACGTCAAAGTAAAAGAGAGAGAAAAAAAATCAAACTACACCGGTTCTAATCCTACACCTCTGACCCGAGAAGAATTATGTCCGGCAAGAAACTCGGCGGGACTTATTTTTTCAAAACAACAGTACATCAAAACTAAACAATACATATAAGTGCGTTGTTCTATAAGAAAACATATCAAACCAAGGTTAGATTAACCAACAATAGGTTATAGTTTAAGAAAAATACCAAAGAAAAAAGATGAGTCCAAATCTGACTATTGAAAATAAATTACATACAAGTTTGATATACTTTCTTACCTGAACTGTGTCTTCTACATAAATTTCCAAATTATAATAATCCATCATCAACAGTTAGAAAAAATAAAAAAAAGTACTTAAGTGATTCTAGTATACAATAAACATACTATTTCTAAATTATACCTTTAAATTATAATTATAGCCTTTCCGAGCGGGTGTGGTGAAAACGATATTTCCATAGTAAATGTAACTTGATTGCATTTTGATAGATTTCTTTATTACGATGCATTTACCGACTACCGATATAAACCAAACATCGTTATATCAGTATTTATTTAAAAATACAGAAAATACATTCATTCTGAATGTCAAAGAACGCTGACTCCTTGCAATCCGTGTAGTTCCAAATCCCCATTGGTTTCACAAGCAAGGGCAAGTTTAATTCCTGCCGGTGTAAAGTGATCCGATAATTTGTGGCAGTAATGCGTTATCAGAGCAATTTTACTGGTTTGGCTAAGCCTCGACTCGTTACTTAATAAGTGATCGGAATGACAACGGTATGCAAAACTGACTTGCACGAATCATCCGACCGCATTCCAAGCGAGTTTTGTATCATATAGGTACATAGTACGAATATTTGGCTGCGGGAATAATTTCGTATTTGTAACTTTGTTAATACACAAGATGCTTTGTAATATATACTTGTTTTTTTTTTATACCACGACGGTGGCAAACAAGCATACGGAACACCTGATGGTAAACAGCTACAGTACCCTATTCACGCTTGCAGAGGTGTCACATGCGCGTTGCCGACCCTTTCGTATGAACGAGGATTAACTATGTTGACGGCTAAAGGGACAAGAGGGTCCCCCGTCGTAAACACCTGCATCCTCTTTGGGCTCTCTGGCAACTTTACTCACCGGCAGGAACACAGCAGTACGAGTAGGGTCTAGTGCTATTTGTCTGTGGTTTTCTGTAAGGTGGAGGTACTTCCCCAGTCGGGCTTTGCTCCAGATTTGAACGAAATAACATTCGCTGAACGTGCCCTACCACACTTAGCGAGATGACATTCGCAGTTCCCATACTTCTCTTTTTGACCGTAGTTTATAAGGACATACCCTGGTCCGAAAAGTAGTTTAAGGACATACCCAGTTCCGGAAGTAGTTTAAGGATCTGGTTACAAATGTTATATTAGACTAGCTTTTGCCCGCGGCTTCGCTCGCGTTAAATTCGAGGTAACAAACCATACAAACTTCCACCCCCCATTTTAGGGAAGCGGGGGGTTAGAAAGAGACAAAAAGTAGCCTATGTCACTCTCCATCCCTTCAACTATCTCCACTTAAAAAATCACGTCATTTCGTCAATTCGTGAAAGACGGACAAACAAACAAACAAACACACACATACACTTTCCCATTTATAATATTAGTATGGATTACTTACTTTCTGTTTTAAGTTTTTACCTATTTTTAGGGTACCGTGAAACATTCGCGCACCTAAATTCTTTTTTCCTTCTCAGTACCATTCGATACAGTTAGAGACCATTTCCACACTATTTTCCTTATGATTATGACTTCGTTAGCCAAGTGTTTCATCAGTCGTTTAGCATGCAGCCGGCATTCGGGTATCATCCGGCAGATGGCATTTGGGTTTATACTATGACTTTGACTCGCGACGGCCTTCGGTTACTTTAATCATACGCTCTCTTGCAGGTTGTAGGTTAGTAAACTTATAGAGGAATGCTTAGAAGCTACGGAAACCGATATGAAAAATGAGCCGGTATCTGAATATTCTTAAGTCATTTTACATGACGTTGGTCTAACGATGAATTCTGGTACCTACAGATTTTAATTCGTTTGAATGAACTGAGAGGAATTGAAATAATAAGGTTCAGTTTTTTCTAATTAATCGTAAAATATGTGGCATTATCCATAAAGAGGGGCATTATTCAAGTATAGCATTTAGCTACGTGCGTTCGTTGTCACTTAGCTAGAGTACCGTTAAAGATGGAGTTAGTGCCATCCACGATATCGTTTCCTTACAGTTTCGCATATAAATTTAAATGTAACCACATGAATATTAAGTAGGTAATTCTGATAAAAAAGAATACCTACCTAGGTATTCATAAGGGAAATTTAGACAATTAAGTACGAAAGGTTTAGTAACATATGTAATTTTATCCCATTACGATTGACATGTTTCGATCCGTAATGAGGATCCTCTACTGGAGCACCAAACGAAGCCACATCACGCAATTATACGGGTAATTTAATTGTAAATTGTAAACTCTTGCAAACTTTAGTTGACTTCAACTAATTAAATAGATTATTGAAGGTGACCATCTCCTTATACATATTATAAAATCTTAGATATGTTAAGGTTAGTACCTAGTAGTAATAGGCTAGATATAGTTTCAATAGTGATAAATAAGATCATGGTTTTTTGCATAAGCAATATTCCCAGACATGTTTACTTATTCTTTCTAAGCGCTCCTTAATATAACAGTTTTCCTTGACTTTGTCAATGATATAAACTGCATTAATTACTATTATCATCATCATCATCATATCAGCCGAAAGACGTCCACTGCTGGACATAGGCCTCCCCCAAAGAGTGCCACAATGACCGGTCCTGCGCCACCCGCATCTAGCGGACTCCCGCGACCTTCACCAGGTCATCAGTCCACCTTGCGGGGGGTCTACCCACGCTGCGCCTTCCGGTTCGTGGTCGCCACTCGAGAACCTTTCCGCCACAACGGCCATCGGTTCTACGAGCAATGTGCCCCGCCCACTGCTACTTTAGTTTAGCGATTCGGAGGGCTATATCGGTTATACTTTGGTTCTGCTGCGGATGGCCTCATTTCTGATACGATCACGCAGAGAGACTCCAATCATAGCCCTCTCCATTGCCCTTTGGGTGATTTTGAGCTTTCTTATGAGGCCCATTGTAAGCGACCACTTTTCAGTACCATATGTCATCACTGGCAACACACACTAGTCAAGACTTTCGTCTTGAGACACTGCGGAATATTGGACAAAAAGATGTGCCGTAGCTTCCCGAACGCTGCCCAACCGAGTCGGATTCGTCGATTGACCTCTTTCTCGAAGTTGGATCTACCTAACTGGACAGTATGTCCTAAGTATATATAATCGTCCACAACTTCGAGTGTAAAGTCTCCGATTGTAACGGGAGTTGGTGCTACATGGGTATTTGACATGATCTTCGTCTTATCCATGTTCATCTTTAGACCAACTCGCTCGGAGGCTTTACTGAGGTCATCAAGCATCGTACTCAAATCCTCCATGGTCTCAGCCAAGACTACTATATCGTCAGCAAACCGAAGGTGAGTGCTGTACTCGCCGTTTATGTTGATGCCTAGCCTTCTCCAGTCCAGAGTCTCGAAAACATCCTCCAGTGCAGCGGTAAACAGTTTAGGATAAATAACATCTCCTTGCCTGACTCCCCGCTTCAACGGAATAGGCTTCGAGTTCTGGTCCTGGAGTCGGACTGACATAGTGGCGTTCTCGTACAAACACTTCAGCACTTCGATATAGCGATAGTCCACTTGGCACCTCTGGAGAGATTGTAGTACAGCCCAGGTTTCGATCGAGTCGAAGGCTTTCTCGTAGTCCACGAACGCTAAGCAGAGGGGCAGGTTATACTCCTTAGTCTTCTGTATAACCTGACGGAGCGTATGGATGTGGTCTACGGTACTAAAGCCTCTTCGGAAACCGGCTTGTTCGGGAGGCTGGAAGATCTAGCCTGCGTGCGAGACGGTTCGTAATGACTCTTGAAAACAGCTTATAGACATGGCTCAGAAGTGAAATGGGTCGGTAGTTCTTCAGTAACGCGTTATCACCCTTTTTGAAGAACAATACCACCACACCTCTGTTCCATGCCTTAGGCGTTCTCCCTTCTAGTAAAACGGAGTCGAACAACTTCTGAAGGGCCATAAGGACCGGTTTACCACCCGCCTTCAGAAGTTCGGCTGTAATTCCGTCTTCACCGGTGCCTTATTGTTTTTGAGCTGTTAAAGAGCCATTCTAATCTCGTACAGGCTGATGTCCGGGATGTCTTCGGTATAATGTCGGGTCAGTCTAGCTCTAGGGTCTTCAACCAGATCAACTTCAGGTCTGCTAGTTGATGTGTATAGCTGTCCATAAAAGTCCTCTATCTCCCCCAGAAGCTCGGGTCTGGATGAAACGATTCTACCATCCTCAGTTTTTATTTTGGCGAGCTGGCTCTACCCAATAGACAAATATCTTGCGAAAACTTTAGAGCCCTTATTCTGCTCAATGGCCTCTTTAATACGATTTGTATTGAATTGGCGCAAATCACGGGTAAGGGACTTAGAGATCCGTTTATTGAGCTGCCGGTATAATGACGCATCTGCTGAGGATTGCAGAACCATTTCTCTCCTTTCCTCGATGAGTTTCTGAGTGGAGTCAGAGAGCCTTTTGGTTCTGTTGCTCCGCTGGGCCTTAAAAAACTTAGACCCAGTACTATGGACAGCTTCCACAAACCCGTCGTTGAATTCGTCCACATCGCCGCCGAGACAATCGAAACGGTTTTGGAGTTCCAGCTGGAAGCTCTCAGGGTTTTGAATTTGAAGTGCTGCTGGACGGAGCGTAGACTTCATCAGTCGAGAGCGCTCTAGCTTAACACATATATTCAATGTGCCTCTCACCTGAATATATGTGTTATCTGGTTTTAACCGTATTGATCACAGAGACATCATTGAATATATGCTTCTTCGTCGACATGATGAAGTCAATCTCGTTTTTAGTTGCACCGTCGGGACTCATCCAGGTCCACTTCCTGTGCTCACGTTTCTTGAAGAAGGAGTTCATCATGTAGAGTCCCTCCTTCTCCAAGAAGCCAGCCAGTAGTTGGCCCCGGTGGTTCCGACTTCCAAATCCAAATTGCCCCACTCTCAGCTCTTCACCATCTCTCTTGCCCAATTTCGCGTTGAAGTCCCCCATAACAACCGTGAAGTAGGTAGGTTTTGGAGCTATGCATGGCTTTCGATATATCCTCATACATAGCCTCCACCTCGTCATCGGAGTGTGCCGAAGTCGGTGCATACACCTGTATGACCTTCAACGAGTACCTCTTGGATACTCTGAGTATAAGGTACGCCACCCTAGTCGACACACTCTCGATCTTCACCACGTTGTTCACGAGGGACTTATGGACGATGAACCCGACACCTCCCTGGGACTGTTGGTCGCCCTCCCGGAAATAAAGCAAGTTGCCGGACTTTAGGATTATCGTTTCCTCCCCCTCTCTTCGGACTTCAGATAACCCTATAACATCCCAACGCAACTTGCTCAATCCTTCCTCCAGTTCCACTATCTTTTCGTCGGTCCGCAGTGTACGCGTGTTATATGTTGCCAGGGCCAGAAGTCGTCGGTGGTGGTAGCCGGATCTTTGCCGGAGATTCTTAGCACCCCTGACCCCGCTAGTACCCTGGCCGCTACCATAACCAAGGGCACCGGGGGTCGCCGGACACTCGGGGCCGTGGTTTTTGTGTACTGTTCATGGGGGGTGAATGCCGTAATCGCCACGCTTGGCATGCAGGTTGGCGATCGCAGTATCTCCACCGCACACCGAGGATGCTGCTGCCCATCTCCCGGTGGTCTTGGCCCTAGTTTTAGGACATACTCCGGGTCCAATTACAATACTCCGGGTCTTAATTACTATACTATATTATATTCATATAAATCTGAATATACTCAGCCTCTTCAGCCATGAATACTATCAATATATCTGTAAAAGTTTAGCCAGGTATATTTTTATCATACATTTAGAGACACGTTTTATGTTACACAGTCTGTTAAAATGTTTTTCTAGAGAGCTATGGTAATTTAGGAGTACGCGACTGGTCTTACGCGTCAACTTTATTTTCAGTTTTTTCTTAGAGTGCCTCAAACAGTTTCATATGAGCTGTACAATGACAGCGAAAGAAGTAACTAATCGCGTGAGTTATCTAAATGGTTATCTTGAAACGATCTGGTTCTCTTACTTAACAAGTGGTACCTAAGTCGCATCAAGCTAATTTTGATCACCTCTCCCGCTAAGCTTCATCTGCTGCTATATCTGCATGTCTATATATGTTTCCCACCTGTATAATTTCTCGTTTAAATGTCGGTAGCACTAAGCAGGCATTACAACGGTGCCACATTGTACATGTGATTGTCCTTGACCATTGGCATCGATGCTTAGAAATGTCATGCGCCCGGCGGTCCGTCATCTTCACGGCATTTCCAGCAAATGCCATGGCTGAACGAAAGCTTAGAAGTATGTGTGTATTGGCCTAGATTGGAGTCATTTACAATGTTCGAAGAACTTACAACAATTATTGGATGTAAAAATGTTTTCGTTGGATACCAAATATAACGGTCTACTTAAATGATATGTATCGAATTAAAATATAGATTGGTACAGGAAAAGCTGCGTTACGATTTTTAAAACATTGTGAAATTAAAATTAGAATATAATTCAAATGGTGTTTTGTGTGGTGGTACCTCAAAAGTTATCGCCTTAAGAATGAAAGAAAACGATACAAACGAAAACATACTTTGATTTTTTACTTCCACATAATTATTTTTTGGACCACCGGAATACATACCTAAAGAGAACTACTTTGTAAAATGTTTAAGGCACCACAAAAGAGGCAGTATTCCGAGACAAAAACAAAGCCAAATACAACCCCAGTACCTACTTCTAGAGACTAATGTACTAGGATAATTATGAGGCCTCATTGAACTATTTCGCCGAAGGTCACCGGGTCAGTTTTCCGTGCGAAGCGATGCGCTCGTTGACGCAAGAGCTGAGGCAACTGCAGTTACGTGGCGTATGTACGTGCGCTCCGCGACCCATTTTGTGACTACCCGCTTAGCATCCAGGCGGTGCAAAGTAGGGCCGCGATTCGAAAAATAAACACACACACTGGACAGACACAGCTCCAACCCAACTCAATCCAACTCAACTCAACGCTATAACGACATTGACATTTGCTATTCGAACAGATTTTCATTCAACATTGGTCTCACATTGGTCACACATGTGAGACCAATGTGTGACCAATGTGTGACCAATGTGTGACCAATGTGAGACCAATGTGAGACCAATGTGAGACCAATGTGAGACCAATGTTGAATGAAAATCTGTTCGAATAGCAAATGTCAATGTCGTTATAGCGTTGAGTTGAGTTGGGTTGAGTTGGGTTGGGTTGAGTTGGATTGGAGCTGTATCTGTCCAGTGTGTGTGTTGTAAACAATATATTTACGTTTTTGTAGCTTTACAAAGAAGTAACGTGCAAAAGTGTAATTTGATGTTGAAGTGTAGTTTGATGTTTTAGTACACACTGAAGCTTTTACAATGCTTTTTAGCAATTACACTGATGTTAGTACAATTTTATTCGATTTGGGTTGCCAAAGTGGAATTAACTTACTTTGAAATAAAATGAAATGATTTGAAGTGTGTTTATATATTTAAATACTAACTTAAATATATATACACACTTCTTATCATTTCATGTATACTATATCTTTTTATTATATTTATCGTTGTCAAGTACCCACGACACAAGCCTTATTGAGCATACTAGGTCGATTCGTGTATGATTGTCCGATGATATTATTTATTTTATGTAGACTATTACCTATTTGAATGTAAATTATTGGTATCATCGTAATATTTTTATAATTTTTTTATTTATATCAGAAGGAAATACAGAAAATAAACCTTAACTAAGATGCGCCACTGAAACCTGTTAAGGTTTATGCGTGGTGCAAATGCATCGCATCGCTTGCAACAATTTAAATACATTATGACAGCGTCATCACCCATCACACAACGTCATCCTTTTTGTAAACAAATACTTTCTTAAATGCGTTTTTACATGTATTTTTATTTTTAAGGGTATTTGTATATATATTCTGGTAAATCATTAAGTATGCTAGGTAAGATGTATTCCCACGTCCTTTTGCCGTACTCATTAACTTGCCTAGGTAGAATAGATCGAGGTTGATGAACTGTGTTACGCAATTTTATATGCCTACATTTTTTTACTAATAATTTTATTTTATCATACTCATCTAGGATTATCGACATCTTAATTTTATCAAATTAGTAGTGGTTAGTTTCAAGATATAAAATACATAACCAATAAAGCAGGAGGTCCCGGGTTCGAAATTCGAATCCTGGGCAGGGCATTAATTTGTGTGCTCAATCACGGATATTTGTTCATGAGTTAAGGATGTTTTATATCCATTTTAAGTATTTTATTGCTAGTTCCAGGCATCTGGCAGCTTTTAATGGGTGGAGGTCAGAGTGACAGACTAGCAAAATTTTTGAATTTGAAAATAGTTATACCAAAATAGGTAAAAACCAGTGTTCCATAGGACTCGAGCCTTTTTAGCCCAAATTTTACAGCTCCGGAGCTCTTTTTAGAGCTGGCTTAATGGAATGGATTTCGAAGAACTGGTGGTTTTAATAAGGCCTTAGTCTTAAAAAAGGCTATAGGCTTATTTTAAAGGTTTTAGCCTTTTTAAGGGCTTAAGCCTTTTTAAAGATTGTAGCCTCTTTTCCAACCTAAGCTGAATTGTAACTTGTATAAGTCCCCTAGTGGCCTACTTACAAAATAAATAATTTGTAATCCTTACATACCTACCCCCTTATTCATAAACGTCTCCCAGGCTTCAATTAGTTAATTTATGTTTTGTCTGTTTCTAACAAACACAACTGTCAAAGTGACAGATAAGAAGAAACGAATATTAGTTAATTTAAAGCCTGACCTGAGTATATGAATATTATCAAGAGGGCGCTATTATTCTCCTTTATATGGCAACAGTTCAGTATAGCCATAGAGCGTGTTATTTCTCTATGGTATAGTGACATCTTGATTTGTTTACCTGTCAGCTCTGATGTTAATTTGAAAATGATTCACAGCGAAATAGTTCCCTTTCCCGAGCGTATTATTTACAGCTGTTTATTGTGCCAAAAATAAGTCACGGTCTTCCAGATCGTTTTCCATTTTCCAATAACGACACAATAAGGGACGATTTTAATATTGTATACACAGGAAATTAACTTGGTTACTACTACGTAATATATAAGGTCAGAATACTTCAATCGTTTTCCTTGCAAACAAAATAAATCAAGACGATAAATGCAAGAAACGCACCTACCCTCATGTTTAAAAAAATATAATTTCGTACTCTTTCTATCCTACGAGCTAACATCGTTCGTTATCGCATTCAGTCAGTTAGTCATGTAGTAGTCAGTAGGGTCAAAAAAATGTGAAAAAATTAATGAATTTGAGGCTTAACAAGTAGTGTCAATGAAAACTAAGGTAAATGAAATCGGCTCAGCCGTTTTTGAGTTCTCGTAAAATGTTGTAATCAGAAAAAGACGTAAGCGACACCAGGAAAAGGACGTAAGTGCTGCAAAAATATCCTATGAAAACGACCTTTCGAGTGGGTGTACTGTCGGTAGACCGGTAACTACGGAACCCTTCATTGAGCATGGCCTGATATGCTCTTGATTGGTTTTTCCTTTTCGCAATAGCATCTTATTTTTACGGAAGGAGTGTATACGAAGAGAATTAACTAAATCGGAACTTCCGAATAAAATAATTTAAGACCTATGCAAGTGTTTTATATGTGCTATGCTGATAACGAAATCTTATACCGTGAATATTGGGGATTACTATAATATAATTGATGTGCTCACTACGAAACATATTCGTAAAAATCAGTTGTGTATTTGTGTTGCCGGTATAACAAGAAATACTTATATATAAAAAATAAGGGAGCTTCTTCGCGAAATATGTATATTTGAACTATAAAACTTTCGTGAGACTCTAACGTATTAAAAATATTTATATTTTATTTATTTATTTTTAAATATGTATATTATTGGCGTTTTTTTTCCGGTTTTAAATATAAAATAGATTATGTTCATAATAATAATAGTTAACCTACGGGCCGGTTTAAATACCACTTTTAGTGCTTGAAGATGGAGACCTAAGCTCTCCGAAACATGTCGCGCGAAGTGACTAAAGTGACGTGTGTGTAAGTGTAACCGTTATATTTTATAGTGATAATAATAATTTTTAAAATAAACATACATACCGACTCGAGTCTTAAATTTTATTTAAAACACTACACTAAAAAAGCGTCGAACTAATTTAATATTTTTATACACTCCAAATATTTTAGCCTCTGAGCCTAATGAAGCTTCGAGGCTAAAATAATGTTAAGCCTCAGTATTTTGACAAGAACTTTTAGCCTTTAAATGTATAGCCTCTTAATAAGGCGACGAGCTCCGAGAGTCTAGGCTGCTAAATTTGACTAGGCTTAGGGGCTAAAGAGCTTTATAGGCTTTTAGCCCTCGAGGCGACAAAATCGAGGCCAGCCTTAAAAAAAAGAGCTAAAAGGCTCGAGTCCTTTGGAACACTAGTAAAAACTGTCTCAGTTGTAAAGGACATGTCCTATATTTTAACAAGAGAACAAAAAACATTGCGTATTATTGCGGAAATAAAATCATTAGGCGACAAACTATAAATTTACAAACTATGAAATTACATTAAAAGTCGTTTGGCACTACTTTCCCCCAACATAATATTTTGGCAATGATATAATCTAATTATTTATATGATTTCTCATAATTTTGCATCAAACCCAGAACTCTAGGATTTGTTTTCTTGAAATGTTTAGCATTCTTTGATCTCCGCCACTTTACAGCTGCCTGATGTCCAGATCTAGAAATAAGCATATTATATCAAACTGACTAGAGGGGTTCATTTACTCTCATTATTGTGTCATATCTGACGTGGCTAGCGCTCCGTCTACTATATCTATCTATTATATATTGCAGTAAAACTCTTCTATAATTGCATTAACACGTTTAATTTTGAAGACAAAGTAAAAATATTTAAGATTAGCAAAAATAGTCAATTATTTAAAATTTAGCATTTCACGTAAAAATCACAATAACGGCATCTATATAAGGATATTTCACATTCAATAACTTCCCTAGCGGTCAGAATGCAATTAAATTACAATAATAAAAATATTTAAAATTAGCACTTCACTTAAAAATTAAGACAACTGTACCTATTTCACATTCACATTCAACAACCAGAATGTAATTAAATTACAATAATAAAAATATTTAATATTAGCACTTCACTTAAAAATGAAGACAACTGTACCTATATAAGGATATTTCACATTCAATAGTTAGCAAAACTGGTAAGTAAAAATAAAGACTTGGCTGGTAATAATTTGGCTGCAGGAAAAGAATGGGTATATGAGGCGGGTGATATGGATGGTGACAGATGATTCGCTGGCTGAACGTAGCCTAAATTAAAGAGCCAGGTCTTTATATGCCCGTCAAACGAGGCAATTGGAATTTGGGGAAATTTAGCAAAACAACAAAAAAAACTATTATGGCACAAAAATACTGGATACAAAGAAAAGGAATCGGATTTAAAACGTTTTTAAAAAAAAATTAAATAATTTGATATTCTCGAAAGCAGGATGGCTAAAGCTGTTGTTTTAAATTAAAAAGAGTTCGTGGGCAAGTGTCCGCTTTGATTTAGGCGGACCCAATAGCTCGCTGAACTCCTTTTCTCACTTGGAGAGCCCGCTGGATGCGGACTCTAATTCTCCGATGAATGGTGAAGAAACCCGCGGAAAACGCGGCAGTTGCAGACCGTCTCGCCGGTCCGGCACCCACAAGTGCCTTCCGGAATCCTTCCGGCTCAGGCGGTCCCTCTGGTTGCCTTTTTGTCCGGCGACGTATTTGGTTTTTAAAAATTTGTATTTAATAATGTATTAGCACTTGCTTTATAATGTTTGAGCGCAAAGATCTACAGAAATAGATCGCACTTCAACTCGATGCAACAAAGCAAATTACAGCAAAACTCTCAGACAAAACCAGAATATCTGTTTTTCTTTAAAAATCTCCCGTCGCTCTGACACACTCAATCAAAAATCAACTTTTTTCTTTTTGACAATCTGGAATACCTCAAAAATTCACATTCAAAATTAGCGCGAGTATTATCTAAATTTTATAACTGCCAGACGTATCACAAAATGCGGACTGATATAAGCGCCATCTAACTGTAATGCCGTGAATCACAATGTACGCTTTTTATATATCAACCGTGACCTAGCCTTAGACCTCCCTTAGACACAGAAGTTCAGAAGTTCTAAAGAAAGTCGACAGATGTCGTACGATACGTAGCGTCATGCTACAGCATCTCCCTACCAAACAAAGAAACAAACGAACAACAACACAAGAAAACACAAGAAAACTAACCCCAAGCAACAAAAAAAACACAACTTAATGCTAAGGCCAAAAAAGGTACAACAAGAGAACCCTAAACGAATTCCAAAAAACAAAACTAACCAGTTATTAACATTACCCCTAAAGACTAACCTAATAGATTAACAAGATGACAAAACGCCAACCAACGCGTCACGCGGTCCAAGACGTGACGGCCGGGATAGGACAGAAACTGCACCTGGCCACAGATCTTAATCCCTCACATCGAGTCATCAAATTATACAACCAGGCTATCATAGACCGGGAAAGATAAACGAAGCCTTAAGCACTAACGGTAAAAAAAGTCAAATCTGGAAAAAGGAGCAAGGAAACGCTCAAACGAAAACAAAAAAACGATAAGAAACGAATCAAGCAAGGATTACCGATAAGGCAATGGCGGACTAAAGCGCATTTTAGAATTTTTAGAAAACTGAACGGGCCGAAAGAAGAAACTATTTCAAGATATCTTTAATATGATAGGTACATATACCTGTGGAGACACCCGTCTAACCACACGGCACCGAACGAAACGTGGAGCGAATTTACCGCCTCGAAAAGGATCAGCGGATCCACGCTGGAAATTCCGGCGCCAAACGATTTGGTCACCAACGATTCTTGGCGAAGAACGGTTCGTGTTGAACTTGGCGGCGTTACGATGAAAGGCTAAAGCCATCGAATCAGAAACTTTATCGTACACCTCACGAAGCGTCTGAAGATTCGAAGCGCGTTCCATCCGGCTGAGTCCCACATCTTGGTCCACAACCTGATTCTCAACACGTTCACGAATCATTGACAACTCGCGGCCGTACATTAAAAAATTCGGTGTATAAGCAGTAGCCAAATTTATACAAGAGTTTAAATAAAGAGCGACCCGATGTAAATGACCCGACCAACTGCGTTGGTCATTTTCAACTAAAATGCTCAAAGTAGTAATCACGACCTGGTTATATCTCTCCACAACATTCGCTTGTGGCGAATAATATGGGGTATAACACGGACCTGGAATATTATAGCTCGCCAGGAAATCCAGAAATTGACGACTATGAAAAACTGTAGCGTTGTCACAGAGAAAGTTAGTAGGAACACCGTACCGCAAAATAACCTCCGACTCTAATGCCATCGATATTGACCTCGCATTCACCAACTTCAAAGGGACCAACCAAACAAATTTGGTAAAAACGTCAACCAAAGTCAAAATATAACGACACCCATTACGGCTAACCGGTAAAGGACCAATTAAGTCAATGGAAAGAAGATCCATTGGAGCCGCAACGCAACCACGAGGAAATAAGCGAAGTCTACGAGGTTGTGAATTTGCAATTTTATAAGACTTGCAAATCTGACATTCGGAAAGGAACCTTGTAGCATCACGGTACATATTCGGCCAATAGTATAAGTCACGAGCTTTTAAATACGTTTTCATAACACCAGGATAAACGTTGGGAAATCCATTATGAATTTCAGCAACCGCCTCTCTAGTCCTTGAAGCAGGAAGAACTATACGCCATGGATTAGGTGCTAAAGGGTTTTCGATAGATACCCTGCGCATTAAGACACCATCCCGAAGAGCAAATGCAGTAAACATTTGAGGATTGTCCAAAACTCCCTGGTAAATTCGTTCATACCAAGGATCTCCAGAAGGATCCATGCCACGCGCGAATGAGATAAGCCCAACTTGAGCGCGGGACAAGGCGTCAGGAACAACATTAAGGACACCTTTTTTATGTTCAATCTCAAAGTTATATTGGGAAATCAAAGTTGCCCAACGAGCCAAGCGCCCGGTAGGATTATCAAGGGTGATCAACCATTTAAGAGCAATATGGTCAGTAATGATCTTAAACCTCATTCCATCGAGATACCCGCGGAAATGCTTTATGGAATCAACAACGGCGAGAAGCTCATGTTCGGTTGTCCCGTATCCACGTTCAGCTTTAGTGAATAAACGAGAATAATAAGCAATTGGATGTTCAACGCCGTCAAACTCTTGAGCCAGGACCGAGCCTAAGCCAACCTGGCTAGCGTCACATTGAAGGATAAAAGGTTTCGAAAAATCCGGGCAAGCCATCAACGGAGCGCTCATCAAGGCATCCTTCAATTTAGAAAAAGCTTCACTAGCACTATCGTTCCAATCGATGGGATCACGTCCCTTTCTCTTACCGATAAGTGCCGTCAGAGGAGCAATAATCGAAGAAAAACCATCCACGAAACGGCGATAATACGAACACATACCAATGAAAGCACGTAGAGACTTGGCAGAAGAAGGGGTAGGGTAATCCCTAATAGCTTCTAATTTCTTCGGATCAGTTTGAAGACCACGCTCATTGACGATGTAGCCGAGATACTTCAAGTCAGACTCACAAAACTCGCACTTATCTAAATTAACCGTAAGACCAGCTTCTTTCAACCTATCACGAACCTTACGAATAAGCCGCATATGACTGTCAAAATCACGAGACACCAAAATCAAATCATCAACATAGCCGAAGATAAAATCCTCAGACTCAGGGGTATATTCAAAATTGACAATCATGTCAGTAAGCCTCTGCATCTCGGACGCAGCGTTGGTTAAACCAAAAGGGAGACGAACGAACTCAAAGAGGCCCCTTTGGGGTACAATAAAGGCCGTTTTCTCACAACTGGCCTTATCAGCTAAGGGGATTTGTCAAAAGGCGCTGCTAAAATCCAACGAAGTTAGATATTTGGCACCTCGTAGGTTATCAAGGATGTCCTGGACGCGCGGGAGAGGGTATGAATCCCTGATGGTAACGCTGTTCAACTTCCTACTGTCCACGCAAACCTGACACTACCATCTTTCTTGGTAACCATCACCACTGGGGAAGCCCAGGGTGATCGTGAGGGACGAATAACGCCTGACTCTAACATCTTGTCGATCTCTTCGTTGAGAATCTTGAGTTTGACTGGAGATAAGGGATAGTAACGTTGGCGAATGGGCGAACCAACAGTCTCAATCTTATGCGAAAGCCACGAAGTACAACCTAATCCAACTTTATCAGAAGAAATCTCCTCAAACTCGTCAATAACACATTGGAGTTTTGATTCCTGCAGTGGTGCAAGCACCGTACGAGGGTGGACATAGCGAACCTCACCTACTCGTGGGACTGCGACAGGAACATGATGTGAAGCTTACCTGACAAACCATCACGGAATGCCTTCTTTAAAATGTCAATGAGACCAACAGCATTCCAAAACTCAATTCCTAAAATAAATGCAGTAGGAAGATTACTGCTCACTAGACAGGGGTGCAGAACGCGAATGCCACTAAAAAGAATGGGGACGTCCAAACCGCCTAGAATTTCAATAGGAGAATTGTCGGCGGAGACAACATAAGGCCGGATATCCTCGTGATATGTTATACCGAGCTCCGATAAGAGGGATATATCAATTAGTGAAACCTGAGCACCAGAGTCTAAAAGAGCTCTTACCGAAGAGCCAGCAACTAAAACATCAATAAAAAGTCTATTATCCGGGGAATTATTCATATAAACGGGCGACACCGATGGACCTCTCAGTGCGCCACTTATTCGTTTTTTGACGGACCAGAATTACAACTAGGACAATCGCGTGTGATTGCACCAACACGCTTACACTTGAAGCACACTGCCCCTGAAACGTTAGGACAATCACGATAGTTGTGACCAGTTGCATCACACTTCATACACACTATAGAACTGGGTTGACCTACAACTTGAGCACTAATCGGTGCAATAGCCAAACGTGCTGGTCGTGAACCTTGAAAGGCTTCAAAATTTTTCGCGACTTCTAACAAACCATCAATATCCCTAACCACGTTAGTTGCAAGACAAGGATGATATCTAGGATTCATTCCATATTTAATAATGTTAAACAGGTTGTCTTCGGAAACCGGTGTACGAAGCTTTGCGTTTAGATCGCGCGCCTGAATAACAAAATCAACCACTGACTGGTTGTCCTTCTGTGATAAAGCGCGAAGTTGGCTCTCAAGCTTGAAATCGAAATCGGCTACGTCGAAGGTTTTAACGAATTCAGACTTTAATTCCGCGTAAGTAAGACCCGGATATCTGATTGCCCTAAAATGTTTCAAGGCACTATCTGACAACAATTCATGGAAACGTCTGACAACATATGAAGGATTGACGTTACGCGCCATACCTTCTTCCTCGATTCGAAAGAAAAATTCGCGAACACAAGTGTCCCCGGAAAAGTTCAAGTTCCATTTCGTAAGTGAATAATCTTTGAAAGGAAAAGGCGGGGGAAGTCCGGACATATGCATCACCTGGGGTCGTGGTTCAGAATCAAAAAACTGTTCTTCATCGTCTGCCATTGGATCTAAAATCCTCGGATCGTACGAGTTTAAAGATGACTGCGCATGAGGTGTCTCAGCAATTGATCCTTCATCACTTAAGTGCGTCATGGCGAAAAGTCGAAAGTTGTCTTGCGTTGCAAGTTCAAACAAAAATAAAGTTAATCTGACTCAAAATTAAAATCTGAAGTTCGAGTATATCAGTGGTCTAAACCAAGCGCTTAAGACAAAGAAAGAAAATAGCACTCGAAGTCTAGATGCTAAGTTAGAGTTCGAATTCAAAAAAAAAACAAGTTCAGTTTCTGAAAAAAAAACAAAACGCAAATCATACATTCTATGTCTGACTTACCTGCGAATTCCCTAACGTCTACGGGCTCTAACTACAGGACTCAAACTATGAAATAAGGTATTCGGAATATGTTACGGGTAATTGAGAAAAAGGCATAGGTAAAGGTCAACAGATAAATTCGTTTTTTTTTTAACATAAATAAAAGCAATATTTCAATATAACGGAATTCGGGTTACTGATGGGACGTAAGGAGGCAGCAGGCTGAAACAAACCAAAATCAAGGTTAATAGAACCGCAACCGGTCTACGGTCACCGTCTCACAAATCCAAAAAAAAATATTTAATTACAATTATTAAAAGTAAATCCAGAGTTCTTTACCTTATCGGGCGCCATTTTGCAGTAAAACTCTTCTATAATTGCATTAACACGTTTAATTTTGAAGACAAAGTAAAAATATTTAAGATTAGCAAAAATAGTCAATTATTTAAAATTTAGCATTTCACGTAAAAATCACAATAACGGCATCTATATAAGGATATTTCACATTCAATAACTTCCCTAGCGGTCAGAATGCAACTAAATTACAATAATAAAAATATTTAAAATTAGCACTTCACTTAAAAATGAAGACAACTGTACCTATTTCACATTCACATTCAACAACCAGAATGTAATTAAATTACAATAATAAAAATATTTAATATTAGCACTTCACTTAAAAATTAAGACAACTGTACCTATATAAGGATATTTCACATTCAATAGTTAGCAAAACTGGTAAGTAAAAATAAAGACTCGGCTGGTAATAATTTGGCTGCAGGAAAAGAATGGGTTAATGAGGCGGGTGATATGGATGGTGACAGATGATTCGCTGGCTGAACGTAGCCTAAATTAAAGAGCCAGGTCTTTATATGCCCGTCAAACGAGGCAATTGGAATTTGGGGAAATTTAGCAAAACAACAAAAAAAACTATTACGGCACAAAAATACTGGATACAAAGAAAAGGAATCGGATTTATAACGTTTTTAAAAAAAATGTAAATAATTTGATATTCTCGAAAGCAGGATGGCTAAAGCTGTTGTTTTAAATTAAAAAGAGTTCGTGGGCAAGTGTCCGCTTTGATTTAGGCGGACCCAATAGCTCGCTGAACTCCTTTTCTCACTTGGAGAGCCCGCTGGATGCGGACTCTAATTCTCCGATGAATGGTGAAGAAACCCGCGGAAAACGCGGCAGTTGCAGACCGTCTCGCCGGTCCGGCACCCACAAGTGCCTTCCGGAATCCTTCCGGCTCAGGCGGTCCCTCTGGTTGCCTTTTTGTCCGGCGACGTATTTGGTTTTTAAAAATTTGTATTTAATAATGTATTAGCACTTGCTATATAATGTTTGAGCGCAAAGATCTACAGAAATAGATCGCACTTCAACTCGATGCAACAAAGCAAATTACAGCAAAACTCTCAGACAAAACCAGAATATCTGTTTTTCTTTAAAAATCTCCCGTCGCTCTGACACACTCAATCAAAAATCAACTTTTTTCTTTTTGACAATCTGGAATACCTCAAAAATTCACATTCAAAATTAGCGCGAGTATTATCTAAATTTTATAACTGCCAGACGTATTACAAAATGCGGACTGATATAAGCGCCATCTAACTGTAATGCCGTGAATCACGTGTACGCAAGTACAATGTACGCTTTTTATATATCAACCGTGACCTAGCCTTAGACCTCCCTTAGACACAGAAGTTCAGAAGTTCTAAAGAAAGTCGACAGATGTCGTACGATACGTAGCGTCATGCTACAATATATCATCGTCTAATTCCCACAGCACAAGCTTTATTGAGCTTACTGTGGGACTAGGTTGATTTGTAAGATTGTCCAATAATGTTTCTTTTTGGCCCAATGGTTGAGTGGTAGAGAATGCCTTAGGACATTAAGTCCGCCACTTTTACTTTCTTTATGTTTAATGAAGTTTACAAAAAAAGTTTATAATTTACAACAGTTAACTATCAAAACCAACATAACCAAAACAACAGTTTTGCTTTCAGAGAGCTCGAGAATTTAACCTTTAAATATTTCATGTTACTTTCTAGACTTGTAATCATTATAATTATTGAAGGAAAACACAATGAATTTGCGGTTTATGTTGCAATGTTATTTTCTTAGAAAACTAATAGAAGACATAACCCAGGAAGTTTGCTCGACATTCAAACAGAGAAGTGGTCGACATTGTAGGTTTCCTTCCTTTCTCTGCTTCTGACTAAATAGAAACATTAACGACTGAATAAAAAATTGCACTTCTTTTTCACCAAAACCGGAAACATTTATTTTTCCTGATTGTAGACAAGTTTGACGCAATTTTATACGTAAAAGCAAAGAAGTGGCCGAAAACTATGTCGTTTTGTTATACCTCTAAATATCCTCTTTTCCCACGACTTTACAATTACATACGTACTGAACTAATTCATAGTTATTATAGTTTTAATTTCGTTTACCGAGACAACAATAGATGTAGTTAGCGTCGTTAACACAGTTTTACCACACACTGAATATAATTTCCTAGTCCCCGAGACACGTTGCAACGGAATGTAAATCAAAACTCATAAGTAGGCAGAATTACGACAGAAACAAATCAAGCGGTACTTTCCTTTGCATGTCTATTTTATAGGCAACAAACGACTTGGGTTGAGACCCAGTAGGAACAGTGCCAGACTCGTGAGCGAGTGAGGCAACTCAACACACTGGTTATCAATCACTTTACAAGTACGTATTGTGAAGGTTGGAAGTCTAGGGGACTTGGATGTAATGCTATATGCGAGATGAATATTACATTAATTTACTAACAATATGTTACTAGTATAGATGTTATTAAAAGCGATCAAAATAAGTAGAACTATAGCTATGCGTATATTTTTTGAGCGAGTCGTTGATCACTTACTTGCTTTAGGGTGCGTGTAGACGATGCCGGGGCCGCACCGCCGTCAAAAGTGTCAAAACTGCCGAAGTTGTCTCAGTTATACTATAAAGGACAGGGCCTATATTTTAACATTTGAATAAAAACATTGCGTATTATTAGGGAAACAAAAACAGTAGCCGACAAACTATGAATTACATTATGCGTCGTTTGAACCTACTTTCCCCCCAACAAACTTTTGGCAATGATATGTACTGTATATAATTGAATATATAATTTCTCATAATATTCCATCAAACCCAGTACTCTAGGATTTTTTTTCTTGAAGGGGTTTGCATTCTTTGACCTCCACCACTTTACAGTTGCCAGTCGCAATACAGTTGTCCAGATCTAGAAATAAACATAGTATAGAAAACTGACTAGAGTGGTTTTGTTGCTCTCATTATTGTGTCATATCTGACGTTTGCTAAAGCACAATGCCTCAGATAATTCTGCAAATACATTCGCATTAAAATTATAGTGAGACAACCTATTAACGATATAGAAGTTTATGGTTTGAGATAAGTGTAACGTGTAGGTAGTTTGGTTACTTTGTGCGATATGTTTCGGAGACACTAAATAACTCAATTACAATTGCAAACGTTCTGCACACTAAACAATTTACTTAAAAAGCATCTTTTTGAGTAACTAAATGAAAAATACCTAAAAATATTTTTTTTCCGAACTATTCGAAAATTGTTTCATTTAGAGCGGACTCTAAAACGATGTTTGAGTTGTTTGCTTGCAAGCTAAAAAACTCGACCCACTGAAATCATTTCTTTGATGTATTTTATTCATTTGTACAAGTCCAATGAAGTATTAAATTATAGTCGCAATCGACCAGCCTCATTTTCACTACAGATTTCGTTTGAACGCTTACAGACCCGATTTATTTTCATTTAAAACCAGTGATGCACGCTAAAATGAAACAAAATAGAAAATAAAATGTTATGTTTAACGTGGCGCGGTTTGTGAATAAAGCGAAACTTTTTATTGATAACCGACAAGGAAAACTGAACCTCATGTCAATGACATTTAGGTATTGCTTGCAGTGTGAGGTGCATAAAGATTACGGAGTCACCGTTCGAGTATTTACATGGGAGGGGTCGATGACCTGCCTCATCAGTCGTCTCGACTCGTGAGAGGTAGTGATTGCTTATCATTAGTTATTAATATGGCAATAAGTAATGCGACCCTGTTTTATTTGTTATTGTGATGTAATAATAATAAATAAATGCATCTATTTATAATTGTAATGTATTTAGAAGATGTGTGATAACACTAATGGTCGGTGGTTTCCGTTCTAGACATTTCTCGCTAGAATATATATGATATATGTGCGCCTTCTATCTATTACCCAAATCTAGCTACGGAACTCAATCACTGACCAACAATAATTACCCGACTGAGATAATATTTGGAAAATATTTAAAGCTATGCAACAAAATGTAAAAAAAAAAAACAACAAAAGCATAGTCTCATATTTTTGACACAAATCAACATCAACAAAAAACGAAAGCTAGAAACATCTCGAGTAGAAGACAAGAGTCCATTTTCAAAAACATCTTTAAAAAATATTTGGACTTTTCTAAACCAATTAAGTAACTGCCGTTTAATTTTGAAATCACCTTAGTCTGTTGAACCTTAGTTGATCACATTACGGTAAGGAGAAAAGCAAAAGCAAATAATATCATGCAATTACTAGCAATGGCCACGGGCAATCTACTACAAAAATAGGTTAAACTGGCAAACTACTACTTACTCGCGGGTCTGTGTAATACTGCTGCAATCCTTGAAGATTACTATAGGTTCATAATTGCAATGGAATCCAAAGAGGGTAAAGAAACTAATATAAGAAGCGATTGTTTTCAAACAATAGCTTAGGTAGGTACCTTTATTTTATTGGTGAACTTTACATGCAAAATGCAGTTGAAATTACTTACCTACATGATTAAAACTCACAAACGCTTTCAGATATAAAAGCGGCCAATGGGCTCAAAAATACCTGAACATGCAATTTTCCCGCCTTGGCAGGATCAAATTATCTTGATCAGGTTAAGAACCTTATAGTTTCTGATTGGACCAACTGTTCTTTGTTATGGAACCATACACAAGTTTACAGCTTTTCAACCGACTTCAAGATTTCGAAGGAGGAGGTTCTTAAATCTAGGGAAATTATAAAATATTATAGTAACACCTATTGTGATTTGAGTATTTTTTACAGTAGCTTGGGCATTTTCTTTTGGAAAGGTAAAGGCTAACATAAGTGAAGTCGGTCCTTTTTTGTGTAAAATTATTTGTCTATGAGGATGCAGTGTGTTGTCGAAGGGGGAACCTGTTCCTGTTGCCCCTTTATAGCTGTCAACAACAGTGAATCATCTTTTATATAAAAAATAAGGTTCGGCAACGCATCCATAGGCTACAGTAGCTGCTTACCATCAGGCGGGTCTTAAGCTTGTATGCCACATTCGTGATATTAAAAAAAAACCGGCCAAGAGCGTGTCGGGCCACGCTCAGTGTAGGGTTCCGTAGTTTTCCGTCCGTCACAGTAAGTGTCCCCACTTAAGAGTTAAAATAACATGAGCGTTCCACGTACAGCGACATCTATCGGCAAATTAAGTAAACGATTGCACGCGAGCTTAAAGTACGGAAGATGATTTTTATGGTATAATTCTTTATTGCGTGAACCGATTTTCACCGTTTTTACTTTATTTGAACGCACGTCATTTTATTGTGATATTGTAGAAATTACAGGTACAATAAACACCTGCTTATACGGTTAAATTACAAACTTAGTTCAGAAATTATTTTGTAATTTTTTTTCAAAAACTATTCATCCTATCAAATTCAAAATAATTTTCCTAGAAAGTTTTTATAAAGTTCTACTTTTGAGATTTTTTTCATATTTTTAAAACATATGGTTCAAAAGTTAGAGGGGGGGGGACACATTTTTTTTTACTTCTGGAGCGATTATTTCCGAAAATATTTACATTATCAAAAAATGATTTTAGTAAACTCCTATTTATTTTTAAATACCTGTCCAACAATAGGATCACACGTTAGGGTTGAAATGAAAAAAAAATCACTCCCCACTTTACGTATAGGGGAGGTACCTCCCCTAATAAAACATTTTTTTCCACTTTTTATTTTACCACTTTGTTGGCGTGATTGATATACATATTAGTACCAAATTTCAGCTTTCTAGTGCTAACGGTCACTGAGATTATCCGCGGACGGACGGACGGACGGGCAGACATGGCGAAACTATACTTAAGGGTTCCTAGCTGACTACGGAACCCTAAAAAAGATGTTTTTTTTGCAACCAGCGCCATTTGCGCGTTTATCCTCAAAGAGACATGTTCAGATATTTGTGACCACTTTGACCGCCCTGATATATCTAACGCCGACTGTACATCTTTAGTAGTACATGAACAACGTTAAAACGAACAACAGCTATCTAATAAACTGGTACGAGGAGTTGAAGTCTACATATGTAGGTATTGATCAACATGCACCGCTGGATTTGCAATCCTTTGTAAACTTACTTTGTTAATTATTTTAAAGTAACGAAAATTATTTGTTACTCATTTGTTTTAGTAGGCAAATAAACTATTCAGAATTACTTAAGCATTTAGGGTAGATATCTTTTTAAATATAAGTTGCTTGACATTGACACTAAGATTAATACAAATGTGATTCTAATTCACTATGTCATTATAAAATTATCGTTTATCACACAATGATATTTACTATATTATTACACAATACTTTACTGTACTTTATTATTACATTATTATATAAAATCATAGTTATCACATTATAAAATTCGTATTAATATAAAAATTTAAGATTTCAGTATCAAGGATTATTCTCGTCATACAAAAAACTCATTCCTTAGGTATTCAATTTTCCATTTTCACATTGTAAGTTCGTTACGTTATTTATTGAGTTTCTGCAAAAAAAATGTAGGTATCTTCCTATCAAAAAGATTGCAGGAAAGAAACAGTGCTCAAATAGTGGGTTTAGCGTAGTAGGAGTTATTTAGCGTGCGGAAAGTTAAATTTTGTACACTTGAGCTTTTTTACTTTTTTAGTGTTTCCGTTTTTAAATTGCAATTATGAGCAGATCGTAACTCGTGTCTCGGGACTCGTGAAATATTTATAAAGTTTTGATTGTTTAGTTTTGTTAGAATCAGTTCAACTGAACTCTACCTTTAACTATTGTCTTTTATAATAGGTACGATTTTAATGTAACCATTTCAGGCCACTGTCACACTATGCATAATTCCCAGATGACTTCCTATTATCGTACGTGCCGGCACATTGCATTAGGAATCAACGCAAATTCTATCTTCATATTAAGTTAATAGCGTCAATGATTGTCCACACGAGCATGTCGAGAAGTTATTCAACCTAATGCAATTTACTTGTATCCAACTGTAACGTGACCGACCGCTTCCGCTAGGAAAAAAGGTAAAAATCCAGCGACAAACAGAATTTAAAAAGTCGTGACTAGTGCCAGTGAAATCTCCATCAGACACAACCAAAGCAAGCAGACCAGTTTTAATAGACCACGCTAATAGTAGAAGTGCTCGTATCGTACTGTGAAGTTTACCTACATAATTAAAGTACCTGCATATCCTAATATTGTAATGTAATGTAAAACAATTTGTAGATATTTGTATTTAACTAACTTTGCCAAAGTTTAGTGCTGGTTTAAATAGATTAATGCTTACTAAGGAAAAAGTAGGTTATCGTTATAGCTAAAATAGCAAATCGAGCGGTGTGTTAAAAAAATTTCATTTTTGACATTGACTGTAGATTCTATGAAGCACTGATAACTAATTTAGAATTTAAAACAATTTCTTGTGGTGACTTTGAAATACACCTACTGTCGTTAACGTGACGTGTGAGATATAGCGTCAGATGTAGATGTATATATTTTTTTCTATACCTATAGAAAAGTCTAAAGATAGAGAATACCTAGTCTCTATCTATAAGATGATTCCGTTGAGACATTCTACCCTTGTCATGTGTAAATCGCTACTAAATTCTATTATGGTTCTCTCATAATTTAATTCAAAGTTGTTGATGCCAGCGTTAAGCTATTTTGCGCCTAAAGAACTATAAACGAAAGATGAAAATTCGTTGCGCTTGTGAAAACTTATTAAAAAGGGTAAGTGTTATAAAGAACAATAACTGTGACGTACCTTGCGAAGTTGCGAACACTCGGTGCGACGACGGTTCACGGAATGCGGTGTTTTGAAAGTAGCACGTGCAAGGTCAAAGGTGCAACTAGCATAGCTGTCTCAGGCCGCATATCCGCGTCTAATGCGTTTACTGCCTGTACAACTCAATTTGACAAGTATTAGATCTTAACATTGTGCCCCTCAATAAGAGGGACTGGCCAAGTGAGTGAGTGCTCGCACCGGGTCTCCCTTAAATCTGTGGGTGCGGCTTGAACTAAGTAGAGAAGGATGGCGGAAAATAATAAAAAAGGTCGTGCAATGACGTCAATGACCACGACATGAGTATACGACTAAGAAGAATGCAAGTGAACGACTGTGAAGAAAATGCAATCAGGTAAAAGTCGAGCGCGATAGAGAACCTTCGAATTATTGTATGTTCTGCATCTAGTTAAAATTAATTGTAAAAAGATGTTACGACATTTAGGCAGACAAGATCAAACATGGACTATTTAATTAAACATAGCATATGATGAACGACTAAGATAACAATGCCTCTATCAAATTTATTGATCGGCTCAATCATGTCGCCTGTATCTTAATTGAAGTGTTGCCATGAGTGAATTTTTGAGTTTATCTAGTGGGCCATCTTTGAATGTGGGCAAGTACAATCGTGGTCCGCAAATGTCACTCGTTGTAATGGAGGTGATGTAGAAAGTTAAGATCGGACTAGTGTATCGTCGGTGGATCGTGACCGACCTGATGACTGCCACTTGTCACCTGGACGTTCGCACAAATTAGCCTCAAACGCAATTGCAACGCAATCATTGCGTCGTGACGTCGCTTATTGACACTAGAGACAAACGCTATGATAAATTCACCCCACACAAGAACCTATACCTACCTTAAGCTTATTCCTCATATTCCCTAGTACTGTAGATACCGGCTTCCTACCTAGATTTTTTTTTATTCACAAAATAATTGTGTTATTTCAACTAGTGCTTTAGAATACCTACCAAGTGGCCTTAAATTTAACCTGCAGTTACCTGTATATTTAAAAGCAGCATTTTAAAATTGTTTCAATACCAAGTAATTACGACGTACCAAATTTAGAAACAAATAATTTATTGTTGTTTCAAAATAAAACCTGCCACTTAGGTAGGTATTATCACAAGTTACACAGGATGTATGTAATAAAATCGGCATTAATATTATTACTTTATCGAGGTAAATAAACGGTGTCAGTTACATATTTGATATTATTATTATGAAACTCACAGCTACACTGAAAGTTTAAAAACCGGCCAAGAGCATGTCGGGTCATGCTCAAAATAAAAATATCTGCTTTAGGTTGGTTACGTCACTAAGCCTGAAATAGTAGTTTTCGATACAAGTGCGAGAAGTATGTCATTTTGCACGAGTACCGAGGTTACTTGACCTGAGCCGAGAGGCGAGGGTCAAGACTCGGGACGAGTGAAAATGACACTTCCGCACGTGTGTCGAACAACGTTTTTTAATACAATTGCGAAAAAACTACAATGAAATAAAATTATTACATTTATATTATGTCAGTGTACGAAAGACAGCTTCATTCAATCGCGCGTTGTTCAAGTAATACTATTGGGTCTCGCATAATATTCCTTTATGCCCAATCGCGCGTAGTTCAGGTGAGTCATTTATAAGCGGGTCTCGCATAATACTCATTTATTTAAAATTCTGATCTGTAAATCGTGCGTAAAATCAAAGTTTACGCACGATTTGCAGATCAGATTACTTTTTAGCACTAGTGCATAAAATCAAACTTTACGCACAATTTGCAGCTACATAAACTAAACTTTTTGAGCAATTGTATTAAAACGTAGTTTTGTTCGACTTCTTTAAATACTCGAATGGTATGACCGAATTAGTAGCTCTGTAATACTTATTTTTTATCTACCCAATTATAAGTAATATAATAAAGCTGAAGAGGGTCGAAAGTCTGTACATGGAAGATAATCGAAAAAAAGTTGTCTGGGGATACTTAGAATCGATAACAGAACACGTTCCAACAATTTTTAGAATTTTTTGTCTGTTTATCTGTTTGTCTGTTTATCTGTTTATCTGTTTATCTGTTTATCTGTTTGTCTGTTTATTTCACCGCGCATCACGTGAAAACAGCTGAACGGATTTTGATGAAATTTTGGATAGATATAGTTTGAGTCCTGGGAAAGAATAATATATAGTTTTAATTTTGAAAAGAAATATATTTTTAGGGGGGCACTCCATACAGGTAACTAAATTTAAAAAAAAAATAACCAAATATCAACATGTGACACATCAATCGATAGGTCTTTCAAAATGACATTGAGGTTTCTTTGACTATTTTGTGATTAAGTGAATATTTTCTGAAATAATCGCTTCGAAAGTCAGAAAAGTTGTGTAGCCGCCCCCGTAACTCTTGAACCGTAAGTTCAAAAAATATGAAAAAATTTAAAGAGATGTGCCTTATCATATACATTCTACGAAAATTGTTTTGAACATTATCGGTTCAGCCATTTTTGAGTTATCTCCAAAAAACTTCTTCCATAGGCATCAGATACGACCTTTTGGTATTAGTTTGGTTCTTATTCCATTGAAGGTACGGAACCCTCCTATGCGTGGTCCGACACGCACTTGGCCGGTTTTATGTTACATCATCTACCTAATATTGTTTTTTTCAACAAATTCTATACTTATGAACGGAGAGCTAGCCACGTCAGATATGATACAATTATGAGAGCAACAAAACCCCTCAAGTTTGCTATACTTTGCTTATTTCTAGATCTTGACATCTGGCAGCTGTAAAGTGGTGGAGGTCAAAGAATGTAAGTTACTTCAAGTAAACAAATCCTATATAATTTTTCATAATATTGTATTGTATCAAACCCAGAGCTCTAGGATTTTCTTCAACATAAACTTTTGTTGGGGGAAAGTAGTGTCAAACGACGTATTATTCATGGTTGTCGCTTACGGTTTTTGTTTATTTTATACTAATGATAAAATATAGGCCCTGTCCTTTATAACTGCCACTTAAGAACTTGGGCAATTTTTACCTATATTGGTATTACTATTTTCCAATTCAAAAATTTTGCTAGTCTGCAACTCTGGCCTCTACTCATTAAAAGCTGCCAGATACCCGGATCTAGCAATTAGGATAGTATAGCAATCTAACGGACTGGTTTTGTTGCCCTCATTATTGTGTCATATCTGACGTAGCCAGCTCTTAGTCCATTAAGTACAGTATAGCATGACGTATGAATCGTAAATCTCCATTTTCTCAAACCGCAACGTTGCAAATATTAACACATGCAAAAATCGCATTTCGCCCACAAATGCTATTAAGTTCACCACTGATTTGAGTCAAAGACTTATTTGCACTTCGCAACACCCACCTTTGCACAACGTGTCAAATCTACAAATCAGTGTGTGCATTAGAGAAAAGTTGACCGGTGACGGGGACGCGTGTTGAGTGTTGAGCTAACTACTCGTGTTATGATCTGACCTAAATTATTTTTTTTGTACCATATTTTATGATAAGTCGTCATCAGTTGCGATGTAATGGAATTTACCTAATTATGCATGTATGCTATAGAACAAATTAACAGTAACAGTAAAATACATACAAAATACTATAACTAAAAAATAAAAAAATAAAATGCTACACTTCCTTCAAAAAGTTGTAGTACAAACCTTGGACGAAAAAAATTAAAGGACGGAGCATGGCTGTACAACAAACTGTGACGCAAGATGGCGGCTGGTTTGAATGTGTGTGTCCAGACGAGTGTTGCCATGTAATACAATTTTTCCCGATTAAGAATACAGTATTTTTGAATTAAAAAAAAAATAGATTATTAATATATATGTTTAAATAGAATTAATAAGCACCTGTTTTAATAAATTTGATGAAATATATTTCTGAAGAGGCGGATAAAAGAAAAAATAGTGATGTAAAAAATCTAAATTTATAAATTAATAAAAGGACACGACTTGAGTGTGTCCGGCCTCTCTTCTCGACCCAATATTATTATTTTAAGCATTTATCATACCTTTTTAATATGGCCAAGGTGAACCCAACTAAAAGCGTATTATTATAAACTTACCTTATCTCAAACCGTTTCACACTAGAGAACCAAAATTCAGTCAGGTTGAGCTTCGTCGTCAGCCTTGTTGGCAACCATCTAGCAGACGCTAAAGCGTTATGAGCTTGTGTTGTGAGTCTTGGCCGCTAATTTTACATGGCTTGCTTTTGGTAAGATTAGGCGCAACACACACTTAGCGGGGTTCAGTTCAGCCAGGTCTATGAGTTCTGGCTTTTTTTATATGGGGCCCACTGATAATTTTCCATCGTGCAAAACCTACTTACGACAGCCTTCTAGCCACAGTCGTGGACAGTGGGCTTTCTGGCATAATTATAAGATGTTATTAATTTAGTAGAAATAAAATGTACTAATATAATATGGAATCTTTCGAAATAAATGATCATTAAATTAAATTGAATTTATATCAGGCACGTGGGGTACAAGGGCAAGTACACCTATATTATTTGTATGTTGTCTATAACACTGTCATTCCTAAACTACAAAACCGATTTCGATAAGAAGGTGGCATTTGTCGCTCGACACGATTGATCTGAATTCATCAATTCATAGACAATTGTCTATGGTTTCCATAAAAAAAATCAGTTACAATCTTACAATAGCCAAATTTCCGCAACCATAGACAATCGCCTCTGAATATGAATGATGACTATCGCGTACGAATTTCCGCTAGAGGCTTTAGTGTAGACGGAGGTCTTCGAACCGTTAAATTCCATAGTAATTCAATGGAATTCACAAAATTATTTTTAATTTGAACAAGGTTGTGAAAATTTTGTAATAACTGATATTAATTATGGCAAATATGAGTTACGAATCATTGAATGTGAATCCTTTAAAAGCGTAGCTCAGAAAATTCTCCTTTTTTTCGAAAAATATGGAACTACGCAATGCTGCGACGTGGTAAATTTTATTACAGTAAAGTTCAGTGTATTAGATATTATTTAAACTTATATTTTGTTTTCACGAACGCGATAGATAAAAAATACAGCTGTATATAAGGACCGCATCAAAATTGGTTCAGCCAAATGCGAGATAATCGTGAACAAACATATATACACACACATAAACTGAGAACCTCCTTTTTTTGAAGTCGGTTAAAAATGCTCCTAGATCGATCAACACAACCGGTTTGACAGCTAACCTCTCATTCTAACTATAGTTCAATTTCGTTCTAATCGCTTGACCAGTCGCTTACTAAAGCGACTAGTCAACCGATCAGAGTGAGAGGGAGCGATAGTTAGAATGAGACAAAAGTTGGACAGATCACTCATTGTGGCATAATTTTGCGCATTCAACCTACGACTTGATAATATATGAGCTTTATGTTTTACGCAATTTTTGTAATTATTTTAAGAAATATATAGTTTAGTTTATTAACTACATAATTTTATTCAAAAAATACTAAGGAATATAATTTGCTTTCAAAAACTTATAATTTATGAACTATTAGGTAATATGTTAATATTAGTTGAAAATGTGCGTGAAATAAAACATCAAGTTGTGTTTGGTTCATATCGTGTTGACACCATATCGCGGCGATTATAGACCCCTTTACATTCGGGAAGTTTCCCTATTCAACCACTTGGCAACACCGCTACCATGAAGTTAATAGTTTATGAAATTACTGATATTTAATGTGATTACGCAATTAATTGTTTACTTAACGGTGAAAAGTTATCCCATCCGTTTTTTTCTTTCGACCGGTGGCATTTCTGCAGCATTTGACAACGCACGACGGCATATTTTAATTATTTTTTAACTGCTCTTGACTGCATAGACGTTTGGACACGAATGGCGGGGGAGCGGCTCATTATTGCTGTGCGTATGTGTGTGTAGTGCGTAACGACGAGGACACTGGCTCTTTATGGAATCACAAAATTTTGTTAGCCGCACTCTATCTGGGACTTATATAATCTATGGTACAAACAGCAACACTCTTAACTGTACATCGGTGGACCTTATTCCAAAAGGCATAAGATCCACCGATGGGCAGTTAACAGTGTGGGCGATGGTACCTACCTAAGTTGTACACTGGATTTATTTCTATATTTACAGCATGACCAAAATTCAAAGGAAATAAATGATTGAATGATTTAAGAGTTTTTCAATCACATAAGTACACACAGGTTTTCTACTATTCGTATCGCTATGGGACGAGATCCCGAATAAAATTAAATAAATACAGGTGAAGTCCGAATCGCTAGACTAAAGTGGCAGTGGGCGGGGTACATTGCTCGTAGAACCGATGGCCGTTGGGGCGGAAAGGTTCTCGAGTGGCGACCACGAACCGGAAGGCGCAGCGTGGGTAGACCCCCCGCAAGGTGGACTGATGACCTGGTGAAGGTCGCGGGAGTCCGCTGGATGCGGGTGGCGCAGGACCGGTCATTGTGGCACTCTTTGGGGGAGGCCTATGTCCAGCAGTGGACGTCTTTCGGCTGATATGATGAGGTGAAGTAATGATTATTTGGTGGAAACGAAACAAAAATACAGTACTTAACAAAACACATATTTTTTCTTCTCGTCGACTATAAAAGGGTGAATTGAGACTTCGTAGACCGAACTACCACCGCATACTTTTCGATGGACCTTTTACAGTCGCAAATTTTAGCATCGTCGACTATGATGAAATGGATTTTCATACAATAATAATTTATTATACAACGGTGGGGAAGAGGACCGTACTCCTCCCCGATCGCCGGTACGATCCACCGAGAGATCGAAGTTACTAAATTGGATAGAGGCAGCAGGTTGTGTTAGGCATTCGTCGAACTTAAATCTTAACGGCTTGCTTATTTTGAGCACTCGTAGAAAAAGTACTGTATACAATATTTAGTGACATAATTAAGCTTTTCAATTTCGTAGCTTACTTAGGCCACTCAGCTAGCTTCGTCGCTTAAACACGACACGACTGAAAAGCTCTTCATTACGTCACGATTGTATAAAATACTATACTCACAGACAAATGTCATAACAGCGTAGCCACAAACTTCAAATATGGAGGTTAAGTTAGTTGCTGTTAGAACATTAGCTCTAGTTACTCTGTTTATTCTGCATCGTATAATTATCCATTTAATATTTTTCACGCCACTGCTCGGAAATATGGCCAAAGATGGATTGAAATGAGAGTAGAAAGTAGTTCTTAGTAGTACAATTCAAAAACAGTCAAACAATGCAGATTTGCAAAGTAAAGTGTAGTGTTTAGCGGCCTTTTTTACTTTCTACTCTGCTATTGGTCGATTATTTTTGACATTAGTAACTCGTTCAGAAAATAACAAAATTATTAGAGCAACATTACATTTGTACGTTTAATTAAAAAATTAAAACGTCAAATTCGCTCAATGAATGTGTACTTTTGCGATTGTAAGCGTTTTTTATTTAAGTATGTGAAAAACGCCTTTGCATGCTTAAAAAAAGTATAAATAAAAAATTTGAAAAGGCGGGAAGGAAAATTTCTTCTGTCTGTTCTTTAGATCGGAAACAAACATTCAGATAATTGTGTATAATTCTGTACGATTTGAAATAAAAATAACTAACAATGAGTGACACGAGTACGGACATGGATCTTACACCGCCGGAAATTCAAAACACTGCAAAGTCAGTGATTCGAAATTTATTGCCCATTAAATCCCGAGATAAATATAAGAAAGTGTATGAAAATTTCAAGACATGGCAAATAAATGTTCCGGGAAAAAACATTTCCTTGTCATTCCACAACTGCCCTAATGCGAATATCAATATTACTTTTAATTAAACTGTGTATTATATTGTGTACTCAACCTGTTTTATTTCCTTACATTAGGCGTGAAAAGCACATAGTAAATGCCTCGGTAGAAAGTGCAATAGATGGACTCGCATCTTCGCGGGCCTCACCTGCGGCTCGGCCCGCGAACTAACTCGTCCATCTATTGCTTACTTTCTATACCTGGGCAACAATGTACTATTTAATACATGCAATTAATGACCGTGGTTTGAACCACTGACCCGAAATTATTCGACTCATTGTCGTTATAAACTAGTTCTTCTTTATTAAGTAAGAGGTGCATCTAAATGCCAACAGATTTCCCACGGCCATTGTGTATTGTATGTCTAGTTCAATAAATAATTAAACAAGTTATTTATCACTTGAGACACACACGCACTGAGGTCGTGTTTTGACATTCTCCGGAATCGACATAACATTATTGTTGTCTAAGAATCTACTCTTCAGAATAATCGACAATGTTGATAATGATACTATGTATGCCTGTAAGATAGATTTTAGTGACACGACCAATGAATATTTCCATCATACTGTACCTAAAATTATGAATAATAAACTTCTTGCTTCTGTTACCTGGCTCCTTCCCATTTACTTGGGGTCGCCCCTCTAATCACGCGTCACCAGGCCGCTCGGTCCTGGGTCGTCTCAGGTCTTATGTTTCCATTCTGCATGTCTATTGTAACAACTGATCATCCAGGTTGTCCGGGGTCTACCTGCTCCCTGGGCTGCAACAGCCATATTTAGAACCTTTTTGGTCAATTGTTCATAATAAACAACTTTAATTTTTCATTTTCAATTAAATACGTTAGTACTTAGGTACAAGTAATTGAGGTAAAACAATCGTAGATCTCATGATTAAAAATATCAGACTTCATGATCGTATCACTGCCAATTACGAGAATTCAAGAGTGATCCAAAATAGCCTGAATAGTGTGTCGCATTTTTACTTTGTAAACTTGGCTGAGTTTTTGATAAATACCTACCTACACAAAATATTTAAATCATACATAATATGTTTATTGTTAATAACTACCTTACTCAGACACTCAAGTTATGTCCTGTAAGTTCTTCGATGTAGATACGTAGTTCCACGATAAAACCTTTATCTGGCACTCGGACACGATTTGACGAGGAGAGGGTTTTAGTATCTGTGCATATAAGTTAGTACATACGGTCACACAGTTTTTTTCAGTGGCGTAGCGTCCATAGAATACGATTACAGCGGCTTGCCTAATTGTATTCCAGTCGAGTATTTTTACTACAGGTCACATGTATTAAACAACCTCGTTTGATTGAATTCAATTCAATTCAATTTATTTAATTCAGACATGTCTATAGAGGGTTAGTAGGTAACAAAGTATAAATCGTACATCCTAGGTTAGATACTTAAAACTAATTTTCTAATAACTACACAGGTACTTAAAACAAACCCATAAACATTGCCTCTAGATTCCATATGGATCGAGTTCCAATGCTTCCATATTGGACCAGCCGGGTACTCCGCCACGACCGCCACCAGGTTCAGGAGACTGTTAGTACTCTCTTGCACGCGCGAAAATATCCTCCGCTCCGCTCTCTGTTCTCCTTATCCTGCTACCCTAAGGTTGTCTGGTAGAGATCGCTTAATAGCGATAAGACCGCCTGTTGTTACCATTATTTACTTTGTTAAATCTGTTTCTGTACTTCTTTTTCTTTGTGTGGTGCAATGAAGAATATTGTATTGTATTGTATTGTGTAAATATTATTCACTTGTCCCGTATCTGTGGCCCGTGTAGTATCGAATGGCATACTTTCTGTCTTTGCATCAAAACGAACTATTATTTATTACCTACTAATAAGCTACGCATCAATTTTTACTTTTGAAATGCGGAACACAACACTAAATCTAGTTCCTTCAAGGTAATAAGACAATAGCTCCCAATGCTCAAATATCATAATTCCATGACCAACATTCGCTCCACTAATGGAAACATCAAAATCGTGTTAGGGTGCAACATGTAATAAATAATTGATTTCTTGTTTGAACTACATATATACAGGATGATTCATGAGACGTGAGCAGGAACAACCCTACACACTTAGTTAACGATAATGAATCGACCGCCATCATGTTTAAGTGAAACAATAACGCTTTTCAATTTTTTTTAACCTTTATGTTTCGTAGAAATGTTATTCTCTGTAATCATGTTCACCCCACATGAACAAATCAATAAAGATAAAACCTCTTTGACAATCATGACAGCACTTTGATTATGAAAAATTTTAAAAAAAAATTAAGTGAGATACGATGTTTCAAAAGTAACCAGACATCAATTTGTCACATAAATATCACAGAAAAACAAGAGAATATCAGTACTCAACGGAGTATTCTAATTGTAGAGTGACCATGCGTGTCGTAAATAATTTCAAACGTTTTATTTTTATTTAAAAAAATTTTTTGCGCTTATCATACTAATACTGATATCAAACAATAGCTTATTTTTAACTGAATCCGAAGTGTTAAGCCTGCTCACGTCTCATGAATCACCCTGTATAAGGATATCAAAGGCATTTATAAACAAACTTTTGAAATGTCATGTCACTCTTTAACCTGCGAAGTACCATACACGCTAAAAGGTTAGGGAATCCCTAGCCTATGTAATATTGGGAAATGTTATCGATAAATTTATAAGTATAATCAATTGTTTGATTGACTGTTGAATGAGGAAGTACAATAGGAAATCCATTAAAGTATTTGAATACAATTGGTGATTTACCGCGTGTTCCTCCGTAACTATAATTTATTATCAGCAATATTAAACTATGGGAAAACTCTGAAATCGAAAAATGAAGTAAGTAATAGAAATATAAGTCTTTAAAAGATTTTTTTTTAATTACACGATTGCTTGTTGTAAAAGCGAAGCACCGAATTAAAAACGTTAAAAATTATCCTAAACTTATACAGATGTTATATACAAAGGAAAAAGTGACCTAGGTCTCCGGTGCCCAGGGCTGGGATGGAACCAGCATCTCGCAGATCGCGGCAGAAGGTTAGGGCGTTTGCCGCGAATGCAGGAGACGCTGGTTCGATCCCAGCCTTGGGCACCGGAGGACTAGGTCATTTTTTCGCTTGTATGACTTGTATGACATCTATATACCTAAGTTTATAATTTATATGTAGTGTGTCCACTTAAAATAAACAAATCCGAATATTTATTAAAATAATTTGATTTGTTCTTCAGTAAAAAAATATTCTCTATACTTCTCAATACCATAATTTCCAGAAAAAAAGGTTGGAAGGTACTCATAGATTTCCTTGTGTCCTATGCTAAGTTCACTCCGACCGGCCTCGAGCTAACAAGGGAATGGTACAATCGGAGGTTTCACGAACACATATTCTACTTAAAAATCCATTAACTATTTACTCGGCTTCGCTTATTACCTTAATTAACCACAACAACCGAAAGCAATGCAATGCCAATGTCAAGTGACGTCAGTCATAATGGTTTATGGTGAAAGAATTAGGAAATAACGTTTTTTAATTAGTGTTGAGGTATTTAGTATAAATTTAGTATCAAATGACTTCGAGTTTATGGATCCCGTTAATCCGGTAATGTTTCTGTATCCTTTATGCGGCTTGGAAGTTAGCTTTTCCCTTTTTTCTACTGTAGAGTACTTATCTATTTGTAATAACGGGACGTAACCGTGTATACTTTTTATATTTTTAAAATTAACTAAAAAAACGAATAAAAAATATACGCGGCTAAGCCCCGTTATTACAAGTAGATATGTGTAAAAACCGTGAAAGTTTAAACCAGTGTGTAGAGCACTTGTCGAAGTATTCCTATGAGGCTGCATACGAAACGCTACACAGAAGCTGCTAACTATTTAATTCACAAAATAATGTTATTATCTCGACTGCGATTTATTACCTAATACACCTTGACCTCTGACTATACGTAATCGCATCATTTCTAAAGCTTTTTGCAAACTTGCTACGTGTGGGTTTCTGTTGGGTTACATGAAATCTCTTTTCCGTATTCGTAGCAACCTTTAAATAACTAAAATTAATTAATAAACTAATTCAGTCTTAGTAATAACAGTCTCATATGAGTCGTTTGTAACTTTGTTGCACAAATTCACTTCACTTCACTATGCTAGCAATAGAAATGTATAAACAATATAATAGCTACCATACTTATTGTCTGTCGCAATTATGTCGAATTTGATGATTACTTAATTGCATTCACGACGTTGCAAACAGCTCATTCAATTCAACAAATTTATTTATTTCATATCTTGACTTTGCCAATTTTTATCTTCAAAGGGTTTATCTGACCCGCTCGCTGTGCTAAAAACTTCGCAATCCAAATTGAACTAAATCAAGTTCTAATCGAAATGACAGCAAGATTCTTATCAGAAAACAAATGCTTTCATTCGTCATTTTATTCAATAAAATTAACAATAGGCACGTTGGCACGTAGCGACAGAACACGATTGTCTATTGACATATTAGCTACAGTGAGATTTTTTCTTATGAGCGCGGTTAGGGAACAATTATGGCATTGTGATTGGTTATTATTTTGGCAGGCGAGGCTGCGCGTGCGGCTCGCGACCCCGCATGTGCCTTGAGACGTGGTTTTTGCGTACAATAGCCTGGTCACCCAGAAAACGACACGCTTTCGTTTGACTAACGGGTCGGGGTAGAATTAGATCAAGAGGATATTAAATTAACCATCTGTCAATTGATAAAATATAATTACATGTGTACTTACAAGCAAATCTTTCGCTGTCATGAGGACTGAACTGAATTGGTTTCATGCATCGAAGATTCATATCTGCAATGTTAGCTGTCCAAAGCTCTTCCACTCAACCTTCATCAGTTTTTGAGTGTGTCAAGATTATGATAATGATGATGATGCTCCTGATCCACTTAGGCCACAGCGACTGTTTAATATGGAATTTTTGTTCACATAAATACAAATCAGAAAAAAAATTGTAATTTCGCCATTTTAATGATTACTTGAGATCTTTATCCAGATATATTCGTGACTGGTCTCGATAGTGTACCATTAAATATTTCCAATAATATGTATTTCTCTGACAGTTGTACCCCTCAGTGAGAGTCCACAGTGCAAGTAGGTTTAAACATAGGTATTTAACTACTTCTCGCGGGCAAACTCGCAGATGGAGGGTAGTATAATTTATATTCGTATATGATAATTGCTCACTGTCTAAATCAAATCAACGGCCTCCTAGTCCAGTCGGTAGTGACCTTGTCTACGAAGGAGGAGGTCCCAGGTTCCAATCCTGGTAAGGGTATTTTTTTGTGTGTTTATCACGAATAATGGTTTCTAAGTTATGGTGTTTTCTATATATCTAATCTGAGTATATATTTATTTTTATAAGTAGGTATATCGTTGCCTAGTACCCATAACTTTGCTTAGTTTGGAGCTAGTTAGGTGGATATGTATATTTTTTTAAAGACGAATTAAGTGCTAACCTATTTACATCATTTTTGAAATTACTAATTTAATTTTATAGCTAGAGTTACACGAGTTTGTATCCTGAGTTTAACTTAACCTAGTTTTCGTTCAACATATATTTACAACTAAAGTGTTTTGACTCAAGATTTACCAAGTAACTTGATATAAATTTCAATGCTAAATAACAGATTATCTTAAATGCGTCTCATAATTCCATTGATCAGTGCTAGGGCAAATAGTGAGGCATTTACATCACCGGACTCGACGCAGGCGCAACCGGTTCGGTGACATTTGACGAGTGGTATCCTTTGCACACCTTAATTAATACTGAGAAATTATGTCATTTTCGCGAAACCTATTAGGAATATCATTTTGCGTAAATAGCAATTAATCCCTCAGGAAAACTATGGTGCAAACCTAGTTAATACAAGGAGACATTGAAGAATGTATAATTGTGTCTTAGGTTGTTACCATTTTTACTGACCGACTATATTTAATATTTTTCACTTCTCATGCTCAAAAAGTGTGTTATGTTATGCTCACCAAGGCGGACTAAAGTAGTACATTTAGCCTCTAGGGCTGATATGTATACATATTTATGATTTACATTTTAAATTGACCAATCGGAACACTTCACCATATTAAATCCACCAATCACACCACATATCGAAGTTAAACATGAGGTGTTTTTTAGTTCCTTCTTCACAATCATTAAAAAAGATTTTAATTTTTTGGAAGCGCTTTAAAGCGTGTTTAAACTGTTTAAAGAGCTAATTTTACCGTCGTCTGTGGCATTTATTCGAGGTGTTTATATTTTGTATCTATGTCAAAAAAGTTAAAAAAATTAAAAGATCGTCAACACAGACTAATAAGAGATACTACGTATATCGTCAAGTTAAACCATAATTTCACCTTAGTTTAGGTATTGTGCGTAAATAATAAGAATTTTTATCTTATTTTCTCGCAATTGAAGTGAAAAATAGTATGCATTATTCTGGTCTAAAAGCCATATTACCACTCGAACAATTTTTCCTCACTTCGTTGGGGAACATAACCACCTCGTGGTAATATGGCCTACTTTAGACCCTTGTCAAACAATCTACTATTAAATGTATATTCATTTATTACACCATAACATAATACAGTATCACATGTCAAAATTTTAAAACAATCATAGGCTATACAATAAACAAAAACCCTAAAATATCGAAACTTACAAATAATTTTAAAAAAATACTCAAATGACACATACACACATACAACATTTCGTCGCGGTTATTCATAAACTTCTTACATGATTAATTAAACTAAGTAATAATAATCTGTCCTTATCTGACACTTAGATGGTTGTGTTTGCTTAAAACAGTCAAAATATAAATTGAAGGCTTGTAAGACGTTAACGACTAAGCGGGTTAGCCTTTAAAAAAAAATCTTTAGATAGTTTCAAACGCCTCTGCTTAGAGACGTGTTAAAACATACTATCGGGTTCATAATTGCATACCCAATTTATGAATAAAGTCATTCACGGCCTCCTCGCCTAGTTGGTAGTGACTCTGCCTATGAAGCAGGAGGTCCCGGGTTCTAATCCTGGTCAGGCCATTTATTTGTGTGGTTATCACAGATATTTGTTCCTGTGTTATGGATGTTTTCTCTGTATTTAAGTATCTATCTATATTATTTATATCGTCGCCTAGGACCCACAACACAACCTTATTGAGCTTACTGTGGGACTAGGTTGATTTGTTTATTTCATTTATTTATTAATTTCATTTATTTATAAATTGGGTATGCAATTATGAACCCGATGGTACATACGTATACCTTAGCTATAAAACAAATGACACAATGATACAATCAGAAGATGTTCACGATAGGCAGTGATAGAGCTCGTTAATTTAACAGATTGACATTTATTGGCAAAGCCTAGTGTAATGCACATGACCTATTGCGCAAAGGCGACATTTCAAAAAGGATTGCATATTTATTGATGATATTACAACGATTTTCGGAATTAAATGATCTAATGACTGTCCGTTCATTATTCTATCCGTTACCTGTCAATAGACTGTGATGTTTGAATGAGTTTTGCAAAAGTAATCCCATGCCAATCTTTTTATTCTAATCTTGACAGATTTTAGCCGGCGCCTGACCTCTATTAAAAATAGATTCATCTTGTCGTCAATACACTGGCTTACTTTTAAATGTAGGTTTTAAGCGCATAATTTGACCTACTGTTGTAGTGTGAAGAAGTTATTTTATTTCATCAATCATGTGAAATTGGTAATTTTAACTAAAACGAGTTGTAATTATAAACGAAAGAGATTGTATATAATTTTCGCATTTGATCGATATTGTGTCAAAAGATTATTAATTAGGTTAACTATTAACAAAATAATACTAAGACTTTGTATTATTTTGTTTTGGTTTGGTTGCCAAATGACGATAATTTGTGTAAGTACCTACATTATATTTCAATATAAACATGTCAGCTACAGAACACGAAATAATATTATAAGTTATATTTATAAAGTGGTTTAGTAACTTAAAATCAGACCAAAACAATATTATACAATCATTATATTGTCAACTTGTACATTAATTCGTAAAATAAAACACGATTAATGGCTTTCCATAAATCACTGGCTCCCATCTAAATTCGATTGATATTTGAGTCAAGTATAGATGGACTGGTTGACAACGATGCGCAACGAATCGTTTATATAAGTACTAGCTTTTGCCCGCGGCTTCGCTCGCGTTAAATTCGGGGTAACACGGTTCCCCTTTGCCCTCCGTAATGCTCCATACAAACTTCCACCCCTCATTTTAGGGAAGTGGGGGGTTAGAAAGAGACAAAAAGTAGCCTATGTCACTCTCCATCCCTTCAACTATCTCCACTTAAAAAATCACGTCAATTCGTCGCCCCGTTTTGCCATGAAAGACGGACAAACAAACAAACACACACTTTCCCATTTATAATATTAGTATGGATGAAATCGGACTTTTCTATGGTTATTTTATGCGCGACGCTTCGCTGGGAGTCATTTATATCATCATTAGGAATTATAACACTCAGTCAGTATAAGCTGGAATAAATAAAATAAAATAACATCTTACAAAAAAATCTAATTATTAGATCCTCCGATAGGAGGTTCGAACGAGCACATACTGTAACTTGTTATACCTTAGTTGATTTTTATCTCATCATTTACAAAGATTGCATATACATGGGAAAATTTGACGGGTTCCGGCGGCACCCTGCCGCTGTGATCTAGGTAGCCTAGGGATAAGTGCGTCTGTCGCAGACATGTCGGCAGAAGACGCTGGTTCGGTTCCAGCCCTGGGCACCAGAGGCCTTGGTCACTTTTTCATTTACACTATCTTTACACTTTTTACTTTAAGTACCTATGACATCATCATTTTGGAATGGAGTGTCAGAAACAAACTATCTCTTAATGAAGACAAATGCTCCATCATGTCCTACACCTGAGCTCACCAGCCGCTACATTATGAGTATTATGACTATGTGATAGAGAACAAACCTTTACAGCAAGTTTCATCTGCCCATGATCTAGGTACACGGTTTGATTCACACCTTACCTTCAACGAACACATTGTAACATACTTGTAATGCTGCAAGAAAATGTTTGGGTTTTGTTATTCGCCAGTGTAAGCTTTTCGATTCTCATACCGCCCTTATTGTGCTTTATAGTGCGTATGTTCGAAGCCGACTCGAAAGTAACTCATTAATCTGGAGTCCCCATGAACAACAGTATACCTTAATGCTAGAGAGGATACAGAAAATCTTTCTTCGCTTTCTCTTCCGAAAGCTCTATGGGTACTACCCTCACTTGTACCCTACTCTATATATACTCGGGATGGTGAACTACACTTCCCTTGAGGTCAGGAGAAATATCTATCTTATAAGATATTTCTTTCAATTAATACGTGGCCAAACTTGTAACCCTCCACCCTCCTTGTTAGCCCTCGTGTCACTGCGTGTGGCTCCAGTGACGGGTATTCAGCTCCGGCCACGTCGCCGTCAACTGTTTGCAGTTCCGTCGGCGCAAACTTGTGCTCTGTCCCACTCACCCCTACACCAAGCTCTGAGTCTTCTCAACGATATTTTAGACAACGACACTAAACTAGATATATTCTTTACCACTGAAAGTAGTTTTCTTGCCACTAGTAACTGCTATTTGGAATCCATTTCTGCTCGAAGCTCCATTATTATTTAATTAGGATTTGTTAAAATTGTTTAGTACGTTAGTTTTAAGTAATGTGTAACATATTCTCTCGTTTTATTAACTCCGGTAGTAACTAATTGTCCGGTATTAACATGTGTAGCTAGACTGTAAGTGTTGATTTGAGGAATAAACAAACAAACAAACAAAGATCTATTTAAGTTTATTAACAGCTTTTTTTTTTTTTATACCACGACGGTGGCAAACAAGCATACGGCCCGCCTGATGGTAAGCAGCTACCGTAACCTATGGACGCCTGCGACTCCAAAGGAGTCACATGCGCGTTGCCGACCCTTTACAAAAAGCTAAAAAAAGCTAAGCTTATCTTGGGGGCCTGTTTATAAATTAGTTAGTGCTTAATCTGAGTTCATACACTTTCTATTTGTGTTTAGTACCAAACTAGCTTCCGCACGCGACATTGTCCGCGTACAAGTCGTGAATTTTTCGAACCCCCTTCTCGCCCCGCCTCTTTTGATTTAGTACTCCCATACTTTGAACAACTTGATATATCATGTTATATGTCCCATCACTTTTATACCATCATCACTTAAAAAGTACTAGATATAATTGCAATTAATAACTTAACTAGTCCGCCTCGAACTGAGAATTCACGATTTACTTGCAAACGACGAAGATCGTTTTTTGCCTTCTATCATTTCTAGCTCCATAATCCCTTGATTGATCTTGCTCATATATGAACTCTTAAATTCTATATATCTCTGCTACAACCCCAACAAATTTCACGAAGATCAGCTCAAAAGAAATGCTCAAAATCAAAAATACACGGACCTCCCAGTAGCTACAGTTATGTTGTGTCCCAATTTGTCTGGTAAGAACTTCTCTTCGCTGCGCTCGCTAGTTCGACTAGGTTCTAATAACAAAAATCAACTAAATGAATTTTGAAGTCTGTTGCGAACGCAACCTTGTTTAGCATAAACTCTTGCAGTTGCTAAAAGCTCGGGCTCGGCTAGTGTTCGAGAGCTTCTTTTAAGTAGTATTTATTTAATATATACATAGGTAACTAATACTCATAAAGGTGTTTATATTTTCAGGACATGGGTGGATAAGTTTTGCGGGAGCGCTCGGTGCTATGAGGTAGCGCCCGGCAACCATGCGGGCGGTCTTATGCGCGCTCTAGCCACGCAGCCTTACCAGCGCATACTAGAGGAATTGAGGTCAGTCTACAAACATTTCTGATTAACCACTAGGACTAGACTCGAACTGAGAAGTCACGATTTACTTGCATCCAATATAACGAGACCAATCTGAAGATTTTTTTCGCCTTCTAGCTCCACAACCCTTTGATCATCCTGCTCATATACGAACTTTCAAATTATATGTATCTCTGCTACAACCCCAACACATTTCATAAATATTAGAAAAACATTACTAAAGTTATCGTGGAATAAAGGCTCAAAATAAAAAAGCCATCGAAATGCCGAGACGTCCCAGTTGCCGAAGTTGTTTGTGAGAACTTCACTTCGCTTTACGCTCCGCTTGTTCTACTAGACACTAGACAGTTTGAAGAGCCAAATAAGTGGTGTCATGTTTTGCTTTTTTTATTTGAAGAGCAAAAATAATTACAGTCTTGAAATCTCTAAAAATATACGTTTCATACTATTCGAATTATTATAACATTGATTCCCTAAATACAAATTCAGTGTCATTACGCAATGAAATTTAATAAACACCGGGATTATTTTTAGAATACGTACGTACTAGTATTCCGCCTCGAACCGAGAACTCGCGATTTACTTGCAAACGAGACGATCAATATAACAAGACCCTTTTGAAGATTTTTTTTGCCCTCTAGCTACACAACTCCTTGATCGATCCTGCTCATAAACGAACGCTCAAATTATATGTATCTCTGATGCAACTCCAACAAATTTCACAAAGATCAGAATATAACGTTACTAAAGTTATCGCGGAACAAACTCTCAAAATGAAAAAAGCCATCGAAATGCCGAGACGGCCCAGTAGCCGAAGTTGTTTGTAAGAACATCACTTCGCTTACGCTCCGCTCGTTCGATTATAATAGCATAGGTAAAAATGCCGTGTTTGCCTTTACTATTGACAAACCTGCGAGTTACGAGGTACATTGTAAACAAAATCACAATTATGTTTCGTCTAAACAAGCGTTGCGATAATCTTGCCAAAGAAGGTTTAATGAGGTTCACGACATGTTACATCGGGTATGTCGATTTGGGTTTTCCCGCTTACCAATTACCAAAACCGAACCTGTACATAGATTTGTATTGTATCCATTACAAACAATGTTTGCATGTTGCATTCCCCATGCCGACTACATTTTTATTTTCCTACCTATAGCGACACACGGAGCTCTTCCCCTATGCTCCCCAGATCATACCAAATCTAATTAGTACTAAACTAGTAGTCCGCCTCGGACTCTTTTTTTTCCTTTTCAAACGAGATGACCAATATAACAAGACCCTTGTGATGTTTTTTCGCACCTTTTTGCTCCGTTACCCCTAGGTCGGTCCTGCGCATATACGAACTCTCAAATTATATGTATCTCTGCTACAACCCCAATAGATTTCAAAAAGATCAGAAAAGCGTTGCTAAAGTTATCGCGGAACAAACTCTCAAAATCAAAAAGCCATCGAATTGCCTAGACGTCCTACTAGCCAGAAGTTGTTTGTAAGAGCTTCGCTTACGCTCCGCTCGTTCGACAATGATTCCTGTTGTTGCTCTCTAGAATTTCGCTTAAATAGTGTCGGAACCGAGCCGTGCTCCCAATATCGAGAGAAACTCTCCGGCAGTGTGCCAAGGCCATCGAACAAATTGATATTACATAGACCGAGAGCTCCTAGACACCTGTCACGTTGTTCCAGTGCTCACCAATTATCGACTATTATAAAGAGTTGCACTTGCAATTTTATCTGATAAAGGTGCGACCTTTTGAACGTGTGACATCAACTCATTCGATTTTTACATACCAATGTCGTTTTGAATTGTTACTGTTATATGCGGCCACGTTTTGGCTGTTTACTAAAATTGTTGTATTTTTTGCCAATAAATGCAATGGGCTGATCTCCCTTTTCACCGACAATGAGATGAAACTTTCAGTTTTTCAAGCATCATTTGATTTTTTTAAATAAAATTTATTTAAAGGGCCAATAAATATTTAGTTTCACATCGGTAGAGAACATTTATGTGCAGTAGTTTTTAAGAAAACATTGTAACAGTATGGTCCTTTTTAGCGCGGTCAAGATAAGATAAATTTAATTGGTAATCCAGGTACAAGTCAGGTACTATTTTCTAGTAATATTTTGATAATATAAAAATTATCATATTAATTTTCTATAAACAACATTAATATTTATTTTACATAGTGATGACGTAGTTTAATCATTTCACTAAAGTTTTTTTCTTGTACGTAGCCAAGATTCTAGCTTAATTACTTTACTTTTAAAAGTTTTATACCCAGTCACAGTGTTTTGTGAATAACGGCTTATTTAAAACATATATACTAGCAAGAAGAATTGACAGATTGTTTTGTATGAATGAGGTAAAGAAAGTTTTGGTTTATATAAAAAAACTTATTCATAAATATCCAAACCTGACACAAAAAATTTACTTATTCTTAGATTTCCAAATCTGACACAAGTCGAGATGAAAGTAAAACCATTGTCGGTAAAAAAGAAGAACAACCGCACTTCGAGTGGGCCATAAAAATATCAACACATTACGAAACACTTGTGTGGTGTCATTCAGCTGCAGAAGTAGCTAAGCAGGAAAGCTGTTCGAAATGATCTTGGCAAACTCTTGAGTTCTTAAGGGGCTTTTATCGATTTTTGACCAGATTTGAGTCGATATTGCAACATTTGCACTACCGATATAATTATGAGGCAAACGGCTATCGGTTCTTGAATCATTTTTCTCCATTCTACAGAGTCGGATTTTGAAATAAACGAGCCCTTTTTTTTAATATGGTCCAAAAAAAACATTTTAAACGATATTTAAATGCTGTAAAGAATCTTAAATAATACAAAATCTACATATTAGGGTTCCTCTTTGCTGTCTCTAAAAACTGAGGAGAGATTTTAATTAAACTAATTAACACAAAAGTTATGACCAGAAAACCCCTTTTTTGACCTAAAATTGTTAGAGTTTGATGTCAAATATCTCGAAGACAATGAATATTGAAGTAAATATAGGATACTATATTATTTAAGGCTAAACTGATAATATTAAGGTTTTCAGCTTAAAAATCACTAGAAAAATAAGGTCATTGGCGCCATAGAGCCCCTTAAAAATAAAGTCGTACAAAGATTTTGAACATCTCACCCACTAAGCTATATCTGCTGCTCATTGTACACTACGACCGCTTACGATATCGTGAGATTATGTTTTTGTGCGCATGCGCATACCGAATGAATGCCGTGCGGTGTTCGTATTGTACAAATACTGATTAGCAAGTTTGTAGTGGCAACACCCACTTTGTTTTACCGTAAATCCAATTATACCAAGTCTCACAAGTTAGGCTCTAATTAAGGTGCATTTGGTCATTTTGGTGTGAAATATTTCTAAACTTACCTGCTTTGCAAATACCTACTCTCAAATACAGCTGCCTATGGGGCAAAGCGAGCATAATATATCATTATGTACAACGTCCAATTAAATTATTTTCACCAAAGCGTTTAGTTATTTTTACTTAATTTGTTAAACGAGAAAAAAAATGTTTGACATGCAAACGTGTTTACAACGGGTTTACTTAGTTTATACATGCATATTTTTTTTCTTCACGTAAGCGCGATCATTTTGTTTTGTAAAACAGGAGCTTAGCAAACACCCTACTAACTCTAACAAAGAAAGTAATCGTTACTAGTACGGGTACGGATGGTGATTACTTAGTTCACCGAACAAGCGGAACGAGCATCTATGTTTTAGCTTGGGTAAAAATGTTTTCGTGTTTCGTGTATGTGTTCGTCAACTCTCCGAATGTATACTGTTCAGAGTCTGTTCTCCTTTATCTATACATATAATAAAGCTGAAGAGGGTCGAAAGTCTGTACATGGTACATGGAAGATAATCGAAAAAAAGTTGTCTGGGGATACTTAGAATCGGTAACAGAACACGTTCCAACAATTTTAGAATTTTTGTGTTTATCTGTTTATCTGTTTGTCTGTTTATCTGTTTCTCTGTTTATCTGTTTATCTGTTTGTCTGTTTATTTGACCGCGCATCACGTGAAAACGGCCTGAACGGATTTTGATGAAATTTTGGATAGATATAGTTTGAGTCCTGAGAAAGGATAATATATAGTTTTAATCCCGAAAATCAACCCTGGTGGGGGTGAAAATGGGGTTGAAAGTTTGTATGGAGAATTTTTAACCGCTGAAACGATTTAGATAGAAATGAGTATGGAGATAATTTGAGTGTCGAGAAACGTCATAGGATAGTTTTCAAACACTTGTGGGGGTGAAAAGGGGGTTGGAAGGTGGTATGAGGATTTTTTTAACCGCTGAACTGATTTAAAATTGGTATAGAGATAGTATGGGTCTCGAGAAATGACAAAGGATAGTTTCTTCTTCAAACCCCCCCCCCCCCCCCCCCCCCCCCCCCCCCCCCCCCCATCTTACTTTAGAACCGTAGGTCCAAAAAAATTGAAAAAAATAATGGAAGTGACGCCTGAAAGGTACTTTCAATAAAAACTATCTATACATATAATAAAGCTGAAGAGGGCCGAAAGTCTATTCATGGAATATATTCGAAAAAAAGTTGGCTGGAGATACTTAGAATCGATAACAGAACACGTTCCAAGTATTTTTAATTAGTTAACGGCTGAACGGATAATGATGAAATTTTGTGTAGAGATAGTTTGAGTCCCGGGAAAGGACAATGAACAGTTTTCATCCCGAAAATCAACCCTGGAAGGGGTGAAAAGGGGGTTGAAAGTTTGTATGTTGAAAGTTGGTATTGAAATAATTTGTAATTTTTTGGTCAAGGTGTTCATATTTATAACATGTTACCCGTCGATGCTTTAAATTTACCTTTACCCGCTCTTAAGAAATATTTCAAAATGTCATGAATGTCAAAGGGTTATTGCAGCAAACCAAAAAACGACTACAAAATCATCTAACATTTATAGGACACCGTTTAGGTAGGAAAACATATCAAACGTTTTGTGAAGCAGTCAGATTAGGATTTATTTTTCTTTATAATTAAACAATAGGTACATTATTTGTCTCTCAAGCAGTTTTGATATGTCTTCTTGAAGAACTACGCATTATTTTGTATCTTTAAGATCTAATAATGTATTACTGTTTTGAAAAAAATAAGTCCCGTCGAATTTTTTTTCGGTCATAATACTTCTTGGGCCAGAGGTACACCTACAGGGTTAGAACCGGTGGAGTTTTGGAACGAAGTTCCTTATCGGACGGTTCGCGGATGGGGGCCTAGGCAAAAAAAAGTCACGTGACCGTTACGAAAAAGCGTCACGTCACGAAAACGCGACACCCATACGATTGAGAAACATGTAAAATGGAATGAAATAAAAAATATATAAAATAGAATAAAGTGAAGTGAAGCGTAGTGAAACTGAGAAGTGGCAAAGTGATAAAAGTGAAAAAAGTCGAGAACCTCAAAAGTCGAGAATTTTAATAATGTCGAAAATGTCAAAAATTTAAAATTTCTAAATTTTCAAAATTTCCAATATTTCCAAAATCTCCAAAATTTCCAAAATTTCCAAAATTTCCAAAATTTCCAAAATTTCCAAAATTTCACAAAATTTCCAAAACTTTCAAAATTTCCAAAATTGCCAAATTTTCCATTATTTAAAAAAATTTCCACTATTTCCAAAATTTCCAAAATTTAAAAAAATTTAAAACCACAAAATTTACGAAAAAGTAAAAAATGAAATAAAATTAAATAACATAACTTCGTTCCAATCGCACTTGATTCACACACTTTCCACGACACTCACGTATTTTATTTTTCTCTGACGTTCATTAGTGCATTGTAATGTGCTTACATTGACGAATAAATATCTTGATCTACACCAATATCATAAATCCTCTATTCCGCGTTCGGAACCGTATGTAATTAATGACCAACATTATTGCAACCAATAACGTAACATCAGTGTATTATCTGTGACAGTGTGGTAAAACCGTATGAAAATTCATTACCTACGGTAACGTAATGAAAATCCGCCCCCCCGACCGCCGGCGCAATAATGTTGGTCATGGTGGTGTAATGGTGGTCATTCTAATGGTTTCAATGGATTTTTAATATGTGTGTAGGTAAAGCAGTGTATGCTCCTGTACATAATTAGGCCTTATTACGTAACAGTTACATCGCCATGCCCGTCCGTCTGTCCGCGGTCTAGCTCAGTTACCGTTCGCACTAGAAAGCTGAAATTTGGTGAGGCCTGATAAGAACTTTCAATAAAAACTATATTGAATAAAATCGGTTCAGCCGTTTTTGAATTATTAGTCAAAAACGCATAGTGAAAGGAAGTGCCGAATAGTAAACTGACGTGCCGCCAAATAAACGACCGAGACGACTACACTCGATTGAGTTAAATTTGGACCCCCCCCCCCCCCTCCAAGTGCACCTAAAATAGAAAAAAATCATTTCTGCATTTGTGACAGACCTGATTTGACGGGAGACATGAACGTATAAATACAAAAGTGGTCCTGTATCGTCCGATATACACCTACTACTCTCTATGTCGTTTAAATCATGCCAAAAACAAATATAATAAAAAAAAAGTATACATATATGAGTGTAGTTTCATTTAGTGGTAATTGTAAAATATTTTATTAGGACTACTGTCCTCTAGCGTATCCATCTGTCAACTTTACTTCAAGTTCCGCCTCCAGGGTAGCGGGAGAGAAATTAGGGGTGAATTAGCCGCTTACTAACACAGACCGAATTCCACGCGGGCGGAGCCGCGGGCACAGCTAGTAGGTAATATTTCTCAATCGATTTTCGTGGAATTTAGTGAGCGGGTTTGATATATGGCTGTTACACTTTTTGGAATGTTTTCTTAAGTTATGATAGAAATAGCAAAAAACAAATTAGCGCCATTATGGTCTATGGCGTTTAGGATTAATACGAATATATGTATGAATACTGTGTATAAGTGAGGGGCACAAGGGGTAAAATTCACAGTACAGTTAGTAATAGATTCAATTTCATCACATTCTCCGGGACATTCCATCGTATCACGGTTGACTGGTTCATCTACTATAACTATGATTATATCTGTAAAGCGCAACAGTCGTTGCAATACTTACATTTAGTTGTCAAATAATTGCATATCGGTTTCCAATGACCACGCCCACTTAGTTAGCTTGACCCAAAAGCTTAGCACGAATGAACGCCTTAAGTAGACCTTAAGTGTGCGGATTTCACAGTAATTTTGGAAAGTTCATAAATTGTAGGCCCAGCAACATTTATTTTTTTAAATCAAAAGGCCGCGAATGCAGAAGACCCTAGTTTGATCCCAGCCCTGGGCAGCGAAGGCCTTGGTCACTTTTTCCTTTGTATAAGACATCTATTTATGTTTAAATAAAACGGAACTTAAATTGCGTACATATTCAAAACAAATGGTTTAGTGAGTATTATGTGTAGGCCAAATCACTGTGGCCAAATGGCAAATAGGGCAACCCTAACGAAAAAATGCATAATCAAAACAAAGTGCACACGGAATTCCAAAAACCCGCGTAACTAGATGATGTTGATACAATTATTCACCAGTCATGAACATAATGTTTAAATACAAATACAAATACAAATAATGTATAGTACGAAAGTGAGTATTGATAATGATATTATTTTACATGTAGTGCGTCACTATCAGCCAGTGTTTGGCGTACAATTTGTTGTTTCTATTGCATGTCATTGAATATCTAATATGTCAACACTGAGTGTAATATAGGCGGATGTCAAAAAAAATAATTATAATATAATTCTTAAATTAATATAAGTCATAATAATAATATGTCAATCTCATGCTATAGAAATAATTTAAAACTACAAAAAAAGAAAATTAAATATTACACATGCAGAAAAAAAATCAAGAAATGTCAATTGTGGAATAAGTATACAGTATAGGGTCAGGGTGGGAACAGTCGCTCGGTGGGAACAGTGACTCGAATGTGCTGTGCGAGAAACAGAAAGAGCTTTATGTCTGTCCTCTACATCAATCGGAACCGTTTCGTACCCGACCACGTACGAACTAGTTAGTGAGGCGCTCCGGCACCATGCGAATGTGTTATGGTGCGTTTTTGTGTTTAATGCTATCAAAATTACATTTCCAGATCAGTTTCACTCCTCTTTTTTCTTAACTCGTACGAGATTTTCAATTACTTATGTTATTATCGAAGAGTGTGTCTAATCTACTTAGTATTGGCTGATAATTCAAGGCCGTAGGTGTTTGTTTGTGTTTTTAATTTGAACTAAAATACAAATTGACGCCAAGGTCAACAGACGTTCGTTTTGGAAAAGTACACGGTGGCTCGCGAACCACTGTGCACCTTACAGAGTTGGACTTAAATTTACTTGAATATGAATAAGAATAAAAATTCTGTGATTATTAAAAGTAATTCATGCACTCTTTTATTTTAAATAAAATGAAAGTGAATAAATCATGCGACATTTAGGTAGGTACCTATTTTAAATCAAGAATGAAATCAGGAACGATTATTCCGGGGGTTGTGCTTACCTATTCTAATTACCGTTTTATTCAACAAAAATGTTATTTGTTATATAATTTAGGTTCGATTCCTACGTACCTAGCAATTGTGTACTGTTAGAACTACTGTTTACAGGGCGTAGTATACAGTGACTCGAGCCACTGTGTACTGTTAGAACCACTGTGTACTAGCGGGTCCTAGTCACTGTGTACAGCAACCGGTACACAGCGGCTCGATTCCCAATTTCTAAAAAAGAATGGATATATCTTTTTTGGTGAAAGTAACAGCAAATATATTTGCTACATATGAAAGTGTAATAATGCACGGTGCTCTGTGCTTGCAACAATTGGTTCAGGGATTTATATTTTTCATGCAACAGCCTGTTGAAAAAATCCTAGCGACTGTTCCCTCCCTGACCCTACATTAATAAAGAGTACTAGGTACATTTTCAAAGTGTTCATTAACATTCTAATACATTTTATGTAAGCACCATTTGTACAATTTATGTTTAAATTCAGGGAAGTCAACAGTCTATAAGTCTTCTGGTAAATGATTGAAAATCTTTATCGACATATACAGTACACTTTTTTTTAAGAAAGCTGTGTTACAATCCGGGTAGCTTAGATTAAACAATTAAAAAATTACTACATTGAGTCCCGTTTTTATTTAAATACTGATTCAAAACCGGGAGAGTCTACATCTATCGTAGTACTGCATTTTCTGTAAATATACACACTTGCCGATATCCCAAATTTCTTCGATTTATACACGTTATCCACGTTAATCACCTGACCTCGATCACCCAGGTGATTGTATTGACGATTTTGTCTCTGAGATCCCCCAGGTGATCCATTTACGTGTTTCTTTTCCAAAAAAACATTTCCTCCGCAACTTAACTAGACGGAGCCCCGCTTTGCGGTTTCTGGGCGGTTTGCCCTTCGGGCATCTGAAGCTACCTAACGAACCTAACCTAACCACATGGTCCAATAGGATCACCTGGGGGATCTTAGAAGACAAAATCGTCAAATACAATCACCTGGGTGATCAGGGTCAGGTGATTAACGTGGATAACACCGATTTACATGGGAGTATACGTACTATACGTTGTTTTCGATAGAATGCAGCATAATTTAAGTTATTATACCTATTCATAATTAGAGTTTGAAGTTACAATGGCGCCAATGGGGTTGCAAACACCACACTAACCAGGCCAGTGACTGCGCGTGCAATGACTCGACTTGAATTAATTGCCGACATGACGGACGGCATTACAGTCTATTACACTGGACTCTTATCGCTGCTTTAGGTGGGGAACACACGGTACAGCACCCCACCGTCGACTGCAACGTTTCAAGATCAATAGTCCCGTCACTAAACTTTAAGTTGTTCGAGGAGATCACATTTAATCCTACACTATTTTGTCCTTGAGATCTGGTAATACAACATTTATTGAAAAGATGTATTAAGTTTTTCCCAAAAAATACATTGTGCTTTCTTTAAAAAAAAAATTTGTAAATTTTAATGTTTATTTCCCACAAACATTAAATCCTACACTAGAGACTACCTGAATATTTAAAACAGTATTTGATATATTCACCACCTGTCAAGTTGAGAATACATTAGAAATAATAAAAATGTTAAAAAAATTCAATAATAATCAAACACTAATTATACAAATGGTGATTTTTCACTATATTGTCGAGACATTTATTACGCTTCGTTTAAAAAAAATTTACAGCGGTGACTGTATTATTACTATTTCTTAAGTGATTTTAAATGATTTTCGAACACGCGCATTAATTCTACACTCATGATTTTGATGCTACTTTTAGCTTTAATAATATGTTACAGAATATCAAAATTTCACCAGTAAATATACTGAGCATTTTCAGGAATTGTAAAATTAGTAATAAAAAATTAAACATAATTGGAGCGGGGCGCGGGGCGGAAACTACAACATATAAGACGTGCGGCGGCCGATACGATTAGTGCACCTAAGGTCATTGACCGTGTAGGTATCTAAGAAGCGCAGAAGGGCATAGCGTATGGTGCGTAGTTGCTTACTTAGGAGTAATAACCAGGGTAATAAATAATAGGCTCATTTTATTTATTAGTACCTATTACACTATTTTTTAAATCACACTGATAAAATATAATTCTTAATATTATTTTAATTTATATTTATATAAATGCCTATGTCCTGACTGACTGACTGAATGATCCACGCGGAGCCGAAACTACTGAAGCTGGAAAAATTAGCAGATATGGTTACATTTTTAATTTGTACAAGTAATAAGCATCGAGTTTGAAAAATTCAAGCCCTAAGGGGGTAAAAAGGGAGTTAAGGGTTTGTATGGTTAGGATTTAAAATTTTAAGTTAGAAACTTGAAACTTCGTACGTTTGTTGCTAATTAAAAAATAATAAAAGTAATTTCTGCGTTTTCTGGTATATAACGGGGTTAAAAAGGGGTTGAAAATTTGTTTTTATTAAAAAAAAATTGTGACAGACTTGAAAGTTCGTTTGTAGGCTACTCAGCTCCAAACAAAAAAATAATTTCAGCGTTTTTCAAAACTCCACCCCAAAGGAGTTGAAACGGGGTTGAAAAGTTGAATTGTAGCCCGAAACTACCTCTTTCTAGCTTCACTAGAAAGTTTTAATTTTCATATATAATGTGTACAAGTAATAAGAAACAAATTTGAAAAATTAAACCCCTAAGGGAGTAAAAACGAAGAGTTAAAAATTTGTATGGGTTAAAATTTTAAGTTTTAGGCATGCAACTTCGTACATTTAATACATTAAAAATAATGAAAGTATTTTTAGCATTTTTTTCATTCAACCCCGCAAACGGGGTTAAAAAGGGGTTGAAAGTTGATATAGATACCTACTTTTTGTGACAGACTCGAAAGTTCATTTGTAAGCACTTCAAAACAAAAAAAACTAATTTCAGTGTTTTTCAAAATTCCACCCTAGATGAGTTAAAACAAGGTTGAAAAGTTTGTACTAAAACGAGGCCGAAACTGCCGAAGCTAGAAAGTTGTAATTTTCAGCTAGGCTACTTTGTACCTATTTTGACTTATTAAAAAATAAGAAAAGCAATTTGAGCGTGTCTTGATATTAATCCCTTAAGGGGGTTAAAAAACGTTGACGATTTGTATAAAGAATATACCTATGTATATGGCTTAAAAGTAAGTTGTATGATAATTATTATAAACAAAAAAAAATATTTTAATACCAAACAACACATTTTATAAAGATGAAACTGTGTATGAGTAGGTAGCCGTATTATAAGTGGACGAAGTCGTGGGCGGAAAGCTCTTCTTTAAATGCTTTTGTCCTGACTAACTAATCAACGCAAACACTGAAACCACTGCAGCTAAAGAGTTGAAAATGTTAGACCAGGTTACATGTATAATTTGTATGTACTAAGAAGTGATTTCGAATAAATCAATGGCTAAGGGGGTAAAAAGTGGGTTAAAAGTTTGTATGGGTAGGATTTTTTTTATATAGAAAATTCGTACGGTCGCTGATAATTAAAAATAATAAAAGAAATATCAGTTTTTTGAAATTCAACCCCTACAGTGTTAAAAATGGGTAGAAAATCTGTGGTTTTTTTCGTGACTGACTTAAATGTTCGTTTGTAGGCTAATCGCTTAAAAATAAAAAATAAAGTAATTTTAGTGTTTTTCAAAATTCCACCCCAGAGGAGTTAAAACGGGGTTGAAAAGTTTGTATTAAGGCTCGAACAAACAGCACCGTCGCGGTCGCGCGGCCTGCGCGCGACGGGCGCCCAGCGTGATATTTCCATACAAACCGCTAGCGTGGTCAAACAGGCTGCGCCCCGCCGGCATCGCGCCCCGCTTCTGTCGCGTCCCGCCAGCGCAGCCCGTCGCGCGCAGGCCGCGCGACCGCGATGGGCGCGCCGCGCGAATCACGCGAATTTCAGTGTGACGTCAGAGCGCAGCGCGCGGTTGGGTGTGGTATAATATAGTGTTTAAAATATAGGTACCTGATCTGTCATCTTTGTTTGTTCGATTTAAATTTACGATCTATAAGACAGATTATAACAGTTTTTTTTTAATTATAAATCATAGTACTTAAATAATAAATACAAACCTCAAAAAAATCGCTTTATAAGACTGATTGTAAGTGAGTTTACTTAAATATAAATTATAGCGTTAAGGAAATTATAAGTACAAACCTAAAATAAAACAAATCGCTATATACTTCAGACTGATTGCAAGTAAGATTACATTATATTATAAATCATAGTGTTAAGGAAATAATCAAATAATAAGTACAAACCTCAAACAAATCGCTAGTCTTTCCTTTGAGCTAATAGCCCGTCTCCAGTTTGTGTCGCGTTTCGTTATAACTGGCTCTAATAATGTATTTAATTCTTCGAAGGTTGTTTTTGACATACGGAAGTATTTAAAAAACTTTTCTTCGTCAGATAACAACTCACAGCACAGCCTATTATATTCGCCGTATTCCAGTCTTTTCTGGCTTATAGGATGAATCCACTGTCTTTTACGCTTCCTAGAAGCGGCTGCCAATAACAACAGCACATCCTCTACGTCAGAATCGTCAGATTCATTTAAAATTCTTGACAACCTTGATAGCGACATTCTCGTAACGATGCTTCGAAACGAATGACCAAACCAAACCACAGCGAGCGAGCGGGTGTGCGCGATGCGGGCGGGACCCGCGCGCGATGCGGGCGCGTTGCTGGCGGGTTGATGGCGCGAGGCCAGCGCGATGCGCGCTTGCTCTGTGTGACCGGGCATCCCGCCGGCATCACGTCCTCATCAAGCCCCGCTACCGGCCCGCTGGCAGTCTGTTCGAGCCTTTAAAGCGAGGCCGTTACATCGGAAGCTACAAAGTTGTAATTTGCGGGTGGGGTACATTTATAATATGTACAAGTAATAGGAAGCAATTTTGAAAAATTTAAAAAGGGGGTTCAAAATTAGTATGGGTAGAATTTAAAATTTTAAGTTAGAATCTTAAAACTTCGTACGTTTGCGTATCATTAAAAAATAATTAAATAGATTTCAGCAGTTTTTGAAGTTCAAAAGAGGTTAAATGGGGTTAAAAAGAGGTTGAACCCCATTGAAGTAGAAAGTTTGTATAGAGATTACAAGTTTTGAAAGACAGACTTGAAACTTTGTTTGTAGGCTACTCTTTATAATCTGTACAAGTAATAAGAAGCGCGTTGAAAACTTGTTTGTGTGGTGTTTATAATTTTAAGCTTACTGCTAATTTAAAATAATAAAAGTGATTTTAGCGAGTTCTTTTAATTCAACTCCTAACGGGGTTAAAAAGGGGTTGCAAGTATGTATAGATATTTTGTGAAAGACTTAAAACGAAGTTTGTGGACTTAAAAGAAAAAAAAACTTTTGAGGGTTTGTTTTAAGAACTAGCCATATTGTGCGAGGTGATTTGGTAGGCCATAATAAACAACTTTGACTATTGGGTCAACTCCGAAATCTAAATTTTTTTTGGCTGTTTCATACATTTCGGCCGATCCGACGTTGACGTTTTCTATGGGGACGCCAACATTTTTTTTTGGATTTCAGGGTCGGTCCTATAGAAAAAGTTGTTAAGTAAGACTTACTTAATCACCTCTCACAATATGGCTAGTTATTAAAAAACATCCTTTAAAGTTTTTTTTCTTTTCAGTGGGTAGTACTACAAACTTTTCAACCCTAGAGGAGTGGAAACGGCGTTGAATACTTTTTATTAAAGCAAGGCCGAAACTACTGAAAATGGAAAGTAGTAATTTGCAGATTGGACACTTCGTAGTTTGTCTGCTTATTTAATGCCTGTCATTAAAAGGTCTTTTGGATTCTCAGAAATCGATTTTCGACAAGATCGGATTAAATTGTACAAAATTTAAAATGGTCGCCGTTTTACAATTTTGATGTTAGATTCGTATTAGCCGTGCGGATCCTCAGATATCGATTTTTAAAGTGATCAAAAATAAACAGAACAAAATACATTGCGGCCTTTTGTATTGATGATAATCACATAATTTCAGGATGGCGAACTACTTTTTCGAATTCAACCCTGGACAAAATTATTATATAATGTATGTCAATTTCAAAACCAAATAAGAATAAGAATAAATAAAACAACTTGTCAAAAATTTTTACAACCCTGAACTTTCGGCAAAGACGAGAAACAAATAGGTTCTATGAAGTTAGATGACTGTATAGATTATATAATTGATATGTATACTATTCACATCCATTTTTATTAAGTGATAACTGTGATATTATACAGTCGACTACAAAGATATGTATCCACTTTTGAACCTTATTAAGGTGAAAAAGTAGATACAGCCGAGCTCTTTGTAGTCGACTGTACAATCCATTTTTAGGGTTCCGTAGCCAGAATGGCAAAAACGGAACCCTTATAGTTTTGTTCGTCCGTCCGTCCGTACGTCACAGCCATTTTACTCGGAAACTATAGGATGTCTCTTAATACAGTTTAGACATAAGGTATTTTGTATGCCGCTATTTAGTTATGTAGTGAAATTACAGAAAAAATATTTTCAGGGGGGTGGGGGGGGGGGGCACTCCATACATCTAACAAAATAAAATAAAAATACCAAATATCAACATGTTGCACATCAATCGATAGGTCTTTAAAAATAACATTGAGGTTTATTTGAACATTTTGTGATTAAGTGAAAAGTTTCAGAAATAATCGCTTCGAAACTCGTAAAAATAGCGTGCCCCCCTGTAACTTTTGAACTGTAAGTTCAAAAATATGAAAAAAATTAATTGAGTTATTTTCAAAAAAACTTCTTCCATAGGCATCAGAAACGACCTTTTGGCATTAGTCTGGTTCTTATTCTATTAAAGCTACGGAACCCTCCATTATGCGTGGTCCGACACACACTTGGCCGGTTTTATTATTAGTCTTTCAGCGCCGTAACCACCAAAAAAACAAACGCAATAAACCGAAAACATCAAAACAAACGGTATTATCCGATGGGTATCCTAGCAAAGAAGCTATACATAGCAGGTGTAGCTCTCCTATTCATTCATAGCTTACAAGCGAGTCACACAAGAAGAACAGATTACTGGTAACTAGACTACGCATTATGAAGCCTAAATCGACCTAGTATTAAGTTATTTTATATGTTTAATTTGAAGTTCGCAGTGCCTTGGATTTACTGTAATGCTGTGTAACTATTTTGAATGATAAATAAATAAATAAGTGTGTTCAATACGCATTATGAAGTTTCTCATGACGTGACCACTAAATACAGAGCTGAGAATGGCGTCACTCGCTTCTATCCTATACAAAATTTACAACAATGCATGTGAATGATTTAACTCATAAACTCGATTATTGTTGATATTTTATTTGAGTATAGCAAATGAATTGTCTTGGTGTATCGTTCTTTATATTGACCGACGTTTGTCCAATGCAAGGAGTGTGCTTCCCAGGTACGAAAATAACAGTTCGATTGCATCTATCTTACCATCGAACCTAAAACCACAATATGCTCTGTTCTGCAATGACTGATTGGGGCAAACATAATGACATTTCAATATCGGAAATCAGAAATATAGAACAAAGTTTAAATAAAATATCCCTTTACCAACCTGTAGTACTTGCGAGTCTTCTGATTTGCTCTATCTAATACAAGTAGGTAAGTAATCTTTGCTACGTAGTAACCTTGCCGCGGAGGCGGGAGTTTTAAAATATGAACCTTAAATTATAAGTTGTTTATTTCGATTGCTCGTAAAGCACTTAGTATATTTACGATATTTTTTTGATTATGTATGTTAAATAAATAGACAATTTAAGGAAAAAATATTCACAAGTGTAGGTTCGTATAAAGTTATCATATTCGCCAAAAAAACTAAAAAAATGTCATAATAAATAGATGTAAACATGTCACCTTGGTGAAAAATTACTGTAACACTTAGATCTGTATTAGTACCATACTACCAAATTTTCGAATTGTGTTCGAATTTCTAAGTCACTTTTTTATAAATATAAAGAAAAAATGTCACTTAATGAAGCTTATAGACGAAAGCTCAGAGAAACAATTCGGGAAATCTTTAAGTTAGTCATCACTTATTTAAACAAATGCAATAGTGCTAGATCTCCAGTGTAGGATTTAGTCAATGTAGGGTTCCAGACGTTGTCTATAATGTTTTCGATTTCCTGAAATGCACAATCACGTCACTGGGGAAAAATGTGTAGTGGGAATCTGACTACCCTACTTAATAACTAGAAAAAGCTTCCAAAAGTGTAGGATTTAATGCAAGGTAAATTTTTTTGGCCCCCGTCTACAAGTCTTTCGAGATCGTTCTCATCTTAGTTTACCGAAATAAGGGTCCATTCTGCGTGTTCTACATCTGCTGGGTTAAATCTGGGCATAAGGCAAGTTGGTAGACCCGGCAAGCTGTTATCCCGGAGTAATCAGTTTGAGTTTCCATCGCATCAATTTTCCTAGCGCTCCCAATTTATCAAGAATACTTTAACGTTGCGGGGCGCGGCGCTGTACCGCTTCGTATGTTTTGCGCCTTAGCCACGCACTGATATTAGAACGCAAGGCTCGTTGACTTGAGAATTAGTAGTGGGAAAAAACAAGTGCGAGTGAAAACTTCACTTACCAATCAGCGAGAGTGTTAGTGTTAGTATTATACTGATTTGGTATTAGTTATTGTTTGGCCAATTTAATATTCTTTGAACTTCGAGATTATGTTTTTTAAGTACAGTACTATTGTGTACTGTGGGACTAGGTTGATTTGTGTAAGATTGTCCCATAGTATCTATTTATTTATGTATTTGTTAATTCTTAGTTATTTAAAGGTCTAGTTATACTATTTGTTGTTTGTAACATGTCAATTATTGAAATAAAAATCTTAGTACATTCTTTAAAATTTTACAAAACCAATCAACAAAGCCAAGTAAATAAGACAGACTTCTCCAATCTACATATTTACCAGTAAACCTCATTGTAGCTGCTTCAAATGAGCGTAGCGACCAGGGAGATCATTAGTCCCGTCCGGTTGCCGGATTGATCGAGGTAAACTCACACCTTAACATGCTCAGATGGTACTTTAGTCACAGCCTACAGAGAGGACTTTGGAATACCTGTCCAATTGGCACGGAGTGGCGCAAAATAGGGAAGAATGGCGACCTCTAGTGTCAGAACTCAAGATCCTCTTTGGGTCACTGACCCTGATTAGTAATTACTAGTCTTTCTTATTTACTCGTCTCTGTCATGATACTCATGATTGACCCGTGACATGTCGCGCACTTTGTTGCGTAGACGAACACCCACAACGTATAATCGGTTATAAAACTCTTTGAATTGCAACTCCTTATAGTTAATTGGTTAACGTTAACTGACATGATTATATAACAAGCGGAATATCTAAAAATACTTAGTTATAATTCATATACGATGAACGGTTCTACCGGTAACGGAACAGTTTTTCCTAAAAAAATGGCAAAAAGTGTAACAGGAAAATATACGTTTGGTTATGTGAACTTATGTATTTTATTGGAAACATTTGTTATTTAACTTTAAGTTTACAATATATTCATATTCATATTCATGTATTTTGTATTAAACATACATTGTCAAATTACATGAGATCGATGTAAATATTTACATGGATAAAAATTCAAGAATAATACTTACATTCAGCAAGTTATAGTGATTTTACAATAAACAAAATTAATAAACATTTTCAAAGCTCTTTAATAAGAAATTCAGTTACAGAATAATAGGCCTTTTGGAATAAGAAAGATTTTGGTTATACTCGATTATACTCGAGTCTATGAGCCCAGTACAATTTTAACCCAGCAAAATCTTTGGATGTTCATAGTTTCCAATAATTAACAGAAAATGTCATACACATGTGTCGAAAGAGCCGCTTTAAATAAAGCGCCTAATGATAACATCATGGCTTCGGCATTAATTGCTATACTGATACTCATTAATCAAAGTTGCGCACGAGTGGATTTAGCAAATTCGATAAGTAATGCATCGCCGGGTCACGCATTGGCCTCTTAATGTTGATGTCCTTTCGAGGTTTCCTCAAAGAACTACAGTATGGGATTGACTGTTGCTTCTGCGGCTGCTGACTGTCGTTTCTCCTGCGTAGTATGTACAGTCAACTCAAAAATATGTATACTTTTTTGTACCTTTCCCTATTATAATTTGCAAATTCTATGCATATTTTTGGTGTCGACTGTACTACCGTACCGTTGATTAGTACTACTCAGACGTCAACACACTGCATCATCTTTTAGCTCTCTGGCGAGCTTACTTACCGGCAGGAACATAACACTATAAAAAACTATCCTTTGTTCTTCCTTGCGACTGTATTCATACATAATCTCGGTCTCTTACACCATGGCCATACAGCACTCGACCATCGAGGAGAGATAGGAATACACCATAAATAAGTACAATAATTTCCTCTAAATCGGTTCAGGGGTAGGAATACACCATAAATAAGTACAATAATTTCCTCTAAATCGGTTAAGGGGTTTAAGCGTGATGAGGTAACATACAGACGGACAGGGGTCGTATTCTAACTTTAAAATACGTTATGACACGATCCAACTTAAAATACAACTCCAATGCATTTACTACACAAACAGCTATCGCCTAAACGGCTGAATCGAAATGTCAGAATTTGCTTGAAAATTATTCCAATGCAAGTCCAATACAACTTCAGTATTGGTTGATTTTATTTGTTGTGTGTTGAAGTTGTGTTTGAGATAGTTTGAGTTATTAATGTGTAGTTTATGTATTTTAAAATAAGAATACGGCACCAGAATTACTTTGGAATTTGTCAAAAATATTCATCAACAGCACCAATTCTGTGTTTTCGCTCTTGACGCTTGTTTTAAGTACTAGGACAAATGAATAACAAAAATCAAGTTTCATCGCATATAAAGTAACACTACACTGCACTACCGAGTCCCAAGTTATTTTTATGATATTTATTACACTGAGTATGAAGCGAAACCCAGTTTTTTTACCTACAGACATTCACTTCGTAGGCGCAAAGATATGTTTACAATTTGGCACCCTACTCCTTTGTATTAAGGTGCAAAAGTGGATACATATCTTTGCCGTGCCCTGTATTTAAAATGTTTTTGTAGGATGTGAACCAGTACTGAATCCAGTAGAGTATGTTAGTGGCATTTGTTTTTTTCTTTAGATTAATTAAATCAGACCTTCAAATATTTGCAGTGTTTACATACCTACTCTACTTAATGATAAAAGTTGCGACTCTTACTGAAATGCATTTTTGCGGTCACCAAATTATATTGCATCAAAATATAACGAGCTGCTATGCAAGCAGGTTCTGAAGATAATTTTGGTGGGTAATCATCGACAGAACTCCCAGGGATCAAGATTATAAAGAATATTAGGTAAAGGTACCATATTGCAGTTTCTCGCACAGTCTTCGGTAGCCATAATAAGGTGATCTTCATATTATAGTATAGGGGAATCACGTGAGTGTCACTGGTGTATTATTGAACCGCGATTAGAATTTACAGATTTTCCATATATTTACGTCAATATTAGCTGTACCCATATACAGCTAACTCAATAGTATTCTCATAGCGGTTCAGTAATAACTGTCATCGGGCGGGTCACCTTGCAAATCATTGTGCATAACATTATCAGGGAACATTCATTAGTACAAATATATCGTGCTTTCCGGATCCTTTTCGCTAACAATACAGACTAGTCAGCACTGTTTCACTAGAACAAAAGCATAACCCGGGGCCGTATTCTATCTTTAAAACACGTTTAGACACGATCTACCTTCAATACAACTCCAATGTATTTACTAGGTACGCAATACAGCTAGCATCTAAACCTCTGAATCAGAACTATCAGAAATTACTTGAAAATTATTCTAATGCAAATTCTGATGCAATTCCAATACAACTTCAATATTGGGTGATTATTTGTTGTGTGTTGGAGTTATGTCTAAGATAGTTGTGTTTTTAATGTATTGTTTATGTATTTTAAAAACAGAATATGGCACCCGGGGCCGTATTCTAATACAATCCAACTGCAATGTTATTTTTATAATATGAATTTACTACGTAATACAGCTAGCTAAACGTCTGAATCAGAAATATCAGAATTTGCTTGAAAATTATTCCGATGCAACTCCAATACAAATTCAATATTGATAGATTATTTGTTGTGTGTTGGAGTTATTTTTGAAATAGATTGTATTTTGCATTGTTTATGTATTTTTAAATTAGAATATGGCACCCGTAGTTGTATTGTTATTGTATCTCGTCAACATTGCTATTAAAACCTTTAAACCTTGTATCTGCAAGGGACTGTGTACGTCTGAATCAAAAGTTTATTTAAAATGTGGTTACAATGTATGGATTGAATAGTATTGTATTGCATTGGGATTATACAAAAGGAACTTTAAACTTATATAGATGTCATATACAAAGGAAAAAGTGACCTAGGCCTCCGGTGCCCAGGGCTGGGAACAAGTGTAAGTGTAAGTTATAAAGTAGTGTTTACTTAAAAATAAACAAATCAAAATATTTATTAAAAATAATTTGATTTGTTCTGCAGTTGAAAAGGAACTTTGATAGAAATGTATGTTAAAGTAAACTTATTAATTGTTTAATGTTGCGACGATGAAAACAACATGCAAATATGTAAGTAAGCATGTTCTCATTTATTATTATTATTTATTATGAGCCCATTGTGTCCCACTGCTGGGCAAAGGCCTCCCCTCTTTTATTCCAGTCGTCCCGGTCTAGCGCTACCTCTGGCCAGTCTCGCAATGTTCTCATGTCAGTGATTTTTTGTCTTTATGAGAATAAGGGCCTGTTTCACAATCTCCAGATAAACTTATCTGCCAGTTAAAATTATTGCTATCCTTTTCTCCAGTCATATAAAAGAAAAGGCAGCAAACATTTATCTGACAGATATGCTTTAACTGGAGATTGTGAAATAGGCCGTAAATGTCTTTAAACCTAAAGTTCGGATACGGTACCCGGACTTCACGCACACATGGTTTCGCGCAAGGTGTGAAGCCAATGATTGACAGGCGGCAAGTGGGCGCGGCCTTGAGTGCGCCATTGTACTGCTACCGGAACCTGAGCTACCGGCCTTACTTATACTAATCGAACTTTTGTATTTATATGTACACGTGGTTTTGATTTTATGCTAGTGTGAAATGAGATTCAATAAGGCAGTTTGTTTTTAAGCTGTCTCCAACAAATGCAATATGTGTAAAAAAATACTGGTGATCATTTTCGGCATCCTATTCTTATTATGGAAAAGTAAGAAAAAAATGTTTTCTCGTGAAAAAAATATTGATTTTGTATGGTGGGTTGGCCGCTTCAAAAAAAATTTCTGCTACTTTTTCTTACTCATAATATGATACTAATTATGCCCTTAAACGGATCACTAGTATTTTTTTTACACACTGTATAATATTTGAATACCTACATACACCTAATGGCGAGAGCCCTTGAAAAGTAATATTTTTCTCTGAAACTACATATATAACTATACTAAATAAACTATTAGGCAAGAAGATATGACAAACCTAAGATAGCATTAAAATCGGACTGGATCGCATCGGATTGTATAATTAATTAATTACGTATAGTAAGATTTTTTAAGATGTCGGTATTGTCGGTAGAATTCCTTAGTAAGATTCCGACATCTTAAATAATTACCACTATACCTACTAGTCAGCCATAATATATATTAATTATTTCTTAAAGTTCAATACTTTTATTATGATGACAGTTACTTATACTTACTAGTAGTAAATATTAGTACGAGTATTGCGTGCAAGATATACAGGTAAATGAACTAGTAAATGGTAGTAAGTAATAATGTGATTACAACTTTATTGTTACATCGAAGTGTGAATTTATTTATGAGCAGATAAGCAATGTTTAAGGGCAGATAAAATAATGCATGTTTTTCTAATGATAAGTAAATGGTCACCTATCAGTCAGTAGGTAATTGCAGTGCAGTAACCCTTAAAATAAATGAAAATGATGTTTTTTCATATTAAAACTCTTTTATTAATCGATTCATATGTAAAAAATAAAAACCGGCCAAGTGCGAGTCGGACTCGCGCACCGAGGGTTCCGTACAAACCTTAACAACTTAAAGGAATTATAGACCTGAGTATTTGATATGAATTTCAATTTAATACCTCTACGCGTTTACGAGGAAAAAGGTAGTAAGTTTAAAATTGAAAAAAATATTCATTGTATGATTTTACTAAAAATGTCTACTTTTCGTAATTTTTCCTTTGTCTCTACTATATGAAGTTTCTTCGTGCCAAGTTTCAAGTTTCTGAGTTTACGGGAAGTACCCTGTAGGTTTTGAGTTTCTTGCGAGTACTCAGTTTCAAAATATGCGACTTAAATTGCTATTTCTTTTGATTGCGTTGACATAAAAGTTTGGTTTTGCTACATCTGAAAGGTCCTATAGCCCTGAGTATTTGACATGAATTTCAATTTAATATCTCCACGCGTTTACGAGAAAAAAGGTAGTAAGTTTAAAATTTAAAAAAATGTTTTTTTGTATGATTTTATTAAAAATGTGTACTTTTTGTAATTTTTCCATTGTCTATGCTATATGACGTTGCTTCGTGCCAAATTTCAAGTTTCTGAGTTCACGGGAAGTACCCCGTAGGTTTTGCGAGTGCCGAAAAACTAAAATTTGCAGCATAAACGACTGTATCTTTTGATTGCGTTGGCTTTTGAGTTTGATTTTTTCACAGCTCCAAGGGACAATAGACCTGAGTATTTGGTATAAATTTCAGCTTTTTCTCAGGAACGCGTGGAGGTATCCACGCGTTCCTGAGAAAAATGGTCTTGACAGACAGACAGACAGACAGACAGACAGACAGACAGACAGACAGACAGACAGACGGACAACAAAGTGATCCTATAAGGGTTCCGTTTTTTCCTTTTGAGGTACGGAACCTTAAAAAGAATCAACTCATACCTACATATAAAATCGATTTTTCTTTCACCGCTAACCGCCAACGCACAATAAGGGTTAAAAGCTCAATTTATTTTCAAAATAAAAGACCATTAAAATTGATTGAAGCAAACTCTTAATTATTACTTTTGTTTCAAAACTCGTTTATCCATTATTAGATTTTTGATGTTTACTTAAAAATCGATTTCTTTTTTTAATGTTTGAAGTGTCATCCGTAATGCACAATGGGTAGGTAAGTACATGACAAGAACAATCGACCGCAAGTATATGTTGACATTTACTTAATATCATTTACCTATAATTTGTTTTGCTACTTACTGATAATTATTTTTTAATTATTTTTTTTAACAACAATGGTAATGTACCTACTTATACTAATGTAATAAAAGCGACATACAATACGTATTACCATACGACTATTGTATGAAATGCGACAGAGCAGGCTAATACTCGTAACATGCATTAACATCATATTGTTCGAAATGATAATGAGATTAATAGATACGATCATTCGAAAACTGAAAACTGAATAACATCAAAAACAAATCAGATATGCGCGCTCGCTTGTTCTAGAGTGTAGATTCACGTGTGCGAGCAGGTATTGACATCAAATTGGTATTGTATTGGTATAGATTTTCGCGTTTCTCAACAAATCAGATAGTTTTGATCACGAATAGCTGGGAACTAGTGATGCGCAGAGTGTTCGATATGTCAAGGACGGGTGACATGAGCCGCGAGAATGGTGAGCGTGAAGTTAGGCGCACTACACATTTGATCGGAATCCTGCAAATCATAAACAAAAATCAGACGGTTCGCTTAATATTTAATGATAGTATCGTTTAGTAGTACAGTTTACTTCATGTATCCGCAATAGTTGAAAACCTCTATGCGCCATCGGAACATGCATTTATACTGGTTACACTGACTTGCATGTGCTTGGCAACCAATGCGAATCACACCGCTTGCCGATCATGCGATGCGAATCAGACAGCCGTAAGTAGGTATTATAAAAGACATTATTTTCAAAAAACCTGCCAAAATTTTTCTGGTGTCTGTAAGCAATAAAAAAATATCGTAGGATAACCAAAACTTTTAGGGTGGGGTCGATACGCGATGGGGCGATTGGGGTGGTAACAGGCTGATATGAACCCAATAATTACCGTTACATCAATTTAATTGTTGCCAATTTTACACATCGTAGGAAATGTGTTATTTTCTACTATTAAACCAATTATCTTCAGTGGCTAGTTACATTATGAGCATTGCGCCGTTATCGATAACGCAAAAACGTTCCAATCATAACAACTCAATATAAGCATAAAAAATGTGTTTTTTGCGAGATACTGCCGCCGTTACGAAGAAAGTAAAAGTCTCCTTGCATAAGTCCTAGTGTTTATTGAGGCAAGTGCTGATTTATTGGTCTACTTCCAGGTAGCTGTTTGTGGCGTAGTTACAGTAGACTAATAGATAGACCAATCAAGTTGCCCTTGGCAATAATAACCCTGCAATAAACTTATATAGATGTCATATACAAAGGAAAAAGTGACCTAGGCCTCTGGTTCCCAGGGCTGGGATCGAACCAGCGTCTTCTGCATTCGCGGCAGACGCCTGAACCACTTGGCCACCCTGGTCACAGCAGCACCGGTCGAATTTTCCCGTGTATATGCAATCTTTGTAACCCTGCAATACTGCAAATATATAACTTTTTAGCATCCCTCGTCTTTAGCGGGCGCTAATCTGTAGATTAGGTATTGAATTCTAATTAATTCATAATTAGTATTCAATACCTAATCACACGGATCATCCTGATGCGGGCTTCGCCAAAGACGAGGGGCAACCAACTGTAAAACATTCTACGTCAAATATATATTTACACTTTATTACAAAGGAGTTAGTTGCAAAACTGTAAGATTTATTTGGCGTTGATTACAGTCAGAAGACTACATTAGTCATATTAGGAATGTAAATAAACACCATCTTCAACGTGGTCAATGCTGATTGCTCTAGATTTCATAAAAACTCTACATTTACGCATACCGATACACAAATGAATGCTAACTACGATAATGTAATCCTAATCAGATTGACTGACCGCAGCATTAGAATATCTAATTCACAGGATGTTACACAAAACTGGAGGCCGAAAGCTGAATGGCACTTTATTAATGGCGGGAATTAAAGATCAACTGGTCACGAGTGAAACCTGTTTACGAATTTGATGTATTGGCATCATAAAATGGCACAGATAACATAAGAATGTAATTTATAGGTGTCGCAAGTGAAACAAAAGAAATACAATAGACTGTCATGTCGAAATCTAAACACATATAAAAAAATCGTGTTATAAATATGGAGATTAATAGACAAAACAGAAACGTATAGAAGCTCGGAGTCTTAAAATTTTACATAGAAAAGATATTTTTAAATTCAGTACTTAATTAGTAAATAGTACATAATTGATACAAATGAAAATCAGACGAAGATAGACCCAGTTATTACTTTAACGCTGTTAAAACGATAATTTGTTATTAGTCCATCTTTTAGCAGCAAAAGATTGATTATTATTGCTAATCCGTTTAATCTTATTTGCATTTTGCTCTCCCTATTAAGCCCCTTTTTGGTATTAAGAACAAAATTAATTAGGTATAGGTAGGTAGGTACTTACACAAATCACGTTCTTAGGCCACCAGACACTGTCAGTAATAATGACATTATTACTGACAGTCCGGTCAGCTTTTGTGTAAATACCTACCTACATCTAATTAATTTTGTCCTTCATACAAAATTAGTTAATTCACCTCAAAGTAAGTGATTTTTTATCCTTTACCGCAAGTTATATTTACATTATTAATAAAAAACGCTATTCAATCATGATTACTCCTTTTCATGTAAAGTAACCAATTTGATACTTGAATATGTTGTGGTGCATGAGGTAAGTAACAACATAGTATGTATTGTAAGTTATAATGACACAGTCAAACACATTATTTAAACGTTACCTCGCTATCAACTCGCTGCACCGTTTAAGCATTTTATACCCACAAATTAACAGCACAATGAGTCGCGTTACCGTGTTTCCAAACAGATAACTCTAACACACGCATAACGCATACTTGACCCACAATCCACAACCCATATATTAGTCGGCACCGTCACACTAGTCACACAGTATCTCAACAAAGGCATCCAGCGTCAAGTGAATACAAATTTTGATACAGTTTTACGTAATTGACATAGTATGTTAACTGGCGAGTAAAAGCGGATTGCGTAACTTGCGGAGCGCAGTAAGAAGCCGGTGCAGTGTATCCTGGTGCCGGATTCTAATTTTAAAATTTACATTAACAATAAGGGTATCGGTAGACGAAGTGATGAAGACCAAGTCAGACCGGCGTCAATATATTTATAAATAAATACGTATCATACATAAATAAATAAGTAACGCAATTATGGTAGTACCTCTGCGGAGGAGTCACGACGAATTTTCATCATTAACGCCTACCTTAGCTTAGAGCGAACCCAGCGGCAGTTAAACCAAAGAGCTTTGCTTGCTGGTAGGATTGTATTTTTTCTTATATAAACATCTGTTTAATCCATACTAATATCATAAATGGGAAAGTGTATGCGTGTGTTTGTCTGTTTGTCCGTCTTTCACGGCAAAACGGGTCGACGAATTGACGTGATTTTTTATGTGGAGATAGTTGAAGGGATGGAGAGTGACATAGGCTACTTTTTGTCTCTTTCTAACCCCCACTTCCCTAAAATGGGGGGTGGAAGTTTGTATGGAGAATTCCGCAATTTTCAAGGTAGAAAGCTAAAAATTGGTATTGAAGTTGGATCGTGTATATACGTGTTTTAAAGTTAGAATACGGCGCCTGATTTTTATTCTGTACCGTTATGGTTTTGTTTGTGGTCTTGCGATTCTATGCAGGAACTGTAATAAGAAGTAATAGTAAGTGCATTGAAAGGCCTATAAAAGGCCTATACAAGGGAACAACTTGCATAATTATATGAAATCATATTTCCTAAATACAAAGATAAGGTTTTATTTGAATTGCGTTTCGTTGTTATTTTGTTCAGTCGATGCGAAAATTTAAAACTGGGCTATTTCACAATGAGCTTGCTGATCATTGATCAATGCCTCTTATAGTTTAGTATGCTGGTCAAAGCTACTTAAATTATTTCTAATTCTAGTAAAATGGTTAAACTGCTAAGCTGCTCTGGTGGGACATCAAAGAGCTCGATTACCATCAACTTGCCTAATGTTTACAGGTTGAGCACTTGTTTACGTCACAATGAAATTTAAGCAATTAGCTTCAGCTTGCCTACGAATATTTTTGACAAACCGCCACTTTTAAACATAGTCGAACAAAACTGATCCATATGCATGCAATGTTCGTTAAGGACTTCGCGTTGGTGGCGACAAAAAAAGTACGCCTAACGATAGTAGGGCTATGGACATTGTTTTACTAATTTAGTACCATGCTTAACGAATTATATGGTAGTACAGAACCTAAAAACAGTTGCTAACTTTTAAGTATGTTGTTGGGCATGACACTAGGATTCCAGAACCGCCGGGAGGCGGGTCCTAGGTGAATGTCTCCCGAGTAATGACGTCATCAAAGTGGCTGCCGCTTCGTTGCGAAAAGTGCAAATTGCATGCAAACTATGTACTTCACATTCACGTGTGTAGTATCAAACGAAAGCAGATTAAACATGATGTATTTCAATACAACATAATATTCCAATATATAATACAGTTTAACAGTTAGGTATTAACAGAAAATCTAAATCAGACTAAGTAGTAAACATTTGCATTTTACAACAAAACTATGAGTCAATCGTTAAAGCAATGGTACGTATTGGAAGAAAATATGAAGAGATATAGGTAATGTGGCAAAAACATGTATCCAAGACTTTAGGCGATTATCACACAGGCGCCGCAACCGGATGCGGCGACGGTGTGCAAGCGTGACAGCGCCATACACATGCAGAGCGCTATCTCGCGCCGCATGCGGAAACCGTAGCAGTGTGAAAGCCGCCTTACGCCTTGGTAATAGATTTGTAGCTACATATTTTTGCTACATTAAATGTATCTATATTTTCGGACATGACTGTACAGTCGCCATCAAATATATCGGTGCGGCCAAGGTACCCAAAAATATCTGAACATGCACTTTATCGCCTTGACATAGAGCCGTTGTTCAGATATTTATGACCACCTTGGCCGCTCCGATATATCTGATGGCGACTGTACTACAATGATGAAATAGGCCAGTTAAGCTATCCATTATAATAATAATAATAAATACTCTTTATTGCACACCTCATACAGTTACAAGCACAAATTTTACAATTAGATAAATTTAGGTAGAGGTAACAACAGGCGGTCTTATCGCTAATGAGCGATTTCTTCCAGACAACCTTTTCCATCCATTGTGTCAAATAGAAGAGTTTCATTTCACATTGAATCTTAACTTAGGTAGTTGTTACTTCCATTAAGTACTAATTTTGTGGTACAGCTTATAATATACCAATTAATTGAGTAAGTAGTAGTAATACTTTTGCTAAATATGTTTGGGAGACTAAGGTAATTCCAGTTAGTAAAATGAACATTATCATAATAGGTTTAATCAACACGCTAAGTGGTCGGTCGTAATCGCGACCCCCACTTGGTAGCCATGCCTAGTTTGGAGGTCGCTCGGCCGTTGACGTGATAATCGCTGCGATTTCAGTTTCGTATTCACTTTTTAATCAGATGAAGGCGTATTTATTTTTTCTTTTGTAATAATGTCGGTTTTAAGAAACTTCCTCGTGCTCATGTTCTGAGGTTTACCTAAATTAGTATTTGTTTTTTAATAAATTATATTTTAAGGAACTTTCTCTTCCTCTCTTCATCCTCAGGTGAAATTACCTACGAATGTTTGCGGTATTTTTCTATTTGGTAATATTCTGGGTAAAAACGAAAATTAAGGCATTTAACTGTTGTATCGCAACAAATTTCAAATTAATTCTTATTTTTCAATGCTACTGTTTAATAACAGTCTCCCCTTCTACCTCACCAAGGATAATTCCTTGGTGAGGTAGAAGGGGAGACCGAGTTGAGTTGTGACAGAGGAGAGTTGTGATATAGTCGATTTATCGGAACTTATAATTGCGATCGAGCTGACGACGCGCTGTTGTGAGCTCGCGAGCCGATTTAACTTCCAAAAATCGACGTTGTCACAACTCACCTCTGTCACAACTGACCTCGGTCTCCCCTACTTATTAATCTCATATCGTAGAAATTTGGAATGACGTATAAGTATTTAAAGGATTTCACATTCAACCTCCTTCAACTGATGCAGTACCCATCATATTATAGTCATAGAGAGAGAAGTAACTTAGCGGGTGAGGTATTCGAAATTACCATCACAAGCTCTTATCCTGTTAACAATAAACTCGTACCAATATCATTTTGAACACCTCGCCCGGTTAGCTATTTCTGCCGCAGGCTGTACGAGTCGAAGCGCGAAACGAACTAACGAGTCAATGCTTCCCTCGTAATGTGATTAAGCATACTCTATACGAGAAAGTTCATTAATTACGAGTCAAAATGTCACGAGCAGAGACAGCAAACAGCATCAACGATAATAATATATAGGTACTAATACCCTGTCAATTATTTACGAGTTCCTTTCGATACTAATCAACCTAGAACGCATTGTTTAAAAAATTTGAAGTTAATTTATCTAACAAAGAAGCTTTAATAATCGGCACACTTAACTTAATGTAACGAAAACTTTGTATGAAGGTTGTATTGTATTTTTGGCACATTGCCTAATAGATTTAGTTACTTGATTATAGCCCTACTTGTCTGTAATATAATAAAAATTGAATACATTTTTATGCAAAGCGAGACTAAGTTTTCTGAGTTTATATTTTACAATAGGAAAGGGCCACATTTAATCCATACTAATATTATAAATGGGAAAGTGTATGTGTTTGTTTGTCCGTCTTTCACGGCAAAACGGGGCGACGAATTGACGTGATTTTTTTAAGTGGAGATAGTTGAAGGGATGGAGAGTGACATATGCTACTTTTTGTCTCTTTCTAACCCCCCACTTCCCTAAAATGGGGGATGGAAGTTTGTATGGAGCATTCCGGGGGGCTATCAGGAAAGGAGAACCGTGTTACCCCGTATTTAACGCGAGCGCAGCCGCGGGCAAAAGCTATCTAAATATATAAAAGAAGAAACTGACTGACTGACTGACTGACTAACTGACTGATTGACTGACTGACTGACTGACTGACATATCAACGCACAGCCCAAACCACTGGTTCTAAAGATTCCAAATTTGGCACGTAGGTTCCTTATAAGGTCTAGGGGTGCACTAAGAAAGGATTTTTCAAAATTAACCCCCTAAGGGGGTAAAATGGGGGTCCAAAGTTTGTATGGCGAATCAAGATTTGTTAGACTATTTTATTCGAAACTTCACAGAAGTATTCCTAACGATAAATGAGTAAACCCGTGTTTCAGGTTTTTTGAAAATTCAACCCCTAAAAGGGGCAAATGTGGTCACAAAGTCTGAAAATCAACATGGGTATCGTATCCTTTTTGAGTACTTATAGTACGCGGGCGAAGCCGCGGGAAATTTATTATATTAGTAGAAAAACTTGTTTTACTATTATTTTTATCTTCGAACACCACCGATTCTTCAAATACACATTTCTCAACAATAATAGTCATACGTTGCCAATCGTAAAAACCAAATAATCCTACACAAATTAATGTAATCACTGTCTATAGCCGGCCTTGAGTTAGAAGACAAGTGGCCTTGGTGCAACAATGATATGCAGTTGATGCACAAGTCTGTGGGACGTCGGCACCTACCTTGCATGCGTGTGTTAGGTGAATCATTGATTTGCCATCCGATAGTATTATGTATGTGCATAATTATTACTAGCTTTTGCCCTCGACCGTCCGCGTAAAAATCGTGTTATTGCCAAACTCCCCTCTCGCTTAATACTGTAAATTGAACCCTCGCTAAACTTAATTTCCTTAGGGAATGAATTGCACAAGGGAAAGTATCCTACATCCTTTTTCAGTTCAATCTACTGGGTGGTGAAATTCATTTAATGAACTAAGCATTAGAATACCATTACTATCCTTAAAATTATACAAATAAATATTAATTTTAAAAATATTAAAAATATACTGCGGAAGAGTGCCCATAAGGCTGGCAACATTGCCTCGTTGAATAGCGATGCTTATTCTTTGCCCGAGGAATGAGCCAGCTTAGGGTCACGGGTTGCCTCGAATAGTCTTTTTTAAATATTTTTAAAAAGCCAATGGGCATCCTCACTCCAATATGTTTAATCTGCTTATTTGTCAAATCCACAGAAACAAAATCAAAAAAAAATATTGAACAAAATAATTTGATTTGCTTTAAGATTCATAGATGGCAGCACCATCTCTCTCGCTATACCAGAATCACGTAAGAGATTCGGATAGGAGGTGCAAGCACGTACTGCGCATGCCCTTAGAGTATGGTCAACGGCGCCTAGCCGTTTCAAATTCAGAGATTGCATATACATGAGAAAATTTGTCAAGTTCCGCCGTGACCGGGTGGTCTAGTGGTCAGGACGTCAGCCGCGAAAGCTGAAGACGCCAGTTCAAATCTGGCCTCGGACACCGGAGGGTTTGGTCACTTTTTCTGAAGTATATGACATCTATTTTCAAATCCACAGAAGTTTCGTTGACGTGTAATATTTTTTTTTGTCTCCATAATTTAACATTTAACACTCCTCTATTATGTTTGCCAGATGGTAACCTATAGATATGCATATCTCAACCTCTAGTTTCTTTAAGTTCTGTAATGTGCGCTTTATTTAATAAACGTCTATCTATCTATTTATCTATCCATTCCTAACGGGTTTGTGTACATATTTTATCAATTAGTTACCTATTTTCTTATACATTATCGAACGACGATCTTGTCGAGATTGCATGGAATATTTGAAAGAAAGCAGCATACAATCAGTGTCTGTGTAACTAAATTCAGGCTTTCGAAGTGATTCGTCTTATTTTATAAAAAGGATTATTAAGGTTTTTTTGCTATACTCGATAATAAATATATAACATAGTTTATGAAATAGTAAATTAATCTTACGTTATAACTTAAAAATATTACGTGACGGCAGAGAAGAAAGAGAATTTGTACGAGGTCTATTCGAAAAGTATATTTTGATTGGTTTGATTTTGAACAGAATTGGACCTGACAGACATGATGTTTCCTTTATACAAATCATCATTTTCTTATCAATTGAGGATCAAGGTTATAGATATCAAAACGCTGTTACGCCTATACCCCTCAAGAACATAATATATTAGTTTAGTAACAGGTCAAATACGTCAGAACCAGGTCATAACGACCACTTTTTACAAACTTTAATACTACCTACATGTCATATTTAAGAAAAAGTGACCTAACCCAATACTGTTTGTGTTGTGTTACTAGTCTTCGACATCGCAGATCAAATTAATTTGGTTGTTTCTTGTGTCACAGAAGTGAAATCATATTGCACTTTTGTATATGAGACCTCTAATATAATACGGTAGGTGCATTGTGGGAGTGCTCATGGATATTTGCACCAAAATTGGGAAAACTACAAATAAGTCAAGGTTACATAACCTATAAACAGAGTTTGTAACCTTGGTTACTCAAGCATAAAAATTAACTTTTAGTAGTCTCGACTTATACATACCTAGTTAGTTAAGAAATTGTTTTGGTCAAAAGGAATTGTTTTACACTCATTATAATAAACTTCTCTTTTTGAAAATATTGAAATTTTTATCCTGAAGAAAATTTTACCTAAAAATCGTAATAATTAATTCCTGGCCTACTTTTTAAGCTTAGGTAGGTATATATATTCAATTTGCAACACTTTCCCGAGACTGCCATTTAAACTCTAAAATAATAGATCCAAGTATGAGGTCGTGGGAGCTCGCCAAATCTATGCCTCGCGCCAAAATCGCCGTTTATATGGAAATGTTATTAAAAAGTAATAACCAGTGGAAAATGCTTCTACTTACATCATTTTACTCAACAAATTTTCTAGACTAATCTCTCTACCGTTTACGTTATTAAGAATATCATATTTTAACTTATTTTATGAAATATTTGCTGTTCAAGTTATGGTTCCAATTAGGCTATTATTCATTTATTGGCGTCGAATCGTTCATATTTGGTACCTAATTGATTTTGGTTTTATACTGGTTTATCTCTTGGATCAAATCGTTCATAATTAGGGCACTTCATGTTCTGGGCAAATTGGCCTATTCCGGCACATAATCATTTTTATAAAAATATTGTACGGTCCAAAGGCGGTTTTAAATAGTTTTTCCTAAACTAGATTATATACTGAATTACATAAAAAATCAAACTTGTTGAAAATTGGTAATAACACACATAAAAAAATAGGGTAGAAGCTTAATCGTTCATTAATTGGTGACTTGACCCTACGCAATTTATCGTACTACTTGTTTGCTATTGGATCGTAAAAGCCCATTTTTTAGCCGTTTACGTAATAGCCCTCGCAGCTGTTGAGAGCTTTATCAATATGGGTAATCTGAAATCGTAGGCGACGACAATTAGCGGTATTGTCATTGTGCACCGCTATTCCCACTTCTCACTAGCACACCGTTTCATTAAACCAGTGTAAGCTAACCTAGTATTTCATTAAAATCGGACGTGATTGGAGGTTATAAATTCGCGAGACGTTATGCTCGGTAATCGGGAATAACAGCTGCAGACGACATACAAAAACTTGTACTTATTGTTGTAAAGAAATTGTTACCGATGTACTTTCTCTATTGTAAACGCAAGAATTGTCACTGAAACTCCGCCCCTACTCTACATTGTAGGTACAGTTTAACGAACACGGTGTGGTAGATGGTAATGGTACAGATTAAAAATGTCCAGGTGAGATATGCCACTCTTAAGTAATATTTCTAGCATATAGGGTAAATCGCCAGTAACTGGCCACCTTATGATTTCCATTTATAGGTGAATAAAGTTCATTTTAGTACAAGGTATAAATTAAGTAAAAATTTCAATAACTGGCCACATTTTAGTTACTGGCCACCTATACTAAAAATAAATTATATTTAAAGGTGAAGAGAACTCATGTTAGTATGAGGAAAATGGCCAGTTACTGGAGATTTGCCTACTAGCCACTCGTTCAATAACTGGCCGCCTCTTACAAAAATGAGCTCTATTCACCTATACACAGAATTCATTTTAATATAGGTGGCCAGTAACTGAATGGTGGCCAGTTACTGGCGATTTACCCTAATTATATATCCACTGGTGGACAATACATTCATCGTTTCGTTAGCAAACAAACGCTTACAAGGGTTTGTTAATAACGCTTGGTTTCTTACAAATACAACATACATACAGCCGAACATATAATTGCACCTTTTTAGGGTTCCGTAACCAAAATGGCAAAAACGGAACCCTTACAGTTTCGTCATATCCGTCTGTCCGTCCGTCCGTCCGTCAATATATCACAGCCATTTTACTCGGAAACTATAAAACGTATCTTAATCAAATTTAGACATAAGGTGTACTTTGTATGCCGCTATTTATTTATGTAGTTAAATTGCAGAAAAATCTTTTTGAAGGGTGGGGGGGCTCCATAAAAGTAATTTTTATTTTATTTTATCAAATATCTACATTTTGCACATCAATTTGATACTATCGATAGGTCATTAAAAATAGCATCCAGGTTTTTTTTTTTTTTTTCATTTTGTGATTAAGTGAATATTTTCGGAAGTAATCGCTTCGTAAGTCAGTAAAATGGTGTTTCCTCCCTGTAACTTTTGAACCGTAAGCCCAAAAAATATGAAAAAAATTGAGAAGATGCGGCTTATCACATTACTTCTACAAAAATTGTTTTAAACATTATCGGTTCAGCCATTTTTGAGTAATCTAAAAAAAACTTATTGCTTAGGCATCAGATACGACCTTTTGGTATTAGTTTGGTTCTAATTCCATTGAAGGTACGAAACCCTTCATTATGCGTGGCCCGATACGAACTTGGCCGGTTTTTTGGGAAGTCAGTCAGAATTGACTAAGCAGTGGGACTTTTGAGCGACTACTAGTAATAATTATGTGGGCAATATATGTTGCTATAAGTCTGATATTTTAAAGATCGGTAATGCTTATATGTTATCTCTACATTTTTTAAGCTAACCATCATCGACCAGTATGCTTATTTTCAACGTGGTATACAAAAAGAGTATGGAAGAGTTAGTGGTGTGTCTGCATTATTTAATCTGTACTATGTGTAGTTCTATGGTATTAGACAATACCGTGAAATGTATCATTATCCGTTCAGAGTGAGTCCGTAATGTTGCAGTTCATCATTGTTTAGCCGTCAAACCGAATTGACGGACGTGAGGCGTATTATACTGTCTTAGTCGTGGTTATACTTTAGAAATTGTAACAGTATTTCACCTACTTCGCCGCATGCGGGAACCGCAGCAGCGTGAAGCCGCCTAAACTTTTTTAATACTACGGCGATGGCAAACAAACATACGGCCCACCTGGTAGTAGTTAAGCAACTACCGAGCCCGTGGACGCCTGCAACTCCAAAAGTGTCACGTTGGCATTGCCGACACTAGCTGTGTTTACGGCTAAAGGGACGATAACATACTGCATGCCCTTCGAGCTCTTCTTGTCTTAGCTTATTTGTGCCAAGATCATTATGAACAGCCTGCTCGTTTAGCTACTTCTGCTCCTGACTGTATTCAGAAAGTACATATTGTCACCTATAAACTAGTAGTCCGCCTCGAACTGAAAACTCGCGATTTCTGTGGAACGAATTGACCAATATAACAAGACCCTTCTGATGATTGTTTCGCACCTTATAGATCCATAACCCCTTATTTGATCCTGCTGATATACGAACTCTCAAATTGTATTTGTCTCTGCTACAACCCCAACAAATTTCATAAAAATCGGAAAAACGTTACTAAAGTTATCGCGGAACAACTATTCAAAATCAAAAAGCCATCGAAATGCACAGACATCTTGTGTCCGAAGTTATATGTAAGAACTTCACTTCGCTTACGCTCGAGCGCTTCGATGAACGCAATATTTCACGGTCAAAATAGCAATTTACTACATATTAAACACATTAAATCCTTTAATATGTTTGTAGCTGGGTATGCAAACGATGACGTCTCTGACGTAGTTGGTTCCATATAGACATTGATCCCCTTCATAGTAGGCTAGATTGAAAGCAATGAAAAATCTAATGAACATCCCAATCGCAATAAACAGCTGGAAGAGTCCGATGAGACTGTATTACCATATATATGCATAAATAAACAATTACAACAAGTCGTATTGGACTTTTAATGTCGACTGGATCTAAAACTGCCCTGATAGTTAAAACATTAATAGACATAATAGCGGTACAAATAAAACCGCTTCTTGTGAAACCCGAGCCCTTAAAAGCCCTGTCATTAAGACAACCCAACGCTGTTCTCGTGTTACCCGTCTAGCCTTATTAATAATCCTACTATTTAATATTATGATTTCGAATTTTGTACGATTATAATATTTGTTCTTCATTGACGCAAAAACAACTACACGGATTTAGATGAAAGGCACGTTTGAATTTTGTCCTGAAATGAGACAAAACCACATTTTTATTTTATCCCAGAATTCCGACTGGTCATAATTCTTCTCGGGTCAGAGGTCTAAGGTTAGAAGTAGTTAGACCCGGTAGTATTTTTTTATGAAGTTAATAATCATAAATGCATAGTGATGTACTGAAATGGAAAAATCTTTTATATTTTTGTTAGTTAATTACCTTCCTTAAAAGCAGAAACTCACCGGCAGAGCTAAAGTAAAAGGAGTGTAAGGCACTCGCTTTAGTGTAAATTACATACTACAATTTACTTATACACAGTTGTTATATTCGTTACACTAATTTTGTTTACAGTATAAATTTTTTTTTATTGTAATAGCACGTTTAACATTCACTATTTGGAACTAATCTTAGCTATAAACTTGAAGCAGCGTATTTTTAACAAAACAGACACAAAACATTAAACGCTAGCATTTGTTCCGTTTATCTTTATATCTGTTTAAAATTATTGTAATAACAATTTCAATAACAGTGCATCTTACTCAAACTATGTGCATCAATATTGGCGCGAAAAGGACGCAATAATATACACTGGTATCATATTATCCAAATCCGAATACTTACACCTGTGTGGAAGTAGGTGCAACTCGGAAGGCAAATTAATGGTGGGTATACAAAAAGAAGTCAAAGGTCATGGGAACCGCATCCGAACATTGCAATGACAAAATAACTTTTAATTGCTACGTTCAATTGCTAACATTATAATAACTTTGTAAACGTGACTACACACAGAACTAAATGTAAGTGTTACATAAAGTAACTACCTCATCTGTATCGTAGTATTACGTAGACTGTTCAGACAATTTCTGAGATTAGTTTAGTAAATTCAACGTTACGCCGCATTTAAACGACATCTGGCGCATTGTCGTGGTTGGAATTAATGTATTTTACAAAATTACGGAGGAACACTGAAATAGGCTGCGAAATTTCACTTTTATACCAACGCAAAATTTGCTTCAAAACAGCTATGTTTAAATAACTAGGGTAAACCTCCGAGTTCTCGTCACTCGCCAGTCATTCGCAAAATAGTTGACAGAAGATTGTCAACTATTATCGGGTTCTCATTAGTTAATAAGAGTTTAAACAGAAGTCTCGTAGATTACATGGGAACCCATAGGTACATTCTACGGGACTTCTCTTTCCGCATTACACAGAACGATGAACGTTTGGTGTTGTTAGTGATGTGCCGTGGGAACATTCCCGGGAAGGGGTCCCAAGAATATTCCCTTATTCCCGGGAATATTCTCTAAAGGAGGGAATATTGAAAGACAGGTTACGCAAAATAAAATAGTAATCAAAACTAGTTATAAATGTTACTAAAAATGGTATTGAGTAAAATAAATTTAAAAATTAAAATAAAAGTGCAGTTAATTATATAAAAAACATGTTAACATACTTTTATTGAAAGTGTTATTATATGTATCGTTCTGATTTTTTTAATACTTTTTTGGACTCCTGATTCAAAAGTTATTGAATAATAAGACGATTTTTTAGACTTTCGGGTCGTTTATTTCTGCAAAATTATTGTTTATAAAAATGGTACAAGAAACCTTATTTTTAAATACCTATCGATTGATATGGTACATATTGATACTAGCAAAAAAAAATTGATATTAAGTTATGTATGGTGTGCCCACAAAAAAAAATTCAAACTATCAGCACGCAAAACAATAATTTCATTTAAATACAGTTTCTAATCCATGAATATGATAACTGCAGCATAAGAACTCATGGACGGACGAGCAGACGGAAAGAGAAGTATGACGAAACTATAAGAGTTTCTTTTTGCCATTTTGGTTACGGAACCCTAAAAAATATTTTTATTTAATTATTTTTCTTTCGGTTAGGGGCAGGGCTTGTAACCGGTATTTTTCTCCATACTAAAATACCTGTGTTTTTTGTTCTTTCGTTTACTATTTCATATTTAATCGAAAAATCTTACAATATAAAGTCATAACCTAAAAACAATACGAGTTCTACGTAAAAACCGTAAAATATGTAAACATATTGGGTTATTTCGGGGCTTTTTGCGAAAACCGGTTACAAGCCCTGGTTAGGGGATCATTCCTAGCAACAATGGAGATTTTCTCTAAAGCTTTTGCTCCAACAGAATAAACCCAGAAACAAAACATAAAATAATATTCCAGGGAACATTGGGAATAAACCTAGGGAATATTGGAAATTTACTCGGGAATATTGGGAATTTATTTTGCCGGTACAGTTACTGTGCTTGATGTTTCGGTAAAGAGTTTTGTGGACATCTTTTTTACCAACTCCTTGAAAATACAATATTGTGTTCATACAACAATTTCAAAATTCCCCATTATTCCCCCGAGATGGTAATATTCTTTTGAACGGCGCATCACTAGTCGTTGTCAGTGAGTTTACAAAAAAACATAAATTTACTAATTTACTGATGCTGACTGGACCACATGCAACAAATTGGTTTTAATACGATGTTGTCAAACAAATCTCGTATTCGATTTAACGTCTCTATTGACATAGCTACATACAGGTTCCCACAAACCTGAAACTGTATACCGTAGGTACATATTTAGATACCTTGAGGTCAAATGTCTGCATAGGTAACGCGGTCCTCTGCTAAATATTATGTAACGTTAGCAAACGCATGGGAACTTTTCTGTCGAAATTGCTACCATCTAAATGCCAACTGCGATATAGTACCAGAGACATGTAAATAATAAAAAATGAAAATTTATGTCATATTCTGTCTGTGCTGTTTTAATTTTATTACATATCTCTAAATTTAGCATATACTTCTGCTGTCCACGCAGTAAAAATTGCCAAACCAAATGTTATTTTATTTAATCAAAATTAAGATTTAACATACTCGTACCTACAATGGAATGGAAGACCTTCTTTTCATAGGCCTTTTGGCGGCTATTGTAAGTTGCGTGCCTTGCGTGTCTCGTCATGTTGCGGATGGCGTCACTTTATTGGAGAACACGTAGGAAAAAAACGAAACGCCATCTAGTGAATCCCCTATGATTGTTAAAAATAGACGTGAGTTAATAAAACAAAAAAATAATAATTACAGAAATCTGTACAAATCGGCATAGTTCCTCAGTAATCTCAATATATTATTAACAAGTTGTTTGATGACTCCGATTGTTTGTTGCTACTGTCTAGACCCGATGCTATGTCTGTGCACATAATTGTAAAATGACGTTTCTTGCAAAACAGACATTTCGGAAAACTCTTGCATTTCTTTACAATATGATTGCTTCTTAACCAAATTAAACAGGCTTTCTTACCTTTGATAAATTCTATACGATCAGCCACTCTCATTTTCGCTGCCTTGTAGCACTCTACACTTGAATGATTGTCCTTGCCACACCATATAAACGATGATATTGATGACTCGCCTTGTTTACCGGATCCTTCCTTGTTGCGCTTAGCTTCTGACAACTGCACAAAACAAGTGGTGGGCGGCTTTGGCTCAGCTAGGGTTGTTTCATCAATCTTGGTTCTAGCTAGCTTTATGCGTTGTTCTGATTCCACCTCTTGCCTCAGGAACTGCATCAGGTTAGCTAGGTCTCTGGAGTCAGCTCGACTGCGGTGCCAAGCACGAAGTATGCTCTCTGGTAGTGCTGACTCAATCATGGGGAACAGCATTGATGCATACTTATCCTTGGTCACGCCGAGTGTTTCCAGTGCTTGTAGGTGTGTTTGCAGGTTATCGTATAGGTTTGATAGATTTTTAGGCTCTCCTTTTTGTTGCATCTGGGCAAGCAAACCTCTAACATACGTTTCTATTAGTACGTCATCTCTAGCAAATCTAGCCTTTAGAGCTTCAACTGCCTTACTGTAGTTTTCTGCGCAAGGTGGGTAATTTTCGACAAGCTGTCGTGCACTACTGTTTGGGGTCATGGATTGCAGAAGATACTGGTACTTATCTGTGGAGTCGATCTCTGCGTCTTCATGGATCTTCTTAAATTGGCCCCAAAATGATAGCCATGACTTGACTTTGCCGTCGAACTTGACTAGCTCCAGCTTAGACAGTCTAGGCCGTCTCTGCTTACTTGGCTCAAGAACTGTGGATTGTCCTGACTGTAGAGACGAGGCGCTGCTGACGCGAGGAAGAGTCTTAGGAAATAAGGCTTTGACTTGTTGCCAGTGTGTTTTATATTGCACTAGCTGTGCCCGCGGCTCCGCCCGCGTGGAATTCGGTCTGTGTCAGTAAGCGCCAAATTCACCCCTAATTTCTCTCCCGCTACCCTGGAGGCGGAACTTGAAGTAAAGTTGACAGATGGATACGCTAGAGGACAGTAGTCCTAATAAAATATTTTACAATTACCACTAAATGAAACTAAACTCAAAAATTAATACTTTATTTTATCATATTTTTTGGCATGATTTAAACGACTTAGAGAGTAGAAGGTGTGGTGTATATGGGACGATACAGGACCACTTTTGTATTTATAGTAATTTATACGTTCATGTCCATGGCAAATATCATCCAAATCGATCCTCCCGTCAAATCAGTCTAAGCATGAAAGGTAAGAACAGGCGCGGTTGAAATATGGGTGTGGGGGGGAGGGCCCCCAAATGCAGAAATGATTTTTTTCTATTTGAGGTGCACTTGGAGGGGGGGGGGGGGGGTTCATGACCCATGCAAATTTAACTCAATCGAGTGTAGTGGCTACCCCCTAATATAACCTGGCTGGGGATTTTCTTAAATTGGAATTAGTAATCCTTAAGGGGTGATTTCCGGGATAACAATGCAAAAAAAACCGGTCAAGAGCATGTCGGGCGATGCTCAGTGTAGAGTTTCGTAGATGCCGCCCTGTTACAAAACATCTGTTCAAAAGGTCGTTTATTAAGGGATATTTGGCGGCGCTTACGTCATTTTACTATTCGACCCCCATAATTCAAAAACGGCTGAACCGATTTTATTCAATATAGTATCTATTGAAAGTTCTTATCAGGCCTCACCAAATTTTAGCTTTCTAGTGCGAACCGTAACTGAGCTAGACCGCGGACAGACGGACGGACATGGCGAAACTATAAGGGTTCCTAGTTGACTACAGAACCCTAAAAAGAGATAAATAGTAGTCAGGGAGGGGCGGATTTTCATTACGTTACCGTAGGTAATAAATTTTCTTACGTTTTTACCACACTGTCACAGATAATACACTGATGTTAGTGGTTGCAATAATGGTGGTAATAGGCATGGTAAATTGTTTTCATGTATGGTATCAATCGATTCGTTTTGTTATGAGGATCAAATGTCTATATGGGGCCAATTGCGTTAAAGCAACACATTAGTCAGAAATGAGACTTAAAGTCTGAGATTTGCATTTGTTTCTCAAAACGCTCCTAATAAAATGACGTGCAAAAGTGACGTCACGACCACATAGTCGCCGTGTTTATAGTATGGAAAAAATATGAAATTGCTATTTTTACAGTGAAATATTGCGTTTATGTATATGGTTGCTATACAATTTATTTTACAGTAAAATGTTAAAAATCGAATGCTATCATTGTTTTTTTTTTTAATTTCGCACTTTAAAAATCGAAAAATTTTGAAACTTCGCAGCTTCATATGGGGTGGGGGGCTTTTTTGAAGATGAAACTATCCTTTGTCCTTTCTCGAGACCCATACTATCTCTATACCAATTTTCATCTAAATCAATTCAGCGGTAAAAAAATCCTCATACCAACTTCCAACCCCCTTTTCATCCCCACAAGGGTTTGAAAACTATCCTATGAGGTTTCTCGAGACTCAAATTGTCTCCATACTCATTTCTATCTAAATCGTTTCAGCGGTTAAAAATTCTCCATACAAACTTTCAACCCCATTTTCACCCCCACCAGGGTTGATTTTCGGGATTAAAACTATATATTATCCTTTCCCGGGACTCATACTATCTCTATACAAAATTTCATCAAAATCCGTTCAGCCGTTTTCCCGTGATGCGCGGTCAAATAAACAGACAAACAGATAAACAGACAAACAGACAAAAAATCTAAAAATTGTTGGAACGTATTCTGTTATCGATTCTAAGTATCCCCAACCAACTTTTTTTCGATTATCTTCCATGTACAGACTTTCGACCCTCTTCAGCTTTATTATATGTATTGATAATTATGTATTGGTATATATACATATATTAGTAATAATTATATACGCATTTTATCTAAATATTTACGTATTTACATAGAAAACATCTAGAATTCAGAAATAAGTATTCATGCTCGTAGCACCAACCGGGATTTGAACACCTCCACCTGCGTAGGCAAGGTCATTACCGACTAGAATAGCTACGGAGCCTGTCAAAAGAAAAAAGTAAAGAGAGGAAAGATTAAAGGAGGTAAAGTTTTAAATACAGGAAAAAAAGATCCTTCCAGAGGAAGTATTCTCGGAAGGGAGGTTCAATAGCCTAAGCTTGAGACTTCTCTAAATGGCGTTATTTTCCTTAGAGAACTCAACCAACTGGAGCGGCCATGTCTGTCATTTTCTATATATATTTTTTTTACCATAACCTATGGACTGCCTGCTGCCTGTTTGAATTATCTAAGCTATTTACAATGACGAATCACTCGATTTTGTCTGCAAGTAAGCAGTCTGTTTTCATTACTCATCTTCGGTGCGTACGTAAACTAACCGCAGACTCACTCGACAAGTGTATGTTTACGACTATTTCATATATTTTTCCCACAATATCATAATACTAATTAGAAGATGTGGAGGGAAGTGTTTCCGCGGAATGTTTTTGGTATTACGCGGCATGGCATGGTGGACATTCCTGCACGGAAAACAATCGCTTCTTGTAACCCCCAAAAATATCAGAACGCTATTTGTATTTGTTTTTTTATCCCTTATACCGCCAATTTTCTGCAAGGGCAGAGGAAACATTTTTACCAATATGATTAGTACATTTCTTTGTCGCTTCAATTTACAGTCAATAAAACGAATAGTTTTGCTGGCTTTACATGGACAAAATGAAGATGAGCTATTTTTGAGCACTGGCGTGCCCTTCAAAAAAGAAATGAACATGTACGCAATGAAGACATTTTATTAACTTATGCTATAATTAACTTATCATTTTGTTTTAATAAACGTAAGATAAAGTGGACGGACAAAGTTAGTAACGAAAGAGTTATGTTATTAATGATAAAGAAGGTGGAAGTCGTAACGACTATTAAAGAAAGGAAAGCAGCATATTTCGGACATATATATATAGAAACTCAAAATACGATTAGTTAAAACTAATAATTGTAGGGAAGATTGAGGGGAAACGAGGACGTGGTAGGAGAATATCGTGGACAAGGAACGTGAGAGACTGGTTAGATGTGGACAGTACAGAAAAACTAATTCGCATGACTTTAGATAAAATGGCATATAGGCATAAGATCGCCAACCTCCGGGACGGAGAAGGCACTTAAAGAAGAAGAAGAAGAAACGTAACGTCATAAGTCATATTAATGGAGCCGATGATAATAAAAGGAAAAGTACTAAGAACTTAAATTATCATTTCGATTTCAACCAGTAAATAGGTTACATCCTACCAAAACATAACTGTCTCATACACTCGTGACTCAGGCTTATTATTATTATGATTATTCTATCCGGCTCATTCGTCATCTTAGCAGAACAAACAATAAAAACTATGAGCACAGGAAGCGTCTCGGAATGCGACGGGGGCGGCGATCTGGTGCGAGCCAGGAGCGGCTTACGTTTATTTTAAATACAACTATATGTATATGTAGTCATAGTATATTAAACAGTAAGGAAATAGGGCAAATAGGAAATGGCTGAGGATATGAAGGGGCGGTGGAAAAGCGCTGGTGGTGCTGGTCGTCATCAGTATTTTAATGCTCGTGAATGTGGACTGTATATTCTTTCAACCATTCTATGTGTTTTGGACCCGGGTATGTCCTTAAACTACGTCCGGACACGGGTATGTCCTTAAACTACGTCCAAAAGAGAAGTATGGGTACTGCGAATGTCATCTCGCTATGTGTGGTAGGGCACAGCACAGCGAATGTCATCTTGCTCAAATTTGGAGTAGAGCCGATTGGGAAAACGACAGCCAAATAGCACTAGACCCTACTCATAGTGTTGTGTTCCTGCTGGTGAGTAAGGTTGCTGAAGAGCACAAAGAGGACCCAGTTTGTTGACGATGAGGGACCCTCTTGTTCCTTTAGCCGTCAACATAGTGAATCCTCCGTTTTGTAAACGGTCGGCAACGTGCATGTGACACCTTTAGAGTTGCAGGCGTCCATAGGTTACGGCAGCTGCTTACGATCAGGCTGGCCCGCCGCATCAGCTATGCTTAATTGTTTGCCACCGTCGTGGTAAAAAAAAATCTAATCTTAAAAAATCTACCTACATATCTTTAATTTTTCACCGACCTATTGCAGCATTTCCGATCCGTCTCTTGTTAGGTGGTGACACCGATGCATGCACGACTCTAGACTACGCTACTAGTTATCAGTAGAGAACAAAAATCAACATATCTTATCGCTCTGTTCTATCCTGTAATGAGCTCCAATAGACAAGAAGGTATAGGTAATCTGGTAGTGGCTAGAGTTGAGGTTTCTTGTTATAAATTACATAAGTAGTTAACTGATTAACGCAAGAACGCGCTTGCTTAAATCTTCACATATTAATATTTACTACTGCCTACTACGAATGTAGCACTAGTAAGATTTATCTAAGATGAACGAATCTTACTAAAGTCCTGTCCATACGGAAATAAAAAAAACTGTTTAGTGTGTGTAAACAACTGTATAACGTGTGTCATTCCTGTAAATAAAATAAAAATTTTGGTACCATTTACACAAAAAACTAAGATCGCTGCAGCCTGTACCCAGGACTAGACAAATTGTCTAATACCCACGCGTCTGTCCTCAGCGACCTTCATCCCGCATTCCGGAGCAGTCATCCAGGATGGCCACTATTCGCTACTTCCATCGGGGGCAACAACCTCGTTTACTCTTCTCGTTGTTAACTTTGCTCTCACTGCTAACTTTATAACAAAACGGAAAGTAAAATATAAGAAAAAACGCAAAGTAAGATATAAAGAAAAGCGCAATGGTTGAACATTTCTTCATAAAAAATGCCATAAGAATAATCAGTCATGTAGAAACTTATTATAAATGGACTTTTCCTTGGAAACAAGCGCAGCATCCTATATTCCAAAATTTATATAAAATAGCACATTTATCACGTAAATAAATAATAAAATTGAATGAATACTTACGTATAAATGAATGGTTAAATATAAGTAATAAATTTATGAACAGCCAAAAACTATATTAATTAATATTAAGACACCTGGTGCCGGATTCTCATTTTAAAATAGTACATTAACAATACAATAAGAACACAACCTATCTCAAACATAACTCCAACACACAACAAACAATCATCCAATATTGAAGTTGTATTGGAGTTGCGTTGGAATATTTCTGAAGCAAATTCTGATATTTCTGATTCAGATGTTTATGTCGTAGCTATATTCGGCTGTTAATGCATTGGAGTTGTATTGAAGTTGGATCGTGTTTATACGTGTTTTAAAGTTAGAATACGGCCCCCGGTTGCTACATTTAAAGATGTATCATTTCTAAACTGAGTAACATTTTAGGAGTGCAAATTAGCTTATTTCGCACCACGAGGTCACAGAGAAATGTTTATCTTTATAGCGTTGCCCCAACTTTAAAATGACTCAATCCCCAAAAACGTTTCAATCATGATTTAGCTTAAACACAGCAACCTGACTTCCATAAAAGAATAACAATTGAATGAACTAAGAGAGCGTGGGCGCAAGCGTTGTTATTGATAAGCATATTACTATCTCGTGTATCAACCTGGAATTATGTCCGTAACCGATTGTTAAATGATCCTAATATGGCTTAGATAATATATACCGCACGTGTTGTCATAGGTCACAATTATTAGTTTAATTGCCGCCGAGTAGGCGTGCTATTCAGCCTTCTCAGGTAGGCGTTAACTGTCTAAGAAAATTCAACGTTTTAACTACGTTTCTCTACAGATCTTATATTATTCTTGGCTTATCTGCTACTTTAATGGCCTAGCATGATATCGCGTGAATCTTAAGCGTACTTGTAATTTTGTCATATTTATGATCTGAAAAATATACTGACACATTATGACACATTTTGGCGACACCATAAAGATACTATCAAAAACGTTGAACTCATAACGCTTTAATATTGTATAACCGATTAGCAAATTACAAATTCGTCACGAATTCAAATTATATTCTGATATCGATATGACATTTCGATTTACATTTATCATATCGTAGGGAAAGTATCTGTTTGAAATTGGAGCGATTTCGTGAGTGTCCCTCCTGACAAGGCGTGATCGGATACCCGGACAGACAAGAGTTGTTTAATGTATAATACAGATGGTCGGTCAGGCGTGCCGGAGTTACGTAACATTTATTGAAACATCACCTTAATCTCATTTCATGTAAGCACAGATTCTTTAAAGTGGGGCGCTGTCCATTTTTTTAAAGGCATCGGTACTAATGGGCCTTCCTATTGTTCTTTTTGTACATGCCCTGTCACTCAATATGATATGACTTAATATGGACTGTAAATTATAAAGGTTGTGTCTAATTAAGATTTCAATGGAATTATTTCCAGTCTGAAGATGTTGGCTATCAGTAAATTTTAAATGTTACCAATGCGAATAATTAGTGTGCCTATTTTTTTTCCTGGCCATTAATCTAAAAGAGAGAAGTTAAAATTTTACATTAGTAGCTTTTACTGTGGGTGTGGTACCAATTTTAATTTAAAATAAGTAATTTCCTATTGTTGGGGCGGAAAGGTTCTTGAGTGGCGACCACGAACCGGTAGGCGCAGCGTGGGTAGACCCCCCGCAAGGTGGACTGATGACCTGGTGAAGGTCGCAGGAGTCCGCTGGATGCGGGTGGCGCAGGACCGGTCATTGTGGCACTCTTTGCAGGAGGCCTATGTCCAGCAATGGACGTCTTTCGGCTAATATGATGATGATGAATTTCCTATCACCGGATTTATAACAAAGAATATAGTTATTTATTTATTATGCAAGGGAGCAAAGTTGTTGTTTAAAACCTCTCGTGCTGTTATTGAAAAATTCCGAAATTGAGCTACTTGCGTAGCGAGTGGATCAAAAAATCTTGAACGTGATGCGAGGGCCTCAAGGAGAGGTTAAACAAACTTTGCTGCCTAGTATAACACAAAATTATTGCACATTTTTTAACATTAAATATATATAAATATAACACAATATTTATGAAAGCTATAAAATTTTAAAAATCGAAGCCAAATTAATGCCTTCAAAGTTGTATGATTCAAAATCATCTCTATAAGTCCATCCTGCCATTATAACGTGAAGAAACAAGGCAAAACATACACGTTTTCCCTTCCGTTTTTAAAGGATAAAGAGCGCCTGTCCGAGGTGGTGTGGTGAAAATAAAACTGTTGCTATAAAGGCGTACTTAAATGTTTTATTTTATTTTGTTTATTTTTGCAACCAACTGCACCACGCTTTTCTCAAACACATGCTTATAATATCTCGGCAAAATTTATATTATCCACACTATCACAATATCGATATATAAAAATAATGAAAAATACGAACCTAAAAGCTATAATTGTAATGGTTTTAGTGGTAGAAAAGCATAGCTATAGGTTTGACTATAAGACACGAACATTTTTAACCAATCAAGTGCATAATGCAATACACAATTGGGTTATCAGCTCTATTTTACCTACTTACCTATTTTATAATTTATACGGGGTTATTCAACATCCTCTTGCACATAAGCAGTGATCGGATTTTAGGTTGTAACGTAGTTTTTTTACCTCAAAAATTATGCTAATATGGATAATCTTCGGGATTTTAGGACGCCCGTTGTTTAGTTTAGTTGCATCAAATATATTTCAACTAGCCTTTTCCCGCGGCTTCGCCCGCGTACTATAAGTACTCATAAAGGATACGATACCCATGTTGATTTTCAGACCTTGTGAGCACATTTGCCCCTTTTAGTGGTAGAATTTTCAAAAAACCTGAAACACGTGTTTACTCATTTATCGTTAGGAATACTCCCGTGAAGTTTCGAATAAAATAGTAAATTTCGAATAATAGAAACAAATCTTTATTCGCCATACAAACTTTAGACCCCCATTTTACCCCCTTAAGGGGTGAATTTTGAAAAATCCTTTCTTAGTGCATCCCTAGACCTTATAAGGAACCTACGTGCCAATATTTGGAATCTCTAGAACCAGCGGTTTGGGCTGTGCGTTGATATGTCAGTCAGTCAGTCAGTCAATAAGTCAGTCAGTCAGTTTCTTCTTTTATATATTTATAAGATAACATTTTGACGTTTTAACCACTATATTCGCATAATAAGTGTATGTACTCCGCCTTTTTGATCCGTACAATCCGATCATTGCTCATAAGTCATAACAATTAATTCTATCCATAAAAGCGTCATCGAACTAGCTCCATCATAAAATTACAAGTTTGACTCGCCCAAAACTACGTTGATTTGTTAGCGGCCCGGTAACACTGTAACCGCCATGTGACTCGCCATACTTGATGACATAACGGCTGCGCTCGCGTCGGCCCACATGCACCGTTACCTCAACAGTCTCAACACTATCTCACCGGCAGTAACTACATTTGAAAAGCCATTCTATTCTGAGCCTTGTTCTGATTGAATAAGGCTTACAAATAGTTTCAGATGTTAACAAGATTATCAATCTATAATTAACAGTATTAGAATACTTCTTCATACCCTCAAATCATAATAAATTCGTCATCACTGTAATACTTTATAGTAACAGAAAACTTTATATTAATGTTATACAAAAGTACCGAAAGAGAACAACTCTTTGAAGTTATGCACTTTGTAGTGTTCAATTTTAATATTATTTTAGTTTTCGTTTATTTCGTTCATATCTTAGGTAGTCATTTAAAAAAGAATCATGGGGTGAGCCCAAAAAAAGCGGTAGAGTAAGTATTTACGGGACAAAAAACGGTACCTACCCCATAAAATATCTTGTAGATTTTTTTTGCATTAAGAGCTATAAAAAAATACTAAATAGTAATTGTTATGGTGCTTTAAACATAATGAGCGTTTCCTGAATTATAGGCTGCGGCCCTGTGACGAGATGTCTTTTTGACAGCAGCTGCCAAAATCAAGATACCAAAAAAAAACCATGATTGTGGATTATGATTGTCAGACAGCTAGACCTCTCGCCATGGTACTGCCTACCTGGTGAAACAATCGATTCATGAAACCCATTTCATTGTTATAATAACGATATCCTTGTTACATTATGTAATAGAATACGTAACGATAAATGACTGAATTAAAAACATTATAATAAAGGCTGTTTTGTTTTTTTTTTATAATATAGCGCCATCTATTTTTTCACGATTTTTACCACTCTTAGAGAGCTTACAAGAAAACCTACATATCTTAATTGCTATAATCAAATTATGCTTTTATTTATGCTACTAAAAATGCGCAGCTTATTGGCCCGTCAATCAATAACCAACGGATACTTAAAATAACGGATCTACAAATTACATCATATCGATGAATTGTGCAATCTGTTAGCACTATATAATATTGTTGGGTAGCCAATACATCATGATCACCACAGAGAACCATTATATTCGGATTGTAACGTCATTATCCCTGTCCATTTGCATCAACTCTTTGCCTACCATTATCTGTTATATAATTTCGGCACGCTTCTAATTGATAACCTTCATATATATTTAAAGCATATGTAATAACGGTTTTGACTGTTGCTACTCTGCTACCTATTCATTACGTATCATGAAGTAATTAATAAGACTAATTGGAATCAACGTACTTGCGCAAACAGAAGTAGATACGCACTGGGCAACATTTGACAAATTAATCGTTTATTGCGAAATAGAAACAGCTTAAGGCCACACGTCAGAAATATATCACTCGGTGGGGATTTTTTTAATTTCTCTAGTTTACATAATCATTTAATATATAAAAAAATATTGTCCATGTTATAAAGTCACGCCTTAACTAGGTTAATCCTGTATCTCACGAAAAAAATGATGATTGGCTTTTCCTATACTTAAAGGATCAATAAGTATAATTTTAATACACAAATGACAAAAAAAAACACAAGCAATAATGGTTATGGTTTTTAATAGGCCCCAAAAAGTTAGCAAAATTTAAAATAAATAAGCATTTTTTTTTACCCAGGCAAATTATTTATTATATATGTCTAAAATAATCCCATATAATTGTAGAAAAGAAATACGTTCAAGTAATAAATAAAAAGAAATAATCATAGTTTTTTGTAATTTTTGAGATATAAAAATTCAAAGCCCTTGTTTACTGTACTCTGAAGGTACATGATAATATAGTAGGATCCAACCAAGAAAATATTGCAATCGTTTTCCAAAAGTCTTTTAAGCTATTTCCTAATTGACGGATAAGGTTAATTAACACTGATTACACCAATAATCAAGTTTTTGGAACTAGGTAAGTAACTATTATCTACCAAGTTACCTATATAGTTAATCAAGCTAAAGTAGTGTGTGAAATGTCGAAAGATATTTAATCTAAATGGTTTATTAACTAATAACAACTACAAACTAGTACTAACTTAGTGAGGTACAATGTATACAGCCGTGGTATAGTACTCGTGATGGGTACTACAATATAACACAATATCGACAGTACCAAAATGTACTTCCACGTTGCACAGTTTTTTTTGTCCAGCATAGGTTACAGGTTGTTACTAATTACATTTGAGTTTAACTATGTATACAAATTTTAGAGCATGTCCTTATCCTCTAAAAATTAATTTAAAGAGTAGTTATTTTTCCGAACTAAAAACAGTTTTAACATATACTTATTAATTTATATAACGCCGTAGCGGTTACGAAAGGATGTAATATTCTCCCACACAAATAGACGGAGAGCTGGCCACGTCAGATATGACACAATAATGAGAGCAACGAAACCCCTCTAGTTAGTTTGCTATACTATGCTTATTTGTAGATCCGGGCATCTGGCAGCTGTAAAGTGGTGGATGTCAAAGAATGCAAATAACTCGAAGAAAACAAATCCTAGAGTTCTGAGTTTGATGCAGTATTATGGGAAGTTATGTAATTAATTAGATTATATCATATCCAGAAGTTTCTGTTGGGGGCAAGTAGTGCCAAATGACGTATAATGCAATTTTTAGTTAGTCGCCTACTGTTTTTGTTTCCGCAATAATAGACAATGGTTTTTAATCGTATCTTAAAATATAGGCCCTGTCCTCTATAAATTACACAACTTTCGCAGTCTTTACCTATTTTTTTATTACTTTTTTCCAACTTAAAAACTTTGGTCTGTCACTCTGACCTCCACCCATTAAAAGCTGCCAATACTGAACTAGCAATAAGGATGGTAAAGCAATCTAACAAGACAGATTTCATTGCTCTCATTATTGTGTCATATCTGACGTGGCCAGCTCTTAGACCAAAACGTGCGCTTCCAAATCTTAAGAATAGATGGGAATTACATTTAACAAAAACACACATACAGTTATGTCTCTAATACGTTGACGGTTAACCTTAATCTCTTTAATCCAGTGACTCAAAATCCAAATGATCAATATATATAATAATTATTCTCTTTTGTTGCCCCGGTAATTATACATATTAATGACGTGGTCACGAGCGCTGCAAAGGGCTCGAAACGTCGGAATAAATAACAAAACTAAAAACACGCGATATCCGTTTCATTGTAACATCAAGTAATCAATAATTCATCTAATTGTTTGTCCTATTTTCATAGCTATTTTGTTTATAAATAAATAAATAAATATTATAGGACAATCTTACACAAATCGACCTAGGCCCACGGTATGCTCAATAAGGCTTGTGTTATGGGTAATAGACGACGATATATATAATAGATAAATATGGATAAATACTTAAATACATAGAAAACATCCATAACTCAGGAACACACAAATAAATGCCCTGACCAGGATTCGAACCCGAGACCTCCTGCTTCGTAGGCAGTGTTACTACCGACTAGGCTAGGAGGCCGTTTATAAAGTATTTCTTATTCGCCAGTCGTAAACATTTCTGCATTTTGGATTTTCCTCGTTATTTAGGGCACCCGTAGTCCACGGAATAGTAAGATCCTAATTCTAAGTATACATTTAATAAACGCGTTAGAAGAAATCCGCATTGTTAGATCGCGAACTACGCAAAAATTAATGCATTTAATTTCATGAAATTTTGTATAGTAACAGTTTATACACCGGAGCAACATTTAGGGTAATTTTCCTCCAAAATGCACGCGGACGAAACCAAGGAAACAGCTAGTACGAAATAAGTTTCCCGTTCCGTTACGCCAATGTAACAAAAGCTGTTTTAGGCCATACCTTCCTTTTGCTAAACTACTTTAATATATTGCTGAAAGTCTAATAACAAAACCACAGAAATAAATGATAAATAGAACGGTGTCCCAAGCAAATTCACGTCTTCTTCACGTTCTCGTCATGCAATCAGCTAAATAATCTGTTCACCGGCTTTGCAACAATGTGTGCCTGCGCATTGGTAACTCCGTGCTCCAGTTCCGCGCCGGACCGCTGGGCATGGGCACTCTTACGTCGAGGAAACCACGCCCTGCCTCTGACACAACCACCAGTTATTCTGTCATCCGCACCCAGAAAGACGTATATCACTATGAACCTCTATACAAATTTGATTTTTTGAGTTAGGGGGAAAGTAATTGCATTGGAAATGCTCAACCACGATTTTTATTATCGACGAATGTGACGAATGTTGATCGATAATCGGGTTAATCTGTATTGAAATGGTTTCCTGATATCCTATGCATAAACTTTGTTTTAATAAATGAAATATACCTATATAGTAGAAAATGTAGTTATTTGTAATTGCGTGTTTCCTAATAAACTAACTAGGTATTTAAACAGTTTTTTGTGCACTACTTTTGTAATTGCGTTCTTCGAATATTAAATATTACTCTAACAAATTCAATAGTTCTAGTTAAACTTCAAACGTTACTTATTCCATTACGTTACATCGTGGTTTGGGGAATATGTGTCCAAAGCAGAGCTCGATCACGTCACGGTACATTTATTTATACGAATCATATTCTTTATTACTCAAACATTTTTTGTCTACAAATTTGGACTCAGTAACCATCTAGGGTCGAAAATTACTATAAATCTAAAGCTGGAAAAAATTACTTACTTACCGCTATTATGTATTTTGACATCAATGATATCAGCAGTTTATTACATTGAATAGAGGCGGTGCGTGCAGTGTTACCAAACAAATGGAAGTTACATCATACTAATGTATCGAAAAAAGAAAAAGGTACTTATGTGAAGTAACTCTAAGTTTGTTTTGTTATTCCTAATGACCATCATTAATTTTACTCAGACACCTGTCCGCAGTCCGATTCAATTACCTACATAAGATTGAGACTTAGTAAACAGGGGATTGAAATTACAAATTGCTAACCGTTTGGTTTAGTTGTATTATTCTAAGAATAGGTACGCCGCGTCATCTAAATAGGGCATCTAAATAATACAGGCACAATGCAAAAAAATCTTACCCAACGAAATATTTTCGGATATCTTCTTTTTTCTTGAAGCTGCGACAAATGGCAGGATCGGAAGTAGCACAGGGATCGGGCCAGTTGGCATGCTCTCATTACGGAAGCCTCTTGGAGTCTTCTCCTTTTGGATAGCTGAGCCATATTTCTTAATTTTTCTTGCTCTCTTTGTAGTCACTGCGATAGAGTTCTTCTTTCTTGCCCTCCAAGGCTTATTATACAAGTCTAAAATGAAGCCAAGCAATTTTCCATTTGTTAATTTATAATCCCCATGGCTACATTAGGTACCAACTGGATTCGACTTTAATAATAGGGTGTCCGACATTCTCAGCTTTCAATTGCTAGTTAGATATCATTGTGAAGTAACATATGCAGAAACAATTACTGACAAGAGAACAATAGGAGTTTTGATTAGAAATTTGAAGAACCATCGGAATTATTTAATTAATATTCCCTCGCCGTACAATAGTGGGGAGTATTTCTTCCACTTCCTCAATTACTTAAAAAAAGTAGAGCATTTTTCACGTCAAAATGTTTGATTGGCGTATTATGTAATTTTTAGTGAATAGGTAAGTATATCGGTATATTTCATGTTGATTAATAATAGTTAATGTCGAAACCATTGTTGGGTTGTGATGCATGCGAACGAGGCGACCCATCTTTTGTTACGTGTTTTATATCGGATCTGCGTTTGTCTAGAGTAAAATAAAGGCTAATTTAGGGTGTAAATAGTCTTATTTATATAAACTTTGTTAGATAAAAGAAAAGAGAAGTGTACAAAAGACGGACCTTAAGGCACTCTCTACCACACAAAACAAGAGGCAGTGCTATTATAAATAATTAATAGTCATACATTATATACCAATATTTAGTTTTTCAACCGACTTCAAGATTTTGAGGAGGTTCTCAATTCGTCGGGGTCTTTCTTTTTGCTTTTTTTTTCTTTATGTAGGTATAATCAGTATAATCACAGATTATTCGAAGTCTGCAGAAACGATTTGGAAAATTTCTTTTGTTTGAAAGAGTATACTTCACAGGTTGGTCCCATTGTCATTAGGTCAGGATCTGATTATGGGATCCTAGAGAAATTGAAGGAACTCTTCAAATATTATAGGAACACCTATAGTGATATGAGTATTTTTTACAGTAGCTCGTGCATTTCCTTTGGGAAAGGTGGATGCTAAGTGAAGTCTTATTATAGTCAGAAAACTCATGCGATTTCTAGGAAAACGAATTTATACTCACCACTTTGCCTTTTATTGTCTTAAGCGTATCACTTACTCGTAATAATGGAAACAAGTTGTCTGATATTGTTGAAGCAAAATTAAGATACATGGCGAAATGTTACCTATTACCTGTATTTTTCTAATCATAAAAAACGAGGTTACATATTACTTTTATTCGAACTACTGGCAAAGACATGACGTATATTTACATAAAACTAAATTTACTTTGCTTATTTTTACCTTTACAATTTTTTATTTTATTCAAGCTTGTTATTAACATTTCAGATGCGACGGCAGGCTCGGATCTCATGCGGCGGCGCGCTGGTTGGGCGCTCCGCCTCGGCGTTGCAAGGTAATTGTAAATTCTACTTTATTACAATTCAATACGACACAATATAGAATACTAGTTATTTCTGTTTTTCGGATGTGCCGTGTGGACAGATACGTCAATATACATCTGTCGCGGACTAGATGAATACTAATGGACGCGGTAATGGGCCGGGAGCGCGTTACATGGTTTATGATCAGATGCGCATAAACTTGTCGAAACCTCATGCCGCGCGGTTCAGTCGTCGTTCGACCACGTGTGACGAATTTAGTGCCAAAAAACATGTAAAAATGCCGTGTTGTACGATTTTGTCGTGTCGTATACGAAGCAACGAATTAAAAGAGGCCCCTGGAGTAGTTGCTTTCCACCGGTAAGTATAAAAACCGAGTATTTAACATTTTTTCCAAAAATTGTAGGCTTTTATTACGACATTCACCCATTATCTGATGGTAGTACAACAGTATTCACATCAATTGCTCGCTGGCTATTGCTGGCGGTCGCAGGATTACGCGAGTGACGCGCAATGTATTTGGAAATACGAACGTCGCTCGTCAGTCTCGTCACACGATCGGCAGCCACGTTGCTGGGCAACATGGCTGACACGAGGCAATGGTAGTGGTTACGTATTTTCGAGTGTACGCACACATTAACACAGCGGGTGAGAGACTGATATTTCTTTGTGTGTATCACCTCGTGCGTACTTTAATGAGAATGTGTGCGTGTAAATGCCGGCTACGCTGGTTTTGGAACAAACTACGACTGATACCGTCTCCATATACTCCGTGACATCTGTCATTCATTAACGTATCTGCCCGCCGGGCACAACCGTCAGACACACATATATGTGCGTGTATCCTAGGCTATTAAGAATAAGAATAAATTTATTCGAAATGCTTATGACAAACGTGAAACAGCACATTATTGCAGCAACAGTTAAAAAAATTAATATCAGCTATCTGCAGACTCATTAATAATTTATATTTGAATTTTCAGTGTGGTTGTGGCTACTGATATACGTATTCCAGAACGAATTCCGGATATCGAGGTCCATCGAACCAGGTGTAAGTACTATTTCTATTTTCTATTGGCACTGTAAAATTTCAATTCTTAATGGAAGTACAGTCAGCAGCACTAGCAGTTAAGCAAGCGAGGTCTTGAACTTACATTACCTAGTGTTAAGACAGCAACTGTGGAGATCATTATAATTAACTGGTGCGTTTAGCCTCTTCTGCTGCTGACTATACCTGTTACAACTTTTCAACTGCCTGCGTAGACCTAGGCACCGTCAATTAAGTGTGCTCTACACCCAAGACTATTCAAAAGGACGAACGATGACTCATGTGAAAAAGGTTCTCGGTGGGGGAACAAGTGGGACCAAATAAAATGTACAGAGTCCTGAATCGTGATCAAAATACTGGTGATCCGTTTAAGGACATAATTGGCATTATATTGCTACAAAGAAAAACAAATTCTACGCGAAAAAGTAGGAGAAAAAAATTTTGACGCGAAAAAGAAAAAATATATACGGGACACGCCTTTATTTTTTTTCTTAATTTCTCAGTATTAGAATACGATACCACTTATGCCCTTACACGGATCACCGATCCGATCACCATTATTTTTGTTACACCTTGTAGAGGGCCGACGATCTGGCGGCGGTCTCTTTCGCCCAAATTAACAAGTGCGATATTAGAAGGAGATAACGAAATTTCGTTTAAGAGGTTTGCGGTAAGCCCTCTGGTCAATGGTCGCTTTTATAGTACACTGTGGACGACGTTATGGTCACAATATGATGGTGACACATACTAGATACCATACACAAATGCAACCCATTCTAGGCTTCTGTTGAATTTAATTTTACCCACTATAAACAATATTTCGTATGATATGACTGTGCCCTAAATTGACGCCAAACTCTCTCAATTCCAGTACTTGGACTTCGACAATCTCCCCGAGACGAACTTCACGTGCGCTGGCAAGGTCATTGGGGGCTACTACGCGGACTTGGAGACCTCGTGCCAGATGTTCCACGTGTGCACCGTGGGCCAGCAGGACGAGCCCATGGACATCAAGTTCCTGTGCCTAAATGGCACCGTCTTCGATCAGGTGACACAAATCTTGTCAAGCTTGGCGATTTAACAATTAAAGCTTAAGAAAATAAACAATGGAATTTTGTAGGGAATTTTAATCTTTAGGGCGCCACAAATCGCTGCGTTTTTTGATTTCTTACTGCAAACTGGTTATTCCCATCACGTTAAGCTGCCAAAACAATTAATATATCTGATAACGCAATGGGTTATCCTCGAGTCTAGTATAATATTCTAATCAGATCGGAACATTCGGAACTAGTCAATTTAAAGCAGTTTCATCATCATCATCATATCAGCCGAAAGACGTCCACTACTGGACATAAGCCTCCCCCAAAGAGTGCCACAATGACCGGTCCTGCGCCACCCGCATCCAGCGGACTCCCGCGACCTTCACCAGGTCATTAGTCTACCTTGCGGGGGGTCTACCCACGCTGCGACTTCCGGTTCGTGGTCGCCACTCGAGAACCTTTCCGCCCCAACGGCCATCGGTTCTACGAGCAATGTGCCCCGCCCACTGCCACTTTAGTTTAGCAATTCGGAGGGCTATATCGGTTACTTTGGTTCTGCTGCGGATGGCCTCATTTCTGATGCGATCACGCAGAGAGACTCCAACCATAGCCCTCTGTAAGCGACCACGTTTCAGTACCATATGTCATCACTGGCAACACACACTGGTCAAAGACTTTCGTCTTGAGACACTGCGGAATATTGGACAAAAAGATGTGCCGTAGCTTCCCGAACGATGCCCAACCGAGTTGGATTCGTCGATTGACCTCTTTCTCGAAGTTGGATCTACCTAACTGGACAGTATGTCCTAAGTATATATAATCGTCCACAACTTCGAGTGTAAAGTCTCCGATTGTAACGGGAGTTGGTGCTACATGGGTATTTGACATGATCTTCGTCTTATCCATGTTCATCTTTAGACCAACTCGCTCGGAGGCTTTACTGAGGTCATCGAGCATCGTACTTAAATCCTTCATGGTCTCAGCCAAGACTACTATGTCGTCAGCAAACCGAAGGTGAGTGATGTACTCACCGTTTATGTTGATGCCTAGCCTTCTCCAGTCTGGACTCTGACTCAAGACTCTGGAGTCTTGAAAACATCCTCCAGTGCAGCGGTAAACAGTTTAGGAGAAATAACATCTCCTTGCCTGACTCCCCGCTGCAACGGAATAGGCTTCGAGTTCTGGTCCTGGAGTCGGACTGATATAGTGGCGTTCTCGTACAAACACTTCACCACTTCGATATAGCGATAGTCCACTTGGCACCTCCGGAGAGATTGTAGTTTAGCCCAGGTTTCGATCGAGTTGAAGGCCTTCTCTTAGTCCACGAACACTAAACAGAGGGGCAGGTTATACTCCTCAGTCTTCTGTATAACCTGACGGAGCGTATGGATGTGGTCTACGGTACTAAAGCCTCTTCGGAAACCGGCTTGTTCGGGAGGCTGGAAGTCATCTAGCCTGCGTGAGAGACGGTTCGTAATGACCCTTGAAAACAGCTTATAGACATGGCTCAGAAGTGAAATGGGTCGGTAGTTCTTCAGTAACGCGTTATCACCCTTTTTGAAGAACAATACCACCACACCTCTGTTCCATGCCTTAGACGTTCTCCCTTCTAGTAAAACGGAGTCGAACAACTTCTGAAGGGCCATAAGGACCGGTTTACCAACCGCCTTCAGAAGTTCGGCTGTAATTCCATCTTCACCAGGTGCCTTATTGTTTTTGAGCTGTTTAAGGCACTGGTTCCACCGCGGGCGAGTAACTATGAGCTATCGGCTATTTTCTAGCCCAAGAAACTAACAAACGATAATCGTTCCCGTGTAAATAAAAGAGAGAGATGTATATTTATAGTTCATCGCAGTGTGAACAGCCAGCGATGAACTATAAATATATATCTCTCTCTTTTATTTACACGGAAGCGATTATCTTTTGTTCGTTTCTTGGGCTACAAAATAGCCGATAGCTCATAGCTTACTCGCTCGCGGTGGGACCAGTGCCTAAGAGCCATTCTTATCTCGTACAGGCTGATGTCCGGGATGTCTTCGGTATAATTTCGGGTCAGTCTAGCTCTAGGGTCTTCCGCCAGATCAACTTCAGGTCTGCTAATTGATGTGTATAGCTGTCCATAAAAGTCCTCTATCTCCCCCAGAAGCTCGGGTTTGGATGAAACGATTCTACCATCCTCAGTTTTTAATTTGGCGGGCTGGCTCTGCCCAATAGACAAATCTCTTGCGAAAACTTTAGAGCCCTTATTCTGCTCAATGGCCTCTTCAATACGATTTGTATTGAATTGGCGCATATCACGGGTAAGGGACTGAGAGATCCGTTTATTGAGCTGCTGGTATAATGACGCATCTGCTGAGGATTGCAGAACCATTTTTCTCCTTTCCTCGATGAGTTTCTGAGTGGAGTCAGAGAGCCTTTTCGTTCTGTTGCACCGCTGGGCCTTAAAAATCTTAGACCCAGTACTATGGACAGCTTCCGCAAACCCGTCGTTGAATTCGTCCACATCGCCGCCTAGACAATCGAAACGGTTTTGGAGTTCCAGCTGGAAGCTCTCAGGGTTTTGGATTTGAAGTGCTGCTGGACGGAGCGTAGACTTCACCAGTCGAGAGCGCTCTAGCTTAACACATATATTCAATGTGCCTCTCACCAGATGGTGATCTCTTCCGGTTTTAACCGCATTGATCACAGAGACATCATTAAATATATGGTGTACCCTTATTTTGTCGACAACCTTTTTTTCATCGAATATTATTACATCGACAACGATTCATCGAAACTTTAGTACCAGTAATATTAATTAATGGAATCAGGCGTTACTTTGCGGAAGTCCATAATATCAACTACAATAATATTGCTTTTCTATTCCGCGGTATAATAACGTGCTAGTTGATTAGTTATACTTATTTGCGTATTTTTTGCATGCATTAATGTTCCCACCCTCCCGCCGCAAAAACAAATACGCAAACAAATACAACAAACCACCACCAATAATACCAAAACTCGACACGTGTTTCGCCTCTCTACGAGGCATCCTCAGGAGCTGCTGGAGATGTTGTCGGTCTGACGTCCGGCAACGGAATGACGTGTCCTGAATGGTCGGCCATATTTATAGCATTACTACCACCCCTACCGTGCAAGTGCGAGTGAGATGCAAAAATTCGAAGTAACGGCGATGACGCAACATTCAACTGTTCGTTAATAATTATTCCCCTATTGTTGTACCTAATTATTTCTAAATGTTCTAGAACGCTCAGACGCAATCCTTTTTCACAAACATGTAAAAGATCAAAAGAATGATCCTCAGGCAGAGAATGACCATTTTCCAACAAATGTTTCGCGAAATTGGATCGTTCCGGATGGTTATGTCTATATGAAGCAACATGCTCCTTATATCTTGTGTTAAAACTACGTCCCGTTTGCCCCACATACACTTTATGGCAGTCATCACAAGTCAACTTATACACTCCAGACTTCTTCCCATTCTCTAGTATATCCTTCCCATTACAAAGTCTTGAGCGCAAGGTGTTATTGGTCTTAAAAGCTACATTAATATTGTTGGATTTTAAAGTGTTATGAATTGCATCTGATAACTTTCCGACATACGTAATGCTCGCTTGAAACTTTTTAATGGGATCAGACGATCGTGCAGCATACAACATATTGCTAACCAGACTATTTTGCTTCTTTCTGATGATACCATCCACGACAGACCTATCGTAGCCATTCGAGATAGCTAAATGATAAATATTATCTAATTCCATCTGATAATGCTCATCAGAAAGAGGCACGGTTAACAACCTATGGACATAACAATGAAATGCCGCTAACTTATGCTGCCACGGATGAGTGGAAGATGCCGGAATCACCGTGTCGGTATGTGTTGGCTTGCGGTAAATATGGAACTGATAATAAATAATAATAATAATAATAAATACTCTTTATTGCACACCTCATACAGTTACAAGCACAAATTTTACAATTAGATAAATTTAGGTAGAGGTAACAACAGGCGGTCTTATCGCTAATGAGCGATTTCTTCCAGACAACCTTTGGGTAGTGGAGACTAGAGAAAAACAATAAGCAGTAGGTGGTGCATAGAAACAAAAGAGACGAAAATAGATAACACAGCACATTCATATGAATATACATACTTAAATAAATACAAAATAAACATACATATACGTACATATATACATATATAATACACACAATAAGAAACAACAGTGTCAACTTAAAAACCTAAGGAAGAGATAAATAGTATTCCTTAAGTTGCGATTTAAAGCTACCAATAGATTGCGCGCGTTTAATGTTGAGAGGGAGAGAATTCCACAAACGAACGGCCTGGAACGTAAATGAGCAATTATAAAATTTGGAAGATGAAGATGGCACTTTTAGGAGCAATTTTTGAGAGGATCTAATAGAATTAAGATAAGAGAAACGCTCTTTGAGGTAGCGGGGAGTTGCAGGGTTAAAAAGTATAGAAAAGAGTAAAGAAAGTATGTGAGAGTTACGGCGGTGACGGATAGGGAGCCATTTGAGTTGAGAACGAAAACTAGAAACATGGTCGAATTTGCGTAATCCGAAAATGAACCGAATGCAGGCATTTTGAATACGCTCAAGCTTATTAAGTTGCTCCTCGGTTAGGTCTAAATAGGAGATATCTGCATAATCAAGAATGGGGAGAAGTAACGACTGAGCAAGCGCAATTTTAGTAGCATTTGGCAGGAAATTCCGGAGCCGTCTGAGAGACCCTATGGCAGCAAACATCTTCCTGCTCACTTCACTCACCTGAGGCACCCATGATAGACAACGATCCATGATTACGCCAAGATTTTTCACTTGGTTGGAAAAAGGAATTTGGATACCATCGAAGACTATCGGAGGGAGCCTGAGAAAGTCAATTTTGGAGATTTGTTTAGCGCTACCCATCACAATTACCTGTGACTTTAGGGGGTTTACTTTTAAACCGTAATTTTGACTCCGATTTGATATGCGGAGCAGATCAAGATTCGTGGCTTCTATAACTGAATTGAGATCGCTATGCATACCCTGCGAATATATTTGAAGGTCGTCGGCATAGAGGTGATACGAAGAGGAGAGATCAAGAGTTATGGAATTAATGAAGATAGAAAATAAAAGAGGAGGCAGCACACCACCCTGTGGAACACCAGCTGATGTGCTGCACCAGGAAGAACACGAAGAATCTAGTTTAATTCTTTGCCGACGACCAACCAAATAGCTGCGGAACCAGTCAATCGCTGCAGCCGATATGTTAAGAGACTGTAAGAACGCGAGCAAAATGTCAAAATCGACCGTGTTAAAGGCATTACTGAAATCTAGAAGTGCATGAACTGTAAGCTTCCGGTCATTCATACCCAAACGGATGTCATCGGTAACCTTGACAAGAGCCGAGGTAGTACTATGGCCCGGACGAAAACCAGATTGAAATGGGTTTAGGAGGTCATTTCTATTCAGGAAGGAAGTTAGTTGCTGATGCACTAGCCGTTCGAGGACTTTGGATAGGAAAGGAAGAATGGAGATGGGGCGATAGTCAGAGAAGGAACTGGGGTTGGATTTTTTGGGTAAAGGAATAATATTGGCATCCTTCCACAGACTGGGAAAAGTACTTGATGAAATGGAAAAATTCAGAATACCGGTGATAATAGGAACAAACAAATCAAGGAGAGGGAGTATCATATTTCGGCTAACACAGTCAACACCAACGGCGTTAGAAGTGATATTCAATATACCCTTCCTAACATCACTCTCACAGAAATGGCTAAAATAGAAAGAAGAGAAATCTAAGGCAGGAAGTGATGAAAGATGATGAAGTGAGTTAGATTTCTTAGGACCACTGAAACAGGTGGACGATGAAAAATGCTGGTTAAGCTTGTCAACGCTAATATTGTTTAAATTGGTTGCCTGTTGAGATTTGCCAACTCCGAGACCTTTCAAAAATTTCCACACTTTGGCTGGATTTCCATCTTCAACAGAACTGTGAATATGACGCCTCTGAGCATCTCGACATATAGTGCTACAGCGATTGCGCAGGGTATGATATTTAAGTTTATTTTTCTCAGAGTTGTTAGCCTTATACTTAGATTTAGATTGATTCTTCCTCTCTATAAGGGCTTTAATATCCTCAGTGAGCCAAGGAGCAGGGAGATGCTTGACTTTTATTGCACGAACAGGAGCATGAGCGTCATAAAGTTGTATGAGGAGCGAATTAAAGAGAGAAACTTGATCGTCTACCGAACCCGCTCGAGCGATACTGCTCCAATCGATTGTTAAAGCGTCATCTCGAAGTTTTTCCACATTTAATCCACTAAAATTGCGCTGCAAAAGAATTTTTGATTTAGATTTGGGAGGACGAATTTTGTAAGAGAGATAGAGCAGATCATGATATGAGAAGGCATCCGCGGAGTATTGTCCAAATTTAGACACATGAGAAGTCGAAGAAACTAAAGTTAAATCAAGAAGAGAAGGCGAGCAATTTGGAAAATAGTGTGTGGCGTCTGAAGGGAGAATAGTTAGATTGCATGCATCTACCAGGGATTTAAGGCGCCGGGATCGACTGTCATACTTCAGAAGACACGTATTTAGATCTCCCATAAGAATGTGATGATTATAAGAAGGCATAAGGTCCTCGAGAAGTTTCTCAAGGGAATCAAAGTAATTAACGTGAAGGGAGGGGGAATAAAAAACGCCAAGTAAAAGTTTGGAATGAGAGAGGGAAACGTCGAGAAACATATACTCTGCGGCATCAGAAGTAGAAGAACTGGCAGATACATTAACAATTGAATAGGGGATGTAAGAACGAAGGTAAATCGCAACTCCACCGCCACCTCTTCCAAGGCGGTCGTGCCGAATTAAATTGAAACCAGGTAAAGAGTAAGACGTTGAAGGCGAAGCTGGTCTGAGCCACGATTCGGAAATTAAAATAGCATGAATGTTCTTAATGTCAAAAGAGAGTAACATATCGCTGTAATGTGCAGGAATACTTTGCGCATTTAAATGCACAACGTTAAAATTTTTAGGTACATCATTAAACTGAGATTCCAGAATGTCGTGAAGCGAAGGAGGCAAACTATGGAAACTGTCTTCACTTACACTATCTAAGGAGGAAAAAGATAAATACTGATCACTGTTATCACTGAAAGGCATCTGAAAAATATATATAAAGTTAAAAATATAATAAGTATATAATAAGTGTATACTAATATTCAATAAATATAAAAATATATACAGTAAAAACTAAACAAAAACTCCACAATCTACCCGCCAGCAGCAAATAAATAATATATCTACTAACCCTAAACTAATTTAAGGTACCTTAGCTACCCGCCAGCATATCTGGATGGATCAAAATTAAAAACAAAACAACAAATAATTAACATTCAGAGCAGAAACGGAACGCAATAATTTACAAGTGGCAACACTGGGCTGTTCATGTCAAAGCGCCTGTCATGTCAAGTTAATGTCAAAGCAAAGCAAATGCTATTACGAAAACTAGTTAAGATAAACAAATTAATCAAAAAAGAAAGAAAGGGTAGACACAGATAAGTGCTGCACGACAAAATTAAGAAGTCAATTGTAACACGGTAACAAGAAAAGCACTACACAGTAAACAAACAAAGTAGGTACGAGTACTCTACGATCGAATCTTCGCCTTCACAGTCTCCCTCTTTGCACGCTGCTGCCTAGCTCGCGGAGCCTGGGGGACGGGCCGAATATCAGATTCCGACGAAGCGGCAGGATGCTCCGCGTCGGCATCGGTAGGCGTCGCCTGCGCAACCGACAGAGCTTTCACATCGGCGACGCTGTTAGCACGGCGGCGCACGCCATCTTTTCCCAGCACAAGCACGTCGCCGTTCCAGGTCCAGCAGTTGCGCACTCCAAAACGCTCACGAGCCTCCATGAAAGCATTGTGGCGGGGCTTTGTGAGAAACTCTCCAAGTGTGACGCCTGAGCCCTTGAGTGCCACCTTGCCAAACCATACATCATCCCTGATGGCTATATCCTTGAACTTGACAAGAATGGCTCTAGGCTTTTTGCCGCGCCCTCCACGACCACCCAACCGATGACTGCGCTCAATATCTGCTGCGGAAAGATCTTCTAACACGGCCTGCAGTTTGTTAACCGCAAGATTTGTTGTGTCCTCAGAATCAGATTCATCTATACCATACTAACAACATCTTGCGGCGAGAGCGCGTCTCAATGTGGTCCACCTGGCGAGTGACAAGCTCCACCTGCTTCTGCAAGGCATCGAGAGACCTCACAACAAAGTCCTTGAAAAAGTCAAACTTTGAAGCCACAGCAGCGACTGTTGGATTAGTGGTGCCCGCGTTGTCGAGATCTTTCTGGAACTGCGCCATCGTCTTCTTGAATGTCTCGGACAATTCCTCAATTGAACTTTTTACTGCACTTGTTTCTGACATTTTGTGAGAGTGAAGTGAGTGATAAAAATCGAAGTTAACTTGTGGAGAAAATGTAATGGAAATGCTGGTAGGTTATAAAGGTTATTTAAGCATCAATATTATTAGGTTTAATTGTCCAAAAAGTGATTATAAATATTTTTTTAACAATAAATTTAGTGATGTTTATGATCTACTCTTGTGAGCGTTAAATCAAGAAAATTGAATGAGCCGTTCTGTTCTAGTTCCTTCTTAAACTTGATCTTTGGGTGCTTGTTATTGAGATCTGTTACAAAAGCGTCCAGCTGGTCCACACTCCCCATCCAACAGATAATCAAATCATCCACATATCTAAAATAATACAAAATATGCTCATTAGCTACAATGTGCTGGTTTTCAAAGTGATCCATAAAAATGTCCGCCATTAAGGGACTCAGCGGGGAACCCATAGCTAAACCATCACTTTGCAAGAAATATTGCCCCCCAAACCTAAAATAATTCTGTTTCATACAAATAGTAGTTAGTTCTATTAATTCCTCAACCTCCCCTGGATGTAGTCGTTGCTTTTCAAAAAGATCCCTAAGAATGTTCAAAGTAGCCAAATATGGTACATTCGTAAATAAACTGTCTACATCCAATGAAAGGAGTATAGCATTTTCTGGAATGTTAATGTCCTTGATTCTATTTATTAAATCCAAGCTATTCTTCAAACAATACTTTGGCTGAAATTGGGACTTGACTTTAATAATATTATTCAATTTCTTTGCTAAATTATATGTTGGTGCGCCCAAATATGAGACCACTGGTCGAATCGAGATATTATCTTTATGAATTTTCGGAAGTACATAAAGCATAGGAGCACGTGGGTTCATAGGCACAATCATATCTTTCTGATGCTCGGTTTCAAAAACAAACGAAGAGCTTTTTATTGCATTCCTTAAATCTTTTTGGAACCCTGGAGTAGGATCTCGCCGTAGGCTCGTAAAGGCGTCACCTTGAATAAGATCTAATACTTTTTGATTATAGTGTCCTCTCTCCATGATTACAATACGATTTCCTTTGTCCGCTTTTGAAACCACCAAGTCATTATCTTCCACTTTCTGTTGTATAGATCTTAATAGCAAACCATCAGAACTGACTCTCACAACCGATACTAGATCAGTGCTCTTAATAACCTTAGCCACCTCGATCTTTGTATCCACATCACCACGTCCCCGCACTATTGCAACCTCTGAATCCACTGCCAAATTTTCTAAAGCTTTCTGAGTAATTCTCGGCTGGATGTTATATTTTAAGCCTTTTTCCAATAAACCAGTTTCGGCTTCCGAAAACTCTACATCGGTTAGATTCTTTATACGAGGGTAGAAATCATGATGCGCCAATGATCCCATATCCCGTCGCCTGCTATTTGGAGTAGGACTAGACCGCCTTAGCCTTTGTAACTTGTTGAGTTGAGTAGTATACATCTCATGTGCAAGTTCGGATGCAAAGTACCCCGCCTTTTGGTCCAGAATGTCAAACTCGAGATTATGCAACTTAAATGTAAGCTCTGAATATAACACTTTAAGATGCAATTTCAAATTACATGAGATGAGATGTATACTACTCAACTCAACAAGTTACAAAGGCTAAAGCGGTCTAGTCCTACTCCAAATAGCAGGCGACGGGATATGGGATCATTGGCGCATCATGATTTCTACCCTCGTATAAAGAATCTAACCGATGTAGAGTGTTCGGAAGCCGAAACTGGTTTATTGGAAAAAGGCTTAAAATATAACATCCAGCCGAGAATTACTCAGAAAGCTTTAGAAAATTTGGCAGTGGATTCAGAGGTTGCAATAGTGCGGGGACGTGGTGATGTGGATACAAAGATCGAGGTGGCTAAGGTTATTAAGAGCACTGATCTAGTATCGGTTGTGAGAGTTAGTTCTGATGGTTTGCTATTAAGATCTATACAACAGAAAGTGGAAGATAATGACTTGGTGGTTTCAAAAGCAAAGGCAATTGTATTGTAATCATGGAGAGAGGACACTATAATCAAAAAGTATTAGATCTTATTCAAGGTGACGCCTTTACGAGCCTACGGCGAGATCCTACTCCAGGGTTCCAAAAAGATTTAAGGAATGCAATAAAAAGCTCTTCGTTTGTTTTTGAAACCGAGCATCAGAAAGATATGATTGTGCCTATGAACCCAGGTGCTCCTATGCTTTATGGACTTCCGAAAATTCATAAAGATAATATCCCGATTCGACCAGTGGTCTCATATTTGGGCGCACCAACATATAATTTAGCAAAGAAATTGAATAATATTATTAAAGTCAAGTCCCAATTTCAGCCAAAGTATTGTTTGAAGAATAGCTTGGATTTAATAAATAGAATCAAGGACATTAACATTCCAGAAAATGTTATACTCCTTTCATTGGATGTAGACAGTTTATTTACGAATGTACCATATTTGGATACTTTGAACATTCTTAGGGATCTTTTTGAAAAGCAACGACTACATCCAGGGGAGGTTGAGGAATTAATAGAACTAACTACTATTTGTATGAAACAGAACTATTTTAGGTTTGGGGGGCAATATTTCTTGCAAAGTGATGGTTTAGCTATGGGTTCCCCGCTGAGTCCCTTAATGGCGGACATTTTTATGGATCACTTTGAAAACCAGCACATTGTAGCTAATGAGCATATTTTGTATTATTTTAGATATGTGGATGATTTGATTATCTGTTGGATGGGGAGTGTGGACCAGCTGGACGCTTTTGTAACAGATCTCAATAACAAGCACCCAAAGATCAAGTTTAAGAAGGAACTAGAACAGAACGGCTCATTCAATTTTCTTGATTTAACGCTCACAAGAGTAGATCATAAACATCAGTTCCATATTTACCGCAAGCCAACACATACCGACACGGTGATTCCGGCATCTTCCACTCATCCGTGGCAGCATAAGTTAGCGGCATTTCATTGTTATGTCCATAGGTTGTTAACCGTGCCTCTTTCTGATGAGCATTATCAGATGGAATTAGATAATATTTATCATTTAGCTATCTCGAATGGCTACGATAGGTCTGTCGTGAATGGTATCATCAGAAAGAAGCAAAATAGTCTGGTTAGCAATATGTTGTATGCTGCACGATCGTCTGATCCCATTAAAAAGTTTCAAGCGAGCATTACGTATGTCGGAAAGTTATCAGATGCAATTCATAACACTTTAAAATCCAACAATATTAATGTAGCTTTTAAGACCAATAACACCTTGCGCTCAAGACTTTGTAATGGGAAGGATATACTAGAGAATGGGAAGAAGTCTGGAGTGTATAAGTTGACTTGTGATGACTGCCATAAAGTGTATGTGGGGCAAACGGGACGTAGTTTTAACACAAGATATAAGGAGCATGTTGCTTCATATAGACATAACCATCCGGAACGATCCAATTTCGCGAAACATTTGTTGGAAAATGGTCATTCTGTGCCTGAGGATCATTCTTTTGATCTTTTACATGTTTGTGAAAAAGGATTGCGTCTGAGCGTTCTAGAACATTTAGAAATAATTAGGTACAACAATAGGGGAATAATTATTAACGAACAGTTGAATGTTGCGTCATCGCCGTTACTTCGAATTTTTGCATCTCACTCGCACTTGCACGGTAGGGGTGGTAGTAATGCTATAAATATGGCCGACCATTCTGGACACGTCATTCCGTTGCCGGACGTCAGACCGACAACATCTCCAGCAGCTCCTGAGGATGCCTCGTAGAGAGGCGAAACACGTGTCGAGTTTTGGTATTATTGGTGGTGGTTTGTTGTATTTGTTTGCGTATTTGTTTTTGCGGCGGGAGGGTGGGAACATTAATGCATGCAAAAGATACGCAAATAAGTATAACGGGTAGTCACTAATCAACTAGCACGTTATTATACCGCGGAATAGCAAAGCAATATTATTGTAGTTGACCAGTAATATTGTTTGGCGTTATTTTATTTCAACTATTATTTATTTTAATTTATTTTACTACCTAGAAATACTATTCAACGAATATTACTTACTAATTTGTTTCAAATTATCTTAATTGGCACAACTACAAAACATTGCAATTCATTTCTTCGACGTATTACTTTAATACAATTTTATATGTCCTACTGTACATTTATACTACTGCATATTTACTGTTGCCAGAAGTGGGTTAGGTTAGAACTGCGCCCCCCAAGAAAACGAACTGATGCCGGAAGTGGGTTAGGTTAGGTTAGAACTGCGACCCCCAAGAAAACGAACTGTTGCCAGAAGTGGGTTAGGTTAGGTTAGAACTGCGATCCCCAAGAAAACGAACTGTTGCCAGAAGTGGGTTAGGTTAGGTTAGAACTCCGTCCCCTAAGAAAACGAACTGTTGCCAGAAGTGGGTTAGGTTAGGTTAGAACTGCGACCCCTAAGAAAACGAACTGTTGCCAGAAGTGGGTTAAGTTAGGTTAGAACTGCAATCCCCAAGAAAACGAACTATGACCAGAAAAGCCACACATGATCAGTTAAACAATTTCACATCTGAAACTACCCACATAGCTATAATCGCGCAGAGTGAGCCGACTGACGTGATTGCGTTTAGTTTCGATAACGAAATATTACCAATTGAAATAATTTTATGCGGAATAAATATTATTACATGTAAAAAAATTAATAAATTGAAATAAGTCAACTACCAATTAAAAGACCTCGGTTCAAAGTACCTATTAACGAGTCCTCGACGCAATGACTTCTCGATCTCGATGAAATGAAAATACTTGAAACGTTGTCTTTGAAATAATATTCGATTAAATGTCTGTCGGCAATTCAATGGTAAACCTAAATATATGCTTCTTCGTCGACATGATGAAGTCGATCTCGTTTTTAGTTGCACCGTCGGGACTCATACAAGTCCTCTTCCTGTACTCACGTTTCTTGAAGAAGGAGTTCATCATGTACAGTCCCTCCTTCTCCAAGAAGCCAGCCAGTAGTTGGCCCCGGTGGTTCCGACTTCCAAATCCAAATTGCCCCACTCTCAGCTCTTCACCATCTCTCTTGCCCAGTTTCGCGTTGAAGTCCCCCATAACAACGGTGAAGTAGGTTTTGGAGCTATGCATGGCCTTCGATATATCCTCACACATAGACTCCACCCCGTCATCGGAGTGTGCCGAAGTCGGCGCATACACTACATATACACACACATACACACACAACATATTTATAAACAGATTCAGTACTTACAATAAGATTGAGATTTTTTTGTTTTCAGGAGACAAGAGTATGTGAACGGGTGGATGAAGTAGATTGTACAAAGTCTGAAAAGTTTTATAGTTTAAATTTAGAATTATATGGGAGCACACTCGCACCACCTATAATACATCCAGACCAATCTAAACCTCAAGGAGAAACGACTGAACAATCAAACCAACAAACCAAACCAAGTAAGACAAGCCCTGCAACCCCTCCTGCAAAAGAACCTGCTGCGCAGAGTGATAAAACACATGTAATTCAAGCAGAGGTCGAGGATTCAACGGAAGACCCTGTAATAGATACGAAAAAAGAAGAACATCAAAATAAAAATCATTATCTTCCAAGCAGTTCTGGGTTTACGTCGCCAGAGCACGAAGAACCCAACGAAGGTATGTATATTTTATAGGTAAAGAAACTCAGAAGTCTCAGAACAATTGTTTTTATATTCAAATTTAAAAGTAACGTTAAGTCTGTATAATGTTGGATAAAATCTAAATTAAATATTTGACTTGTTTCAAAATTAAAAGTTTTTATAATCTTCTGCGTATAAATTGTTGGTTTCCTCGTTTGCAGAAAATCAAGAAGAAGAAGAGTTCGATAGCGAAAATCCTGATTACGACGATGACTACGCGCACTCTACAACAACAACTCTCACGCATACTCCGACCACTACGACAACAACAACTACTACCACAACTACTACTAGAAAGCCACGCCCCACAGCAACATTCACGCCGTCTGCTTTGTTTCATCATCAACCTCCTGCACCATATTTGAATCCCTCACAAACCCCTCCGTTGTCATCGCTGTCTCCTCCGTCACACGCTTCCTCTCCAGTTTCTGCATCTGCGTCCCCTACTTCTGACCCTTCACTACTGTCCCCACAAGAATTTATCTACCGACATCGAGGACCCGGTTCGGAAGCTATTTCATTCCAGCGCCAAAGTTTTCGGCCTGCAGACGGGGTTTTTATAACGCATGCTCCCCCAAATCAGTATGATCATTTTCAATATGAATCTTCTCGTACTGCACCACGACCGGCACCATTTGTTCAGAAGCCTCAACCTTTTAGACCCACTACCTTAGATCCCCGGGATCAACTGTTGCGCCCAGGACCAACTTCACAATCTTCTGAACGCCATGAAATGGCAGTGAAGCATAAACAACAACCTCATACATACCTGCCCCTGCCGGCGCAGAGGCCTTTACCTTTTGATCCATACTATTATGATCGCAAGAGGAGTGATGAACATGTTCTACCAGAAAATGAATCAACTCTCTCTGCGCGATCTGTTGCGCCTTCGCACGCACCACAGAACAAACCAAAAAGCCCACCGCGGGTCATTGTCACTGCTAGTGCTTCGGTTAGTGATAGCAATGGAAAGAGACTAAACTATACTGTCGGCAACGTCGTCAGTGCAGTGAAACCAATTGTGCCAATAAACTACGACGACTACAAGGAGTCTGATCTTATATTCGACCCGTTCTTCCTTGACGTGCCAAAATTACAAAAACGAAGGAAGACTAGATCAAATCAGAAGAGGAGAATATTTACAGTCCCCGCGACCGCAACTGTGTCGTCTGGATTAGTAACTAGTAAGAATTTTGTTACCTTAGCTTCAGTGACGTCTAGAGCCACAACCACAGAGAGTGTGACAACAACAATTCCCACCACTACCACTGTAGCATGGAACCCGAACGATTACGTCGATGACAACTACGAACCACACGCTTACGTTCATTCTATGCCTCCTCTCGCTATTCTTCATTATGAAAGGAATAAATATGACCAACAGGAGGTAAAGCTTTTGAAAGTTGCAGTAACGGATACCAATGACTCTAGATATGGAGATCGTTTGGTGCTTGTGTCAAGGCCGACGTCTGTAGTGCAGACAACTTCTAGTCAAAGTATAGGCCCGGGTGCAGCACCCCCCGCCGCGTCGCCACCGCCCCCGCCGCCCCTAGAAGCGCCCACATGTGTGTTTCCGGGTACCACTGACTGTCGGACCCATGCCTAACTAATTAGCTCATATTAGGTAGATTATTTAGATAGAAAAATTTCAAATTGTTCAAATATAGTTATTTCTAATACGCAGTGAAACGTTTATCGCAAAAATAATGATTTATATTATTTACGTCTCTTGAGACAGGGTCAACCATTAAATTAGAATTAAATATTTATGTCTTATTGCTACATGTACGACTTCTGTAAATAAAAGTGTATTATCCATGGTGTCAAAAACTCAGCATAAACTATAATTAAGAAAGGAAAAATTGTAAATATTTTATAAATATACATCATGTTTCAGTAAAACTCTATTTTCTTTTTTAACATCATTCATAAGCATTAAACTTCTATAGTTTAATGCTTATGAATGATAGTAATGATCTAATGATAGTACCTATTGTATACTCTTGTCAGAGTAGTCATGTTCATTGAGGTCGTTGTACGGCCTTTTTTATTGTTTTCCGCCATCCTTCTCTACTTAGCGCATTTCGCATGCACAGATTTAACGGTGATCCGGTAAGCGACTGCCACTGGAAACTAGGCACTATTGCTATTAGTTAAGGATAACTGCCGAAAGGTAAATTTGTCACTATCATAGTCAAAACCTTTGAAATGCTAAACGGCACGGCACGTAAACAGCATTAATTCATTCTCATCATTAATCACTGTACAAAGACTCAAAAAACGTCCACATAGTTTAGATAACGTGAGTACAGCCGAAGTGGATCGAGCCGCCTTTGCGAGGTCTAGATTCAGTTATCCCAGAAAAATTAAACAAATCCAAGGTAAATTATATAAGTGACTAGGTGAGCTAGACAGCGCTATTCACACATTATGGCGATCTCCCTCTCAGCTCCGGAGCAGCGTGAGAAACAGCATCTACTTACTCGTAGTGTGTATGTCGCCTTTTTCTCTTCTTTCTCGTTCCCTCACTAATGATGATTGCGACCACATGCAGCTTGCTTCCAAAAAGTGCGGTCATAGGCCATGTGGACTGCACGATTTAGGCGTCATCAGCCGACCCTTTTTCAGCGTTAGGCCATCTCATCCGTGCCCTACCTGCCCCGAACAGGTTTCTCATTTATTTATTCAGCTTAAGCCGGCTACTTGCACACCTGCTGCAGGGGCAATATTAGAATATTGGAACGTACTTGCCTCCTTAATTGTGATTACACATCACAATAGCAAGAAAGGGCAATTTTCATATTGGGTCCTTCCTAGCTCCCTAGATCCCATCTGCCGATGCCGTCACGCTAGGTTGCCGCATGTGTAGCGCGATTGGGGCAATTACACAACATTTTTCTTTGGCAGTTTAATTTCGCGACAATACTGGCGGCATTTTCAAGACATGCGTTCAGCGGGATGCACATATTATACATGTACATTACGTTGAAGAGAAATTCCAAATTTGCTTTGACCGCCGCCGTGCACCCGGTAGGTATTGGTGTATAATTAAGAGTATGATCGCCTTTTTAGCACTCCTTTTTAAAACGTAGGAACTGCGTGGCATCAAAATATTTTCAAGAAAAAAAATACTTTTCTATCATGCTGTCATTACGACAGTGGGATATTTCGCAAATGATTTATATATATTTGTTCTTTGATTTTGATATATCATATTAACATAATATCATGTCAGATTTTAATATTTTAACTGTAAGGGAAATGATCGACGCTGCTTTTGATGAAAATAATGTAAGTGGTACATAATTAAACATTAGCCTGATGCTGCTACAACCGAGGGGGGTGATTTTTGGTTAGATTAGGTTAGTTAGGTTTCTTCCATAAGGCGCGTAGCGTCAAGACAACGCGAAGTAGGAGCTCTGCAATAGCGGAGCTCCGTCAATTCTGCCTGTGTGGACCCTTAGATTTTTAAATCGCCCCCCCTTTTGTACACTCTGACCCTACTATTACACATAACATATTATACATAGCCAAATTATCTATCTAACTTAGTGTCATAGTTAGGGTAATTGCCCCAATTCCGGGCAATTACACTAACGCTTTAGTTACAGGGGGACAATCTCAACTGTCGGGAAATTTCAACTAAATTGAAATATCTCCCGTGCCTTCTTTGTATGGAAAGCGGAAAAGCGTTTTTCTGCACTACAGATGACACTATAGCACAGATAATAAGTAAGTAAGCTTACTTAATTCTCTTTGACTATAGTTAATGATATAAAACACGGATAGATATTTCGATTTAGTTGACATTTTCACGCAATCGAGATGGTCCGCCTGTACCTTACCTACCTACCTAAAAGCCTACGCCTTAGAAGTCCTAGCCAACCCTCGCTGTCTATTAATTATTTGTATATTAATTTTATATATTAATGTATGTGGTTATTTATTATATCATCGCAATACCGTAAACTGGTACCTACTACTTTTATAAACTAGTCAAAACAAATTACAAGCCCCTCATAAGAAATGTTGTGTACATCATATTCCACAATTCTGTTATGAACTCTTATCGAGTAATTTAGGATTCCAAAATCAAAACCGCTGTTTCTGGGTCTCAAGAGGTGTACTACCATGCTATCCAGTGTGCCTTTAGAAAAAAAATGTTGATGGTACTCCACCAAAATCCATCCCTTTGTCAATAATTTTGCTCCCTACAAATTTAGTGCATGTGTAATTAGAAAATTGTTATTTGTTATACAAGGGAGCAAAGTTGTATTTTATCCGCGAGTGTGGAATTGAAGCACGAGCTAAGCGAATGGTTTTAAGGGTTGAACAACGAGCTATCGAATGGAGTCTATGGTGAACCACGAGCGAAGCGAGATACAAATGAAGTCTTTTGCAAGTTGTACCTAAATCCAATTTCAAATTGTTCTTGCGCTGTTTTAAATGTGCTTGTTTTATTGGTTATATGCATGTATACTTTTTATTTGACACTAAATTATGTGTTATTGTTATTATTATGTTACTTTTTCTTTTCAAACCTGATAGTGATAATAATGATAATATTGTATAATTCTTAGACTCCTCTCAATGTCATGTATTCTTTCTTATGTTAATTTTTCGGAGCAAAGGAATTCTGTATTACTATAACTGTTTTGGCTTATGTATTAACTTATATGCTTGCCTTCTTGTATTATTATATGCTGTTTGTTTCCCTATAAAAATATATATATATAAACACACGAGACGTAAATATTACTTTGCAGCCGTATGTAGTGTAACACAAATCTTTTCACCTCACTAAAGCGAGGAAAATTCTACATAGGTACAAGAAAAACAACTGGAATATGTAAAATCAGCCTTTATTTTTTATTGAACACATTTAAATATAAAATTATTTTTGCCTCCACAAGTCCACAGCACCTGATTTGATCAGACAATTTAATCAGATGGGCGAACATTGTCCTGTCTGGAGTGGCCTTCACATGTTATTATTATGTTAAAAAAAGTACCTAATAAAATAACACGTTCGAATTTCAAATATTGTTTGCAGTCTTGTGAATAAAATGCAGTTTTGCTATCTGTTTTTAAAGAATTTAAAAGGTCTTTCCGAGCTAGTGAGGTGAAAAAGTTTTTTATCGTAAAATGTGTTTATTTTTTATCTGTTTAAAGAACATGTTGTACAGTTGTTCAACAATTAAGTATCGTTACTCATTAAGGAGCAAAGTAGGACCATTTTACGATTTTAAAACTTAATTTACTATATAATACAATATATTCTAAGTAGACGAACTCATCCAGTCACCTCAAACTACCAAGCATATGTACCTACCTACTAAAGTTTGTTTCAATTAAATTCACAGAGCTGCTGCCCCGTTAACTTCAATATGCTTGAATCTGTTTTATATATTATTGCAAGGCGTACGGAACTACTTAAAAGACGTTTTAAAATCGAAATGCAAGAGAGAATGTCCCGCAGAGATATGCGAACAAAATCTACCTATATGGTAACTGAAATAAAAATTCACACTATGGGAAAAAGAAAAAAACGCAAGGCATTGGGAGATAAACGTATGACCTCTGAATATCTGGTCTCAGATAAAAAGCACAGAGTACAAAAGCGTTCGGAATCGTTGAGTTACAAAACACCTCGGCAATATATTTCTGACTATAATTCAAGCGAAATATCTACACCCGATGATCGTTTCATTAAAGGATCTGCAACTCATAAACGTTCAGATGACAAATATTTAGAAAAGAAACGTTCAGGTAAAATATATCGGTCTGAACGGCCTACATCTCGAAAATATTCTGATGAAACATTTCCATCTGAGCGACGCAAAGGCAGAAATGAGCGACGTGGTGACAGAAAATATTCTGATGATAGTTCTTTAGCCGTTCGTCGCATAGAAGGTAAAGGAAAATCTCCAGCAAGGCAACGGAAAGCTGAAAAGTATTCTGATGAAGTATCTCCCATGCACCAGCGTAAATCTGAGAAGTATTTTGATGAAATGTTTCAAACGGAACGACGCAAAGCTAGAAAATATTCTGATGAAGAATCGCCCAGTCACCGGCGTAAATCAAGAAAGTATTCCAATGAAATATCTCCAGCGGAACGACGTAAAACTGGGAAGTACTCCGATGACATGTCTCCAACCGAAAGACGTAGAGCAGGAAAGCGTGATGGACATTATGACTCACCATCTGACGAACCTTCCAGTGACAGTGCAATTAGTAGAAAATCTAGACCAGGTAAACGGGTCGACCAAAAAGGTAAAACCGATGATGATGGACGACCACTATCGTATTCTGGAAAATTTCAAGGGGTAGGTTCTATTCTATAATTTACAAAAAGGTTTAACATACATAATATATGTATAAATTTTAACATTCACATTAAATATTTTAGGAGGAAAGTAATGACAGAAGAAATAAATATGACAAGCGTCATCAGCAAGCTAGTGATGATGATTTAGGTTAGTGATTATTCCATCCCTAATAAATGAAGGAATATTGAAATAATAATAAAAACTTATTTAATAAAACAATTACTTTACAGAAGCACGGCATGAAAAGATATTAGTCGGTAAGAAATATTCAGAATATTATTTCCATTTTTGACTCGTAACAAAACTTTTATTTCTTCGTTATAAGCATAGAAAAAAAGTAAGTTTAGAGTGGTCACTCCACAAACCTGGTTGTTAGGTCGAAAGTTTGACATTATAAAGACATGACGACTAAAGGGAATTGAGGAAAGAGCGGGCAGCCCGCTTCTCCCTCAGTTCTCTCAGTTGTTTAACCTTTAAAATGTCGAGCTTTCGGGCTTATAACCAGTTGCATGGAGTGACCACTCTAAACTTACTTATTTCTCTATGATTATTATAGATAATTTTTACTAACTGTTATGTTTTGTGTTGGGGTACCAGTTACCAGAACACCGTCGGGAAGAGAAATAAGTAAGTACGAGTAATTTAATTGTGTTACCCATATTTATTTTATAATTTTAAAACCTAACTTACCCTTATCATTCAAAAAATATTTTTTAAGGGGGTCCGGCCTTAAATCCAGTGGTAACGCAAGAACAGTACAATCATCTGCTAGCTAAAGTCCGGCAACTTCAGCAGAAACTCAGCATTACAACGAATTGGAATGATCTTACAAAGACCACATCCATGACTGACCCAAAGGCGGCTTTGAACATGTCTGTGCGACTAGATACAGCAGAAGGCAAACTTGCGAAAATATTGGAGACAGTCACACAGTTTGCGAGTCAAGTACCGGGAGTGGATGTGCAAGCAATTCTTAATAAAACCTCTCTTCCTGATACTGCACCCAAAACCTTTAAAATGGCCGGTTTTGAATCAGGGCGACTATCAGATCAACAAGAGCCTGGTTTAGGTGTCGATAGTGACCTAGCTTTTGGTGGTTACAGTAATATTGGATATGGCCCAGAAGAGGCCGTTACTCAAGCAATGAACCCAAAAAAATGTGTGACGCCGAAAATGCTCAAGTATGATCCTCATCTTTTTTTAACATGATTTGTGTTGTTTTTGTGTTACGTCCCTGCATCCGCTTTGGTTGATATACAGGGTGTAACAGAAATAGTGGTGATCCGTTTAAGGACTTAATTGGTATCGTAATTCGACTAAGAAAAATTAGGAGAAAAAAATTTATGACGCGAAATATTTTTTTCTTTTGTATGGGGCACGTCGTCCCAGCCGGACAACCCTCCATACAAAACCATTTTCACTTTCGCATGAAAAAAAATATTTTCCTAGTTTTTCACAATTAGAATACGATATCAAATACAGCCTTAAACCGATCACCAGCATTTCTGTTACACCTTGTATAGTAGTCGGTTCCCTAACTTAAGTATCCGCTTCTCCTACAGTAGTATTTTTAATGCGAATTTCAAGGCAGTAATCTGACAGCTCTTGCCGTACAGTCAGCGTCATATAGTTGGTAGCATTCAAAATAGTCAAATAGTTCGGCACACTATCCAAACTCTATGGTGCACCGAACTATCTGACTACTTTGGATGCGACCAACTATATGACGATGACTGTACAAAGTGGTTTACAATGTATAGCAGAAGCTGTCAGAATACTGTCTTGAATTAATAATACTACTTTATACAGCTTGTCTGGCGTCGTAGGTATTCTAGCTGGGTCACTCGCCGTTCTATCACTGGTTTCAGCCATGTGTCAATTATAACAAGAATATAATATTTCAGTGATGAATTAAAAATGCTACATGACATAATGGAAAGAGAAATAAATAAAGCATTCGCGAGCGCGAGAATTGAAAAATGCTGCCTAAATCTTGAAAAGCAAGGTAATTTGCCTAAATCATGTGTTTGCTAATTTGTATTTATTTATACCTTTTTATAATTGAAAGAGAAATGAATAAATGGAAAGCTTACTCGATGCGGTGAGTTTTTCCATTTTTCTAAATATGTAGGTACAAAATTATAATATAATTTGAAATTTCTCGTACGAAAATTCATGTATATAAACTTTATTGCACAAAACAAAATATTTGTACTTACAAGTGGTGGTTTTAAGACCTAAAGGCATTATCTACTAGTTTATTGTATACTACAACGGTGGTAAACAAGCATGCGGCTCGCCGCGTCATGGTAAGCAGGTACCGTAACCTATGGCCGCTTGCAACTTCAGAGGTGCCACATGCGCGTAGTCGACCTTTTAGAGAAGTGGATTCACTGTTTTGATGGCTAAAGAGATAAGAGGGGTGCTACGTCGTGAACACACTGCATACGTATTAAAAATATTTATAACGGGTTACTCACGTAATTTAAGTCGATTTTTGCTCGACATGTTTCGATCAATTTACGATGAGCATTCTCACGAGCGGTCTGCCGCGACGGCAGCTCGCCGGCTGCTACAAGCCGAGCCAGCACGCGCAGCGCGCGGTGTGCCCTGCTGCTGCCGGCGGGCGGCAGCGGCGGCGTTGTTGTGACAGATCTACCCTCGTTCTCTTTTTCATTTTCAACCGACTTGATGATTTCGAAGGAGGAGGTTATCAATTCGTAGGAATCTTTGTTTTTTTTTTGCTATTTTTTTTATGTATTATATGTTCACCGATCATTCGAAGACGGCTTCTTTTTTTTTTGAAAGAGTATCCTTCATAGTTGGTCCCATTGTAACCAGGTCAGGATCTGATGATGGGATCAACTATTATAGGCACACCTATAGTGATTACGTGATTAGAGTATTTTTTACAGCAGCTCGAGCATTTGCTTTTGGAAAGGTGGATGCTGAGTGAAGTCGGTTATTTTTAATTTAAAATTATCGTCAAAATGTTTGCACATCACACTAACGACGTTACTTGCTAAAGGCACGTCCACACTGTCCACTGGCGCATTATCCAAAACCGTTCTCCAACTAGTGGGCAATGACCAATCACCATCCCGATTAAAATTCGGATGACGACTTATTTCTATAGTTTCCCGTATTTTCCGCTGAACGAGGAACTTTTCTCTTGCCAGTACGGTTACCGGTGAGAATGATCATCGTAAATTGATCGAAACATGTCGAGCAATAATCGACTTAAATTACGTGAGTAACCCGTCATAAATATTTTAATATGTTAGAGTCTCACGAAAGTTTTATAGTTAACACTGCATACGTTTAGAGCTCTGTGTATGTGTGTGTGTGTATGTTTGTTAGTTTTATGTACATTAACTTATAAAGATGTGTTGCGAGGAATGTGTTTTTAAGAATCAACAGAATAACTTCATTTACTAACCCTCGCACAGCGCGGCTCTAGGATTGGTTCTTAACACATTCCTCGCAACGCATCCTCGCTCATCTCCGGTGGAAACGCAGCCTTAATAAAGTTCTATTATTTTCACAGTTCGACAAGTAAGCGCGACGGTCCGACATTTTCAGCAACTCGCCGAATTGAATTATACCGTTGAAAACTTGAATAAAGTTGTTACTTCTGTTGATGAACGGATGACGTCACAGGTTATTATCTAATTATTTTGCTTAAGTTTAGGTAGTTAGTTTTACCAATAGGTTGAGATGACAGTGCAGAAGAGCGTGAGAATAGCATAGATTGAAAGAAATAGTCTGTATTTTTCATGCTTTAGGTAGTATTATCAGCCGAAATAAAGGATAATTAAGCCTGGCAAAGTCGTCCCTTTTTTAGTGGTGACGGTATAAGAGTAAGAAAAAGACGCGCAAAAGAAAAATTGGTTTTGTATGGAGGGTTGACCGGCTGGAACCACGTGTCCCATACAATTTTTTTTTTCTCGTTTAAAAATGTTTTCGTCTACTTTTTCTTAGTCGCATTACGATACCAATTAAGCCCTTAAACGGATCACCAGTACTTTTGTTCCATCCTGTATAATTTAAACTAAATTGAGAATAAATTGCTCCGATACCAAAGTGGTAAAAAAGTAACTCTTATGGTGCGACTCTGTCTGCTATCCGTCAGTCCGTCTGTCTGTCACAAAGTCAATTTACTCAGAAACTACTGGACCGATTGAGCTGGAGTTTTCACACATATGTACGGACGTGTAACGTAACTTAACCTTTTGAACGCTTTCTCTCTCGCATCAAAATGTGGCATACACGCCAACATCTCAACTAGTGAGAAACGAATTTAAACCTTATCTGTCAACAGTAAAATTGCTTTGACAGCGTCTGCCATGACCACTTAAGTTGTCGTTGGCGTGGTAGGCACGACAGCACACGACCACTTTAGTAGCTCTTGGCGTTCAAAGGGTTAATTAATTTTGAACGCCCCACGGGCCAGGTTTGGGAGGTAAAGTCGAAAATTAAAAACAAAGTTCTGCAAACTATACCATGTTATATATCAAATAAAAGGGATGATGATTTATTTTATATACTTTTTAAAATTTGGAATTTTTTATTGAATTTCTAGCTACTGTTTGGCATATGTAACAACGCTAGGGAGGTTGAAGGCGAGGCATTACAATTATAAACATCTAATAGCGATTAAATATTGATTGCTTGCACTAATACATATGTTACATATATGCGCGAGCAAGATGCACTACAATTCAAGTTATTTATTTATTTAAACTTTATTGCACAATAAAAAAAGAGTAAAAAAGGCGAACTTAATGTTGTGAGAATCATAAAGTATATACTGGAGGTACAGACTCAAACAAGATTTACCGAAAATATGGGTCGTGAAAATTGTAACCGGCCAGTCTTATACCGTAATAAGACTGACCCAGAAACTGCTGTACGAGTTGTTCTTATAGCACTATTGTGGGGCAATTTTTTTGGGCTGACTATGTATCTCGTTCTTTATTACTAGGGCCCGGAATTTTGCGTGCGATTTGTGAAACGTCATAGGGAGAGAACACCAAAGTTTATCGATATATCGATAAATCGGGAGTTTTTTTATTAGTTTTTTAAAAAATAATACCTCAAACTTTCAAATGATACATAAAGTAAAAGTACCAGTGCTCGACACCCTAATGTCCAATAGATGACACCCTTCCGTCACCTCTTTTGATAGTGACTTAAGAATAAAGGTGGTATCCATTGGGACAGTGTCGAGCACTCGTACGTTTACCGTACATCATCCTTTATAAAACTATAATTTATTATATTTTAATTATTTATTACAATTTATTTGTTAAGCTTTTTTCGTGAATGACCGTTAAAAAAAGTATGTATCATTTGAAAGTTTGAGGTATTCTTTTATAAAGACCCTTGTTTCTAGCCTATGTAGATTATGAAAAGGCGTTCGACTCAATAGAACACTGGGCTGTCACACAATCTCTCAGGCGAAGCCACATTGACGAAAGATATATAGCGATCCTGAGAAACCTCTACAAAACAGCGACTACAAGGGCTGCTATTTATATATCCGGAAACCGGGATTACAATCTTCTTAAATAGCATATTTGACCTCCATGGTAAAATTTGAACTTTTTTAAGTACTGGCCGGTATATTTTTTCTTTCTTATTAACGCTCGTGTTTTGTTTTTGACGGGTTTTAAATGTCATCTCGCAGCAAGAATGGAACTCACTCGTGAAAATATTCGTGCTATGATTTATTATGATTTTCGGCGTGGTTTAACGCAACAACAGTGCATAGATCAACTAACTTCAACTTTTGGTGATGAAGCCCCATTTAAAACTACTGTGTATCACTGGTTTAGTGAGTTCAATCGTGGACGTAGTATGCTTACGGACGAAGTTAAGGCAGGTCGCCCGAAATCGGTCGTTGTACAACAAAATATCGAGGCTGTGCGAAAACTTATAATGGACGACCGACATGTTACGTACCGCGAGATAGAGGCGACTCTGGGTATTTCTATGACCAGCATTAATAGCATATTACATAATTATTTGGCTGTAAAAAAATTTTTTTCGCGTTGGATACTCCACAACTTAACAAAAGAGCAAAAAGATGCTCGCGTCGAATGGTGCCATAAAATGTTAAAAAAATATAACCGTGGTGACTCAAAAGCCGTTTATAACATCTATACAGGTGACGAATCCTGGATCTATGCATACGATCCCGAAACGAAGCAACAATCAACGGTATGGGTGTTTCAAAATGAGCCGAACCCTACGAAAGTTACTCGTGCAAAAAGTACATTGAAACAAATGGTGGCCTGCTTCTTCGGTATTAATGGCCATGTAGCTACAGTGCCACTAGAAAACCGTAGAACGGTTAATTCAGAGTGGTACACGACCATTTGCTTACCGGAAGTATTTGAACAAATTCGTAAAACTAACCAGCGACGAAGAATCATTCTTCATCATGACAATGCCAGCTGTCATACGTCACGCGAAACAACTCTATTTTTGGAGGGTCAAAATGTGGAATTAACGGGTCATCCGCCGTACAGCCCTGACTTGGCACCCAACGATTTTTATTTATTTCCAAATATAAAGAATAAATTACGCGGTCAACGATTTTCGACCGCTGAAGATGCTGTCGACGCATTCAAACAACACGTTATGGAGGTACCTCAGGCGGAGTGGCAGAAGTGCTTTAAAAATTGGTTCACACGAATGCAAAAGTGCATAGATCATCAAGGGGAATACTTTGAAAAACAATAAAACCATTTTCAGCCGTGTACGTTTGTTTGTTTTTTTGTTTCCGGATATATAAGTAGCAACCCTCGTATGACTGTCCAGCTCAAGGAGAGAACAGACCCAATCCTAATTGGAAGAGGAGTACGCCAAGGAGACGTAATCTCGCCGAAATTGTTTACAAATGCTTTGCAGGACATTTTCAAAACCCTCAATTGGGAGGGTAGAGGGATAAACGTCGACGGGGTACGCTTAAATCATCTCCGCTATGCCGACGACATCGTCATCATCTCCGAAACTGCACACGACCTACAACACATGATACAGGAACTGTATGCTGCGTCGCTAAGTGTTGGGCTGAAAATGAATATGGATAAAACGAAAGTCATGGCAACTGTAAATTTATCTGGCAGCCCCATATCATTGGATAACCAACCTCTAGAACAAGTGACAGAATACAATTACCTTGGACAGCAAATACGGCTTGGAGCGGACTCGATGATGGCGGTGATAAGCCGAAGGATTCAGTTGGGCTGGGCTGCTTTTGGTAAGCTGAAAAATGTGTTCCAAGCCAAAATACCTCAATCGCTCAAGACCAAAGTGTTTAACCAATGCGTATTGCCTGCCATGACCTACGCTTGCGAAACGTGGACACTGACCATGTGCGGAATGGAGAGGCTCAAAGTTGCTCAAAGAGCCATGGAACGTAGCATGCTCGGTATATCTCTTCGCGATCGGATCCGAAACGAGGAGATCCGGCGACGGACCAAAGTAGTAGACATCGGTCAACGGATTGCTACTCTGAAATGGGCCTGGGCCGGACACGTTAGTCGTCGAGATGATGGGAGGTGGAGCCAGCGTGTCCTAGCATGGAGACCTCGTTCAAAAAGGCACAATCATAGACCTCCAACCAGATGGGAGGACGATATTAAAAAGATTGCAGGCCCACTCTGGAGGACAGTAACCGCGAACCGGGCTTATTGGAGGAAATTTGGAGAGGCGTATGCCCAACAGTGGGCGCATACTCGCTGAAGAAGAAGAAGAAGAGATTATTTTTTAAAGACACTAATAAAAAAACTTCCGATTTATCGATATATCGATAAACATTGGTGTTCTCTCCCTATGACGTTTCACAAACCGCACGCAATATTCCGGGCCCTATTTATTACATATCGGTAGTGAAAATTGTATGATGTATGGAACCCTCGGATTGCGAGTCCACCTCGCACTTGGCCGGTTTTTTTTATTTTGTTGTTCACTAACAACAAAATAAAAAACCAGTCCAGTGTTGTCTTTGTCAGTAACAACACTTTGTTACTGACAAAGACAGTTTTCAAGATTAAATTATAGTTTTTATACCGCCAACTCCTGCAACATTGCCTAAGAGCCCGTTCACACGGCATCAAGTTTTGTCGGATCTACTAACTATCGGATCCTGTAAAACCGGATATTGTATTCACATGGCCGCCCGGTTTTATAAGATCATCCGGTGCGCCCCGCCCGTGCCCGCCCCCCCTCCAACTTGCCGGATCTGGGTTTTTGCAGGATTCTTGCTCCGAGGGCGTGTGAATGCAAGTATTGGAATACTGTTGCCACTAAACCGGACCCGGCATTTTAACGGACGACCGGACCCATTTGTAGTTGCAAAATCGGATGACATATTTTGCAGGATCCGTTTTATTGCTGGATTCTGCAGCCGTACGTTTGTGTGAACGCATGCCTTGAAATACTATTGCGAGTAAATCGGATACTACAAAAAACATGGTGTGATTTATGAAACACATGTTTATATGCAAGGTCAGTATTAAGAAATAGGGAATCTGTCACTTTCTAATTCCATGTTTTCTATACACGTTTCTAGATGGCTATATTTCAAGATAACTTACTAAATATGCAAGGAGAATTGGAAGCGTCCTTGGAAAAACTCACCGAGTCTATATTGTCTCCAAAGGAAGATCCGACTGGTATTTAATGTTTTTATCTACACCAATATCATAAATCCTCTATTCCGCGGTCGGAAACCGTATATAATTACCACCATTATTGCAACCAGTAACGTAACATCAGTGTATTATCTGTGACAGTGTTGTAAAAACGTATGAAAATTCATTACCTACGGTAACGTAATGAAAATTTGCGCTCCTCTCCGACCGCCGGCACGCGCACGCCCGACCGCCGGCACAATCGAGTTGGTCATGGCGGTGCAATGGCGGTCATTCTAATGGTTTCCGAACACTTCATTTAGGATTTGTAATATGTGTGTAGATAAAGCAGTGTATGCAACTGTACGTAATTAGGCCTTATTACGTAACAGTTACATAAACTACTTTATCTACACTCATATTATTTATTCTAAATGCCGTATTCGGAAACCATAGAATGGCCGCCATCGCACCGCCATGGCCAACTCGATTGTGCCGTCGGTCGCGCGGGCGCGTGTCGGCGGCCGCGCGGCAGCGTGCACGTGTACATACATTACGTTATCAAAACTCATAACACATACATATTTGAGCATGTAAAGTTATAATTACGTTACTGCCACAGATAAAAAGCTTATCAATCTTATCATAGTCAAATCGGTTGTGGTAATGCTAGCCATTGCCTACCGTTTTCGAACACCATTTAGAGAACTTACAATGTGAGTGTAGATAAACATGGGTTCAATGTACTTTATAATTAATCTCATTTACATTATACATGTATATTATTACGATCATTTCATTCCTTCAATTGCCATTAATTTAAAGTATAATCATCATGTGCCGTTAAAGACTGCAAAGAATAATTTCTTCAAAAGTGAGACCTAAAAAAATATTAAGTGTGTGGTGATGAATGATGATATCTTAATACTTTTGGACTAACATGAATGAAGTTGGCTAGCTAAAGTACAATCAGCAGCAAAAGGAGCTCTCGCTCGTGTCCTTTTGACTTATAAAGTCTTATGGTTGTTGTAATTAAAAGGATTAATCGCGTGTTATGACTTATTTTAAATCTCCCAACGTTTCGAGCTCTTTACAGCGCTCGTGACCATGTTGGGAGATTTAAATAAATAAAGTCATAATAAAGTCTTATCAAGATAATTTTAAAACCTCGTCTGATAATTTTAAAATACGGTTTACAGACAGTCATTTGTCTATTTGTTTTTAGGGCTCCGTAGCCAAAGTGGCAAAAACGGAACCCTTATAATTTCGTCATGTCCGTCTGTCCGTCCGTCCGTCCGCCCGTATTTCACGGCCACTTTATTCGGAAACTATTAGACGTAACATTTTAAAATAAGGTGTATTTTGTGTGCCGCTATTTAATTTGTTGTAAAATGTTTTTAGGGCGGGGGGGGGGGGCTCCATACATGTAACTAATTGACAAATTTTTATCAAAGAGCAACTTGTTGCACATCAATCGATAGCTCTTTAAAAATAACATTGAAGTTTATTAGAACATTTTTGGATTTAATGAATATTTTCAGAAATTTGTGTCACCCTGTAACTTTTGAACCGATAACTGAAATATTTTTGGTTATCGGCGATAACCAAAAATATTTCATATTTTGAGAAGATACATCGTTGTATATTCTTTCAACGAAAATTATTTTGAATATTATCGGTTAAGGCGTTTTCGAGTTATCTCTAAAAAACTTATTTCATGGGCTGACCTTTTGATATTAATATTATCGACGTTAGGTACGAAACCCGCCATTGTGCGTGGTCCAACACTTGGCCAATTTTTTAGGGTTCCGTAGCCAAAATGGCAAAAACGAAACCCTTATAGTTTCGTCATGTCCATCTGTCCGTACGTTCGTCCGTCCGTCCGTAGGTTACAGCCATTTTAATCGGAAACAAGACGTATCTTAATACAATTTACACATAAGGTGTATTTTGTATGTCGCTACCAAGGATGATTAAGACACGGATTGACAATGCCTATACAAAATCGCGATCCCTTATTTCAGCCTAAAACACTAGCGTCATCTATTGGTCACCACAAACACTAAATTCCTACTTAACCTTTCTGTTAAGCCCATTGGATGTCTGGTAGAAAATGCCTTATGGCATGGCATTAAGTCCGCCATCTTATTTTGTGCAATTAAGATTAAATAAATAAATTCTAGTTTCTAATATTTTGTTCGGCGATAAACGCTGACAGAATAACTCGACTCCAGACTCAACAGATGGCGCTGTGGCACTTAGTACCGAAAACAGACGTATAGCCTGAAGGTTCGAGGAACGCGATTTTGTATAGGTATTGTCAATCCATGTCTTAATCATCCTTGGCCGCTACTTAGTGATGTAGTTATATTGCAAAAAAAAAATATTTTTAGGGGGGCGCTCCATACATGTAATGATGTAACTAAATTTCAATTTTTTTTTAACTAAATATCAACATGTGGCATATCAATCGATAGGTCTTTAAAAATGACATTGATCTTTCTTTAAAGATTTTGTGATTAAAGAATATTTTCTGAAATACGCTTTGAAAGTCAGAAAAATTGTCCCCCCCCCCCCTGTAACTTTTGAACCGCAGGTCCAAAAAATATGAAAAAATTAGAGAAGATGCGTCTTATCACATACTTTCTACGAAAATTATTTTTAACATTATCGGTTCATTTTTGAGTTAAAAAAAATTTCTTCCATACCCATAGGCATCAGATACGACCTTTTGGCATTAGTTTGGTTCTTATTCCATTGAATGTACGGAACCTTCAAGTATGTGTGGTCCGAGACGCACTTGCCCGGTTTTTTAATTTATCAACAAAAGTCTTACTACTTATAAAATATCTGTTAAGTTAAAAACTCTTATAAAATATCTGTTAAGTTAAAAATTTGATCTTAATTTACAATCGTGTTATTGTTACTCACATCGAGATAAGTACCCAAGTAACACAGGAAGCATTATTATAAGTTATAACATATGAATAGTCAACTTATTTAGAATTTAAGGTCCGTATAAACTCTTATATACGTTCACCGAGCAACTTGACGCATTATATGATGCTTTACACTGTATAATCCATACTACTCGTAATATTATAAATGGGAAAGTGTGTGTGTGTGTTTGTTTGTTTGTTTGTCCGTCTTTCACGGCAAAACGGGGCGACGAATTGACGTGATTTTTTAAGTGGAGTTAGTTGAAGGGATGGAGAGTGACATAGGCTACTTTTTTTCTCTTTCTAACCCCCCACTTCCTTAAAATGGGGGGGTGGAAGTTTTTATGGAGCATTACGGGGGGCAAAGGGGAACCGTGTTACCCCGAATTTAACGCGAGCGAAGCCGCGGGCAAAAGCTAGTGGTTGTATAATGGCATATGTAAATGCTTTTGTAAAGCCTTTAGCTTTAGTGAAGCAAATCACAACGCAACTGCGAACATTATGAAATAAACTGTCTACTAAACTTTAATAGTAGTTTATGTAAAAAAGTTTAGTAAACAGTGATGTTTTGTCAACCTACCCCAAGCGTCAGTAATAAACTAGTGTCCACTGAGAACGGTCGTTTACCTTATAGACGGAGAGCTGGCCACGTGAGATATGACACGATAATGAGAGCCACGAAACCACTCTAGTTAGTTTGCTGTACTATGCTTTTTTCTAGTTCCGGACATCTGGCAGCTTTAAAGTGGTGGAGGTCAAAGAATGCAATTAACTTGAAGAAAATAAATATTTGATGCAATATTATGGATCATTATGTCATATCATAGCCAGAAGTGTCTGTTGGGGGAAATAAGTGTAAATGATGTTTAATGCAATTTACAGTTAGTCGCTTACTGCTTTTGTTTTCGCAATAATACACAATGTTTTTTTTTCTCATGTTATAGGCCCTGTCCTCTATAAATGACACAACTTCGGCGGTTTTTACCTATTTTGGTATTACTTTTTTCCAATTTAAAAACTTTGTTGGTCTGTCACTCTGACTTCCACTCATTAAAAGCTGCCAGATGCCCGGATCCATCAATTAGGATGGTAAAGCAATCTAATTAGACAGGTTTCATTGCTCTCATTATTGTGTCATATCTGACGTGGCCAGCTCTTAGTCCATTATCGCTACCTTCCTATACGTATATAGTACATTAATTTATAATGTTATAACCAAATAAATACCACATAAGTACACTTTTGTTTTCAGCCGTTGCACAAATAACTGAGACTTTCAAAGGATATAACGGTGATTTAGTCCAGACAGATGTCATACAAGTTGAATTGAAGCAAGACCTTGTAAAATTCTCTGAGGACTTGAATGTAAGTTATGTACAAATTACAAGTTTACAACTAGAAAACAATTTGTATTATTTTATTATATCTTCATATGTTTTCTACTTGCATTGATATTTAGTCGCTATTTCAAAAATCCTAAGTTATTCGGATAGAATGTGCAGTCGCCATCAAATATATCGGAGCGGCGAAGGTACTCAAAAATATCTGAACAGGCACTTTATCGCCTTGACAATAGAGACATTGTTCAGATATTTGTGACCACTTTGGTCGTTCCGATATATCTGATGGCGACTGTACGTAAGTTTTAACGGCCTCCTAGCCCAGTCGGTAGTGACCCTGCCTACGAAGCAGGAGGTCCCGGGTTCGAATCCTGGTCAGGGCATTTATGTGTGTGTTTATCACAGATATTTGTTCCTGAGTTATGGATGATTTCTATGTATTTAAGTATTTATCCATATTTATCTATTATATATATCGTCGTCTAGTACCCATAACACAAGCCTTATTGAGCTTACTGTGGGCCTAGGTCGATTTGTGTAAGATTGTCCTATAATATTTATTTATTATTTATATTATTTATTTATACGCTACCTTAGAGGTAGTCAAGTGCGGCGTAGCATTTACGAAGATTGCATACCTACATATAATATACGGGAGAAATTTCACCGGGGCCGTCATTTTTAGGGTTCCGTACTCAAAGTGTAGAAACGGGATCCTATTACTAAGACTCTGCTGTCCGTCTGTCAATAGGCCTTCTGTCTCATGAACCGTGATAGTTAGACAATTTAAATTTTCACAAATATGTGTATTTCTGTTGCCGCTATAACAACAAATTCTAAATAATTTTAAACAAAAAATAACCGACTTCACTTAGCATCCACCTTTCCAACAGCAAATGCTCGAGCTGCTGTAAAACATACTCAAATCACTATAGGTGTGCCCGTAATAGTTGAAGAGTTCCCTCGATTTCTCCAGGATCCCATCATCAGATCCTGATCTGGTTACAATGGGACCAACTATGAAGTATCTTTCAAACAAAAAAAGAATTTTCCAAATCGGTCCAACCGTCTTCGAATAATCGGTGAAGATACATAAAAAATAAAATAAAATGAAATGGCAAAAAAAAACAAAGATCCCGACGACTTGACAACCTCCTCCTTCGAAAACTTGAAGTCGGTTGAAAACAGTATAAAATAAATATTTAAGGGGGCTCCCATACAACAGCCAAGATTTTTTTGCCGTTATGATAGATAATGGTACGAAACCCTCCGTGCGCGAGTCGGACTCGGACTTGACCGGTTTTTTCTCACCTATATGACATCCATTTCAATTTTCATTCACGTTTTAAGATTTTTAACGACACTTTTAACTGTATCATTTATGACATAACAGGTCATTGCGAGAAGAACTGAAAGGGTTCGCAATCGTAAGTGCACTCGGCAACAAATGTTTGACGCATTGGAGGATAAACTGAGTCTTAAAGACATAAACAGTCTACTTGGTCAAGCGCAATTTGGTGCAGTTATCTTAGATAGAGAAGATAACATCAAAAATATATTCTTGAAAATAGTTTCTAAGGAGTATGATTGGCAGGTAAGGCTCTTCTCGCCTATTGTAGGTTCTGGCTTACGAATGTCCAAGTTTACGAGCGTCCATACAGACTTCAGTAGCAGACATGTTGACAATTAGCGCACCATATAGCGTGGTGAAATAGGAGCTCGGTCTTAATTTCATATTGCTCTCCTCCTCAGATAATAATAGAAAGCTTCGTTTTAAAATGCGATGAATGTGCTGACATTATTTCAACGGAAACTTTACATGCAAGTATGCAGAGATGTTTCATCAAAATGGATAATTATTTACATGATATGTTTACAATAACTATGCCTCCTAAAAGATATTCAACTAATAAGAAAATCATTCGTGACGAAAAATGTTTATCATGTGGTGCTTCACCCGAAGTAATAAAAAATGAGCTGGAGCTGAAACTCTGGCAAGAAATTAGTCCTACAACAGCCCCTGTTTCTGATATTAAACCCACCCAATATAAATACGAAGAAATGGGAGGAACTTGCATACCCGGACTGGCGATACCACATCCTCTTGAGCAAGGGTATGTATACATTGGTTAGATATGTACGTAAGTTATAGATATAGGCATGGTCAAATAAGTGAGTTTAAAGTGCACACACCATACATGGCTAGATAATAGATTGTTAACTAAGCGATGAAAGTTACCCAATTCTGACGAGAAATTTTACGCTCGTAGACTCGAAGATAGTGCGTGTGCCAATATTTCGAGTGCCATTAACCCGTGTTAAATACTCTACTTTTCAATTTAAATACAGATAAAGTAAAATACATGTGTATATTGTGTATTTCATAAGACGAAACTATTCATAAATTGAAAGGATCACCGTTTATAGTATCGCATATAGCCAAATATCAGAATGGAAATAAATGCAGGTATATGCTTATAATTCCTGATCACTGCTAATACGATCCACATACCTTTTGCATTTAATTTTCAGTTCATATATATGTATGCACGACTGCGGTGAATTGGTGGATGAAGAGTTGGTTTTTGAAATGTTTGGAAAAAAGTTGAACCCAGACTCAGAGTCCGGTTGCGATGACAAGGTAATTATCACGAAACTTTCATTTTGACCGAAATAAATATTATTCATTTATTTAATTATCTTAAATTATACTTCTACAGAAATAAATATTGGTCTATCGAATCCCATTGCAGGGATAATCACTAAATGTTGTTATAATTCGTCGGGTGACAACCCAAACTCACTACTATCACAAGTTCATAGCCATAATGAACCATACTAGTAGCATACGAGGGTGGTTTGATAAGTCAGTGACTTTTTGCAGAAAAAAAAATCTTTTTGACCTTTTATAATTTTATTTCTCTACATAATCTCCTTTCAACTCCATACACTTCATCCAACGATGTTCCAGCTTTTTCAACCCCTCCAAAAAATATTTTTTATCAAACCCTGAAAAATATGCTTCAGTTTCAGCTATGACTTCCTCATTTGATGAAAATCTTCTCCCACCGAGCCATTTCTTCATGTTTGGGAATAAAAAAAAATCACATGGGGCCAAATCTGGAGAATAAGGTGGGTGGGGTAGTATTTCATAACGCAATTCTACTAATTTGGCTGTTGCGACTGCCGACGAGTGTGCAGGGGCATTGTCGTGGTGAAAAAGGATTTTCTTCTTTGCCAGATGTGGCCGTTTTTTCACTACTTCTGCGTTGAATTTTTCCAACAATGTAGCATAATAAGGGCCATTTATTGTTTTACCTTTCTCCAAATAATCTATATAAATAACCCCTTGGCTGTCCCAAAAAACAGTGGCCATTACCTTTCCTGCCGAATTAACGGTTTTCGCTTTCTTTGGGGCCCGTTCGTTAGCAGAAGTCCACTGTTTTGACTGATTTTTCGTCTCTGGCGTATAATGGTGGATCCACGTTTCATCTACCGTCACAAAACGACGTAAAAATTCATTGGGATTACGCTTGAATTTGGCTAAGCATTGCTCGGAAGTTGTTTCACGAAGTCGTTTTTGATCGGCTGTCAGCAAACGCGGCACCCATCTTGCGGAAAGCTTTTTCATATTCAAAATATTATGCAAGATATGAAAAACTCGTTCAGATGAAATGTGTACAGTCTCAGCTATCTCACGAATCTTAACTCGACGGTCATCCAAAACAATATCGTGAACTTTATTCACGAAATCATCAGTGGTGACTTCAATTGGCCTACCAGAGCGTTCTGCGTCATTGGTAGTGGTACGCCCAGAACGAAATTCTGTAAACCACTTATGTACCATTCCATGAGAAGGAGCAGATTCCCCATAATATTTTTTTAAACAGTTTTCAGTCTCTTTAATAGTTTTTCCACGTAAAAAGTAATGTTTAATTAACACACGAAATTCGCTTTTTTCCATTTTCCAACAATTTTCCGACCGTATTTGACATATGCCTCAATAACTTTTTTATTTTCCCACCTTTTTAAAAAAAAAAAAACTGCCAGCTACCAAGGAGTTCAGAATCGTAATTAAAAAGTTTATGTTAAAATGATTTTTGTTTTACTTAAAGTCACCGAGTTATCAAACCGCCCTCGTAACAAGGTTGATTTTCGTTTATTTTGCCATTAGTGAGTTTTGGTTGTCACCAGACGAATATACAGTCGTGGCCCGCTAATAAGAACAGCCTTAGTATTACACAGATTTCTTATAACATTCGCTAAGCTTGACTTTCATTTTGATATTTTTATTTATATCCGTTAATATTATTTAATTTGAGTATTTATGGAGTTGATTAAAACAAACTTTATCACCAAAAACTTTATAGATAATAATAAAAAAAAAGTTTTAAATTAATTTATCCCACGACATCGATAAATAAGTTGGCACACTAATTAAGAACATAAACGAAAAGTCACGAATTCTAAAAGAAAATGCTAATGTTAAATCAATATTTGGTAGGGAATCCCTTATTCTGTTCCACTGCAAGACATCTTTTTGTCATAGACTCCACTAGCACTCGGCATCTTTCCACAGGTATAGATCTCCAAGCTTCGAGTGCCCCATCATAAAGTTCATTTAGATTTCTTATATTTTTTTTGGCTAAAGTTTTTTTGACGTCGTTCCAGAGGTTTTCTATAAGGTTGAGATCTGGACTGCAAGAGGGCCAAGTCATTACAGAAATAGATTTACGTTGGAACCAGTCCTTTACAGATTTCGCAGTGTGTTTGGGGTCGTTATCTTGTTGAAATTTCCAAATTACTGGTAAATTTTCTTCAGCATATGGCAGCATGGTTTTCTACAAAATATCTCTACATACATGTTGATTCATAATACCCTCAATTCGCACCAATGGTCCAACGCCATGCCAAGAAAAACAACCCCACAATTGAATATTCCCTCCGCCATATTTCACCGGTACGGTAGTACACTTAGGATCAAAACTCAAAAGCCGTATTTGGTGGTCAGCGTACGTAAATTTGACCGTCAGATACTATTCTATTTATTTTAGTTTCATCAGACCATAAAACATGCTTTCACTGAGACAAAGTCCAGTCCTTGTGTTCTTTTGCAAATTTAATCCTTGCATCTCTGTCTTTTTGGTTCACCAATGGTTTCTTACGATCTACTCAACCAAATAAATTCGCTTCGTTCAGTCGTTTTCGTATAGTACGGGCAGCGAGACCAGATTTTTCCCCAAAAAGTTGGTGTTTTATTTCGGTAGAAGATAGTTTAGGATTTTTTTAGCCATTCTAACAATTAAGGGGGGGGGGGGGGGTTCGGGGGGTTGACTTACGTGGGCGTTGTTTTCGCTGGACCTTCTGGCATGTTTGGTTCTTCTTAAAATATTTTATAGCGTTAAATACTTTCGTTTTCGAACATTTAAGGTGTTCAGCAAACTTTTGATATGACCACTTCCGCTCTAACACCAATTGTACTATAACGTTTCTGATTCCTGCATCACAACTAGCATTTTTACCCATTTTTACGGTTCTTCTCAGACACGAAATAATAATAGGATATCAAATAAACGGAAAACCAAGTGACATGATAGTTATTTTGAATTGCTTTGGGAGATACAAGAATTCAAATTCTCTGTTCTTAATTAGAAGGCCAGTAACAAAGTACTTTAAACCGAAACAAGTTTATATATTCTTTGATTATCAATATGTTCATGCAAATGTATGTAAATAAAACTATTTTGCTACTACCTAGGAACATAATAAAACTTTAATTGACATTCATTACTTGCATTGTGCTGAGTTAAGTAAGTTATAGGTGTTTGCTCTGCATCTAGTTATATAAAATGTGTGCGTTCTTAATTAATGGGCCACGACTGTATTTACTTACCTCCAATAACACTTACAACCTGACAAGTGACAACAGACGTCTTACATGTAGTACAGTCAGCGTCATATAGTTAGTCGCATCCAAAGTAGTCAAATAGGTCGGTACACCATAGAAACTCTATGGTGTACCGACCTATTTGACTACTTTGGATGCGACCAACTATATGACGCTGACTGTACAGTAACCAGCAAAAGTAGCTTAGCGGGTGAGGTGTTCTTAATAATATTAATAATCATAATAACCTTCACATGCTCTGATTCTTTGTAGGGTTCCGTACCTCGAAAGTAAAAAACGGAACCCTTATAGGATCACTTTGTTGTCCGTCTGTCTGTCTGTCTGTCTGTCTGTCAAGACCATTTTTCTCAGGAACGCGTGGAGGTATCAAGCTGAAATTTATATCAAATACTCTAGGTCTACTGCATAGCCTAATTATTAGGCTATGGTCTACTGTACCTCGGAGCTGTAAAAAAATCAAACTTCTAAGCCAACGCAATCAAAAGATACAGCCGTTTATGCCGCAAATTTTCGAAACTTGCAAGGGAATCAAAACCTACAGGGTACTTCCCGTGACCTCAGAATCTTGAAATTTGGTACGAAGCAACGTCTTATAGCACAGATAAAGGAAAACCGTACATTTTTAATTACATCATATGAAAAAAATAATTTTAATAAATTTAATGTTACTACCCCTATATACCTACATGTTTGTACGGAACCCTCGATGCGCGAGTAACAATGTAGTAATGTAGAAACAGTTAGCCAATTAAAAAAGATTTTTTTTTAATAAACCTCTTGAACACCTCGCCCCCTGCTGCTTTTGCTACTGTTTGTTTGTACAACATTTTAAAGAATCTATTCAGATTTAGAATCAGGTACAGTCGACTAAAAAGGGATGTATCCACTTTTGGAGCTTATTACAACGCAACGCAATAAGGTGAAAAAGTGAATACATATCTTTGTAGTCGACTGTACCTACTCATTTGTTGCCCGACACAGAACTTTCAAAAATTTTTTTTGAAATGTGTCTTTTTCAAAACATTTGTGTTGAGAAGCGATATTTTTAATACAATTATTAAAGTTATAGATTTAAAAATCATCTATTGAACAGCGGGCAACTGTTTGATAATAGTTATTTTGTACTTTCAGCCTCAAGTTGAAGACCTTTGAACTACAAATGTTACACAAAATCCGGTACTTAATGTAAATAGTAGTCAAGACCGAGGTGTTAGACTAATGCGTGATTTTGGGTACATTTACTTAAATAGTAGTTTACTATACATAGGATAGCCATTGGATAAAGCCGAAATGCATTAGAGTATTTAGAATCAGTGTACAACGTATCATAAAATCTAGGTCACATTATCACAAGTGACCTAAAAGACGATTGTGATATAGAGAGGGAACGTAGGGCGTTGGCGGTTCGCGGGAATATGCTGGCTCGCAGGTTTGCAAATTGCACAGGAGAGGTAAAAAGAACCTTGTTCAAGTCCTTCTGTCAATCGTTTTACACTAGCGGCCTGTGGGTTAGTTACACTCAGAGAGCACTCAACTCCTTACGGGTCCTCTATAATAACGTGTTTAGGATTCTGATGGGACTCCCTAGGTTCTGCAGCGCGTCTGGCATGTTCGCCGACGCCGACGTAGACGGGTTTCATGCAGTAATGCGAAAAAAAATAGTGTCGATCAGATGCAGAATCCAGGGTAGTCCCAACAGCCTCATAAACACGTTAGCGGACAGACCGGACAGTCTTTTGCAAAGACACTGGATGTCGGCACTAATAAACCCTCATTCTGGGGATGTTTATTATGTAAATTAAATATTGACTTTGTTTTTTAGTATAACTAACCTAGTTTATAAGTTTAATTATAATTGATTAACACAACTGTGGACCATTGGTTGTCTGAATAAAGAAATTATTATATATTATTAATTATTATTATAACAATCGGACAAAGAAATTAACAAAACACGATTTCCTACTTGGAGGAGTCTGTATGTAATTAAAAGCTCATGAGGTAAATTCAGCCTCATTAAATTGTATGAACTATCCTCTGTCCTTTTTGATTATCTTTCTTATTTGTAACACTAATAATTACATTTTGACCTTTGACAGATACTGATGATACAAGTGGACAAATGTGTGAGATGGTAGGTGCCAACATAGAACCACACATACTTACAAACACACTGCGTTGCCCTGACGGGGTGTGTCACATACTCACAAACACACTTCGTTGCCCTGACGGGGTGTGTCACATACTTACAAACACAATGCGTTGCCCTGACGGGGTGTGTCACATACTCACAAACACACTTCGTTGCCCTGACGGGACGTGTCACTATACACAATCGTCAAAAACACTAGCAATGAATGATACATTACATTATGTTTCTTTGTGTTGTCAATTATTGAAAATATCCTAGTAACATTTTTTCTAACAAAAAAATGACATTGGAGCAGTGATGTGCCGTTCCTAGTAAATTTTCCAAGGCTAGATTACTTTAATATTTTAATGACGAGAACAATGCAGTCATATTGTTTTTAAATAAGCGAAGTAAAAAGGTTCGATTCGTAGAAAATATTTTAAATAATCAACCTAAAGGGGATAATTAATAGGTATTAACTAACACAGGTGTGTTATTTTAAAAATATCACAGGTTATTTTCATGCCCAGGTATCGTTGGGGAGACAGTGTGACGGCGGATCTGCTTTAGCTTCGCGTCAATAACTGGCAAGAAGTTGCGCAGGATCGGGACAGGAGGTGGCGTGCTCTCATTTCGGAGGCCAAGATTTTCTGTGGATCGTTGAGCCAAAATAGTTACATAGTTAGTTTTCACAAGCATCTCAACACACACAGACCCTAATATTCAAAATAGTTTACTATAAAACAAAGACGTTGCGAATCCATCCGCCCGGACCATTCGCGGGAACTCGATTCAACTACTCCGGAAAAAAATAATCTTAATAAAATCAGTAAAATCACATACAAAAGTAAGAACATTCCATAACCCACAGGCCACAGGCAGGTTGTATTTACCGGTTTATGATAATGTTACTGGAAAAAATGGGATTTTACTGGTAAATTTCCTAAGTGGGAAATTACTGGTAACGGTAGGTACGGCACAACACTACCTTGGAGCATTCCTGAAAAGTAACCTTATTTTGAGGCTTTGTCCAGAGGCGAAGGTCACGTTGTAGTTTTTAATATAATTTAATTTAGTGATTTGAAATATAGTTTACTAGTTTTACTAAAAGTGCGTTTTATTAAAAAACTAAAATTATTTATTACTTACAGGACCGTTATAACAAAATTTAATGTTTTGTGTTATTTTTATCTATGTCGACTCACCTAGTTTTTTTTTAACTGTTTCTTTATGGTAAACGACAAAATATATTGGTATTTGTTGGTTTTCATTAATAACTTCATAAGGGACATTTTTAATAAGTAAATTAACATGAGTTTGAATATATATTTTTCTGCAGCGCACATAAAACTAGCTACACACTCTGTACGTAGATTATAGAGTACAATATGACAACCTTCGACAAAAACCTACTAGATTTACAATTTTGTTTAATTTGTCAAACCGCCTACAATTATTTTGATAAATAATACCTATTCTAAATATTTGATCATGTCGGATACTATTATAAGTGTTCAGGAATTAATAGATACCGCCTTTCCGGATGAAATAGTAAGTAATTAAATTAAGCTTAACATTCAATTAGTGCTAGTTAGGTACTAGTCATTCATTTAAACATTAAATCGTATGTAAATCTTTCAGACAAATAGCACGGTCAACTTCCGATTGTTGAAAACAGTAATAATAATAATTGCTAATCAATTAAGAGTTCTTCACCGACAAGTGCAAGTTCCAGTTGACAGTAGCGTAAAGCGTTCAATAACAAGTCTGCGACCCAGCCAAGCTATTTCTGAAATTAGATTACAAGTTGGTGATGAAGATAAGTCAACAACCAACCGAGGTAGGACAAGAAAAACTAATGGCAAACAAGATTCTAAAAGAAAAGGGGAAGCAACTTCAAAACACGAAGGAAAAGAAAAAACAAAAGACGAGGAAAGTATACAAGAAGAAGAAGGAACACAGAAATGGTTGGAGACTATCCAAAGAGAAAAAAGCACTAAAAAGGAAGTGAGAGATGATAAAGTGAAACGCCATAAAGAACGAGGAGTAAAAGTTAAATCCAGCAAAACTATCATGGATATCAAGCCTGACCATACTGAGAAACTTATAGATAATGACAAAGACCCTGCGGTTTTACAAGAAGGAGTTTCAATACGCGATACTAACGAAGATGTAAGCATATTTTTTATTAATCAAAAGATTCTGATGTAGTTCGAACTTATGTTTACTAATAATATTTACGAATCTGTATATTCTAATTGTAAGGATGTATTATTATTATTATTCTTAATTGGGCTATCGATGTGCCGCGTCGACCAGATTTGATCTATTGTGGCAGCCATTCATTACTGATTCCCAGAAATTTCCAGATTCTTTGGGCTGTAATGTGTTGTACCTCATCGGGTTGCAGTACATGTCACCCTAGGTGGGTACTTCTTTTATGCATTAGTGGTCCGCAGGAGCAGAGGATGTGCAAGGCTGTTTCCTCTTCTTCCTGGCAGAACCTGCATACTGAGTCCTATTTCTTACACATAAGAAACATGTGTTTGTTCAACTTACAGTGGCCTGTCAGTATTCTAGTCACTGCACAGGTTTTGCGTCTTTTGAGCCCTAACAGCTCTTTAGAGGTTTTGTCGTCGAACCCTTTGATTAGAGCTTTCGAGTGTGCTTGTCCTTTGAAGGGCTTCCACCATGCGTTTGCTCTCGTTTTTTCAAGTTATTTAGTAGTTAGGATGTATGTACATAGTTCGAGTGTATTATTGTATTTAAAATTTAGTATTGTTTTCTTAAGGACTTGGAAGAGCAGCGAGAGCGAGAAATAAGGATAATAACTCAGGTAAATTTATAAATTATTACATACAATGATATTTTGCATACAATGTCACAACAAGTATGATAAAAATAATAAGAAGTCTTTTAGGCACTTAAAACGACTGAAACCAAGAAAATTGAAATATACATTGTATACAGTGCGCAACGTCGAACCACCGAAAATATACAGTGTTGGCCAGTTCTTTTGTTTGTTAGGTAAAATCTTACAAGCCAGGTTTGAACCAGTTCCCGATGTCCGTTTCAGCTGAAATTTAGCACACCTGCGTAACTTGGATCACAATACAATATTTTGGTACGGTGGTCTTTATTTCAATATTTTGGTCTGATGATGGAGATGGTAGATGATCATCAGGACTCTGTGATAAAACAATTGAAGCTTAATGTGTTTGGGTTTGTCAGAATCATCGTTGAGCAAGAAAAGTCAAAGTCAAATAGTTTATTTGTACAACATGGGTATATAGTACAAACAGAGGTACAGGTCTTACAGATATAGAGTAGCATCACCATGTCGGGCCACAGGGCATACAAATTTTAGTGTTTTTTCTTTAAATCTGTAACTACATGTTAATATTAATTGCAGTCGGATAAAAAACCCTTAACAGTATAATATGTAAATACTATCCACTAAAAAATCAAATAATTTTCTTTTGAAACTTATAATATTTTCTATACTTCTTATTTGTTTCAGAACTTTATTATAGATTTTTGGAGCTATACCAAGTATACTTTTCTTTAAAAATGCTGTGTCGGAAGACATTGAAGCTATTTTATTTCTTAAACGAATACTCTTAAATCTTTTAAATAAGTGCAGGTTGTTTTTAACAAATATAACTAATTCATAAATATACAAACAAGGTAGAGTCAATATACGTAGCTTTTTAAAGTGTGGTACGCATGAAGCTGGTAGCTGAATTCCACATAAAGATCTAACGCATCTCTTTTGCGCTTTAAATGCAGTTTCTCTATCAACTGAGTTTGCCCAGAACATGATACCATACCTAAGTGTCGATGTTACATAAGCGTGATAGGCCGTTAAAATAACCGGTTCATCAACATTTTTCCTTACATTATGTAGGAGGTATGAAAATTGATTCAGTTTCTTACATATATTGTCAATTTGATTATTCCATGTTAACTTATGAATCTTATGATCTATGCTTATTCCTAAAAATTTTGTCACATCTGTTTCCTCAATTTTTTTACCCTTATATGATATATTTAAATTACGGGTATCATTTCGTCTATGTTTAAATGTCATGATTTTAGTTTTTTCCATATTAATTTTTAAATTGTTGTTTGCTAACCAGTTAATTACTGTTTCTAATGTTTTGCATATATCATTTTCATATGTTTCTGGGTCTTTACAAGGAAACATTATAGTGCTATCATCAGCAAAAAGAACCATGGGATACTCGATAGCTCGTGGAAAATCATTGATATAAATAATAAATAATAGAGGGCCTAAAACGCTTCCCTGAGGTACACCGTAATGAACATGTTGAACTTCCGATGAATAAGTGACTTCGGTTTTTTTCTAACGCATAGTCTATTTATCTGAGTGAACTGTAGTCGATTTCCTAAGTATGACTTAATCAAACTATGTACATTACCTCTAACTCCATATTTGTATAATTTGTCTAGCAATATTTTATGATCTACAAAATCGAAGGCTTTCGACATATAGTACGGAAGGTTGCATTAAAATATGAATTTTTTGAAAAGCTTTTTAAATATTTTTTTAGCGTGCCGATTCTCATGAAGATCCTGCTTTGTCGCCTTCTCCAATGGCATCAGTGCATTCATTTGGTAAGATTATTTTTATCTAGCACCCGTGAATTCGTTCACGTAGAAGTCTCTATATTGCCAAACTCCACACTCCACCTCTCGCTTTAGTACTCCCGTAAATACTTTGAACCAATATTTCACTTTCTTGGGGAGTTAATTTCGGGATGAACAATGTTATGGCCCTTCCCATGTTATATCGAAATAATCGGGTGTTAACCGTGGTACCACAGCTTTTGTACCACAGGGGGACCACGGGTAATTATTTTCCCCGTAGACCCACCCCTATTTTCCCAGTAAGGTCTAGAACGCAAAATGACCACTCATAGGTAGGTTAGGTTCGTTAGTTATCTTCTAATGGCCGAAGGCCAAACCGCACAGAAATAGGTCAACCGTCGACATCGCTAACGTATAGATAAACCCATTTTGGTGCAGTGGGTCTACGGGGAAAAAAAATTACCCGTGGTCCCCTGTGGTACAAAAGTCGTGGTACCACGGTTAACACCCGGAAATAATGTGTATCCTAATTTTCAACAGACATCAAGATTTCGAAGGATGAGGTTCTTAATTCGTCGGGATCTTTGTTTTTGTTACTTTTTTGGGATCCTAGAGAAATCGAGTGAATTTTAGTGATTTGAAATCACTATAGGTAGTATAGGTGTGCCTTTAATATTTGAATAGTTCCCTCGATTTCTCCAGGATCCTAGACCCTGACCTGATGACAATGGGACCAACTGTAAAGTATGTCTTTTCATACATTTTCCAAATCGGTCTAGTCGTCTTTAAATTTAAGTACTTTTTACAATAGCTCTAGCATTTGGTCTTGGTAAGGTGTAGCCTAAGTGAAGTCTGTTCTTTTTTCTTTTAAATTAGTACGTAAATTTGAATGGCAGTTTTGCGTGATGGAGGAATGACCATCGGAACATAGTAACTGTTGCATCTTTAATATTATTAAGTTACACATGTTTAAAAATAATGTGTAGTTGCTAGTTTCGTAAATGATATTTCGGTAATGGTTTCTTAACTCCTAAATTTTTTTCTATTTCCAGGCAAGGAAAATCTACTTATAGGTAATTATTTGCACTATTCTTACTTTAAATGTCATGCTATAACTAAGGCCAGCTAATTAGTAAAAAATACTTTGTAATACATTGATTAGAAATTCTATTGGAAATAATATTAATTCTATTGAAATTAAAAGAATAAGGCTGCCTTTGACTCAGAGATGTGCAAGGACAAGGAAGCATAATAAAGTGATTATTATAGTTCTCAACAAACACTTCTCTCACTGCCGCTTCGCATTCTCGCACATTTCTGGTAGAAACGCTGCCTAAAAGGACACTATAATCGTTTAGGTGACATTGATAATTGGATAACCGAATGCTTGTTCTTGTTTCATGGCGTTGCGGCGCAGTTTCATCTACAGGTAAGATTTTATTTAAATATACGTAATTTATGTTATTAAATATCGTGATTCAAAATATTACTTTAACAACAACAAATACTAATAATATTTCCTTACACAGGTCGCCCTCCACGAATAAGCGTGGTGACTAAAGATCAATTCGATGAACTAGCTAATATTGTACATGAGCTTGAAGCCCGATTTGATCCGATAGGCATCCCGAATTTTCCCGAAACTGCAGACTTTTTGAAAGCTCTTCGATCCGGCGCTTCATTAACAGAAGCAATGGCGGCCTATCAATTGTCAGCGAGGGTACAGGCTTTGGAAAAAGCCTTCGAAATTATGATATCTTTACTCACTGAACTGGGTAAAAAGACTCCAGGAGTTAATGTGACACAATTTTATGAATTCGAAACTAACTTTGCTCGAGGAGGTGTTTTTAATGAGATGAACTTGCCACCAAGAGAGGAACGATTGAATACTTTTAATAATGATTGGATCTCACGCAATGAATTCAAGTGCGAAAATTTTATTAACATTAGCAATGTTTTTCGAATTTATTTTATCACTAAAACGGTTATTGGTACGTAATTGACGCAACGCACATTACGGTACTTACGGCAGTAGAGAATTCTTAAAATTACTTGCTTTTTACAGGGTTTGAAAACTGTGATTCCATAATAAGCCGCGGTCTCGTGCACACACTCTTGTACCATCCATAGCACACACACTCACTTTTGACGTTTGAACCAACCACCACTCACTCCTCTCTCCTCTACGAGTTGTATAGGGACCGTGCACGTTGAAGGGTCTGCCATCTGTTGATTTTAGTCGGAAAGTCGGACTGTGTCATGTGAAACTTCAAGTAAATAAAATTGTTGTTATTTAGAAAATTTCGATGAAAATACCTTTTATTGTGCTAAAAAGGTATTGTTGCATTTATTTGTGTTACAATACACCACAGGATAACCAGTGTAAGTAGTATAATATACTATTTTAACAGTTTTCTACCGACAGTACTCATGTGCTTTGGCTTTAATACGAAAACTATGAATAATCACAGTGAGAAAACATTGTATGAGTACAAGATATATATCATTAATATCATTTTGATAACCCCGACACGTTATTTGTAATAATAGTTACGAATATTTATAAATATTTTTCTCTGTATATTGATAGTAAACATAACCTATATTATTTCCACTTTCAGCGAGAATTCAGGTCCCTGGGTTCTCTCCAGAAGCTAGAAAAGCACCAAAATACGCAGCGCTCATTTTGTTGGCAGCGTGAATCCCGAAAATCCTTTACATTATAATATGTCATTAAAATATTGTCTTCAACATCAAGCAAGAATCAGCAAACGTTCATGTCCAAGACTGGTATCTCATGGACCAGCGGGTAGCAGTTGTAATTGAAAATCAGATACCTACTTGTTTCTTAATTTTTTGTGCGATTTGATTGGCATAAATAGTATATGTGTTGCTGAAGTTAACTCACACTATTATTGTTAGTAAAAAATACATACATGTACAAAGAAACAAAGTTTGCGGTTTCAATGAAAATGGTAATAATTCCTTTACACGCAAAGGTTTGAAGGGTTTTCTTCAATTAAAACAACTCTTGAAAAAATATAAAGCCATTTTATTTAATTATGTTGCAATTTCTTTATACGCTTACCTGTAGCAATATTTTTTTATCACTATCATGATATCATTAACACTTTCGCAACCGGGCATAATTTTAAACAATACCCCAGAAACCGAGAGAACTCTCTAGGCGGGCAACGCGGTGCAACGCAATGCCGCACGCCGCGTGCCTACTAGGCGGACGCTCAGGGCTGTGCCGAGTAACTTTCGTATACGCCAACTTCAAATAGATAAGGGATGGTAAACAAGATCTCCAGGGTTAAGTGTATGATCGCAGTAACTACATCCTTTTGTCAAAGAAGTTGCGACTTTATTATATGTGCACGGCCGTACTAATTACAGTAACTGTTCAAAGCTCCTTGTTACGTTTTGCTTCCATGCAGGTACAGTGCAGTGCTGTTTTGTGACTGCAATCCTATTATCTTTTACTTAGAACTGCCGCTTAGAAGTTTATTTTTCTCCGAATGTTGTTTTAGAAATCATCCTATGGGAATAGGAAATAAATAAAAACGTAAGTGTACGCGATTAAGACCCGTTTTTATAAAAACAATAGTTACTAAGTATTCGTAAACACAAATTTGGTTTTACTATTCACGAAAACTCTAACTCCTATTGATTACATGCCATTGAATGTAACCAACTGATAAGAATTTTTATTTTTAAATCGCATTAGGTGAAGTATAAACACACTGCCTGTATATTTAAAAATCAATTTTTCGATCACGTAGCATAGCATGCATAATAATCAGAAGTATTAAAACCTTTCTGTTAGTGTCAGCCCTGTGGTGGCGAAGATGCAATTTGTGCCCGCCAGGCGGGCTCTTTGATGTGGCGTGTAGGTTTATAGCTACTGCCCGCCTAGCGGGCTTTGCCGGCATCTGAGCAAACATTACGAGTGCCTACCAGGCGGGTTCTTGTTTGCGAAAGTGTTAATTGCACCATAGTAAAAATACAGTTTACAAAGTAAAGTAGTATCTCATGGACACTAGAATGGTACCTACATCCATTTCCTTATTACTTGCTAACTGCGTTAATCTATACATATAATAAAGCTGAAGAGGGTCGAAAGTCTGTACATGGAAGATAATCGAAAAAAAGTTGACTGGGGATACTTAGAATCGATAACAGAACACGTTCCAACAATTTTTAGATTTTTTGTCTGTTTATCTGTTTATCTGTTTGTCTGTTTATTTGACCGCGCATCACGTGAAAACGGCTGAACGGATTTTCATGAAATTTTGTATAGAGATAGTTTGAGTCCCGGGAAAGGATAATATATAGTTTTAATCCCTAAAATCAACCCTGGTGGGGGTGAAAATGGGGTTGAAAGTTTGTATGGAGAATGTTAACCGCTGAAACGATTCAGTTAGAAATGAGTATGGAGATAATTTGAGTCTCGAGAAACGTCATAGGATAGTTTTCAAACCCTTGTGGGGGTGAAAAGGGGGTTGGAAGTTGGTATGAGGAATTTTTCACCGCTGAACTGATTTAGATGAAAATTGGTATAGAGATAGTATGGGTCTCGAGAAAGGACAAAGGATAGTTTCAACTTCAAAAAAGCCCCCCCCCCCCCCCCCCCCATCTTAATTTAGAACCGTAGGTAAAAAAAAATTGAAAAAAATAATGGAAGTGAAGCCCGAAAGGTACTTTCAATTAAAACTATCTATACATATAATAAAGCTGAAGAGGGTCAAAAGTCTGTTCATGGAATATATTCGAAAAAAAGTTGACTGGGGATATTTAGAATCGATAACAGAACACGTTCCAACAATTTTTATAATTTTTGTCTGTTTGTCTGTTTATTTGACCGCGTATCACGGAACGGATTTTGATGAAATTTTGTGTAGAGATAGTTTGAGTCTCGGGAAAGGACAAAGAATAGTTTTCATCCCTAAAATCAACCCTGGAGGGGGTGAAAAGGGGGTTGAAAGGTTGTATGGAGAATTTATAATAGAAATTAGTATGGAGATAATTTGAGTCCCGAGAAACGACAGAATAGTTTTCATCCCAAAAATAAACCCTAGTGGGGGTGAAAAGGAGGTTGGAAGTTGGTATGAGGATTTTTTTACCGCTGAACTGATAAAGATGAAATTTGGTATGGTATGGGTCTCAAGAAAGGACAAAGGATAGTTTTCACCCCGAAAATCAACCCTAAAGGGGTGAAAAGGGAGTTGGAAATTTGTATAGGGAATTATTAACCGCAGAATCGATTTAGATAAAATTTGGTATGGAAATAATTTGAGCTCTGGAAAAGGAAATAAAATAGTTTTATCTCGAAAATTTCCCTTAAGCGGATGCAAAAGGGGTGGAAGTTTACAGGAGGGTTTTGGTGAAGAAAACTAATAACCGCTGTAAGTATTTAGATGAAATTTGGTATTGAAATAATTTGTAATTTTTTGGTCAAGGTGTTCATATTTATAACATGTTACCCGTCGATGCTTTAAATTTATCTTTACCCGCTCTTAAGAAATATTTGAAAATGTCATGAATGTCAAAGGGTTATTGCAGGTTCGAGGACTATACTCGTAAATGACGGACAAAGATGCATGGCCCAAACCAAAAAACTACTACAAAATAATCTAACATTTATAGGACACCGTTTAGGTAGGAAAACATATCAAACGTTTTGTGAAGCAGTCAGATTTGGATTTATTTTTCTTTATAAGTAATTAAACAATAGGTACATTATCTGTCTCTCAAGCTGTTTTGATATGTCTTCTTGAAGAACTACGCATTATTTTGTATCTTTAAGATCTAATAATGTATTACTGTTTTGAAAAAAATAAGTCCCGTCCAGTTTACTTTCGGTCATAATACTTTTTGGGCCAGAGGTCTAAGGGTTAGAACAGGTGGTAGTTTAATAAAGTGAAGTGAAGTGTAGTGAAAAGTGAAAGTGAGAAGTGACAAAGTGATAAAAGTGAAAAAAGTCGAGAACCTAAAAGTAAAAAATGTCCAAAATGTCAATAATGGAAAATTTCTAAATTTCTAAAATTTCAAAAGTTTCAAAAATTTCAAAAATTTTTAAAAATTTCAAAAATTTTTAAAAATTTTAAAAATTTCAAAAATTTCAAAAATTTCAAAAATTACATAAACTTCAAAAATTTCATAAAATTCAAAAAATTCAAAAAATTCAAAACTTTCGAAAATAATTAAAACCACAAAATTTACGAAAAAGTCAAAAATTCAATTAAATTAAATAACATAACTTCGTTCCAACCGAGTGTTCCACGACACTCACGTATTTTATTTTTCTCTGACGTTCATTAGTGCATTGTAATGTGCTTACATTGAAGAATAAATATCTTGATCTACACCAATATCATAAATCCTCTATTTCGCGTTCGGTACCGTATGCAATTACCACCATTATTTCAACCAGTAACGTAACATCAGTGTATTATCTGTGACGGTGTGGTAAAAACGTATGAAAATTCATTACCTACGGTAACGTAATGAAAGTCCCCCCCCCCCCCACCCCCGACCGCCGGCACAATAAGGTTGGTCATTGCGGTATAATAGCGGTCATTCTAATGGTTTAATGGATTTTAATATGTGTGTAGGTAAAGCAGTGTATGCTTCTGTACATAATTAGGCCTTATTACGTAACATTTACATAAACTACTAATTTATCTCTTTTTAGGGTTCCGTAGTCAACTAGGAACCCTTAAGTTTCGCCATGTCCGTCGGTCTGTCCACGGAGCTCAGTTACCGTTCGCACTAGAAAGCTGAAATTTGGTGAGGCCTGATAAGAACTGTCAATAAAAACTATATTGAATAAACTCGGTTCAGCCGTTTTTGAATTATCAGTCAAAGACGCATAGTGCAAGGAAGTGCCGGATAGTAAAATGACGTAAGCGCCGCTAAATATCCCTTAATAAACGACCTTTTTAACCGATGTTTTGTAACAGGACGGCATCTACGAAACTCTACACTGAGCATCGCCCGACATGCTGTAGGCCGGTTTTTTTTGCATTGTTATCCCGGAAATCACCCCTTAAGGATTACTAATTCCAATACAAGGAAATCCCCAGCCAGGTTATACGTAGCCTATAAAAATTCAACTTCTAAAAGGGGGGGGGGGTAGCCACTTCACTCGATTGAGTTAAATTTGCATGGGTCATGGACCCCCCCCCCCCTCCATGTGCACCTCAAATAGAAAAAAACTGGTCAAGTGCATGTCGGACCACGCATAGGAGGGTTCCGTACCTTCAATGTAATAAGAACCAAACTAATACCAAAAGGTCGTATATGATGCCTATGGAAGAAGTTTTTTGGAGATAACTCAAAAATGGCTGAACCGATAATGTTCAAAATAATTTTCGTAGAAAGTATATGATAAGGCACATCGCCCTAAATTTTTTCATATTTTTTGGACTTACGTTTCAAAAGTTACAGGGGGGGGACACAATTTTCTGACTTTCGAAGCGATTATTTCAGAAAATATTCACTCAATCACAAAATGGTCAAAGAAATTTCAATGTTATTTTTAAGGACCTATCGATTGATGTGTAACATGTTGATATTTGGTTCACATTTTTTTTTTAATTAGTTACATCTATGGAGCGCCCCCCTAAAAATATTTTTTTTTTCAAATTTAACTACATAACTAAGTAGAGGCATACAAAATACATCTTATGTGTAAATTTTATTCAGATACGTCGTATAGTTTCCGAGTAAAATGGCTGTGACATACGGACGGACAGACAGACAGACATGACGAATCCATAAGGGTTCCGTTTTTTGCCATTTGGCTACGGAACCCAAAAAATCATTTCTACATTTGTGACCCCCCCCGCACCCCAATTTCAACCGCGCCTATTCTTACCTTTCATTCTTAGACTGATTTGACGGGAGGATCGATTTGGATGATATTTGCCGTGGACATGAACGTATAAATGCAAAATGGTGTATGAATGGTGCAGGAGTGGTCCTGTATCGTCCGATATACACCTACTACTGTAAGTCGTTTAAATCATGCCAAAAAAAAAAATAGGATAAAAAAAGTATTAATTTTTGAGTGTAGTTTCATTTAGAGGTAATTGTAAAATATTTTATTAGGACTACTGTCCTCTAGCGTATCCATCTGTCAACTTTGCTTCAAGTTCCGCCTCCAGAGTAGCGGGAGAGAAATTAGGGGTGAATTAGCCGCTTACTGACACAGACCGAATTCCACGCGGGCGGAGCCGCGGGCACAGCTAGTATAATGATATATTACTTTTAAAGACAAGATATTTTATTCACTACAATGTGAAAGACTAATAACATCAAACATAAGCATCTTAATTCACAAAACTATCAATGAAAAAATCTGTGACAGCAAGGAACAATTTCAGTGTTTGGCATATCTTGTGTCTTTGTCCTTTGGCTTTCTGATATAAGTTTAAGTTAGGAGGTGATTTTATAATTTTCTGTGTGCATTGAGGGCTTTTCCGATAAATTTGTAAATTTGGCACGGGAAGTTTGTATTTTAATCTTCTATTTAGTAAATCTCAGAACCAATGCGTGTTTTTTCTCACATGCATGCCTTCTAATTAATTTGGTGGAGCTGTTATAGTAGGGTTTCCTCTCAGTATAAAAGTGAAAAAAATTGTGCGCATCGAGAAAAAGTTGTGAATTTTTGACCATGGATAGAGTGCCCCACGAAGAATATTTTTTAGTATTGGAGTTCCGTAAAATTTTTGGACCTTCACGTCATAATCAGGGGTCCCGTGCAATATGTTTTTACTCTCTGGTTAAGGCTGCTAGGGGTTGTGTGGTATCGTTTCCTTATAAAACAGACATGCAGAATTCATTTTTAATATTATAAAAGTAAAAATCCATATTAAAAAAAAAAGTTCTGCGGAGAGGAAAAACACTCAAAAAAAGATTATTTTCTAGAACGTTATATAGTTTTGTAGAAATTACTCTGAGCAAAATTGACTAATAATAAGCAATACCATACATTTTAAGGTCAATACATTACGGGTATTCACGTTTCACATTGATTTTCTATACTTACTACGGAGAAAACATACACACCACGACGCGATTTTTTTTTCGCATAGTTTTTGTATGATAAAAGCTTTAATATTGTATATATTAAAAACTGCATTAAATATGCTTTCGTATGATATTTTTTTTATTTAAAAATAAATGATATTTATTACTTTTATTAGTTATATAACGTTCTAGAAAACAATATTTTTTTTTTAATATGGATTTTTACTTTTATAATATTAAAAATGAATTCTGCATGTCTGTTTTATAAGGAAACGATACCACACAACCCCTAGCAGCCTTAACCAGAGAGTAAAAACATATTGCACGGGACCCCTGATTTTGTCGTGAAGGTCCAAAAATTTTACGGACCTCCAATACTAAAAAATATTCATCGTGGGGCACTCTATCCATCGTCAAAAATTCACAACTTTTTCTCGATGCGCACAATATTTTCAATTTCAAGCTCTGCTATTAATGGAGCTGAAATGAATGAGAAATCATTAGTAATAGACCACTAGATTGCTTACTAGTGACTAGGTATCTAAACTGTACAGACATAAGAGTGACGATAATACCACCCTCTAGCTAGCTGCCGTATTTATATTTATATTGATTTATATCATACAAAGTGAAATTGTTGTAAGCTTAGTGTTATTGTAAAGCGCCAGTAAAGTCGCGGGGACAGGTCTTTTAGTACCATACATGAATGACTACTATTTTCAAAGTATACTTACTGCAGTTACGGCATCATAAATATTTGAAATGCAGGTTTGGGCGACGATTTGCCCACAAATTTCCGAAATTTTATCGTTGTTTACCATCTCGGTCATTTTCGAAAAATGGGCTGCCTGGAAACATTATAGGCCTTTTGTATTGTGTTGGTCATGTCGGAGGTCGTTTTACACCGGTTAACACAACGTTTTATCACATTAATGATTTTGTGAATAGTTTTTCCTATTTTTCCATTTCGAAATGAGTTGACAGACAGCTTGACAATGAGTCTTTAATTTACATGTTCATCCGCACGATATCTCTAGTCAGTTTTTGTGCTGCCCTCTATAGTTCACGCACGGTCCCTATACGTGTGCGTGTCTCGCCTAAACACGAGGAAATCGGCTTATTATGGAATCACAGTTTTGTCTTCAAGGCATTAAGTCTCCTTATGGCACAACACATAATATGTACAAGTTGCAAACTGAATGCTTAAGACATTATATGCCACTCAACCGTTGCATACGTGGCAAACAAGCATACGACTCGCCTGATGGTAACGCCTGCAACTCCAGAGGTGTCACATGCGCGTTGCCAACCCCTTACAAAAAAGGAGGATTCACTGTGTGGACCGCTAAACGAACAAGAGGGTCCCTCTTCGTCAACACACGGGGTCCTCTTTGAGCTCTTTGGCAACCTTACTCGCCAGCAATAATGCAACACTATGAGTAGGGTCTAGTGCTATTTGGCTGTGGTTTTCTATAAGGTGAAGGTACTTCCCCAGTCGGGCTCTGCTCCAGATTTGAGCGAGATGTCATTCGCTGTGCTGTGCCCTACCACATACATACACACCACATCCCCAACCCAACACTATTCAACAATTACCAACATCCCTATTTGTGTATTCCAGTAATGCTATGCGCGAGTTGTACGATGACGTTGTTGAAATCATAAAAAGAAGTCCAAAAGCTACGGTTACTGATCCCAAGAATACTGAAACATTGTTAACTCAACTTGGTAAGTCAGTTTTGAATCCCCCTACCCTAATATTAACAGGGTATTTAATATACTACGTTATTTATTTTGTTTTTGTGAGTTCCCGATGCTTTCGCACGATTTCAAGTGCCATTATCACGGGGAAACATTTTAGTTTAAATGTTTTAAGTATATTACTTACCTGTAGTCTTGTTTTAATAATATATCTTTCTTTATTCCTACAGAACGAAAAATAGAATCGTTAAATTACCGAGAACGTATTGAAAATTTAGAATCAGAGATTACAGAGTATGCTGAAAAATTTATTAATCTGGATTTTAGTCTCTCATCTCAGGTATACAAATTACTTGCATTCAAAATTTTGTTATGCATTGAGGTACTAAAATTATATTTTATGACATAGATTGGCAGCTATCAGGAGCAATTGACACAGATGCAGTACCAATTAGAAACTGGAATAGAAAATATGGTAGATAAAGTGGCTCAAATACGCACTGCTCCAGAAGGTAAATATTCCATACACTACTTCGAGTGTATATAAGACGAGTGTTTATATGTGTAAATAAGACTAAACTGAAAAATTTAAATCCCCAAAAAAATATATGAAAATAAGTAAACTTCTCTGAAATATCCGGAAAGATTTACAAGGAATTAAAGAGATTTAAATTTAAGGACTATCCATAGTTCAGTCTAACAATATAATGAGAAGTTTCTGAAATATTTCGTTGGCATATCAGTAGGCTGGTAGTAAAACGGGTACTAAATAGGTCTTTAGACTCACCCCACGATTCCACACTAGCATATCCCGAGCGTCGACGCAACGGCGTTTATCGAGCGTAAGCGTCTCACCAGAGTCGATGCTGCGACGACACGACGTCACTAATTTCTAAGGTTAAGAGACGTCGCATTAACGCTGCGACGGCGTTGGCGGGACGTTGACGCTTAATAGACGCCACGGCACAGTTGCGCCGACGCTGCGTCAATGCTGCTTCGGTGCCACGCGGGCGCTGGCGCGACTCCGACGCTCGGGAGACACTAGTGTGGTGTGTGTGGGGTAGTGGGGGTGTGGGAAAACAATAGATTTTTTGCCTCATTACATTATGGTCGTCATCATTATCCTTTTCATCACCGTTTACATTATTTCCATTCGCATTGCAGCTCTAAAGGAATTAAATATGCGACTAGACGCATTACAGCAAGATGTAGAAGATATGAACATTGAACAGAAGGACTTGAGAGAATTTCAAAATAACATGACTTTTGACTTGGCGGTACGTAACACTACCGGGATTAAATAATTAATACTCTACCTTTATTAAGTATTAAAAGGAATAACAAAATCCAGCCTAGGGCGAGTGTGACTCGCGCCCTGAGGGTTCCGAATATCACACAATTTTTACAAGCACCGAACATTGCTGTAACAAAGAAAAAACATAAGTTTGTAATCGCATTTTTTTTTCACGTGATGGAACAAGAAATTAAACGGTTTTCGGACTTTTTCCTTTAGGTACTTACGCTGTAATACCTTCTTTCTTGCAAAATTTTATAGTTCTAGGTTTATGGGAAGTACCTAAACCTGTAGGATTTCTAAGTTTGTAATTGCAATTTTTTTTCTTGTGATGAAACAACAAATTAACGATTTCCATACTTTTTCCTTTACTTTTGCTGTAAGACCTTCTTTCTTGCCACATTTTATGGTTCTAGGTCTATGGGAAGTACCCTATAGGTTTTGAGTTCCCTGTGAAGTATTACAAAAAGGCTCAAATGGCCGTATCTTTAGATTGCGTTGACTTACAGGCTTGATTTTTGAACAGGATACAGTTTCAAGGGACCGCAGACATAAATATTTGATAATAATTTCGACTTGATACCTCTACGTGTTTCTGAGAAAAGGGTCTTGACAGACAGTCAGACGGACATACAGACAGACAGAAGTACAACAAAGTGATCCAATAAGGGTTCCGTTTTTTTCCTTTTGAGGTACGAAATCCTAAAAAAGGAAGGGTTATGGAAAATAAGAAAAAATATATAGGTGCCCACCTATTCCATTAGGATTATATATATATATGACTTAAATTAACGACACGCAAGTTTTTTTGCTTACTTATTCCAGAGGTTATGGAAAGAAACTGAGTTGATACGTGACGCCAAGGCCGATCGAGAAGAGATTGTCGACATACTTCGGGATAAAGCGGGTATCGAGAACCTCAATGGCATGGTCACAGCAGGGGAATTTAATGCCGTCTGTGCGGATTTTGAAGCAAAGATTAATGCTTCATACAATAAGTTCAACAATCAGGAACTTGTTTGGCAGGTAGCTAAAAAAATGTTGTTTTGTAAAATTACATCTCGATCGAAGATATATTTCTTAATAATATATTTCGGTACCTTTTATAATAAATTATACTTCACGCTGTCAATATCAACAGCAAGTCACACATCACTACATATATCTATTAAGTAAACACAATTTTACACATCAGTTAAATAAAAAAATATATTTTTACGTTACTTATTTTCCAGATGGCATTGAATGACCTAACAAAATCAATAAATGAAAAAGGTGATTGGACGCATATCTGTAAACTACGCGACGACATAAACCGCCATCTAAATGACCTCAAAGATAAGGTAGATATGCTGATAGAGGTGGTTGGCGAACCTCGTGCTGCTGCCATCAGAAAGAAACTCTTCAGTGACACTGACTGTGTTTGCTGCGGAACTCCTGCTGGCATGAATATGGAAGTCCCAGTCCAGAGACTACCTAATTTTACGAGTAAAAGAGCATCAGCAGATGGTGCAGAAGCTCCAGATATGCCAAAAGAAGATGGGGACCATGCAAGGCTATGTATTCCGGGACGTCCTGTTTCGCATCCCAAGGATTCAAAGTTAGTATCTCATATTAAATATTAATAGCATGAATCGAAATCTCATTAATCATCGTTTGTCCCTATCCTTAATTTATGTTTGTTAACTTCTTAAAACTTTTCTTAATATAGTTGGTAAATTTGGTCACATAGATTCTGATCTGCTACATTTTGCGATAACTTTGATGTATAACTCTCTGATCAACAGGAGTCATATATGCCAGCGATTCTGCGGTGGCTCCCATACTCTTATACCACCTGCCGTGTCCCGGTGTCCTCCAGCTGTAACTATCACTCATTTGCCTCGAGAAGTTACGACTACGATCGGCAGTGATGGAAAGGTAACTTTTATTACCTACTTACTTTCATGTTTATTCAAATTGATCATGCTACCTACAAGTCAATTATTTCAATAATCGAGAAACTAACACATGTCTGTAAGGACTCCCCCCAAGCAGCTTACACAGCACTTACCAAAGCTGCCCAATTCAAATGGTCATTCCTACAACGTGTAATCGCTGATTCTAACGAACTTTTTGAACCACTGACACTTGCACTACGGGCTAATTTCATGCCAACTATGATGGGTAGCGACATCACTGCCGACGAAGCCGCTCTGTTTTCCCTACCCGTACATAAAGGTGGCTTGGCAATATCCAATCCATTCACCGAGAATAATTTGAGCTACAAAACCTCTAAAAAAGGCTGTTCAATCCTCTCATCAGCTTTGATCGGGACACAACATGTAGATCTAGCCCAACACAATAAATCCCTGATTGACGCACGCAAAGAAAGCCGAACAATGAAAGAAGCTCGCGATAACGAACTTTTAGACACTATATTGGCCAAATTACCCCCTAACAAAAGAAGAGCTATAGAAAGATCAATCGCATTGAAAATGAAAACAAAGTCTTTCACCTGGCTATCTACTATACCAACGAAGAAAGATAACCTCGACTTGTCCCCTCAAGAATTCAGAGACGCCCTGGCAATACGCTATCACAGAACCCCAAACTCAATGCCACCCTCATGTGATGGATGTGGCAACAGCCAATTTAATATCGACCATGCTCTCTGCTGCAAGACTGGGGGGCTAATTTCAAGACGACACAACGAAGTTCGTGATCTATTTGCTGAACTATGTCACCAAGCATGGAGCAACGTCACAATAGAACCCATAATCACAGAAGGTGACCTTGGATTACGCGGCGACTTATCTTGCCGTGGCGTATGGAATGCTCAGAGAGAGGCTCTTTTTGATATCTGTGTCGTAGACACTGACGCTCCCTCTTACATTACACGCCATGTCACTTCTGTCCTAAAATCTGCTGAGACTGAAAAACAAAGAAAATACTCCGCTGCCTGCGAAGCGAAACACGCTACCTTCACCCCTCTCGTGACTTCCGTCGATGGCGTATTCGCACCACAGATGACCTCCTTTGTCAAACACATAGGCGAAGCCCTCGCGGACCGCTGGAATCAATCGCTGAGTACGATACTGGGTTGGCTTAGAACAAGGATATGCATTACTATAATTCGAGCCACCAGTATGTGCATACGAGGCACACGTCACAAATTCAAACCTGCAGCGAAACTATTGGGGTTCGACGACGGAGCAGGCATTCCCAGCTCTAACTAAACTGTCACCTGACTGACCGTGCATTGCAGAGATGTGAATTATTACTATTATTTTATATACATTATTATTAGCTATTTCTTTAATAAATGACTTCCTACCTCGTTATTAAATTAAGCTACGGTTTGGTATTGTGTTTAGTGTTTTCGATTCTATTTTCTATTGAGCAGAAATTACATGTGATTTAAAAAAGGATGTAAATACTATTACTTACATATGTTTCTATTTTGCAGGCATATATGACTGATGATATTAAAGAACTTAAACCTTGTGAACAATGTAACTTTCCAAAAGAATCTCAACTGCCGATTATGAACGAGGACGAAGAGCCCACGGAAAAATATCAAGCAAGTGAGTGGCTAAGTCAAATTTTCATAAAGTTATGTTAGGTTCACTCTTGATAAAGTAAAATACTTAGCCAATCATTGCCAACTAAAAGTATAAATCGTTACCTCAGAATTTTTCCTCTTCTCCCTTAAGAACGTAAAAGGTGCTAGCCATTGGTAAGAAGCCGAGAATTGTGATAGAAAGTGTACTTCAACCTTTTCTATCACGATTTTTTACCCTACAGCAGAAATAGGGTTATTAGTTTAGAGAATACGTATGTATGTCTATTTCTTTGGCACACCCTACAGCCTACGTCGTTTAATGGATTACGACGCATGATGTGTCATTAGATTGGTCTCGACCGTGTTAGTGGCATAGATCATATTGAAATGTAAAATAATGGTGTCATAAATGTAACGGCCTCCTAGCCTAGTCGGTAGTGACCCTGCCTATGAAGCAGGAGGTCCCGGGTTCGAATCCTGGTCAGAGCATTTATTTGTGTGTTCATCACGGATATTTGTTCCCGAGTTATGGATGTTTTCTATGTATTTAACCTCGTAACGCCCAAGAAAAAAAACGCAAGTTCAGCTAAACGCCCAATGTGCAATGTATAAGCCAATATGTTTTATAGTCGTTAACGCCCACCAAAATAAATGACTTTTTTTCAGTGATAAACTCAAGTGGGATTTTAATTTTATTTTTCTGGGTCTAAGTGAATACAAATAAATACAATAAAGTGAATTCTAACTTCGTATCTTTTGTTCACTTCCATGCACATTGGGTCTTTGGTTGAAGTTGTAAATAATATAAACATTTAACTACAAACCAACTTTTTATTACGTTTAAAGGCACAAAATCACATAAAAATGCTTAAAAATGCTTGATAACAAGCTTTAAAAAAATAGGTTTATAACTTGCTTAACAAAAAACTTAATTTTCTATTCATTTTTATTTTAAAAAGTTATGCAATACCTCTGAAATCAATTTTTTCAAGAGATTTATGGCACAAAATCACATAATACCTACTTTTATTCAGTTTTAGGCACTAAATCACATAACATTTCTCCCAACTCTAACAAATTATACATCAGTAATATCTGCAAAAAGAAAAAAATATGTTTTTAGAAAACAAAATGCTCCAAAATGCTTGAGAAAAAACTAAAAAAAATATTTTAACAACTTTTTAACTTAAAAATTACTACATTTATATTTTTTTTTTTTTTTTATACCACGACGGTGGCAAACAAGCATACGGCCCGCCTGATGGTAAGCAGTTACCGTAGCCTATGGACGCCTGCAACCCCAGAGGATTCACATGCGCGTTGCCTACCCTTTAAGAACCTATACACTCCTTTTTTGAAGAACCTCATACTGTAGCCCGCTGGGAAAACCTCGGCAGGGAGTTCATTCCACAGTCGCAGCGTTCGTGGGAGGAAATTCCTCTTAAACCGTACAGTGCGCGACCCATTAGGCTCCAGGGTGTGAGGATGAACACCCTGCCGGTGGCGAGCGGTGCGGTGATAAAAAGCTGCCGTGGGCATCATATCAAACAGTTCTTCAGAGCACAACCCATTGTACAAGCGATAGAACACACATAAGGAGGCAAAGTCTCTCCTTAGACTCAATGGTTCAATATCGCTCGTGAGTTTGGGATCGTCGACGATCCGCACAGCGCGCCTTTGCACCGAGTCAAAGGGCCCAAGCTGGTATCCAGGTGCTCCCGCCCAAAGGTGACAGCAGTATTCCATGTGGGGTCTGACTTGCGACTTGTATAGAAGCAGTCTCTGCCCCGGAGTGAAGTATCTCCTTGCTCTATTGAGCACACCGAGCTTTTTGGATGCCAGCTTGGCCTTCCCTTCAAGGTGACTACGGAATTGGACGTCGCTGGAAATGTCGACACCGAGGATCCCAATACTCTCTGACATTGTAAGGGTTGTGCCTTGGAACTGAGGGGCCACAGTAAATAGGGTTTTCTTAGCGGTAAACGCGCAAACTTGTGTTTTTGTGGGGTTGAATCGGACTAAGTTGTCCTGACCCCACAGCGAGACTCCAGAAAGAGTGTTCTCGATATCGGACACAAGTTTTTCACGACTCTCTACCACAACGGATCGAGGGATATTGGCACGGCCCGTGTAAAAGGCATCCCCAGTACTGTCGTCCGCATAACAATGAATGTTGCCGATAGACAACATATCATTGATATGCAGCAAAAACAGCGTTGGGGATAGCACGGAGCCTTGCGGGACACCAGCGTTTATGTCCATGCTTTCGGAGCAACTGCCGTCGACTACAGCTCGTATGCTTCTGCCGGACAAAAAGCTGGCGACCCATCTGCACAATCCCTCGGGCAGGCCGTAAGCTGGTAACTTCGATAGAAGACCTCGATGCCAGACCCGATCGAACGCCTTAGCTATATCAAGGCTGACTGCCAATGCCTCTCCCTGACTCTCAATGGCTGAAGCCCAGCGGTGAGTGAGATACACTAGAAGATCACCAGTTGATCGACCGTGACGAAAGCCATACTGGCGATCACTGATCAGGTCGTGCTCTTCTAGGTATCCCAGGAGCTTTGCATTGAATATGCGCTCCATAACCTTGGAGAGAAGAGAGGTTATAGCGATAGGCCTGTAATTCGACGGGTCCGAACTATCGCCCTTTTTAGGCACAGGGTGCACGAGGGCAGTCTTCCATGAAGACGGCACTTGCCGTTTGTGGTAAGAGAGTGTGAAAAGGCGCGTTAGCACGGGACACAACTCAGGAGCACACCGTTTGAGCACAACTGCTGGTATGCCGTCTGGTCCGCTCGACTTGTGAACGTTTAATGATAGCAGCTCCCGCCGGACATCACTTTGTTTAATGATAATTTCCGGCATCGAGGCTGCGCACCGCGGGATGTCAGGCGGTACGGTGCTGCCATCATCGTTCAAGGTCGAGTTCGAGGCAAAGAGAGTACCCAGAAGATCGGCTTTTTCTTTTGCACTATGGACCAGATTACCATCAGCATTACGCAGTGGTGGTAAGGACGACCGACAAAAGTTTCCCTCGGCAGCTTTGGCAAGTGACCAGAAGGCACGACTCCCGGTGGGGTAGCCCACTAGCTTCCTACCAATTCTGCCGACGAAGTCGAATTTGGCTCTGGCAATTGCTATTTTACTGGACCTCGAGGCAGTGTTTAATTTACGTTTCACATCAGATATGTTGGGATCCTTATCAGTAACGGCCTTGGTCCAAGCCCTGTAAGCAGCCTGCTTACGAATTGTAGCTTCTCTACAGGGCCGATTAAACCAAGGTCGTTTCTTTGCTCCTGCAGCTATTACCGAGTTGGGAATGAAGCAGGCCATTCCCTCCAGTATAGTCTCGGCGACTTTAGCTGTACAGGAGTCAGGATCTTCTGATGTGAAACAGAGCTGCCTCCACGGGTACGATGCGTAGAATTCACGCAATCCATCCCAATCTGCTGACGTATACTGCCACACGCGTCGCGAGCCAGTTGGCCGTGGTGGATCAAGCCGCGCGCTAGGTGCCAGCGTCCGGACGAGGCAGTGATCGGACGAGCCGAGAGGTGCATTCACTGAGACGGAATATCCATTATATTAATGGAAGTTATTTAATAACTTTGAGATCAATTTTTCCGAGATTAATGTTACAATATCACATCTTCACAAACGCCCAATATGCATTACAATGTACATAATATTCTGATAAGGAATTAAAAATAATTATTAGTACTTTTACAAACAAATAACAGGTTATTTCAGTAAAACACACATTTAGGATAATGTTTATGTCATCCTCAAAACAAAAAAAGCCATGATTCAATTAATTAATTAAGATTAAATACTTACGTGTCGTGCGCGTACGCGGCATGGTGACAAAATGGCGGAGGCCAAAAACTTGTCTCTGCATATCTGTCAAACGTCAGCTGTCAAAATGGTCGCCATTGAACCGACTATTCACGACGTCAAGGTGAAATTCAATTACGCGCGAAAATATAAAAATTACATTTCATAAGCTTTTAAGTACAGCGTACTGTACACTGGGCGTTTACCTCATTTTATTTTTTCGAAAGTCAGGGCGTTAATGCTGAGTGTTACTTTGTAGACTCTATTGCACATTGGGCGGCACGAGGTTAAGTATTTATTTATATCTATCTATTATATATTATATCGTCGCCTAGTACCCATAACACAAGTCATATTGAGCTTACTGTGGGACTAGGTTGATTTGTGTAAGATTGTCCCATAATATTTATTTATTTATAAATTAAATTGCTTGCAAAGTGTTACCATATCGCAGGCAGCCTGGTTTCTTAATAGTTTTAATCCGATGGTTTGTTTACATTATTTAAAGATGCATACCTATGAAATGGATAATACATATCTACTATCCAACTTCTAGTTCTAGACAGGAACAACTAATATAACTGGAAAATAGGACGGAATATGTGATATGTAGGATGTAGGAAGCCTGTGTTTGGCTGTTTTATAAGTAATAACTAGCTTTGTCTGCGTGGAATTTGTAATCCACCCCCTCCTCCGTATTTACCCCGCTTAGGATAATCATTTTCGGAATAAAAATATTCTATATCCTTCCCCAAAACACAAACTATCTCCATAACAAATTTCATCTAAATTGGTCTAATAGTTATTCATTCTCCTTAAAACTTCCACCTCCGTTTTCACCCTCTTATGATGATTTTCGTCCTTCCTGATAATTTCTGGAACAAAAACTATCCAATGTCCTTTTCCGGGACTCAAACTATCTTCGTCCAGTTCAGCGGTTTAAGCGTGAAGAGGTAACAGATAGACAGCCAGACCGACACACTTTCACATTCATAATATTAGTACGGATTTTGTTTGTGTAGATATTTTAAAAACTTTATGAAGCAATTATACGTATCAAAGCATAAATTACTAATTTAAAGTACAAAAAAATATTGTTTATCTTTCCAGCTAAAAAGCGTACTGATACAGAGCGAAATAGTTCATCCTTCGCTATAATGGAAGAAATGTCTTGGCTTGCTGCACCAAAACACAGTGAGGAGTCTGAATATCGAGCTTTGCGTTCATTTGATGATGAAAATTATGATAACTAAACAATCGTTTGTATTACATTATATTATTGCTTTAAAAGGTTTATTATTGTCACCTATTTTCTGATTACTTAAATCATACGGTAGGTAGTGTGTCAGACATGTTATCAATGTAGAAAAGGTAAGCACACCCGCCGTTATAGGTTGAAATAGGTACATATCATTATATTATTAAACGCACCATTAATGACCATTTTTGCAATTTCGCAGTCTTGTAAGATCATCCTCTAAGTACTGAATATCAATAAAAAAGGGAAATATTCCCTGAGCACAAAATACTGCTTGCACATCAAAAAATACAAAATTAAATAATACATATAGATCGATCATTGGAGCATTTTGCCTTACAAAGGGTAGAGTAGAAATTGTTTTAATGGTTATTGTTAGGCTATATGGTGATAATTAAAATACTAGATTTGAGACCTTGAGGGGGGGGGGCGCGTTGACCGCCATCTTGGTTTAAAGGTGCCAAAAGTCAGTTTTTATGCTTTCATGCAAAAAAAAGTTTTTTTTTAAGAAAGTGCTTGAAAATATTTTTATTTTTAACCTTCATATTACGGTCAAGTTATTATTAAAATATCGTATAAGCTTTAGCATTTTTTACATAATGCTTGAACAGTTGACTTTATGACAAAAATGTCTACGAGAAGTATAAAGACATTTTTTTTTTTATATTTGTATTTATTCTGTGTAGCCATAAAAAATGAAGCAAATGTTGCGTATATTCAATGGCCGCACGGACATAAACAGCATCTAAAATCACAACATTTACTATTTTTACCATTAACTAACTGACTACCTTTTAAGTTGACTTAAAAAGCATTACATTACGAATTCATCCGAATTTTCCAGATAGAAAGAGATTGTCCACTATTTAGGCCAATGAAATAAGATCGATAAAAAGCGTTTGGAGGAATTCATTTTCAGCAGACTAGAAATCGTTTTAATACATTTGGTCCTAAATGCGTGTAATCCGAGTTTGCCCAATTCCAGGAGGTGTGCATAACTTTTAGCAGCAAAATAACTACGAAATGTTTGCTATTTTTTCAGTTAAGTATATGCTTGTAGCTCAAAAACGGTAGGTTCGTCGCAAAAAATTCAATCCATTCAAAATTAAAGAGAGTTAAATTCGGATGCATTGCGGATGCATTGCTGAGATGCCAGATTGAAAGTTGGCTTTATAAGGAATTTTGATAATAACTCGTGGAGATTTTATCCAAGGAGGTCTCATTGGCCTTAGGTAAATATAGGGCTGCCAGGAATAGTTGACATGCTGACATGAGGTCCTCAGGATTAACACAGGAGCAAAAATTTCCCAAAAATAATGCACACCTCCTGGGATTGGGCAAACTCATTACGGATTACACGAATTTAGGACAAAATAAAGGTATGAAAACGATTTCCAGCGTGCTAGAAATTAATTCTTCGAAAAAGTCTAATTGATTGGCCTATGGCCTAATTTAACATCTGTAGAGGAGGTAAACTAAGTCAAAAACGGGTAAGCTTTTAGTCTAAGAGTAAGCTAACCACAAGCGAGATGTCAATAATTCTTACACCATTGCGGGTTGCGGGTGCTGTCTCTGCGTGCGTCCCGCTCAGTGTAAGTACGTACCCCTCATATTTCATTAAGTTGTTGAAGGGCCTCTGCGCGTTGGCTTCGGCTCCGAATACGCCTCCTGAAGATACGACACCATTGTTGTACGGGAAAGAGAGATGTGAAATAAAACATACTTCACTATCACTACTCACTACATAGTATAAAACAAAGTGGCTTTCCGCTGTCTGTCCCTATGTATGCTTAGATCTTTAAAACTACGCAACGGATTTTGATGCGGTTTTTTTATAGATAGAGTGATTCAAGTGGTAAGTTTATATGTATAATACATGCATAATATAGTATAACACAATCGATTAGAGGTCCCGTTTTATTGTCCACACCATTTGACATTTGAGGACCTCGAGGAACCATAGATGAATATGTATATAACGAGGAACCGCCAGCACCTTGGAAAATGTCCTCTATCCTGAAGAAATTCGCTTTTCCCTGCGAATCTGCGCACTCTATGAAAATATGATCTAGGACAATATTAAAGCTCATTAAATTCTACATAGAAACATGCGTACTCTTTTGCTGAAAAATGCACCTCCTTAGAGATATCACTTGAGGAAGTGAAGTGTATCGTCAATGCCTTTCCAGGGGATATTCTCATGATATGAAACTTGTGAGAATACAAAGTTAACGTTTATTTATAGTTTTGTATGTCAGCTACACTAATAGCAGCATTTTAACCGACTGCGACAAAAACAGAAAGTAAGGTACCTAATGGTTTCAAAACTGAAAACTGAATACACCTGTAGAGTCATTCCATATTCAATGAATACAGCTGAAGGGGTGTGCTGACTAATTTTGAATTTACTTGAAAAAAATCAGGAATGTACTTTGAGGCATGAAATCACTAAATCCTTGAGATTTTTTTTTCTGTTTTTTTTTTTTCGATTGGCACTCATTGGAAGTTTTAAAAGTTGTCACTTTCTTACTCTCATAAACTAGGTTCGAACTCTGCTTATGGGTTTTTGATAACAATTATGTTTATTTTAAATTGTAGCTTACTAACCACCGATTCCACAATGAGTTATAATATAATATCTAATCAGTTTGCTTCAGAACTGGGTTCTGCGGCACTGACAATTTGTATAAATATGCTATTTTTTGAAGTTTTCAGACTAGAATTCTGACTTTCCTATAAGATTAAGAAACTTAGCTTTTTTTCTGGTCTTTAGAACATGACAATTTAAGCAACTGATGTGAGTTTAAATTATCAAAATGTATTATTGGTTTTTCACATTAAAATTTCAAAAAAATCAAAACGGGTCCACTTTAACCGCTATAAAATCTAGGTTTCAGTGTGAATAAAAATTTGAGTTTACCATCAAATGATACATCGTAAGCTCACCTTTACATAGCAAGTAGACTTTACAGTGTTTTTTTTGGTTGGTAAGAAGATATGAGTTTTTGAAAATCGTAAATATTGCAGAACAGTATTAGTACGACAAAGTCGTTTTTTTATGGTTATATGCAAATAAATAATGGTTTTCTTATTATAAAGGAGTTTTATTAAGTTCTGTCATAAAAGGAAGGGTAAAATTTTGTTATAATACGTACACATTGAACGAACCAATCCTTTAATAAAACAAATTCATCACTTTAGTGACGGAGCCGCATCGCAGTATAAAAATAAAAAGAATATGGCGAATTCGTGTTACCATGATGAAGATTTTGGACTTCAAGCAGACTGGAACTTCTTTGCTACAGCACATGGGAAAAGCCCGTGTGATGGTGCACGAGGCACCATCAAAAGAATAATCCGAAAAGATAGTTTGCAAAGAACAGCGGAAAGTCACATATTAACCCCTCAAGCGGTGTTCGACTTTTGTACGGAGCGGATACCTGGCATTACATTCTTTCTCTTGTCAAAAGCAGATGTCGAAGCATCAGAATCAAACTTAACAGAGAGGTTCGAGAATTTACTCACGATTAAAAATACTAGATCATACCATCATTTCGAACGTCTGTCGTTCGACACTTTAGAAGCTCGTAAATATTCAATATCACAAACTTTTGAAGTTGTGACAGTTAGGAGGCAGTTATCGAAATGTAGAAGTAAGGATTAAATTAATTTAGTAATTTTCTATTTAAGTATTTCTTTATTATAGTGATGCTTTTAATTTAGTTAAGAGATAAATAATATTAAGGTGCAGTTTTATGTATTTAAGACACTTTTATTAACTATCTGAAATTTGTATATTTTACGATTTTCAAAAAATCGTATCTCATAACGTAGCAAAAATAACACTATAAAATCAAGTTGCGATGTTAATTTCAGCATATGATCTATCATTTTGTGGTAAATTCAAATTTTTATTTATACTGAAACCAGGATTTTTCAGCATCCAAAGTGAACACGTTTCTATTTTTCAAAAAATTCAGTACGTGTTTTCTAACACTATATAATACATTTTGCCATTTAAAATCAATGTTAATTCATAGTTAGAATTTAACTGTTACTGAAGCTGTGATATTAAAAAAATCCTAGGTCTAATACAAAAGTCAGGATTTTTATCCGAATACCACGAAAATGAGCCAATTTTTTAAGATTTTTAGTGACACGGTATTTTATGCTGAAGTATTTGGAGGAAAAGTTATAATACATATCGGATAGTATGTTTATTAAAGGCTTATATTCAATTAATACCATTTCTGTACATAATTTCTGAACAAAGTTTCATCATAATTGATGGGAGTAGGAAAATGACACCATTTTGTACTTTGGATGGGTGCCGATTAAAAGATAAGTATTAAAAAAAATTACGACAACGGTTTTTGTGCTGTGTCATGGTACATCCTCATTTTTTTTCATTGAAATCTGTGACCACGCGGCAACAAAAATAATTAATTTCAGCTGTTTTCACATGGAATGACTCTGTAGCCTAGGATGCTAAGCGGATTTCTACAAGTGATATATCCCTTAATTCCACTTGATCTGAACAATGAATCCACACTTATTTACCTAAAAAAAAACAATATGGCGGCCGCAAGGGGTCACCAAATATGAAATCATGTTTTTTCCTTGGTGCCTAAACTATTGCGCAAATTTCAATGAAAGATACACCAGGAGGTCTGTAATCGACACACCAGTGCCATGCAATGCAAATTTTCTAAAATGTATGAAGTATAAATCACTAAGACTAAATAATTTGATGATAAAACCCTATTTTTGCTCTTAATTAGAGGTAAATCAATAGTGGCAGCAATGAAACTCGACACCTATTTTCTCTGGGATCCTAGTATGCATGTCTGAAAACAAGAGCTTCGAGGACCACCAGAGTCGGTTGCCATCATTCAAAGTATATCCATTTTTAGTTTTTTTGTACGCTTACAAAGAATGTAATCGGTATGCATACAAGGTAACCCGTTTTTATTTCCTTAAGTGTTCATTGAATTGTCCTTGACCGCTAATTGAATGGGGTAGAAATCAAGATGGCAAAGACCGAATTTTACTTTTGTCTTGGAAGAATAATAAGTAAGGAAGCGTAAACCTGCACCAAAACAATGGTGCCAAAGGGGGTAAGAGCTATTACATCGTGGTGCCCTGAGTGGTAAGTAAATTACACATAAATATTCATATTTATATTACAGACTTGTCAAACTTGGGCGTATTTATTATATGTTAATTTGACATTTCAGTTAGTTTAATTAGTATCTGCCTGCCCAATGAAAGTTTATTGTCAAATTGATTTTGACCACTCACAACACAGCAACTTTTCTTATTGGTGAAATGGCATGAAACATTTGCGGAATTAAGGTTAATACAATAAATTACACTTAAAAAAATGGATACTTGATTGGGTAACAAGACATAAGACATTTTAGTTTTGTAAACCTGAAAATGGGTTGAGTTTTCACATGAGCATTGTTTGAGTTTACTCGTCTTGGTATATATGTCGATGACTTTTGTAGCTCGCTAAATGTGTTTTTGGGAGAACGAAAACATATTTATAACGGGTTACTCACGTAATTTAATTTGTAGCCGGCGCGCTGACGTCGCGGAAGGCCGCTCGTGAATGATCATCGTCAATTGATCGAAACATTTCGAGCAAAAAAATCGACTTAAATTACGTGAGTAACCCGTTATAATGTAACAAAAAAATGTACGACACCACATCACAAAAATGAAACTCCCCTACTAAGTAGAAATATAGTTCAGAAGTCAACGTTTTGTGTTGGTGTCCAAACTATAGGTATTAGCAGATTTCAACTAAGGATACATTCGGCAATTGTAGGTTTTTGATAACCCATTACTACAAGAAGGCTAACTTTTTGAGATATGGTGTTATACACTTTTTATATATCAGCCGAAAGAAATCCACTGCTGGACATAGTTTCATTCGACAGTCGCTCTCTGATCATTTCTAAACGATGAGCGGGTTGCTCTTCACTCTCATTTGAAAGTCGCTCTTATCAGGTCTAAGCGACGAGTGCGTTGCTGTTCACTCTCATTTGAAAGTCGCTCTCTTATCAGGTCTAAGCGACGAGTGCGTTGCTCTTCACTCTCATTTGAAAGTCGCTCTCTTACAAGATCTAAGCGACGAGCGCGCTGCTTTTTACCTTCTTGAGATAACCTATCGTTAATGTAGCTTCTCATCCTCGACAGTCTTTCCTCGCGCTGATCTAAACTCTCCTGTGAACGTATTAATCGAATTCTCTTTCTATTTGCTTCCATCCTTTTTTTTCTCATTATTAGATTCTTCTAAATATCTTTTTCTCATTCGAGCAGAATTTTTTGTAGGCCTACCCATGTTGCCTGTAAAACCTGTGTGTGTTCTTTGCCTGTTCTTTTTTAAGTATTTATATTACAGAACAAAATAATGGTTAAAGTAGGATCATTAATATAACAGTTAGTAGCTAAAGCAAGGTAGGTAGCTATTTTAAAAGTAATCAAAAATTAAGCATGTAATAATTTGTATAAATTATAGCCACAGAAAATTATAAAATAAAAACTTTTTAACAAAAAACTGTTGTTGTTGTTGTTGTTGTTGTTGATCCTAGGGCACCCCGGAGGTGCATAGGGCCTCCACAAGATCCTTCCACGCCTTTCTATCCTGAGCAACCGTTTTGGCCTCTCTCCAGCTCAGTCCTATGGCTCGCAGCTCGCTCTCTATGCTCCGCCGCCAAGTGTGTACGGGGCGTCCGCCGGCTCGCTTTTTATCTTTAGGTAGCCACTCGAAAGCGATACTGGCATTGTATTGGAGTTGGTGAGTTGGGGAATTGGGGAGTTGGGGATGGATTTGGGGATGAGGGGAGTAGGGGAGTAGGGGACTTGAGGAATCCCTACTGGGGAACAGGGGAGTAGGGTAGTAGGGGAGTAGGGTAGTAGTGGAGTATGTTAGTAGGGGAGTATGTTAGAAGGAGAGTAGGGTAGTAGGGGAAAGGGTAGTAGGGGAGTAGGGTAGTAGGGGAGTAGGGTAGTAGGGGAATAGGGGAGTAGGGTAGTAGGGGACAAGGGTAGTAGGGGAATAGGGTAGTAGGGGAGTAGGGGAGTAGGGGATTAGGGGAGTAGGGTAATAGGGGAGTAGGGTAGTAGGGGAGTAGGGTAGCAGGGGAGTAGGGGAGTAGGGTAGTAGAGGAGTAGGGTAGTAGAGGAGTAGGGTAGTAGGGGAGTAGGGTATTAGGGGAGTAGGGTATTAGGGGATTAGGGTATTAGGGGAGTAGGGTAGTAGGGGAGTAGGGTATTAGGGGAATAGGGTATTCGGGAGTTGGGTATTGGGGGAGTAGGGTATTGGGGGAGTAGGGTATTGGGGGAGTAGGGTATTGGGGGAGTAGGGTATTGGGGGGGTAGGGTATTGGGGGAGTAGGTTATTGGGGGAGTAGGTTATTGGGGGAGTAGGGTATTGGGGGGGGTATGGTATTGGGGGAGTAGGGTATTGGGGGAGTAGGGTATTGGGGGAGTAGGGCATTGGGGGAGTAGGGCATTGGGGGAGTAGGGCATTGGGGGAGTAGGGCATTGGGGGAGTAGGGCATTGGGGGAGTAGGGCATTGGGGGAGTAGGGCATTGGGGGAGTAGGGCATTGGGGGAGTAGGGCATTGGGGAGTAGGGCATTGGGGAGTAGGGTATTGGGGAGTAGGGTATTGGGGGAGTAGGGTATTGGGGGAGTAGGGTATTGGGGGAGTAGGGTATTGGGGAGTAGGGTATTGGGGGAGTAGGGTATTGGGGGAGTAGGGTATTGGGGGAGTAGGGTATTGGGGGAGTAGGGTATTGGGGGAGTAGGGTATTGGGGGAGTAGGGTATTGGGGGAGTAGGGTATTGGGGGAGTAGGGTATTGGGGGAATAGGGTATTGGGGAGTAGGGTATTGGGGGAGTAGGGTATTGGGGAGTAGGGTATTGGGGAGTAGGGTATTGGGGAGTAGGGTATTGGGGGAGTAGGGTATTGGGGGAGTAGGGTATTGGGGGAGTAGGGTATTGGGGGAGTAGGGTATTAGGATAGTAGGGGAGTAGGGGAATTGGGGAGTAGGGTAGTAGGGGAGTAGGGTAGTAGGGGAGTAGGGGAGAAGGGTAGTAGGGGAATAGGGTAAGTAGTAGGGGAGTAGGGTATTGGGGGAGTAGGGTATTGGGGGAGTAGGGTATTGGGGGAGTAGGGTATTAGTAGAGTAGGGGAGTAGGGGAGTTGGGGAGTAGGGTAGTAGGGGAGTAGGGTAGTAGGGGAGTAGGGGAGAAGGGTAGTAGGGGAATAGGGTAAGTAGTAGGGGAGTAGGGTATTAGGGGAGTAGGGTATTTGGGGAGTAGGGTATTAGGGTATTAGGGGAGTAGGGTATTAGGGGAGTAGGGTATTAGGGGAGTAGGGGAGTAGGGTATTAGGGGAGTTGGGTATTAGGGGAGTAGGGTATTTAGGGGATTAGGCTAGTAGGGGAGTAGGGTAGTAGGGTAGTAGGGGAGTAGGGTAGTAGGGGAGTAGGGTAGTAGGGGAGTAGGGTAGTAGGGGAGTAGGGTAGTAGGGGAGTTGGGTATTAGGGGAGTAGGGTATTAGGGGAGTAGGGTAGTAGGGGAGTAGTGTAGTAGGGGAGTAGGGTATTAGGGGAGTAGGGTATTTGGGGAGTAGGGTATTTGGGGAGTAGGGTAGTAGGGGAGTAGGGTAGTAGGGGAGTTGGGTATTAGGGGAGTAGGGTATTGGGGGAGTAGGGTATTAGGGGAGTAGGGTATTAGGGGAGTAGGGTATTGGGGGAGTTGGGTATTAGGGGAGTTGGGTATTAGGGGAGTAGGGTATTAGGGGAGTAGGGGAGTTTGGGAGTTGGGGAGTTGGGTATTAGGGGAGTAGGGGAGTAGGGGAGTAGGGGAGTTCGGGAGTAGGGGAGTAGGGGAGTTCGTGGGTTGGGGAGTAGGGGAATTGGGGTGTAGGAGAGTAGGGGATTGGGGAGTAGAGGAGTAGGGGATTGGGAAGTAGGGGAGTTGGGGAGTAAGGGAGTAGGGGAGTTGGGGAATAGGGGAAAGGGGAAGTAGGAGAATAGGGAAGTAGGGGAGTTCGGGAGTTGGGGAGGAGGGGAATAGGGGAGTAGGGAATTGGGGAGTAGTTGAAGGATAAAAGATCATACATTTGTAAGGCAATTGGCTGTATTTTGCCGTGAGACAGCTCTAGGTGACTACTGAGCTTCACAACTATGTTACATTACACTCTTCATATTGGCTTTACACTGTTCACGCAACGTGACCTTTTGCCTTCATTATTGCCAACAACGATTAATCTTTCCAAACTTTCGTCCTCGCTTCTCATTATATGGCCAAAGTAACTTCGGAAGCCTCGTTCACAGATTGTGGACAGTCACACTTTAACAAGAAACGCAAAATAATAATGAGAGAGTTAACTACAATTTAATTATTTAATTATACATTTTGTGTTTCATCAATTTCATCATAGCGCCCTCCACAAAGACATACGAGTAGCTGGGTACATTTATTTAAATGTACACTACGCGTAGTAAATAAAAAAAAAAAAAGAGGTACCGATCTTGTCTGGGGGCAAGAAACAACTGTGCCAAATTTAATACTTGTGCATCCAAATTTGAGGTTGTGCACTTAAGACCCATACTACTTGTGACTACTGAGCTCAACAACTATGTTACATTACACTCTTCATATTGGCTTTACACTGTTCACGCAAACACGTAAATGTACCGTCGGACAACGATAACATGACGAGACTCATATAGGAGTTATCCCTTTGGTTAAGTGCAAAATCTTTGAAAATATTCTTATGTTTCATGCTTGCTATGTTTAGAATCGGCGAATCCGCGTTTATATCCCTGTAAGTATCAGAAGATGAGCACGCATATGAACGGTCCCCCTGGCTATCCAGCTGTGCACCAAAGATTTAGTGTCGATCATACGCCTCTTATCTAGAATAAAACGGCACGTGAGCTTTGATAATTGGAATTAATGCTAAAAATGCAGAACATAACCTCAAATATTGTTAGTACCTTTGTATTAAATCAGCCTTTTTCCTGCCATGCATACATTCCTCCTTCGCAGCTCAGCTTGTGGTTCACGTACGGTCATGAAGCCGAAGATTTTATTCTTATACCGCAAGCATTAAATTAAATTTCCTCACAATGACACTTAACAAAAAACGTAAACAAGGTACAGTGCCTAGTAGCGACATCTGCCCCGACCTTTTAGTGTGGCTCCTCATTGCGTTGCGTTCCTCTAAAACGCTATCTATATATTGACCGAAAGTAGTTTCAGTGACGCGTTTAGCCGACAGTAGTGCGTTTATGGCAACGTGATTTTGTAATGACATAGATGTCCAGGCTTGGTCCTTGGGACCTAAATTCTTCTTTTTCTTCCGCGTTTCCTCATGGGTCGCGATCAGATGAAGTCGTTGCATTAATAACGAAGGCTCTCCAAACTGCACGATCTTCTACCTACCTAACTTAGGTATCAATAAACCGTCAGTTAAGTCCAAAGCCGGTCGGCACGGGTCTGCATACCGATTTGTCGACGCTTGCATCACTTGATGGGATTATGGACCAGTCTAAAGATTATAATTTACTTGACCGATGGCGTGTGCCCGTTGTTTCCAGTCATTTTTGAAGTGGTCACTTCCCGGATTTATGCCGTATCCAAAATTTCAAAAATAAATTCCCTGCAACATACGGACAAACAGGTTACTTTCGACGCCCGAATGCCCCTTCGCCTGAAGGGGAAAATCTATAAATCCATTATAAGACCTGTCGTCATGTATGGATCAGAGTGTTGGGCCCTAAAGGTGACGGATGAAAAGAGATTGCATGCAACGGAGATGAGAATGTTAAGGTGGATATGTGGAGTGACGAGAATGGATCGGATAAGGAAGGAATATATAAGAGAAAGCCTGAAAGTCGCACCAATAACTGATAAATTAAGGGCTAATCGCCTAGCGTGGTACGGGCATGTTATGCGGAGGGATGAAAGTCATGTTACGAGAAAGGTATTAAGAATGAATGTGGAAGGATGTAGGAGAAGAGGCAAACCTAGGAAAAGATGGATGGACTGTGTGAGAGATGGTACGAAAAGAAAGGATGTGAGTGATGATATAACGGGTGATAGAGATGTGTGGAAGAAAAAGACATGCTGCGCCGACCCCAAGTAAATGAGATAAGGGCAAGAGGATGATGATGAGACTGGTATGACTGTTAAGTCATCAACAGTCATAGTAGTGTCAGTGTCAAAGTATTGGCAGTTATGCCAATACTTTTGGCAGAGGGGAAATAGTAGGTTCCTTAGACCTCCCCAGGTATAGAATTAGATGGTCTAACCACTGTAGCGTAGTTGGAATGACAATAACTACGAAGTCGAAGGTCCTGAATGTGACAAGCAGAAATATTTACTCGTGAGTGACGGGTTCTTTTCTATGTACGAAAGCGTTTATTTTTATGATAATCATCTTTTTTGGAAGGTACCGTTTGACGGAAAACGCTTACGTTATGCGTTCAATATTGTATTCGAGCAATAAAACCGTTAGCGCCGATCCCCCCAATGGTACCTTTTGATCTGGACTATCACATTTTTTATTAACAAAATGCCCTAAAATTACTACTGTTTGACTACTACACTACTACACTTCTTTTACTATTGTTACTGTTACTAAGGTAATTGAATAAACACTTGTAACAATTAAATAAAAATACTGGAAACGACTATGGACACATGCCTAAATTCTGATGGATTAGTTTTTAATGAGGCTAGCAAACCAAATTGCATAAGGCCCTGTACTAATGCATCAGACTTAATAAGACGATGGAATGGGAAACCGTTTCTACTATTATGCGATTAAAGCGCGGAAATTGAGTAGTTCCATATTCTCCAACTAGTTAGAAATAAAGGTCCAGTTATAAGTAGAAACTAAACAGTTGGATATTGAAATTTTATACTAGTATAACTTTAAAACGGCCCAAATATTATACTACTCCTAGATCATTAATAATGTCATTATTTCTGGAATAAGCAGAGCTATCACAGATAGCGAAATAATATCTTACACGACGACAACGCTATTTGTAAGGAATCCGATTGTATTATTAATAATATGAAGTCAATGACCTAATTAATAAAATTGGCTACTAAAAACATTTTGAAATCTCCAGGAAAAATATTGATCACTTAAATAAAAATTTGCTCCATCTTTAAAAGTCGATTCTGGCGTTTGCCGGCTCCTGCCGCGGCACGGTCGCTTCACTCGCTCTGCTTCGCGCACTGTTACTTCGCAGTTCACCTAACACACCGCGAAAGACCTCGCTACGCTCGTCGTCGCACCTATGTTGACTCCCAAGAAGGGCTAGTTTTCCCTCAGGATTGGAAAGTCAGATGGCAGTAAAAACTAGTGCCTACGCCAATTCCTGGGATTAGGTTGCCGAGCGGACCCCAGACTGAATAGAGCCGTGGCAAAAGGCCGGGACTAACGCTATGAGGATGATGATGAAGTATAGTATTTTACTTGAATAACAAAAATAGATTTTGGTCTATTTGACTGTTAAAACAAGGCATAAAAACGGCACTATCGTTAACGTTGCCTTTGCTTAGTTTTCTGAAGTCTGAACTAATGCTCTTTACTTTATTTTGCTGTGAGTAAAAATAAAACATCAGGCGGTGAGTGCATTCGTGTTTGCTCACTAATTAGCGCGCAGGCGCACCTTGAGGTAGTCTTAAGAATAAATAGAAATTACGGTTGAAAATAATAAATATGATAAACAATGTGTTATTAGTATGTAGAATAATTAAGTAGGTACTATTGAGCGTTATTTAAATAAAAACGGAATTTTTCCTTTCTCACCTGATTATTTGTTGATGTTGACCTATTTAAATAATGAGTGAAAATCGTGTCAGTTTAAGTATATCCGTATATTTTTAAGCATGGCAAAATTTTGCATTAGTGTAGCACAGGGGTCGGCAAACTTTTTTGACAAAGAGCCTGATGTCATATTTGGAAGCTCGTAGAGCCGCAGTTATCTGTTTTTCACAGTAATATTTGATTTTATTTTTAATTTGAGGGAACATGAAGAGCCACAACTGACCCTTCAAAGAGCCGCGCTTTGCCGACCCCTGGTGTAGCAGAAACCACCAAATGGTTTATTTTACTGATGATATTAGGTATTCGCAGTTTTACAAGTAAGTAATAACGGGTATATTATAAACTAGCTGTACCCGCGGCTTCGCCCGCGTGTGTGGGAGGTTTTATCATTATCAAATACTAGTGTAGAATCCAAGCCATTAGTGTAGAATTTACGCGTTTATTAAATATCTATCTAAAGGAGATCGTCAATTTTTGTTAGGTGATCTGGCCCAGATTATTTAGGACCGTTTAGGAATAGTTCTGACCTTTAAAGAATCGTCATAATTTCTAGATCAGGATGGTGGTAAAAATATTGCGAAATCTAACGGGAAAACTGAAAAAACATGCATTTAAAACTTGAATCTGACAAGGACAATATTTGAAAGCGTGCTTGCCTATGATTTATATATTAATGTAAAAAAGTACCGACTTTTTAAAGATAATGTACAAAAGCGGACTTGAAAACAAAACGGGAATCATGATGAAATAATAAAAAGTCATATTTTGATCGTATTTATAGTTCCTGTATTTCGGTAAACAAAGACGGCTGTCAAACCATCGTTGATACTATTAACTGAACATTCCTAACACCTATTGCGAAGGGATAAGGTTTACCACCGTTAAGTGCGATAGCACTAGTATCTGACATTACAAAATTCAAAAAAAGATGCGTTTCGTTATCGAAGGAGCATGATATTATGCCATTATGCAACCCACTTTTAATATTTAAACACCGATCAAAAATGCAAAAATACGCATTTTCAATCTTTAGGCGTTTTAACACAGTCGATTTCTAATTTAAACTTCCGTATTCCTAGGCTTAGTACTATTTTAATATTACAATGTTCTAACTTACCGAATAGTATCAAAACGCAGATTATGTAACGGTATACATTGACAGTGTCAAACCAAAAAACAATCCTGTTTCAGGCCAGGGTGAAGTTAAACTTTATGTCAATGCCATAAGGACGTTAACGACTTGTCTTGTTGTATTTTAATCGCGGAAAAATCAAAATAATGTTTATTTATTTAGTATTTCTAATTCCCGTTTCATTTTTTTGCAATATTTTGTCTACTTTAGTAATAAAATGAGTATTTATTTTAGATTGCAGTACAAACTGTATACGGTTAATATCAGGTGGCCCAGAATTTACGATCACCTTTATTAGTTCATCCGTGATAAAGATAACTGACTAAAAGGCGTGCATCGAGATCTGCGAATGCTAATGGCGGAGTTCCTGCAGGAGAACATGCTTCGAACAGAGGGTCAAACGATGAAGGAAGGTACTGGCGCGAGGTAGCGTGTGAGCGCAACGTCCTAGCGAAAACTGCTTTTGCAGAATCAGACCAAAATCTAATAAGGCCAAAGGCAGCAAGAATTGTTTCAGCAGGAGCATGAAAGAGTCCCCGCAAAACTCGATGGTCAAGTTTTTTGGTGAATCCGAACGCCGAAGCCGTGACGCCCACAGATTGAATTTAGATTTGACAAAAAACATATACGCTTTCATAGAAAACTTTTTTTTTTAAGAGAGTGCTTGAATTTTTTTTTAAACTTTATATAACTGTCAACTAATTACTAAAATATCGTATAGGCTTTAGCATTTTTTACATAATGCCTGAACAGCTCTCTTTATGACAAAAATGTCTACGAAAATTATAAAGACTCTATTTTTTTTGTATTTGTATTTATTCTGTACGTCTTAGAAGATACAAAGTTAAAGAAAGGAAAAAATTACTCATACTCATTGTCTTTATACTTCTCGTAGACATTTTTGTCATAAAGTCAACTGTTCAAGCATTATGTAAAAAATGCTAAAGCCTATACGATATTTTAATAATAACTTGACAGTTATATGAAGTTTAAAAAAATAAAAATATTTTCAAGCACGTTCTTTAAAAAAAAATTTTTTTGTATGAAAGCATACATGTTTTTTGTCAAATCTAAATTAATTATACCCTAATTGATCCATAGCTATACCTGACAACGCCTAGTAGTTTTTTATGATGAGAGAACACTGATTTTGTATGTGAGACTTACTAATTTCACCCCTTCTATAAGCGCTCTAGGGGTGAATTCAACTTTTGAATATCTTTTAAAAGAATCATTAGAAGATGACAAAACGGTGGTAGAGACTTCATTTCCTTATCTCGAAGCACAAAACTTTGAAGCTAATAAATAAAATTCTTATGATATAAGAAAATATACACCTTTTCACCCCCTGTATCTTTACATCTGTAAGACTTACAGATGTATTGTGTATGGAAATATTGTAGACAATTTTATGTTCTTCATACGTTGCATTTTAGGCATACTGATAACCGTTTAAGCGCCAAAGTTCAAAAACGGACTTATGGCACGTTTAAACCAAGATGGCGGCCAACGCACCCCCCCCCCCTCAAGGTCTCAAATCTAGTATTTTAATAACCACCCTATAGCCTACCAATAACCATTAAAACATTTTCTACTCCACCTTTTGTAAGGCAAATGCTCCAATTATTGCGCTATTAGAAATGTTGATATATTTTGTTTTATTATTTTAGTTTTAATTTACTTGAAATAGATTAAAAATAATTTATTATTGTTTATGTTATCAAAACTCTGTGGCCGTAGTGCTCAAGCGCACACAGTGCTCCTGAGAAAAATGGTCTTGACAGACGGACGGACGAACGGACGGACAACAAAGTGATCCCATAAGGGTTCCGTTTTTTCCTTTCGAGATACGGAACCCTAAAAACAGTAAACAAGCTGCCTTATTACTAAAGATTTTTCAGGCAACTTGCAAAGTTATTAATGGCTATTATACCTAATATAAGAAATTAAAAATCTTCGATAAAACTAACAAAATACACAATCCCGAAAATCTCACTTCTAATCATGTTATCCAAAAGAAACCCACCTTCAAAGTTAGGTCACAAAATGAACAAATGTCTTGGTGCATCAACAACCTCACGAAGCCTCGAGATAGGCATAGTGTGCAAACAGATACATTGTGCCGACTTAGAAACTAAAAGAATGAGAATATTTCAAAGAGAACTAGGAAAGTCATGTAAAAGCCTTTAAGCAAAAGTAAAATCTTAGCATACAGTTACAACGAATAATGAGTAATGAATTATTAGGTACATTCGGGGTCAATTTAAAAGTAAAATAATGTAAACAAACGCACTTACCTTCATTGCTTCGCAATCACGCACTTTTAAGGAACAACTACAGTTCAATTGTCAGCTTATTCACATAAACTTGTTATTTATATTAGTTTTTAGCAAAAGTATCAGTTAATTATTCACTTACACGAGATAAATACAAATACAGTTTTAAAACTCGTTAGTTTTGAGCGCACAAAGCAACTTAATTAACTACATATAAATACTTACTTAAGAATTTTATAATAATAACTTACAGGTAGTTTTACAATTTCGCTTATTATTTGGCCGCGCGCAACGCGGTTAGCGATAACGAGCAGGTATCCATGTAAAAACAAGTTTAGAAATACATAGGTACACGGAAAGGTTACAACTGGAAGCGGCATGCGTACGCCGAGCGTAGTTAAAGTAGAATTTATTGTTACATTACGTTTAGGTACTTAAGGCTAGATAAGAAGAATATATCTTACTATAAATATTATTTGTGTTTATCAAATAGTATAATAATAGTGTAATAAGCTTGTTTATTTTTTTTTTTTTTATGATGACGATGAGTTAGTAAGTAGGTACGCAGAATATAGTACGTACTTTGTACGGGTTGTTGCCCTTATGTATTTTATTTTATGCTAATATCTTGGGTTTTTTTTTTTACTTGTGAACGTGTCAAAAAATATTTATTATATGTTTTTTAAGCAGTGATTTAAAGTGGGACATTGATTTTGTTTCCTTGATAATTTTGGGAAGTTTATTAAATAATTGAGCACCTTCATATAAAATACTTTTCCTCCCGTAATTTGTCCGCGACGGACGTAAAATTAAGTCATTGGCATTTCGTAATTTCATTCTTTGCACATGGTGTTTCCTAGTAAAATTTAATTGAGTTTGTATATCTTTTTTAAGTATTTTTCTTACTAGTAGGCAATTTTGGTACACATAGCTTTGTCTTATATTTAATAGTTTAGTTTCGGTATATATTGTTTCGGTTGCCTCTAAAAAGTGATATTGAAATAGTCTTTTTATAAGCTTGTTCTGAGCAACTTGCAGAGCTGCGAGGTTGGTTTTTGCGGCAGTACCCCACACTTCAATTAGATAGTCTATATGGGGTTTTATAAGCGAGTTATATATAGTGTAGCGTGGGATCCCTTTGTTTCCCATAAACTTATTGTTTCGAATTTCGATAGTCAGAAATTTATATCCATATAATTTATGGGCATAAACATCAATAGTCATAATTTTTGTAAAGCATAACATTTCATAGTTCTAATAATAAAGATCTATAATATTAAACACTATAATCGCAAAAGGCATAAATTTGATGAGTATAACATTCGAAGGTCTATCAATAATTATTCAGAAATATTTTAAGGCATATATTTTATCGGACGAATAGTCGTTAATCATATCGTTTTAATGTAATCCCTTTGTTTCCCATAAACTTATTGTTTCGAATTTCGATAGTCATAAAATGATATCCATTGTGATTTATGGACATAAACATCATTAGTCATAATTTGCCATAAGTGGGTTTGGTTAGGTTAGAACTGCGACCCCCAAGAAAACGAACTTTTGTCAGAAGTGGGTTAGGTTAGGTTAGAACTGCGACCCCCACAAAACTTTGAAGCTAATAAATAAAATTCTTATGATATAAGAAAATATACACCTTTTCACCCCCTGTATCTTTATATGTGTAAGACTTACAGATGTATTGTGTATGGAAATATTATAGACAATTTTATCTTCTTCATACGTTCCATAGAAATTTTAGGCATACTGATAACCGTTTAAGCGCCAAGGTTCAAAAACGGACTTTTGGCACCTTTAAACCAAGATGGCGGCCGCGCCCTCCCCCCCTCAAGGTCTCAAATCTAGTATTTTAATTACCACCCTATAGCCTACCAATAACCATTAAAATAATTTCTACTCCACCTTTTGTAAAGCAATGTATGGAGATGATTCCCCAATGATTTGATTATAATAAAAACAGACTTTGTGAGGATCCCGCCTTATAGCGTAAGGTGTTTACTTCGAACAATGTAGAAATGTGGATGTAAAACCCCTTTTCTTAGAAAATACAGACTTGGTAGATGTAGATATTGCTAATAAGAAGGAAAATACTCTGAAATATGTATTCACATATGTATTGTACTTAGATGATGGGGTATTTTGTTGTGGAGCGGGAAAGCTAATCTTTGAATACATACTTTTTAAGGTTCCGTGCCTCAAAAGGAAAAAAACTGAACTCTTATTAGGATCACTGCGTGTCTGTCTGTCTATCTGTCAAGATCCTTTTTCTCGAAGACGCGTGGAGGTATAAAGTTGAAATACACATCCAATTTGGCGAGAATGAAGGTCGTACAGCACAAGTTAAGGGAATAGCCCGAAAATCGTAATTTTTTTTGTTCTACGACAAAATAATTGCTATTAAAATTATTACAAACTAGCTTTCCGCCCGCGACTTCGTCCGCGTATGATACGGTTCCTCATGCAGAGTTTCATATCCAATTGTATCTTCTTAACTAACTTAAGTGAAATGTAAATTTCTTTTGAGAAAAAAATAAAGTTTCTTTAACAACAACTTTTGTTAATCCCCGAACCATCTTCTTAATCTATTTATACTTATAGCTATTTTGGCGAAAAACGTAGATATAGGTTTGAGTTACAAATAAGTGTTAATAGAGAGAGAATCTCTGTCAAGCGAGCGCGCAGAGCAGACGTGTCGCAAATTATTTTACTAAATTACTAATTAGTCTACATACGATTTCCACTCTTAGTGTTAAAGTGTCTAAGTAGAAAGTCAAGTGCGTAAACAGCGGGTGAGTTACGCCTATACCGCTCTTATTTGTTTTCGGGTGCAATCCCCACTAACTCGGAAACATGAATCTAACGCGCTCGCCCACTGGAAGTGGCCCGAGTTTTGAGCGAAGCGGCTCCGTTCCAGAGTTGACCAGCAATGCGTTTAGTCAAGACGGATCACAAAAAATACTTCGCCATAAACGTAAGCAGACTGATGACTACGAAGCGATCCAATCGGAAATAGCGGAAATGCGCAGAGAAATGAGTGAAATGATGGCTTACCTAAAAAACACCAATAAAACACAAAATGAAAATTTTACAGAATTATGCCTAGATGTGTCGGGTATCAAGGAGCAAATGAATACCTTTAAAAATATTACTGACAACCTGGCTACAGAGCAAAACAAAATAAAGAATGAAATTTCAACGATCGTTGACACAAGCAAATAAATTGAACGGAAGATTGAGCACCTGGACAAAGAGGTAAACCAGTTAAAAACTAAAAATACATTAGTTTCCTCCGAAACTTCACAATATGAGGAAATTCTTGGTGAAATGTATGAGCGTAGCGTCAGAATTAAAAATGTAATTATAACTGGGCTACCCGAACCTACCTCAACAGATTTTAGGGAAAGACGGGAGCAGGATAAAACTGCAGTTATGGAATTATTTAAAAATGTTATTAGTAACTGTCCCGAACCATTGAAGATTGTTCGTCTAGGAAAATTCGATCCGGCTACGCACCGTCATATAAAGGTATGCTTCACGTCTCAGGCAGATGCAACATCAATATTACAAAACAGAAAAAAATCTGAAAAACAGCACGATTAAAATATTCAGCGACCAGACACCACAGCAACAAGCCCATTACAAGACTGTTAAAAAAGAACTTGATCGAAGAACCAGTAACGGTGAAACATACTTGAGTATAAAATATGTCAAAGGCGTCCCCACAATCATTAAAAATTTGCCAAAAAACTCCAACCCACAGCATCGATCAAAATTTCCCGAAGCCTAGCGATAGAAAAAATTACATACCAAATAACCAGCACCTATTCTGACGTAACCACTAGCAAAGGATCTCTAAACTTTCTCTATGCAAACGCCCGCAGTATAGTCAAACCTGGCAAATTCGATGAATTTAAATGTATCGTGGAAGCTATGAAAAGTACTATCCATGTTATTGTCATAACTGAAACTTGGCTAAAATCTGATGACGAAGCTACAAACTACCAGTTACCCGGCTATACCCATTATTATAGTACGAGAACTAACGAACGAGGAGGAGGCGTATCGATATTTGCTCACAACTTTCTAAAATACAACATAATAGAAAAGCAATGCTTACTTGGTGACCACTACCTATGGATCCATCTTGAACAGTTTTCTATTGATATTGGCGCTATATATCGATCTAATCACGATACTGTTAAAAACTTTTTGGAACTATATTCGAGGCAACTTCAAAACAGAAAAAGGGCCGTAGTTTTGGGTGACTTTAATCTCAATTTACTGAGTTCTGAAAAACATGTAAGAGACTATAAATTAACTCTAAAAGAAAATAACTACCAGATAATAAACAAAATTGACAATGACTACTCTACACGTGAAACCCCTACTACAAGAACTTTATTAGACCGTGGTCTAATATAATATGTACAAACTTAAAAGACAATAATTTTCATATTGCTATTATTGAATCAACCATGTCTGATCATAAACAAATATACTTCGAAATAAAAAAATACCATCCACCACCTTTACAGAGAAAACAATACGAAAAAATTAACTATGCTAATTTGTACAAAACCATTGAAACTTGCAAGAATGAAAATAAAAACAATGACTATGCTGTACTTGAAAAAGGACTCATATCAAGTGTAAACAAAAATAAGGTAACGAAAACCAAAATACTTAACCCGCCAAGGCAAGATTGGATTAATAAGGAAGTGATAAAGCAAATAAACTCCAGAAACACTCTATGGCCAAAATTAAAGCAGAACCCAGAAGACACAAGGTTGAATCAAGAGTATAAAACAAAACGCAACAAAGTGGCAAATACCATTCAAGGCACTAAAACAAAACACTATCATAAAGTTTTCATGGACCGCAAAAATAATCCATCGAAAATGTGGGATCTCATTAACAGTCTATCAGTAAATAAATCAAAAGAGCGCTCGGCACCGGCAAAACTGGATACTGGAACAGGATTTGCTTCAGACGAAAAGGAAATGTGTGAGATCTTTAATACTTTTTTCTCCGAAATCGGATTGACGCTAGCAAATTTAATCCCCAAAAATGTTAATAACAATACAACCTATACTTGTACCTCCACATCAAACCAATACAATTTATCCAAATTCGAACCTGCTACTTCTGATGAGATTTCTAAAGTAATCGATAAATTAAAACTAAATACTAGCTCAGGCTTAGATGGTTTAAATACAAAGTCAGTAAAATATTTCAAAAACCTTATACTCGAAGAACTAACTGGTTGCATAAACAGATGTCTAAATGAGGGTATTTTTCCTGATAGCTTAAAACTAGCTAAAGTTACCCCAATTTACAAATCAGGAATTCAATCTGATCCAAGTAACTATCGCCCAATCTCTGTTCTCCCGGTAATTTCAAAAGTATTTGAGAAGGTCTTATATAGTCGTATTAAATCATATTTAGATAAAATTAATTTCCTCTATGAAAAACAATACGGTTTTAGACCTCAATCTAACACACTCTCGGCAACAATTGACTTAGTTACAAGAATTAAAGTTAATATAGACAATAAACAAATAGCATTAGGCATCTTCATAGACCTAAAAAAAGGCATTTGACACGGTCAGCCACAGCCTGCTTTTGCAAAAGTTACGTGCGTTAGGAACTACCGGTACAGCTTTAGACATTTTAGAATCTTACCTTACAAATCGTAGTCAGGTTGTCAAGATTCAAAACCATCATAGTGAGGCTAAAACGATTACATGTGGCGTCCCACAGGGCTCAATTTTAGGACCGTTATTATTCTTAATTTACATCAATAACATAAATAAACTGGGTCTTAAAGGCGATATTACACTATACGCAGATGATACTAGCCTTTTTTATTTCGGAAATTCTGTCAGTAATGTTATAAATGACGCGCAAAACGATTTGGACTTATTAAATACATGGTTTCAGTGTAACCTATTAACTATTAACATTTCGAAGACCAACTATATAATTTTTGGAGCCAAAAATAAGAAAATACCGGAATTTCAACCTCTTAAAATAAATAACATAATCATCCATAAAGTGGAACAAGAAAAATATCTAGGGTTAATATTGGACAAACATTTAAATTGGAAACCACATATCGATAAAGTAAAAGCTAAGCTGACGTCACTAACCGGGGCATTGCGTAGTTATGCAAAAAATATTCCATCTCAAATACGCTACACTGGGTCTCTATCGGTTCCCATAAATTTTTACTTCCGATTTTGTCAGTCCATAACGTTTTCCATCATAATTTTTATTAGTCATATTGTCAATAGTCATAAAATTTAACAATCTAAATTGCTGGTCCGATTTTTGCAGGTCATCATTATTGTTAGTCATAAAATCTGTTACTCATAATATTCTATGTCCAGATGGTATCTATTACATAATGTTGAAGGCAATAAACTTGCTTATAATAATTGTTTTAAGTTCTTTAATCGCAGATTATAATGATAACTAGGGGTGTATATTGGTTTTCACAAATTTTAAGTTCCGATTTTTTATAGTCCATAACGTTAGACATCATAAGATAATAAGATCGTCAGGTAAGATAATCAGAATCGTTTTCTTGGGGGTCGCAGTTCTAACCCAACCTAACCCACTTCTGACAACAGTTCGTTTTCTTGGGGGTCGCAGTTCTAACCTAACCTAACCCACTTCTGGCAACAGTTCGTTTTCTTGGGGGTCGCAGTTCTAACCTAACCTAACCCACTTCTGACAAAAGTTCGTTTTCTTGGGGGTCGCAGTTCTAACCTAACCAAACCCACTTATGGCAAATTATGACTAATGATGTTTATGTCCATAAATCACAATGGATATCATTTTATGACTATCGAAATTCGAAACAATAAGTTTATGGGAAACAAAGGGATTACATTAAAACGATATGATTAACGACTATTCGTCCGATAAAATATATGCCTTAAAATATTTCTGAATAATTATTGATAGACCTTCGAATGTTATACTCATCAAATTTATGCCTTTTGCGATTATAGTGTTTAATATTATAGATCTTTATTATTAGAACTATGAAATGTTATGCTTTACAAAAATTATGACTATTGATGTTTATGCCCATAAATTATATGGATATAAATTTCTGACTATCGAAATTCGAAACAATAAGTTTATGGGAAACAAAGGGATCCCACGCTACACTATATATAACTCGCTTATAAAACCCCATATAGACTATCTAATTGAAGTGTGGGGTACTGCCGCAAAAACCAACCTCGCAGCTCTGCAAGTTGCTCAGAACAAGCTTATAAAAAGACTATTTCAATATCACTTTTTAGAGGCAACCGAAACAATATATACCGAAACTAAACTATTAAATATAAGACAAAGCTATGTGTACCAAAATTGCCTACTAGTAAGAAAAATACTTAAAAAAGATATACAAACTCAATTAAATTTTACTAGGAAACACCATGTGCAAAGAATGAAATTACGAAATGCCAATGACTTAATTTTACGTCCGTCGCGGACAAATTACGGGAGGAAAAGTATTTTATATGAAGGTGCTCAATTATTCAATAAACTTCCCAAAATTATCAAGGAAACAAAATCAATGTCCCACTTTAAATCACTGCTTAAAAAACATATAATAAATATTTTTTGACACGTTCACAAGTAAAAAAAAACCCAAGATATTAGCATAAAATAAAATACATAAGGGCAACAACCCGTACAAAGTACGTACTATATTCTGCGTACCTACTTACTAACTCATCGTCATCATAAAAAAATAAAAAATAAACAAGCTTATTACACTATTATTATACTATTTGATAAACACAAATAATATTTATAGTAAGATATATTCTTCTTATCTAGCCTTAAGTACCTAAACGTAATGTAACAATAAATTCTACTTTAACTACGCTCGGCGTACGCATGCCGCTTCCTGTTGTAACCTTTCCGTGTACCTATGTATTTCTAAACTTGTTTTTACATGGATACCTGCTCGTTATCGCTAACCGTGTGGCGCGCGGCCAAATAATAAGCGAAATTGTAAAACTACCTGTAAGTTATTATTATAAAATTCTTAAGTAAGTATTTATATGTAGTTAATTAAGTTGCTTTGTGCGCTCAAAACTAACGAGTTTTAAAACTGTATTTGTATTTATCTCGTGTAAGTGAATTGTATAATTCTTAGAGAATCCCAACCCAACCCTAAATCTTAAACCCAAACCTAAATCTAATATGCAAATTATAACGTAAATGTACCCTATTATTATTTGCGTAACTTTTTGTACTATATAGTGGTGGTTTTATTTGGCGATACGATGACCAAACTATTGTCAGAGCTCAATAGGAACAATTATTCCTAGTAAATCTCTAAACTAACTTTCAACCCCTTTTTAGCCCCGTTCTAGGTTGAATTTTGAAAACGCTGATTTTGCGTTTATTATTTTTTAATTATTAGTAAACGTACGAAGTTTCACATCTCTAATTCTAAATTTTAAACCCCACGGATACAAACTTTTGACCCCATTTTACCCCCTTAGGGGTTGAATTTTTCGAAATCGCTTCTTATTATTCAATAAGAAGCGATTTCGAAAATTTGTACAGATTGTAAATGTAACCCGTCCTGCAAATTACAACTTTCTAGCTTCAGTAGTTACGGCCTCCCTTTAATGCAAACTTTTCAACCTCGTTTCAACCCCTGTAGGGTGGAATTTAAAAAAACGCTGAAATTAGTTTCTTTTCCTAGAAGTTAGTAGCTTACAAACGAACTTTCAAGTCTGTCACAAAAAAATTAATCTCTATATAAACGTTCAACCCCTTTTTTACCCTGTTAGAGGTTGAATTTTGAAAAACACTGAAATTACTTTTATTGTTTTTTAATTATTAGTAAACGCACGAAGTTTCAAATCTTTAACTCAAAATTTTAAACCACATCCATACAAATTCTCAACCCCCTTTTTACCCCCTTAGGGGATGAATTTTGAAAAACCCCTTCTTAGTGGAGTGGATACTAACGTTATAAAAACTACCTATTGTGAAAAATTCACCTCTGTAGGTCCAACGGTTTGGGCTAGGCGTTGATTTAAGTGAGTCAGTCAGTCAGTCAGGACTTTTACGTTTATATATATAGATATTTGCAATTGGTATGTCGTTGTATTGGACACAACAGTTTTTCAACGGCAAGTTAAAGTTTGTACCTTAATCCAATTTTGATTTTCGTTACAGCAATGTTCGGTGATTTTTAAAATTGTGTGTTGTACAGAACCCTCAGGGCCTGAGTGATTCGCACTTAGCCAGTTTTTTTTCTGTTTGGCATTATACTTGTTTTCTGTTAATAAAGAGGAATAAACCTGTGACATTATAAAACTGATGATAAAATAACAAGCGTATTATGTAGAAATATAATAAAATCAGCATTTTTCCATAAATAGGTACAAAAATAAATAATGTATTTGCATAGGCAACCAATTAATTCGTATTTTTAATTGCATCTAATCGTCATTGCACAATAATTCCTATATCATGTTAAAATCTTATAGGCAACGTGTATTTTAGTAGAAATAAATACAAGTAGACAAGTAATTTTATGTTTCTACTGTCAACTAGAAGATACTCATATAACGAGCTCACGTAAAGACTTAAGTTCGAAGACCTTTATAAGCTTTCTTTCAAAGTGTAAATTTATTCAAATTTCAAAAAACGAATGCTAGGTCTGCATCCTTTTTCACGTATGCCATGTAAAAAATGCAAGACGCACGATGGAAAAATTGACGCGTCAAAAAGAGACGCTTATATGTTTGTCAATGTGCCAAGAACCCGTTTAACAATACCTAAATGATGTGATGCGCTCGTCCATCGCTTTGTGTAAAAAAGTTGAGGCAAAGACATTATTCTTTATGTTGACTTAAACTAGGTAGGTACCTAAGTGTTTTAATAGCGCAAAATTTCCTACAATTTAGAGATCAATTAAGCTTGTTAATATTCAAACTGTAAGTTAAGCTTTTATTGCATAATGCCTATAACATTAACAATATATTTATAACATAAACACACCTCAAAATAAAGAAACACATCTCACCAGACTAAACGTGGCTAGTTTTTATTAATTAATAAAGCTCGCCAGCTTGAACATGTCATGCTCGCTTAAAAGGCTCTGCTTATGGTGGCGTCGTTGATCGGGTCGCCACTTTCCCGAAGAAAGGTTGAGGGAGGCGATGGCTGAGATATGCGTCATACTCGTGAACGGGTGCTGTTTGTGGAGACCGGTCTGTTTAGGCTAACTGGGGCCACACAATTACGTAACTTTTTATTAATCATATTTAATTTTAGTTTAATTGGCTTTAGACACAACATTCGGTGCTTGATTATCCATATTTTTTTTATATAGAATATATAGATCAAGACACTTGGAGACCTTATACATCTCTAAGGATAATTGGAAATAGTATGTTTATTGTATACTAGAATCAATTACTTTTTTTTTATTCAAATTCAAAATTTGTTTCTAACTGTTGATGATGGATTATTATAATTTGGAAATGTATGTAGAAGACACAGTTCAGGTAAGAAAGTATATCAAACTTGTATGTAATTATTTTCAAATAGTCAGATTTGGACTCATCTTTTTTCTTTGGTATTTTTCTTAAACTATAACCTATTGTTGGTTAATCTAACTTGGTTTGATATGTTTTCTTATAGAACAACGCACTTATATGTATAGTTTAGTTTTGATGTACTGTTGTTTTGAAAAAATAAGTCCCGCCGAGTTTCTTGCCGGACATAATTCTTCTCGGGTCAGAGGTGTAGGATTAGAACCGGTGTAGTTTGTTTTTTTTTCTCTCTTTTACTTTGACGTGTAAAAGTGCCCTTGTGGCCTACTTACAACTATGTTTGAGTTTGAGTTTGAGTTTGACATAAAATACAAGTTACAAACAGTAAAAGCCGCCTTACCTCTGTAAAAGGAGAGGCGGTCTTATCGCTAAAAAGCGATCTCTTCCAGACAACCTTTGGGAAGCGGAAACCATAGGTGTTCCAAATGCAAATCAACTAAACAATAATAAACTTACCTACGCATATAAAAAAAACTTACGAACATATATAAATATAGCAATTAAACAAAAAATATAGCACATCTGTATTTATAATACCAAATGATACACGTGACGTGGAGAAAGGGGTGCTCATGATTTTATAAACTGTCTTTTCCTGTTGGCCTAATATAATGGCCATAATTCTCATACATAGGCTGCTATTTATATATCCGGAAACCGGGATTACAATCTTCTTAAATAGCATATTTGACCTCCATGGTAAAATTTGAACTTTTTTAAGTACTGGCCGGTATATTTTTTCTTTCTTATTAACGCTCGTGTTTTGTTTTTGACGGGTTTTAAATGTCATCTCGCAGCAAGAATGGAACTCACTCGTGAAAATATTCGTGCTATGATTTATTATGATTTTCGGCGTGGTTTAAGCAACAACAGTGCATAGATCAACTAACTTCAACTTTTGGTGATGAAGCCCCATCTAAAACTACTGTGTATCACTGGTTTAGTGAGTTCAATCGTGGACGTAGTATGCTTACGGACCAAGTTAAGGCAGGTCGCCCGAAATCGCCATACCATACTTTACCATACCATACTTTACCATACCATACTTTACCATACCATACCTTACCATACCATACCATACTTTACCATACCATACTTTACCATACCTTACTTTACCATACCATACTTTACCATACCATACCATGCCTTACCATACCATACCAATACTATACTTTACCATACCTTACCATACCATACCATACCATACCATACCATACCATTCCATACCATTCCATACCATACCATACCATACCATACCATAACATACCATACCATACCATACCATACCATTCCATACCATACCATCAGTAGAAGTCGAATGAGCCCAAACAGCATGAGTCTATGATGCGCCAAACCCGAGATCCAGTAGGGATCCCCAGGGTCCAGCATGAGCTCCAGATTTTGATACCGGTACCATCTGCTCATCAGTACAAGTCGAATGAGCCCAAACAGCATGAGTCTATGATGCGCCAAACCGGAGATCCAGTAGGGATCCCCAGGGTCCAGCATGAGCTCCAGATTTTGATACCGGTACCATCTGCTCATCAGTACGTCGAATGAGCCCAAACAGCATGAGTCTATGATGCGCCAAACCCGAGATCCAGTAGGGATCCCCAGGGTCCAGCATGAGCTCCAGATTTTGATATTGGTACCATCTGCTCATCAGTACAAGTCGAATGAGCCCAAACAGCATGAGTCTATGATGCGCCAAACCCGAGATCCAGTAGGGATCCCCAGGGTCCAGCATGAGCTCCACATTTTGATACCGGTACCATCTGCTCATCAGTACAAGTCGAATGAGCCCACACAGCATGAGTCTATGATGCGCCAAACCGGAGATCCAGTAGGGATCCCCAGGGTCCAGCATGAGCTCCAGATTTTGATACCGGTACCATCTGCTCATCAGTACGTCGAATGAGCCCAAACAGCATGAGTCTATGATGCGCCAAACCCGAGATCCAGTAGGGATCCCCAGGGTCCAGCATGAGCTCCAGATTTTGATACTGGTACCATCTGCTCATCAGTACAAGTCGAATGAGCCCAAACAGCATGAGTCTATGATGCGCCAAACCCGAGATCCAGTAGGGATCCCCAGGGTCCAGCATGAGCTCCACATTTTGATACCGGTACCATCTGCTCATCAGTACAAGTCGAATGAGCCCACACAGCATGAGTCTATGATGCGCCAAACCCGAGATCCAGTAGGTAGCCCTAGGGTCCAGCATGAGCTCCATCTTGTGATATTGGTCCCGACTTCCGAATCCGAGATGCAGTTTTAAAATTAATTATTAGTGTAAGACAGGATTTATTTAGTTACACTAACGTTAATCTAATTAACTGTAATTCTTATTAAATTTTCGAGACGTTAGTGTAACTAATAGGTTAATTCTAATTGACGGTTAGTGTAATTGACGACGTCACAAAATCAATGCGAACTAACGTTAGTAAAAATTGATGTTAGTGTAATTGATTAGTTACGGAATTAATCTTCAATCTTATTGATCAATTTTCAATTCTAATTGAAATTAACGGCCAACACTGTCACAGACAATCCGTAAGAATATTATATTCTCTTTGTCACAGACAGATAGATGAGATAGACACAGACACACATAGCGGTCAAACGTATAACACCCCTCTTATTATATCGTTGGTTAAAACCTCAGGAAAAATAAAAAATAAAATACCAAGAAAAATCTGAAAAAACAAGTTTTCGGTTTTTTTTAATACACAGATGCGGTTCACTAATCTGTGGTTAAAATCGACGTAAAATTTAAAATAGCTTTGTAAAAACTTTTAGGACTAGCTTTTACTGGCTGGTATATTTGTCGTTCTTAATTCTTAAACACTCGTTGGTGACATTAATGTCAATTATAACCAACGAAATATTTGTGTGCGATATACGTACGTGGTCTTGTTACATAAATAATTATTATTATTTTGCTGTTGTTAGTTTTCCATAAATCCAACTTTGTATCTATCTATCATCAAATACTTCTAGGTGTTTAGGTGTATCAAGCATGGCGACGTCTCCGACGGAAGTAATGACTGTTGGGGAAATGATTGATGCTGCTATTACATTTAATAATGATGTAAGTTATTATAATAAGTAAAATAATAACAAATTGTATAAATTCATTTTGCATAAAAACGAATTGCATAATTTCAATTTGTATAATGGATTACATTGCATAGTAATTTTAAACAAAAAAGAACAGACTTCACTTAAGCTCCACTTTTCCAAAAGGAAATGCCCGAACTACTGTAAAATAAAATAATAATAATTAAATCACTCTAGGTGTGCCTATAATATTTGTACAATAGGACCAATTGTGAAGTATAACATAAAAAAAAAAAACAAATCGGTCCAGCCGTCTTATAATAATCTGATAGAATAATCTGTGAACATACTCGTACATAATAAAAAAACCGGCCAAGTGCGTGTCGGACCACGCATAGGAGGGTTCCGTACCTTCAATGGAATAAGAACCAAACTAATACCAAAAGGTCGTATCTGATGCCTATGGAAGAAGTTTTTTGGAGATAACTCAAAAATGGCTGAACCGATAATGTTCAAAACAATTTTCGTAGAAAGTATATGATAAGGCGCATCTCCTCAATTTTTTTCTTATTTTTTGGACTTACGGTTCAAAAGTTACAGGGGGGGGACACAATTTTTCTGACTTTCGAAGCGATTATTTCAGAAAATATTCACTTAATCATAAAATGGTCAAAGAAACCTCAATGTTATTTTTAAAGACCTATCGATTGATGTGTCACATGTTGATATTTGGTAATTATTATTTTTTTAATTTAGTTACATTTATGGAGCGCCTCCCCTAAAAATTTTTTTTTTTTCAAATTCAAGTACATAAGCTAGAGGGCGGAGTACCGGTGGCAAATTTCACACTAAATGTATGGAGTCGCCTAAGTATTCTTATGATTAAATTAATAACGAATAAATGATTAATTTTGCATAATAATTTTTAGGAACTTATAGAAATTATCTTACGAGCATACAAATATAATGTAATATGTTGTTAATATCTATAATACATAATAATATGTTTCCTTATCAAAACATTATCATTAGGTACTAAATACTAGACTAAGAAGTTATACCTGCCAAACGATATATTATTTTCAAGACCATTCAATTACAATTGAGGACTGGAATTATGTGTTTGAGGTCCTCCTCACAATCTACACTTAAATGCGTATCCATGTTATAAAATGAATGGACTATGGCCACATGTTCCTGGTTTTTCGGAGTGAATCGGTTTCTTAATTTATTGAAGATCCATTTATGAGTGGAAAACGATCGCTCTACATCTACCGATGTCATGGTTGCATGTTTAAGGACTTGAATCTTGAAACAAATCAAATTATTTTGTTCAATATTTTTTTGATTTGAAATTTTTAAGTAGTTACACTACTATATATAAATTGAAAATAGATGTCATATACTTCAGAAAAAGTGACCAAACCCTCCGGTGTCCGAGGCCAGATTTGAACTGGCGTCTTCCGCTTTCGCGGCTGAGGGTTTGGTCACTTTTTCTGAAGTATATGACATCTATTTTCAATTCTGTTTAAGGACTTGTTTATAATTTTCCATTGTAATCATATTCCTTAATTCGTCAGCATCTGGGTTTCTATCTAGAACCAATTCGAGTTTATTTCGCACGGTTTCACTTCCTTGGAGGCTTAAAATACTCCTAACTATATCTATTACCAGAAAACTTTCTTCTATCGGAATTTTAGTGCATTCTAATTTTTCTATCGATTCAGGTATAATTTCGTAACAATTTTTTATAAACCTTAACTCGTTTTTTAAATTTTCATTTTCAAACAACTTCTGGGCTTTTCTAATGGCAATAGCTTCTTTACTGTTCAATTGCATCACAACATTTTTAATCACGTCAAAATGTCTATCGTAGTAAAAACTTGCATTTAACCAGGTGCCCCAACGAGTGATAATGGGTTCCGGCGGTAAAGGCACATTCTGCGCATGGTCCCTGAAAAATCGGACGCGGTGTGGTGATTTTAAAAAAATCTTCTTGACATTAGATATTAAAGAATTGACCAATTTATGTTCAGATCTTATCTGCTCCGCGACTCTGTGTAGTCCATGAGCGAAACAAGTTACGTGTCGTACTTTAGTGTACTTTTTCTTCAAAATCTTGCCGGCAGCAAGCATGTACGCTGCGCTATCCGAACAGAATATTAAAAATTTGTTCATATTATCTGTAAAATTATCCTCCCACAAAAAATTCAAGCTTTCGTCAACCACCGCTGCAATTGAGTTCGCGTTTACAGTACTAACGACTTTACACGCTAACAAATATGGCCTTTGTAAAGCATCATCAAGTGATTTTATAATTACATTTACTACGCAATTAACGAAATTATCAAGAGTCTCATCCACCGCAAGCCATAAATTGGAATCGAAAAATGTATTTCGTATTTGCTTGACGGTGGCATTGTATATTCTGGTAAGATAGTATTTTCTCAAAACACTTTCTTCGGGAAGTTTTACGCCTTTATGTAAGTATTTTCCAAAGAACTTTTTAAATTCTGGATGGTTAACTTTTTTCCATGGGATGTTACACGCTATAAGGAAAACGCATAAATCATAGGCAAATGCCATTTTGGTTCCCACAGTTAATTTGGTGTTGTTTACTGTTAACGTGTTTTTCGACATTATATTTTTTCAACTGCTTTAAATCCACTGAGCAAGAAATACAGTGAATGATGTAAGATTTTCGTACGGTTCTATCATCCGCAGAATTGTTGCTTCACATGGCTTATTCATCTTGATATTTTTCGGTTTTAAATATTTAGCCGACGCAATAATAATTCAGATAATATAGATGTAAAGCAGCTGTCTAAATTGACAATGTCAAATAATTAGTTTCTAAATGTCTCATAAATTTGTAAATTAGTAACTTTTTGAAAAGAAAGGTTGCATATGGTAAAAAATATTATATCGATGAATGGTGACTTTGTTAAAAGAAATTGAAAAATAACCCAAAACATTTACGACATAACATTTAGGTGTTCTTGAAATCGATTTATGAAAATAAATGTTAAGTACTTACTTCCAATTTACGAGTAGGTACCATACTAAGTACATTAGGTAAATGAATAATTTTATTATTCAAGCCTAAAATAATAATTATAAAAACGACTGCATACCTTTTGTGTGAAATTTGCCACCGGTACTCCGCCCTCTATACATAACTAAGTAGCGGCATACAAAATACACCTTATGTGTAAATTTTATTCAGATACGTCGTATAGTTTCCGAATAAAATGGCTGTGACATACGGACGGACAGACAGACAGACAGACAGACATGACAAATCCATAAGGGTTCCGTTTTTTGCCATTCGGCTACGGAACCCTAAAAATAATAACAAAAAGCAAAAATAAAGATCCCGGAATTCAGAACCTCTTCCTTCGAAATCTTTAAGTCGGTTGAAAACAAAATGCATAACAACTTTTTTCATATCTTCATAAATTATAACGGGAAGTAATTAAATGATCAGCCGTTTTTAAAACTGATTCGCAAAAAAAATTGCCATTAAATCAATTGGTCAGCACACAAAAATTTTGCTAGCAATAAATAAAAATGGAGCTACAACTCTTGTTTAGCAAAAAACTCACAAACGGATAACGTTATAACCAATATTGATCTGCTTTTGTTATAATTTATCTGCTCAATAAACTGTTGAGCTGCAAAATAATTACTTGGTCAGCAGGATTAAAAAATTGGTGGGTAGAAAAAACATGGCTGTAAGCAGTTTAATTGAAAGGTATGCATATTAAAGCAATGGTAATCTGATATAATAAAGTTGGTGGCGTTTGATTTGAAAAATCGGCAACAAATAAAGTGGGTTAGGTTAGGTTAGAACTGTGACCCTCAACCGACCCGAACGGCTACAAATAAAGTGGGTTAGGTTAGATTACAACTGTGACCCTCAACCAACCCAAACGGCTACAAATAAAGTGGGTTAGGTTAGGTTAGAACTGTGACCCTCAACCCACCAGACAAAGATAGAAAACGGTGGGACGGGGGGGTGAAGCCCCCCACAAGGGGGGCTCGGGGGGCTTAACCCCCTTCATGAGCAAAAAAAGAAAAATGTTACGATCCCAAATTTTACTTGGTTAGGTTCGTTAGTAACAGCTCTAGTTCGTAAACAGTTAAGTTTATGCAAAAATTTTAATTAACAAAAGATGCTTATTTTAGCATGTTCTATATGACCCAGTAATAAAATACATAGGTCATACTAATGAAATATTGTTTTCGTAAATTTTACAAGTCCCGGCTTCATAGTATTTTTATGACCTTTGAAGCGCTCTAGTTCATAAACGGTCAAGTTAATCAAAAAATTGTAATAAACAAGTCCTAAGATCGGGCCCCCTTTCCTATACTCTGACCTTAATTCATCTCCAAGATAAATCGTCTCCAGCAAAGAATTAATTGCGCCCATTTTATTAATGGGCAGTAAGTTTTTTGAAGGACAAAACGAAAGGAAAGTAATTAAATGATGCCTAGTTTTTTTTTTGTTTCAAAAAATCAGCTGATCAGCAAAAGGTAGGTTAGGTTGGTAAGACATTTGCTGATCAACAGATTTTTTTGCGAATCAGTTCAATTGTAATCCAAAATGAAATAATTCGCTTACCCACTGATTGCTGAAAGAAATCTTATTTAAGGCGGATAGCTTACTGCCGCTCAAATAATTAAATTGCCAACCAAATAATTTTAGAGCAGCTCAGTATGACATTAAGTGTGAACTGGTTTAGAAATACTTGCTGACCGTAAGTTGCTAACCAAGTGTCCAATTTTGCTGACCAAATATATATTTTTGCTAACCAAAATAGGAATATTCTGCAGATCGATTAAATGACACCCAATTATAACACTCATTTTACGTAATCTTAAATTGCATAATAAACCAGTGACATAATAGTTCAGTTTGCATAAACACGAATACCATAACTTGACTTAATAATGCCCAGTTATGTATGACATATAAAATTATGAATTTTGTTGTTATGAAAAAAGTTCATTATTATTAAAAATATGTTATTTTTTGTATGAATATTGAACCGCACCCTTTCTAGGGTTCCGTAGCCAGAATGGCAAAAACGAAACCCTTATAGTTTTGGTCATGTCCGTCTGTCCGTCCGTCCGTATGTCACAGCCATTTTACTCGGAAACTATAAGACGTATCTTAATAAAATTTTGACGTATGGTGTAGTTTGTATTCCGCTTATTGGTTATGTTATGTACTAAAATTGTAGAAAAAAATATTTTCAGGGGGGCGCGTACATGTAACTAAATTACAAAAAATTTTTTTTTACCAAATATATCGCTTCGAAAGTCAGAAAAATAGCCCCTCCCCCCCTGTAACTTTTGAACCGTAAGTCCAAAAATATTTAAAAAAATTTGAGAACATGCGCGTTATTATTATTACATACTTTCTACGAACATTGTTTTGAACATTATCGGTTTAGCCATTTTTGAGTTATTTCCAAAAAACTTCTTCCATAGGCATCAGATACAACCTTTTGCCATTTAGTCTGGTTCTTATTCGATTGAAGCTACGGAACCCTCCATTATGCGTGGTCTGACACGCACTTGGCCGGTTTTTTTTAACACACTCGGTTGAATCTAAATAACGATAACCGAAGCTTTCATAAGCACTTTTTACATTTCAGCGCAAGAGAGTATTATATTAATCAATATCCTTTATTCGTTTTTTAATACATACAATGAATTCTATCTCGCAGGAACCTATCGTAGACTTTAAGATGCTGGAAGCAGTCTTATACATCATTGCCGGGCAGCTTAGGGTTCTTAAAAGAAAAGTGTTAGTTAAACACGACGATTACAAACAAGCTCAAGCCAAATCTCTAGCAGAAAGGAAATCCAGACTTACAGTTGCTCAGTTAAAGTTTCACGTGATAACTAAAGCAACTAAGGGCTACACTACGACAGAATTCAGGACTAAAACATCGTCATCTTCTGGGAAGAAAAGAATAAATCCTAGATTAAAGTCGACGGATGTAAGTTTTTTTTATACCACGATAATGACAAACAAGTATACGGCCCTGATGGTAAGCAGCCACGTTAACTAATGGAAGCATGTAACTCCAGATGTGTCACATGCGCGTTGCCGACCCTTTAATACAAAGGAGGATTCACTGTGTTGACGGCTAAAACGGGTCCCCCGTCGTAAACACACTGCATTCTCTTTGAGCTCTCTGGCTCATACTCACCGGCAGGAACACAAGACTATGGGTAGGGTCTAGTGCTATCAATTGTCTGTGGTTTTCTGTTGTAAGGTGGGGGTACTAAGCCCAATTTCTGTTTGCCCCTTTGACTTTGACTGACAGGGACTGTCATCTGTAGTTTATTAACCCATTTCATTTTCGTTTTACAGTGGCAGTTAGTACGTTCAGCAACGATTATTCCGAACAAAAAAAATCGAAAGTAACTACATAGACACATAAATATTACACAAGTTACTGAATAGCCCGTCAAACACTTGTTTGCTAACTGTACATTCGAACAGATTACCGTTTTGATTTCCTTGCAAATTAATAGGTTTTTAGGAATGTTATGATTGTTATATGATTCATATTGTTATAGGGTTGCGTTGGGATAATTTCGCAAAACGTGTAATTCCGAAAATCGATCAAATATCGCTCGTGTCCCATTGTAATAAGAGTCAACTTTCGGAATGGACCGCCATTTTTTTCCTATCGGAATTACCCCAATTCACCCTACCCCATTGTTTATGTGCAATAAAGTGATACATACATGCATTTTTTTTTAAGGAATCTGGCAAAGAAAATCTACAACTTAACGAGCAATATTCGGTTAAAGGTAAGTATTTTATCATTTTTACGCTAGACTCTGGAAATTATAAATAAATAAACTCTTTTAAATTATAAAAAATAAAAACTTGATTCCACAATAAGCTTAAAAAGGTTCGTGACTAGACGACAATCGGTATAAATAAGAAATACTTAGGTAAAGATAAATACTTAAATGCATAGAAAACATCCCTAAGTCACGAACAAATCCGTGATATACATATATAGGCCTTTTCATCTGTCAGATGTGTTAACCGTTTACCAGGTCGCGAAGAACAAGTTCTTTATATAGATTTACAACCGTATTGAACGTCTTTTACAGTCAACCAATTTGATTCCTAGCCCACTCTAGAACCTTGTCACAATAGCTAGTTTGGTAGCCAATAGGTTACGTTTACACGTATCCACGGGCAACTGTCATTACGATAAGGTTCTACAGTGGCCTAGGAATCAAATTGGTTGACCGTACAAAATGTATATACAAAAGTCGGAAATGTTTTTGTAAAGTATTTATTTGAATACGCTAGTTATAGGTTCAACACAATAAGAATTTTATTACTTACCTGACAAGAAAATAGTACCCACATAGTCAAACTCTAACAAGGCAATGGGATAGTGTCATCCCATATCCTAATTTTGGTCATATTACTACAATGCAAGAATATTTAGCAAAGTTTACGATTACATTACCTTACAACACTCAAAATCTACAAAATCTCAAAAAATTGTCCCACCTATCTGCTTTTATTTTGCTGGCCACGTCAGTTATGACACAATAATGAGAGCAACGAAACACGTCTAGTAAGATTGCAATACTATCCTTATTGCTAGATCCGGGCATTTGGCAGCTTTTAATGGGTGGAGGTCAGAGTGAGAGACTAGCAAAGTTTTTCAGTTGGAAAAAGTAATACCAAAATAGGTAATAACTGCCAAAGTTGTCTTATTTATAGAGGACGGGGCCTATATTTTAACATTAGAACCAAAAATATTGCGTTCGGAAACAGAAACTGTAGGCGACAAACGACAAAAAGTTTTGGCAATGATATAATCAATTTTTTTATATAATTTTTCATAATACTGCATCAAAACCAGTACTCTAGGATTTTTATTCTTAAAATGGTTTGCATTCTTTGACCTCCACAAGTTTACAGCTGCCAGATGTCCGGATCTAGAAATAATCATAGAACAGCAAACTAACGAGAGGGGTTTCGTCGCTCTCATTATTGTGTCATATCTGACGTGGCTAGCTCTCCGTCTACTATGTAAGAGAGGATCTATCGTCACATGCAGCACGTGTATGCTCCTCCAGGTGGGCGGGGGTTGGAGGCCTGCTCGTGGCGCCTCATGCGTTTCTCTTTTAAAGAATTAAACCGGGTATCGTCGTGCTTGGATTGACCATCGTGAATAATATGACGCCACATGGGTCGGTCTTCGGCCAGTTTCTACCATTGGTTGCATGAAATATTAAAGGTTTTCTTTTCTCTTGCCTTTATCCGTGATAAACACACAAATATATGTACTTACCAGGATGTGTTCCCGGGATCACCTGCTTCGTAGCCACTGTCAATACCGACTGGGCTAAGAGGACGTCAAGTGTAATTCATGACAAAATACTTGTTGGTAAGTTGACAATTTACCTAATTTTATACAATAATATTGTTTAATAGAAATCATTAATATATTTCCGATTTTATTCATTCAGTATCAAGCTCGTCGCGAGGAAGTCAAAGAGGTGAACCGTCGCATTCAAATATGTAAACGTTATAATGATTAAATGTTATTTTCAAGAAAATATTCCTTTCTAGATCATCTCAGTTTAATAGTCACTCAAGAGCAGTATGAAGAACTGCTATCACAGGTCCGTCAACTTCAAGTCAAATTTGGCGTAAAATCTACTTCCTCCTCTAACCTTCACAAGCAAATATCTCTCACAGAACCCATGGCCGCAATAAACTTGGCCACAAGGTTGGAAGCATCCAATAAAAAACTTAATGAAATGCTGGGAGTGGTTACTAAGTTTGCTAGTGCCATACCCGGCATACATTTAGAAGAACCGTTCGACATGAAACTTCTTTTCAAATCGTTAAAAGAAACGACGGTCTCTGGCAAAACATCACAAACTTCAAGTGAGGCTAGTACTGCCATAACTAAGCCAGAACGAGTTGTCGATGCAGTTGATCAGGATCGCCAAGCGTATGAAGTATATGTAAAAAATCTAGCAACTTGTTCTGAATTCAAGTAAGCTTTTATAATAAGCCCCAAGTTCGTAGAGTTAAAAAACGACAGTTAATTTATAGCAGTATTCTATTTAATAGAGCGCCAAAGTCTAAGAATTTTTTGAAGCTCCATCTGAACGAAAACAACCCAAAGATACCGTAGTAATACCGTAATAATAGCGGTTGTTAACCGTGGTACCACGGCTTTTGTACCACGGGGGACCACGGGTAATTTTTTTTCCCCGTAGACCCACTGCACCAAAATGGGTTTATCTTTACGTTAACGATGTCGACGGGGCTCCTATTTCTGTGCGGTTTGGCCTTCGGCCATTAGAAGATAACTAACGAACCTAACCTACCTATGAGTGGTCATTTTGCGTTCTAGACCTTACTGGGAAAATAGGGGTGGGTCTACGGGGAAAATAATTACCCGTGGTCCCCCTGTGGTACAAAAGCCGTGGTACCACGGTTAATAACCGAATAATAGTAACGCTATCAATTACTAGATGGCGCTGTACTCTCTGCTCTACATTTACGGTTACTCTCGTTCAGATGGCGCTTCAGACTTGCAGATTCAAAAAGTTCTTACACTGTGGCGCTCTATTGAATATGATACTCTCTGTTTACCTATAGTAATATAAACTATACTTCGTTTTTTTGAGATTAGAAAAACTGTGACAGAACGATGTACAGGGTTCTTTATTAGGCAAGATACATGTCACAACTGTCAAAGTGCCTACGCCGTCATTTAACATACTTAACCCTTTGACCGCCAAAGCCGTTCAAACACGTCAACGAAAAGTCGTGCCCTCAGCGCCATGACGTGTTAAAACGTCCAAAATGAGAGATCAAAATACTCCTTAATAAACAACCTTTATAGAAATATTTTTGTATATTTATTATAGCTCTACCATTCACCTATCTTTTTAGTTAAAATTTCAACCCGTAACTCAAGAAAAAATTTGAAAATACCTCAAAGCTATTTAAAAGAACAAAAAGGCACTGCCTTCCTCGCCGTTGACGGGTAAACACGTCAAGCGGCGTGACGTCACTTCGAAATAGTGTTGTACGTTTGAAAGCATAGTGGTCGATGTTGATTATTGTATGAACATTAACCAAACACTGCAATTATGAATGTTTTTCGCATTTTAAGCTTTATTATAAAATTAAACTAATTATTAAACTGTGATTCGTGTAGAAGATTAGTTTTAGGAACTACATATCGTAATGTTAAAAAAGGTATATATTTTAAATTTTTACAATTTTTACTTTAATATATGCATTATTAAAAAAGAAAGAGTTATATTTAAGTCGCAATGGAATAAATACAATACGTGTTATAAGGGCCGTACTTAAAACCTAACAATGTGTAAGTCGTTTCTTTTAATCTTATTGCTTCCCCGCATTCTAGTTAATCCTTAAACAATGATAAATACCACGACACATTTGCTTTCGGTCCATTTCATTCATACCAAATAAGTAAAAATAATGAAATGGTATTTTAGATAAAATGTCAACCAATATGAATGTTATCGGTGAGAGACCGAGTTTAAGTGAACAAAGACTATGTCATTATTAGGGATATAGGGTAAATCGCCAGTAACTGGCCACCATTCAGTTACTGGCCACCTATACTAAACTGAATTCTGTGTATAGGTGAATAGAACTCATTTTTGTAAGAGGCGGCCAGTTATTGAACGAGTGGCTAGGCAAATCTCCAGTAACTGGCCATTTTCCTCATATTAAAATGAGTTCTCTTCACCTTTAAATAGAATTCATTTTTAGTAAAGGTGTCCAGTAACTAAAATGTGGCCAGTTATTGAAATTATTACTTAATTTATACCTTGTACTAAAATGAACTTTATTAACCTATAAAAAGAAATCATAAGGTGGCCAGTTACTGGCGATTTACCCTACCAAGATTCTTTAGGTACAAAAGAATGAAATGTGCGCGAGGTGTTTTTTTACCTACACACCCGTTCTGTCCGATGTTCATTAGATTTTATCATAAAATTTATTTATTTGATGGTATTGTTAAAAATTGTTTTACTCAACTAAACACTTAAAAAACCTAACGTACTTTCCTTCATACAGTTACACCACTGAAATATCGATACAGAAATGAATGGATATCTCTCACCCCCAACTATAACATTCATAATAAGTTACGGTGCTACCAGCGCCAAACCGTGACGTTATCACTTAAGTAGTGCTGTGGCTATATTGACAAAATAAAATAAAATTGTATATTAATTTTCATATTTTTGTAGTTGCTTTTAGGTGTATAAGAAAAATACGAAATGAATATTCTTTACTATTGTTTAGGTCGTTGTTCCAATTTCCCTAAAGATGGCGTTGTTACATACGTAAACTAGCTAACGGTGTGTTTTATAGATTCTATAGATGTATTGAGCAATATCGAATACAGATTTTGGTAACGTAGCAACAGTATTAAACAAAGTGGTCCTTCGAGTTGAGTAATAAAGTGACTTAAGCGACAGTGACAGTGAAGTAGAAAAGTGAACCTTAAGCCCATAAAGTTAGAGTTCAGAGTAAATAAACTTCAGTGCACTTACGACATTCTGAAATTGTTAGAAAACGTCAGTCATCAAAGATGTCAATAGAATTTCAAAATTAAAATTACAGATTTAACGTTCATGATATTTCAAGTCTACTAGTAAAAGCCAAAAAATCTCCGCTTTCCACTAGTACTATTTATTGGATTCGTATTTATAGACGTGGAAAAATACTAACTTGAACATAGAGATACGTCAAATTTTTTCACGTCAAAGAATATTCCGCTGTTTATTATTTCGAAATTTTCAACAATAATCTTGCAAAATGTCTGAAGAGCTAACAGAATTAATAGCAGAACAAGAATTTCTTTACGGTAGGATTCTCAAATCTCGAGAGAATTTCAAAAATGCATCAAAAAATAAACTGACATGCGGTCATGTCAAAACGAGATTAGAATCTTTGCAAGACTATTGGATTCAATTTTCTGCAAGCAATAGAACCATATTAAAGCTAGCGAAGCCGGAAGATCGAGACACTTTAGACTATTTCAAGAAAAACATGCATTTCGAGTGCGAGGAGATGTATATTGAGTTCAAAGCTGACATGATAGATTTACTCGAAGAGTGGGAAGAGGATGAGAGGACCTTGAGTATTTTCAACCTGCCACCGATGCTAGAGACGACTGAACCTTACGAGCCGACGAATATGTACACGAATAACCAGAAACCTATCTTCACTGTCGAGTCAAAGTCATTTCACGTATCACCAGTCATCAAGTGTGGATTTTGCAAGCAGTCTCATCCATTGAATCAATGCAAAGAGTTTCAAGAGCTAACACTAGAAGAGAAAACAGACTTTATTCAAAACAATCAACTTTGCTTCAACTGCCTTATCCCTGGTCATGCTGTCAGATTCTGCAAGAACAAATTCTCATGCCAAAAATGCGGAAGAAGACATCACACACTGTTGCACAACAATACGTACCAATCCAAAGAGAAAGAGCACAAAGAAGAAGCAAAACAAGAGAGAGATAACAAAGATTCTAAGCGAGAGAGAGAAACTAAACAAGAATCCAAGCAAGAGACGAGAAACAGAGAGAGTTCTTCCTTCCTTCCTACTACTCCAATCTACTGGCAGGTAGCGTTAATGACTTAATTTAATTGTTTTATTTTAAATTATTATTTTATTTTGTAACTTCTCGTTATAATTGATATTTATTTATTTTTATTTATTTATTTATGTTGAACTATACCAGTGATTCTGATTGTGATGATCATTTTGTGTCTTTCTCTTCAGACAAAAGTGTTACTGACGACAGCTTCAAGAGTTTACCTCCTTCGCTCCATGACTTTCTTATCTCAGAGTTTAGTGATGTCAGTAAAAACTTGAATATTGTTCATATCAATGCGCAAAGCATTCCTGCCCATTATTGTGATTTAAGCGCAACTTTTGATTTAAATAATGTTCACGCTGTTCTTGTCTCCGAGTCCTGGCTTAAGCCTTGCTTACCTTCCACCTCATATTCTTTACCAGGTTTCCACCTAATACGGAACGATCGCTTGGGCAGAGTTGGCGGTGGAGTTGCGATCTATCTTCGCTCTCATATTCCCTTTTCAATTGTATGCACGTCAGCGCATTCTCCTCTCTCCGATACCGCTGAATATCTTTTTCTTGATATATCAGTCTCTCACTCAAAACTTCTTCTTGGAGTATTTTATTCTCCGTCACTTTCAGTTAATTACTTACTTCGCTTCTTTAGAGAAACTTTTAGAAGACCTCATGTCTTCCTTTGACCACCACATCATTGTTGGTGATTTTAATACCTGCCTTCTCAAAAACGACCACCGTTCCCGATCTCTCAGAACCCTGGCGCACGCCTGTAAATTAAATATAATTCCTACTGGCCCTACGCACCACTTCCCAAATTGCACTCCTTCCCTTCTTGACCTTACCCTTACTTCTTCAGTTGCTCATGTTGCTAAGTTTGGCCAGCATCCCGCTGATGCTTTCTCGTATCATGGCCTTCTTTATCTGTCTTATAAAGTTAGACCTCCTAAGCCCAAAGCTAAAATTTTCCTTCAACGTAATTTTGGTAAGATGGACGTCAATAAACTACGCGGTGACGCATCGAAGATTGACTGGAGTGTCATCTCTAGAGCTGCTACTGTAGATGACCAAGTGTCACTATTTAATTCCGTACTAACCCAACTCTATGATGTGCACGCTCCATTCCGCTCGATTAAGGTGAAGCACCTTCCTGCTCCTTGGCTTACTAAAGAAATCAAAGCGTTATTAGATAAGAAGAATTTTTCTAAAGCCAGGTACAAGTCCAACCCCTCTGAAGCTAACAAATCCCGTTACCACGCCTTACGTAACCGGTGTAGCACCATCTGTCGTGATGCCCAGAGACGACATATTCACCAGGCTGTCGAAAATGGAGACCCAGCGAAGGTATGGAAATTTCTCAAGACTCTTGGAGTTGGAAAGTCTCCGCAGAACTCTTGTCCTAAAGACGTAGAACTCGAACAGCTCAATAAGCATTTTTCTACTTCGGCCACTTTTAACGGCCCCGATAAGATTACAACCCTTACATATCTTACTTCACTTCCTAAGCCAGACTCATCTCCTTTTTATCTTGCTCCATTTACCGATAGTGATATTAAGAAGAACATACTATCCATAGCGTCTGATGCCGTCGGTGTCGATAGTATTAGCCGTAAAATTATCCTCCCTCTCCTCGACCTACTTGTTCCCGTCATATCCATCATTCTTAACAAGTCTATTTCCTCCAGTTCTTTTCCTTCACTCTGGAAAGATGCTTCTATAGTTCCTATACCTATCAAATTCATCTTCTTTTTCCGAGTTTCGCCCTATCTCAATCCTTCCTTTCCTGTCCAAAGTCCTCGAGCGCCTGGTGCACCAACAACTGACATCCTATCTAAGCAAATATGCACTGCTTAACCCTCTCCAGTCTGGCTTCCGTCCTGGTCATAGTACGGCTACTGCACTTTTGAAGATTACCGACGACATACGGGCGGGAATGAACGATCAGAAGCTAACAGTATTGACCTTGCTAGATTTTAGCAACGCCTTCAATACTGTTGATTTCGACATTCTGCTTGGGATACTATCTTCACTTAATATATCTCCTGCGGTAATCGAGTGGTTTCGTAGTTATCTCTTCGGCCGTCGTCAGCGCATAAAAGTGGATGATTTTAGTTCTTCTTGGTCTAACACTTTGGCTGGTGTCCCACAAGGCGGCGTGTTGTCCCCTTTACTCTTTCCCATCTTCATAAACTCAATTACTCTTAATCTCTCTTCCCACTACCATCTTTATGCTGACGACCTTCAGATTTACTCACAGGGTGTAACTGGCGATCTCCCATCTGTTATTAAGACTGTAAATAGCGACTTAGTGAGTATTTCGAACTGGAGTCAAAGTTTTGGTCTCAAGGTCAACCCAGCAAAGACTCAGGCTATTATTATTGGAAACTCTAAGCTGCTTGCTAGAATTGACTTTGGCCAGATCGATCCTATTTACTTTAATGGCGTGTTGATTCCATATTCGCAGCAAGTAAAAAAACCTTGGCATCATAATGGACAGTACCTTATCTTGGGGGCCTCAAGTTTGCGAAGTAAGCAGGAAGATGTTCGCTGCCGTAGCTTCGCTTAGGAGATTGCAGAACTTCTTACCCATTCCTACCAAAATTGCGCTCAGTGCGAGTCCAACTCGCGCACCGAGGGTTCCGTAAACACCTATAACAAGCAAAAACCTCTACGCGTTTACGAGGAAAAAGGTAGTAAGTTGAAAATTTTAAAAAATATTTTTTGTATGATTTTACTAAAAATATCTACTTTTCGTAATTTTTCCTTTGTCTGTGCTAACGGGTGATAACAAAAAAATGAGACTCATTTTCTTTAGACATAAAAATTAAACTATTTACGTAAACAAAATAGTTTGTTCATGAAGTTGTGGCGATGTCTTAGAGGTTCTTTAATTTTGTTTATTTTATTTTTTCAAGCACTTGTATTTGTAAAAAATGGTGTCGAAACAAGAAGCTATGCGAAAATCCCTTGTACTTTTTTATATTTCAAACTTAAACATGGACAAAAACCACTGTGTATGTCATTTTAGTAAAGAAAAATGTACCCGTATTTACTATTTGTAGAATTCTTACATCCCTGACTGTAGTTTACAGAAATGGTAGCGGGAGATCAGCAAACATAATGACCAAGGGAAGACTGAACAAACAGAATGGCATCTTTAATGATGATGATTCCACCAGCCAACGAGTTGCCACGAAAAATTTCAAGTTTTCCAACGGTACCTACATTTGTTGATGTTTAAATAGATAGGTCTCGAATGCCGCTAGCAGATAAGATTACTAGAATACATAGATCAGCAAAAATAAATTTTATATCACAGTGTCGCTGGACGATGCGAAATCACACATGAAAATCATTAATTTTAGACGTCGAGTGAAAATCCGATACCTCAATTTTTTTTCACAATGTGGCTGGATGCAAAATATTTTTAGTCATGTCGTAATTTAGTATTTAAACAATCGGAGAGCTGAAAATTTTACCCAGTTGATAAAAGGGATCAAGGTCATATGTGCACAAAAGTGAAAAACATGCCGTCCAACGATCTTGTTCGGACATTGTGTCTGAACTTTGACGAACAGCTGACCACGGGCCCTATTCTTATGTCCATTTATGGTTTTGTAAATAACTATTATGTGTGAATTGCCTAAGAACATCCAAAACTCAAAAAAAGGTAGAGAAGATTTTTTTTTTCGCCTCTGAAAGAATACTCATTTTTTTGTTATCACCCGTTATATGAAGTTTCTTCATGCCAAGTTTCAAGTTTCTGAGTTTACGGGAAGTACCCTTTAGGTTTTGAGTTTCTTGCGAGTACTCAGTTTCAAAATATGCGACTTAAATTGCTATTTCTTTTGATTGCGTTGACATAAAAGTTTGGTTTTACTACATCTGAAAGGTCCTATAGCCCTGAGTATTTGACATGAATTTCAATTTAATACCTCCACGCGTTTACGAGGAAAAAGGTAGTCAGTTTAAAATTTTAAAAAATATTTTTTTGTATGATTTTACTAAAAATGTCTGCTTTTTGTAATTTTTCCATTGTTTATGCTATATGACGTTGCTTCGTGCCAAATTTCAAGTTCCTGAGTTCACGGGAAGTACCCCGTAGGTTTTGCGAGTGCCGAAAAACTCTAAAAGGGTTTTTAGCAGGCTAAGGAAGGACGTGTGGCCCCTGTGAGGAAAAGTTGAATTAGTAAATGTCAATTGTTTGTCGCCTCATAACTAGTAATCACTCCAACTTTCAGCCCTCTATCTTGAACTGTCTCAGAGATAATGTCAAAAATGTATTTTTTTAACAATTTTTTCAAACTCGTATATCTCCTAATCCATAGCAGCTAAAGCGTTGAAACAAAATCACAGCTACGTAGTTTGAGTGGGAGTATACCCTATAATTTTATTAATATTTTATACGTGAAAAATAAAAGAAATAAATGTCAATTTATTTTTTGACAGCTCTTTCCAACACGTTTTTTTGAAAGTACAATTATGAAAAAAATCACGTAAATTGCTTATAGTATTAGCTACTAGCATACAAAAAATCAATTGATTATATTTGGTGCAACATACTGTAAAAAAAAAAAACTAACGAAAGTATTCAAGTATCAAGAGTAGGCTTCTGAACTGAAAGTTCGTTTTTAAGTTTTATGTTTGTTGCCTAGCAGCAAAGGGTGTATTGTTTTTAATTTGACGTATGACTGTCAAAAAAGGTCACTGAACTACTGCTGCGTTAGCATTTGTAACTAATTTTACTAACTACTAAATCAACGAAACGACGGATGTGCTATTTTGCTGTGTTTATTATTTTATAATAGTACATTACTTACCAAGGACTGTAAAAGAAAGAAAGCCCGAAATCGCAGGTATTTGTGACCCGAGCCGCAGGCGAGGGTTGTAAATATGCGATAGAGGGCTTTCTTTTTTACTGCCCGTGGTGAGTACACAATTTTACGTCTCCATCTGGCCATAATGCGAATTTTACCGTACGCGTAGCGTGCGGCAAAACTTACGTTATGGCCAGGTGTGACGTAAACAAAATTAATTGGTTTCATTATAGTACACGTATTAACATAACGAATTAAATAACTCATTAGAGCAGATATCACAATATAAGTCACTTAGATAATGACTATCGTAATATTCGTCGTCCCAGGTATAGGACAATGTTATCCTGCAGTCATCGCAATATCCTTTTAACATAACATTTTCGTCAGAGAGCGATATCTCAATACTGGTAAAGACTGTAAAAACAGTTGCTTCGCTATTAACCGTGGCAAGTTGAGCCCAAATATTTTTGATTTTATGATTTCCATCTGAAAGAATGTATATACATGAAGTTTCCGTTTTTTTTTTTTTATTTACATTTAAAACTTACTTTCGCCATTATGGAAAAATCGGACTCCTCTTCTACATAACGTGTTGTATATTCCCTTAAACAATTCACTATTATGTTAAATGTGCTAGCGTATAAATTGTATAATAGTATTGTATAATTTAAAGATAGCTCATACCTAATAAATCATAATGTCTAATGTTATGTTACTCGGAATCGACAAACGCTTAGTTTATACGCTAGCACATTTAACATAATAGTGGATTGTTTAAGGGAATATACAACACGTTATGTAGAAGAGGAGTCCGATTTTTCCATAATGGCGAAAGTAAGCTTTAAATGTAAATAAAATAAAACAGAAACTTCATGTATATACATTCTTTCAGATGGAAATCATAAAATCAAAAATATTTCGGCTCAACTTGCCACAGTTAATAGCGAAGCAACTGTTTTTACAGTCTTTACCAGATATTGAGATATCGCTCTCTGACGAAAATATTATGTTAAAAGGATATTGCGATGACTGCAGGATAACATTGTCCTATACCTGGGACGACGAATATTACGATAGTCATTATCTAAGTGACTTATATTGTGATATCTGCTCTAATGAGTTATTTATTTCGTTATGTTAATACGTGTACTATAATGACACCAATTAATTTTGTATATAAAATAATAAACATATAGCACATCCGTCGTTTCGTTGATTTAGTAGTTAGTAAAATTAGTTACAAATGCTAACACAGCAGTAGTTCAGTGACCTTTTTTGACAGTCATACGTCAAATTAAAAACAATACACCCTTTGCTGCTAGGCAACAAACATAAAACTTAAAAACGAACTTTCAGTTCAGAAGCCTACTCTTGATACTTGAATACTTTCGTTAGTTTTTTTTTTTTACAGTATGTTGCACCAAATATAATCAATTGATTTTTTGTATGCTAGTAGCTAATACTATAAGCAATTTACGTGATTTTTTTCATAATTGTACTTTCAAAAAAACGTGTTGGAAAGAGCTGTCAAAAAATAAATTGACATTTATTTCTTTTATTTTTCACGTATAAAATATTAATAAAATTATAGGGTATACTCCCACTTAAACTAAGTAGCTGTGATTTTGTTTCAACGCTTTAGCTGCTATGGATTAGGAGATATACGAGTTTGAAAAAATTGTTAAAACAATACATTTTTGACATTATCTCTGAGACAGTTCAAGATAGAGGGCTGAAAGTTGGAGTGATTACTAGTTATGAGGCGACAAACAATTGACATTTACTAATTCAACTTTTCCTCACAGGGGCCACACGTCCTGCCTTAGCCTGCTAAACCCTTTGCAGCATAAACGACTGTATCTTTTGATTGCGTTGGTTTTTAAGTTTGATTTTTTCACAGCTGCAAGGGACAATAGACTTGAGTATTTGATATAAATTTTAGCTTGATACCTCCACGCGTTCCTGAGAAAAATGGTCTTGACAGACAGACAGACAGACAGACAGACAGACAGACAGACAGACAGACAGACAGACAGACAGACGGACAACAAAGTGATCCTATAAGGGTTCCGTTTTTTCCTTTCGAGGTACGGAACCCTAAAAGTCTGCCAATTTCGGCGCGGGGGACGAGGAAACGCACACAAATACTGTTAACACTAATGCATTTTCCATTGACGTCGCTACACACGCACACGATAAAATTATCAAACACTAGCATAAAATATACTCACACAAGTACAAACACAGACACAGACAACCTGTCCGTGAACGAGATAATGTCATCTTTAAGTAAACGTAGACAGTGCGAGGAACGCGTCGATAATAATATACTTAAGTATCGATATTTGTCACGTTTTTAAGTCAAAGGTACATCATTGTCGGTTGTTAATAGAGTTAATTTCTAAATGATTTTTTATGGTAACGCCTTATTGACAACCGATAATGATGTACCTTTGACTTGAAAATGTCACATTTTATCGTAGATTTATTTATCGTATGCCTACATGTCACTGGATATAGATAGGCATTTCTTCCCTAGGGTAGTGGGAAAGCAGATGATGAAGAAAATCCAGTGAGTGCTGCGAGGTCCAGGTAGGACAGTAGAGCTGCCAAGTTTGTAACTCTTTTAATGTGTATTTGTTGTAATATTTTGATGTGTATTTGCTTTTAAATTTAGTGGAAAATACTACAAAATGAAAACAAATCACTATTACAATAAAACATTGAACTGCAAAGAACTCTGGAACATCACGGGATTCGAACCCGCGTGTTTAGATTACCGTTCCAATGTGCTTCCAATTACACAAGACGTTCCTCTATCCACCTCAGTGAATTTTTCACTGTAATGAACAATGATGAATCAGTCACTAGTGACATCGTGATGTTCCAGAGTCCTTCGCAGTTGATATTTTGATTGTAATGGGCATCTGTTTCCAATTTGTGTTTCTGTTTCTATTATCTCTTCTTCATTTTCTATTATACATAAAAAGTATAACATACTGCTAATGTTAATATCGACATTTATTTTTGTGCTGTCCCATCACTAAAACTTACCTGTTAGGTACAGTGATACCAGAGTCAGAAATTAATAGTGCCTATTTAAGGGGATAAGTGTGTATACCGTACCTTATAATAAATAAAGTATAATCCATACAAAATTAAAATGCTACATAAAATGTATGGTGAAAATAAAGGAACGAATTAATTTCTAAACAGGAATATCGTTATTTCAAGCATCTACAAGTATATTTCACTTAAGGGGCGGAATTCAGTGCGAAAGTCAGCACACTAGCTGAAATTTGTCTATTAAAACGGAAATTTGTTTATGGTAGCTGTATTTTTGAGACCATAGACAAATTTCAGCTATTGTGCCGTACTACAAGCACACATACGCTGAGTTTCTTGCGCTGGTTCTTCTCAGTTGGGGCTCCTTTCCGAACCAGTAGTAGTTTATTGCCCTTCCCATAATACGGTTTTAAAAAGATTTGATTTCAATACAGTTGTTAAACCAATGTTTATGTTTTTATTTCATTACCGTGCGTCCGTGTGTAATGTGCTATAGGCTAGTTTATCCTGATAGTGTCAGTTTTTTGAGTTCCAAACCACCTTACAGCCCTGCCCTCGGCGGTCCTCGACGACATATATAATTTAAAAAACTATGCGTGTGAATGAGTTTTACCTTTGAGGTACTGACGTTAATCTTTTCATTTTTGTTAATGATTAAAAATAATATGTAATTTGATAATTTAAAAGTCGATTAAAATATGTTTAGAAACAATTTAATAACAACACACACACACACACACACAGACACACTGCTTTTTTAACAGAGCAATGCTTTACAATTATGGCTGTATACCGAATGGGCCTCTGCCTAACCCACGGAGTATCTTTTAAGTGTATTGCCTAACCTGTCATAACAATGACAATGAATGACATAATGGCGGACGTATTTCTACCGCACTGGAGTCGATTACTCTTGTTTGCAATATTTCACTTACCTCCCTCGATGTAATCGTGTTCATAATTGCATTTCCAATTTATGAATGAATTCATTGATAAATTGGGTATGCAATTATGAACCCGATGGTACAATGTACTATGAAGAGTCAAGTTTAAAAATTACCCTAAAGCAGATTTAAAAAAAAAAAAAATTTAAACTGTTTATTTTTAATTTAACATGTTTACAATATTACAGGAGCTCAGTTGCAATCTCTATTTTTTGAGATTATAATAACTAAGCAAAGCCTTAATTATATAGGTAGTTATAGTGCTTACATTTATTACAATAAGTTAAGTACATTAATCTTTATTATTCAGTGCTTTCTTAAGTACATATTTTGCCTTATCAGGGTTTTTTACTAAGGTTTCAACAACTTGTTTGGGTAAGCTGTTCAGGATATTAGGTAGGTATGTTGACCAGACCCTATTCCCATATTCATTGATGCTTTTTGGTATTTTAAAGTATGGTTCATTGGGTATGGTCCGGAGATGGGATGGTCTCTTATACCTGTCCAGCTGATCCAGCAAGTGTTTGTATTCTAATATCACAGCTTGTAAGCAATATAAGTTTGACTTTGTCATAAACACTATATATTCTACAGTACTTAAACAATTTATGGTAATTATTTTTATATTGAAGTTTTATTTTTAAAGGAACTATGGTTTTTAACAATCTTATTTGAATACTAGCTGTGCCCGCGGCTCCGCCCGCGTGGAATTCGGTCTGTGTCAGTAAGCGGCTAATTCACCCCTAATTTCTCTCCCGCTACCCTGGAGGCGGAACTTGAAGTAAAGTTGACAGATGGATACGCTAGAGGACAGTAGTCCTAATAAAATATTTTACAATGACCAGTAAATGAATACTTTTTTTATCCTATAATTTTTTTTGGCATGATTTAAACGACATATAGTAGTAAGTAGGTGTATATCGGACGATACAGAACCACTTTTGTATTTATACGTTCATGTCCACGGCAAATATCATCCAAATCGATCCTCCCGTTTTATTTAATCGTATGGCATTTTGTCAGTCGTTTAGAGTGTAATGTTTAAATTCTGCATCCATTGGATTACGTCGTTGTCGAGGGTAAACAAGTCTGCTGGATCGCCGTCGTATTTAAGGAGTGGACAGTCCCGGACGATGTGCGCGACGTCCTGCTCCGCTGCACCGCACTCGCACTTTGGGGACTCCACCCAGCCGCACTTGTGCAGGAAGGCTCGTGAGCGTCCGCAGCCGGTTCGTAGCCTATTCAGCTGACACCATTCTTTTCTAGGCAGTAAAAAGCCAGGTGGTTTCGCTGTAGGGTTTATAGAAACGCCCAGGCTTTCAGGAGGCTTATCTCTCCACTCCTTTTCCCAGATTGCAGTCGTGTTGAACTGACAGTTGATCAGGTTTCGTGCGGTATGGTATGGAGGGTGCCGAGACTTTAAACGGTTCGGGGGAGGATTTTTAAATTCAGCATGCGCAGGCAAGTTGGGGCAGGCTAAGATCTTCCTCGCCTCACGGACTAGCGCTTGTTGCCTTCTTAGGTGAGGAGGAGCAATATGGCTAAGCGTCGGGAGCCATTGTACGGGGGTACTCTTGATGGTTCCGGAAATACACCGCATGGTTTGATTCAGCTGGACATCCACTCGCTTCACGTGAGCACTGTTTAGCCATACCGGCGCGCAGTATTCAGCTGTAGAGTATACCAAGCTCAGGGCACTAGTGCGAAGAACATCAGCTGCAGCCCCCCACGTGGTACCAGCTAATTTATGCAGGATGTTATTCCGAGTTTGCAGCTTTTTCCCTAATTTGCATATGTGTGGCGCGTAGGTGAGACTGCGGTCAAGTGTCACTCCTAGGTACCTAGGTGTTGGATTGTACTTTAGAGGTTCCCCTCCAAAAAGGATTTTAGGCTCATATTTAGCTTCTTTATTGTGAAGGTGGAAGGTTGTTACCTCAGTTTTACTAGTATTGGGTACCAGGCGCCATTTCTTGAAATACTCATCCAAGCTTACTAGGTCTTTGTTCAGCATTTCTTCGGAGGGATTGAAGCTGTTGTGCTGAGATGTAATAGCAATGTCATCAGCGTACATAAACTTCTGGCTTTGTGTTTCCGGCATATCGTGTGTATATAAGTTGAATAGAAGAGGGGCTAACACGGATCCCTGAGGCAGGCCATTGTTTAGCTTTCTGACTGTACTTTGGTGCTCACCGAGATGTACGATAAACTCACGGTTGCTCAGCATGGTGTTGATTAGTGACACTATTTTTCTGGATGGTAACACCATCATGAGCTTATATATCAGCCCCTGCTTCCACACCGTATCGTACGCTGATGACAGATCTATGAGGACCGCCACGGTCTTCAAATTTCTTTGAAACCCAGTTTCGACGTGATTTGTAAGGGAAAGCACTTGGTCTGTGCAATTGCGGCCGCTGCGGAAGCCAGCCTGCTCGACTGGTAAAACTTTATCTAAGTGAGGGTTGATTCGATTGTAAATCAGTCTTTCCATTAGCTTATATACGCAGCTGAGCAGAGCGATGGGTCGATAGCTCTTAGGGTCATCGGCAGACTTGTCTGGCTTCAAAACTGCTATGATTTTCGCCCGGTTAAAGTTACGCGGTAACCTATTGCGATTAAGGATATCTGAGTAAAACCGTGTGAGCCATTCTTTACTCTTTGGACCGAGGTGTTTAAGGAATTCGTTATAGACTCCGTCGAAACCAGCTGCTTTGCCAACAGGCAGGGTTTTTAAGGCTTGGTCCGTTTCATCCTGTGAGAATTCCATAGACATGTTGTCATCAGATTGGAGCGTCGTTTTAAGGTGTTTTGCGTGTTGTTTTATGGTAGTCGTCTCAGCCTTTTTCCCTTTAACTCGAGATACATCTACGATTTTGTTGGCAATTGAATTTGTCAGAGGTTTAGTAGCAGCGTTTGGTTTAGAAGCAGACGTACCAGACAGTTTGTTGAGGACTCTCCAAGCCTTCCTGCTTGACGCCTTAAAGTCCATGGATTCCACGGTCTTTATCCACTTTTCCCGCCGGCTTTCGTTCAACGACTTTAGGAGATCCTCGCCAATATCGTGATCGCCAGTTCGTTTGTACTCCTCGTACAGTTTTTCGCTATCATTTGACCAGCAGGGAACGTATCGTTTACGATAACCTCTCGGGATATTCTTTTTAGCTGTAGCGAGAACCAGTTTGGTAAAGCGATCATAGTTCTCAGCTCGAGGTGGTATCCACCTGACGACAGCATCCATATCTATGGCGAAGTTCAGCCAGTTGGCTTTTTGGAAGTTCCATCGCGGTAGGGGCATCGACTTTGATAATGGAATCTTAATGCCAATTTCCATCAGAACTGGTCTATGTTGGCTATTGGGAAAGTCTTTAAGGATTCTTCTGGACGTGTGCAGAGGAACTCCATTGCGGTCGCAGGTGACAAATGTTAGGTCTGGGTTGTAGTCCTTCTTCCAGCGTGCCGATCTAAAAGACCCTCTATCCTTTGCGTTAAACACAAGGTGGAGAGTGTTATTTTCCGCCCACTGTACCAGCTGAATTCCATTTATGTCATTGTTGCTGTAGCGCCATGTTTCGTGGTGGCTATTGAAATCTCCTGCATATAAGCAAGGGTGTGGATAAGTTGGTATATTTGCGGACCATGGGGAGTTTGGTGGCTTGTATACATTCACGATGGTGAGGTCTTTTATTTTGACAACCGAGGCAAAGACATCGGGTCCAGAAAGGCAACTCTCAGCCACTACATCAGTTATACTCTCTCTCACGTATGTGGCTATTCCGTATTGTGGATGATTGACAGCATGAGCGATAAAATAGCCGGGAATCTTTCCCCTCCTATCCAGGTCTTGTTCATCCTTGGCGTGGGTTTCTTGAAGCAAGAGTATGTCAATGTCATATTTAATTAAGATCTTATGTAATACTTCACACTTAGCTAAGCTTATACTTTCTATATTTATTTGACAGACTCGGGTAATAGGACCAATGTCTCTAGTCTGTTGGCTCTTTGGAGAGCAGATATGTGCGTATCCAGGCATAATTATTCATTAATTTATCGAAACGACTGAAAGGTACTGTGAGGTCTCGTATAGCGACAGGTACAGTAGCCAGAAGGTTGCTGCTCGTTTAGCGCCACCCGGGGGACACGTGTAGGGCGTTAGTGGCAATCTCCTACGGACGTGAGCAACATTCATCCCCCCTCCCGTCAAATCAGTCTAAGCATGAAAGGTAAGAACAGGCGCGGTTGAAATTGGGGGGGTGGGGTGGTCACAAATGTAGAAATGATTTTTTTCTATTTGAGGTGCACTTGGAGGGTGTGTAGCTACGTACGTACGCGTGGCCACGTATAACCTGGCTGGGGATTTTCTTGAATTGGAATTAGTAATCCTTAAGGGGTGATTTCCGGGATAACAATGCAAAAAAAAACCGGCCAAGAGCATGTCGGGCAATGCTCAGTGTAGATTTTCGTAGATGCTGCCCTGTTAGAAAACATCCGTTCAAAAGGTCGTTTATTAAGGGATATTTGGCGGCGCTTACGTCATTTTACTATCCGGCACTTCCTTTCACTATGCGTTTTTGACTGATAATTCAAAAACGGCTGAACCGATTTTATTCAATATAGTTCTTATTGAAAGTTCTTATCAGGCCTCACCAAATTTCAGCTTTCTAGTGCGAACGGTAACTGAGCTAGACCGCGGACAGACGGACAGACATGGCAAAACTATAAGGGTTCCTAGTTGACTACGGAACCCTAAAAAGAGATAAATAGTAGTTTATGTAACTGTTACGTAATAAGGCCTAATTATGTACAGAAGCATATACATATTAAAAATCCATTGAAACCATTAGAATGACCGCCATTACACCGCCCGGTCGGGGGGGGGGGGCGTGCTGGCGGTCGGGGGGGCGGATTTTCATTACGTTACCGTAGTAGGTAATGAATTTTCATACGTTTTTACCACACTGTCACAGATAATACACTGATGTTACGTTACTGTTTGCAATAATGGTGGTAATTACATACGGTTCCGCACGCGGAATAGAGGATTTATGATATTGGTGTAGATCAAGATATTTATTCTTCAATGTAAGCACATTACGATGCACTAATGAACGCCAGAGAAAATTAAAATACGTGAGTGTCGTGGAACACTCGGTTGGAACGAAGTTATGTTATTTAATTTAATTTAATTTTTTACTTCTTCGTAAATTTTGTGGCTTTCATTTTTTTGTAGTTTTTAGAAATTTTTGAAACTTTTGGTTTTTGAAGTATTTGAAATTTTTGAAATTTAGAAATTTTGCTATTTTTGACATTTTCGACATTTTTTACTTTTAGGTTCTCGACTTTTCACTTTTATCACTTTCACTTTTCACTACACTTCACTTCACTCTATTCTCACTTCTATATATTTTTTATTTCATTCCATTTTACATGTTTCTCAATCGTATGGGTGTCGCGCTTTCGTGACGTGACACTTTTTCGTGACGGTTACGTGACTTTTTTTCGCCTAGCCGTCCGATAAGGGACTTCATTCCAAAACTACCACCGGTTCTTACCCTACCTCTGGCCCAAGGAGTATTATTATTATGACCGAAAAGAAACTCGACGGGACTTATTTTTTTCAAAACAGTAATACATTATTAGATCTTAAAGATACAAAATAATGCGTAGTTCTTCAAGAAGACATATGTTTTGATATTCAAAACAGCTTGAGAGACAGATAATGTACCTATTGTTTAATTATAAAGAAAATAAATCCTAATCTGACTGCTTCACAAAACGTTTGATATGTTTTCCTACCTAAACGGTGTCCTATAAATGTTAGATGATTTTGTAGTAGTTTTTCGTAGTAGTCCGTCATATACAGGATGATTCATGAGACGTGAGCAGGAACAACCCTACACACTTAGTTAACGATAATGAATCGGCCGCCATCATTTAAGTGAAACAATAGCGCCTTTCAATTTTTTTTACCTTTTTGTTTCGTAGAAATTTTGTTCTCTGTAATCATGGTCACCCTACATAAACAAATCAATAAAGATAAAACCTTTGTAACAATCATGACAGCACTTTGATTATGAAAAAAATAATTGTCAAGTTAAGTGAGATACGATGTTTCCAAAGTAACCAGACATCAATTTGACACATATCACAGAAAAACAAGAGAATATTCTAACATCAGTACTCGACGGAGTATTCTAATTGAACCATGCGTGTCGTAAATAATTAGGCAAATATAGGTTGATAAACACAGAGAACAGCGTTATACGTTTTGTGCGGGAGTACGTTACATGGTTAAGACAAAATGCGAAGAATGTTAATGTTATAATAAAAACTGCACTGGTTCATTAAAGATAGTAATTATATTGCAAAGAAACTATGATACATGACAGTAAAAGACCAGAAAAGAAGCATAAAACAAAATCTATCAAAAAATAGAAAAAGTATAAAAAGTAAAAATATGTGCCAAGAAGGTGCGTCGGGCACATTTCCTCCCTTTTTTCATGAGGATCCAGCCACGTCCAGCTTCACCAGCTTCCTTAGTGGCCGCCGCAAAACGCCCGCCAGCGTGCGCACGTCCGCTACACGGACGATGCCATCAGGGCCTGGGAAAACAGCTGTAATCCGTCCGCGGGGCCAGGTTCCTCGAGGAGTGTTACCGTCCGCAATGAGCACTAGGTCGCCGATCACAATTTGGGGAACCTCTCCTCGTCCACGTCTTGGAGTCAGGGTTGGGAGGTACTCCCTCATCCAGCGGCGCCAGAAATGGTCAGCTAGTCGTACGGCTTTACGCCAGCTGGCTCGTGACACTAGGTCAGAATCGGTCAGTGTCGCCGGTAATGCACGTCCAGAAGATGACGACAGTAAAAAATGCATTGGCGTCAACGATTCTTCATTTACAAGGTCAACTGAAACATGCGTCAGCGGTCTAGTATTCACTAAATACTCTGCCTCCGCCAGCAATGTCCGTAGGACTTCATCTTTCGGTGCTCGTTCAGTCAACGTCACTTTGAGCGCTGTCTTTATACTTTTCACGAGCCTCTCCCATGAGCCCCCCATAAACGGAGCAGATGGAGGGATGAAACGCCAATTGATCTGCTCCGTTGCTGCGAATTGGGATGTCGCATCGGCGTATAAGCGTCGTAGCTCTCGGTCGGCGCCTACGAACGCAGTTCCATTGTCCGACCATAGCTCCGATGGTGTACCTCTTCGGGCTATGAAGCGGCGGAGGCTCATAATTGCAGAGTCAGTGGAAAGGCTGTCGACGACTTCCAGGTGGACGGCTCTAATTACGAGGCAGGTATATAGGGCGACATATCTTTTTTCTCGTCTTCGTCCAACGGAAACTTGCACAGGGCCGAAGTAGTCAAGCCCAGTGAATGTAAACGGTCGCTTGTGATGACCTAAGCGCGCCTCTGGTAGGTCTCCTGTAGGAGGCTGAAACTGCTTGGCATTCCGGATTCTGCAGAATTGGCAGGTATACGCCACCTTGCGGACGGTACTCCGAAGACTTAACAGATGGTATTCTTGCCGGAGCTCATTAACTACAGTCTCTGTGTTTGCATGAGCGGCCCTGCGATGCACGTGTGAAACAAGTAAGCGTACGGCTTGGTGTCTGCCGTCTAGTACAATGGGGCTTTTCATTGAGTTCTGTACGCTTCTCGCTGCTCCAATGCGGCCGGATAAACGCATAAGCGTGTCATCTCCAAGATGAACTGTCAGTTTGGATAAGCGGCTGGAACGTGGCACCGGCTGGGTAGTATGATTTATAAAATGAATCATCTCGTCAGGAAATGTGTCCAGCTGTGACCGGTGCAAAATATGCAGCACAGCTAGATGAAGGTCTGCGGCAGTCAGTGCCGCAGATGTTTCGCGCGTAGAGCGTGGGTCGGTGTACTGTTGCCATTGGCTTGAAGGCTGAAACATAAAGGTACACAACCCTCCCTCGATACGGACTAAATTATCTACACACAGACCCCTTCGAGTTAGACTACGCATTCGCAATAATGTAAGATACTTATGCGCTGTAGCTGTTGCACGTACCAACCTTAGCCAAGAACTGAAACGAGTAGGGTCGGCTGAGACTGGCTCATGCTTGTCACTGTCACTAATGAGATGAACTAAGTCAGAACGAGCTGCACGTTTGCTTTCTTCGTCTATACCTGGATACTCAGGTGTAGCAGGCTCGCTGGGCCACTCTGAAGAGAGCAAAAATTCAGGACCCGATATCCAACGTGACTCTGGAGATAACGTGACTCGCTTCATACGGGTAGCATCGTCCGCAACATTAAGCTGACTTGGCACCCATCGCCATTCTTTGACGTCAGTTACCTCCATAATCTCAGCTACTCTGTGAGAGACAAACGGCTTAAAAAAGCGCGCCTCGCTTCGTAGCCATCCCAAAACGGTCATACTATCACACCAAAAGATGCGGTTTACTGGCTTTAACCTGTGGGCTTCACAAATCGTAGAAGCGAGGCGAGCTGCAACCAAAGCTCCTTGGAGCTCTAAACGATTGATGGAAATTTGCTTCAAAGGAGCTACACGAACTTTGCTACATATAAGTGCTAGCTTCACTTCACCATTTTCTAAGACAAAACGCCAATACGCGACCGCAGCGAAAGCTGACTCGCTCGCGTCGCAAAAGAGGTGAAGCTCGGCTTTCTCAACATGCAATTCGCTAAGGCAGTAGCAGCGTGGAATCTGTAAACCTGAAACGGCAAATAAATCTTCAAACCAAAGTCTCCACGCTGCACTATCACTCTGTGACAGCTCCTCGTCCCAATCGAGACCCTTACGCCACGCATCTTGGAACATGATGCGACCCGTGATCACTACTGGCGCCAGGATACCGAGTGGATCGAAAACCCGCATCACGTGAGCCAACACTTCACGTTTGGTGAGCTTATTTGGCAACGAACATTCTCTTTTTATCCCAATGTTAAACCCAATCGTATCGGAAACGGGTTGCCAAATAAGTCCAAGTGTACGCACGGGCGCAGAAAGGTGACCGAGATCAACATCTACGTGATTGCTAGCTACAGGCATTTCAACCAGGCTCTCTTTTGGAAGTAAAGCAAGAGCAGAGGTATTGTTTGAAACCCACGCACGCATCTCGAAGCCAGCATGTCGGTGAATAAGGTTGATGTCAGCGGCAAGTTTTGCGGCTTTGTCAACGGAATTTAAGCTCACAATACAATCATCCATGTAGTGATCGACTATGATGGCTTGAGCAGCGTCTGGATAGCGATCTTGCCATTCCTCTGCGTTTTTGTTTTTAATATAAATTGCAGTGAAAGGACTAGAAGCGGCACCGAAAATCATAGATGACATCCGGTATGTCCTTATGGGCTCTTTAGGGCTGTCTCGCCACAAAAATCTCTGCGCATCTCGGTCCTCTGCTCGTATTTTTATTTGAGGGAACATTTCGCGAATATCTCCCGTTAGAGCAACCTTTCCCTCCCTAAAACGCAACAAGATTCCGAGCAGAGGTTGCAGTAAATCGGGCCCAGTAAGTAAAAGCGAGTTTAGTGAAACTCCATTACTTTTAGCAGCAGCGTCATGGACAACCCTTAATTTATTGGGCTTGTTAGGATTGGTTACGCCGAAATGTGGTAAAACCCAAACAGGTGACTTGGCGCTCAGCTCTTCCGTGCACAGTTCAGCATAACCTTTCCCAATCATACCGTTTATATTTTCCCGGTAACGCTCTGCGTATTGAAAATCTCTTGCCATTTTTCTTTCGAGACTAAGAAATCTAGATAACGCAAGCTTGAAACTATCAGGCACGGTTAAATCATCTGCTTTCCACAGCAAACCGACTTCGTAATGCCCGTTAGGCAGGCGACGCGCTGTACGGTCAAGAATTTGGATAGCGCGCTCGTCATCAGCGCTGCGCGCTTCGCGTTTGGAAATACCGATTGAATCTATGCTGTATTGCTCACGAATTAATTGCTCTAATACTGTGCGATCGCCTACCGAAGCGACCTCGGACTCATTAACCATCGCGTGGTTGACAGTTTCAAGCGGCGCAGTTTTGCTACACCCAAAAGCGAATAAAACCCAACCGAGAGCGGTTTTAATTGCGACCGGTTGTGTCTTAGTGCCCTCACGCAAATCCCTAGGCATAGTGAGATGCCAGTTGTCGAGACCGACTATAATCATCGGCTGCACGTGGCCGTAACAAAACTCATCTGCAATATCTGAAAGATGAGAATACTTGGACACACTCGATTTATCAGCAGCCTGTGACGCGAGACCTAACCCTTTCATCGCCCGGGCTCTACTAACATCGTAAGTTTTGTTAGCACGACTACCTTTTATTTGAAAATCAACATACTGCACTGTCGTATCTTTTCCTAAACCGCCTACGCAGTCTAGTCGCATACGTCTTTCGGATCCACAAGCGCCTATCTTTGCAGCAATCTCTAGTTCTATAAAAGATCCTGTGGCCCCGTCATCTAACATAGCGTATGTATTCACGGAACCTAATGGGCCGGATACTGTCACGGCTACGATCTTCAACAATGGTCGAGGAGGGGGCAATGGCTGAGCTGATAAGCCCACAGCAACAGAGGTCGACGTGTGGGTAAGAGTATCCTTGGTTTCGACATCGTATGAAGCAGGGTCGTGCGTGATAGCGGGTGCCGGAGCGAGGGCAGGGCCCCGCGGCGCAGCGCCTGATGTTCCCGCAACCAGCTCGTCTTCCTCTACTTCTACATGCGCGGCTGCAGAGCGGTCATAATTCGCATTATGCAATAATCTATGGTGACGGAACGTACATCCGTCAACGTCACAAGTTTTCTTCGCCTTGCAAAAATTCAACCTATGCCAACCTACTTTGAGGCATCGATGACAGACTTTTTTCTTTTTAGTTAGATTCCATCTGTCATCGATTGACATTGACGCAAATCTATCACACTCAAATAATTCATGCGGTTTTTGACAAACAACACACGATTTATTTTTAGGTGCAGTCGTCGATGAATTCAATTTAGCGGTATTTCGCGATGGTGAATTTGAATTCACGGATTGATCGTCAGCGGCGACATGCACATTATCCCTGGCCCGCCTACTATCTACGGCGTGTGACGCAGTAGTCGGCTCAGGGAGTATGCCGAAGCGAGACTGCAGGTCGACTTCGTTAGCTAGAAAATCGGCCAGATTTTCGAGCTTCGACAGGCCGGCAGCCTCATAACGAACGGCATAATCTAGCCATTTGGTTCGCAGCAGTGGGGAAATTTTCGAAATTAGAGCTTGGAATAGTTCTGGAGAAGCTAAATATTCTGTGTGACCTAGCAAACGGATAACTTCTACACAGTTGCGAACCTTACAGGCAAAAACAGCTAAATCCTTACCTTCCGAGCTTACGCGCGGCAATGCGCGCACCGCGGCTACTTCGTGCGCTACCACGATCTCAGGGCGGCCAAAGCGCGCATCAAGCGCGCGCACCACAACGCCGGGCTCGCGCGCCGACACCAGGAGCGCTGCCACTGCCTCGCGCCCGTTAGCGCCGAATTCAATCTTGATAGATTATTTGCATCTGTATAGGACCCTTGCGTATTTTCGAATGCTTTTTTCAGACTGAGCCAGTCTAGGTAAGATTTCCCGTCGAACTTAGGTAACGGAACGCGGTTTATAGCGTGGCCAATGCCTTTATTGACACTATCAACTAAAACACCTAAGCTCTTCACTAGCTGCGGGACTTCCGCGCTCGCAGAAGGCGCGGGAGGGGCCGCTGACATTGCGGCACCGCAGTCATGAGGCACGGTCACTGTCCGCGCAAGAGACGCAACACGGATCCGTGGTGCTTTAATTTCAGAATCCCTGAAATCATAATCAATATTTAGTGCTTTTTTATCGTTAAATGCAGCCTCTGACTTACGAAACCACTCGTCCAAATGGCTACTTCTTGAGCTATGCTGACTCGCGTCTGCCTCGATGGCGGCGATTTCAGCTTTTAGCTCAAGCTTGGCGGTTGTACGCTGCAGGTCGGCAAGGCGGGCCGCGTCGGCAGCTTCACGATCAGCAGCCTCACGTCGGCGGCTTATTTGTTCCGCCTCAAGCGCGGCGAGGCGGCGCGCGTGTTGCGCCTCTGCCGCTAACTTTTTGGCCAACACTGTGGCTGAAGAGCGAGATGAAGTACTTACACGGGAGGAATGAGACGGCGCCGGGAGTACGGTTGTCGAATCGACAGGAGGGGCTGAGGGCGCGTTAGACGGCCCTGCCTCACTCCCCGTAACGGTCTTACCTTTTTCACTCTTCTTACCCATGGCTGTTTCGGATCTCGTAACAACCATTTTCTTATTGCAACGATGTAGCTTCTTTAGAATACTATCAATTACTTTTTTAATCCACGAGGGACCAAATGTTAATGTTATAATAAAAACTGCACTGGTTCATTAAAGATAGTAATTATATTGCAAAGAAACTATGATACATGACAGTAAAAGACCAGAAAAGAAGCATAAAACAAAATCTATCAAAAAATAGAAAAAGTATAAAAAGTAAAAATATGTGCCAAGAAGGTGCGTCGGGCACAGAGAGCGAAGATGGCAATCAGAATATTCGAGCAAAATTCGACAAAGACAGTCTAGTCGAGAATCCCAAGAAGGAAATCTAGTTTTGAAAAAGGATCTGAGACTTCCTCCTGATCGTTTGGCTCCTGATCGTTTGCCTCCTGATCGTACCCTGGAAAAGTACTGTGACATACGTACATCATCAGGAGTTTTGCAACGTTCAATTTCCAAATTATGTCCCTTAATATGCGATGTAGAAAACTAGTTTGCGTTCGTAACAAACGATTACTTTAATTTGAGTTTAATTTAGACATAATCAATGTGAGCCAGTTATTATTATATTATTTTTAAATGACTTCGTCATTTAAGGCGGGAGTATGTTTAGGTCGTTGTTCCAATTTCCCTAAAGATGGCGTTGTTACATACGTAAACTAGCTAACGGTGTGTTTTATAGATTCTGTACTTGGAAGAATAATAAGTAAGGAAGCGTAGCCAACGCTCAAGATCTGCTCCACTTTCCTGGTGCCAAAGTGGGCGGAGCTTGTGACAGCGGTGCCCTAATGTCATGTCAAACATTTTGAAATTCTCATGTCGTCAAAATATTAGTTTTTTGGGTCCATGAAATTTCGTTAATAATATCGTTATTAAAATGCCGGCTTGTGCCGTGCATTGGTGCAGGAGCCACACAGGCGCCAAAGATGGTGATATTTCTTTTCACCGGTCAGTAAATCACGCATAGATATTCTCATACATTACGGACTTGGTCGATGTTATGCAATATAAGTTTGGGAAAAGTAAACATAACTCATTTGAGGAAGAGTATAATGAATGTTCATTTATAAGTATTACCTAGTAGTAATAAATCGACAACACAAAACCCTTCGAATTAGTGTAAGTACTATACTTACTCTGGTAAAATCATACCATTCTGGCCGTGCCATTTCTAGTACAACTGGCTAATAGCTATGACTCTTATTTTTCATTAATAATGAATGCTATAACTTCATAGCATTAGTCTTTAATTATCAAATCTAGAGCAGAGCCCGACTGGGGAACTACCTCTACCTTACAGAAAACCACAGCCAATTAGCACTAGACTCTACTCATAGTGTTGTGTTCCTGCCGGTGAGTAAGGTTGCCAGAGAGGTCAGAGGATGTAGTGTGTTGACGACGGGGGATCCTCTTGTCCCTTTAGCTGTCAACAGAGTGAATCCTCTTTTATATGAAAGCGTCGGCAACGCACATGAGACACCTCTGGAGTTACAGGCGTCCATAGGCTACGGTAGCTGCTTACCATCAGGTGAGCCGTATGCCTGTTTGCTACCGTTGTAGTATAAAAAAATGGATACAAAATGTAAATTTATCTTTGTATTTCCCTAAGCCTGCTAAAATAAATAGTACACATAAAAGAACTCATCCGTTATTTATTTGGTTCTAAAAAACGAGGAAGCAAAGAGAATCTTAACTATTTATATTGAAGGTATGCTATTATTTTCTAGTCTGGTCATAAATAATGTTGAAAAATGATCGTTTTTTTTTGCCATAATCAACCTTAATTGCTTAACATTATATTGCTTGAGACCAAGAGGGTCTCCCTAATGTAACGGATTTATAAAATTGTAAAAAAGTTCAAAATCTTTACCATTTACCAATTTATGCTTATTTTGTAGTATGTAAGTCCCTATATTGTAATTAAGCACTTTTATTAAATAAATGAAAGATGAATAGAAGGCTTTCATATTATTCCTTATTCCAAGAACGATTAAATTTACGTATATTACATAAGTAATGAAAAATGCACAAAAAAATAAATTGTTAATTGATAAGATAAGTTTTAAATCTTAATAACCTACAAACCTCATCGGTCATCGAGAAAACAAACCCGCTTGTTACTTACGGGATTTCAAAAAGTCAATGTTTGGGCAATGATGATTTGCCTGTCGCGTCCGTTACAATAACCGCGGAAAAATCAAGTTTATGAAAGGTTTTCCGGGATTATTTTACATCATTAGAAAGAGGATAAAACACACAATTTAGTAAAAGAATTTTAAGGACGTAATCTTTTTTATTTATTTTTTCATTGCAAATCAAAGTTGACCTTTGGCAAAATTTTTACATGCTGTAAAACCTTCGAGGGCCAATAAAAAATAAACTAAGCGTTAGGTGTCCGAAATTTTCACTTTAATAAAGCAGTGCAACGTTGCACATCACGATGCAATAACAATTGCATGTCTCTAGCACTTATTTTTTATCAAAATTTAATTTTAAACGAGTTGGTCCTGATTTTCTTTTCAAAACAACAAAAAAATTTAAAAAAAATGCACGTCGGTCAAAAAAATTTTTGGAAAGCGTGGTGAGATAGGGAACGACCCCACCTATCCGCCATTTTAATTTGGCCAACGATGAACCAAATACCCTGTATTTGTATTTATAGTAAAGCCATGCTTTCGTATTTGTAAATGTTATATTGAGTATTTAACAATATTTTGATAACAGTTATATGCACGAAATATTTTATTTTTATCATTATTAATGTTCTTGTGAATGTTGCACAATAAAATACCTAGAGAAGAAGAGGTTCGAAACGGATGGATCGATTTTTAAATATTTTCTACCGTCATCTATCATTAGTATCTCTCAGCTATTATACCTGGATAGTTTTTAATGTTTAAAGCTTATTGTGATTCTTATTTAAGTAAAGGGATTTGCTTGCTCTATTATTGTGCGTTTGTTTGGAGGGTTATGGAGCAATCAGAGGCAGGCCCGAGTGGCATACAACAACAAAAGCCACCTCGTAGTCTACCAAATCTTTTACCATCACCTAAGACAATTGTTTTATTATTTAGTATTATATACTAAAACTATTAAATAACGTTTAGAAGCACTTTTATTTAAAAATTTATTAATAAGTGCATGTTACGATTGTCAATTAAATAATTCAAGTAAATATTGATTAAAAAAACTAGACGTTAAGTTTTCGTTTTAGAACGTACGTGCGTCACTGTCAGGTCAGTAATTTTTCACGTGTCTTTAACGTGATAATCAAGACAAAATTGTGTTTTTATTGTTGTGTTGTATTATTTAATCTGCAAATTGTTATTATTTATTCACAAATGTGAACTCTTAATCATGTCAAATAATCGTTTGTTGGTGTGCTTGCAGTGTGCTTAAATTAAAGATTTAGTTGGCAACTACTGTTTCTATGTTTACTCAATTTCTAATCTCAAAAAACGAAGTATAGGCATAGTTAAATTATAGTAGAAATAAGTAGTAGACTCACATGTAGAGTAAATAAAGCCCTAATTTAGACTTTACTGTATATTCATCGAAGTCGATGACGTTTTATGAATATAAACAGAATTGGAAAAAAATTCTATAAATATATTTTGATTATTCCTATGTTCAACCTAAGTAGCAAATCTTATCGTTCAATCTAGCTAAACTGGAGGTTGGGAATTACTAGCACATTAACGAGTATGCATACTTTGAAGGAAATTAACCCTTTGCTTTCATGCCTTTGCATGCGTCATATACAAAACTCCACCCACACGACAAAATCCCGGACGCAAGCGAGCTGGTAGCGCGAGTGATATTTAAACCTTACTTGAAAGTACCTATGAAGATTACTTTGACAGCGTACGACCATGGATTTATATGAAGTGGATCTAATTCTTACACTTTTTCCCTCACCACAGTTGAACCTTATTACCGAGTAAAACAGTCGTTCATAGGTGACTAGTAAAAAGTACTAAAAACGGCCTGTTAGAGAGCATAATAATAGTAGGGGGCGGTGTCTCACTCGCACTCGTTACATTTGACACATATTGACATTTTGATTGTCTAATGACGTCATTACCTCCTTAGTCAAAACGAGACCCAGTCCCCTAGATAACCTTCTCTTTCGGCCTCACTTTGTGACCGCATAATTAGATCCAATTCTTATAAATCCATGCGTACGCCACGCTTATGGTGTCCTTGGCACTCTGGACACGAGTATAGTTTGTCCGGCGGATTAAGGATAATTGCGCCATACTTTAAGTATGGAGCATTTTTTTTTTATTTATTTTTTTCCTTCCACCGTCCTTAAGCCACCGGACAAACTATACTTATGACTAGAACCCGTTATCTTGTCGCATAGATTTTGTTTTTCAGTAGAGCGTGAATGTTTTTTTATCGACCTTCTTGATATCGATGTTTATATAATGCAATTGAATTTTCGCCTTTAAAGTCTATACTGAATTTCAATTAAAACTTTTTGTTTACAAATAAGTACATAACCTTATTGGTCTTACGTGAAAGTTTATTGTAATTATTGTGGAAAAAATATGATTAATCCTAACTAACGAACACCCTAGACTTTTATTTCTTCGTTTATTATTATGTATATCTTTATACAAAATAATAAGTAGTACCTAATGACACCTCTTTGAAATTATCAGTGACATACAGTATCGACATTTACATAGTCGATAAAAAAATCATTCGCGCTCTACTGAAAAACAAAATCTATGCGACAAGATAACGGGGTCTACTTATGACACTTTTAGATGTTATTGGCGTTCTAAAGGTTAACAACAACCAATATTATTTCAGTGTCAAGATGGATAAAATACGGAATGATGCTCTTAGGCGCATATCTGAAGCAGCCACCGTAGCCACTGAAACAGCAAAGAGGGCTAGTTTATTGTTAACAAAGGCCGGTAAGCATGTTTTTTTTATATTTAACCGACTTCAAAAATAGCTAGTAATGTATGTATACATAGTCTGGCGAACCAAAATCTGCAGTACCTAACAGTAGAAGTAACAAGCTCTCCCATCCTTTTTTTAGTGGTGAAGGCATTAGTGTATGAAAAAGACAGTATCATTATCTCAATCTATAAGTATGTTATGTACTCTCACGCCAAACTAGTTGAAATTTTTGAATCAGTCACATTCGGACATCAAAGTCGTCACTTATTGGGCAAACGTCCGGACAGGACGCTAGAGGCACGACGCAGGAGCTATACGGCAGAGCGAGATAGCAATGTCGCTTGCACTTTCCAACGCATAACTGCGTCCCTTACCTAGATTGGCTATATTGGCCGACGTTGGCCACAATAGGCCCAATCCACACAATAGTGTGGATTGGGCCTTGTAAAAAATCTTACTACTTTTTGGTACTTAGGTATGTAGTTGTAGGTAAGTACAAGGTAAGAGTATACATTTTTTATTTAAGTATTGTCTTTTCTTAATTATCAGAGATTAACTTAGCAAACAATGTACTTTAAAAAAAAAGAATAATGCCAAAGAACTTTATTAACGAAGCAAGTGGTACTGGTCGTGCGTCAATAGTTACACAAAAGTATTAGATTACGTAGCTAATGAACCTAACCGGGCGTGCCTCTTCTTTTTAACCTGTAAGAAATATGCTTAACTTTTTGAAAATCAGATAAACCGGTCGGAATCAATTCTATCCACGCTGTGCCGCTGCCACTGTCACGAAAATGTTTCTAAATTAACGTATAACCAAAGCTTGCGGTTTTTAACTCTATTCCCGTGTTTCTAAGTAATATTTAGTAATTCAAAAATGTTTTAAATAGGACCAAAACTATCGCAGGCCTCGAACATCGGTACCAAATTCTCAAGATTAGAAATTCTCGTCGATCACTTCACTAAAAAAATAAATGACTTGGACAGTAACATGGCGGTAGAGGTATTTTTACACGCTTTCATTAATCTTACTTTGTAACTAGATAAGTGCCTATTTAAAATAACAAAATGTCATAAGAAAAATAAGTGCGTCTATTTGCCTGTTGATATGAATGAACGGTAAAATTCTTCGCTCCTGGAGTTTGGGCTTGTATAATATAATAATTAATTAGTTTTGATAAGTCTTAATTTTTGGGGGTTTCAATTATATGTACGGTAATTGTGCTAGTTTCCCGTCCAGGTACAGTTTACCGTACACTTGATTAAACTGCTGCAAATAAATGGGAAAAACTTTTTAAGGTCAACATAGTTTATATTTATAGTTTATTTTATAGTACATATTTTACTTTTATTTTGGAAAAAACTTGAAGATAAACATATCAATAATAATGGGCGGAAAACTGACAAGAGTGGACGTAAACTAGCACAATCACCTATATTTTAACTATAAAACTTTCGTGAGACTCTGACTCGTGAGAATATGTTAATATTAAAAATATTTAACCCGTTATAAATATTTTCAATCACCTATAATTAATTTATAGCAGTCAATAACAAAGAGTGAGTAACAATATTAAATATTTGGCAGAAACTTATCAACTAACTTCAAGATTTCGAAGTAGGAGGTTCTCAATACGTCGGGATCTTTAAGGCTTTTTGCAAAAAAAAACATGTAAGTAGGTAGGTATGTTCACCGATTCGGATTTTTTAATTTTATTTCAAAAGGTATACTTGACAGTTAGTCTCATTGTCATCAGGTCAGATTAGATCTGATGACGAAATCCTGGAGAAATCGAGGGTACTCTTCAAATATTATAGGATGATTTTTGAGTATTTTTTTATAGTAGCTCGGGAATTTGCTCTTGGAAAGGTGGAATATCCTAACGTTGGTTCTTTTTTGAACGAGCGGAGCGTAATCGAAGTGAAGTTCTTTCAGACAACTTCAGAAGCAACAGAACTGTCACCTGGATACTGGGGCGTCTGTGCATTTCAATGGCTTTTTGATTTTGTAAAGTTGTTCCGCGATAACTTTAGTAACGTTTTTCCGAACTTTATGAAATTTGTTGCGGTTGTAGCAGAGATACATATAATTTTATAGTTCGTATATGAGCAGGGCCAGTCAAGGGCTTTTGGAGCTAGACGGTGCGAAACAATCATCATCAGGGTCTTGTTATATTGGTCAACTCGTTTGCAAGGAAATCGCGAGTTCTCAGTTCGAGGTGGACTACTAGTTTAAAATTGTTTTCGATATGTATGTTTATGCAGATTGTAATTTTTTTAAGGTATAAGCTTATGCTGCAAATTAATTTCGTGTATTGGGTTTGCATATTGTGATTGCATCGCTTTCGTTTTATATTATACTAGACGGGCCCGCGGCTCCGCTCGCGTGAGTAAAATAAAGAGTTTATCTTATGTTTACTCAAATACCGACACCTTATTATGTTATCTATCATTAGGCAACCTTCAGAATTCACACTTCTTATTCGTACAGTTGTATTTGGACCTTAGTTCGCTTATTTCACAATAAAAAAAGAAAAGATTGTATTTTTTCATCCACATATTTATTGAACACTTTTTAGGGTTCCGTAGCCAAATGGCAAAAAACGCAACCCTTATGGATTCGTCATGTCTGTCTGTTCGTCCGTATGTAACAACCATTTTACTCGAAAACTATACGACGTATCTAAATAAAATTTTCACATAAGGTGTATTTTGTATGCCGCTACTTAGTTATGTAGTTAAATTTGAAAAAAAAAAAGAATTTTAGGGGGGCGCTCCATACATGTAACTTAATTTCAAAACAAAAAATTTAACCAAATATCAACATGTGACACATCATGACATCAATCGATAGGTCTTTGAAGATAACATTGAGGTTTTTTTGACCATTTTGTGATTAAGTGAATATTTTCTAAAATAATCGCTTCGAAAGTCAGAAAATTTGTGAGATGCGCCTTATCATATACTTTCTACGAAAATTGTTTTGAACACTATCGGTTCAGCCGTTTTTGAGTTATCTCCAAAAAACTTCTTGCATAGGCATCAGATACGACCTTTTGGTATTAGTTTCGTTCTCATTCCATTGAAGGTACGGAACCCTCCTATGTGTGGTCCTACACGCACTTGGTCGGTTATTTCTTCTTATTTATGGAAACCTCCAATTTAATTTTACATTTGTGTCAGCAATATGCGCCAGCATTGTCACTGCCTATTCAGAATTTCAGACTTAAAATTAAGTGAATTACAAATTTTACATATTAAGATCCATTGATCCTAAATAAAACTCGTGTACCCAAAACTTTGTTTTTCTAGGTACTCAACATTTAATTCGCTTATGTTTGTATTTTTTTTATAAATTCGTTAAATTTATAAATGTATATTATTTTTTCCTATTTCAATTACAATAAGGTATATATACATTTTAATGCTTTGGGACCAACCTCGGAGCATTCAAATTCAACCGGCATGCCACGGCATCCACCAATACGCGCCGGAGTCTCCCGAGTGTGCTGGTGTAGCGAAGCGTCGGGAAGGAAAGGCTTAGCGTGACTCATCAGACGACGGGCATGTACAAGCGCACGCTGGTGAGGAGAATCCGTTTTGATACCGTATACCATGCGTATAGCGCGTATGCCGGAGACCTGCCGAGCGCGCGTCGCCGGCCACCGGCCGGCCCCGCGCTGATGGGCGTGAGCGGTATCGGGGAGGATGTTCCCTTGTCGGTGTGCTCTTTGATAATCTCTAAAAAGAATATCCCGTCTAAAACGCTACCCCATTACGCTGGCGGCGTTACTTCTCTGTACAGCTAAGGATAAACGCCGGGAGACCTCTCCCGCGTAGCTGTGTACCTACGCGCCAGATCTATGGTCCCCTGTAGTTTCGACCAGCCGTGCCTTTTTAAATTATTAGTTAATACTTACAATTGTTGGTATTTCCTGTATAATAACTTATCATTACTCGTATTTGTAGGATCATTTCAGGCGGCCGGGAATATACACATCATATATTAAACAATCATCATATCATAATATACAATAATTTGGATATGACATAAGTATCCATTTATATCCATTTTGATATTTGTCTCACAGAGTACCTTCATAAGTCACTTGTAACACTTCATAAGTATGGGCAATCTATCTATCTACAAGTATACATACATATAATAAAGCTGAAGAGGGTCGAAAGTCTGTACATGGAAGTTATTCGAAAAAAAGTTGGCTGGGGATACTTAGAATCGATAACAGAACACGTTGCAACAATTTTTAGAATTTTTGTCTGTTTGTCTGTTTGTCTGTTTATCTGTTTATCTGTTTGTCTGTTTATTTGACCGCGCATCACGTGAAAACGGCTGAACGGATTTTGATGAAATTTTGTATATAGATAGTTTGAGTCCTGAGAAAGGATAATAGATAGTTTTAATCCCGAAAATCAACCCTGGTGGGGGTTAAAAGGGGGTTGAAAGTTTGTATTGGGAATTTTTAACCGCTGAAACGATTTGAATAGAAATTAGTATGGAGATAATTTGAGTCCCGAGAAACGTCATAGGATAGTTTTCAAACCCTTATGGGGGTGAAAAGGTGGTTGGAAGTTGGTATGAGGATTTTTTTACCGCTGAACTGATTTAGATGAAATTTGGTATAGAGATAGTATGGGTCTCGAGAAAGGACAAAGGATAGTTTCACCTTCAAAAAAGGGCGCCCCCCCCCCCCCCCATCTTACTTTTGAACCGTAGGTCCAATAAAAAAATAATGGAAGTGAAGCCTGAAAGGTACTTTCAATAGAAACTATATTGAATAAAATCGGTTCAGCTGTTTTTGAGTTGTCAGTCAAAAACGCATAGTGAAAGGACGTAAGTGCCAGATAGTAGAATTACAACGCCAAACAATTAACCCACCACGCAATTATTAGTTTATGATTATGACGGAAGCGCCGCCAAATATCCCTTAACAAAAACGACCTTTTGAAGGAATGTTTTTAACAGGGCGGTAATTACGGAACCCTACACTGAACATGGCCCGACATGCTCTTGGCCGGTTTTTTTTGCATTGGTATCCCAGAAGTCACCCCTTAAGGATTACTTTTTTTTTTTAATACTACGACGGTGGCAAACAAGCATACGGCCTGCCTCATCGTCAACACACTGGGTCCTCTTTGAGCTCTTTGGCGACCTTACTCACCAGCAGGAACACAACACTATGAGTAGGGTCTAGTGCTATTTGGTGCTTATCCCAATTGTCAAGAAAATCCCCGTCCAGGTATAGGTAGGCTATAAAAATTCAACCTCTAAAATGGGAGTAGCCCCTACACTCGATTGAGTTAATTTTGCACCTTAATTTTATGGCGCTACTTAGGAAGGAGGCGCAAACTTTTTTTCCAAAAATGTCCTAAGACTAACGAGTACCCTGCTTAACTAACAGATGGCGCTGAAATTAATACGTTGTGATATGAATAATCTACTAAGGAAGGATTTTGCCAAATGAACTCTAAGTTTAGAAGTGGGGGTACGGATATCAACAAATTTAAATGAATTATTGGATAATAGTATAACAAAATTAAACGACAATAAATTAATTGCCACACATTGCACAGGGCATGTAAATACTCAGCCTCACGATTTTGATATCTATTCTCCTTTTCTCTAATCTTACTTCTAAGTCTTCTAACTAATATTAGACCTAAGTTCGTTGGTAAATAGTATATGTTCGTTAATAAGTTGTTAGGTTATGATATGAAGTATGGATTTTTATGTGTATATTTCTTACCCAGGCGCGGTCCGATCGGTCCGATGGGGCGGGGGGGTTACATGAGACATGAACCCCCCCAATAGTACACGTCAAATAGAAAAATTCATTACTGACCCCCTCAAAAAATCATTTCTGCATTAGTGACCCCCCCCCCCCCCAATTTCATAGTTACCCCCCCCCCCCCCATTTTAGGCTGCAAGCGCGCCTGTTCTTATCTTTTCATTCTTAGACTGATTTGACTGGAGGATCGATTTGGATGACATTTGCCATGGACATGATATATGGTACAGTCAAGGACGTATAAATACAAAAGTGGTACTGTATCGTTCGATGATATACACCTACTATTCTATGTCGTTTAAATCATGTCAAAAATTTTAATATAGACGAAAAACCTATTGATTTTGGAGTGTAGTTTTATTTAGTGGTAATTGTAAAATATTTTATCTGGAATCTGGACTACTGTCCTCTAGCGTATCCATCTGTTAACTTTACTTCAAGACCTTCAAGTTCTGCCTCCAGGGGAGGGAGAGAAATTAGGGGTGAATTAGCCGCTTACTGACAAAGACCGAATTCCACGCGGGCGGAGCCGCGGGCACAGCTACTAGACAATAGAAAGCACTTTTAATTTCATGTCGAGTAAAAAAACACCGATATAACTGTATACCAACATGACAAACATAATGAACTTACGTCAAATAATTTGGGCTACTTAAACTTAATTCAAAATTAGAGAAACGAACCGAGAGTTGCCGAAAATGACCGATGATCGTGAAATGAAGAAATATATGAATATTTGTTTAGCTAATTGTAAAATAAATACGCAGCGCAAGCGGTAGTTTTTGTGCTCTTGTTCTATTCTCATATTTAGACAATAGATTTGCATAGTTTTTTCCAATGATATGTGCGTTGTATTCGAGAAACGTGTCAAGGAAGTTCTTCAAATGTGGTAAGGCGCCATCTCGCTTTATCCCTCGTTTTTTATCCCGTTCTGGTTTTTCGTTTTTATAAGTAGACTAGTAGTCCGCCTCGAACTGAGAACTCGCGATTTTCTTACAAACGAGTGACCAATATAACAAGACCCTAATGATGTTTTTTCGAGCCTTGTAGCTCCATAACCCCCTGATCGATCATGCTCATGAACGAACTCTCAAATTGTATAGAGCTCTACTACAACCCCCACAAATTTCACATAGATCAGAAAAACGTTACTAAAGTTATCGCGCGACAACTATTCAAAATAAAAAAGCCATAGAAATGCAGGGACGTCTAGGTAGCCAGCTGACAGTTCTGTTGCGTCTGAAGTTGTCTGAAAGAACTTCACTACGCTTACGCTCCGCTCGTTCGATTAGGTATTAAGGAAAAAGATGCAACACGAATTCTTAGGAAATTCATAAGACATAAGATGCTTAATATAAAAATTCTTATACATAAATATTAAAGGTTACCATAACTTCATGTTTCATTTTATCATTTTAGATAAGCGACTTTCAAGAGAGAATATCAAATACGAAGTTTGATATAGACACCATGATGGACCGTATACATGAATATTTGGCCTATCCAGGAGAAGATCCTGTTGGTACTAGAATGATTTTATTTATTGGTTCCGCCTAGCTTTCTAATGATTTCAAGAGGCCTGCATATTTTTATTTTATTCCATAAAGTACACCACATTGGTCCCCTGGTTCACTATTGTCTTGCAGAAACTTTTTTGACATATATTTGTTTTGCATAATGATACTTGGCAGAAGTAACGTTTGGCAGAAACACCTTACGCAGAGTATGCTTTGGCCTAAATCATTTCACAGATTTTTATAATGCCGAATCTTATATTGGCATAATGTTGATGAGCATAACTGTCTTCTAAACGAATAGTACTTTCGCAGAATTTTTTGTTTGCATAATATTTAGGCGACATAAATTTGTGAAGCCATTTTTTTTTATTACAAGATAATCTTCATTGTCTTATCATATTGTACAAGACATATGCGGGGTTGGATGTATTGCTCATAAGAACATGCAGGCGCTGTAATAATGAGCATATTTGTGTCTGTACTCCGGTAAATGAAATTGGTATATGCCAATTGTGTCTGTGGTAATTGTTGTGTCCTCCTAAGGCGGGCTCCTGGCCAGCCTGTTACGTGCGAGTTATCGCGGCATGCTCGAGCCACCCTGAGAGCAATGGGCTATTGCGGCTGCCACAATTACTTTTACCTAACCTAACCTAACCCACTTTTCTGGCAACAGTTTGTTTCCGCGGAGGTCGCAGTTCTAACCTAACCTAACCCAATTTTCTGCCAACAGTTTGTTTCTGTGGGGGTCACAGTTCTAACCTAACCTAACCCAATTTTCTGGCAACAGATTATTTCCGCGGGGGTCGCAGTTCTAACCTAACCTAACCCACTTTTCTGGCGACGATTGTTTCCGCGGGGGTCGCAACTCTAACCTAACCTAACCAACTTTTCTGGCGACAGTTGTTTCCGCCGGGGTCGCAACTCTGACCTAACCTAATTCATTTTTCTGGCAACAGTTTGTTTCCGCGGGGGTCGCAGTTCTAACCTAACCTAAATAAATCTAAATTTGGTGGGACTACTACGTAAAATTTACCTAACCTACTTTTCTGCTAGCAGAAAATAATTATGCTATTGTAATAGTATGCTATAGGATTATTATGGTACATAAAATGATGCTAAACCAAAATCGGGTAGTGTTCTGCAAAACGTGTCGTATGCGTAATAGTAGTTATGCCAACTATACCTTTATGCAAAATTACCATTCGACCGAAAGTGTTTCTGCGAAACATGTTATGCCAAGTGTATTTCTGACCAACATTTTTCTGCCAGATGAGCGTAACCCTGGTCCCCTTTATGCTTTCCCGTGGCCGTCCACAATATCGACACGTCATGTCACTTATATCGTTACGATATTTAAGAAAAGCCAAATAACGGGTGTCCCTAACCACCGTCAAGAGTTAGAACAGCTGATAGGCTATCAGATAAAGCAAATTTGGCCAGTAATAAAATGCCAGTTTTTAGGGTTCCGTAGTCAACTAGGAACCCTTATAGTTTCGCCATGTCTGTCCGTCCGTCCGCGGATAATCTCAGTGACCGTTAGCACTAGAACTTGGTACTAGTGCTAACGGTACTTGGTACTAATATGTATATCAATCACGCCGACAAAGTGGTAAAATAAAAAGTGGAAAAAAATGTTTTATTAGGGTACCTCCCCTATACGTAAAGTGGGGAGTGATTGTTTTTTTCATTTCAACCCTAACGTGTGATATATTATTGGATAGGTATTTAAAAATGAATAGGGGTTTAGTAATATTATTTTTTGATAATGTAATTATTTTCCGAAATAATCGCTCCAGAAGTAAAAAAAAATTGTCCCCCCCCCCCCCCCTCTAACTTTTGAACCATAGGTTTTTAAAATATGAAAAAAATCTCAAAAGTAGAACTTTATAAAAACTTTCTAGGAAAATTATTTTGAACTGGATAGGTTGAATGGTTTTTGAAAAAAAATTACAAAATAATTTCTGAACTAAGTTTGTAATTTTACCGTATAAGCAGGTGTTTATTGTACCTGTAATTTCTACAAAATCACAATGAAATGACGTGCTTTCAAAAACTTTCTCACTTACTGTGACGGACGGAAAACTACGGAACCCTACACTGAGCGTGGCCCGACACGCTCTTGGCTAGTTTTTTTTCGATATATTACCAATATTACTACTTACTTTATTAAAAAGGTATAAAAGTGCCATATAACTCGAAAAATATATCATTTTCATCAGGGCGAAATTTGCTTAATCTTAGCCCATTAGCTGTTCTCTCAGCCCTTTAAGTTTTGGCTTTGGTTTCAGGGACACCCTGTATATGGAATAGTATACAGACGCTTTTGAAGTGCTGGTGGCCTGGCGGTAAGACGCCAGACTTTCAATCCGAAGGTCGCGGGTTCAAACCCCGGCTCGTACCACTGAGATTTTCGGCACTTATGTACGAAATATCATTTGACATTTACCAGTCGCTTTTCGGTGAAGGAAAACATCGTGAGAAAACTGGATCTAATCCCAACAAGGCCTAGTTTCCCCTCTGGGTTGAAAGGTCAGATGGCAGTCGCTTTCGTAAAATCTAGTGCCTACTCAAATTCCTGGGATTAGGTTGCCGAGCGGACCCCAGGCTCAATAGACCAAAAAAAGCTAGGACAAACGCTAGGAGGAAGATGATACAGACGCTTTTCGTTTACCATCGATGGTAACGGCATCTCGTGCCCGTGTACTTTCAACATAAATGATGATCTTTTTACTTTATTATTCATTTATTTGCTGCAAAACATAAAAAAATCAATTTTAAATAAATAGGTATGTATGTACACGTATCTACAGTCAGCGGCAGAAGTAGCTGATTTATACCATACATTTTCAGCGGTAGCTGAATTAACGAAAGCCTTTGCATATATACAATATCACATATCTGCGGCAAAACACGATCAGAGAGCGCTATCAAAATGTCAGAAACAAAGTGATGCAGATTTACACGTACGTTATAGTAGTTTATCTACACTCACATTGTAAGTTCTCTAAAACGAGTTCGAAAACGGTAGGCAATGGCTAGCATTACCACAACCGATTTTACTATGATAAGCTTTTTATCCGTAGCAGTAACGTAATTTTAACTTTTCATGCTCAATTATTGATGTGCTATGAGTTTTGATAACATAATGTACACCTGCACCCTCCCGGGGATCCGCCGACAGCCCGACAAGTGCCCGCGCGACCGCCGGCACAATCGAGTTGGCCATGGTGGCGGTGCAATGGCGGCCATTCTATGGTTTCCAAATAAGGCATTTAGAATAAATAATATGAGTGTAGATAAAGCAGTGTATGCAACTGTACGTAATTAGGCCTTAAAACACTCGTGTGATCTTATTATGAAATTCGCCTGCGGCTCATTTCATAAAACCACACTCATGTCTTAAGGACCCTTATTACGTAACAGTTACATAAACTACTATTATGTAACTGTTACGTAATAAGGGTCCTTAAAAAATGAGTGTGGTTTTATGAAACGAGCCGCAGGCGAGTTTCATAATAAGATCACACGAGTGTTTTAAGGCCTAATTACGCCTAGTTGCATACACTGCTTTATCTACACTCATATTATTTATCCTAAATGCATTATTCGGAAACCATAGAATGGCCGCCATTGCACCGCCATGGCCAACTCGATTGCGCCGGCGGTCGCGCGGGCGCGTGTCGGCGGCCGCGCGGGAGCGTGCAGGTGTACATTATGTTATCAAAACTCATAACACATCAATATTTGAGCATGTAAAGTTAAAATTACGTTACTGCCACAGATAAAAAGCTTATCATAGTAAAATCGGTTGTGGTAATGCTAGGCATTGCCTACCGTTTTCGAACACGTTTTAGAGAACTTACAATGTGAGTGTAGATAAAATTATTTATAAGTCGATAACTAGGTGGTTTATAAAAGTTATAATCTTTCTAAAATGTGTTTTTCTTCTCAGCCTGACTGTCAGGCTGGCGGGTGTATGTTTGTTCCGTAATAACTTTAAATACGGAGAGGTAATTTTTTTTTTTAATAGAGGTACAAATTGGTACAAATTAGGTACAAAAATATAGTATACTTTATTTTAATATCCGTTTAGGTACACCCGCCGACCTGACTCTCACTATAAAAGTTATAATCTTTCTAAAATGTGTTTTTCATCTCGTCGACTATACTCGTAATGCTCGAGTTGATACTTTGTTGACCGAACTACATACGCATACTTTTCGATGGTCCGGCCTAACCGACCATTAATAGGTGTATATTGTGAAAATGCTCGACCGTACTGGTATAGTTCGATAAGACTCCCAGATGATATATATATAATTAGTTACGTCTTTAATAGGTGAACACGAAATGGCGATGCTGCAATGCAAAAAACCCGGCGGCGTATTTAATTATTTTATTTAAAAATAAATAAAAAATCCAGTTTCTAGTATGATATGACTCCCAGGTTTCCTTTGTTCCTCGAAGCAGGGGAGGGGTAGGGTTATACGATAATGCAGTGCTGCAAGCCACCGCGATTAGCCATATCAGTGGCAGCAGCATGATAAGCTTGTAGATGTACAGTCACCGCGGCAATAGTATCTTCCTACACGAAGGCCGCAAAAATATGTGACACGCTCTTAATTATAGCCGTACAACGTGTCGCATATTGTTGCGGCCTTCGTGTAGGAAGATACTATTGCCGGTGACTGTACCTACGCCTAAACCTAGCGCCTGATGTTTTAATAACAGCAACGTGACGAAGCGCGCGAATGATGTACTGTATGATACTGGATGATGTACCTACTTGCAACAGGGGTACTCTCGCCCTATAATTGTACCTAGAAATGTAGTCGGATGGCTTATTTAAAACACGCGTAGAAAAAGTGTAATATACATAATGTCATAATTAAACTTTTTCTACTTGTCGATTGTAATGCTTGAATTGAGATTGTGTAGACCGAACTACTAGCGCATACTTTTCTATAAAGCTTTTGTGGTCGCATATTGTAGCATCGCCAATGATGGTACAAAGGATTTTCATACAATATTGTGTCAGTTGACCGAGCCCGCCCGGCCACGCCTCCGTCGCCGGGGGGGACCGGCACAACCTGCCGGGAGATTCAAGTTACTCAATTGCATAGAGGCAACAGGTCTTTCATCGAACTCTATTCTTACCGGCTTGCCTATATTGAGCACTCGTAGAAAAAGTATTGTAGACAATAGTGACATAATCAAGCTCCTCGACTGAAAAGCTATCCATTAAGTCACGATTGTATAAAATACTGTTGAGTAGTTAGTCGCGTCAAAGACAAAGTTAAATATCTATTAATAATCTAATCATTAGAGGACTAAATAAGACTGTCGCAATCTAAAAGCAAAAGATGGAGGGTTTCCGTCTCCGGCGTGTCTTTATCGGCCGGAGTGGAACCCCAAGGAGACACGTGGGACTCTCGGCTCTGGCTTGCCTTAGGCCCGGTTCGCACGAGAGCTTTTTCAACGGGCGTTAAAAAAACGTTTAAATAGAACAAATTGAAAACCTTGTATTTATTCACACGAAGGCGGTTTTAAAACGTGGCGCTTTTTTATCGAGCACTGTTCGATTTTCGACGTTGGGCGTTGGACGTTAAATCGAATTGAGCATACGGAACCGCCAACGTCGGGTTATAACGCGATGCTTTTTTAAAACTCGTGCGAACGAGCTCTTAATTGGCCGTCCAGAGAGGAGCCATTATGCTTGCAAGATGGAAGTGAAAGATGAATAAGGACACTAGCGTGGACGTCGCGCGAGCGCACGCCAATACAGCGACGCGGCGTCGACGCAACGTCTGTCGAGCGTCGGCTTCTCACCAGCGGCGCCGCGGCGTCGTCGCGACGTTTGTCGAGCGTCGGCGTCTCACCAGCGGCGACGCGGCGTCGACCCAACGTCGGCGCGACGTTTTTCGAGCGTCGGTATCTCACCAGCGCCGACGCGGCGACGATGCGACGTCTTTCGAACGTTAAGTATGCCATATAAACATGAGGACTTGACTGACTTCCGAACATCATACGACTCAATATATGAAGTTGATATTTAAAAAATATATTACTTATATCTTGGCGTGCGGTCGCGCGACGTCGACGCTTCAAAGACGCTAGTGTTCGGTTAGCCTAAGTCGCGACCTGTTCACAGCCATAGCCACTGGGTAGAAAGCAGAGCACACCTTTCGAAATAACAAGTATTTTAATATAAGTTACTGTCTATTTGTATTTGTTGCAGATAATACAGAGATCAATTGAAAGAATTACTCAAGTCAAAACTACTCGAGATGAGCTCGAGGAAACTCTAAAAAATAAAGTGAGAATGATTGACATAAACAGATTGCTATCAGTGGAGCAGGTACATGCTGTAGTTGCATTTATGCAAGGAAAAAATTCACAGACAGAAATTTATATCGAATCTGGGGAAACCAATTGGCAGGTATTTTCGAATATAATTTATTCTATAAGTAATTACTAATTAATTAGTAGAACGATTAGGCTTTCTAAAGAATATAATAAGTACGTACACATTTTGGCCAAATCTTTAATATGAATTAGTTTGTGAAATGGAGCACCAATATATATACACGGTGCCCGTGAGCATTGCGAGAAATTTTAACCGCACGCATTTCTGAAGTCAAAAGAAGGAAAAAACATTGTGACTTGTAAAACGCCTAAAAAAATCTTTTCACTTATGTAGAACAGCATTCCAATGCTGTTCTACATAAAAAGTCAATGTCATTGGAAAAAGGTAACCAATAAAATAAATTGCTACATTTTTTCTAGTAAAAACTAGTTCATGCAGTGTCAGTGCAAATCGTGCGTAAAGTTTGATTTTACGCACGATTTGCAGATTAGAATTTTAAATAAATGAGTATTATGCGAGACCCGCTTATAAATGACCCACCTGAACTACGCGCGATTGGGCATAAAGTAGTTTTATGCGAGACCCAATAGTATTACTTGAACAACGCGCGATTGAATGAAGCTGTCTTTCGTACACTGACAGAATATAAATGTAATTTTATTTCATTGTAGTTTTTTCGCAATTGTATTAAAAAACGTTGTTCGACACACGTGCGCAAGTGTCATTTTCACTCGTCCCGAGTCTTGACCCTCGCTTCTCGGCTCGGGTCAACTAACCTCGGTACTCGTGTAAAATTGCATACTTCTCGCACTTACATCGAAAACTACTATTTACACTGAGTAATACTTAGTCTGTAAGTAGTATTTACTCTGAAACTATGGCGAATTTCGGAAAAGTTTATAGGTATTTTTTTATTTTAATATCATCATGAATACACTGTTAAAGTCTCTCGCAATACTCACGGGTACCGTGTATCTAAATACTAATTGACCGTACGTAATACTCGTCTTTCACAGAAAATTATGGATAAATATATGTCATGCCTGAATAAAAAATGTGACCGCGTGCAATTGGTAACTTTTAACAACTCTCTGCGCAAATATTGCGAATCTATGAGCGCTGAAGTCGAAACAATGTTGTATATTTTCGGCGATTACCGAGTTAATATATATAAGAAAAAACTGGACCGTAAGAGTAATTGTTTATCATGTGGAATACCACCCGATGTCAAAGTATCCGACAGATATATGAAATATGTACAACGCATTTTGAATAAAAAAGCGTTAACGCAAGATGACGAAATTACACGAAAGCCATGTGTTCCGGGGCAACCGATACACCACCCTTTGGATCCCAGGTATAATGCAGGTGATGCGACGCATTGCCAGCTTTAGCTTTGCAGTGTTCTACCACAAAATGGGCCACCAGGGCCGCGATTCGAAAAATAAACACACACACTGGACAGACACAGCTCCAACCCAACTTAACTCAACGCTATAACGACATTGACATTTTCTATTCGAATAGATTTTCATTCAAAATTGGTCTCACATTGGTTTCACATTAGTCAGACATTGGTCACACATTGTACCAATGTTGTACCAATGTGAGACCAATGAGTGACCAATGTGAGACCAATGTTGAATGAAAACCTGTTCGAATAGCAAATGTCAATGCCGTTATAGCGTTGAGTTGAGTTGGGTTGGAGCTGTGTCTGTCCAGTGTGTGTGTTTATTTTTCGAATCGCGGCCCAGTAGCGGCTGGGCAAAATCAGCCGTAGTAAAAATACTCACTCAACTGACTGAAAGTTAGACAAGCCGGTGGAACTGTTCCATAGACGCTCCGCCACTGGTGGCTTCATAATAGTACAGTATGCAAACAGTTTTGAGCTTCGATAACTCACAAGTCGTCGCTGTGCGTGCAAAAGTCGCCATGTGTTTTTAACCTACTTTACAGGAGACACAAAAAACTAATTATTTCGATACTGCTTTCACATACGTACATGAATATTTTTTTAGTAAAAATATGTACTCTTTTACATACTTTAAGTAATCTCATGAAAAGATAAACGTGTTTAAATAAATCAAAATAAATACATGTTAATAAATCTGTCACATAGCGATTTTTGTTTGAGTCATATAATAATCTCTATGTGTCTTTCCATCACTTAGCTATATTAAATTATATAGGAGCGTATTAAATTTTAATGTGTTATCGTCACATAGTTATTTTATGAAGTGACATTCGGTATTTAAAAAAAACAAGAAAGGTATGGTAAGTCAAATATAATGAAAAATCAATACGATCAATCTACGGATTTCCTTGTTACTTTCCATTGAGTTAGAATATAGGTCCCAAACAAGATTTACCGAAGATATGGCTCGTAAAAATTTTGTAACCGGCCAGTCTTAGGTATACCGTAATGAGACATTGCTTTTTTTGGGCTGATTATTGTGTATGTGTAATGTAGCCCGTTCTTTATTACATATCGGTGTTACTTTCATTGTCTTTTTCGATAGATCATAATTAGAATGATGTGATATCTTATAGCTATTATAAGATATATATTTTTTTTTTTATATTTTAGAAACATGTCCTTCCAGACACGTATTTTTAGTCCGTCCTGGTCTATCGAATAACAATAAAATCCGAAAGACTTTTAGTGTACACCCAGATTCAAATCAGATTCATTCATGAATGAATTCATTCATAATGTGTCCATGCAATTTTAAATCTCACTGTACACCTACGAAAGTATTTCTTGGCCGTAATATGGTTCGTACTGTAATTACTCCATTAAAGTATAATTACGTGTAGTGTAAGGTTCTAGCCGAAGAAGTCATCCAAAATATGTAATTTCATTAATTTGGACGAATTATTTAGAATATATGTTTGTTTTTACCGATTAAAATTAATAACTTTGGCTAAATTTGTTGTGAAGATATGACAGTTCGTTTTGGACCTAAAAAAAAGAAAGAAGCTGTCATTGCTCTGACGTTTAGGCTGTCAAGGGTCAGCTCCTTTTGGCGGTTTTTCGGGTGATGAGAATTGTTGGATATATTATATGTTTTCACACTGTAACTGTGATTGGAATAAACAATTGTTGATCTCAAAGTGATTAGGTGTTTTAGTTACCGGTACCCAGTGTTATAGTAGTACTCCATGTTGATAAGGGTGGTTACCCTGAGGAAGAACATTCTTCTTCTTGCAACAGCATTATTCATCGTTTATACAAACGATCAACTCAAACTAACGTCACTTCCACGAACATCATAGGAAAAATCTTTCGAGGAGGTAAAGAGTAGCTCGGCGGAAGGTCTGGCGTCCCGTTTCCACCCAGACCAAATTCAGCTTAGGCACAGGCTTTTTACCTGAAATATATACAGGCAACTAGATAGCTAAACATTGTTTGGCAGGGTTGTCGGCTGGATCACACCTTCACCTCCCAAATATCTGAGCATAACCCTAGACAGATCCCTGACCTAAAAATCACACTGCCTTATCACAAAACAGAAAGTGGCGGCAAGAAACAACATCATTTGTCGGATCACTGACACCACATGGGTTGCAACTCCACATACACTTAGCACTACTGCACTTGCGCTAAGTTTCTCGGTTGCAGAGTAGGTATGTATACCGCATGCCCAGTGAGAAATAATTCTGCACACGTGGATGATCAGATAGATACCTGCTCTCAAAGAAAGCCTATCGACTAATCACTCCATACCTTTAACCTACCAAATGCGACCATCTTTACCAAATGAGCTGAATTGCTCCTCCTCACGTACTTAGAAACTTTTCAACCGCTGTAAAATGCGAAAAGCAACTGCGGGATTCCCGACATACAACAGTCACCTGGAAGTCTCTAAACAGACTAATGTCAGAAGTTGGTCGATCAAAAGGCAATCTTCTTAAATGGGAAATCAGGCCGGGACAAAGAGATGTACAATGCGAATGTGGGGACTTACAAACAACGCAACACATGATACAGCGTTCCCTGTACCTATCCAACTACATATGTGTAATACAGAAGACATCATGAAAGCTACTTCCCAGAGAGAAAAAATAATTAAGCTTAAGTTTTTGATCCCGTCATACGAAAAGAAGAAGAATTTGATTTGCCTGCCAGTGACAGCAATAATGGTTTAGTAAAAAACACGTTTATTTACTTGAAGGTAGACTAAGGTATACGACTGAATATAATACAGAAAAATCTCGCTATGTACCGTAAAACAGCGTCTAACGCCGCGTGTACGAACATAAGGTCGATCCAAACTAGTACAAAAATATCGCTATGTGCAAAATGCTACATAGCGGGTGAAAATATCAGATTAATCTAAGTGAAAAATATCGCTATGTGTCAAGAACTCAGAGAAATAAACCAATGGAGTGGTAATTGTCAGGCGGTCCCCTCTGCCAAAAGTACAAGACCACTGGTCGTAGCGGTTATATAAAACTAGTTGTCGCGCGTCAAACGCCATTCAATGAATGTCAGTCAGCCCGGAACGATCTGAGGTAAAAATACCGAATTGCTGAGTGTTTTTATGTAAGATAAGATCTGAATTATCTAGTTTACATAAGGATAACGTTTCTTTTCATCTGTAAGTATACTTACGTCTAAATATCATCAAATAGTGCACGGAATTAGCAAAAAACTAAAAAAAATTGTTAATCAAAAAGTGTTGCCACTTAATGGTACTACATCTGCTTTAGGGTAATTTTTAAACTTGACTCTTCATAGTACATTGTACCATCGGGTTCATAATTGCATACCCAATTTATCAATGAATTCATTCATAAATTGGGTATGCAATTATGAACACGATTACAAACAAGAGTAATCGACTCCAGTGCGGCAGAAATACGTCCGCCATTATGTCATTCATTGTTATTGTTATGACAGGTTAGGCAATACACTTAAAAGATACTCCGTGGGTTAGGCAGAGACCCATTCAGCATACAGCCATAATTGTAAAGCATTGCTCTGTTAAAAAAGCAGTGTGTCTGCGTCTCTTTGTGTGTGTTGTTATTAAATTGTTTCTAAACATATTTTAATAGACTTTTAAATTATTGAAATTACATATTATATTTAATCATTAACAAAAATTAAACGATTAACGTCAGTACTTTAAAGGTAAAACTCATTCACACGTAAAGCTTTTTAAATTATATATGTCATCGAGGATCGCCGAGGGCAGGGCTGTAAGGTGGTTTGGAACTCAAAAAACTGACACTATCAGGATAAACTAGCCTATAGCACATTACGCACGGACGCACGGTAATGAAATAAAACATAAACACTGGTTTAACAACTGTATTGAATTCAAATCTTTTTAAAACCGTATTATGGGAAGGGCAATAAACTACTACTGGTTCGGAAAGGAGCCCCAACTGAGAAGAACCTGCGTAAGAAACTCGGCGTATGTGTGCTTGTAGTACGGCACAATAGCTGAAATTTGTCTATGGTTCCAAAAATACAGCTACCATAAACAAATGTCCGTTTTCATAGACAAATTTCAGCTAGTGTGCTGAATTCCGCACTGAATTCCGCTCTAATGTGTGGCGCCCCTTAAGTGAAATATACTTGAAGATGCTTGAAATAACGATATTCCTGTTTAGAAATTAATTCGTTCCTTTATTTTCACCATACATTTTATGTAGCATTTTAATTTTGTATGGATTATACTTTATTTACTATAAGGTACGGTATACACACTTATCCCCTTAAATAGGCACTTTTAATTTCTGACTCTGGTATCACTGTACCTAACAGGTAAGTTTTAGTGATGGGACAGCACAAAAATAAATGTCGATATTAACATTAGCAGTATGTTATACTTTTTATTTATAATAGAAAATGAAGAAGAGATAATAGAAATAGAAACACAAATTGGAAACAGATGCCCATTACAATCAAAATATCAACTGCGAAAGACTCTGGAACATCACGATGTTGTCGCTAGTGACTGAATTTATCATTGTTCATTACAGTGATAAATTCACTGAGGTGGATAGAGGAACGTCTAGTGTAATTGGAAGCACATTGGAACGGTAATCTAAACACGTGGGTTCGAATCCCGTGATGTTCCAGAGTTCTTTGCAGTTCAATGTTTCATTGTAATAGTTATTTGTTTCCAATTTGTAGTATTTTTCACTAAATTTCAAAGCAGATACACATCAAAATATTAAATTGATAATATAAAAGTTATTCTAAATCAGCTTGCAAGATTTGTCCTGAACAAATAGACAAACTAACTTACGTAGAATACTAACATTGTAAGTAATATGCTGGTAGAAAAACTTGATATTTAATCACAACTTAACATTATAATTTTATCAATAGCTAAACCATATACTTGGTAAAGAAACAAAAATATATAACTAAACCTACGATCAATGTTTCTCTGCGTCCGTAGGAAACACCTTAGACAACCCTACACGTAATCCCTGGGTGGTGGTAAAAGAGTTACAAACTTGGCAGCTCTACTGTCCTACCTGGACCTCGCAGCACTTACTGGATTTTCTTCATAATCTGCTTTCCCACTACCCTAGAGAAGAAATGCCTATCTATATCCAGTGACATAGGCATATGATAAATAAATCTACGATAAAATGTGACATTTTCAAGTCAAATGTACATCATTATCGGTTGTCAATAAGGCGTTACCATAAAAAAAACATTTAGAAATTAACTCTATTAACAACCGAAAATGATGTACCTTTGACTTGAAAACGTCACACATATCGATACATAAGTATATTATTATCGACGCGTTCCTCGCACTGTGTACGTTTACTTAAAGATGACATTATCTCGTTCACGGACAGGTTGTCTGTGTCTGTGTTTATACTTGTGTGAGTATATTTTATGCTAGTGTTTGATAATTTTATCGTGTGCGTGTGTAGCGAAGTCAATGGAAAGTGCATTAGTGTTAACAGTATTTGTGTGCGTTTCCTCGTCCCCCGCGCCGAAATTGGCAGACTTTTTCTGATAGAAATTAGTGCGCGTCTCGCATCCGGTTGGTGATAAAGGTCAAGAATCACATATTAGGCGCATTCTAATAATGGTCCTTCTGGCAAACTAAAGTAGTTATGTGATTTATTGCACTTAGTGATTATAGAAGGCGCATTCAATATATGGACATCACATCACATAACTAGATTTGATAAATCCTGAAATATTGAAATTAGCCTGATGTGCTTTTTGGAGCATACGTATTTTGAAATAAGGATCAAAATGGCATTAAAAACCAAAAATCGACAAAATTCACAAAGCGACTTTTGCACGCACAGCGACGAAGTGCGATTTTCTTTTTTAGTTCGATAATATGATATGACTACTTATAGTAAAAAATATTTTCTAACAGTTTTTGACATCGCGCTAGGTATTATATAGATATTTGTTAATAACAACAAGAAAAGATTATACAAGATATATTTTCCTTTACCATACCATTGCATTCAACTATTTCAACATCATCTATCATTTTATAACAGTTTGGTCAATAGATTATGTGAGCATAATGGAAAACAATTTGTCAAAATATAAGTAACCTTGAAATCTAAACGAATTACAAATGCCTAAGACGACATATGCTCTTGACAAAACCGTTATAAAATGTGAAGTTATGTTGCAATAGTAAAAAGCGATACCCTGGTGGAGAAAAATAAAACTTACATAATCTTTTCTATGTGTAGCAAACAAATACATGTATTATACCTAGCGCAATGCTAACAGTTGTTAGAAAATATTTTTTATTATTAGTACTTAACGTATTCTAATAGGTCACAAAATAAAATTGGACTTGTGATTTATGTCATTTTTATAGGTTAAAAAGGCGTTCCCGTACTCCCCTATAACAAAACTTAATAAGTGCATAGCTTGTACATAAATTCCTGACATTGACTTAGGCAACTGCACTATTAGAGCTAATTAACCCATTCAGCGTTAACTGTATTTTTGTCACCACGTACAAACTCGAGAAAAAAGCGGCACTTAAAACGGTAGGACTGAACATTACGATACAGTGGTAGGTATTCACATAATCGGTTTACGACTTACCCGGTATTAGGCAGGTAATTGGAGTCGTGATTCTATTGATTCTTAACAAACGCATCTCTGGTGGCAATGAAAAGAACAGCACACAAATGTGCCAGCATGAACTGGTTGATAAAGTAATGGCGGTGAAGTGGACATGATAGATGGCGACCACTTTAATAATTGGCGTGTTTCGTGTTTAACTTGTTGTTTATTCTTTTTATTCGCAGAGCCCTAGTTTGCGACCGATATTGTGGAGCTTCTGTTAACAAAACTGAAGGATGTCTGTCATCGACACTAGGAATAGAGGTCGTGGATATTAACCTAACACGTATGACGGACATGTCCAATAAGGTAAAGTGTAATATTTGTAGAATAATCCTCTGTGTGGTTTGACAGTCGGCAGTCGATTTTCGAAACTTATGTACGAAATATCATTTCATATTTTACCAGTCTCTTTTCGGTGAATGAAAACAACGTGAGGAAACCGGACCTAATCCCAATAAGGTCTAGTTTCCCTTTTGGGTTGTAAGATCAGAAATGAAATGAAATGAATTTACGTCATAACATCTAAAGGTGTTCCTGGCATCATGGCGTTGTGGGCACGACTATTCATGACACCTTTAGTTGTTTTTGCGTCCAAAAGGTTAACACTTTCACGACCACGAACCCGCGGGCTCTCTGTTCGCAGGCGCTTTCCGCTACATACGAGGAAAATGCCAGTAGCGCACAGCGCTTTTACACGCCATGACAAATGTCAATGCACTCATTCAGACGCCAAACCAATAATGACGTAAGAGTAAAACGTACCATACGTCTTATAACGGACATATCCGTCGGCGTTAAACCTGTGGTTCGGATATATCCGCCATTGGCGTTGAAAAGGTTAAACGTCCACTCTTTTTACAAGCTTTTTTTTAACTTGCACTGTTCGTATGTATGTGTAAATATGTAAATTGTCCGTCAAACTTTGCAATCCAAAGATACTATGTTCACACTTTTGCCCTTTACTCCTTTGTTATAACAGTGCAAAATTGTACTTCTTTGACCTAAGTATAAATTTTTTTTCGTTATAATTTTCAGGTGCATTTGGCCTGCATACCATGCAGTCACTCCCAGGAAACCTATGTTGATTAGCTAGATCTACATAAGTATTTTAGTAACAAGATGCACAATTATGTCAGTATTTATTTTAAGTATTTAATGAGATATGCGTGTTAATTAATTTTATTTCGATAACAAAATGAGTTACATTGTCAACAGCATGTTAGTTATTATTTATTATATTATATATATTATATTCTATGTGTAAACCATTTAAAGGTACATATTGTAATAACTGTAATAAGTATGTTAATTATCTATGTTAATGTTACTCTATAGCGTTAATTAAATTATAGCGCAGTTAATGTTATACCTGCCTTACTATTTTTATTTAAAAAAATGATAAAAAACTTCATTCCTTACCATGGATTAGGGCCCTAACCTAATTTTCTTTGCTATACCTAGGTCATTCATAACCCAATATATACATTAATGTGGTGTAGATAGGTAGGTATGCTAACATTCTGTCAATCAATTTACCACGAAACGTCATTAAATTTTCTTTACTAGTGTCTTTTGAGTGACGGCGTACTTCCAGCGCCCACGCAGCGGCGACGCAACGTTCGTGCAGCGTTGACGCAACATCGGTGCGGCGCTAGAGGCGTATATCGAGCGTCAGCGCCACACCAGCGACCACACAGCGACGACGCTACGTAGCAACGTAATTAATCATTGAATTAGTAAATGAAAGTAATGAATGACTTGTACTGAAAGGCATCGCGTCGTTACTGTGACGGCGCTGGCGAGATGATAGCTCTCAACGGACGCCTCGGCACAATTCGCCGACGTTGCGTTGATGCTGCGCAAATCGCTGCATAGACGCTAGTGTGGGGGTAACATCTCTTAGACAGAAAAAATAATAATTCCTTATAAGTAAAACAGTAAGCACACAACTACATGCCTGAACAGTGAACATGCAAGTGATGCATCTATGAACTATGTTCAGACTACCAAAGGAACCAAATTTTAACAAGTACATATTAAAACACCTATCAGGATATAATCATTATATTTCTGTTGTTTCACCAACTCCCATAGCACATGCTAACATACCGTTTATTTGCCTGCCCTCTTCAGCTTTGAACACATGCCCATTGGCCTTATCAACCAAATTCTTAACTTTGACTAAACTGTCCTCTTTCAGCATATCCACAAGTTGAAATGTAACCAAACTGTAATCTTCAATTATGGAAACTAAAGCTTCATTTAATTTTTTGTACTTTTTAGTAAATGTGTCAGTATCTAAACAATCAACCAAGTAGTTGAGATCCAATACATCAGTATAAAAGTCTATCCCAAATTGCAGTTTATCCATGTGTTTCTTGAGAAGGTCTATCTTTGTCAACAAATTAATATGTGGCAAACCTATTTTTAACATAGCACTTAATGACAACATTAGTGCAGAGATAAACTTTCCTGCATCTGAGCAATGATGAGAATCAACCAAGTGCACAACACACAGTTGAAGGTTGCTTTCTTCTGATAACTTGGCAAATATGTTTGATAGACTTTTATGATGGCAGTACAGTTCCACCTGTCCGGGCATGTCAAATATGAAGTTGGTTGAATTTTCGCCTTCAATTTGATTCAATAGCCAGTCTATGTTTTGCTCTAAAAATTCCATACTGTAAAGTAATGCTCCATTAGGTCCCAAGTTGTACTCATCCATGACTTCTTCTAAGACAATGAGTTTTCTTATGTCTATATCTGGCTCATAAGACATTACTTCATTAGCAGGATCTAAATTGACAATTACCACTTTTCTTCCCAACTTACGCAACAACTGAGACATTTGACGGCAATATGTTGTCTTGCCCGCACCGGGCGGGCCCAGCACCAGTTGACCATAATACTTGTGGACAGGCTTAAATCTCTTAATGCTAGTTAGAGGCATTCTAATTACCTTGATCCCTCTTAAGGTCTTGTATGATGTCCACACAGGCCTTTACTGTCTCAATATCATATGACTTCAGGTTGATGAAGATGTTGAGTGGTTTAGTTATTTTGATGGCCTCTGCCAGGTACCTTGCTGCTACTTGTTGCTCCTCTCCTGTAGCACCAAAAATAACGTTTGTTGTATATATATCATTACTCCCAAGGGGATTATGTACTTCGTCTTTCTGTACAGTTAACAAGCTGCCAATTTTTTGGTATTGAGATATTATAAGCAATGTTTTATCTGTGTACTCGGCAAGAACTACTTCTGTGGGCACATCGTCGATATCTGCAGCTATCGATCTGAATAGCAACTGTTGACTGTCACTTTCTGGGTGTTTGATTGTTAAGTTCTTCATGACATCTAGTAGCTCCATTATCAACTTTACTGATATCTAGAATTTTAAACTGCGTCAAATATATTTCTCAAGGTACAATATAGTATATAATATAGAATACCGTAGGATTTGTGCTAAACAAAATTTACAAGGAAAACTGCAAAGATAAAACTTTGATTCAATGATTCTATTAAATTTGAACACACCTGTATTATTGTATTTAGATTCTCATAATATTTATGTACTTTTCAACAATGAGAAAGACGCAGGTAAGTAAAATATTCTTTCCTCAAGCAAAGCAAACGTGCTTTTTGCCGATCCAAGATCCAATCTCGATCTATCTCACAATGATTGTATGTCAATTGTCAAAACGTTGTCAGTCAAATGTCATACAAATGGTGTCTACAAATGGCGCGATTTGACATCAACACGACGCCGCGATATTTCAAAGTCAATTTGTCTCAACTTGACTTTTCAGTTTACACACGTTTTCAACTGATACTAACACTGGACCGTAAGCCAGGAACAAATTTCATGACCAATCGCGTCCCAGGCGATAAATTGTGAAGTGGTTAGGGGCGATGTATAATGAAGCCTCGTGAAGGTCAGCTGCCGCTCCGTTGGTGGATTGAGAAACAGAAGCCATTTAATCACTTTAAAAAAAAGGTCATCGCGTCCCGATTGAACATTTATCAAATGATAGTTTATATGTTCTTACAAACATGAAAATCCGTCAGCCGGCTGTATCGAGGTGGAAAGACCGTCAGCTGATGCCCTGAAGATCGTATGTTATAATACGATATAAACTATCATCTGACAAAGTTCCAATCGGAACGCGATGATCATTTTTTTAATTGATTAAATCGCTGGCATTCCACCAACCACCAACAAGCCACCAACGGAGAGACAGCTGACCTTCTCGAGGCTTCATTACACATCGCCCTTAACCACTTGACAAGTTATCGCCTGGGACGCGATTGGTCATGAAATTTGTTCTTAGCTTACGTTACGGTCTATACTATACCTAGTAGTTTATCAATAATATGTTTTTGTGTGCAATTGTGTGTATTCATAAGTTTGTTTCTTTTTAGGGTTCCGTAGCCAAATGGCAAAATACGGAACCCTTATGGATTCGTCATGTCTCTCTCTGTCAGTCTGTCCGTCCGTATGTCACAGCCATTTTACTCGGAAACTATACGACGCATCTGAATAAAATTTACACATAAGGTGTATTTTGTATGCCACTACATAGGTATGTGATTAAATTTGAAAAAAAAAATATTTTAGGGGGGGCGCTCCATACATGTAACTAGATTTCAAAAAAAATAATAACCAAATATCAACATGCGACACATCAATCGATAGGTCTTTAAAAATAACATTTAGGTTTATTTGACCATTTTGTTTGAATATTTTCTGAAATAATCCCTTCGAAAGTCAGAAAATATGTGTCCTCCCCCCCTGTAACTTTTGACCGTAAGTCCAAAAAATGTGAAAAAAATTGTGGAGATGCGCCTTATAATTGTTTTAATATTATCGGATCAGCCATTTTTGAGTGATCTCAAAAAAACTTCTTCCATAGGCATCAGATACGACCTTTTGGTATTAGTTTGGTTCTTATGGTTTGGTTAACGGCCTCCTAGCCCAGTCGGTAGTGACGCTGCCTACGAAGCAGGAGGTCCCGGGTTCGAATCCTGGTCAGGGCATTTGTTTGTGTGTTTATCACAGATATGTGTTCCTGAGTTATGGATGTTTTCTATGTATTTAAGTATTTATCTATTATATATATCGTCGTCTAGTGCCCATAATACAAGCCTTATTGAGCTTACTGTGGGCCTAGGTCGATTTGTGTAAGATTGTCCTATAATAATTATTTATTTATTATTTATTCCATTGAAGGTACGGAACCCTCCTATGCGTGGTCCGACACGCACTTGGCCGGTTTTTTTAAATAAAATTTTCAAATAAACAAACTTATTTTTTTCTTAAAATAATTACATAAAATTGGTGAACAAGAAACCAGTATCAAATCGTAGGTTTAATGCGCCTTTATGCCACGAAGCCCGACTTGATCTGTCAACTGATTAGAGTGAGAAGGAACTATAGTTAGAAGTAGACAAAAGTTCTCAAATCGGTCGTCGTGGAAAAAATTGTTCATCTCCGATTTGATATAGGCGTTTCATTTAACGAAATTTTTGTGATTAGAAAAGGAATAATGTTTATTTTCAAATAGACGGAATATATAAGGTGCTAACAAATTAGTCACGGATATTTTTACCGCTGATAGTACTCGGTTCTCGGAGTATATTTAAGTATGAAACATCATAGGTTTTGTTATGTTTTTTTGGAAAAAACTAGGAAACAAATTTCCTACGTTAAAACACCCTGTTAATAAGATAATTAAATGAGACCTCTTTGCGCGGCTGTACTATCCTTTTCTGGGCGCTATTTTTGACCCCCTTCTAACTCTATTGTGGATAAAGCTAGAAGTCTAAATTTTTATTTCCGAAGCAATCGAGAAAATTAGAGTACATAATCTAACAGCCATATTCATAAAAAGTTAGGAGCTCACTGATCGGTCGATCAGATCAGAGGTAGGTACCAAAATTCTTGATGCATAAACGCGTATTAACGTTAATCTGTCTCCGATCGACCTCCTATAAAAGCCAAAAGTTACGAGCCCGTGGACCCTCCTTTATCCGCATATTAAGTCACAAGATGGCCGACACAACATTGAACAGCTGATTTTGAATTTTGATAGGAACTACACAGTACAGAAATCGGAGAGATTTCTAACAGATGGAGACTTCTGTTTATAAGTTTCTGTGTTTCGATTTAATTGTTAAGTAAATAATTGTAATATCAATAAATAGTACAGCGACATCGGAAATGGGTAGGAAACAAATATCTAGATTTTCGACGAGTAAACATCGTAATTAAATGCAAGTAATGTCAGTAGGTAATTCAGGCTATCAAACAAGTGAATCGCCGGCGTCTGAAGTTTCAAGTTTCAGTGCGTGTGTCTTAAAATAATCTGCCCTATCCTATGAGGACCTCGTCACTTACAGAAATCAAGTAGAAGAAGCGCTGCAATAAAAGTAGTAAGTACCTACCTATAAGCATATTAGTTAGCTACTTATCGTTCGAGGCGGTACCCTATCTTAGGTTACCTACGTATTTTTTTTACCTACTTGTGTTAATAACCATATACACACACACATTAAATAGTCGAATATTGCTCGACATGTTTCGCTCCATAACGAGAGCGTATTCATGTGTCATGAGCCATTCGCGTGGCACTCCGCGGCCGAGCGCTCGGCGCGGCGGCCGAGGAGGCGAGAAATACACAAATTTTCAGCATCATTGTCAAATGTAGTTGGTGTAATGGCTCATGAATAAGCTTCTCGTTATGGAGCAAATCATGTCGAGCAATATTCGACTTAAAAAACCTGTGTTACGCATTATTTAATATACTTATCTGAGTCTCACGAAAGTTTCGTGTTTAAAATTATATTAAATAGTATATTTGGCCAGACGAGGGAAGTAGATATAGGTGACCTACTATTATCGAAATGAAAGTTTTGCATAATATAGCAATCAATTAAACAACTTTAGGTACTTGATTCCAAGTAAAAGACTGTAGTAACATTTGACAAGTCATATGTTTAGATTGCAAAAGAATCAAATAAAATAATTGTAGCATGGTGATTTTTTGGATTTATTAGCTCATATTGAACCAGTCTGAATATAAGATTATGATGATACTTAATTACTTTTTACACACCGTCTTAGGGCCTCAGGGGTAGATCTCTACACCTGCAGTATCTACCCAAGTAACAAAAGTTTCCATAACTAAGGCCTTTTATCACCAATCAGTGATATAGTAGGCCTATAATGGTAACCATTGTGACTGCTTGTACTATAAAGGTTTTTAATAGAGCGTTTTGGTTCTATAAATTAAAGAGCAATTTAGTTCTATAAGTTAGCTCTTAGAACGCTTAAAGGACCATAAAAAAGAATCTTTAAAGTGTTGCACTGTAATAGATTTGCAAAAAGCGATTATAGTACTATTTAATACTATAGCCACTTTACTGACACTTTTATGTACCTATTATGCACTAATAATGCGTTGAATTAACTTTTATAGTACTAGTATTGTAGCAGTATCGCAAACACTATTACAGGATCAGTCTGCACTATAAAAGGACTTTGCACGACCATTACATAACGTTTTAGCTTTTTAAATGCTCCCTCAACATCGCTATAGGGCTACCCAAATCCATTAAAATATGGCTGCCGTTTTCTGAAAGTGATAGCACATTAGCAGCATGACTGGAGCCCATGTGTACTATAGCAGCCACAGTCGGGACAAGTCCTAATTTTATTAATTAAAATTTAATTAAAACAGTAAAATTATGAAGGCGCATTGTCAAATTTGAAATCAGCATAATGATTTTGTCAATACAATTATTTTCGCAAGTGCAAGTACCGGCAGAATTACGTTTCACGAATGTTTTTTAGTATGTACCTTTATATGTCACTTTAAGGAACTAAAGGGACATGGCGAATGACTTACAAATATATTTGTTTAATTTCTTGTGAAATAAACTCACGACGACGACAGCACACAACACGAGGCTTTTGGTGATAAAAAAGCACACTGGAATCGTTTACGGCGCAAATTAGCACTATAAACATGTTTTGGTTACTTTAATAGTTCCTAATTGTGACATAAACATTGCAGACATTTCAATTATAGAGCTGATTTATCACAGTGAGAGCCTTTATGTAATGTTTATACAATAAATCAGTGATAAAACTAGGGCCTATTTGGGGTTAGGTAAAGGTTTACGACACTATTATAGTGCTAATCATGAACACTAATTAGCACGTTCTAAAATGTTCTCAGGACTTTTATAGTGCCAAATTTTGCTACTTGGGTATGTAGGTACCTATGTGTACTTACTAACTTTCAATCCTTAAAACTAAAATAAATAAGTTTCTTTATTCTAAAATAATAATGTGGCCTATCTGGGTCAGACATAGACCCCTTGATAGCAAAAAACCCAGTACAACACTATACTATTATATCCAGATGCTGAAAAGATTATGCAGTAGTGACGGATGAAAAAGTGGTTGCAGCATTAGTCAACATGGCAGTAAACAATGCACATCTTCAAGGTTTTATCCAACGCCACTCACAAGGAAGGTAACTATTTCCACTAACTGATCAACTCAAACCTACAGCATACCTCACTCAAAGTGTCAAACAAAGATTGCCTGGCTTGCACCTAATGCAGCTATGGTGAAAAATGTAATAGTAACAATGTATGATATTGAACTTTGTCGCAGCATTTGTATACATTTTTCATGTCTTACAAAAAGGTATAGGTACTATCGGGTTCATAATTGCATACCCAAATAATGAATGAATTCATTGATAAATTGGGTATCCAATTATGAACCCGATGGTACATATAAGATATGTCAACACTTTCACTGCTATTTCATTGTCATCAGTTAAACTCAAACCTAACACCTTACCGGCTTAGTTAATTATTCTGCTGACTGTACACATCTTTAACACCAAAGTCATGATCTCTGAGTAGTCATAACATGTTCTGATTTCTGATATACAATTTATGTCAATGATCACAAACAGCTGCTGAAGTTTCTAGTAAAAGGAGAATAAAAAATCAATACAAAATTTTTATTGAGATAGAATAGGATAATTTATTCAGTAAAATCAAATGTCCCGTTTAATAAGAAAACACAAAGCACAAAGGGTTTCTCTGTCTCATTTCCTTTTGTTTCAGTGTGATTGCTGAGGTGGTCAGGCTGGCTGCTGGGGCATGCTGGCCCATAGTGACAGTTCCTTGAAGGAAGGTGGTGGTGCTTGTCCATGAGTAACTTGGCCTTTCAGAATCTGGAAATAAAATAACAATTTTGATTAAAGATATTTTCAAATATTTTATGTAATTTAATTTTAGTGTACTGCGGTGATCATATAAGTTATTATAATTTTGTTCATTGTCTTTTTACCTACCTTTGCAAATAGAGAGTATTAACCGACACCAATATTCATAAGGCTGTACAAATTGAAAAAGAGCAGATCTGAAAACCACATTTAAATCTGGTTGTATCTAAATGCTGGTAGACAGAGCTAAAGACCCAACTATGGTTATTCTGACAGGCAGTTGTAGGCCTTTCATACAATAATAATGTATATTTTGCACTTATAAAACTATGGTTTTGGCACTATTAAAATATTTACATAATGTATAGGTAACCAATGTACAGGTATGTTGTAATAGGCATCAATTTCAAATACTACCTACCTTTACTAGACTACAACTTGTGGCAGCAGCTGTCAGGCTTCAATTGATCAGTGACCACTCTTATTTCTTCTCGTTTCTGTTTCTTGAGCTATACAACCATTCTCTGAACGCCGGTATGCATGACATCGACACTGTAAGCAGTAAGAAATGGGTAAGCACGCTAAGTAATATTCAGTTCTTCAAGTTCTCAATTAACATTAGTTTATAAGTTTTATACTGAGAAATATGTCTGACATGGGCAGATACTTTTGTAAATGGTCCGAACCTAGTTATAAGTCAATTAATTTATTTATTTTCTTACCTTATTTTGATTACTAGTCCAGTGATTCATCGTAAGTAACAACACATTCCTACTATTACATTTCAATTGTTTACTGTCTCTCTTCTTCACTATAGGTAGGTACATTAATTTTATTCATGTTTCTCGACACATTACACAGTCATTAATCTAAAATTAGTTACAAAAGTATTTATCCAAACCGTAGTAACATGCAAAATACGTAATAAAATTTAACGCATTTCCCGCTACTACCGCTGTCATGTGTCATGTTCTGTCAAACTTTTTTTTTAATTGCGATGAAACCGGGGTTTTGTCTATGATTTTGCCAAAAGTGCCAACATAACGCGTCTAATCTTTCAATAAGCGGTGGATCAGATATGAGCAGGATAATATGTGTTTATAAATCAAGCATTTTTAAAAACCTCAATTAAGGCTAATCGGCGTATCACCGGGTTCGACGATCAGACGCCGATTAAGGTTTTTTTATGAATATGGCCGTAACACGATACTTTCTTGGGTGCAGGAATGAGTTTATTTTCTGACGAGTAACTCAATGAATTAGAGCATCCTCACAATGTACAAAACGGTCGTCGGTTGGGTATAATCGCGGACGGTCTATCTAGAACGCAAAATGACTCGTGTAATATTTTGGCTATATCGCTTTGAGTCTACATCGCGAACGATCTAGAACGCAAAATGACCACTCATAGGTAGGTTAGGTTCGTTAGTTATCTTCTAAATGCCGAAGACCAAACAGGCCTATGGTCTCTCGCAATTGGTACGTTCTCCCACGAGAATACCAGATATCGAGGACCATACAAGCTCTTTACTGGACCTCCTGCTGACCACACGTCCGGACGGATATTCCGTCACAGTGAATGCACCTCTCGGCTCGTCCGATCACTGCCTCGTCCGGACGCTGGCACCTAGCGCGCGGCCTGATCCACCACGGCCAGCTGGCTGGCAGTATACGTCAGCAGATTGGGATGGATTGCGTGAATTCTACGCATCGTACCCGTGGAGGCAGCTCTGTTTCACATCAGAAGATCCTGACTCCTGTACAGCTAAAGTCGCCGAGACTATACTGGAGGGAATGGCCTGCTTCATTCCCAACTCGGTAATAGCTGCAGGAGCAAGGAAACGACCTTGGTTTAATCGGCCCTGTAGAGAAGCTACAATTCGTAAGCAGGCTGCTTACAGGGCTTGGACCAAGGCCGTTACTGATAAGGATCCCAACATATCTGATGTGAAACGCACGTGTCTGAGCTTAATGAACTTCACTTTAGTTACGACAACTGTATAATAATTACTAAGAGATTAGTACAAAGACATTTGTGGAATTTCCAAGACAATATACGCACGTTAAGTAAATATAACACTAATAAAACATGAGCAAGTTAATTGATATAACACATTGTTAATGAATAGGTGACATTATAATATTATTGTATAAGTTGATGAACCTTGATCAGGTTCATAATTTCATAATCCAGGACAACGTTACACCGGGGAATTGAACCCTAGGCAAAACATAGATTTCCTTTACATTCGTTAACGTGAGGAGATTCGAACTCGTTTAAAATGATGTATATGTTACAATCAACAATTATTATGCATACAAGCATATGAAATGTCCAAGAAAGTAACTTACATATAAACTACATTATAAGTGCTGTGAAACACGGCAACTAAGTAAGGTCTCCATATGAACTCTATTTAAATAATTAGCAGGTTATGCTTGCATTTAATAAATCATCAATACTGCAATTTTATCTCATATTATGTTATTCTATCCAAATATGAAAGCCACTGATTAACCGATTAATCAAAGTACAGGACTCGAACCTGTCTTTACAATGGTGATTGAATTATAATAAAATGAGTATCTTGCGCATTAAGTTACTAAAATATTAATAATGTAAATAGGTAAATTTCAAGTGCTAAACAAACTAAACCAGTTTAATAGCTAAATGCACATGACTCAATCAACAACAAAGTACTTAGCTGTGTCAAACTGCTATACTCCAACCACTGACTCTATTTAACCAATTATGGTACTATTAATAACTTATAATTACTGTGCAGAATTGCCCCAAGTCTCCGATATCTCCATGTCCCTCAACGGTCCAAAATCAAGTGTTCATCCCCCGCTCTCGAAGCCTTCGCGAAATGTCTTATAATTATTCTTACATCTAGTTATTTACTATTTTAGACTTTAATCGACAATAACAAAATATTTGTTTTCGCTCATCGCGGCTCGCAGTTTCTTCATCCCTCCACTATGTGCCTCGTCTCGCCTATCCGACGTCCTGATTGGTGTTGTCTCGCTATGACCTGAAGTTCTTCCATCCTGCACGCAGACCGTGCATTGTGCATCGCCTCTCCTCGCTCTGGTGGCGACGTCTTGGTGGCCGCACGCGCTGCATGGCAACACAACATCTGGTGTCCAGATCCATCTCTGAAAAACATTTTTTTGAAGAAACGGAGTAATTTCTGTATTGTACAATAAACCCCATGTTAACAGGATATCCCTGTCATTGTCTTAAAACTTTGCCGACTATTTCACACTAAAGAACGTCATAAATCTAAAACGTCCTTATTTAAGTTTATTATCTCCGTCTTTTGCTATGAAGTTCGAAGAATGAATTTCTTTAAATTTATTGCCTAACTCAGAACATTCTATTATCTGTAGATAGTAAATATATCCGTTATTTAGGCTGATCAGATATGGGGCTCCTATTTGTGTGCCCGCGGCAGCGGGGCTCCGTCGACATCGCTAACGTAAAGATAAAACGACGAAAATGATGACATTTTGCGTTCTAGACCATTCGCGATATAGACTAAAAGCGATATTGGCAAAATATTACACTAGCCATATTGCGTTCTTGACCATCCGCGAATAACCCGTCGGTTGTATAGAAAACATCCCAAATCCTTTATGTCGATGCCCAAATCATTGGATTAATGTTCCCAGACTCCAAAGAGAACCATTGGTGGTGGTGCAAAATTTCCTTATATTTATCGATAAAGACAGAGGTTTTGGAGAAACATAATACTTAAAACTTAAAAAAAAGAACTGTATTCGGGAATAATCTTTTTTTTGTATTAAGCAGAACGTCTGCTAACAATCCCATAATGTTTAGAAATAAAGGAAAAGTAGAATCATTCAATGCCTCAGGCGAGACTCGAACTCGCGACTCTGGGATACATGCCCATCGCTCTGACCAACTGAGCTACTAAGACTTACCTGATGGCTGCTAATATCTCCACTTTATGCGTCTTAAGCGTTCTCTATCTTTATGCGTTTTAAGTCTCAGTAGCTCAGCTGGTCAGAGCGATGGGCATGTATCCCAGAGTCGCGAATTAGAGTCTCGCCTGACGCAGTGGATTTTTCTACTTTTCATTTATTTCTAAACATAATAATAATTTTTCTATTTTCAAACAAGACGAAGCTCTAGCTAATACTGAAAATAGTACGAACGTAGACGGCCGAAAGCAAACGGCCACTCGGTTCCCCAGATTTGCATTCATCACTTTAATTGGTATGTTCTTACATAAATATTAAAATCATATTACAATAAATAAATATTATTAAAATAGACATTACAAAAAAGTTATAGAGCATATTTGAAACGAAATTAAGTGGAAGTGCTTACTGCGTGAGACTGAGTCGAAAAAGGTGGTCAACTAGCAAAAAAAGTTATTCTGGTCTGTTGAACTTTTTGTATAAGTAGGTATTAGTATACCTGTAATAAAATACAGATTTCACTACATTAACTATTCGTACTATTTTTTTATTTAAAAAATCTAGGGCTATGCAGACTTAGGACATTGTGTATATCAGTATGTGTGCATGTTTTAAAATATAATTTCATTCTTTATAAGATTTTTGATTAGGTCCCGATTCGCCGGATTCTTGTTACGTCGGACTCTTAGGGTGGCATATCCAGATGAACTATTTGCCAGTTATTTCTATGTATGACAAGAATTGTGGGGAAAACCCCCATTTTTCAAAATTTTCCGTTTTTTGGATCTCCTATTTAGACAACTATTATTATTACTAAAATTGTAGATAATTTTATCACCTTCAATTATGTGATACAACAAAATTTCCTATGACGCATGGGTTTCAAGATGTAAGCAAAAAACCAAAAAACGGGACCTTTGCCTCCCCCCTCCTCGAGCTTACCTCCGAGGGGTGGGGACTTTTAGTATGTTTATCACCTAACGAGTTTTAACAAAGTCCTGAAATCAAACTTTCTGCTTTCGACAATTCCATCTAGAATCATTCGTTGACCACACTACTTGATGTTGCGGCGTCGTGTTGACGACTAATCTCGCCATGTACAGATACCAAAAGATTTCCAAGTGACAGACCAACATGTGAAATCTGGTGAAATCCGCACGCAACTGACAAGTTCAAGTTGACAGTTGACAATTACCAAAGAGAATATAATATCCTTACGGACAATTACTTTACTGTCAATCGCTACACGTAGCTAGTTAGATTTTTCAGCTATAAGATTAAATGTTTTATTTATTTGTGATTAATAATAAGACGAATTATTACGCGCCACGTATATTTCAAACACATAAACAATTGTTTCCACCAAATTAAAGTTGTCTTAAGGTATAACCTATAAGAAAGATTTCGGAGAAAATGCACAAGAATCCAGAATTTCAGGCTGTTGTCCTGGCAGCGGGCAGAGGTTCTCGTCTGCCGGACGTTGGTGGTTCAGTGTCCAAATGCCTTTTACCAGTTGGACCATATCCCGTGCTATGGTATTCATTGCACTTGTTGGAGAAAATGGGCTTCCAAGGTAAGAATAACAATATTAAATGTAAAGATAATAAGGGATTAGAAAATTAGTGCATTTAATAATAATCATATGAGTATTATTGTTATATCATATGTAGCTCTTAGATTTGCATGATGTTGTTACTTATGCAATTATTTTCATAACATTTTATTATATTGCATGTCTTACTATAAAACTATAATAAAGTGAATTGGCTAAAAAATGTTTACACATGGACGCAGTTATGCAAAAATGTTCCAACCCACAACTGGGGCTTTGTGGGTTGGAATGTTTTTGCATAACTACGTCCACATGAAACACTGCTTAACCTCCTCCTTAACCCTTTGACGGCCAAAAACATCAAATCACGCGCACGGAAAGTCATGCCCTCAGCGCCAGCACGTTATATCATGTCCAAAAAATAATACCCTGAAAGGTTGACACCTAGCTAGTTTTCAATTGCATCAATCACACTTTAAGCAGGTTTGTCTTGTCAATAACATAAATCACCTATGTCAGGTAGATGTGGTTGTGAAACATCATTGATTGAATAACATAAAAGCACAGAATATTTTTTCATCAATTAACTTTCATGATTACAGAAACATTTGTTGTGGTGTTGGATGAAGACAATTCTAACATCCTCAATGCCTTAGAAAGATGCCCGCTAAAGATTAAATATGAGCTCATAGTCATACCATCAGATGACGACTGGGGCACAGCCGACACCATCAAGCACATCAGCAACCGAGTTGTCACAGACCTCCTAGTTATATCTGGAGATCTCATCACTAATATAAATCTCAATGAAGTGCTTAACCTGTACCGAAAACATGATGCAGCATTAACAGCATTATATTTCAACAATGGACCCGAAGAGTGGATAGAACTACCCGGTACTAAATCTAAAGCTAAACCGGATAGAGACCTAGTGTGTATAGATAAAGAAACCCAGAGGCTAGTGTTTGTGGCTAGCGCAAGCGACTTTGAGGATAATGTCACTTTACCGAGACTCATCATAAAAAAATTCAATTCAATAAGCATGTACAGCAGGCTGCTAGACGCCCATGTCTACGTCATGAAACATTGGCTAGTTAATTACCTAGTTGAGGCCAACAAGTTTATTTCACTAAAGGGAGAACTGGTTCCGCACATTGTTAAGAAACAGTTAAGCAAGCCAAAAAATTCGTCAGATAAGAAGGGATTTTCTGAGAAAAACCTCGACATTTCTAAGGATATCTTTGACTATGCAGTAGAGCATGGCTATGAGAGCCAGATACGGGATATGTCACATTACAATGACCATGAGCTCGGAACAAAAGGTGTCTATTATAATGACCTGCTAAGATGCTATGCACATATTGCAGAGAAGAACACATATGGTATCCGAGTGAACACATTATCAGCTTTTTATTTGGCAAATAGTAAGGTATTGTGTAATAATAATTTTTGACCATATTTTACAGTTAGTTAACCATATAGCAGTACACTGTCTTTTCCTCAATTCGAAAAACACAAGGTTTACATTCATGATACCAAATATAATTGTAATAGTACAGAAAGTTTGCTGCATAACCCCTGGGTAGATTAGCCACGCAGTTACATCACCTAAATAAACTAGTTTTAAGTATTTTTCTGTATATTTTTGCAGTGGCGTAGTGAGTAGTGGGGCAGCCAGGGCACGTGCCCTGGGCGCAATCAAGAGGGGGGCGCAAAAAACTAAGTTTGTTAGTTAGCAAATTGAAAAATAATTCCATCCAAATCGGCAAACAAGGCGAAAAAAAAGTTTTTTTAAAATAATTTCATTGATTTCTTTCTGAATATACTGCGAATTAATGTATAATACCTACTATACCTAGGTACTTACGGACCCATACAATACAATCAGTAAAATTTGTAAACCTAAATATTTAGACGTAAAATTTTGATTCTTATTATTTAGTGAAGTTATGCGATTAATTTCGTGAGTAATGGTAGTTGAGCTTAAAAAGACACATCTATCAAACAATTAGCAACATGTAGATTTACATAAGTACATACATTTTCTTAAACATCAATCGATTCTATGTCCCGTGACATTCAAATTTCAAATATCGTCAAAATCGAAAAATTAAATAATTGCCAAAATCTGAAAAAAATATGATTATTCGTTTTTTGACAAAGTTGCGTTCGGCGCTCGAGGTCACCAACTTGGATCATTTATTGGGCCAACATCACGAACAAGTCTGCAAAAAAATCAGATCTACTAGATTTGACGCACACAATATATATAAATAAATAAATATTATTATGACATTCTTACACAAATGATTGTATAAAGTTACTGGATCAATACCCAATTTATGAATGAATTTATTGATAAATTGGGTATGCAATTATGAACCCGATTGTACCTGACGTAACTTTATAGAAGAAATAGGTATGTTTTTAGGGAATTTATGATATTTGAGGCATGAAAAAATGCGGTAAAGTATTAATAAACTTTTTTGTGTTGTTAGAACACATTTTTTTTTATAAAATTATGCATGTTTAACTCCAATATATTTATATAAGCAACAAATTTTTGCGAATTATTGTAGGTTTCGACTTTTTTTGCATTAATTTAGTCATTGTTGAACGTAGCCTATTCGTGAAAGAAACACGGTGAAATATTTTTCAACAATGATTTCCATATTCTTAATTAAAATCCATCCGCGATTGTCGTGGTGTCGGTGTCATGAAGTGAGGCGCCGCACCGCATCGTGAAATCCATGAACACTGTGCTAGGTAGTGTGTTTTGTTATAAGTACACATTTTTACCTAATTATCTGATAATACCAATAATTAACCGACTTTGAAAAAAAGAGGACAGTTCGGGTGTATAATAACTATTTTCACCTATTTCTGTTCTGACCCCCCTCGACCCTCGGACTCATACTATTTTGCCTATGATTTTATGATGGGTTCCATGTAGAATTGCGAAAGCTCCTAAATGTTTAAATGCTCATTGCGTAGTAATATCGGTGCTATCTCTGCGTGCCCAATTGGTGGTTGCTTCCGGAAACCGAAGAGTTCCGTTCCGTACATAACTCAATTTTAATATTGTTTTTTTCGGTGTACTGCCATTTCGCCGAAAATTCTTTCATCCAATTTCATTTTCCAAACAACTTATCGCATAACGTTTAGTTAGCATACCAACATTTAGCAAATTAATGTTTCGCATAGTTTTATTTGGCCGAATTTTTTATTTGGGTTAAGGTTAGTATGCCAAATAAAAATATGCATAAAATAGGTATGCGAAACAATATTTTGCCATCTGATGCTTCTGCCAAATGAAACAATGGGAAAAATAGTTTGGGAAGTGATAATTTGTCATACAATACAATTTTCGGCCACATATAGTAGTTACAAATTTTGCGCATGCGGTAGTGACCTCTAAAACTTGTTTAATAATTCTGAAAAAAATACGTCCATCATCTGTGCGTCTGCTTGTGCCACGAAAAATATAATTAAATTGATAAATATGAAAAAAACTATTTATGTCACTACCACTTGCGGAAAATTTGTAATTCTTCAATTAAGAGTTTAAAAAAAACTTTTGTTTTTGTATAGTAAACAAATTAGCGTCTGCTTTTGACAAAGTCAATAAAACAAGTCTTTTTTTTCGGTTTTACTTGGCACCAAGTGGCACCTTTTTAAGGGAAATTAATGTCAGAAATACCTTTGGATTTCCATATACTACATTTAACCTAATCGGTTCAGTAGCTTATAAGCAAATTGAATCTGTGACAGACGGACAGGAACCCTAAAAATCATCAGCCGACTATATTGTGGTGAAAATAGAATCAGCTATTAATCAGCATTATGGCAAAATAGCATGAACGCCGTATGTTCATATGACCAGCGATGGTATTTTCACCACGATACAGTCGGTTGACAATTTTTCATTTTTATAAAAGCATCTAAATTATCATCTGATAAATTTTCCATTGGGATGCGAGGGCAATTGTTGAGTGATTAAATGGCTATCGTTCCTCAACCCACCAACAGAGCGGCAGCTAACCTTCACGAGGCTTCATTATACATCGCCCTTAAACACTTCACAAGTTCTCGCTGTGGTCGGGGACGTTATTGGTCGTGAAATTTATTCCTGGCTTATTAGTTATTGTTATTACGGTCCATTACATACAGTCAATTTGTAGAATATTCAACAAAAAAAATTACAAGGGGGCGAAGTTTAGATGCGTGCCCTGGGCGCCGTTTTACCTGACTACGCCCCTGTATTTTTGTAGTTCACAGTGCCTTGGTTTTGTTACTGTAATGCTATGTAACTTATGAATAATAAAATAAAATACATGTATATGTGCCTAAATGTGGCCTTAATTACGGGCCGTCGTCTGTACCTATATGTAATTGCAGAAACACAACATAATCATGCATAGAATCACCCCTGGCCACATGGCCGTAGCTAGAGTTAGAGTTAAGATAGGGTAGTGCTAATTTAAGGTGGGCCATGGCCAATTTTAACGTATGGTAAATACTTTAAGTAAATACTTTATTTTCATAGTCAATGGAAGTTTTAAGGTAGGTCATTGCCCCATAATGTTCTCCCCTGTAATCTCCCTTATAGCTACGGCCGCCCTGCCTGGGCATGCTTATACTCTAACTAAAGTATGTAGCTATTATTATTTAACGTTAAGGGCCTCGTAGCCCAGGTGGTAGTGACCCTGCCTACGAAGCAGAAGGTGCCGGGTTCAAATCCTGGTGAGGGCATTCTTTTGTGTGTTTATCTAAATATATAAAAGAAGAAACTGACTGACTGACTGATTGACTGACTGACTGACTGACATATCAACGCACAGCCCAAACCGCTGGTTCTAGAGATTCCAAATTTGGCACGTAGGCTCCTTATAAGGTCTAGGGGTGCACTAAGAAAGGATTTTTCAAAATTCACCCCCTAAGGGGGTAAAATGGGGGTCCAAAGTTTGTATGGCGAATCAAGATTAGACTATTTTATTCGAAACTTCACAGGAGTATTCCTAACGATAAATGAGTAAACACGTGTTTCAGGTTTTTTGAACCCTTAAAAGGGGCAAATGTTGTCACAAAGTCTGAAAATCAACATGTGTATCGTATCCTTTTTGAGTACGCGTAGTACGCGGGCGAAGCCGCGGGAAAAGGCTAGTCACAGATATTTTGTTCCTGAGTGGGCTGATGGATGTTTTATATGTATTTCAATATTTATCGACATCTATACACGGTGCCCATGAGCATTGCGAGAGATTTTAACCACGCATTTCTGAGGTCAAAAGAATGAAAAAACATTATATGACTTTTGTTGTAAAACGCCAAAAAAAATGTTTTTATTTTATTTATATTTTTCAGTTTTTTGGAATGCGGGCTACATAAAAAGTAAATGTCATTAGAAAAAAGTAACGGAAAAAGTAAATTGCTACATTTTTTCTCGTAAAAACTAGTCCATGAAAAGTGTTTCTCAGGTCTTTGATATCAGTCAATAAGAGATGTCTAGACTATGCCCCATACCGGTGAGATCGCCATCAAAAAATCATTTTACACTGAGAAACAATTCAAAATGCAATTTTTTGTAAGTAGTATTTACTCTGAAACTATGGCGAATTTCGGAAAAGTTTAAAGGACATTTTGTTCTCTAAATATGATCATGAATACACTGTTAAAGTCTCTCGCAATGCTCACGGGCACGTTGTATATTATTGTCGTCCGGTACCCACAAGTCACAATCCTTATTGAGCTTAACGTGGGACTAGGTCGATTTGTGTAAGATTGTCCCATAATATTTATTTATTTATTATTATGTCTTGACCGTCTTCATACTTCAGATTATTACGCTATGATACCTAAGCAGTATTTCTTACATTTCAGATACTATCAAAATGGGAGGAGCTCACTGGTTCACCATTAACAGACAGGTTCTACCCAACCAGTGAAGTTAAGACGAGGCAGATAGATGAAACGTCCATAGTTGGAGACAAGAGTGTTGTCAGTGAGAAGACTTCAATCAAAAACACTATTATTGGGGCCAACTGTACCGTTGATAACAAAGTTAGATTGACTAACTGTATATTGATGAATAATGTTGTAATTAAGGAAGGGTGAGTCCTGTTAAAGTAGATAAGTGTTATTACAGTTTAATAGAAAAGCGTACTGATTTAAACTCACACTATTTTCACTCATTATTTTGACAAATACGGGACTTAATCGCGTATGCAGTCTGCCTGCGACCAGTGCGACCACGAGCGTTACGACACGCTCGAATCGTCAGGAAAATAAAAAAAGTCAGTGTACGCGATAAGTCCCGTTTTTGTCAAAATAATAGAAAAACATTTGTATAGTTCACAAGAAAAAGGTTACTTAAACCTTTGACAACCAAACACGACCCTAACACGTTATTATGGCCGTTATAATTTTCAACTCTATTGAAAACGTGCCAGAGTTCAATTTTAAACGAATATTTTTTTAGGTGTCAATAAGTTACTATTGTCATAAAGACTATAAGAAATCAATACATAACTAACAGTGTGATAGCTATTCCCTGTAATAATTACATTGGTAATACGTGACCATAAGGCCGCGGATTCGATGCACGCGAACAGTGGCGCGACATAATCTAAATGTATAGACTTGTATGAGCCTGTTTTGGACGACAGCGATGGCCTCCGCCGCCCCATTTCACGGCGCCGCAACTCGTGTCGCCAGTCGCGTGCATCAAAACCGCGGCCTAAGTGTTTGTAGGTATTCTGTAAGTAGTCATGATTTTGTGTATCATAATAAGCTTAGTTGGCATGGTCATTTCTATATTTGACAAGATGCATTATCTATCTTTGAAGAGTTTGTGCAGAAAGAGAAGCGTCGTAGACTGAAAGTAGATCAGCCGCGAAAGCTGAAGACGCCAGTTCAAATCTGGCCTCGGACACCGGAGGGTTTGGTCACTTTTTCTGAAGTATATGATATCTATTTTCAGTTTATATATAGTAGTGTAACTACTTAAAAATTGCAAATAAAAAAAAATATTTAACAAAATAATTTGATTTGCTTCAAGATTCAAGCGTCGTAGAATTAATTACTTCCCATACATACAAGGTGTAACAAAAATGCTGGTGATCAGTTTATGGACATTATTGGTATCTTATTCTAATTATGAAAAAGTAAGAAAAAAAATTTGACGCGAAAAAAAATGGTTTTGTATGTCCAAAAAAAAAATTTTTTTTCGCTTCCAAAAAACTTTTCTCCTACTTTTTCTTAGTCGCAATACGATACCAATTATGCCCTTAAACGGATCACCACCATTTTTGACGTGACAACGTCTTATAATTCGATGGAGCCGGCTGCACGCACGAAAAAACATGACTCATGCGGCGTTACCTCGCTCTGAGGCGTTCCATTTAAGGCTTGAAGTGCAAGCGAGAGCGCGAAACGAGCGACAAAGAGGCACAATCGGCCTTCGCGTTCGGCAGCGTTCGACATCTGTCTCTCTCCTACTTGAGTGAGCGATGCGTCCGCGTGGACAGCTGCTATACAATAATACATTTACATGTTTTCGTCAAGTATGAAGTACAGTGAAATTAAAATTTTCTTTTGAAAAATGCAACCATTCCATCAGTATTTTCTTATGACGTTGTCACGTTCAACTATCGTCAGTAAACCGACTTTACAGACAACCGATTTTTGTTACACCCTGTATATGATATAGACCACGACCCTTATCTTTCCGCTTAAACTCTATAGGCAATTTATTTAACCAATTGCCATATACACTAAAATAAAACGTTTTCAACCGTTTTAGTTGTGGTTAAAACAGCATTTTTTTTCCAGTTGCGTCCTCCAAGACTGCGTAGTGTACACCGGTGCCAACATCGAGCCTGGCTGCAACCTCAGCTACTGCCTCGTCGGCCCCCACCACATCGTCCCAGAGTCTACCGCCAGCAACCACCAGATCCTTACCGAGACTACTGACAATATGATCACGCTGGGCTAGATTTGTTTGGAATTATATGTGATATTTATACATGGTTTTTTTTTTCTATGCCGTAGTGGGTAAACTAACGTTAGAGCGTTGGTAGCCTAGCGGTAAGACATGTTACTATTAACCCGAAGGTTGCGGGTTCGAAGTTTTGCAACCCTCGCTTGTAATAGTAGAGTTTTTCGGAACTTAGGTACAAAATATCATTTGATGTATTCCAGTCGCTTTTCGGCGAAGGAAAACATCGTGAGGAAACCAGGCCTAATGGCAAAGACCCTCTGGATTAGGTCAGAAGGCAGTCGCTTTCGTAAAAACTAGTGCCTACGCCAATCCTTGGAATTGGATTACCGAACGGACCCCAGAAAGGCGGGACAAACGCCGGTAGCCGCGCCAAGTCGCTTCTAGGCGGTAACAGAACTCACATGCCCATAATCTTCGGGTGTTAACCGTGGTACCACGGCTTTTGTACCACAGGGGACCACGGGTAATTTTTTTTTCCCGTAGACCCACTGCACCAATATGGGTTTATCTTTACGTTAGCGATGTTGGCGGGGCTCCTATTTCTGTGCGGTTTGGCCTTCGGCCATTAGAAGATGACTAACGAACCTAACCTACCTGAGTGGTCATTTTGCGTTCTAGACCTTACGGGGAAAATAGGGGTGGGTCTACGGGGAAAATAATTACCCGTGGTCCCCCTGTGGTACAAAAGCTGTGGTACCACGGTTAAAACCCTATAATCTTAACGTGTGGTAGAGGTAGTTCATAGGGTCAAAAGTTGTTTAGGTACTCCCTCCCTAAAGAAAAATGGTAGCCTCTGCTAAACCTGCAATGGATTCGATACCTACCATAGTAATAGTTCAAATGTCATTCGGACTTAACATCATTGACTCGGGCATAGACTAAAGAGGTTTTAGCTCGACTCTAGCCCTTACCACTCACACATGCGCATTGCTGCATGTTGGTCTGTGGGCTCTGGTGTGTTGCATCTGAAAAAAAAACAGTTTCAAATTTTGATGCCATTTTATTTGCACAGGCGCTTTGTATGTACCGTAACGACACTCATTAGCAAAGAATAAGTACACTCATTAGCAAAGAATAAATAGCCATTTTCACAGAGGTTTCTGTTGCCCTTAGCTATTCAGTTATTGTAGAGTAAAACCAACGCGCCGGTAGGACAAGTAAATAAAGCAAGAACACTGCGACGCAAAGCGATAACAAACAGTGAGAGCGAGCGAGACGCAGCGTTATGATTATGAATTTCGACTCGAATCGGCACGTTGCTTTTGGCCCTTACTATTAGGTACGTTTGTAAATTGTCTGTCTCTAATTACATTTGAATTTAATAACCTTTGGTTGTAAGTAAAAAAAAAGTAAACAACACCAAGAAATTTAAAAATTCCAGCAACTTTATACTAGCTCCCCAACATTGTAATAGGTACCTTATATGGAGTTAAATCTATCTAGCAACCATCGTCACCTAACCTTTGCCGAAAATCGTAACCAAATGGGACAAGCAGTTTTACACAGAAACCTAGTAAATCCCCGTAAAGGTGACGTCATCTTTTTCAGGCAAATTTGAACTTTAGTACTGCATATATAGAGTCCAAAATCTATGTAATATATTTATGACACGGGGCCACATGGGGTTAACAAACAGCCTGTCACCCCAACTCTAAATGCACATACCGTTCCGCCAGTGGAAAAAAAATATTTTTTTAAATGACTTGAATGAATGACGTTCAGCAACAAATAGGTAGTGAAGGTACTTTTTGGCGGGGCTGGGAAGATTATTGCTCACTACCTTTAGAATTTGAAACGCTCCAAAGGGCCTTAATTTGCCGGGCATTTTTGGAAAAAAATATAATTATGCGTTATGCGTTTTATACCCTGATATCTTTGTAAAGCTTTGGATTTGTTGATCATTGTTATTATGTCGTGATTCATAAAGCGCTACATACAAGGTACTGACGATGCGCTGCCAGTACCTGTAGATACCTAGGTATATTCTTAACTCTTTTACGGGCTGTACGTTACAAAATGGATTACAGTACTTACCTAGTCTTGACTCACCCATTCCGTGACCTGAAAGTAAATATGTTTTTGTGCATGGCGTTTTTAGTCTTATGCTGTATATCTTAAAGTCGTAAATTTCCTTTGCACAGAAGTACCGCTTGCAACTTTCCATTCCCAGCTCCTGGTTTATCACAAGACACGACGACCAACAAGGAAGTGTGATGACCCTAATCAGGAGAGCTTCGTTTCCCTAGCTAGTGCTTCGCAACGCGTAATGGACTTTCAATGGATTAAGATGCACGTGACAACCCTATTGCGTGAGTTCCTATGTACACATCTCTAATACTTATCGAACTTTGTCCTTATAGGGCTGCTAGGCCTGCTAGTTCCATTGTTTACTTAAGGTAATGTACCTACTTCCTCATGCTTTTTTAAAGTATCAGTCGGTTATCAGTATCACCAGATACAAAAAATTGCTTGACAAATATTAATTTGTTCCTTCTGAATGGTTTATACCTACGTGGAAAGAAAAAGCCAAAGATTTTTCAAGAATTTCAGTTCAGTAACTTCGCAAATGAAAATATGTCATAGAAATAAGTACCTACCTAGTGGACCGTAGCCCACGACACGAACAAATTTCATGACCAATCGAGTCACAGGCTTATATATGACTTATGAACTAAAGGGCGATGTATAATGTAGCCTCGTGAAGGTCAGCTGCCGCTCCGTTGGTGGGTAAAGGAACGGTAGCAATTTAGTTACTTTAAAAAAATGAAGAGGCTAGAATTTTATTAAGTGTGGCCCTAAGTACAGTAAAAAATTAAATAAAGAAGTACTTAATTATCTTCCTAATTTTTGTTAGGGTTCCGTAGCCAAAATGGCACAAACGGAACCCTTATAGTTTCGTTACGACCGTCTGTCCGTCCGTCCGTCCGTCCGTCCGTCCGTCCGTCTGTATGTCACAGCCATTTTACTCGGAAACTATAAGACGTATCTTAATAAAATTTAGACATAAGGTGTATTTTGTATGCCGCTACTTAGTTATGTAATTGAATTGCAGAAAAATACTTTATTTAGGGGGGCCCTATACATGTAACTAAATTTAAAAAAAAACAATTGTACCAAATATCAACATGTTGCATATTAATCGATAAAAATAACATCTAGGTTTCTTTGAACATTTTGCAATTAAGTAAATTTTCTCAGATATAATCGCCTCGAAAGTTAGAAAAATTGTGTCCCCCCCCTGTAACTTTTGAACCGTGAGTCCAAAAAATATGAAAAATTTTGAGAAGATGCGCCTTATCACATACTTTCTACGAAAATTATTTTCAAGATTATCGGTTCAGCTATTTTTGAATTATCCTCAAAAAACTTTTTCCAAAGGCATCAGATACGACCTTTTGTTATTAGTTTGGTTCTTTTTCAATTGAAGGTACGGAACCCTCCATTATGCGTGGTCCGACACGCACTTGGCCAGTTTTTAAATGAAGCATAAACTTGAATATAATTTGAAATAAGTAAGTAGTTAATCTTCTAATTTTTTGGCGAGACAGTTAAATTTACTTTGATTTAGCAATACCTAATGAATATAAAAGCTCAGACTGGAAATCATTTCGACAGCATTCATTTTTCATAATAATTGATCGAACTACCTACCGCAAACTGTTACCTAATTGCATTGTGCTGGAGTGGTAACCGAACGCTTCCTGCAGCGGTTTTATTGAAGCCTTAGCGGTGAATCCTCGCTTTCATTTGCGGTTATGGATTTTATTTTATTCCGCTATTGATAAAATCACGCAGTTACGATGCTCTCATATTTAAGGATTTTTTAATATTCGGAATCACGATTTTTTTATCTAAACCTTATAAAATAAAATAAATTAATAAATCTTATAGTGGACGGCGTACGAGCCCAATTCCAAAGAAAAACCGCAATTCGATGTACAGTTTAGCTATTTGTCACACGCATACTAGAGGTCAAAACAAATGTACTCGCAGTTCTTAAAAGTAAAGTTAAGTTTAATACTCATAATTTTTTTGGTATGGAAAAAAAAATTTTTTTTTCAGAAATCTATCACGTGTGGTATCATATGAAAGAGCTTTTTGAGGCGATTCTAAAGTACCAAGTATATTTGGGCTCCTCTATATACGATTTGGCTCATATCCTCGCATCTAACCCCAAGAAAGCAATTTATATAATAATTTCATTTAGTTTTTTTTTTATTTTTCAATATTACATAATTTACAGAAATATAATGAAACATACATTACTATATAATTATTAATATGTATCTTATCTGCAGTACAGTTCCATAAGTCTCGTAAAATAGGTACTGAAGTAGAAATGTGTCACTTGTAAGTAATATTGAAAAATGAAAAAAAAAACTAAATGAAACTATTTTCAAAATTACTATTTTGGATTAGATATGAGGATATCATGAATCATTTGTGGTTTACTGTACAAAAACAATCAGCCATATCATATCTAGATTCTAGAGGAGCCCAAACTTGGTATTGGTAAAAGAAATGGCTGAAATGTAATGATGTGGTATATTTTTACAATCGCCTCTAAAAGCCCTTTCATATGATTCCACACACGATAGGTTTCTAAACAATTTTTTATCCCATACAAAAAATATATAACTCAGCACTCCCCTCCTAAGGGATTTTTTTAAAGAATTGCTGGTCAAAAATGTTGTATTGACCTCTAGTATGCGTGTGCCGCGTGGTGTCGGCTTAGAATTGCACCACCCCAACTCTTCCCGGGGGTGTCGTAAGAGGCGACTAAGGGACATACCGGGGGGCGGGCAGCAGCGCCCCTGCAGAACAATCCCACCACCAAACTGCGATCCCCAACCCGGATGCCCAGCGTGGGGATTATGGGCATTACCCCGTAATGATAAGTTTAGCCAAGAAATGGCCCCCAGTTCCCGGCCGCCTCGCTATTCCTGGCCATGGTAGCGGCCATGGTAACGGCGGGGCAGGGGGTGCTAGGAATCCCCGGGCTACAACAGGCTACCACACACTTACTAAATTGACCCTGGCAACGTTTAACGGACGCACTCTGAGGCTTGACCATCATCTAGCGCAGTTGGAAGTGGAGTTAGAGAACATTAAATGGCATGTTCTTGGGTTATGTGAAGTCCGTAGAGAGGGGAGGACACCGTAACCCTTGACTCAGGCCATCTTCTCTACTTTCGCGAGGGCGATAAAACACCCCAGGGTGGCGTAGGTTTTCTCGTCAATAAGGCCCTCTCTAACAACGTTCAAGAAATCTCCAGTGTGTCGACCAGGGTAGCGTACCTGATCCTTCGGCTATCCAAGCGGTATAGCATGAAGGTAGTTCAGGTTTACGCACCGACCTCGGCACACTCGGATGATGAAGTGGAGGATATGTATGAAGACATATCCAAAGCCTTGCACAACACCACAAAGGCTCACTTCAACGTTGTTATGGGGGACTTTAACGGCAAGGTGGGAATCCGGACTGGCAACGAATCCCGAATAGGCCCGTATGGTTATGGAGTTAGGAATCACAGGGGTCAAATGCTTGTCAACTTTCTTGAGAAAGAGAAGCTGTTCTCAATGAACTCCTTCTTTAAGAAACAGCCTCAAAGGAAGTGGACATGGCAAAGCCCCGACACTGTGACAAAAAATGAGATCGACTTCATCATGACGGATAGCAAGCACATATTCAGAGATGTCTCAGTGATCAACAGGTTCAATACCGGATCTGATCACCGACTGCTCCATGGCTCTCTGAATATGCTGCCTTGGAACCCACTGATGACGCTGACGAGACCCTACACAATCTGGTCGAAACGCTGAGGGACGAGGGCATCAAGTTCTGCAGAAAACAGCGTACTGGCAGGAAGTCCAAACTCTCGGATGAGACTCTGGGGCTGATGACAAGAAGACGGGAGACCACCCAAGCGACTTCGTCAGAGAGGTCAGACCTGAACAAGCGAATTGCGAAGATGGTACGGCGCGACCTTCGGAGCTCCAACACACGCCTCATTGAAAAGGTGATAGAGCAAAACCGAGGGTACAAAGTATTCACTCAGCAGCTTAGCAGGAGCCACCTGACGAAGCTTAAAACGCACGACGGGAGGACCGTATTGTCGAAGCCGGAGATCTCCGCCGAGATAGAGGATTTTTATGGCCGGCTGTACTCTGCACATGCCCCCCACTCCCGACGAGACGGCCATGATTCCAGAGTCACCTTGACACGCCACTATACCAACGAACTGCCAGACATCAGTCAAGACGAGATCGTGTTAGCTCTGAGACAGCTTAAAAATGGAAAAGCCCCCGGTGACGACGGTATTACTTCAGAGCTTCTGAAGGCAGGAGGAGCTCCTGTTATACAGGAGCTACAGAACCTCTTCAATGCCGTCCTTCACAGTGGGAGAACTCCTAAGGCGTGGAGCGGGAATTTGGTGGTGCTCTTTTTTAAAAAGGGTGATAAAACCCTCCTCAAAAACTACAGACCCATCACACTCCTGAGCCACGTCTATAAGCTTTTCTCACGAGTGGTCACGAATCGCCTCGCCAGGAGGCTCGACGAGTTTCAGCCACCGGAACAGGCCGGGTTCCGCGGAGGATATGGCACCATAGACCACATTCACACAGTGAGGCAGATTATACAGAAGTCCGAAGAGTATAATCAGCCCCTGTGTCTCGCTTTTGTGGACTATGAGAAGGCCTTTGACTCCGTGGAAACTTGGGCTGTTCTGGAATCCTTACAGCGATGCCAAGTAGACTATCGTTATATCGAGGTGCTGAGATGTCTCTCTGAAGCCGCCACTATGAGTGTCCAAGTACAGGGCCAGCAGTCTAAACCCATCCAATTGCGCAGAGGGGTGAGGCAGGGGGATGTCATATCCCCGAAACTGTTCACGAGCGCATTGGAAGACATGTTTAAGACGCTGGACTGGAAAGGTAAGGGCATAAGCATAAACGGCGATTACATCTCACACCTGCGATTCGCTGATGACATAGTCATAATGGCGGAGTCGCTATAGGAGCTGACCCAGATGCTGGACGGCCTAGCTTCAGCCTCGCGACGCATCGGTCTTGGCATGAATTTGGATAAAACCAAAGTCATGATCAATGGCCACATTGATCCAGGATCCAGGACCGGTCGTCGTACATGGCCATCTTCTTGAAATGGTTTCTGAATATACCTACCTTGGGCAGATCCTGCAGTTAGGTAAAAACAATTTTGAGAAGGAGGCCAAGAGAAGGATCCAACTAGGCTGGGCAGCATTTGGGAAACTACGCCGAGTCTTCTCGTCATCCATACCGCAATGCTTGAAAACGAAAGTTTTCAATCAGTGCGTCCTACCCGTAATGACCTACGGAGCTGAGACGTGGACACTCACGGTAGGGCTGGTCCACCAGTTCAAAGTCGCTCAGCGAGCTATGGAAAGAGCTATGCTCGGGGTTTCTCTGAAGGATAGGATTCGTAACGAATACATCCGACAGAGAACCAAAGTTATCGACATAGCTCAAAGAATTAGCAAGCTGAAGTGGCAGTGGGCCGGCCATATCTCGCGAAGAACCGACAACCGCTGGGGTAAACGTGTTCTTGAGTGGAGACCGCGTCTCGGCAAACGTAGTGTAGGACGCCCTCTGGCCAGGTGGGATGACGATCTGCGAAAGACTGCAGGCAGATGCTGGATGAGGCAAGCTGAAGACAGGGCGCTATGGCGCTCATTAGGGGAGGCCTATGTCCAGCAGTGGACTAGTATAGGCTGATGATGATGATGATGATGCGTGTGCCAAACGGCTAAACTGTAAATCGATTTGCGGTTTTTTGCATAGGTACACCTTAGTTCCACTATTAGGAAAAACACATACTTTTGTAACTAATAATCTTTCCACACACATGCAAGTTTGCATGTCTAACAAGAACATTTTCTAGTAACTAGGTGAATCCCAGCTTTCAATTCAGAATACTTCTTACTATATTTCATATTATACGGCTAGTTGTCGACATTCAAACCATTTGTTTTCAACATAGGTAATTGCAATTGTAGCTCTATCTAATCTAATGTTATCAAAGAAACTAAACTTGCCTATGACATAATTTTATAGACAGACAACTATGATGCCAGGAGAAAAAAAAAACAGTAATCATACCTACCTACTTAGATTACCTTACACACTTCAGCTAGTGTTTTGTATTATAGAACATAATATATCTAACTATTATGTTTAGATCTCTACACTATTAGGTAGGTATCGGTACATACCACAAAAACACGCATGCCATAAGCGATCATTGGAAATACATTTAAAACAACTCACGGTTGACGGTGACACGAAGTTATGTGTGGCTTGCATAATATGTTTGTTTATTTTTTATCCTGGTCATATATTACCATTGCTTCGGCGCAAAAACACTTATGCAGAAGTCAATCGGCTATAGACAATTATGTTCAAATTTCTGCCTTCCGACTGATTTTTGTGCATGCCAACTGAATTCCATACTGAATTCCGCTGGGACGAAATGGAGGACAAAACATAGAAACGAGGCCCCAGGCTCCGACTCAGTTCCTGAGGATGCAACCGAGATAAACGCTAAGGGTAGAAATGCTGATAATAGGCAAATAGAATATTCAGGTGCACGAGTATAACTCAATTGCGAAACTCTACTACTCCCGGACTTTGAACTGCGGAATAAAAGACATCCAATCTGTGTGCAAAACACCTTGCAAATGCGATCAATTATTTTTGCGGGAAGTAGGAACAAACATCTACACTTATAATGTAAGTATGATGCCTACTTCGTAATCTATACTGGTTATTCTGAGCACTACACTCGGTTGGCTTTTGAAATAACTCCCCGGACATACCAATACTACCACGTACCAAAGTTGATAAAACATGAGTTAGTAACAACCTCACGTTATCGTATGTGGAACATAAATGTCTGTCTGAACGTGAGAAGTAATAAGCGGGTGATTGTTATGACCAATCGTATTATTATGGTTATATAACGGTTGCATGGGTACGCGTCTGATTGACTGACAAATATAATTTAATATAATTTGATTGGATCATAATCTGTATAAAAAGATTAGACCAATCAACTTTATGATGCGTACGTAGGCAATTTTTTTTTATACCACGACGGTGGCAAACTAGCATACGGCCCGCCTGATTAGCCTGTTAAGCAGCTACCGTAGCCTATGGACGCCTGCAACTCCAGAGGTGTCACATGCGCGTTGCCGACCCTTTACCAAAAAGGAGGATTCACTCTGTTGACGGCTAAAGGAATATCTCTCAAGGTATTTTTAACCCTTTTCCAGGCCACACAAAACCAGAAGATATTTTCAAAAATCCCAAATATGTTCAAAATTGTTATGTTTTGTTAATTCATTTTTACTTCGAAATCAAAAGGCTTCAAACGATTTACTACAATGCGATTTCTCACTCTACGTGCGCGTCTGGAGTGACTACAGGCCTGCCTCTAATCCGTTCTATCTACAAACCTCAAGAAATTATACCGTTAAATTTAATTTAATATTCGTGCGCCTGGAAATTAATCCATATCCTAATACCTGCTAATTTTGATTCAATTGCAAATCGTTCAAATTCAGAAATGTGATAATAATTATTATTGGCAGACAGAAATGAAAGGCACCATTGGCGCCTGGCTATCGGATTGCAGCAAATAGATTGCACATTGCGTGCAGATCGAGAGGTTGCCGTTGCCGCTGGTGAAGCAACGCGTGCTTATGTAAGGTACTAGTAAACAAAATGCATGCAGAATGTGTAAGCCGCAGCTGTGATACGTACGTACAGGGAGGGATCTGCATTCTGATGCCCTTTCCAAGGGACACTGGCGCATAGCCCTATTTGCTGTGTGCTGGTCCGGCGTGTTTTACAAAGGATAACCCTTATTAGTTCAGGGATGGGACGTTTTAAATCCCGGCTCGTTTCAATACGTTCCTTAGAATTTAGACAGTGTTGTTTTAGTTTAGAAGAAGCAGGGTTTAGGCTTAGCAGGGCAGTATAGCAACTGACATAGTTGCACCTGAGTATTAGAGGGTAGAGACTGTAGGTAGAGAGTAAACAACAGTCGGTCTTAGTGTACAAGAATGATATCGATCGATCCCGGAAAGGGCATATATTTGTATGTACGTATGTGGCAACGTATGTTTCATACCTGAATTATGGATATTTTGTATGTGATCCATATGCTAAATGCTTATGTATTGCGTTGACTAAAAGTCCTAAAACTACCTAAAGTACTTTAAGACTCGGTCGATTAGTGAAAATTTGTCTTCGAAACTATGTTAGGTACTTATACCAATTAAAATTTTCATTTTTCTTTGGTATTCTTCTTAAACTATAACCATTGTTGGTTAATCTAAACTTGGTTTGATATGTTTTCTTAGAACAACGCACTTATATGTATTGTTTAGTTTTGATGTACTGTTGTTTTGAAAAAATAAGTCCCGCCGAGTTTCTTGCCGGACATAATTCTTCTCGGGTCAGAGGTGTAAGGTTAGAACCGGTGTAGTTTGATTTTTTTCTCTCTCTTTTACTTTGACGTGTAAAAGTGCCCTTGTGGCCTACTTACTGAATAAATGTTTGAGTTTGAGTTTGAATTTAATTTTTAAAAAACGCTTTAAAGTTATACAATCAAATGAATTTATCATAAGACTTACGAATGACGAAGTTTTCAGCCAAGGTTGAACATTTGAGTTTCCGCTCTACTTTGCTTCCTCTTAGTTTTAAGACAAAAGTTTTTCTGTTTGTAGTTAATTTCGTGTTGAAATGTAGGGCGCATTTTCTGAGCGGTAATGAAATTTTGAAATTGTTTATTTAGTTAGTTGTTTGTTTTTATTCTTGAGTTACTTAGGGCAATGACAGATCGTTGGGCCAATATTACAGGGTTCTACTTATGTTACATTTTCAGGGTAGTCAAATTTTGACTAAGGGCCGGTTGCACCAAAGCGACTGTTAACGTCAACGTCATCGTTAAAAAAATCTTGTATGAAAAGTTCGATAGTTTTCAATGGGATGACAGCTCCGTCGCTATATTTAACGTTGATCAGTTCGTTATCGTTAGTTACGCGTGGTGCAACCGACCCTTAGTCAAAATTTGACTACCCAACCGTCTGTCACTGTTAAAACATTCGCTAAATCTTATTGTATGGAAATTTTCATAGTACCTACGCTGCCGGGTGACGCCATGGATTTATATGCAGTGGATCTGATTCTTCGGTCAAAAAGTGAGGCCGAAAGAGAAGGTTATCTAGGGGACTGTGTCTCGTTTTGACTAAGGAAGTAATGACGTCATCAGACATTTAATATGTGTCAAATGTGACAATTTTGTAACGAGTGCAAGTGAGACACCGCCCCCTACTATGCTCCCCATCGGACCGTTTTTACAACTTTTTCTAGTCACCTATATAGACGTGTGCGCCGCCATAAAAATCCGCGGCGGCGGCGCGCCGGGAATTTTTGGCGGCGTGGCTGCGCCACGCCGGCGTCAAGGTCACTTTTGGCTCCGCTTGCAAGGCTCACGTTTCGCATATGTTAAATACTTATCAAAAACTTGTTAGGAACAAGGAACATAAAACGATATATAATGCCGTTTGCTTCAGTCCTGCCTATTTTTCGGAAATCGCTTTTATGTTGATGTTTTTCATAATTGTGATGGATTAAGATCCTTTTAAAGCCAACTCTATCTAAAGCGTGTATCAAAACCAGCTACCAAGAAATGTGACAAGCTAGACGGTCCTGTCTTGCGGGAACTCGCCAGAAGGTTGCCTCTCAAGATAAAGGTCGTTATAAGGGATCTTTTTGAAGATACAGAGACAACATGCAATGGCTTCAAGGCGGTTGTGTCCGAAACAGCGAAAGAAGTCATCTCCACTCCTGGGAGCCAAGCAAGACGGAAACCCTGGATTTCTGATGCTACCTGGCAACTTATTGAGCGACAAAGGACTCTCAAAGAACTAGGCCTTAACACAGACATAGCAAGAAAGGAGTATTCCAGGCTACAGACTGGCGTGAAAATGGCATGCAGACGCAATAAGAATAATAATTCATCCATGCTTTGTGTGACGAAATCGAAAATCATGCTGCAACTGCCCATTCTAAAGACTTGTTCCAGAAAGTCTAACTTCTCACCCGCGACTACAAACCTGCCAGATACAAAGCTGCCAGATAGCGGATACTGATGGAAACACTTTATCAGACCTGGACAAAGTGTTCCCATCAGTATCCGTTGGCTAGATGGAGAGACTATTCGGAACAACTCCATCGAGAAGTTCCGGAAGATTTTTAGTGCGGAATGACGCTGTGCATCTACTAGAACCGGACATACTTATTTCCGAAGTGGAAGACGCCATCAGACGTCTGAAAGTTAATGCCGTGGGTACTGATGGTATATATGCGCTAGTCTCCTAAAGAATCTAGGTGGCGAAGGTACACAGTTTTTACACCAGATTTGCTGCAAAGTGTGAAGAACTGGCCAGTGGCCGAGAGACTGGACTGAATACATGGTTATACCTCTCCATAAAAAAGGCTCAAAGCTAAAATGTGACAACGATAGAACTTTGTCTATTATATCGCATGCCAGTAAAGTATTTCTTTACATCATGAATTCACGATTGACAATGTTGCTGCAAATACCTGCAGAGCAGGCTGGCTTTGTGTCGGGGCGAGGGACACGGGAGCAGATTTTCATCGTGCGCCAGATCATCGAGAGATGTCGTGAATGGAACAAGCTGCATTAGATGGAAAAACATGCTGTACGTGCTCCTGGAGATGGAAGTCCCTGCTCACTTAGCTCACCTTATTGAGAACTTGTACGCCGAAAGTACTGCCGAGTTCGCATCTAGAACATCTTGTCGGACCAGTTCCAGCCGGAAAGAGGAGTAAGACAAGACTGTATATTGTCTCTGAAGCTCTTTAATATCTACGGCGGATACATCTTACGTAAGGTAACCGAGAACTGGGACGGTGGCATATCAATTGGCGGCAAAACGATCTGCAACCTACGCTATGTTGACGACACAACGCTCTTGGCTTCCAGTGATGAGGAGGCGATGTGTCTTTTGTTCCGGCGAATAGAAGCGGAAAGCATCGAATTAGGACTTCACGTCAATCATGCGAAAACCAAGTTAATGTTCGTACACCGGAAACAGTCTCCTCCACGAAGCCTAGAACTGAAAGACCTAGAATGCGTCAGCGCCTTCACCTACCTCGGCGCACTTTGATCTAACGATGGTAGCTGTGAACGTGAAATCATCCGGAGGATTCAAATAGCGAAGAGTGCTATGACTTGGTTAGATAGGATCTGGAGAGATCACGACATACAGAGGCAGACTAAGGTTAGACTTATACGTTCATTGGTGTTTCCAATTTTCCTATACGGTTCTGAAACTTGGACTATCAAGGCAGATCCGAAAAGCCGTATCGACGCGTTTGAGATGTGGTGTTGGCGACGGCTTTTACGGATACCTTGGGCTGCGATGCGCACTAATCAGTCCATACGCATAAAACGCCGGTTGTCTACGACGTGCCAGGACCACATACTCACATACTTTGGACACCTCTCTCGACGCTCCTCGGATAGCCTGGAGAGGATCATCATGACGGGAAAAGTTGAAGGCACAAGACTAAGAGGCCTTCCCCATGCAATATCGTGTGGCCAAATCACTGCACCCATGCAATTAAAACTGCAAGAAGCCATGCGCTTAGCCAGGGATAGAAGCCTATGGAGGAACCTGGTCTTCAACAGAAGGACATGACATGATCCTCAGCGTTGAGGGAACGACTAGTGATGATGAAGATCCGTTTTTGACTCGCAGTAGATCCAAACATACCGTTCAGTATTAAGGATCAATCCTGCCACCGAAAACACTTCTTTTCTCATGGAAATTTAGTTGGTGGTACAATTTTGATGCCAGATTTATTATTTTCGTTACCAGTCTTATTAATTAGGCCATCGAGTTCATATTTGTTAGGTGAGCCAATGATTAACCAATCATACTCTTTTATTCTCCTCTCTCTCTCTATCTCCCGAAAGAGAAGGAACGACCAAACCCTAAATATTTCAATGTGTAGATGTTTTCATGGTTTAATTCGTCAATATACGTTGTAAAATTTTCAACTGACTTTCCTTCATCGGTAATTGTCATTGGCTATTTTTTGCCGAATTCCGAAATTTTGGCCAACGGCGTGGATTTTGAAATCCGCGGCGGCGGCGGCGGCGTGGGTCCCACGGCGCGGCTACGCCACGCCGGCGCGGCGCACACGTCTACCTATGAACGACAGTTTTACTCGGTAATAAAATGTTCAACTGTGGTTAGGGGAAAAGCGTAAGAATTAGATCCACTTCATATAAATCCATGGTTGACGCTGATAAGTCCGTCAAAAGAGGCTGGTGCAACTAGTCCTTAGAGTCACTATGACAATGTTAAAAGTGAATTCGATAAAAGTGAAACATAGAACCCTGTAATATTGGGCCCCACCGAGATGTCCATCTCGCCCGCGATACGGTCGCTGCACAAGTTCTAACCGTGCAGGATAGATAATTACATAATGTAGTTATCTAGGTATAATGTTTAGTTACCTTTACCTAGCATATAATAAGCTTCTCCCCGAGAGTGTGAGCACTGAACCACCGTAATACAATATTGTCACGTCTTTTGTAATCTGACAGGCCATACGTAACTGCCATATTACATTATGGTAACTGAGATTAATCTACGCCGTCGGCTGGTCGTCGACATTTGATGTGAAATCAATCAAGACTTTCTTAGACCTCCGCTATAGCCGGACTCTATTGATCGCTGATGTAGCTATCCAAGTAATTATTTTTAAAATCATTGGTAGTTGGCAACTCCAACTTTTAATTCGGAGATCCCGGGTTCAAACCTCGACTCGTAACGATGAGTTTTTCGAAAATTATGACGAAACTGAAGAAATCAGCCTTTTACCTGCATACATCCGCGAAGAAATTCAAAGGTGTACGTGAAACCAACCCACTTTGGTTCAGCGTTTGACTATATAATATAGGTAGGTTGATTCCTCTTGTGCATGAGATACGACCTGTGCCCAGGACGTATACTCGTATATGCTTACATATCATCATGAATTAATCGATATCCTAAAAACTTTCTTTATCAGACGGACTTTTTCTGACGCGTTGACTTGAGAGCTCTGTCATAATAAACCAGTTTAAAAAATGCTTAGGTAGATTTCTGAGTTAAACCCATCGTTTGAGTGTGTTGATGAAAGCCAAGTAGTTATCTACATATCTCGCCAGACATGCCCTCCGGACGTTATTTGAATTATGATTCTTTACTTAGGTACTTCAGAATAAATCCTAAAACAGGTTTCAGGTGTTCGGCGGATGTTACTAAAACATTTGTTTGCGAAGGAAATTCACTTCGTGCCAAGTCAAAACAAGCAAGGTACCTAACGTACTTATGTGTACTGTTCACCTAAGTAATTCGGTGTCTGTATTTATTTAGGTATGTTCGGTGAAATAAATTCAACTGCCAAAATATGAGTCAGACGAAGTGTAACTTCTCCTAGGCTAGATTACAAAAAGTACTAATAACGTAAATTACCTATCTAACCGGCTGCCGCTACAGATATATACGAGTTGTGGAAACTTTCTTCGAAATTTCTCGAAATTTTCACAAAAATATAACAGGATGGAAATTTAAGAAATGGAAAATTTCATTTTCATTCCCCAACAATAAGTATGAGAAGTTACCGAAATGTTCATATTTAAAAAATCACAATTCTCGAAAAAAATTTCGCCTGGACATGAGTAGTGCCGCTGTCTAAGTGCCAAAATGAACCATCATCGTGGATATTTTCTTATTTTGAACTATATTGCACATGCAAGATAAAATCTCCGTTTATTTTGGTAGGGAACCCGAAGCTGACGACAACTTGAGAATAAGCCAGGACCCGGGGTAATGAAAGTGGTGCGGCGTCTGCTACCAGTCTGTGCCCGCGACAGTTGCTGGAGTACTTTCCCGCGCGCCGCACGCGCATCGCACAACGCTCGTAAACCCAACGCTCATTACGTGATCCCATTTAAAGACATTCTTATTCCAACTGTGAAAACTACATAAATTGAGCAATCCTTTGTTTTCGCCGAGTTTAATATTTGTGCAATCTTTAAAGTGCTTTAGCGGAAGCAGGGGGTGAACGGTAAAGATCAGCTGATTATATACTTAGGTAAGTTTAATGTACGGGCACACGTAACTTTAATAAGGGGTGTAATTCATGTAATCAAGAAAATAATACTAAATACGCTAGTTGTTATAGTTAAATGGCAGTTTAACATGAACTTATATGTAAGTTAACTTTAATGTTCAAAACGTAACGGAGAAATGCTTGTATTCCCTGATACCTGGGGCCGTATTCTAACTTTAAAACACGTATAGACACGATCGAACTTCAATACAACTCCAATGCATTAACAACGCAATACAGCTACGGCATAAACATCTGAATCAGAAATATCAGAATTTTCTTGAGAAATATTCCAACGTAACTCCAATACAACTTCAATATTGGTTGAATGTTTGGTGTATGTTGGAGTTATGTTTGAAATAGGTTGTATTTTATTGTAGGTATTGTTAGTGTATTTTTAAATTAGAATCTTGCACCTGCTTGTCCTGCTTAGGGAAAAACACAAAAACTGAAACAAACACTACTTATAGCTGTCGTATAACTTGTCAACATGCCTATTTACAATTAAACGGTCTATTTAACTGAATAGCAAAAATACCTACCTGAAATTACATAGACATACATACCAAACAGTCCTCGTAACGAAAACACTGCATTACGACACGTTAACATCCGCATGAAATTATATTTTCAATAGTTACCTACACCACTTACATACCTTACTGTAATCAAAATCACGCACTTTGATATTTACGCCCCAAACGCTGCAAAATCCGTAAGTACACGTAGAGAACTGGTCCGAATATATGTCATTCGACATTTTATCAACAGCTTTGTCCAGGCTAGGCACCTGGACTAAACTACTCATTCCTTGCTTGCAAGTTATTACTAATTGTCTTAAGACCTTAAAAGCTCAAAAAAAGCAAAAGCTATCACATAAAAGTAATATGTACAAAATAAATCAACGCTGTAAACGCGATAACTAACTCCAATGTCAAACCACTTTACCAAAAAACTGTTGACATAACTCAATGTCAAAGAGGCGGTAAGCAAACAGATGACATAATTTAAGGGAAATGTTTCCGAAAGTAACTAGGCGAGTTTGCTTGCACGTAATCTGCTCTGCATCCACGCCTCAATGCAAACGATTAAGACCACGTAATAGCTAAAATAGATTATTACGTTTACTAATTCCTCACCCAACGAGTTACCCAAACCTGTATGCAACTGGTTATAGAGATAGTTAGGTTATTTCGTTTATCAAAAGCTTAGCGATGCTATGAAAGTGAAACTACTTCACAGAGCAGATACAACTATTTTCTTCTTACATTAAAATGACATCTGAACAAATTGTAATTCGTACAATAAACGTAACAAAAACGTGTAACGCATCGTATCTCGTATTGACGCTAAGCAATATATCTAATTTTGACATATCTTTGACATAAATTTGATAATCTAATATTGATTGATATAAAGGAAAGGAAGACCTGAATGAGCCAAATATTAATTTTGGCAAGTCCAAATCCTGTCCCGTGTCAAATTAAAATTAAATCAATGACATTTTATGTTCTTCGAATATTCCTCCTAGGTACTCTTAAATAGCGCTATCCGGTATAGGTAGTCGGTATTTTTTCAACACGTAGCGCCAAGGGTCGGTTGCACAAGATACATCGGCACAGGAGCCATAGCAGAAATGCGGATGATCTAGCTTCTGCCCCATTCACAGAAGAGGAGCAGCGGATGACTAGTCCACTACTACGCAAAGTGCAATTGACGGACTGGTTAAGTGATCATTTGATCAATGTTACGCAGAAAAAAAGTATAAAACTTACCATGCAATAAAATTTGGCGAACTTTTAAATGTTGACGGTCTATTACGACGGTATACGGTAACCGCGAGGATATCAATCAGGCTATTAAGGAGCAGCTAAGGATACCCTTCTCGGTCCTCTCTTGGTAGATTGGACGTGGTTTGGTATCGTCATCGTCCTCTTCCACGACAAGCAGTGTTTGAGAGACGTCTTCAGGTCCATTGTCTATTAGTAAACATATAATTTGTCCAAAGTCTAATCCGTGTATTAAGTTCCGTTAAAACCACACGATAAATCGTGTGGTTTCACTAAAGTGAAGAAGTCATTATCAAATCCTTTTTTCAAATAATTTGTTCAAAAATACATTTTTACGTATAATATTGACATGAGACAAGCAATCTAATTTAAATTATATTCTTCGAATAGACCTCTGGCCTTGTCAGATGTAATATAATTCAAGCGATACTCTCCGGTGCAGGTGAAAATTACATATAATTTCCAACATAATAGCTTTGACCTTCTTTCCGAGGTAAAATCGAAAATTTACATTGTATTTACATAATAAAATAAGCTTGACCATGGCTTATTAGTTTCCAAAGTTCAAAGTAAAATTAAACTAAAGACATTTTAGGAGGTTCGACAATGGTAGACACTAGACTCAACAATACGGCACGCTGTTGTAAATTTGAATGTGTAAAGTCAGTTAAAATACTTTGAGGTTGGCCATAAAACAGTCAATGGGTACTTTAGAACATATGTTAAATGAAACAAAGCAGTTTTGTTATTGCCATCAATTGTATAGCTAATCTTTGACCTTGATTTTAGCACCATAAATTTGAGTTATGTCGTACAATCAGCAGCAGAAGTTTTTCTTGACAATAAATAGTCGTGTCAAGCTCATTGAACACCTCGCCTGCTTACCTACTTCTGCTGCTGATGTACGACTCATTACACTTTGCTGTCGATCAGGAACAAAGTGCTGCTGCTGTAAAGAGCTAATTCTATAACTATTGTTAAATATTATATGGATGTTAATCGGTATGTTCTAAATAACGAAATTAAAGATATCGTGCCAACGTGATTTATGTACCTATGCATATTGCATTTGGTATAAGTTTTAAATTAAACGTCGCTCCGCGGGAGGCTGACCAGCAAAATAGAAATAAAGTTCGTTAAAATAACTACGATTAATCAAAAGTCTTAGTGTCAACATTGGTAGTCAAAATTTCAATTTGTTTTAATGTCGTTTTGATGACAAGAGAAGAGCTTATTGAGAACAAATACGTAACAAATTTTACACATAAAATACCGCTCTAGGAATAAGTACTGATATGACTGATGTGTATTTTCTTTACATGGCTAACCAGAGAGAATATAAGTAATACAGTAGTTTTCTCTTTACACTCTTCATAATGATATTTCCTACCTGCTAATTTCTCTATGGAACAGTAATTGATATAATAACCCGTCGTCTCGTATATAACAGGAACCATTCAAACCGATACAAGTAATAAATTATGAACCTCACGTCCTCAGCTTGGCAGTCACATCTCTCACATAATATATTAGTATTAGAGTTAATTGCACTTCTGGTTTCCTGCCATAGTCGCTGATGAGAAAAAAGGAAGTGAAATGTAAAGTCGTTTATACACCGATTTAGTTTACGTAACTGTTTGTACGCATGTGAAAAAGCTTAATTAGCTTGAGAGACAATGTGCGAATTATGCATTAGATCGTTTACGGCCCATAAATATATGTTATGTGGTCTTATGTGGGTGCGTATAGGTGGAATTCTTTTGATAATTGCCGTCGTCGTTTCCATTTGTATTATAGACAATGATAGGGGAGCATGGAAATTGACACGTAGGTAATAGTACCTTACTACTATAGAGTAGGGGTTGTCAGGACCTAGACCATTTTGAAGACTAAATTGTAAAAAGAAAAAAAGTATATATAATTTGTATATAGGTACTTTCATCGATGGGGGTAGCTAGGCATACAAATATTTAAAACAAACAAAAAGGTCACATTTACTTGCTCGAGCACGTCAGATATTGAAACTGGAGGCTTCGGAAGTATCATTGGCGACGCAGTATGTTAATTTGACAAAATAGATGATGCGATTGAAATTTTAGATGGCCTTTATATACAATAACCTTAAAATTATACTAGTAGTCCGCCTCGAACTGCGAACTCGCGATTTACTTGCAAACGAGGGACCAATATAACGAGACCCTAATGATGATTATTTCGAGCCTTCTAGCTCCATAACCCCTTGATCGATCATGCTCATGAACGAACTCTTAAAATTTGTTGAGCTTTTCTAAAACCCAAACAAATTTCATATAAATCAGAAAAATGTTACTAAAGTTATCGATATCGATAGCTATTCAAAATCCAAAAGCACCATCATCACTACCATCGAAATGCACAGACGTCTAGGTAGCCGAAGTTGTTTGAAAGAGCTTCACTTCGCTTACGCTCCGCTCGTTTGATTAAGACAAATCCTAAGGATGAATGTCAGATTATGTATTATCACAATCAAAGCATCAACATGGAACAAAATTATCGAATCCACAATCCACCAATCAATTCTTTAACTGCCTACCAACCCCCCACCAACCAACCCACCAAAGGCGCCGCAAAAAGTGGTTGAAGGAGACCTCCACGGGTTGCAAGATATCACTATATCTTAATCTGACGCGCTCAAGTAACTTCAAAAATCCCCTCTTGGGCTCTCCTACTACTAAGGACAGTTGATAATAAATCTTATACTTTTCGGTAATCAAATCTGAATTTATTATGATTGTTTACTGTTACTGGCTACTGTTGTTTATTAAAAATGCTAAATCAAACACATTATCAATGATACAAGACAAAAAAAGCGTTTGCTCCCATTACCCTCCTTTTAGGGTAACTGGAGCCACAGAGTACATACCTAATAACTACCTAATACCTATTCCATATGTCAAATGGGAGCCATTATACTGCGTCAATTTAATTTTCAATTAAGTGATATCGGTGTTCCGAACCCCTTTAGAAGTTCGTACGCTCTTTTTTAGTTGAACTGTTAGTTAAAAACTGGAGAATTAAAAAATATTTATTTGAATGGCAAAATTAAAGAAACTAAAATAAATGTATTAATCATGTCATCTTCAATCACAATTTAGAAGCGGAACATTAAATTATATAAGAAGAAATTGGAAGGTACCGGTTTTAAAACTAATATGTGATGATGAAATTGTATGTACCTAAGTATTTTATAAGCGCGGGAACAAAAACATATAGATAGTCGAATAATCGTATCTTGCAACTAAGCACAAGACAATACGGAAATGCCAGTTGGTGGCAATATGACTTTTAGGAAGGATTATAGGTTATTTTTAGAATCGATGTGGCCACGAGCCTTCTTCGGCATTGGTTGCAATGTTGAAGTATTATGGGGAATAAGGATAAAATGACAAAGTCCTAGGTATTATCAACTACCTCCTAGCCACAAAAACGTTGAAATATATGAATATCTAGTAAATCTACTTTTATTTCTCGTTGGATTCAGACATCAATTCAACCAACTTTGTCAGTGTTCCGATTCCGCTCTTATTGCATTTATATTCGGCTACTCGATCGCTCGAAGCTGTTATTCATCTAGCTAGCAGTAAATTCAAATTTCCTCTGGAGTACCTACTTTATCCTTTAGCCTGTGAATTAGACCTAATTCATATTTAGGCTTATCTAGGCATCATTAACCTGTACTTTACTCTAGCTTGTATTACGTTTAACGCTCGTAAAAACAGCTCGTAATGCGCTATGCGCCAAAAACGTTAAATAAAAAATTGGGTCCTAGAAAACACATTTAAACGGAAAAAAAATCGTTTAGTTTAAAAAATGACATTCATTAATTGCCTCTGCACAATTAAAATGAAAACTGCCTTGTCCAACTTTAATTTGTGGTAAAGTACGTACTATACTCTTCCAAGCTTACATAAAAACCTCCAAGATATAAGTTTTACCATAAAAGCCTATGGTGCATATACTGCATATTGAGTCGAATTTTGACGCCTAGTTTAAACCCAGGTGCATGCGGAATACTTGACCGGCCCAACAAAGCCTTAACTTAAACATAAATGCCACAGACGCGCAGGCTCTTTAAAGGGAACAACCACTAAATTCCCATCAAATTTCCACAAATTTCCATATAAATAGTAAATAAGTAGTTATTAAATAGTCGTTGGAAAGTTCTAGAAGTTACTGAAGTTAGTAGTTAGAAAGCGCCTCGTGTTGCAAACGCTTGCCCAAGCGCACGTGCCGTGCGTTCGGATACCCAAGGCGACAACAAACGTTGAGTAACCGGTGATAAGTGATAACGGTCGTAACATTGAACTAATTAACGAAGGCTTTGTTGGCAGATACATATTAGCAAGGCTCGCGGCTACTGCTGTCATAACAATAACTCGAGACTTAGTTAGTACTTCTTAAAAGCTTTTAGCCTAAGAGTTGGCCCCGTAAAATGTGACACAAATAACGAGAGCAACGAAACCGTTCTAGTTAGTTACCTACATACAGCGGGGCATCTGGGAGCAATTCATCGGTGGGGATAATTGTTACAAAAACATTGCGTATAGTTGTGAAAATAAAAACAGTAGGCGATATCGAGAGAGTTTTCTATACAAATCTAGTACCGGAACCGAAAATTCCCGGTTCTCGCCATACTAAATCAGAACCGACAGCATTCCCTAATAGGCTCACTTAGCACTTCATCCCCCAAAAGCAATGCGTGACTACTATGTATTTTACATGCATGAAAACCAGAACTCTGAGAATTGTATTTTTCATTGGTTGTCAACAGCTGCCAAACGGGATTTCGTTACTCTCGATATTGTGTCATATTTTCCGAGGCCAGCTCTCCGTCCATAAGTAAATATGAGCGGCAGAACGTTCAAAGAATTAGATTTTCAGGGATTCCCTATACATTAGAACTCGATACCCTACGGCTTGCCTAACTTAGACAGCAGAACTCTGAGTGAATGAGTTAATGAGCTCTGCAACATTATTATAGGTACGCAAACATAACATATGATTAATGCGTCGTGTCTGTTTTGATTGACTGCTATTGTACAAGGCATGTTTGTAGTGTAGCGTACGCAGTGCAATATTGGGTGCTTAACACTTGTTAGTACATCGCTGTCCTAGTTACAATTGCCGCAAGCGACTTCGTTATTCAGTAACAACACGCCCCTCCTATAGTATTAAACGATCGATATTTGTAACATTTTGCTGCCACAGAGCCTAGTAAAAATAGGGCTCAATAGCGGGACATCCATTAAACTGTATTCCTAGCGGTTTGCCTAAACTTTAAGACGGTCCAGTACTTTTCTTACAGCTCATGAAGGAAGCTCAAAATCAAGCCGACTTGTTATCTACGCAGTCTCCGCTACTTAAGACTTCAACGATTTTTATGAAATTTATTTATTCCCAATTTACTTACATGTAATTTCTATGACGACTTTAACAAAACAAGTTGCAGGGTGTAAAATATAAAAATATAAAATATATATCTGAATTCGTCCATCTAAATCTTAGACTTTTCAGCAAAATATTTTTAAATGATTATCAGAAAACAATAAAATGGGTGTAAATTATAAAAAAGTACGATAAGTACATACTGGTCAAGCGTAACTTGGCTTTAAATTTGTTATTCGGTTTTTGCAATAAATGTAGTCAAGCAGGTTAACTTATAAATAATAATAAGCTTTTGACAAAGGGAAAAATCACAAAAAGGCTTAACGTTCAGAAGGTGTATGTCTAAGAGCAACATTTTCGAAAATTTTAAAATTACATTTTTTTAAAGTATAATCAAAAACTAATTTTAACAATAGGATTAATGTAATAATAGAGTCGAATATACACGGTGAATCTGAGTAACCCGACAGATTTTAACCATACATTCCTGAGGTCATAAATGGTTTATGAATGTAGGTCAATTTCGCTAAAAAAAAAACTTCTTTTTATTTTTGCTTTTTTCGATTTTTTTAATACTTTTAACCTAAAAACATAATGTTATTGGTAAAACTGTCGATTAAAATAAATTAGTACATTTCGTAAAAAATAGTTTACGTAAAGTATTCCTTGTCACTTTTATATCTGTCAATAAGAATGTCTAGACTAGACCCCATAAAGAGTTAAATCGCCATCAAAAAAGCGTTTTGCACTGAGTCACACTAAAAAATGTTTTTTTATTTAATTGGTAGTAACTCTGAAACTAGGCCAATTCCAGAAAAGTTTATACGACATTTTAGTCTCCAATTATGATCAGGAATTTATGGTAAAAATCTGTCGGGTTACTCAGATTCACCGTGTATGTTGAACCTTCACGGCTTTTTATTATAGCAATAATCGAATTCGATAGGATGCACTTAAATTATTTAACGACGATAATGACGAATACCTTAATGAACCAGCAATAAGTATCCGTGTCAGTAGCACTCCAGGAAAAGCCGCTGGAGCGCAAAGGTCCAACGGCGATTAAAGCAAGCATCGGTATAGCTACACGCTACATAGTTAATTATGCAAATTAGATGTTCTACCGTGATAAAAGTCGTATCTACATTATATACAAACTTGGAGATTGTATGGAAAATATCGCATAGCCTTTCGTTTGCATCTGTCGTTCCGATACATTTTTACTTTTCCACTGGTGTTAAAGATATGTGATTTTGGTTACAGTGCTGCTTTCAGCGACAACTAGTTCAACTGAGTGAATAATTACAATTTCAGAAATTAATAATAGTTCAATTTCATTACAAATTTCAATTCATTTCCAATACTTGTCAAGTGCAAATTAGGGATCATTTCACCAATCTCAATTACTAGATTTCGAATTATTTAAAAAAAGTGTTATATTTACGATCACCTTAAATAATTTATTGCTACTGGTATTTCCTTCCTGTCGGAAAGTGTTTCACGATCAATTCTTATACTATAATGCCTTTATAAGAGTAGTACGTACTACTTTTGTTTTAACTTAGTAATATAGACAAATTATAACTATTATTCTGGAGTTACTCCGTGATGATGGCATGCAACTGTGCCGAAATATCGGGTGCTCAAAAACTCTAATATACATGGTAAATACCTCGTTACAAATAATAGTTATAATGTGAATGACCATGTGAGCTTGAAATCGTATAATATAGACAAAAAGTACTTAGGAACAACTTGAGAGGTATCAGTAAGGCCCTGGGTTTTCTGACCCAGAATCTTCTGATGAATTGACCTCGTTACAAATAATAGTTATAATGTGAATGACCATGTGAGCTTGAAATCGTATAATATAGACAAAAAGTACTTAGGAACAACTTGAGAGGTATCAGTAAGGCCCTGGGTTTTCTGACCACCCGTCGCCGGCGGCCGGCGACCGACTCGTGTCCGCCGCCGACGACGTTCGGATGTTTTGTTCGGGTCGGTCGCCGGCCGCCGGCGACGGGTGGTCAGAAAACCCAGGGCCTAAGGTACGGTAGACAAGGATTTGTTCTTGGCGGTAAAACTAAGGTGAAGTTAGTAATATGTTTTATCAAAGATTTCCATAAGCTCCTTGCTCTAAATGGCAATGAGTAGATATAAACACTCAATGAATTACTAATATATTCGCTACATGCCATGTGAATCTTAGAGAACAATATATATATTATTATCCCTTCGCAATGGCCTACTGTCTTCTGTTTGTATTCCCAACACATAAAATCTGTCATTAACAGACAGAGAAAAAACAAGTAATTCATTTTATTTATGTTGTGGAAGGGACTTGTGCTAAGAGAAATTTGTTTATATAATTACCATAATTTTCCATTTCACACGCATTCGACAATTTAAACAAATATTGATAATTTATAAAACACTCGATACACAACAATTACCATACTTTTACCATTATACTGGAATGTCAAATCATTAGCGGGCATGATGTCCAAATATGAAATAAATCTATTTTTTTACGACAACGTCGATTTATATCGACATACTATATTGACAGGGGAAGAGATCAAGCTTATCATTATCACACACGCAAGGTTATAGGTTATAGGTTTACGCGGGCTGTTTTCCGCAACTCGACGACTGTATATTGCGCCTATTTTGCGTGCTGGGTGGCCTATTCGTGCCATCCCAATTCCTCCAGGAAGCCTAGCAGACCCTTTACGTTGCCGACGACTTCCGGGAGTGCCCTCGGCGAACCAAGATGTTTCGCCCGGTATTCTGCCACCCCCGTACATGTGATGATGACGTGGGCGGCTGTCTCGTCCTCCTCCATGCAGGCTCTGCAGAGGGGACTGTCTGTGACACCTAGAGTGAAAATATGCTTGTTTAGAAGGGCATGACCAGTTAGTGCTCCGGTAAATAGTCTGAGCTAAGGCCTCTTGAGCTGTATTAGCTTCCGAGACAATCCGGGGTAGATCGTCGGGAGGGCCTCCTTGGCTTGCCTGCATGTACTTAGGTTAGTCCAATAATGTTGGTGCTCTACCTTGGTGTTATGTAGCAGTGTTCTCCGCAGCCATGCAACAGGTAGAGGTAATATGGGCTCGGGACCTACCACTTCCGTCTCTGAGCCCCCTCTCGCTAAGACATCAGCTGCGTCGTTGCCACGTGAGTTGCTGTGCCCTTTGATCCACTGCAGAGTTATGCTGTTGGTGGTACATACCTCTGTTAGGATTTTTTGGCATTCGTATATGAGACCTGAGGTTATTTTGTGACTCTGCAGGGCTTGTAGAACCGATCGACTGTCGGAGAATATTCGGATGGGGTATTCCGTTACCTTCCTAGAGACGATTGCGTGAGCAGCCATTATTATGCCCATACACTCCGCCTGGAAAACCGTGTTGTGGGCACCTAATGGTGTAGAGATATGTATGTTTAGGTACTCTGAGAAAACTCCCGAGCCAGTGCCAGACCTTGTTTTGGACCCGTCTGTGAAGATCCTCAGCTCCCTGGGGTTGAGGCCCTCGTCCGGGTCTTCGTACAGCTGGATTTTGTACTTCTTTTCAAAAACGAACTGCCTAGGTATCGCATCAGTTACCGCCTCTATGAGCGGTTCCTTACTTACGGCCTCGATGAGGATTTCGGTGTGCGGTGTCCTAGGCGCCTTCCAGAGATTTAGCTTCTTTACCCGTACCGCCGTAGCCATAGCCTCTTGCTTAACAAAGAGGTGCAGTGGTGGTAGGCCTAACATTGCTTCCAGGGCCGCAGTTGGTGTAGTCCTCATGCAGCCCGTGGTTGCCATGCAGGCCAAACTCTGTAGTCGTTGTAGTTTGGCTTCGACCGTAGTTAGCTTGGTGCGTGGCCACCATACTATTGCGCCGAAGCATATGATTGGTCGGATCACTGCCTGGTATAGCCATAGAGTGATCTTGGGGTTTAATCCCCACGTTCTACCTACCATTCTACGACATTGCCAGAAAGCGACCGTCGCTTTATCAATTTTGTTGTTGAGATGGGTGCTCCAGTTTAGTCTGCTGTCGAGTATTACCCCTACATACTTTACCTCAGGTGACAGCTGGAGCTCTGTATTGAACAGTTTTGGGAGGCGGTAGTTTCCCAAAGACCGTTTGTTGGTGAACATTACCATCTCTGTCTTCTTTGGGTTGACCGATAGTTCGTTGTCAAAGCACCAGCGTTCCACTATCGCCAGCGCTGAGCGTGTAACATCGCATACCGTACCTGCGTGCATCCCGCTTGTCAGTATCACTATGTCATCTGCATATCCGATTGTGTAATAGTGATTGTCGTTTAGATTGGCGATCAAGTCGTTCACCACCAGGTTCCATAGAAGAGGGGACAGGACGCCCCCTTGGGGACAGCCCTTAGCTACTAGTGCCTGTTTTGTTTTGTCCGTTCATTCGACAATTTAAACAAATATTGATAATTTATAAAACACTCAATACACAACAATTACCATACTTTTACCATTATACTGGAATGTCAAATCATTAGCGGGCATGATGTCCAAATATGAAATAAATCTATTTTTTTACGACAACGTCGATTTATATTGACAGGGGAAGAGATCAAGCTTATCATTATCACACACGCAAACGTCGTAAGTATAAAAAAGTTCAACCGAAGAACTGTACTTACCAATGTATAGTTGTTCGCTTTTGGCTCCTACATGAAGAGATATAAAATCCTTTAGCCCCAAAAGACCCCACAATAAGTGTAGCAAATATTATGATTAATATTGTAAAATTTTTGGATTTAACACTGAAGTTATAATATAGTAATTTTTTTTGGCACGCATAGAGATGTATGTATAAACTCTTTACTTACGTACGTACAAAATAAACACGTAAAAACCGGCCAAGTGCGTGTCGGACCACGCATAATAGAGGGTTCCGTACCTACTATCGAAAAAACAAATATCAAAAGGTCGTATCTGCCCATGAAAGAAGGTTTTTGGAGATAACTCAAAAACGCATAACCGATAACGTTCAAAACAATTTTCGTTAGAAGAATAAACAACGATGTACTTTTCGATTTTTTCATATTTTCGTTCTGGGTAATTATTTCTGAAAATATATCAAATAAACCTCCATGTTATTAGACCTATTTATAGATTAATTTGCCACATGTTTATATGTAAAACAAATTAACAATTAGTTACAGTATGGAGTGCCTCCCTAAAAATATTTTTTACTACAAAACTAAGTATAATAGCGGCGTACAAAATACACCTTTATATAAAATTTTATTTGATTAATATTGTTCAAGTAAAATGGCTGTGACATACGGACGGACGGACGGACAGACGGACATGAATGACACCTATAAGGGTTCCGTTTTTGCCATTTAGGCTAAGGAACCCTAAAAAACAATAGGATAATGAAAAAAGTCGAACTTATCCTTTTAAGGGATCTCTTCAAGCTAACCTTTGCGAATAAAGGAAAAACTGCCCTTGTGATTGTGACGATAACCCGGAAATCTACAGGTATTGGACATGGTCGGTCGTTTAGTTATCAAGGGATTTATAATTTCTGTTTTTTTATGCCACGACGGAGGCAAACAAGCATACGGCCCGCCTGATGGTAAGGGTTCACATGCGCCTTCCCTACCCCTTAAGAACCTATATACCAGAACCTCATACCTTTTGAAGAACCTCATACTGTAGCCAGCTGGGAAAACCTCGGCAGGGAATTCATTCCACAGCCGCAGACAGTGTGCGACCCTTAATCCCTTCAGGGCCTTAATTTCAAATCTCATTTTTATTAGGATGATAGGTAGGTACGAGTATGTGAACTGAAAATCATGTAACTTTAAATCTATATATTTTGATTCCCATAGGCATTATTTAATTGTAACCCAGACAGATTTTTCAGTTCTTTGTCTATCTAGATCCATAGATCGTGGCCTAATGACCACGAGCACATTACCAAATGACCTCAATAGGTAAAGTGACATAACTATTACGTAGTATATGAGTTCTAGTTCGGCTCTCCCAAACTATTGTGTCTCATAATGTTATCCGCGCCTTCATAGACACTTGCATTCGTTTCCGTATTGCATAAAGATTTACTGATATTTTGTTATTGTGGGTGTTTAATCCGTTGAGCGCTTACGGGTCTATGGTGGCCGAGTTTTGTTGGTACCTACTTATCACTGATTATATATATGATATAATCACTGCATTATATTCATAGTTGTAGTATGCAGCTGGTGACAGATTGCCTGCTTTTGGATTACGAAGCAGAGGACTACGGAATTCGAAAAAATATTGTCGCTGAGCGACGAGAAAGTCGGGCTAAGGAAAAGGTTATAAAATAAAACTACCTACGACGTTGAATGATAATTATTTTATTCTTAGATTGACATAAGTATCCTCGACATAACGCCTGTGAACCAGAGTTGGGCAAAAAATAACGTGATTGAAAAAAAAAATTAAAAACCGGCCAAGAGCGTGTCGGGCCACGCTCAGTGTAGGGTTCCGTAGTTTTCCGTCCGTCACAGTAAGTGCCCCACTTAAGAGTTAAAATAACACCGCCATGTAGGATATGATATGAGCGTTCCACGTACAGCGGCATCTATCGGCAAATTAAGTAAACTATTGCGCGCGAGCTTAAAGTATGGAAGATGATTTTTATGGGATAATTCTTTATTGCGTGAATGGATTTTCACCGTTTTTACTTTATTTGAAAGCACGTCATTTCATTGTGATTTTGTAGAAGTTACAGGTACAATAAACACCTGCTTATACGGTTAAATTACAAACTTAGTTCAGAAATTATTATGTAATTTTTTTTCAAAAACGATTCAACCTATCAAGTTCAAAATAATTTTCCCAGAAAGGTTTTATAAAGTTCTACTTTAGAGATTTTTTTCATATTTTTAAAACGTATGGTTCAAAAGTTAGAGGGGGGGCGGGACACATTTTTTTTGCTTCTGGAGCGATTATTTTCGAAAATATTTACATTATCAAAAAATTATTTTAGTAAACCCCTATTCATTTTTAAATACCTATCCAACAATATATCACACGTTAGGGTTCAAATGAAAAAAAAAATCACTCCCCACTTTACGTATAGGGGAGGTACCCTAATAAAACTTTTTATGCTGAATCTAATAAAAGAAAACTAAAAGTCGCATAGATACTCTTTTTATAGTATTATATTAGGCTTTATTATTTAGGCTGAATTTCTTAATTATGTATGGTTCCCTATTTGGAGTTTCCATAAGACGAACTAGAAATATTCGAAAAAATAAAAATGTGTTTTTCTCTACTTTTCGATTCTAAATTACAAAATAACCGTAAATTCTAAGTATATCATATGTAAGGCTGATTTGTAGGAAATTTTAAATAGTACTGGTATGTATGAATCATGTGCCCCTCTCCTCGATCGACATCCACTTCTCCACATTCTACTAAGATGCTACTATTGGGACAGTTTTGCACCTAACTGTACATATTAGTACCAAATTTCAGCTTTCTAGTGCTAACGGTCACTGAGATTATCCGTGGACGGACGGACGGACGGGCAGACATGGCGAAACTATAAGGGTTCCTAGTTGACTACGGAACCCTAAAAATGAGAACGTTACTCATAATCATATGAACATGATTACGAATTCAATCATGAGCTTTCTAATCTGATTGATCACCGACATGAGTAAATCATGTCGATTTTTAGTTTCACTCATGATTAGCTGAAGTGATTACATTAGTAAGACAGAATGCTTAGTTAAACTAACGATTTAATTGATTAGATGATTAGATTTTGCGTAGCTACTAGCTCCTTCACTTTTTTCCCTGACGAAACAGAGGCGGTACCTAGGTGAGTATAATATACATTTAGGATAAATGGCTATTTGTGACAATATTTCTAAAGGTATCATTTGGCGGTTGGCGCTTACGTCTTAAATTGTATAGTGCAGATTCAATATTGAGCAATAAAAGCGTAAATGCCAGTGGCAAATGTTACCTTTACCAAAATATCGACAATTTTTTTGTTAGTTTTTGGTATGAGTGTACAAATAAATGCTCCCATTTAACTTTGAAACGGCCTGTTCGGTTTTCGGCTACAGTAAAGGCAGCTATCACACAGCTGAGGCTTCCACATGGGCTTTTCATTTTCATTATCATTCTCATTCACATTCACATTCACATTCACATTCACATTCTCATTCTCATTCTCATTCTGATTCTCATTTAGGATAATGAAAATTTCTACATATGTATCTGGTTCAATATGTGAAATTCAGAACAAACGGCTTATTCTAGTAATAATAAGTCAGCTTAAGAACACTCTAATCATACATTCGTCAATCACATTGAACAAGTTAGTTGATTAGCGTTAATTTAGTTTCAATCAGCGCCAGTCGTTAATGATTTACTCATGGCGAAATTACTTGATTGTATTGTGTTCAGCGATGATTAGTAATCAATCACCGATTTTAATCAAGTGTGCCCAACTCTGCTGTGAACAACCAAATTGAAAAATTCCACACGCATATCCAAGTTTGAATAATAGTCGCCGTGGCGCCTAAGTATACATATTTCATTTTTAGATGAATAAGCAGGCTATAATAATGTTCAAAGTACAAGAAAATTATTACATTACAAATCCGTAGTCAACTCGAGAAATGGTAGCCACATAGCTAAATAATTTTTAAGAAAAAAAAACGACTTCTTCGACGGGGGAAGCCGGTGAAGGATTATTGTAGATGGTGCACTCTATACAATGAAATAACTTGCTTAACAAACACAGCGAAGAGGGCAAATCGTCAAACGTGAACTATGCGTCGTTGAAGAATTCCTTTCTCATTTTATATTTCACATGTTTATGGCATCAGCCGCAGTTCTACTTCATCAATATGTCACTGTTTTCAATGAAAATGCTCGATTTGTTGATTTAAATACAAAAATCACTTTATGTATGCCTTTAAGATTTGAGGAGTTCCCTCGATTCCTCATGTATCCCATCATCAGAACTCGAGCTTGACGAAAATTTGTCCTGACAATCTAACTTGCTTAGCAAACACATCGTAGAGGAGAAATCGCCAAACGTGAATTATATGCGTCGTTGAAGAGTTCCGTTCTGATCATCATCAGCAGTTCCACTTCATCAAATGTCACTCTTTTGAATGAAAATGCTTGATTTGTTGATAAAAATACAAAAATCACTATGTGTTTGCCTTTAAGATTTGAGGAGTTCCCTCGATTCCTCATGGATCCCATCATCAGAACTTGAGCTTGACGAAAATTTGTCCTGACAATCTTACTTGCTTAACAAACACCGATGTGTGTTCTATAAGAGGAGGAATCGCCAAACGTGAACTATGCGCCGTTGAAGAGTTCCCTTCTGATCATCATCAGCAGTTCCGCTTAATTGGTTCAGACATGACGGAGTTATGGAGTAACAAACATAAAAAGAAAACAAAATAAAAAAAAACATACACGCCGAATTGAGAACCTCCTCTTTTGAAATCTTGAAGTCAGTTAAAATAAAATAAATGTGAAAAATGTCGTTCTGACTTTTTTCAAAAAGGTTAGGCTACAGGGCAGACCCTTAACCCAATCGTCTTTTTTTTTAGGCTTAAATTGTAGCTGACTAAATTGTCCAGAGGAGTTCTTCTCAAATTTTTGATATCAATCTTCGTTTCCAAAATATCGAACGCCAAAATCAAAAATTTGGAAAAAATCGATTTTTTTTCACTTTTCCGGCCATAACTTTTTCTTTTTTGATTTTCTCGAAAAATTCTTTTTGCACCTTACAGCTCTCGTAAATATGAGTCTTTTGAGCTATTTTTGAATATCATATCTTTACAACTTTCCGAGGTATAAGGGGATCGCACTTTTTCGTGAAATCGGGGCCTATACTGGAACGAACGAAAAGACATTTCCAATGTCAAAATGTGTTTATTTACGACATCACATTAGAAATGGAAACTCTAAAATTATCAGTGTTTCTCTACTGTATTATGCATGGATTATACCTACATATAAACCTTCCTCTTGAATCACTCTATCCATTCAAAAACCCGCATCAAAATCCGTTGCGTAGTTTTAAAGATCTAAGCATACAAACCATAGGGACAGACTGCGGAAAGCGACTTTGTTTTATACTACGAGTATGTAGTGAAGTGGTAGTAATAATAATTTGACATTTACGCTAACAAAATTGCACAAAGCCTATGTAATGCTTAGCTATTAAAGCGTTAATCCTACCCCCTTATTAGTTACAATCAAAAGAAAATAACATGTTCCAACATTGTCATTCACACTCTAAGTCGGTCACCGTGTAAGAATCATTAATTGCCAGACTTAACGGTGGCATTAATGGTGAACTACGTTACGCTGCGATTAAGCGCCATGTTGCACACTAACGTACGATTATCTATGACGACATAGCTCCGATTCGATGAGGTTTCAGACTAACTCACTATTATTTGTGACGACACTCTTTGCGGTGTTTTTGGCCTCAGGTGCGGCCTTCTTGGCGGGAATGGAGAGCTTCTTGGTGGCAGGCTTCCTTCTTGTCCTTAGTGGCCGATACGACAGCCTTCTTCGCCTTGGCGGGTTTAGCAGCGGCGGGCTTCTTTGCGGCGGCTGAAGATTTCGCGCTCAGACTTTTTGACCGAGGCGGGCCAATCTGTGTATCCCATGGTCAGCTTTCCGCAACCTAAATAACTACTATAATCTTTTTTTATTTATTTATTGTTTAGAACACAAACAGTCATACACAAAAATATAGATATGAATTACAAAATTATCTAAAAATAGACCTAGAGGTTCATAAATGTGATAAAATTAAAAATTTTACAAAAGCGAATGCGAGAAGGAAAACAATAAAAATACATATTTTTTATCCTTAACAATTTGGATCTCGTATGTTCTTTTAAAGTGTCAAGAGAGTACATAAATGGGTCAATGTCACTAAAAGACTCATTATAGTAGATTGTTTGACAAGGGTCTAAAGTAGGCCATATTACCACGAGGTGGTTATTTTCCCGAACGAAGTGAGGGAAAATTGTTCGAGTGGTAATATGGCTTTTAGACCAGAGTAATGCATACTATTTTTCACTTCGATTGCGAGAAAATAAGATAAAAATACTTATTATTTACGCACAATAACTAAACTAAGGTGAAATTATGGTTTAACTTGACGGTCTTTTATTTTTTTTTACTTCTTTGACATAGATACAAAATATAAACACCGCGAATAAATGCCACAGACGACGGTATAATTAGGTCTTTAAACAGTTTAAACACGCTTTAAAGCGCTTCAAAAAAATTAAAATCTTTTTTAATGATTGTGAAGTAGGAACTAAAAAACGCGTTTCCTGGTTGGTCGATTTTAACATTGCTGTATTCTGATTGGTTGATAGTAAATACAATGTTTTTTTTAAGGACTTAAATTATTTACACAGTATAGGTACGCACCGAAAAAGTACCTAGCGTTCCGATTAACTTCGACATGTGTTGTGATTGGTGGATTTAATATGGTGAAGTATTCTGATTGGTCAATTTAAAATGTTTTGTAAATCATAAATATGTATACATTTTAGCCCTAGAGGCTAAATGTACTACTTTAGTCCGCCTTGGTAAGCATAATATGATACACTTTTTGAGCATGAGAAGTGAAAAAATTATTTGAAACTCGTTTGAAAAAACTATGTTTGGCATAATTAGTACGTGCGAAACTCACATAAAACAAATTCCGAGGACGTAAGGAGTGATGCGGTATATTAATAATTTTAAACAAAAAAGAACCGACTTCACTAAGCATCCACCTTTTCAACACCAAATGCTCGATCTGCTGTAAAAAATACTCAAATCACCATAGGTGTGGCACTATAATAGTTGAAGAGTTCCCTCGATTTCTCCAGGATCCCATCATCAGATCCTAACATGGTTACAATGGGACCAACTGTGAAGTATACGCTTTTAAACAAAAAAAGAATTTTCCAAATCGGTCCAGCCGTCTTCGAATAATCGGTGAACATACATAAAAAAAAAAATAGCAAAAACAAAGATTCCGACGAATTGATAACCTCCTCCTTCAAAATCTTGAAGTCGGTTGAATACTATATTTAGTAGCAAATTAGGGCAATTGATTTCATTCTTTAAAATCTTAAAAAAGAAAATTGTGTCCAATAAGAGTCTTCTATTATCAAGGGATATCATATTAAAATGTTTTGCCGACTTAGCTGACGATTCCATAGGAGTACCGGTCCTGTAACAGAGTGACCTTAAAAAAAACATTTTGTATTCTTTCTAGACGATTAATATGGACATAGTATTGAGGACACCAGATCACAGACCCGAACTCAAGAATACTTCTGACGTAGGAATAAATTTTTACGGTGCACGGGCGCTTAAAGGGTTTACCACCCAAGTAACACAGGAAGCATTATAACATATGAATAGTTAACTTATTTCGAACTTAAGGACCGTATAAACTCTTATATACGTTCACCGAGCAACTTGTCGCATTATATGATGCTTTGAGCTGTATAACGGTTGTATAATGGCATATCTAAATGCTTTTGTAAAGCCTTTAGCTTTAGTGCAGCAAACCACAACGAAACTGTACAGCTTTCGACTGTTTAAAAGCACTTAAGTGCTTTAGGTTCTACAATAGCATTATATAATGCTTTAAGATGTATAACGGTTGTATAATGGCATGTATAAAGGTTTTTTTAAAGCCTTTAGTTTTAGTGCAGCGAACCAAAATGCAACTGTACAGCTGAATGCTGTACAGTTGCGTTTTGGTTTGCTACACTAATGCTTCGGTGTGGTTTAGTGCCTTAGGTTCTACAATAGCATAAATAAATGCTTAATACTGTTTATGAGCATGAATATGAGCCATTATAATGCCACGTAAATCCGGTATACAGCTTTCAGCTGTTTTTAGTGCTTTAGGTTCTTTAATAGCATTTTATGATGCTTTACGCTGTATAACGGTTGTATAATGGCATATGTAAATGCTTTTGTTTAGCCATTAGTTTTAGTGCAGCGAACAACATGCAACTGTACAGCTGAATGCTGTACAGTTGCGTTTTGGTTGGCTACACTAATGCTTCGGTTTGGTTTAGTGCCTTAGGTTCTACAATAGCATAAATAAATGCTTAATGCTGTTTAAGAGCATGAATATTAGCCATTATAATGCCACGTAAATTCGCTATACAGCTTTCAGCTATTTTTAATGCCTTAGGGTGTACAATAGCATTTATAAGTAGGTAATACGTTCCTAATGCAGTACAATAGCAATAATATAAACCATTATAAAGCCAAGTAATTCACTATAAGGGGCTGTTCATAAATTACGTCATTTCAAATGGGGGGGGGGGTCTAGACCGGGGACCGGACAACCCTTTCCGCGATAAAAGCCTTTCAATGGGCGTCCCTTATATACGGCTAACCGATTGAGAGACTTTCCCTTTTGAACTGCTAACACATTCGTTTGACTAACCCTTATCATAAAACTTAGCCAAATATAAAGCTAGCCCTTTCCAATTGCTTACCGCTATCCTCTATAAATTGCAATCCCTTAATAAGGGTTACCCTTATCATTAAGCGCTTTTTATAAGGCTTTCCCTTTAGTAATGTCGTAGTTGAGCCTTGCGTGAACGAGAAAGAATTAGTCTATATCGGTAGTGTATGAAAAGGAAAGACAATACGTACGGGAAGTGTTTGTTAAATCATTATATTCGCTTACCATACCTACTACATACTAGTACGACTACAACTACAATAAAATTAAAATAAAATAAAATTAAAATAAAATTAAAATAAAATTAAAATAAAATTAAAATAAAATTAAAATAAAATTCAAATAAAGTTAAAATAAAGTTAAAATAAAATTAAAATAAAATTAAAATAAAATTATAATAAAATTAAAATAAAATTAAAATAAAATTAAAATAAAATTAAAATAAAATTAAAATAAAATTAAAATAAAATTAAAATAAAATTAAAATAAAATTAAAATAAAATTAAAATAAAATTAAAATAAAATAAAAATAAAATTAAAATAAAATTAAAATAAAATTAAAATAAAATTAAAATAAAATTAAAATAAAATTAAAATAAAATTAAAATAAAATTAAAATAAAATTAAAATAAAATTAAAATAAAATTAAAATAAAATTAAAATAAAATTAAAATAAAATTAAAATAAAATTAAAATAAAATTAAAATAAAATTAAAATAAAATTAAAATAAAATTAAAATTAAATTAAAATTAAATTAAAATTAAATTAAAATTAAATTAAAATTAAATTAAAATTAAATTAAAATTAAATTAAAATTAAATTAAAATAAAATTAAAATAATATTTAAATAAAATTAAAATAAAATTAAAATAAAATTAAAAATTAATATAAAATTAAATTAAAATAAAATTAAAATAAAATTAAAAGAAAATTAAAATAAAATGAAAATAAAATGAAAATAAAATTAAAATTAATTTAAAATAAAATTAAAATAAAATTAAAATAAAATTAAAATAAAATTAAAATAAAATTAAAATAAAATTAAAATAAAATTAAAATAAAATAAAATGAAAATAAAATGAAAATAAAATGAAAATAAAATTAAAATAAAATGAAAATAAAATTAAAATAAAATGAAAATGAAATGAAAATAAAATGAAAATAAAATGAAAATTTCCTGAAGTCAATAAAGAGAGAAATTATGAAACTAAAGATAGAAATATTCAAGAAATTTCTGCATTCAAACCTGCAACCCCAAGTGAAGTCATGAAAATAATAGACCAACTTAACTCGAATACTAGTACAGGACTCGATGGAATTAGTACTAAAGTGGTAAAGTGTGTTAAGAATTTGATATGTAGTGATATTACAGTGTGTATAAATCAGTGTCTGGAGACAGGAATGTTTCCGGATTCTCTAAAAATTGCCAAAGTAAGCCCTATATATAAAGCAGGTGAAAAGTCGGATCCCGGAAATTACCGTCCCATATCTGTTCTCTATGTAATGTCAAAAATCTTTGAGAAGATACTGCACCAACGTCTTACAGAATACCTAAGCAGTATTAATTTTCTATACAGCAAGCAATATGGTTTTCGCTCAAAGTCTAGCACGTTATCTGCTACAATTGATTTGTTAACAAAAATTAGTATTGATGAGAAAAACGTAGCCTTAGGTATTTTTATCGATCTAAAAAAGGCTTTCGATACAGTTAGCCATTCTTTACTTATATTAAAGTTACATGAAATAGGTGTCGTAGGCAATGCTTTGAAGATATTTAAATCATACCTAACCAATCGAACACAGGTGACAAAACTTGGAGATTATCAAAGCTGTCCTAAATTAATAACATGCGGAGTTCCACAAGGATCCATTCTTGGACCATTATTATTTCTTGTGTATATTAATAGCATTCACAAAATTAATTTAAAGGCTGATATAACACTTTACGCCGATGACACATGTTTATTTTATTTTGACAGTGATATAACAACTATAATAACACAAGCACAAGATGATCTAAATATATTACAACAATGGTTAGTATCCAATTTACTAACTATAAATGAATCTAAAACTAAATTTATGATATTTGCTGCTAAGAATAAAATAATAGAAAGACACCTTCCCTTAACTATAAACGACGTCACACTACTGTCCACTGACCAGGAAAAATAGCTTGGTCTTATGCTTGATATCCATCTGTCTTGGAAAGCTCACGTAGAGAACTTACAATCTAAGTTAACGTCACTGACTGGCGCCTTGCGTAGTATTGTTCGTTGCCTCCCAAGAAAAGTATGTTATACCATTTACAATTCCATGGTGAAACCTCACATAGATTACCTTGTAGAAGTGTGGGGCTCAGCCGCTAAGACTAATTTACGTGCCCTACAGATATCTCAAAACAAACTGATTAAAAGGCTATTCAAGTACCATCACATGACTCCAACTGAAAAAGTATATAGAGAAACCAAGATACTAAACATATCACAGACTTATGTATACAACACATGTATCCTAGTTAGGAAACTAATAAATAAGGACATACATTGTCATATTACTTTTACAAAAAGATCCCAGGTGCAGAAAAGGATCACACGGCAAGCCAATAACCTAATACTTCGAACACCAAGAACAAATTACGGCAGAAAAAAGTATTGTGTACGAAGGGGCACAGCTGTATAACAAATTACCAAAAGACATTAGAGACGCAAAATCCTTAAAAGTGTTCAAAAAGGCGCTCAAGCATTATATTGTTAAAACTGTTCTCATTAATTAAGTAAATTATATATATGACATGTTTCGTTGCGTACACATCTACCTGCTTTAGTTTTAATAATAGAATAGTTTAGTTCCATACCCATAGTTGCTAAGAACCTGACATTTAAATTTAATATGTACCCTCTTCTTGTACTTATGTATAATTAAAGTAAACATTGTATTTCTCAGTAAGTTATTATCTGTAATCTTTTGAGAAATAAATATTAAACCTTAAACCTTAAAATAAAACGAAAATAAAATGACAATAAAATGAAAATAAAATAAAAATAAAATTTAAATTAAATAAAAATAAAATAAAAATATGTATTTGCTTAAAATGAAATATTCACACTGAGAATATAGAATGAGAATTAAAATAAGTTTAACCCTTTACCGGGCAAGACTGAACAAAATCCTCATCGCCAATCTATAGTCCTAAAAATTCTGTACAAGAAAAAAATACAAAAAGATGATGTTACAGGTAGTCTTTTTTGAGACCGCTGCCGTATAAAGGGTTAAAGTGCGCTCAACAAGTTTTGATAAACCTTGCTTAAAACTTATTACTAATAGGTTTTTTGAAATGGCATTCCATGCTTTCTTATTATTCTATGGCCCACGCCATCTCGTTTACCTTGCTGTATCGCTTCATACTCGTATATGTATAGGTCGTATATTGCTGGCCTAATATTACAGGGTTCTGTTAGATTTTGAGGATAGTTAAATTTAGACTTTCAATAGAGGTTCAAATTTCAAACTGATTAAAGTAAAACATGCAACCCTGTAATATTGGGCAAACGACATTAAAGCGCGCTTGACATACGGAGTTATACACTATACTCGTACATACAGCAAGTAGGTCTAAAGTGTTCTAAACATAATAATTCACTTATCATGATGTTTATTTTCACTCCACTTTGACATCTAATAATAAATAATGATAACATGGGCACGTGTCTAAGACTTAAAAAAAAAGCGCCGTGACGATGCGCTCGAGTCGCTCGACCCACGCAAAGTAACAAACAGCCATCATAGCATTTTGCCATTGAAAATTGAACCGTATTTCATCTACAGCGGCTTCGATCATTTCGAAGCGCGCGAACATCGAGCGCGTGGATTCGGATGAATGTGTGCTTTATGAACAAGGTAGACGATTTAAATTAGCACGCAGTATGCTAAAAGGGAAGCCCTTATATAAGGCTAACACTTATAAGCGATATGTAAGGTTTGGTGAGCGGATGATAAGGGTTTCGTGAGGGTATTGGGATAGCGGTGCTAGCCTTTATATAAGGGCTTTAAAAGCAATATGAAAGGGTATCGTCGGGGAAAGGGTATGGTTAGTTAAGCCTTATGCAAAACCCATACAAAACCCTTTATAAGGGATAGCGGGCCGGTCCCTGGTCTAGACATCGGATGATGGTAGCATGACGTAGGAGGGGGGGGGCGGTCATTTCGAAGATCACATCATCAATGTGTAAAAAAAGGAACGAAAGTCGTGCTTCTATAAACTTTTAATGCTATATAATATTATCTACTAAATAGTTTTTTATTTTACAATTAAGCTTAAAACGCATTTTTTTTAATGACGTCACTCTATTTGGCAGGGGGAGGGTTGGATGATTTTAGGGGGGGTAAAAATCATCAAAAATTGATGACGTAATTTATGAACAGCCCCTATACAGCTTTTAGCGGTTTTAGTGCCTTAGGTTCTACAATAGCATAAATAAATGCTTAATGTTGTTTAATAGCATAATTATTCACGTGAATTGCTGTAGGCATAAATAAGGCATTTTTTAAGGGTCACTGAGCTGCTATTGGACTAAGAGCTAGCCACGTCAGATTATGACACAATAATGAGAGCAACAAAACCCGTCTGGTTAGATTGCTATACTATTCTTATTGCTAGATACTGGCATCTGGCAGCTTTTAATGGGTGGAGGTCACAGTGACAGACTAGCAAAATGTTTTAATTGGAAAATAGTAATACCAAACTAGGTAAAAATTGCCGAAGTTGTCTCAGTTATAAAGGACAGGGCGTATATTTTAAGGGGCTCCCTGGCGCCAACGACCTTAGATCTGATTCCCTTAGTTTTCTAATAATTTATATAGCTTATCATATTATCAGTTACGGCTTTAAACAATATACTATCCTATATTTACTTCAATATTCATTGTCTTCGAGATATTTGACATCAAAGTCGAACCGGTTTAGGCTAAAAAAGTGGTTTTATGGTCATACATTTTGTTTTAATTAGTTAAAAATTAAAATCTCTCTACAGTTTTTAGAGACATCAAATGAGGAACCCTAATATGTAGATTACGTATATGTAAGATTCTTTACACCATTCGAATATCGATAAAAGTGTTTTTTTAGACCATATTTTAAAAATATCATAAAAATATAACGGCTCATTTATTTCAAGATCCGGCTCTACAGAATGGAGATAAAAGATTCAAAAACCGATAGTCGTTTGCTTTATAATTCTATCTATAGTGAATATGTTGGAATATCTACTCAAAACTGGTTAAAAATCGATAAAAAAAAATCTTAAACCAAAAATATTGTGTATTACGAGTATTACCATACATCGGGGTTTTCGGTGCGGGAATGTTTGACATTAGCCAAAGAGTAGGCATTAACTTAAAAAACAGAATGTACTCTGGCACGTTTCTACCTAATGAATAATTGATCGAAAAAATCATAGGTGTATACAATTTATATGTAATAGCTGACTATTATGTATATATATTGTAGGTACATATACCTATGATTTTTTCAAGTAATTTTTTATTAATTCATGTAATGACTGATCATTGTCAACCTCGTCAGTTAATCAAATAGTTCATAAATATCGGACGTCAAGATTAATATTTGGCACTTATTATACCGTGTCTTTGTCTTAGGTAGATCTAGTTAATAAATTTCGGATATGCAATTGCATTTTTAAAATACTAAGTATATAATAGTCAATACAAACATGCCTCTAAGAAAAAAAGCTCGTATCATAGTGTGTAAGCTATTCACAGAGAGGTAGTTATTCATTAGACGTGCGCAGGCGTGTGGTGAGCCTTGCAGAGCTTAAGGCGATCTCGGATGCGCCAGAGCAGCCTGTGACTCCGACCCCAAGCGTAGATGCTCCTCCCAAGGCAGATAATTGCAGCAAAGCCGAGAAACCGGAGAAACAGATAAAGCCCAGACGTGCGGCTGCCAAATTGAAGCCTTAGTATGTACATAGTGTAGCTTTCTTCTGTATTTGTTCGGGTTATACTGCTTGACGCTTTTCTATTTCGACGTGTAATCACTGTTATTTGTTGTATACCCTCTTTAATAGTCTCCCGTAAATATTATAAATTAATTCTAATAACTTCATTGCTAACTTTAAATGTCACTTTGCCAAGTTCCAACTGACATTGACAGTTGACATGTGTGCTGACGGATGGCAGGTATAGTGTTGCCAACTGTTAAATTGCGGTCCGCTTTACCAAGTTAAATATTTCCTTATTAAATTACGTTCCGTTTTTCTTAGTTAATTATTTCCTTAGTTTTGTGATATAACTTAATGCCTGTCGAATCTGAAGCCAACATGTATTTTTAAATTGAACTTCCGTTTCTTTATAAGTGTATTTCTTTCTTTATTTGCTGCTGGCGGGTAGATTGTGGAGTTTTTGTTTAGTTTTTACTGTATATATTTTTATATTTATTGAATATTAGTATACACTTATTATATACTTATTATATTTTTAACTTTATATATATTTTTCAGATGCCTTTCAGTGATAACAGTGATCAGTATTTATCTTTTTCCTCCTTAGATAGTGTAAGTGAAGACAGTTTCCATAGTTTGCCTCCTTCGCTTCACGACATTCTGGAATCTCAGTTTAATGATGTACCTAAAAATTTTAACGTTGTGCATTTAAATGCGCAAAGTATTCCTGCACATTACAGCGATATGTTACTCTCTTTTGACATTAAGAACATTCATGCTATTTTAATTTCCGAATCGTGGCTCAGACCAGCTTTGCCTTCAACGTCTTACTCTTTACCTGGTTTCAATTTAATTCGGCACGACCGCCTTGGAAGAGGTGGCGGTGGAGTTGCGATTTACCTTCGTTCTTACATCCTGTAAGCAACCTCGGAAATAACCAACACGAAGAGTAGTTTGAACACGTATATTTAAATAATTACAAATCCAACTTATACTATAACCAGTTGGCTTTGGTTCTCTTAAACGATACTAGGTAGGTACGTCCGTTCGGTAGCATTCCCAGGCAGAGAGTGCCCCTAGGCGCCAAGATCCCCCACTCCCGTTTTACCGCCGTCCGCCATGACACCACCGGAATGGTCAATACAGCTACTTTAATGTTAAAATTATTTCAAAAAGTAATAAAACCTTACACTCGACCATCCTGATGACGTGCATGTCCCCAGGCACGAATCGGGTGAAACCAAAACCTTACACTCGGCGACCAGTAACACTCTCAGCGCAAAAACAGTTTTATTCACAATATAATGTTCTGCAAACTATCATTAGAACACACTTTATATCACTTTAACCTCTCATTCTATTTTCGTGACCATTAATCTATTGCCAGAAAAAAGTATGATAGACATTGAATTTCGTGTATAAAATTGAATTTTTAATTTGTACCTGCACCAATAATGGGATTTTGTTAGCCAAAATTCATATATTAATATTGATTAATGTAAAAAAAAAGATGGTAACGCAGCGGTAAATGTCTTATTTTCATATAAATGGGGAGACAATCAAGGACCACTGAGTTACTGTGATTAAGGATATATACAGTTGTTATTATTAAACTAAGCTATCGGGATTGATAACCTAATTAAGCCTCTTTCTCTATCACAAATCAGCATATGAAAGTAATGGCCAAGTATTCTAAAATATGCATTTTACGAAAAAGTGTCAAAAACTTATGTACAACGAAAAGTAGAATGGCCCACTTAACAAATTACTAATTAATACGGAACTATTTTCTATTCAAATGTATGATCCAGATTGCCTTATATCCAATTATCTTTACAGTTTATGCATTATTATGTTATCAATTTGTGCTATGTGTACTTTTATGCAATCAACATTGCATGTAAATAACTACATATTTATATAAACATCTATTTCTGTAAACATTATTTGACTAACAATGTATCCAAGTACTGATTAATCTAATTAACTCTTTTTACAAAAGTATCCCTGTATCAGAGTAGCTATATAAACAAAAACCTTGTAAGCAAATAACCTTGTAGTCAAATATCCTTGTAACCTTGTAGCCAAATATCCTTGTAACCTTGTAGCCAAATATCCTTGTAACCTTGTAGCTAAATATCCTTGTAACCTTGTAGCCAAATATCCTTGTAGCCAAATATCCTTGTAACCTTGTAGCCAAATATCCTTGTAACCTTGTAACCAAATATCCTTGTAACCTTGTAACCATATATCCTTGTAACCAAATATCCTTGTAAACTTGTAACCAAATATCCTTGTAACCTTGTAACCAAATAGCCTTGTAACCTTGTAACCAAATAGCCTTGTAACCTTGTAACCAAATAGCCTTCTTTCTCGTTCCAGGCCAAACTAAGCACGCCCACTACTTTCGCGTCTTCTAGCGCTTGGACCTGAAACGAGACAAAGAAAATACATTTGCGATAGCTAGTTCTCAGAATCATCTATCTCATCTTTATCATAAGAAATATTGTTACATTAAACATTATTATCTATTTTCAGTGAAGCTATATGTATCCACAAGCGCATTATCTGTGCGGCCACTATAGTCTTTACGCTTATTCTGCATCCCTTCGAAAGCAGAAATTAGAGCTACCTTGTAACTTTGTTACTAATAAGTACCTATACCATTTTATGGCCTTCGTATCTTCCATACGCCTTCGCATGAGTTTAGTACTATTCCCATTATTTTGGAATACATTTTTTTTTGTAAATTTTATTAAATCTCCATTCTTGTAAGAATTTAAGGGGCTCAGAAATTACCACTTATCATTTTTAAGTAACTTTGTCATTGGCTGAACTAACTAGGTAAAACCTTGCATAAATTTGCTAAAATAACTCACGAATAAAATACATTTTCTAGCATCCTGTACATTTTGTGGTTTTGTAAAATCGACAACACTGACTTTATGCTTTTCCCGGGCGCATGCCTGCCGAACTGATCTTAGATCCCAAATAATTGATTTTGTGTTGTAGAAAGCTACAGATAAGTTAAGCTTAAGGTTGTCTTTTCTTTAGCAATCAGAGGACTTCCTTTAACGTACTAATTTGTAATTGACGCAAAATCGGACGCCACCATGCATCTTCTGAACGTGTATATTAGGACTAGCATAATAATACACGTATCCTGAATATACCGCTCACAACATTCCATTTTAATTATAGTAAAGTCATTTAATTGTATATATACACGTTTCACAAGTAACCGATAAACTATTTAACCAATAGCCAAGTAACTAACAGTTTATCCAGTAACCAAGAAACCAATTAACCATTTATCCAGTAACCAAGAAACCAATTAACCATTTATCCAGTAACCACATAATCATTTATCCAGTAACCAATTAGCCAATTATCCAGTAACCAAGTAACCATTTATCCAGTAACCACATAACCATTTATCCAGTAACCAATTAGCCAATTATCCAGTAACCAAGTAACCAGTTAACCATTTATCCAATAACCACATCATCAGAAAACTTCTCGTTCCAGGCCAAGTTAGAAGCGCCAACCATTTCCGCGTCCTCTGGGGCTTGACCTGAAACGAGATAACAACACATGATCAGCGACTAATAACTAAATTAATTCTAAATACGTATGATACATGGCTTGATCATTACAAATAGGTCATCCCGCCTCCATACTGATATTGAAACTATTTTGGTATTTATAACTATGATGCTATCAAATACTGTCCCCGTAATGGCTCTTACACTAGCTATCCCATCTATTTTGTTATACGTTGCAATTATTACTATATAACATGTCATAGTCATGCCCTTACAAGTTAAGAAGCTCGCTTGCCTATGTGTAAAAATGGCAACCTATTTGCATCTTTATACCTAGGCGGCAATATGTGGTTGCTCGGAGTAAGCTTGACCTATATGCTTTGGTTACTCAGTTAGTCAGTCGTTAATTACCTACTCATAACAATGGCGTACCCGCCGTCAATCAATATCGTCAATTCTACCGAATTAGAGATTGTACTAGTTTATCTTCGAACCCTATCATAGTTTCGGTATGCAGAGTAACTGACACTAATCTTTTGAACTTATCGGATAGGTTAGTCATAGTCTGGCAAACCATTTCTGTCAGTAGAAAAGCGCGTCAAATTCAAAATACGTACATGTGGCAACCCTTTGTGATGAGACACCGTAATTTGTGACGAACATTTAAATTCACATTGAATTTGTTTCTTGTGCATTTCACTCTCTCATCTTAAGTGCGAGTGAGATAGAACTCCTGCAACGTTCTAAATTTAATTTAAATTCGTTTTTAAGGCCTATCTCAATTGCCTCAACCAGATTATCTGTTGCATTTAATGACAGTTTAGACAAAATATATCAGTTTCCTTTTTACACGCCGTAAATTTCACCTAATAAAGGGGCGGTCATACCGAATAAAATTAAAAACATAGAATTTAATGATCATTGCTGCTTTTTTCACTGATTCTTAGTGTTGTCATACTTTTGTTCGCTGTACATTGCTACTGCGTTCGATGGCCAGACTATAGACCCTGATATGCGTTAAACTTTAGCCTCAGTAACCTCTTTTACTGCGTTTAGTCGTACAAATTGTTAAAAATATCTAATAAACAACCGCCAAAAGGGTCTTCTCATATTTTAAAAATGCTTAAAGTGCTTATGAATATCAGCAAGGTGTGTGTTAGCGCTTGTGTGGGTTTGATGCATGCTGCCCATTTTGTATTTAGAACATTATCTTTTTTATGTTCGAATATCCATAGAAATAATATAACCAAAGACTAAAATGTTTTAGCTTGTCTCTGGCTCTTAAAGACTGGAAATAAACGTCATTTAGCCAGCCGTGTCAGTATATTTGAGAAACAAATAATTTTCTTAGCTGTCAGATATCTGTGCTAATAGCGTTGGGGTGCAGGCAGGTACTTTTATAGGTACTTTGATTAGAGAGTTTGAATAATTATTTTAATCAATAAGCAGTAATATTACGCAGAAACTAATTGTAACAAAGGTTTATATAATAATGAGTATTTTTTTGGAACTTTTGTCATGAGTCCATGACATACCTACTTCATCCATTTATATATAAATTATTCTGTTACTTAGAAACTGATAGACTACCCTCTGCTTAAACCAAAAATAGGACCTAGAAACATGATACGAGTTTTATAGAGTTCGCCTCTGAATCGTATGTCACATTACTCTTGCCCTCTTTGTACTGCATTTGCGAATAATTCTTAATATTTTATCATTAGTTATTTTTAATATAATACGCTCGTATTTTTTTTTTATAATTGCACTAATTTATGGCACAAAATGGTGTTTCGAACCCATTTTATGATAATGTTAACTCCGTAAATCTCAAATTGACACTGGCGCTAACCGGGCGCAAAGCGCAAGAGTGATACAAGCATCTTAGGTCAAACATCATATCTAGTCCTACCGCTCGCACATGCGTATTGCTGATATGTGGCGTTAACTAATTTAGTTTGCCACTCGTCCCATCAAAATAAAATAGTATTAAGGTTCTCAAACCACGTTTTTGCTAACCCTGTCAATTTCTGCATGGCAAAATATATCACCGTCTTCTCGTACCAGCCGTAAACTTTCGCACACTCGTTTACTTTCTTTAGCCACGCATCAATGCGTTAATTTTTTTCCAGATGGGTTGCATTCAAGGATAATGTTTTTATGGTCAAGATTTCTGATACTAAGAATTTGGCTTTGAGTTGCCGGCTGAGACGGTAAGACATTTTAATGGATTTAATTATTTTAATTACGTTATTAAAAGAGAAGGAAGGACTAAAAGTACATGACCTTTTATAACATCGATCGATGCTCGTGGAGTCCCTGCCTGTGTCTGCCCAGTAGCGTCTTGTCCTGGGTCCCAGGTCTCGGCTGCGGCTGCGAGGCACGTGGCTGGTTCCAGTTCTCGGTGCTCGGCTACGACCGCGGCGCTCGCGGCTCAACCTCGACGAGCAATCGCGTACGCTCCTCCGTAGGCGTCGCTCGGCGTCTCGTTCTTCCTGCAGGTCCTCCTCCATCTGTCGAACCCGCTCCTTCAAGCGGCGGCTGTCACTACGGCTTCGACTCCTATGTCGTGGTTTCGTCTTGCTGCGCTTTGATCGGGAGCGGTCACTTACAGGAGTCTGCGAGCTCCGCTGTTTCCCGTCTTCATTCATTATCTGAAGACTCGTCGCAGGAAAATGCATTAGAAATAGAACGCTTAGGACTAACACATACACGTTATGTTTGATATCTTGAAAACGGGGCCTCCTAGCGCAAAAATAATGAAAATTTAGTACCCCTTTAATGCCCCAGAGGTCCCTAGGCACTATTATTGAGAAATTTAAAATTCTGAAAATCCTAACTTTCCAAAAATTTCAAGTACCCCTTATGAAATACGGTGCTCCCCTCGTGACAAAATGGCACGCTCAATTCAAAACAAAATGCCGTCGTGCAAAACACGTGGTGATCAGGTTAAGCAGGCGGTGTTCACGTGAAGCACGTGGTTCACACCGTTTACCAGAAACATACGAGCATGAGCATAAACGCGCGTGGTCATAATCTACCTTTTATTTTATTGTGATATGTAGGTAGTAACTTCCGGCATTTAAATTTAACATATTTCGTTTCTAATCTAATAATATTTATAATCAGAATCACACGAAATAAAATAAAAACTCGCATCCAATTAACCTGTGTACCTTATCGGTGCTTTATTATTTTAAAATCTTGTAATATAACCGTCAGTATCTTAGTTATAAGCATACATTATAGACAGAGATAAACCCATGTGGGCGAGTACTTACGGAATTTCGTTATCCCACTGGCTGATATGTAAGCAACCTCGGAAATAACCAACACGAAGAGTAGTTTGAACACGTATATTTAAATAATTACAAATCCAACTTATACTATAACCAGTTGGCTTTGGTTCTCTTAAACGATACTAGGTAGGTACGTCCGTTCGGTAGCATTCCCAGGCAGAGAGTGCCCCTAGGCGCCAAGATCCCCCACTCCCGTTTTACCGCCGTCCGCCATGACACCACCGGAATGGTCAATACAGCTACTTTAATGTTAAAATTATTTCAAAAAGTAATAAAACCTTACAATCCCCTATTCAATTGTTAATGTATCTGCCAGCTCTTCTACTTCTGATGCCGCAGAGTATATGTTTCTCGACGTTTCCCTCTCTCATTCCAAACTTTTACTTGGCGTTTTTTACTTTGGTACTCCCTTCACGTTAATTACTTTGATTCTCTTGAGAAACTTCTCGAGGACCTTATGCCTTCTTATAATCATCACATTCTTATGGGAGATCTAAATACGTGTCTTCTGAAGGATGACAGTCGATCCCGGCGCCTTAAATCCCTGGTAGATGCATGCAATCTAACTATTCTCCCTTCAGACGCCACACACTATTTTCCAAATTGCTCGCCTTCTCTTCTTGATTTAACTTTAGTTTCTTCGACTTCTCATGTGTCTAAATTTGGACAATACTCCGCGGATGCCTTCTCATATCATGATCTGCTCTATCTCTCTTACAAAATTCGTCCTCCCAAATCTAAATCAAAAATTCTTTTGCAGCGCAATTTTAGTGGATTAAATGTGGAAAAGCTTCGAGATGACGCTTTAACAATCGATTGGAGCAGTATCGCTCGAGCGGGTTCGGTAGACGATCAAGTTTCTCTCTTTAATTCGCTCCTCATACAACTTTATGACGCTCATGCTCCTGTTCGTGCAACAAAAGTCAAGCATCTCCCTGCTCCTTGGCTCACTGAGGATATTAAAGCAGTAATATTACGCAGAAACTAATTGTAACAAAGGTTTATATAATAATGAGTATTTTTTTGGAACTTTTGTCATGAGTCCATGACATACCTACTTCATCCATTTATATATAAATTATTCTGTTACTTAGAAACTGATAGACTACCCTTATAAGCCCTTATAGAGAGGAAGAATCAATCTAAATCTAAGTATAAGGCTAACAACTCTGAGAAAAATAAACTTAAATATCATACCCTGCGCAATCGCTGTAGCACTATATGTCGAGATGCTCAGAGGCGTCATATTCACAGTTCTGTTGAAGATGGAAATCCAGCCAAAGTGTGGAAATTTTTGAAAGGTCTCGGAGTTGGCAAATCTCAACAGGCAACCAATTTAAACAATATTAGCGTTGACCAGCTTAACCAGCATTTTTCATCGTCCACCTGTTTCAGTGGTCCTAAGAAATCTAACTCACTTCATCATCTTTCATCACTTCCTGCCTTAGATTTCTCTGCTTTCTATTTTAGCCATTTCTGTGAGAGTGATGTTAGGAAGGGTATATTGAATATCACTTCTAACGCCGTTGGTGTTGACTGTGTTAGCCGAAATATGATACTCCCTCTCCTTGATTTGTTTGTTCCTATTATCACCGGTATTCTGAATTTTTCCATTTCATCAAGTACTTTTCCCAGTCTGTGGAAGGATGCCAATATTATTCCTTTACCCAAAAAATCCAACCCCAGTTCCTTCTCTGACTATCGCCCCATCTCCATTCTTCCTTTCCTATCCAAAGTCCTCGAACGGCTAGTGCATCAGCAACTAACTTCCTTCCTGAATAGAAATGACCTCCTAAACCCATTTCAATCTGGTTTTCGTCCGGGCCATATACCTCGGCTCTTGTCAAGGTTACCGATGACATCCGTTTGGGTATGAATGACCAGAAGCTTACAGTTCTTGCACTTCTAGATTTCAGTAATGCCTTTAACACGGTCGATTTTGACATTTTGCTCGCGTTCTTACAGTCTCTTAACATATCGGCTGCAGCGATTGACTGGTTCCGCAGCTATTTGGTTGGTCGTCGGCAAAGAATAAAACTAGATTCTTCGTGTTCTTCCTGGTGCAGCACATCAGCTGGTGTTCCACAGGGTGGTGTGCTGTCTCCTCTTTTATTTTCTATCTTCATTAATTCCATAACTCTTGATCTCTCCTCTTCGTATCACCTCTATGCCGACGACCTTCAAATATATTCGCAGGGTATGCATAGCGATCTCAATTCAGTTATAGAAGCCACGAATCTTGATCTGCTCCGCATATCAAATTGGAGTCAAAATTACGGTTTAAAAGTAAACCCCCTAAAGTCACAGGTAATTGTGATGGGTAGCGCTAAACAAATCTCCAAAATTGACTTTCTCAGGCTCCCTCCGATAGTCTTCGATGGTATCCAAATTCCTTTTTCCAACCAAGTGAAAAATCTTGGCGTAATCATGGATCGTTGTCTATCATGGGTGCCTCAGGTGAGTGAAGTGAGCAGGAAGATGTTTGCTGCCATAGGGTCTCTCAGACGGCTCCGGAATTTCCTGCCAAATGCTACTGAAATTGCGCTTGCTCAGTCGTTACTTCTCCCCATTCTTGATTATGCAGATATCTCCTATTTAGACCTAACCGAGGAGCAACTTAATAAGCTTGAGCGTATTCAAAATGCCTGCATTCGGTTCATTTTCGGATTACGCAAATTCGACCATGTTTCTAGTTTTCGTTCTCAACTCAAATGGCTCCCTATCCGTCACCGCCGTAACTCTCACATACTTTCTTTACTCTTTTCTATACTTTTTAACCCTGCAACTCCCCGCTACCTCAAAGAGCGTTTCTCTTATCTTAATTCTATTAGATCCTCTCAAAAATTGCTCCTAAAAGTGCCATCTTCATCTTCCAAATTTTATAATTGCTCATTTACGTTCCAGGCCGTTCGTTTGTGGAATTCTCTCCCTCTCAACATTAAACGCGCGCAATCTATTGGTAGCTTTAAATCGCAACTTAAGGAATACTATTTATCTCTTCCTTAGGTTTTTAAGTTGCCACTGTTGTTTCTTATTGTGTGTATTATATATGTATATATGTACGTATATGTATGTTTGTTTTGTATTTATTTAAGTATGTATATTCATATGAATGTGCTGTGTTATCTATTTCGTCTCTTTTGTTTCTATGCACCACCTACTGCTTATTGTTTTTTCTCTAGTCTCCACTACCCAAAGGTTGTCTGGAAGAAATCGCTCATTAGCGATAAGACCGCCTGTTGTTACCTCTACCTAAATTTATCTAATTGTAAAATTTGTGCTTGTAACTGTATGAGGTGTGCAATAAAGAGTATTTATTATTATTATTATTATTATTAATATGATATTTTCTCAGACTAACTCTCAACCTATCTGTTTATCTCTACTCTTTCTCAAATCGTTCCCGCACCGAAAACCCCGATGTATGATTATTACGGAAACAAAAACAGTAGGCGACAAACTATGAACTATATTTTATTATACATCGTTTGGCACTACTTTCTTCCAACATAAACTTTTGTATAATTTCTCTTAATATTGTATAGTATTTGTATAGTTTCTCATAATATTGCATCAAACCCAGATCTCTAGGATTTATTTTCTTGAAATGGTTTGCATTCTTTGACCTCCACCACTTTAAAGCTGCCAGGTGTCCAGATCTAGAAATAAGCATAGTATACCAAACTGACTAGAGGGGTTTGGTTGCTCTCATTATTGTGTCATATCCGACGTGGCTAGCTCTCCGTCTATATAGACCAACGCCATTTTGTAAATAATTTATAACCTAAAAATAAAATCATGCGGACCTATTTATACAAGGAAAATACCTATATAATAATGAAATTACTTAATTTAAGACTGCTCAACCAACACTATTATGTTAATAATGCAAAACTCGTCCTATACGAGGATTACACAATTGTTTTGTTTATTTGACGCATATCTTTTTATAATATTTTATAGCAAAACCACAATAAATCATAGGCGCGTGAAAATTTTCAATGAAACTTATATACACATTTACAGTAAACTACATTGCGCAGTAATATTTGAAGGATATAATAACGTAAAAGAGTCAAAAACTTTTATAAATTTTGTTAGGATGCAAACAAATATGACGTGACACTCATTCAGTTTTTTGTACCGTCTTCGTCCATTTTATATTGCGAGACAAAGTAGTTAAATCACAACGTTCATTGTATTATAACATTTGTTGCGTCGGTGTTAGAGACGTTTTTGCATTGACGTAAGGTTTATTTTACTACACTCTTATGCTAGTATAATGCTTTTGTATTGCGATTGGCAAGTTAATCGAGAGTACTTATGCTTCTTTACTGCGATTAGCAAGTTTTTTGGCCGTATTAATGCTTCTTTAATGCAGTTGGCAACTTAATAGAGCGTACTAATGATTCTTTAATGCGATTGGCAATTTCCATGACAACGATAATGCGAATAGCGCAGACATATTGCGCCTGTAATGCTATTAAATGACCTGTATAGGATCTCAAGCTGGGTAATTCGTGCCCATTTAAGACCTATATCAGCACTATAAACGTTTATAATGCTACTATAAAACGAACTGAAAATGCTAAAAGCATACAGATATGCTGTAAGACGGCCGTTATACTGCTTTGATGTGTTACTTGGGCAGTCCGTAGTATCATGCCTAGATTTTTATATGCCCGGTTACAAATATTATCGATATGAATATTAAAATTAAGCTAATACCTAATCCATAGTAATACCTAAGTCTCTGATAGAACTGACTCGAGTTATATGCGTTCCAGCTATAGAATAGTTAAAGTTGATTATATTTAGTTTACGGGAAAAGGTTATCACAAAACACTTATCTAGGTTTAGGTACAGATAATTATTTTCACAATATTCATAAAAACTATCAAGATCTTGTTGTAGACTATGGTAATCTCCTTCAGAAGATATGGCTTTGTAAATATTTGTGTCGTCAGCGTAAACAAGGTGTTCTGACTGGCCGAAGCAGGTTGCCAAGTCATTGACATATAAAATGAAAAGGAGAGGACCAAGGTGAGAACCTTGCGGCACTCCTTGTAACCCTTCAGCGCCACAGCCTGGCTCCGGTTCCTCAGATACGACTTAATCCATCTAAGGAGGTCACCGTGAATACCGAGCTTCTCGAGCTTAGTAATTAACTTAATGTGGTTTATTTTATCGAAACATTTCGAGAAGTCTGTATAAACGGCGTCCACCTGCCAGCCGGAAGAAACTTTACTTAGAATAAAATCAGAAAAGCTGAGGAGATTTGTGTTGACACTACGACCACGGCAAAAGCCGTGCTGACGTTCTGATATAATTATGTTGATAAACCGTGGCGCTTATTTCACTACTAACTATTTTTTCGAAAACTTTACCAAGTATATTTAATTTGCTGATTGGTCTATAATTAGTAACTAGTTTAGGATCACCACTCTTATGGATGGGGGTTATTAACGCCTTCTTCCATAACTCGGGAAAGGTGCATGACGAAATATTTTTTTTTAAATTATTGTTACGGGCGAGGTTAATTCTTTAGCGCAATTATTAATGAAGAGGGGATGAATAAAAGCAGCACCGCTACCCTTTTTAACGTTTACCCTACTCAGGTGCTTATAGACCAAATCTTCGGTAATATGAATAGAACATAGATCAATTAAACTATCATTGGCACACTGCGAAGATTGCGTCCCCTGCATAACACTAGGGGCCGGTATAAAGACTGAATTGAAGTAATCGTTAAAAAGATCGCTAATGGCTTCCCCATCACTAGAGGTTATCCCGTTAAAAGTCATTTGGTCAGGTATAGTGTTAACAGGAAATTTAGATTTCATAAATGACCAAAAGTAATTAGGTGATTTATATATTCTATCTTCGGCCAGTGAGATGTAATTATTATAACATTCAGCTGCAAGTTTATGTTCTCTGTTTCTCAAAAATATAAACTCGGCCCTGTCCAGCGGGTTTCCGTAAATTTTCCACCTTTTGTGAACCTGTAATTTTTGTTTACGTACCTTAATTAGACTGCGAGTGAAACATGGTGGGTAACCTAAGTTATTATTATTACTAATGCTTTTATGAGGTATAAACAGGACCAGTCAGTATTAGAAAGGGCCCTACGAATTGATTCATAATCCCCAGAGTGAAACATTGGTTTGACACCTTGATTTGGCCTTAATTCCGCGAAATATGTCGAAATCGATAGTTTTATCGGACACCTGACTCACACTCATGCCCTTCAGCACCACGTCCCTCCATCATGTTTTTGGGCTTCCCTCTACCTCTTTTATCGAGGATGGAAAGTCGTAGTGCTAAATTTCCGACGTAATCCGGTGGTCTATTTAAATGCCCATACTATCGCAGCCTACAATTGCATCTTGTCGACGACGACATTATGTGTGACGACACAACTTTGATGTGATGAGGTTTCCCATGCAAAACGCAAGACTGCACAATCGTAATTTAGTCGTTTTAAGACCTGGTTTTGAAATATTTCATTAAGCGCACCGCGAGTCTAGACAAGATTTCGTAAAGGTATAAAAGTGTTTTATTAATTTCATGTGACACAACTTTTTGTACTGCTTCCATTTTGTTTTGAATGCTGTAAACACCAGACCGACGTAGTCAGCTGTTGAAGATGGCGTAATGTTACGGTCTTTGTTTTGTTTACTCGAAGGGCTGTCCATTCGTACGTCTACATATGTCAACCTACATAGGTTTAGGTATTATGATATCACCTCATCATTTCATTTGCATATTTATGTAAATGCAGGTAAGCATGTACAAATAGATGGTAAGATCATTTAACACTTAACCCCAGGGCATGTATGCAATGCACGTAACTAACTAGGCAAACTGGTATATACGAATAATTGAGGCTATTTATTTATTTATTTACCTACCTCTTGTTTATTAGGCAATGTAAATTATGTAAATGATTACTGTTTTTAAAATCGTTCTATAAAATTATACTGAATTGACATTCCACCAAGCATAACATTCTGACAATTTTTTAAATTCACAAGAAAAAAACCAGCCAAGAGCGTGTCGGGCCACGCTCAGTGTAGGGTTCCGTAGTTTTTCGTCCGTCACAGTAAGTGTCCCCACTTAAGAGTTAAACTAACACCGCCATGTAGGATATGATATGAGCGTTCTACGTACAGTGACATCTATCGGCAAATTAAGTAAACTATTGCGCGCGAGCTTAAAGTATGGAAGATGATTTTTATGGGATAATTCTTTATTGCGTGAATCGATTTTCACCGTTTTTACTTTATTTGAAAGCAAGTCTTTTCATTGTAATTTTGTAGAAATTACAGGTACAATACACACCTGCTTATACGGTTAAATTACAAACTTAGTTCAGAAATAATTTTGTATTTTTTTTTTCAAAAACTATTCAACCTATTATATTTAAAACTTATGGTTCAAAAGTTAGAGGGGGGCGACACATTTTTTTTATTTCTGGAGCGATTATTTCCGAAAATATTTACATTATCAAAAAATGATTTTAGTAAACCCCTATTCGTTTTTAAATACCTATCCAACAATATATCACACGTTAGGGTTGAAATGAAAAAAAAAAATCACTCCCCACTTTACGTATAGGGGAGGTACCCTAATAAAACATTTTTTTCCACTTTTTATTTTACCACTTTGTCGGCGTGATTGATATACATATTAGTACCAAATTATTAGCGAAATCTAATGGGAAAATTGAAAAATCATGCATTTAAAACTTGTTTATGACAAGGACAATATTTGAAAGCGTGCTTGCCTATGGTTTATATATTAATGTAATAAAGTACCGATTTTTTAAAGGTTCCTGTATTTCGGTAAACAAAGACGGCTGTCAAACCATCGTTGATACTATTAACTGAACATTCCTAACACCTATTGCGAAGGGATAAGGTTTACCACCGTTAAGTGCGATAGCACTAGTATCTGACATTGCAATATTGAAAAAAAGATGCGTTTCGTTATCGAAGGAGCATGATATTATGCCATTATGAAACCCACTTTTAATATTCAAACTCCGATCAAAACTGCAAAAATACGCATTTTCAATCTTTAAGCGTTTTAATACAGTCGATTTCTAATTTAAACTTTCGTATTCGTACTATTCGTGCCTACGAATCTATCTAAGCCTTTAGATACTATTTTAATATTACAATGTTCTAACTTACCGAACAGTATCAAAACGCAGATTATGTAACGGTATACATTGACAGTGTCAAACCAAAAAACAATCCCGTTTCAGGCCAGGGTGAAGTTAAACTTTATGTCAATTCCATAAGGACGTTAAGGACTTGTCTTGCTATATTTTAATCGCGGAAAAATCAATATAATGTTTATTTATTTAGTATTTCTAATTCCCGTTTCATTGTTTTCAATATTTTGTCTACTTTAGTAATAAAATGAGTATTTATTTAACATTGCAGTACAAATTGTATACGGTTTATATCAGGTGGCCCAGAATTGACGATCTCCTTTCAGCTTTCTAGTGCTAATGGTCACTGAGATTATCCGCGGACGGACGGGAGGGACGGACGGACGGGCAGACATGGCGAAACTATAAGGGTTCCTAGTTGACTACGGAACCCTAAAAAAGGATTAAAATTCTTAATCAGAATCACTGAGGCATTTGACTTAAAGTTATAAACAATAATCTTGGTCACTGTGTAATTATAAAATCTTGACAATCAAATAGTTAACAGACAAGTTGTTATTCGTTTCGGATAATACGTCATTAAAAAAACAATAGTTACAGTTTAATGTACCTACTTATAGAAAATATGACCCTATATTTAGAATCAATAACTTCATTGGAGACAATAAGCAACTTTGTGTTTTAACCTAATGGAGTAAGTACACAATGGAGTAAGTATGCGGTAATAGCTCGCAACTAACGAAACCACTTAAGCGGCAGTCGAAATACAACGTAAACAAACCAAATTGCCAACCTGCCATCATCACGACAAATTGTATGAAACAACTCTGTAATGGAATAGTGCTGTTTGTGTTGTATGGCAATCGGCCAATAGTCGACCTAAGGAATAGTGCATACTAGTATCAGATATCAGATCTCTTCTTTTTAGGGTTCCGTAGTCAACTAGGAACCCTTATAGTTTCGCCATGATGTCCGTCCGTCCGTCCGCGGATAATCTCAGTGACCGTTAGCACTAGAAAGCTGAAATTTGGTACTAATATGTATATCAATCACGCCGACAAAGTGGTAAAATAAAAAGTGAATTTTTTTTTTTTATTAGGGTACCTCCCCTATACGTAAAGTGGGGAGTGATTTTTTTTTCATTTCAACCCTAACGTGTGATATATTATTGGATAGGTATTTAAAAATGAATTGGGGTTTCCTAAAATCATTTTTCGATAATGTAAATATTTTCGGAAATAATCGCTCCAGAAGTAAAAAAATATGCGTCCCCCCCCCTCTAACTTTTGAACCATAAGTTTTAAAAATATGAAAAAAATCTGAAAAGTAGAACTTTATAAAAACTTTCTTGGAAAATTATTTTGAACTTGATAGGATGAATAGTTTTTGAAAAAAAAATACAAAATAATTTCTGAACTAAGTTTGTAATTTAACCGTATAAGCAGGTGTTTATTGTACCTGTAATTTCTACAAAATTACAATGAAATGACGTGCTTTCAAATAAAGTAAAAACGGTGAAAATCGGTTCACGCAATAAAGAATTATCCCATAAAAATCATCTTCCATACTTTATGCTCGCGCGCAATAGTTTACTCAATTTGCCGATAGATGTCGCTGTACATGGAACTCTCATATCATATCCTACATGGCGGTGTTATTAACTCTTAAGTGGGGACACTTACTGTGACGGACGGAAAACTACGGAACCCTACAGTGAGCGTGGCCCGACACGCTCTTGGCCGGTTTTTTAAATAACTTCTCTTCATGTTCGCATAATATTATACCTATCTTCTTTTTACTAACAAACCAATTAATTCTTAGATTGTTATTAAAACAAATACAAACATTAAAAACATTGAAAATATATATTATATATTGCTAGTAGTAGTAGTAGTTAGCACCTAGATGTCGCTTACGGCTGCTGTAACGCCGATGTAGATCAAAATAATAGCAAAAAAATGATTGAAGGCATTGAGAATTTCGTCAGCTTAGTAACTTGACCCATAGCTTAATTGGTAAAGCGATCGAGCCCCGGCAAGGCGTATCGATGCAGGTTCAAGTCCCGCTGGGTTGATTATTTTTTCAATGTTTTCAATGTTAGTATTTGTTTTAATAACCATCTATTGTATGAGTGGAATGCCCCACTTTAAAAACACACAAAAAATAATTACGAAATTAATTCTTGTTTAATTTTTGACTTTTGTTACCTACCTAGTGATAGTCTAAAAACATAAATGAAAACAAGTACAGTCAGCAGCAGAAGTACGTAAGCGGGTGAGGTGTTCAATATTAGCTTCTTCTTCTTTCTCGTTCCCTCACTGCTGAGGATCGCGACCACATGTAGCTTGCTTCCATAATGTGCGGTCATAGGCCATGTGGACTGCACGGTTCAGGCTGCCGCCAGCCGACCTTTTTGCGGCGTTCGACCATCTCATCCGTGCCCCACCGCGAGCACGTTTGCCATTCATACGGCCCAGAACAATGTGTTTCTCCACCTCATGTGTACTAGACCGCATAATATGGCCAAAGAACCTAAGGGCACGCTCCTGGCATATTTTGGAAAGTCGTGTGGGAATATTGAGCTCTCTTAAGATGGAGATGTTAGTTCTTCTAGCTGTCCAGGGTATACGCAGCAGTCTTCGCCAACACCACATCTCAAAAGCATCAATTTTAGCCTTCTCGTAGCTTTTCAGACTCCACGTTTCGGCACCGTACAGAAATATCGAAAAGACTAGAGCTTTCACCAAGCGTACCTTAGTTGAGCGACGAATACCTCTGTTCCTCCAAATCCTGTCCAGATTAGACATTGCACTCTTAGCCATGCCAGCTCTGCGGCGTATCTCGTCGGAACAACCACCGATATTGGTTATCAACGACCCAAGATATACAAACTGGGAGACTTTTTCATACTCGCTGAGTGCGTCAGTAACTGGTAGTCTGTTTGCCCTGTCCACTACCATTACTTTGGTCTTGGAATGGTTAATTTTGAGACCTAACTTAGCGCTTTCTTCTTCAATTCTCTTCAGAAGAGCCGCCATTTCCACTTCACTTGACGCAACTACTGTCGTGTCGTCTGCATACCTCAAGTTATTGATCATTCGACCACCTACCGAAACACCTCCTCCCCAACCCTCAAGAGCTTTCCTCATAATATATTCGCCGTAAAGGTTGAATAATTTTGGCGAAAGAATGCAGCCCTGACGAACGCCCCGCTCTGTGTGGAAATCGCTAGATTTACAGTTCTCCAGTTTTACGAAGCTTGAGCCGTCAAGGTACAGATTCTGTATTAAGTAAGCAAGGTGTTCCGGCACGCCCATCTCGACAAGCACATCAAACATAGCCCTCCATTGCACGCAGTCGAATGCTTTGGCATAGTCTATGAAACATAGTACCAGCGGTTTATTATACTCGCGACATTTCTCAATAAGAACTCGGACGTTCAACATCTGTTCGCGAGTACCCTTTCCAGCCACGAAACCAGCCTGTTCACCGGGTATCTGGTGATCTATGAAGCACGAGAGTCTAGCATTGATAATACGCAGGAGCACTTTGCTAGCATGTGACATTAGTGACAATGTTCTGTAGTTTTCGCATCTTCTTGTCGAACCCTTTTTGTGCAAAGGCACCACAGCGGATTGCGTCCAATCTTTTGGCCACTGACCACTTCTCCAGATCTTATTGCAGATTTGGTGCATGATCTTCATACCTTCGCTGCCCATGTGTTGCAACATAGCCGCTGATACACCATCAGGACCCACCGCCTTATGTTTCAACTTCTTGATGGCATCATGCACTTCATCGAACAGTAAGTCCGGTTCTCGGATATGGTCGTCCCATCTTCTTTCCGCGGTAAGTCCCTCTTCATCCCGATAGAGTTCGTAGCAGTAGGTTCTCCATCTCTCTAAGACCTGATCCAGTTCTGTTAAGGTGTTGCCTCTACTGTCATCTACTATCCAACTCTTTGGTTTGAAGGTACCAGTCAGTAGTTTAATCTTCAAGAAGAGATCCTTTGTTTGCGATCTGTCAACATGTTTCTCAATGTCACCGCATATGTTGTTAATGTGCCTATCCTTGTCTCTTCGGGTGGACTTTTGGACTTTGGAATGTAGTTGGTTATAGCGGTTTATCAGACTCTCAGAGTTTAGGCCTTCACTCTTTAGCAATTTCCTCTCCTCAATCAAGTCCCACGATTCCTTACTAATCCACTCCTCCCTTCTTGTCACAGTTTTGAAAAGTTCCCTACTCTCCTTAGCAGTATCCAAAATGACCTTTTTGAGGCCATTCCACTCGGCTTCGCTGGAGTCAGAAGGGTCCCATTCCAGGGATTTGATTTTGGTATCAAGTACATCTTGAAAATGGTCTAGAGCTGGTTGTGTAAGGATAATGGACTTTTGTGAGTTCCTTCGAGTACTCTTTAAGCGAAGTCTGAAGTCAGCTATTACTAATTGGTGGTCACTACCACAGTCCGCGCCGGGGAGCGTTTTGGCGTTAGTCACTGACGATCGCCACCTGGCCTTGATGGCTATGAAATCGATTTGATTTCTATAACCTCGCGGGGAGGTCCAGGTGTACAGCCTCCTTGGATGGTTCTTAAACCAGGTATTCATAACAGCCAGCTGATTTTCAACGCAGTAGTGAAGAAATTTTTCGCCTCTGTCATTCCGCTTGCCCAGACCATATCCGCCAACAACTTCGCCAAGTAATGGGTCTCCTACAGTACAACCAATTTTCGCATTCCAGTCGCCCTGCACAATGGTCACTTCCCTAGATGGTATTGTGCGTAAGAGTGTATCAAGTTCGGCATAGAATTGGTCAGAGAGTGCTTCATCTGATTGGGACGTAGGCGCATATACCTGAATGATATTGATTGGTACGGGGTTTGCATCCAATTTAATGGCAATAACTCTATCATTTTGGGTTGTATATCCTTTAATACAGTTCTGTAGTTTCCTCGGGATAATGAAGCCTACTCCATTATTACTATGATCATCAGCTCCGATGTAATACAAAGTGTTGCCGTTACTGGTAGTGAAATGACCACTCCCGCGCTTATGCACTTCACTCAGCCCCAAGATGTCGATATTGCACCTTTCCATCTCTTTCTCAATTACCTCCAGCTTGCCTGGTTTTAGAAGTCCTCTGACATTCCACGTCCCAATGCGAAGGTGTTTACGTAGTGGGGCCTTTTTCTTATCTGTACCCTGACCAGTAGCATTATTTCCACTTGCTGCCTGGTGGTCCACCGTCAAGTGGCCGGTAGCATACTTCCCACCATGCGACCCGGAATCACAATGGCGCCGAGGGTCAGTCGGATCGCATGACATCAGACATCACACATCTGTTATCGGTACTTTGCATTATGTGGTTTTCTTGGGAAAATAGTGCAGTAGTTTCCCCTTGCTTTCTGCACCAGACATTTTGAAGGATATTTGAGCCTTCAGGCTGCTGTAGCCTCTTCCAACTGGTTGCCCAGTCAGGTGTATGATGGTTATACCGCCATCTGCTCGGTCGCCAGAGCCTCGTTTGTTATCTAGCAGGGGGCACCGCGATGGTTGGGAAAACCATCGCCGTTAGCTATTCAATATTAGCTTGACGCGACGTTATTGTTAAGAGAATAAGAACGTGCGAAGGGCATTTTGAACACTTCAACCGCTTAGCTACTTCTGCTGCTGACTGTTCCTCACCTACGCAACAAAAATACAATATTTTAAAATGTTAAGGCCGCTAATGTTTGTATGTAATACAGTAAAGATACGGTTGCGTCAAACATTAATTTATAATAGCCTGATTTTTTTATGTTTCCTTTTTATGGGATATTTATAGATAATATTTGCAAAAATCCTACAAACTATTTACCCGGAAGTAGTTAAATGAGTATAAAAAATATATAAAAAAATTGTATATTTTTATTTACAATAATATCAATTATTTTTATTTGTAAACATGACGATAACGATCTTCTTTCATTTGATAGCGAAAAACAAGAAACCGTGTTCATGTAAAACCACATAATTTACAAAATGTACGGCGTGGGCGATATATATCCTAATTCGTTAGAAACAAATAGTAATAAGTGGTAGTTTGTTCTTACACATTTTAAATGACTTAGAAACGATATATTCATTAAAATCCTACAAGAAAAACGCTTGTAATATGTGTGTACATATAAGTGGCGGTTTGCGAATAACGATATTTTGTAGGATTTCATTGCATAAATAATACTAGTATCATGATATATCCGTTACACTAAAAATATTAGCTATTATTAATTATTTCCGTTTAGTAATTGTTTCCCATACTAGCCGCCCGTAAAATGACTGTAGTAATGGTAAACATATAGACGACGATGTATTACAAAATATATAATTGTTACCATATCCAAGTATGCTCAACAAAAGTGTTTAATAGCTAAGAGCGGGGCAGCGACCTTCGACACATCCCAGGTGACGGTAAACAGCATCCGCGCGTAAACATGCTCCGTCTGGTCAGTTCAGTAGGTAGGTAATGCCATTCCTAAAGAGGTGATCAGCTGTGTGCTGTGTTATTCAGAAAAGCACTATAGACGATGTGAACTTGTGAAGTCGTTAAACGATTTAATCTTGTGCCAGAGATCGGGCCGGAGAGTACGGAGCAGCATATGACTGGAAGTATGTTAAGGAAGAGAAGGGAGGTACGTATGGCTAGTCGTTGGGCGGCCAGAGAATAACATACACCGCGTCCTTCGACCAACAATGTAAAGGAGGTACCGTTTCAAACAAGATGTACTGAAAATAAGGCTCCTGAAAATTTGTAACCGGCCAGTCTTATACCGTAATAAGACTGTCAAATAAAGTACCTCCCGAGTCGTTCTTGCGGTACTTTTTGGGCTGATTGGGTATCCCTAGTATTATTTGATCGGTGACCGCGTCCAAGATCAAGTGGCTCAGAGAGTGTGTTGTGTTCCTGCTGGTGAGTAAGGTTGCCAAAGAGCTCAAAGAGGACCCAGTGTGTTGACGGTGAGGGACCTTCTTGTTCCTTTAGTCGTCAACACAGTGAATCCTCCTTTTTGTAAAGGGTCGGCAACGCGCATGTGACTCCTTTGGAGTTGCAGGCGTCCATAGGTTACGGTAGCTGCTTACCATCAGGCGGGCCGTATGCTTGTTTGCCACCGTCGTTGTATAAAAAAAAAAAAAAAAAAGAGAGCGAAGATAGTCCACAATTATTAAGTAATTATCACGTATTCGTACAAATAAGAATAAGCTCTATGTAAAGACAATTTCATTTATTCAAAGAGTTAACTGACGCTTTTCGACATCTTTATGGTGTTAGTCAAACTCTTTATATAAACTAACGATAATTTATTTTAATAATTATATTCCTACATAAAAAAACAAATGGTTCCTAAACATGTCCGTGTGACATCGGCCTTACTGTCTAACAAGATGGTGATGCACAATTGTACACCCTACTTACTTTCTAGGTCACTAACCTTGGGTAGTTTAGAATGCTCACTCTCGGTGTTCAAGTCATTTTGCACGGTTTCGTGATAATACTACGTCATATGCATATGGGTGCAATACGTGGGAATCACGGTCATCCGTTTGATTACGTTTAGATAGTAAGATTTAATAAAAAGTTATAAGTGCTCTATTTAACTAAAATATTAGATAATTTTAATTAAAAGCAAATACGTAAACATACATAAGTAAAACACTGAGAACATATGACCTTACTGGCTGTTGTGCGAAGCGGAACCTTCGTACGAAATATCATTTGAGTCGTTTTTCTGAAAATCATAGAGAATAGGAGACATATCCATTTTGGAAAGAAAGAGGGCCTTTAGCGAGCTTATTCCTACTGCACTCAAATGACATGTGTCCTGTTTTTATTGCTTTTGACAGTAATATCGCGTTAACTACCAGTCGAGGAATAATCGACCTAACTTGACACATCGACTTGGCGCTTACCAATAGCATCCCGCTGCGCACAAATCGCACGATACATCCACGCTTTCCCATTACATTGTATGGAAAATAATGAACCACAGACATATTTACATAAATGGTGCTCAAAGCCGGACCTATGGATATAAGGAGCAAAGAGCAGTTTGTATTGTTTTGTTATAACAAATTATTCTTTTAAAAGAAAACTTAAACAATACAATGCTATATTAACTAGAAAAAGCATTCTTACCAACTCGACTCATTTTGACCTAAACTTTCTCCAAAACGAATATAGACCTAGAGCGGTACCTATTCTAACTTTAAAATCATGACTTGTTACAGATTTATCATCAAAATGATATTAACAAATTGTAATTCTGACAACCAATGTCACTAAAACGTTTGATTTATTTTAAATCAGGTCAGTGCCATTAACAGTAGCCGTCAAATAAACCTCCTATAAGATGTTTACTTATACACGGTGCTCGTGAGCATTGCGAGAGATTTTAACCACGAATTTCTGAGGTCATAAGGAGTAATAAATGTTATATAAATTTAGGTCAATTTCGCCAAAAAAATAATTTTTTTTTGTTTTTTTTTTCGATTTTTTTAATGATTTTGAACATGAAAACATAAATGTTATTGGTAAAACTGTCGATTAAAATAAATTAGTACATTTTTTTTTCGTAAAAAATAGTTTACGTAAAGTATTCCTTGGCACTTTGATATCTGTCAATCTTAGACTAGACCCCATAAAGGGTGAAATCGCCATCAAAAAAGCGTTTTGCACTGAGTCACAATAAAAAATATTATTTTATTTAATTGATAGTAACTCTGAAACTAGGCGAATTCCAGAAAAGTTTATACGACATTTTAGTCTCCAATTATGATCAGGAATGCACTGTTAAAGTCTCTCGCAATAGTCGCAATCCTCACGAGCACCGTGTATATTCAGAACCTAGTTTTGTGTATTTTTGTGGCAAATGGAAGACTATCAGAGCGCGGCGGGTCGTAAGAAACTAGCGTTTTTTATTATGGCTATTGCATTAGTTTAACCTGAGCACTGACCAACGTAAAGGTTTAGTTATCTAAGCTAAGCGTATTTAATTTACGATTTACTGTCGATAGTCCAACAGACTTCTAACTATAGCGGCCAGGCCACTGAGAAAAAAGTTTACTGTAAACCCTAACTTTGACCTAACGGCGCGGAGGGTTACTTTGACACATGTAAAAGAAAATTATATATAGCCTGACGAGAAGTATATGATCATTGTCAAGAGGGCGCTATTATTGTCATTTATATGGCAATAATTCAGTATAGTCACAGAGCGTATTATTCTCTACTCTATCTATGGTATGGTGTCATCTTGATTTGTTAACCTGTCAGCTCTCATGTTAATTTGGAAATGTTTCACAGCGAAATAGTTGCATTTCCCGAGCGTATTATTTACAGCAGTTTATTATATACACTATTTACAATGTTTCGATCTTGATTATGGATAGTTTTGGCATTTTTTTGTCGTTTATTATTTAATATTATTCAATTAAACTGCCACAATGACACTGACAACGGTGACAGCCTATCACATGCACTCATACATGTATATCATCCTAGCATTAAAATTATTGCCAGTGTAAGAAATTAGTTCCAATGAAATTCCGCAATATGGCGCATGATCATATATTTCTGGTCAGGCTTTAGAAAGGTCTTATATTTAACCTACTGGCTGTAATGGGACAAGCGGTCTTACCGCGAACATCGAAAATCGAAATTTTGTGGTCTCCCTCTCTATCGCTCTTGCATATTCTAAAGAGAGTGATGCAAATAGGAACAAGAACGAAGTGGTTCGCGTTTATAGGCCAGAGTAGCGCCGTGATCTGAGAAAAGGTGCGGAAAAACGCGATGAAGACTGGCTAGAGAATCGCAGACAGAAAAGGATCCGCCGGTCCATACCTCCACCCCAGGACTACAGGAAACTTCGGGACGTTGCAACACTTGCAACAATCATCTAAGATGATGTGGCTAAAGATTGTATGAAACTACTAGCTTTTTCCCGCGGCTTCGCCCGCGTACTAAAAGTACTAAAAAAGGAGGTTCTCAGTTAGACTCGTATGTTTGTATGTACGTATGTAGGAATGTATGTTTGTCCGCGATCATCTCGCGTTTCGCTGAACTGATTTAGATGCGGTTTTCGGAAAAAAACTCGTTACATTCTGAAGGTTTCGGTATACCGCGTTTTGGTGAAGGCGGTTCCCTTATTTTTTTTAAAGAAATGATTGGCAACGACTTACTACTAATACAGATTTCTACTCTTGAATAGAAGCTTTTCCCCGCGACTTCATTTGCGTGGAATTAGTAATCCACCCTCCTTTTTACCCGCTTAAGAAATGACTTCTGGGATAACAACTATTATATATTCTTCCCCAGATCTCAAACTATCTCCATACCAAATCATCTAAATAGCACTGATTTCATCTAAATAGGTTCAGCGGTTATTAATTTCCCATACAAACTTTCAACTCCCGTTTCACCCCCTTAAGTATTGATTTCGTAATCGGCGATCCGATAAACCATAGAAACAATACCCATGTTGATATTCAAACTTTGTCACCACATTTCCCCCTTCTATGGGTTGAATTCTCAAAAAAGCTGAAACACTTGTTTACTCATTTATCGTTAGGAATACTCCTGTAAAGTTTCGAATAAAATAGTGGAACTAATCTTGTTTCCCATACAAACTTTGGACCCCCATTTCCCCCCTAAGGGGGTGAATTTTTAAAAATTATTTCTAAGTGCATCCCTAGGCCTTATAGTGAGCCTACGAGAACCAGCGGTTTGGGTTTGGGCTGTGCGTTGATATGTCAGTCAGTTATTCTTCTTTTATATATTTAGAAGAAGATTGCAATTTGGCACAAATACTTTCAAGAATTTTCATGTCCACAATATTAAATTTCAAAATTGATGCCATTTTCGTAAGTAAGGTCCCAAAAAAACACAAAAACGACACCCATATTGATATTTAGACATTTCAACCCCATTGTACCCAGACAGGGGAGATGATATTACACTCCGCCACGTTGGATTTTAAAATCATTGTTGTTTTCGTAATCAACGACCCGATCAACCATAGAAAGCATACCCATGTTGATTTTCTGACTTTTTGACCACATTTTCCCCTTTTAGGGATTGAATTTTCAAAAAACCTGAAACACTTATTTACTCATTTATTGTTAGAAATACTCCTGTGAAGTTTAGAATAAGATAGTCTAACTAATCTTGTTTCGCCATACAAACTTTGGACCCCCATTTCATCCCATTAGGGAGTGAATTTTGAAAAATCCCTTCTTAGTGCACCCCTAGACCTTATAAGGAACCTACATGCCAAATTTGAAATCTCTAGACCCAGCGGTTTGGGCTGTGCGCTGATATGTCAGTCAGTTTCTTCTTTTATATATTTAGAAGAAGATTGCAATTTGGCATAAATACTTTCAAGAATTTTCATGTCCACAATATTAAATTTCAAAATTGATGCCATTTTCGTAATTAAGGTCCCAAAAAAAACACAAAAACGACACACATATTGATATTTAGACATTTCAACCCCATTGTACCCCAACAGGGGAGATGATATTACACTCCGCCACGTTGGATTTTAAAATCATTGTTGTTTTCGTAATCAACGACCCGATCAACCATAGAAAGCATACCCATGTTGATTTTCAGACTTTTTGACCACATTTCCCCCTTTTAGGGATTGAATTTTCAAAAAACCTGAAACACGTATTTACTCATTTATTGTTAGAAATACTCCTGTGAAGTTTAGAATAAGATAGTCTAACTAATCTTGTTTCGCCATACAAAATTTGGACCCCCATTTCATCCCATTAGGGAGTGAATTTTGAAAAATCCCTTCTTAGTGCACCCCTAGACCTTATAAGGAACCTACATGCCAAATTTGAAATCTCTAGACCCAGCGGTTTGGGCTGTGCACTGATATGTCAGTCAGTTTCTTCTTTTATATATATAGATGAAAAAGAGACAAACGAGGTGAAGCCTTACTAGATTTCTGCTGGCAAAACAACTTGTACGTAATAAATAGTTTATTTAAAAAAAATACAAATAACATGTGGACATGGATATCTCCTAAAAAGACGAAGAGCCAAATTGATTATATCCTAACGAATCATAAAGAGAAGTTTACCAATATAGAGATATTAAATAGATTGTCATTTCCCAGCGACCACCGGCTACTAAGAAGCACTGTTAAAGTTTCAAAAGTTAAGAAAAGTAGAGCCACTTATAAAAATAATAAAACAAAATTAAATACGCCAGAAGATGAAGAGTTGTTCTTAAAAAACTTAATTGAAAAAATGAATTCCACAACATTACTTGAAACTGAAGATGTAGAGACTTACTACAATAAAATAAAAAATTGGATAACTGAAAGCTTAAACAATACTAAAACTGACACTATACAAAAACATGACGTTATTTCAGAACACATAAAACAACTTTTAGATCAAAGATATGAGCTAACGAATAAATCAAAAATACAGCCGAAGAAAAGAAAGAACGCAATTTTTTATACAAGAATATACACAAACTTATTAAGAAAGAACATCAAAAACATAGAATCGAAGTAATAGAAAAACATCTCACGTCTTCAGGTAGTTTGAAGAAGGGTTATAAAGCGTTAAATAACACCAAAACATGGATCCCCTGCTTAAGCGAGAACTCTACAAACATCAAGACCTTCTCAAGATCAAAGATAATAGATACCGCTACTTCATTCTATAGAAATCTTTACTCGGAACAAAATCTGGACCAAGAGGAAAACAAACTAGTACAACAGGACAACTCTACCACCATACCCAGATTCTCTACTACAGAAATTATGAAAAAAATAAAGGGATTGAAAATAGGAAAAAGCTCCGGTCCAGATGGAATTCCAAATGAAGTAATTAAAGTAGGCAAATCTCTGCTAGTACCACACTTAACTAACTTATTCAACAAAATACTCGACGCGACAGTAATACCTACTGAATGGGCAATATCTGATATAATTTTATTATATAAGAAAGAAAGAGCCAATTACAGACCCATCAGCCTGCAACCAAACCTATACAAATTGTTCGCATCTTGCCTTGAAGAACGTCTCGCTACGTTTACTGAAAAGCACCAACCAGTAGAGCAGGCGGGTTTTCGAAAAAGTTTTTCTACTATAGATCATATCCATACGCTTGAATTAATAATAGAGAAGTATCAAGAACGACAAAGACCTATCTACCTGGCTTTTATTGATTATGCCAAGGCCTTTGATTCCATATCACATAACAGTATGTGGAAAGCTCTACACGAGTGCGACGTCCCAACAGAGATTATAGATCTGATAAAAGACATCTATACAAAAAGCGTTTCTCGTGTTCGAATGGCTTCATTTTTCAATTGGATAGCTTGCGGGAAACCAACAACAGGGCCCGTCTATAATGAAATGTGCGAATCACAAACAAATAAAATTAGACATAATTGCACAACAACATTCAAAAAAAGATTTTAGTAAATTTTGGAAAGAAACAAACAAATTAAATCCGAAGTCTGGCCTCCCTGTGAGTGTTGACGGAATGCATGACCCTGTGGGCATAGCCAATGCCTTTAAAAATCATTTTAGAGTAGAATCCCCATTGGGGCCTACTGTGCTCTCGCCTGAGGGAGGTGGTCAAGAGGTGTCAGTTAGTTTTTCTGCCAAAGACGTATCGTCTATAATTAAAAATATGGTTAGAGGCAAATCTCCGGGGGCCGACAGCCTTAGCATAGAACACCTCAAATACGCGGGAAAACACCTGCCCAGGGCATTGGCTATGTTCTACAGCTTATGTATTAGCCATAGATATTTACCGGATGAGCTGATGTATACCGTTGTAGTCCCAATCATCAAAAATAAAACTGGAGATGCATCAGATGTAAATAACTACAGGCCCATCTCACTAGCAACCATCATTGCAAAGGTGCTGGACGCTCTGCTTGACAAGCAGCTGGACAAGCACATTCAACTACATGACGCGCAGTTTGGCTTTAGGCCAGGACTTTCCACGGAAAGTGCTGTCTTTTGCCTTAAGCAGACCGTCCAGTACTATACATCCAGGAAAACGCCGGTCTTCGCCTGCTTTCTAGACCTTTCTAAGGCTTTCGATTTGGTCTCCTATAAAGTCCTGTGGAAAAAGATGCAGAGCGAGGTCGGCATTCCTCGAGAAGTAACATCACTTATTAAGTACTGGTACCATAGTCAGAAAAACAGCGTGAGATGGGCTGGTGGATATTCGGAGGGGTACGGGTTGGAGTGCGGGGTCAGACAGGGGGGGGTAACATCTCCTCGTCTATTCAACTTGTACGTCAACGGATTGATAGAAGAGCTAAGCAGCGCCAATGTAGGATGCTCAGTTGATGGTGTTTGCATGAACAACTTCAGCTATGCTGATGACATGGTGCTGCTGGCGCCATCTCTCGGAAGCTTGCAATACCTTATCGGTGTCTGTGAGCGATACGCAGTGGCCCACGGACTTAGATATAATGCCAAGAAGAGCGAGTTTTTAGTGTTCAAGGCAGGTGCTAAAACGTATGAGACTCTGCCGCCTCTTACGCTATGCGGTACGCAACTGAACAGAGTGAAGCACTTTAAATATCTAGGTCATTGGGTCACTGAGGATCTTTCTGACAACATGGACATCGAGAGGGAACGTCGGGCGTATGTGGTGTCCGGCAGGGCGACCCCCTCTCGCCTAGGATATTCGTCACAGTTTTAGAAAGTATTATGAAAAGCCTAAACTGGAGCCGAAAAGGGATAGACATAAAAGGTGAATATTTAAACAATCTTCGTTTCGCCGACGATTTAATTCTTTTTTCGGAATCTGCAATACAGCTACAAAAAATGATATGCGAGCTTGAAACAGTTAGCAAAAATATTGGTTTAGAAATGAACACAGCGAAAACAAAAGTCATGACCAATGCTTCAAAAACACCAATATATGTAAATAAGAATGAACTTGAATATGTACAAGAATATATATATTTAGGTAAACACATAGCTTTTACTAATACCAGACACAAAGACGAAATAAACAGAAGAATAAGCTTAACATGGAACAAATTCTGGAGCTTTAAAGAGAAGTCAAACCTTCCTGTCAAACTCAAGAAAAAGGTTCTAGACTCCTGTATACTCCCATGCCTGTCATACGGCAGTCAAACATGGATATATAGTAACTATACAACAAATAGAATACAAACATGTCAAAGAGCCATGGAGAGAAGCATTTTAAAAGTAAAGAGGAGGGACAGAATACGAAATACGGATATAAGGAAGACAACAAACGTAATCGACGCCTTACAACACTGTAAAAAACTAAAATGGAAGTGAACAGGTCACGTGGCACGTATGAGCAAGGAAAAATGGGCAAAGAAAATAACTATGTGGCCAGGACCACTCGGTAAGCGCGGTAAAGGAAAACCGAAAGAAAGGTGGTTAGACGAGATAGTTAGAACTGCTGGAAAGGACTGGAATACAAAGGCAATGGATAGAGATACATGGAAGGATATGGAGGAGGCCTTTACTCGTTGAGAGGTCCTTAATAATAAATTAAAAAAGAAGAAAGTGTAATTTATAAAATAGTGCTATATGAACCTATTAATGCATGAAAAACTGATAAAATAAAGTAAATTAAATGATAGCGGAAAATATATTAAGTATATAAAAAATAATGCATGAAATGAAATAATAATTTAATTTTATACAATTATGTAATTACGAACTAATATGTAAAAATACTGTTTGTTTATTAAGGAATAAAAAGGCTATAATAATAATAAATAATATATAGATGTGATAAACAAGTAATAAAAACCGAATTAAATAAATAACTAGGAAAACTGTTAACCTTTTTCCAACCATACATTATTACATTACACAGCCAAAATCTCAATTAATAAGTCTACCTAAGATAAAACTAAATAACATCTCAATTAAATATATCTAATTAATAAGTAACGTAACTGTTAATCTTGACTTACATAACCGTCAATAAAGAATAATTAATAATCGATTTTCTAATAACTTTCATCTAGCAAAAGAAATTCAATACGGCGTGACAGAAGAGCAGAGCAAACCAGGGTTGTTAAATCGCTAACCAAGTCCAAAGACTCAGATGGATTTTTTTAACTTCGATCTCGGATTACGTATCGTTGTTATGATACTTGAGGCCTCAAATACACTGGCTATATTGAACGTCGACCAACCGGTCAACTAACCAGTGCTGGAGAAATGGCCTGAGTCCGAGACAAAACGGGCACTTTCGCTCGACGACCCACTGTATGCGCTCGCTTGCACTCGTCCCCAGATACCGACATTAACGATTTCTACTTTTGCGATTATTAACATTTATTGGACGAGACCACTTTCGTATCATACCCTGACATGTTTTTTTTATTTATTTTTGTGGTGTTATTGTGTAAAATTGCCACTCTTCAATTAAAAAAAACGCATTTGCGCTGAACGAGCAACGCATTTCCTAAATTAAATTCATGTAAATAATTTACAATAAAATGACAAAGCGTTGTGTACAATCCCAAACCTTATTATTATGTGATTAGGGTCGTGTATATATATATATTGGCCCTAACTAGGGAAGAACGAAGATAGCTCGTTCTTTAGGAGACCTAGATTGTAATTTATCACTATTCAAATACCAAATAATCGGACGGGCAAAAAAAGCTTAGTGAGTCATGTAAATTTAACACTAAATAACGCTAAAGGGTTCACTATAAAATTGGTTGTAATCGCTATAAACGAGTTCTTACTTTTAATAGCGAGATGTAGTTATGTAATTACATAATGTGCATCTGCGTGCCCAAGTGCATTTAGTAGGTAATTAATTACGGATTGTTTAATAGGTACTTTTAATTCAATTACTGATTAAAATATACCATTACGTACTTGAGGATTTACCTAATCCTTACGTACAGTCTACTCTACGCCAAAAATATGTTTAGTTACAGTTTTGCCTTTGTAAATAACGATCATATACATGATTATGTTTGGAGTTGATTGTACAATCAGCATAGTTAAATAAAGTACCTTGTCGATATGCATTTTTTTTTGTTTATTTTCACAAAAAGAAATACATTTAATCAATTTCACCTATCTGCCAAACTGCACAGCAGTTTGTTGGCAGAAAACTTATTTTACCCTCCACCATTGTACTATTAATTTAGGTACGTACGTACGTACGGTTATGTGGCTGTGGGAGTGTCTGTTTACTCCATTTGCAATAAAAGGTAGGTATTTGCAAACAGAGTAAGCAGGCACTCGCCGTGAAAATAAGATAAATTCAGTTACCTTCATTTCATACTTAACTATGGATAGTTAAAAAAAAAATCGTGTGTGCAACTTTAAACGATCTCCTCTGCCATATTAGCTCAATGGTTGACCTAGTGTCGCAAAAAGGCACTAGATTTATTTCTAAAAAGGCACTGTAAGTACCAGACTCTGGCGCTTTTACTTCGTTTTAACTGTGGATAGTATCGGTTTCGATGTTGCACATACAAGATTGCAACTGGTAATGTTGTTGTGACACAATTTCAATACAACTATCTAACGAGAAAGATTTAGCAAACTACCGTAGTGTACCATAATGTAGTGTAGTGTGTAGAGTGTGTGTGTAGCTTTACTAGTAGTGTAGTGTAGCTTACCTATAGGCACGCAATCAAGAGAGTCGCTAGTTTAGTACACTCAGTAATTTCTGTATTTACTACCACGCGGTATTTGTTTATTTAATAGGGGACATAAAATATTTTATAATTGTAAATACCAACGTAAAAACATATCAACGTACTTAAAGCGAAAACGAAACACAATTTAAAAAACCGGCCAAGAGCGTGTCGGGCCACGCTCAGTGTAGGGTTCCGTAGTTTTCCGTCCGTCACAGTAAGTGTCCCCACTTAAGAGTTAATAACACCGCCATGTAGGATATGATATGAGAGTTCCACGTACAGCGACATCTATCGGCAAATTAAGTAAACTATTGCGCGCGAGCTTAAAGTATGGAAGATGATTTTTATGGAATAATTCTTTATTGCGTGAACCGATTTACACCGTTTTTACTTTATTTGAAAGCACGTCATTTCATTGTAATTTTGTAGAAATTACAGGTACAATAAACACCTACTTATGCGGTTAAATTACAAACTTAGTTCAGAAATTATTTTGTAATTTTTTTTCAAAAACTATTCATCCTATCAAGTTCAAAATAATTTTCCTAGAAAGTTTTTATAAAGTTCTACTTTTGAGATTTTTTTCATATTTTTAAAACTTATGGTTCAAAAGTTAGAGGGGGGGGGACGCATATTTTTTTACTTCTGGAGCGATTATTTCCGAAAATATTTACATTATCGAAAAATGATTTTAGGAAACCCCTATTCATTTTTAAATACCTATCCAACAATATATCACACGTTAGGCTTGAAATGAAAAAAAAAAACACTCCCCACTTTACGTATAGGGGAGGTACCCTAATAAATAAAAAAAATCCACTTTTTATTTTACCACTTTGTCGGCGTGATTGATATACATATTAGTACCAAATTTCAGCTTTCTAGTGCTAACGGTCACTGAGATTATCCGCGGACGGACGGACGGACGGACGGACGGGCAGACAAAGCGAAACTATAAGGGTTCCTAGTTGACTACGGAACCCTAAAAAAATTACTAGTCAAAACGACCACGATTAAAAAGTTTGTTCAACTTAAGTAATGTAGTACCTACTGCAAAATAACCCTCTTATTATATATACAGCGTGTTTACAAAAATGCTGGTGATCCATTTAAAGCCATAGTTTATATCCTATTCTGATCCCTATTTACGAAAATTGGAGTTACAGACGTCCATAGGCTACGGTAACAACTTACCATCAAGCGGGCCGTATGCTTGTTTGGCACCGTAGTGGTATTAAAAAAAATCTGTGTCCATTAATTATTAAAACCAGCTATTTACTAGGTAGGTGCAAGAATTCATACATATCCTAGGGTAAGCCGGAGTTGGTGTCAGTGGGAACCGAGTTCAATAAACGCCCCACCACTGGTCCGTCTTTGTCCTTTCATAGTTTCATTAGCCATTTTTCACTAAAGTGGTTGCCATGTCCCAAACTGCGTTTAAACTAACTAATGTTATTTTATCTAGGTAGTGTTCTAGATCTGGCGATATCAGTATTATATTAGTTAACTCGCTCGTGTAACGTATCGGTAAATAACAAGAGTTATTAACGAATAACCAACAACGTTAATGCAACGGCATATCTTAATTACTCGTATATCACGACTTTATTTCTTTTTGAACTGATAAACTCGTGCTTTCATTTTTAATACTAAGTACCTAAATTACTATTTAATACTCGTAGATAACGTGACTAGCCGTTTAGTTAGTACGTCGAGTACGCGTGATATTTAAATGGTACACCGATAATTATCAAATGAATAATTATTTATCCGTGACTCACGGAAATCAACTCTGTAAGTAGAATAAATATTTATATACTTATTCATAGACTTTCCGCCACTGCCATGAGTTCCTGGAACTTACGTAGGTATAATATTCGATATTTACCTGTTGCTTTACGGCTGGCAGGAGCTTTGGGAAAAACAGGTGCTCACGCCAATTTTTGTACAGACTTCTGGCATAAACCTGGGACGGGGCAAACGCAATAGCTATATGAGAATTTATTCATGGGCTTCATATTAGTAAATAATAATTAGTAAAACCAGGAAAATGGGTTATTAGTGTACCTATAGTTTTATTTTATACCTATCCGTAGAAAGTCTGAAATCACCGTTTTATCTATAACTGTTAACACCATAATTCTGTAAGATAATTGCATTGTCTTTTCAAATCTCGATCTATTAGGATTCGATACGTTTCCTTCGGACACTTGCATTATAACGGCACACCACTTTCACAGGAAGCGGAGGACGTTGACCTTAAATCTCGATATTATTAAGATAAAAAATCGCGTCACGATTTACATACATCAGTTCTGGCCCTGTAGCCAAGATGACAATCGTTTGCAGAAAACGAATCGAAACGCTATCTATCCTCTCTCTATCGCACTAATAAGGAAGAGTAAGCGAGAGTGCAAACGATTGTCATTTTGGCTACAGGGCTGTCTTCAAAATCGGTCTGCTCAATTGGTTAAGTTTAATGATCAAAGGTAAACCAATATCATTATGTAAACCAATATCAGTGATTATGGATCAGTCGTTTTTTATGTGCATGCCGTGACATAGCTTATTTTATTATGTGCTTTATGTATATGCTTTGTTATGTCAGTGATTGATGTAACATTGAAAATAGTATCATATTTATTTGTATACTTAAATTGAACTGTGTTATATTTATATATTTTTACCATTAATAAGTATTAATTCAGACAGCTTAAACCTCCGATTAAAACTTAAAACGAAATTATGTCTCATTGCTATTGCGTTACATCTATAAACTGGGTATGTAGACTATCACTTTTAATATGTCCCTTATAATTTGATGTAATTATATTATGCCATACGATTAAATCAATATAAATATCAGTACTTCTTCTATCTTTTGGTGATTCTCTTTTCTACCAGGGGTTTTACGGAAAACTAAAATAAAATGGTTCATTACGACGGCACGGAACAGAATAGATGCATAATTAAATCAATCATGTTTAGGAAATATTTATTTATTATCAATCGAATCCGTCGCGAGTAATTATTACTTTGGATCACAACAATAGCCACCCACGCCGCCACGTACCTTTATAATAGCCTGCTATATCGCCGGCAGCAGTCTGTATAGTATTGATATTTCATTTTTTTTTTTTTTTTTATACCACGACGGTGGCAAACAAGCATACGGCCTACCTGATGGCAAGCAGCTACCGTAACCTATGGACGCCTGTAACTCCACAGGAGTCACATGCGCGTTGCCGACCCTTTACAAAAAGAAGGATTCACTGTGTTGACGGCTAAAGGAACAAGAGGGTCCCTCATCGTCAACACACTGGGTCCTCTTTGAGCTCTTTGGCAACCTTACTCACCAGCAGGAACACAACACTATGAGTAGGGTCTAGTGCTATTTGGCTGTGGTTTTCTGTAAGGTGGAGGTACTTCCCCAGTCGGGCTCTGCTCCAGATTTGAGCGAGATGACATTCACTGAACGTGCCCTACCACACTAAGCGAGATGCCATTCGCAGTGCCCATACCTCTCTTTTTGGCATAGTTTAAGGACATACCCAAGTCCGGACGTAGTTTAAGGACATACCCCGGGTCCAATCATTTAAACAAATGTAAAGCGTGTAAATTATACTGTAAAGCACAATAAAAACATTCACCACGCATAAATATTTCCATACACACCGACCTTTTCCCATTAATTTCATTATTCTTAACTATATTATGATATGATTGTTTTCCGATTCTTAACATAGAATAGAACAACTTCACAAAGAAAATTCACAAGAATGACACGTGAATCACACACCCGAAAATAACGCGTTAAAGAATTATCGCGCGATAAAGTCAATCATATCGTGTACTTAGTCATAGTCACTGCTGTGCGACTGCGAGAAAACTTAGTTTATTGTTGTGAAATGGTTCGGGTATAAGATTAGCAACATATCTGGTTGCTTATACGAAAAGTCAATAGAAAAGGAAAATGTAAGCAAAAATGGCTGACTGACAACTTCATTTTCAGGCAAAAGAAGCATTTGGCACATGACAAAATATTATTACAGAAAATGCATTTTTACTGAAATATAAGCCACTAATGGATATTATAAATTGACGATGGTATTAATGGTTGCGTAATTGCGAAGCACTTACGCAAGACTTTTCGCTCATTTTTAGGGTTCCGTAGTCAACTAGGAACCCTTATAGTTTCGCCATGTCTGCCCGTCCGTCCGTCCGTCCGTCCGCGGATAATCTCAGTGACCGTTAGCACTAGAAAGCTGAAATTTGGTACTAATATGTATATCAATCACGCCGACAAAGTGGTAAAATAAAAAGTGGAATTTTTTTTTTTATTAGGGTACCTCCCCTATACGTAAAGTGGGAAGTGATTTTTTTTTTCATTTCAACCCTTACGTGTGATATATTGTTGGATAGGTATTTAAAAATGAATAGGGGTTTACTAAAATCATTTTTCGATAATGTAAATATTTTCGGAAATAATCGCTCCAGAAGTAAAAAAAATATGCGTCCCCCCCCCTCTAACTTTTGAACCATAAGTTTTAAAAATATGAAAAAAATCTGAAAAGTAGAACTTTGTAAAAACTTTCTAGGAAAATTATTTTGAACTTGATAGGATGAATAGTTTTTGAAAAAAAAATACAAAATAATTTCTGAACTAAGTTTGTAATTTAACCTTATAAGCAGATGTTTATTGTACCTATAATTTCTACAAAATTACAATGAAATGACGTGCTTTCAAATAAATTAAAAATGTTGAAAATCGGTTCACGCAATAAAGAATTATTCCATAAAAATCATCTTCCATACTTTAAGCTCGCGCGCAATAGTTTACTTAATTTACCGATAGATGTCGCTGTACATCTATCAGCAAATTAAGTAAACTATTGCGTGGAACTCTCATATCATATCCTACATGGCGGTGTTATTAACTCTTAAGTGGGGACACTTACTGTGACGGACGGAAAACTACGGAACCCTACACTGAGCGTGGCCCGACACGCTCTTGGCCAGTTTTTTTAATATTACCAACTACACAAAACTATTTTAAAGTTGTTACTGATACCCCCTACAAACAAAGATGCCCATCACGCTCGCGTCGTTACCACGTTTAACCGCAGATAACCAAACCAACAAAAAAAAAAGTTTCAAGTCTTTTGATTTTCTTTATTCACTCGCAACCATCTGTTTAATTGAATCCCAACAATGTTACAGCCTATTAATTTATTACGTAAGTTTTACTTTATTTTTAATGCCGTGTACCTAAGTTTCATTTACATAATCACAAATCGAGCTACATATCCACGCACTTTCACCGATAATTACTGGGGTTCCAGCTATCACTATCAGTAAGCCGGCACGAACGATATTTAGATTGTCGAGGGTGATTGTGCTAGTTTTCGTCCACTCTTGTCAGTTTTCCGTCCATACTTATTTATATGTTTATATTTAAGTTTTCCCAAAATAAAAGCTAATAATTTAACAATCCACTAAAGAATAAACTACTTATAAATATAAAAATTTTTTTTTTTTTTTTTTTTTTAAGGTCAACAATTGTTGACCTTAAAAAGTTTTTCCCATTTATTTGCAGCAGTTTAATGAAATGGACGGTAAACTGGACCTGGACGGGAAACTAGCACAATTACCCTACTAGTGTAAGTTTATTAAAATTGTCAATAATTTTAAATAGATTTTTGAAAACGAAATATGTATTTAAAGTTATCGTTGTAAATATGTAGAATCATGATTTAAAAGTAAAGTCAATGTAGTGAATATTGTATAATGGAGGGTATTCGGCGGGAATGGAAAAGGACGGGACTGGTATGACGAATAACGGTCATTCAGTTATGCGCAGCGATGCAGTAAGGATGTTCCGAGAGTTGTAAAAAGTGTAGTGTAATATAGCTACTATTATGAAGTAAGGAGTTTATTATACTTGTAATATGCAATTGTTAGTAGTTAAGAAGCTTAGGTGGCTGTATCTAAAGTAATTAGGAAGGTGAATCTGAATATATTTACGGATCTTTTTGTCATATATATATGATCTTTTGTTATCAAAATGACATCAAAATGTTTTTGTCAATATTTTTGTCAGTAAAAAATTTGACGTACCTATTGTACAGATGTTAACCATCTCATTCTCATACTTATATATTTGATACAAACTAGATAACCAATTGTAGCAAGACTCTGCTGGAATGTTGCACCTTTGCTTCACATTTAATTTATTTTACATTATTATAACATAAAAAAGAGGCGCACGATTATGATTTTGTAAACCAAAGTATTAAAAGAAACTTTTTCCGGTTGTCGTTGATTAAAAAGAAAGTATAATATCCAGTTCATTCGTCCAGAAGTTTTCGACGCGGCTCAGAGGTCGTTAACCCACTGATCTGATTGTTAAGGTCGAAAGGGCCCATTGCACCACGGATCATACAATCGACAGTTACCTGCTTATAATAGATAATAATAGTACGATTGATACTTAAATCGATTTGTGTAATGTTTTAATGTTAGTATTGCTTAATCGGAATATTAAAGTGTTCTGTTCTTACAGTTTTGTGAGTACTTTATTATAAGTGCTTTAGCATTTCATCTAAATTATTATATTTACTGTAAACTTTGTATTTTATTTTATTTATCGTATGGCTACATTTCACTGGATATAGATAGGCATTTCTTATCTGGGGTAGTAGTAGTGGGAGCTAGCGGGTGATGAAGAAAATCCAGTGAGTGCTGCGAGGTCCTGATGGGACAGTGACAAATAAAACATATCAAAATATTTATTAAAATAATTTGATTTGTTCTTCAGTTGTACTGTTAAATACAGTTTATATCTAGTAACTAACTAAACAACAAATACACCTCGTGTAGTTATTGCTAAAGAAACTGACATATTTGTAGGGAGGTATTATTACTTAAGTAACTTACATTCAATTAAATCTTCTATTAAATTCACTACTTCTAGACATGCATAGATGTAATTATATTGAGCGCGCCAGGTGCATTCTCGGAGACATGTGCCATAGACTACCTCTGACAGACCGCACATTATTATACGGTTTCCAAGACTCGACTGCCACATATCGGCGCTCCTTTATTTACTTGCACAATACTACTGTGCGAACTGCGAACCAAGTACCTAGCCGATATTTTCTACTACGCCCACGAATACTTGTTCAATTATTATTTGTTGATGTTTATAATACCTACACGAATACATAATAGATCAATTCAAATTAGCGCAATGTATACGAGAGCACCTATCTATAATAACCTGGATTTGTTCCATAATATGCGGCTAGAGTCTGTGCGGAAAAATAATCTAGTATAATTCATGTGTTCCCATATAAACTACGGGACTTCTCTTACCGCACAAACTTTCAGAGGATTAAGCATGGAGCTCCATCTAGTGGGATTCGATATATTATGTGACTTTCTCCCACCTGTGACCCCATTCTGGACGTCCGTGGGACTATTCAAGTTTTTGCCCCGCAGGGTTGCCGGCTTCAGTAAAGTTGAAGCAAATTGGCTTGACACACTGCCGTGCCGTGTTTATTACGTTATTGACTAGTTTTAGACTTGATACATGAGTGAATGTTTCTGAAATAGACTGTTATTTTTACCTGTGACTACCTTATGAATAATGTATATGTTTTATAATTGTCTCGTGTACAGTCAAGTGTAAAAATATGGGTGTACTCATCTTACTCAAAAATATGTCCCATAGTATCTTATTCCGTTGTAATAAGTGCGTAGTACCATATTTATGAGACGATTTTTTCGATACGTATTTTTGCACTTGACTGTACTTACATGTTTTAGTAAGCGCGATATAAAGTGATTTACTACCTCTACTACTAAATACAGTAACACAATTTGAGGTTATATGGAAACAGCGTACAACGGCTAATTCATAATTCTCGTTAATATTTAGATTCTATATATCGTAACAACGATCGATAAAGTCGACTTTAAAACGTAAATAAACTAAATCGGGAAAGGGTGGGACAGAATCAAACAGAGTCATCCATCACCCTCATTCTCATCCTTCACACACCCCGTATGGCTAATAATATATCATATCCCTGCCGATTATTAGCCCTTTCAAGTTCTTCTTGCAAGCAAGCTGATCTAAAAGTAAGTTCTAAAGCGTCGTTTCTAATGAAAAATTAACTATTTTTTACCAATAGTGCAGCAGATGACCCTACCGCTGACCCAAATTTCACTCTTCCATCGAACTGAACGGAGAAACGGCTCTTTTCTTCACTATTTAATGTATTTTCCGTTTCATGGTTCTGCAGACGATTAATCCGCATTCTGTTTCAGCCATATATTATGATTGCGGCTTTAGCTATCAGATGAGTGTCATGCATTCCAATGATACTCGTTATTAATACAGCGTGCACCTAAATGAGCATAAGTACTTAAATATTTAAAATACGTAGCTATTTAAAAATTGCATATCCATACTAATATTATAAATGGGAAAGTGTATGTGTGTGTTTGTTTGTTTCTTTGTCCGTCTTTCACGGTAAAAAGGGGCGACGAATTGACGTGATTTTTTAAGTGGAGATAGTTGAAGTTGACATAGGCTACTTTTTGTCTCTTTCTAACCCCCCACTTCCCTAAAATGGGGGGTAGAAGTTTGTATGGTTTGTTACCTCGAATTTAACGCGAGCGAAGCCGCGGGCAAAAGCTAGTTACACATAATAGTAAAAAAATTACAATATGAAACTTTAAGATCAATCTTTGTGCATACGTATTGCACTCGTGTTTGCCAACATTGACGACGACATTCATCTTCATGACAATAGCCGTCCTCCACGGCTCGTACTGCGGTCATTACGCACAATTTAACGAGCAGTTATTTATTACATATCAGTATTGCAAGAGAACATTTAATAATCAGGTGAGATTTATTGACGGAATTCGAGTGTTGACAGTGAGACATGTATTGAAGAGGTAAAAGACAATGGATGATGCATAGATTACTTCCTTTCTTTGGCTAGCAATATTCACTTTGCATCATCAGTCATCACTATCGTTGCATGTAATTACATACATTGTATGTAAGAGTGAACACGCAATGTTAACTTGAATATTTTTAAGATAATGCACTATATAGAAATTCAAAATAAATAGTTATGTGTATTGCATTGCAAGCTCACATCATCGTGTAATAAGTAGGCTCCGAGTGACGGAACTGACATGAAAGATGGATGGCTATCGTGTGCCTAATCGATTTTTTTTTCTATTATATGTCTCAATTAATAATACAATAAAATAAATCTTCATAACAACTTATGTTGTAGAAGATGTGGGATGTAATTGGATAATGGCAAAATAACTTAATGGTAATTTAGACTTTATATTTATTTAAGGAATCAAGACGGAAAGCACTTTTTCTCAAAAATGGTATGTAATGTTGCCATAATATCCCTAAAATGTATCCAGAAAGTGAACTCTACCGGAGACATATTCACAACTATCCAGTAAGAAGCGAGATTTTAAATTTGGAATCTCCTACTGTCCAGTAAGTAAGTATGTCATTTACCTACTGGACAGTAGGTCATCCTCTTTAGATCTGCTTAGAAAAAAAAACATAGTACCAGACACAGATTAGAGTGTAGCCATATAACATGGTTATAGGAGGGAGGCTCCAAATATATATCTATCTCTCTTTTCGGTATGTCATTTTATGAGATAGATATATTTTTGGAGCCTTAAACAGCCATTTTATAGTCTGTGACACTTAACGCGACGCAGAAAAAGTATGCACGTTGCGTTTTGTTCTTAGTAATGTTGTAGAAGTATAGTGGGATTTTATGTTTGTATTTAGTAATTTCAGTTTATAAATCATGTTGGATTAAAACTTTCCATTCTAAAATTAACATGGAGTTTCAAAAACAATAATTTACATTTTTTTACTAAAACATTCATGTAAGTAATGTAAAAATAGAACAATGTTCCAAACTAAACGCAAACTTTTTAGTAAAAAAAAAACAACGACTGGCGGGATTTCACATTCAATTGCGACAATTGTGTTTTATTTTACCGCGTGAACATAAATAATCCCAAAAAATGAGTTCAAGCGAATCCGATTCGGAAATAGATGGCACTCCTCCTGATTTAAAAGCTGAGGCCGAATTAGCAAAAAACAATTTACTTCCTCCAAAATCCAAGGAGCGATATATGAAAACTTATGAAAAATTTATGAAGTGGAAGTCAGAAAAACAAGCCAACAGTTGGTCTGAAAATGTATTCTTGGCATATTTCAGCTTTCTTCGCCAAACAATGCAGCCGACAAGTTTATGGGCTGTGTATTCTATGCTTCGATGTGTAGTGCAAAATAAACACGATGTAAACATTAAGAATTATTCCAATTTAATCACTTGGTTGAAAAGACAATCGACTGGCTACAAAGGAAAAAAATCGAGTGTATTTACCAGCCAAAACATACAGAAGTTTTTAAATGAAGCACCCGATGATGTTTATCTAGCAGCGAAGGTAATATTTATTTTATTTACTTATTTCATTTAAATTGTTGTGATGTAAGTTGTCTGTTAGTCGGTTGCAATAATATAATTATGCTATTAAATCTGGTTCCAATTAACAGATACTTATTTTTATATTCTCGATTTAAAACAGTTTTTTTTTGTTTTTAGGTTATTACTATAATGGGAGTTAATGGCGCCTGCCGAAGTATGGAGCTCTGTAATATTAAAAACAGTGACGTGGAATACCATAATGAAATAATTTTGGTAAAAGTACGAGAAACAAAAACAAAAATTGATCGCTCTTTTGTTATACACAAGGAGTCAGCTCATATTGTAAGGAAATACCATGACCTGCGCCCTGAAAATACGAAAAGCGATCGTTTTTTTATCAATTATAGAAGCGGGACATGCTTGCGGCAAAACATCGGTCGTCATAAGATTGCCGCAATGCCTAAACAAATAGCAGAATATTTGAATTTACCAAATCCAGAGAGCTATACTGGCCATTGTTTCCGGAGGTCGTCTGCTACCCTTCTGGCTGACTCTGGAGCCAATCTCACGACAATAAAACGACACGGGGGGTGGAAATCGGACCGAGTTGCAGAAGGATATATAGAAGAGTCATTAGAAAATAAAAGTGAAATTACAAGCAATATAAATAAAAAAATTAAATTGAATACTCAAAAAACACCATCTTTCACCTCCCCGCAGCCGTCTACATCGCGTCAACAGCCGCTAAGCCTGACTCCGCAGCCATCTACCTCTCGCCAAGAACCGACCACTATTCCCCTGACCGTAACATCATCGCAACCATCCACCTTCCCAAACAACCAAATTAATGTTTCACAGACATTTACTGTCAGCCAAGAGTCCATTAATCCAGATGTACAAGAAACAAACATAAATGCCCCCGGTAAATCGATAAAAATATCTATCAGTAATTGCCCGTATATGAATGTAACCTTCAATATTAATTAAACGAATTTGTTGTTAAACTTTCTTTCATTTTTGAGAAAAGCACTATACAAGCCTCAACCAGTAAGAAAGCCATCCTGGCCTCGTATATAACCGGACCTCACCTGCGGTTCGGTCCGGTTAACTCATCCTTGGCCAGGAAGGCTTACTTACTGGATTCTGCAGTAATGTACTATTACAGCGAACACCTTATACCAAATTTAAATCATCGGGGCCGCGATTCGAAAAATAAACACACACACTGGACAGACACAGCTCCAACCCAACTCAACTCAACGCTATAACGACATTGACATTTGCTATTCGAACAGATTTCCATTCAACATTGGTCTCACATTGGTCTCACATTGGTCACACATTGTACCAACATTGGACCAATGTGTGACCAATGTCACACATTGGTGTGTGGTTAGTGTGTGTGTTTATTTTTCGAATCGCGGCACGGGTCTTGATCTGGCTGGGTATTGTATCGTATTTCGACTAGATAAAAGTGGGAGTAACTTTTTATGCCACGAAAAAGGAATTTTATGGGGCAGGCTGTCAAATACATCTAAGTATGCACTTACATACATAGTACGAGTATATCTACAACATTTTTCACAGCAATTTTTTCCAATTTTTCCCAATAAAAGTACAATAGCAATTATTAAGAGCGATACCTTAAACTGATCATGTCGAGTCGTGTCGAGAAGCTCTTTCGAAATGTTTAATCTAAGTATCTTGCTGATGAAAGCATATAAATTCGCGAATATATCACTGCAAACCACTTCTTTAAAATGTTATTACATTATCAAACCACCGTTTTTAGCCAAAATGTGTACATAAATCATGTTTGATACAACATATGTTAACTTGCTTCTCTTGTATTTGCAGGTAATTTAGCCCGGGAGCTTCGGTGTCATATGTAATGTTACTTGTATGCCAAAGTAACATTTACTGCACTTGACGTCCCAAGTAGGTAAGGTAAAAATCCCAGTCCTCGTCACTGTCCCAGTACACGGCATCTTTAAACTTGAGTCATTCAACATTAAGGTGACTGCAAGCCCAAGGTGTCAAATATTTGGCATTAGCCGTGCTTGACATAGTAAAATACTCATACAAATTAAATATGCATCATTGACGATTTTAGTGTAGAAAGCGACGCAAGTGACCCAAGTCCGTCTGTCTACTCGCAATGTTGAATGTATGAGTGTGACACGATTCTTATAAACATTTGCATGATAATACACTTCAAACTGAGCCTGTAAGTATAATGGGTAAAAGTATGAAATTACTGTTTTGTATTGAATTTGCGACATAGCAACGAGCATTTTGAGAGTCAAACGCGTTATAGTAAATGCGAAGTGAATCGCCCTGGACAAATTTAACCTCGATTTTAAACTTTTCTGAACATGCTTCGTAATTGCCTAGGCAGGTATTTAATATAACAACGGTTTGTAACATCTAGCAACATTTTAATTTCAACATTTTATAATATTCTCATATTAAAAATTTACCCAAGCGATACAGCAAACGGTATGGATTGCGATACTGACAAGTCTTGAAACAATTTTTACTGTAATCGCTTACCAAGCGCCGGTCGCCTGCGAGATGATTCGCTCTTCGCTCACTTAGCACTTCAGAAGCAAAAGTGTCTGAACGGGCAAAGTGTTTACACTCATCTTGACCTGCTCTTGCCAATACGTTTGTGTCACGCTTATTTTGTACTTATCTGCTCCTCAGCTAGTAATACTTCTGATGTTGACTGAACAAACATTGTGTGTCTAAAACGAAAGTTTCAAGTCGAAAAAATTTAAACTTTCGGGGATCAAATATTCATTATTCGTCAACAGACAAAAAACGCCACTAGGAGAGCCAGAAGAATTATGTCATTATCACCGCTCTTTCGCAGGACAATGAGAACCTTATATGGAATGGAAAATTCTGTGTGAAGTGACCTGTTTTCATGTAAATGAGTAGGTATAGTGATTAACTGATTATAGGTTAAGTTACATTGATTTTACTAATATTTAGCATGCACGCGGTCGCATATATAATAGTAGTTTATGTAACTGTTACGTAATAAGGGTCCTTAAAACATGAGTGTAGTTTTATGAAACGAGCCGCAGGCTCGTTTCATAATAAGATCACACGAGTGTTTTAAGGCCTAAATACGTACAGTTGCATACACTGCTTTATCTTCACTCATATTATTTATCCAAAATGCCGAATGGAAACCATAGAATGGCCGCCATTGCACCGCCATGACCAACTCGATTGTGTCGGGGAGGCGCGTGTCGGGCTGTCGGCGGATGCGCGGGAGGGTGCAGGTGTACATTATGTTATCAAAACTCATAGCACATCAATATTTGAGCATGAAAAGTTAAAATTACGTTACTGCCACAGATAAAAAGCTTATCATAGTAAAATCTGTCGTGGTAACGCTAGCCATTGCCTACCGTTTTCGAACACGTTTTAGAGAACTTACAATATGAGTGTAGATAAAGTAAATAACGAGTTTATATGCGTATATTGCACGTTGCCATACATTAAAAGGAGGTTTTATTCGTTAAGGTTCGTTAGTGGGCAAGCTAAATTATGACACGTCTGTAGTATGCTGGAGAACTTGTTGACTAAAACTACCTCCTTATGGGGGCCACAAGTCCGAGCCCGGCGGCAGGCAGACCAAAGGATACGTTGGAAAGACGATTTTGATACCTTTCTGGCTGACTGGGTGGGAGACTGCTCAAGACCGATCAGTCGGGCTCTATGCTTGTTTGCTACCGACATAGTATAAAAAAAACCTTTATGGTTTTGTGTGTGTATATTTAGTGATCAAAAAACTACAAAGTTGATCGAAGTACCCCGGTTTACAATAGGTAACATTGAAATCTGTCATATTGTTCGTGTACAATGTATAGACACGAGTAGGCATACCTTTTGTAGCTATATTGTCATCACCATCAGCATGATCATTGATCAGCCACCGTTTATGCGGTTAGCTCAGCGAATGAAAGTGCTCGCGCGTTGAAGTCTACTGTTACCGTATTAGTACGGGCGGAGACCGTATGATTTGCTACGTTAGGTGATACAAAGATAAGCTCCATGGCACATGTTCATAAAAGTGATGCTGAGTTCCGAAAAAATAGTTGTTTTTTACACCGGAAGTGGTACTTTTTTGTGCTTTCGGCCAATTTTTTTTTTACTATTTTATTCGGAACTCAGCATCACTTTTATGAACATGTGCCATGGAGCTTATCTTTGTATTACTTAACGTAGCAAATCCTTCGGTCTCCGCCTGTACTATATCGCGTATTTGTAATGGACCGGCCGTATTCTAACTTTAAAACACGTTTAAACACGATCCAACTTCAATACAACTACAATGCATTAACTATGCAATACAGTTAACTTATAAACGTTTGAATCAGAAATACAAGAATTTGGTAGAAAATTATTCCATGACATTATATTAGAATATAGTACCGTGTTCGGAAAATATAATATAATACCAATTTTATTTTATATGCTTTAGTTCCGTACTCAACTCAAGTCTTACTTGTATATATTACCTTTGTAAAAGCTTGTCATAGTAAAAAAACTTGTTAAAATCAGGAGTAAAAGAAAAGAGGCATGAATTTTCAACCACTAAGTTCTGATTAGATATCTTTAGGATTCCGTATTTATATCTATAAAATAGGTAGGTAGGTTTATATATTCAGGTGATTGATTGTATCTTTAAAATTAGTAAAATAAATAAAATTAGTAAAATAAGTAAAATGTTCGTCATCCCCGATTGTTTGCCTACCCTATTAGTAATAATAATGTTTCTTCAAATTCTCCAATTATTCGCATGAGTCGTTTGTATAATGATATTTGTTCCCAATGTGATATATTCTCAATGTCCCCTCAAGCTTTTAAAGCCGCTGTGACTCTTGTCATTAGTGAATAATTTAAGTATCGCAACATAATAATGTAACTTTTTCTCTCACTTTTTCTATTGTTGTATCTTATGTATCTTAACTGTAAAGTAACAAATGTTGTGAACAGTTGTTGTTAAGTTACAAATTTAGAGATAACTGTAAGAATGTTAACCTGTATTGTAATAGTTTGTAATTTGTTACTGTTCCTATTTCAATAAAATAAAATAAATTACCTACTGATTTATTCTCGTCTCGTGTAAAATAGACAAAATACATTGATACATGTATTAGAATCTAAATAACAGGACATAATTTGGCCAATACATTTTAAATATAATTTTCAAACTTTCGTACCCCCTTAGTACCCTACCTAGTACCTTGAAATATCATACGAACGCTCGACCCATATCATACACATTACGTAGAAGTTAGATAATAAGATTAATAAGTAACGTATGATTACGTTGAAACAAGATGACAAGCTGATATATTAGCTGAGCTCGTACTCAAGTTTACAATTACGTAATAGTAATAGCCTAGAGACGTACGTGAATACTTAGTAGGGGCCAATCACTTTGCATTTAACTCACGCCATTCAAGGTCACGGGCTTATGATGAACTTTTATTTTTCATATCTCGTGCTCTGAAAGCGTTTCATTGTTTATCTATTAGACAGGTAGAAAGTAATACATTTCCAACCTGGGGAGTTTTAGTTTTTAAGTAAACATAGTTCTTTAATTTTCATGATAAGCGATCAAATCGGTTCGAAATTATCTTGTTGTATGATTTTCATCTGTTATGTGTAACTTCAGATTCCCTAAATTAGCGATCTTTTTGCCTCAAATGATCAATAAAAGTCACCTCAAAACAGATTACTACAAGTTCCTGGTTAGTTTTGTTCTAAAATAAACATGTCGTATTCCACGTGAAAAATATAATCTTTAACGCGAGTAAAATGATGCCTATTTCACTCGAATTATCGTTGCTCTCACTCCACTTAAACGCCAAAAATATTTCGCCGAAAGTGGTCTTAATATCAATGTATGAGTCGTTAAAAATGGATCTAGGTAGTACCTAGTTATAAAGACGGCCAATAATGAAATGTAGCATTATCATTGACCACGTAGTATTAGTAAATATTGTAAGTATCTAATTAATATTTTGATTATATCTATATTTATTAATTACAGTTAATAATGTGTAACCTTTATGTTCAACTTTGTGAAATTCTGAACCGATTGTTTATAATTTATTCAACGACACTGCTAGGTACGAAATTGCTAGTATCTTTTACTATTGTTGTTATTCATTCTGTAGCCTACTCTTTAGGAGCTATCAAACATATATTTCATTTTGTATTTGTATCTGATGTGCCTCAGCTTTTATTCATTTAGCCAATTGGAAACAAATTTATATTATGTTTTGGTACTTATCTTTAACTGGGTGCTAACTGGTTAACATTGACACACTTTTCATTTTTTTTTGTACAGAAATCCTTGCTCTTTATTTGCTTCTCACATACTTATAATTCTGCAGTATTTTAGCAATCAAAACGCCTAATTGAATGTGTTATTGATTGGGTATTTTTATACTCGTACTGCGTTATCGTTAGCCCTAGTTTCCGTACGTTCGTATAATGATGTTTTACTACCAAAATTAAAAAATTTCAAATACTTCAACCTTATGATTTGATATAGGTACTAATATGTTTTAAACCCCTTTGTAAGACTGCTTCTCTGACCGCTACCGATGGACACCTGTCAGACGTCCGGAATGTCCGGATAATCAAAATAAGTAGCAAACTAACAAGATCAGTTTCGTTTCGTTGCTTTCTAAACTTTAGGTATACCTTTTTCTGAGCTAGCAATCCATCTATTACCGCTCATTTATCCAATGTACAAGTGAGTAAACTGAAAACAAGTGAGGCGGCGTCTCCACCGACCACGGAGCCGATATGACTACGAAACAAACATGCTCAAACTTACTACACACGCTGTTCTATTGGTTCTAGCAAATTCTAATTATTGTTTACACACAATCAACGTCTAGGAATCGCACGCAGGAATAAATATTCGCAACACGAAACGCGGTCGTTTCTGGTTCGGTGGAGAATCATATTTTAAACAGCGGCGCCGTTTGCGGCGGGTATTTCCTGCTCAATGTGTATGTGTACACAGCTACACGCATATAAATACAATAGGATGACGTAGGGTCATTATTGTCGTGTCATTATTGGACTACCGAATAGGTAATGCAACCGGTTAATATTTTGTATGAGAATTACCGGTAATTTACCGGTTAACCGGTAATTTCTATGCAATTATTTACCGGTTTGCATTCCCTACTACCGAACAAAACTCTGCTCTACTCCGTGTCTGTACTAACCGGTACGCTACTCCTCAAAAAGATTTCATAAGCTTGATCTGAAACTACAATTAGATAGGTAATCAAAAAAGGAAACTATGTGGACAAAGTAGGTACATGAGTTTCAATCACTGTTATTAATTGGCATACCATTCCTATATTATACTATTAATTGCACCTGCTGGTCAGCTGTACGAAAACACGGTTTCGCGGGAAAACGTATACATAATATAAGTATTTTTTCAAATGTATTTAGCCGAAACAGGCATTTTACTTTCTAAAGTTAAACATCAAAATGTCAAGTACCTACACTCATCCGTCTCTCTCTCATTTTACTAAATACCAAGTATAGTGGTTTACGAAAAAATCACGGAGGCACTTAAAAATTAGAAGGGTTGTTTAGTTCTTATATGATAAACGAAAAGCCGCTGCCGGATGAATTAGATATACGGTAATAATATAAATATTACGTTCACGAAATCTAATTTATTCCGATTTGTTAAAATCACACTTAATTTAAAACAAAAAAAATCTGAATATAATATAATGAAACTTAAAATTTCAAACGTTCCCATCTCAATATGTAGCTATACCGAAAAAATAGGATCAATAATTTGACGATTATAGGCGTTTGTTTATTCAAATATTTGTAACGTTTTATACGTCTAATAGTTTTTTATTCAGTTTAAACTGTCGTAAGACATACTACCACTATAAAATATAACGGTTACACTCACGTCTCTTTACTCGCGGCATGTGACTTAAGGTGGCTGTAACTAAGAAAAAGTAGGAGTGACATTTCATCTTAGTCGGCCGACCCTCCATACAAAACCATTTTTATTTGCGTGAATTTTTATTTTCTTAGTTTTCATAATTAGAATACAATACCCAATTATTTCTTGGCTAAACTTGTCATCAAGGGGTAATGCCCATAATCCCCACGCTGGGCATGCGGGTTGGGGATCGCAGTTTGGTGGTAGGATTGTTCTGCAGGGGCGCTGCTGCCCGCCCCCCGGTATGTCCCTTAGTCGCCTCTTACGACACCCACGGGAAGAGTTGGGGTGGAGCAATTCTAAGCCGGCACCACACGGCCAACTTCTTGAAATTGTTTCTGAGTACACCTACCTTGGGCAGATCCTGCAGTTAGGTAAAACAATTTTGAGAAGGAGGCCAAAAGGAGGATCCAGCTAGGCTGGGCAGCATTTGGAAAACTACGCCGAGTCTTCTCGTCATCCATACCGCAATGCTTGAAAACGAAAGTTTTCAATCAGTGCGTCCTACCCGTAATGACCTACGGAGCTGAGACGTGGACACTCACGGTAAGGCTGGTCCACCAGTTCAAAGTCGCTCAGCGAGCTATGGAAAGAGCTATGCTCGGGGTTTCTCTGAAGGATAGGATTCGTAACGAATACATCCGACAGAGAACCAAAGTTATCGACATAGCTCAAAGAATTAGCAAGCTGAAGTGGCAGTGGGCCGGCCATATCTCGCGAAGAACCGACAACCGCTGGGGTAAACGTGTTCTTGAGTGGAGACCGCGTCTCGGCAAACGTAGTGTAGGACGCCCTCTGGCCAGGTGGGATGACGATCTGCGAAAGACTGCAGGCAGATGCTGGATGAGGCAAGCTGAAGACAGGGCGCTATGGCGCTCATTAGGGGAGGCCTATGTCCAGCAGTGGACTAATATAGGCTGATGATGATGATGATGATGACCCAATTATGCCCTTAAACGGATCACCAGCATTTTTGTTACACCCTGTATTTAATATTAATATTTTATTATTATTTAAAGTTACGTCTTTCTTTTCATATGCCTTATCTTTAATTACTATTTTCACTAAAAACTAAAAATGCCAAAATTACCAATATTCTTTAACGTTACTTAACTGTAAGTATGTACTCTTACTAATTATAAATATCACTTTTATCGTCCTAAAATTACATGATCTAGGTCATATAGGACCAAAATAAGCGTCCCGTGAATAAAATTGTTTTCAGTTGCATGATAAAATTGTACAGTTGAATAATAAATTTGATTTAAATTGATTTCATATGCAAAATATGCAACCTGTCAGGTGACCTAGATATTCAAACCGACTTGAAAGTATTTAAACCGGAATTGTATGGGTTATAATCAGTTTATTATAGTAAGTAAACAAACAATGGGGCTTTTAGTATACTTATAAACTAGACATACATCGCAATGCGAAAGACAACACCCACTCAAACTTGAATGCGAAAAATGGTATTGATATTTAGACAAAATTCTTATTTATTGTTTTAAAAATATAGCCAATATATAAGGGTCATGCCAGAATGATACACGATTTTATCAGCATCAAATAAACAGTAGGTAAGTTTCCAGAATAAACAGATATTTAAAAAAAATGGGTAGTCGTTTGTACTTGTAGGAACTGGTAAAATTGACATTATGACGATTTAAAATTTAATACAAGGCTTTAACAGTGGCGAAGGTTAACGACCCTGAACGCTTTAATTGCCAACAACTTTCAATTTCCTTATTCCTTTACGGGATGTCCGGAAACAATCAATTTTATCAGTGCGTCGCACTTGCACAAATGTATCTGAGCAGGTGCGCACGCGCTGACCGCGTCGCAAACATAATTGAATCAAATTATTATAGACAGAGAGCTAGCCCCTGAAAAAAGTATATAATATGAACAGCAACATAACCTCTCTTGTTAGTTTGGTACAACATTGTCATTACTTGATGTCTGATAGCTGTTGTAGGGGTTTTTTAACGAATCGAAAAGATTTTATTTCATCTGAGTTATGTTATAACGACGACCCGATCGAAATTTCAGTTAATGAAAGTCGGTAAAGTTGTTTCGACGCTATAGTGGAACACACGACACAAACATACATAATATAATATGTAGACTGGTAAAATCGCATCTTCTCTTTTACCATCGACATACGAGTAGATGCCTAAAAATTTGCCTAGAGCTATTCAATTGAACAGCGTTAAAAAAAATACAATCTTTTACTAGCCATCTACTCAGAGGGGTTTGTTTTACACCTACCTATACCTATTTCCAATGCTAGCTCTTAATTTCGTATTATGGTTTATCACATTTTACATTTGAATGGTTCTTCGAGTTATAATCATAACTTATAAAGTAACACTAGTCATAATGCAAAGTGCGTGAATGAATGAATGAATCATAACCCTTCCGTGCTCATTTGCTTGCGTGATCGAGCCAAATTGATTCATTAATCAATAAAATTGTTTGTAATCATTATTACAAACAATTTTATTCGTCTGCTTCGTTTCCATGCCGCTTGTTTTATATGTAACGGGGTTACGCTAAGAGTATCAGACACAGAAGCACATGCACGGCTATAGCAGCATTCGAACTTTGAAAATCTGATTTTAATTTGATATTGTTTTAAGTACCTATTTGGTAGTCATAGTTCACTGGAACCTTAAAAGATGAAACCTATGGAGAATGCATCTCCTTTACCGTATTGAAAAAGATTTCTTTTACTTGTGCTTCGTGCTTTTGATTTGTCTTTCTGCAGGTTGATTCTGTCGACAGGGCGCTATGGCGCTCATTGGGGGAGGCCTATGTCCAGCAGTGGACTAAAATAGGCTGATGATGATGATGAGGTTGATTCTATTGAAAATAGCATATATAGTAAAGTTGAATTGTAGAATCACTGTACAGAAACTGACGGCAATTCCAACGCGGCGGCATTAAATATCCACATTACGTGCCTCAAATTTTGCTGCAGTGACAAAAGGTTTTAATCTTTGTGGCAGGAACTTATTAGTTGAAAAATAGGACTTTAAATTTTACACTTATATAGAACCCCGTCGAGTCATTGAATCCTATGCTTCACAATCGCTAAACAATTTGATTAAGGTCAGATAAGGTAAGACAAGACAAACATAGTTTGTTGGCCCGAGGAAAGACAAACAGTATTGGGATACCATACAACTTCCCGGGGTTAGTCTTTCCCCACCTGACCTTGCACTTTTCCTTTGTAATAATTGTAATGTATGTCATAACATTATAGTTTTTACCTACGTCATGCCATTGCCAAATGAACAATTATTAAAGTAAGTAACGTCCTATGCCGGCAATTAACTCGTCGTAGGCTTCTAATCTTATTATATAATACTAACCATCAACAAAGCGTACGAATACCAATAACAGCAATATACAGTTCCAAACGTTATGTCAAGTAAACCGTCGTATTATAGGGTAATGGCACACGAAGACCGTTTGTTTGTTTAAAGTACTTATTACTGACCCATCAATTGGCTTACATAAAGCGGGCTTCAGTTATATCAGCGGGTTGTAGCATTCATTGCATCACTGTACTTCCGCGCGAATCGCTAATGTTTTGTTTATTTTTGCTAATTTATTGGTGATCTTGTGATCTCGATCGATCCTTATCGTAACGATATTTCAATGAGAGAAAGGCTGATGAATTATGTCAGTTTAATCTACCGGGTCAGAGTCGTTAAATTTCCACAATTTTATGTCACTGACATGTATTTTTCAATCAGGGTGTGTACATTAGATTGTAGAGATTAGGGTAACTACATAAGAATTTAATGCAAATACCGATGGAACAAACTAAATGTCTTCCTATAGAATTTCTAGAGTTTAATGGCCCGGAACTATGTTGTTATCTACTGTGTGTAAAAAGCAATGCAATAAAGATACTTTTAGTAGTTGGCAATGTAGTTATTTTACATCAATTAAATCAATCAATCGTTTTATTGCTTTGAAAATTAAAACGATTGAATCTTCAATTATACAACAATATACTAGTATACTCAGTAGTATGTTATACAATTGTGACATAATGAAGGGTAAGTTGTCCATGGTAACACGTGATGACTTTCATTATAGTTCACTAAACATTATATAGTATGATGAATTTATTATAGTTCAGTCGGAAGCTGACTGCGGCAGTGATTGTACTACCGGCAATAGGCAATATTCCTATACTAAGGCCGCAAAAATATGTGACACGCTCTTATTTGTAGGGCCATAAGAGCGTGTCGCATATTTTTGCGGCCTAAAAATGTATGCATATAAATTAGTTTGCATAGTCAAAAATATTTTTTTATAAGTACACCAGAACTCTGGAAAATGCAAACCAGCCTTGTTGCTTAAATTAATATTTTCGACACCAATTAATATGATTTATGAGTACAAATTAAAAGGTCACCGATTCGTGACGTGACTCGCGATGTTCTTTCGTAACACTTACTATTTATGCACACCTAATCGCTGTGAATGTCGCCTTGACCGAAGATGACAACATTTCATAATAATGTATCTATTTACATCTCTATCACCAAATGAGACATCAGTAAAACTGGCATGTGAATGATAATTTGATATAAGTTCATTATTCTCGGTATATCTTCATATTTAACCGATAGGGACGCAGTAAAGTTATTTGTTTTTAGACTTACTGAATATAAAATATTCTTTTGATTAGAAGAGTTTGATTTCCATCGTCCTTATAACCTGCATCCTATCCAATTGGCCTATTTATTTTAAGAAAAATGCAAAAAAAATTGCAAATTTTAGCAGTGAATTCATAGGTGTTAAAATCATTTCTTGTATATCTATACGACATATAATAAGTTCTTCAGTGAAAGCAAGCCTAACGCAAGTACATATTGAACTATTTAACTACACAATCACCATTATACTTCGCACATTGCCAACGTAGTATGTATGTGAAATCTTTTAACTACGACATCTTAGACCTAGCTCGGTAAAGAAAACTCCATTGTGCTTTTTATCTGCAAGCATTGAATCCCTGTACCTAGACAATTGAACGAATACCTAGGTGGTTTTTGCAGAGAGACATTGTCTTGATTTTTGCCAGTAAATTGAATAAATCATCATCATCGCCTCTTGAGCGGACGATCGCAGTTAAGAGTTCAATGAGGTTACAAAGCAGACAGGTAAAATGGAGGTAGATTATGCCGGGAGGCCCAGGAGGTCAGATATATACCTTGTCAACACACCTGCTCGTAACGAAGTTCTTATTCCACCGCTTTTATGCTCATAATCCTAGATATTAAACACGCGTGCATTTCACAATAATTATCCAACTAGTGGAATAATTTAATAATCCGATCAAGTGACGTTTGTACTCTAGTACCAAGTTGTACGTACGCAGACGAATCGTTGTAATTTAGTCGGGTATTACCTTTACTTTTTTTAATTCTTTATAAGTTTACATTCTAAAAAAGTTAAAAAAAAGTAAATATATTAAAAATATACACATTTATTACGATAGAACAAATTATACAATCCAGATTGTGAATAAGAATCATTTCAACTTATTATATTACTCGTAATACACAATAAATTACGTTTTAAACACAAATTGTCTGTTTTAATATTGGCTGTTTGGCATTATACGTCCGCGCCTTTGCCTCAAGCTGCGCGTACATCCAAAAAAAGAAAATTGCGCGCCATTTATAAGTTAACCTCAAATCATTGTTTATTTGTTAGATTTTTCCTGTCGAGTTTTATTAATTTAAACAAATTATATTTTCAATGAATAAGAAGACAACTTTAGCGTTAATTTAACCTCTGGATATATTTCAAAATTGTGATAAATACTAGTAAAATGTCATCATAAAAATCTAGTGAGCAATACGTAAGAAAAAAATAACATAATTTATTGCAAAATAAATGTGAAGTCTTTAATTTTATTAAATGATTTGAAAAAGAGTTCCACATACTCAATAACATCACAAAAAAGGTTAGTTAAATTTAATTATCTTAGGTCCGTAAGTATCCTGTAAACATTCTGACAATTAATGTATTTATCAAAAGTTATTAATTATACTATTCTGTTATTTCCTCGCAAGTGTGTTGAAAAACGTCGTATGAAACGCGTGTGCTTGATCATTAGTATCATTACATAAGCTCAGCTTCCTTATGCGCACTCACATGCGTTCGTGCGCACAATATCGTTTCGTATGTAATGATCAACTTAGCACACTTGTATCTGTATATAATGTACTAATAAACTACCGATAATATCACTCGTGTATGATACGCAAATATATATTACTTAGTATAAAAGCTTTTGGAGTTGAACCCGGATAGTCTATTGCCTACATTCCTATTGATAAATTGATATTGTTTCGTAGCAATCGTTAAATGCGAAAATACATGGAATAATGAGTCCAGTTTTGTTCTGAAATTGCGATAGAGATATGAAATTTATTTGTTCATTACGCTTTCTTAATGACAATATTAATTGAACTTTGAAGATTAATTGAAGGTGCTTAATAGCGCTTAGCAGACAGTCATAGTGCCCTAGTCATAATTATTCTGACCAAGTATAGTATATCTATACCTTATCATCAGAGTCCTGAATTTTCGCGGCAAAACAAAAGACCGTCGCAATCTAGCTAGTGTTAGAAACATTTTATTATCGATATCGATAGCTGTCATACTTAATGAAATGACTATGGATGGTCTAAGGAGGATGTCATTCTCTATGTTACAAAAGTGTCCGTCAAAAGGCGTTAAACTGATGGCGTAACAATAGCATGAGCATACATTTCTAGCCCGGTCGGTAGTGACCCTGCCTATGAAGCAGAGGGTCCCTGGTTCGATTCCCGGTAAGGGCGTTCTTTTTTAACGGATATTTGTTATTAAGTATATTATGATTTTTGATATTAAATTTTTTTTTCCATATCCATACATTATTGCAAAATAATTATTTGCGGAGAAAAAAAACACTCTGAATATTAATTTTATTTAGAACGTTATATAAGTATTAAATATCGATAATGAAAAAAAAAATGCTGTTTTTGAATATTTACATTTATAGGCACTTACTATATAAAGTTCATTTCATACGCTCAACTATACCTTAGCGCCACCCGGAGATATTTGGAACTATTGTTTACTGCTTACCGCTGGACACATTTTCGACCGTTTTCCTATAAGAGAGACCCATCCTCCTTATACCATCCATAGAAATGACATTCAATGTATGGATGGTACAAGAAGGATATAAATCTCTATGTTACAAAAGTGTCCGTCAAAAGGCGATAAACTGATGGCGCCACAATGATATTAATTTGATTAAATTAATTTTGAAATTAAAAAAAATTAAATCCAAAATAATTATTTGCAGAGATGAAAAACACTCTGAATATTAATTTTATTTAGAAAGTCATATATTATTATAGTATTAAATATCGGTAATTCATTTCAAATGCTGAACTATACCTAGCGCCACCCGGAGATATTTGGAACTATTGTTTAGTGCTTACCGCTGGACACTTTTTCGACCGTTTTCCTAGAAAACCATATCATCCTTCCTATACCATCCATAATTCAATGTCTTACGGAGTACTCATTTTCTGAAGTGTCTATTATTTTCAATGAGGTGGTATAGTCACGTCATTCAAAGTTTTACCTCTTTGTTACCCGACCACGGCAAAGCCAAAACAAAAGGAAGCGTTATTTAATTACTTAATATAATAAAGTATGTATGTACGTAAACACCTTATTGTACATAAAAAGTAACAAAACAAACATGATAAAAGAAAAAATAAACAAAGTACAAAGGCGAACTTATCCCTTTAAGGGATCTCTTCCAGTTAACCTTTGAGCAATTGAGAGAAAAGTATTAGATAGACAAACATGCACTATGTACTTACGGAAACAAATATCGAAAAAAGAAGAGATAATATCTACTTAACCTAAGGTATAATAAATACACATATAATACATAATCAAATATATTATATATATATATATATATATATATTATATAATAATATATATATTATATATATATATATATATATATATATATATAATATATTTATAAAATGAGGTACCAACTCAACTAGAACACAAATCATTCGGGGAGCCACAATTTATGTAACTTTCCCTTCAGTGATGCTAAAGTATAGTTAAGATTTAGATGGATAACACATAAAACGATCCCTTAACTTACTACTTCTTTTGCATATTTTAAATTTACTGTCGCGAATGATTATTAAATAACTAATAAATCGGCATGTCTTTTTTATGTAATAATACTTGATATCGAAAAAAAATCTAACACTAGCTAGATTGCGACAGCCTATTGTTTTGCCGCGAATATCCCGGGCTCTCCTAATCATCATAGATTCACGTTCTCCAAATTTTGATTTTCTAATTCGTTGCGACCACAAATATCTTACACATCCCGCAGATCCGCATTTTTACCTAAATAATTAATTGAAACAAAACCAACTAATTTTCACCGTCAAAAAAGTCATAACTCCCTCTATACTTGCTATTACTCGTAAGTATGCAAATGCTTCACTCCGATTTCCATATGCGCTCAACAGTATGTGGCACCTCGTAAATAAACACACCAAGTGGCATTGCGCAACACGAGCAACGCATGCGCGGAGCACGTACTGAGAGAGCAAGGAAGCTGAAGGCCTACCGCGAATGCCAAAAATCTAAATTAACGTTGAAAAATGTTTTCTCTTACTTTTTCTTAGTCACAATACGATAGCAATTATGCCCTTAAACCAGGGGTCGGTTTAAGGGCATAATTGGTCATTGGCATGGTCGGTTAATTTTTTTGAAAATCAAATATTACAGTGAAAAACAGAAAACTGCGGCTGCATGAGCTTCCAAAAATTCCATATTTTTCCGCCATCAGGCTCTTTGTCAAAAAAGTTTGGCGACCCTTGCCTTAAACCACCAGTATTTTTTATTTATTTATATCATAAGGAAATACAAAAAATAAACATTAACTAAGATGCGCCACTAAAACCTGTTAAGGTTTATGCGTGGTGCAAATGCATCGCATCGCTTGCAACAATTTAAATACATTATGTTATGACAGTTTCAATACCCATCATCACACAACGTCATCCTTTTTGTAAACAAATACTTTCTTAAATGCGTTTATACATGTATTTTTATTTTTAGGTGTATTTGTATATATATCTTCTGGTAAATCATTTGTTACACCCTGTATGCGTTATATAATAATAATAATAGAATACGTTTTAAAAGCACCTTTTATACTTTTATTTAGTTATAGTTACCTAGTTACTAATTCTTCCATCCTCTTTCAGACCAATGAGATGATACGGCTGCACCTGACTGACCGGCACTTGCGAGTTATGCTGTGGTGCATCCTGCTGGGACTGCAGCCTGCATTCGGCGGTATACTAGACCCCTTCAACTGGGCGAGATCCGACAGAATTGAAGTCAACATCCCGTGGCTACCATGTAAGTTTACTATGAAACATATTTGCACATTATTGCACAATATTAAATTAACGGTACACGGAAAGAACATGAGAATACGATTGAGTTAGCTGTCAATTCATACTAATTATGACGTAATGGGAAATCTGTCAACTCTAATCGTATTCTAATCGCGGGTCAGTACTAGCGTTATCATTATCACCCTTTCGATAAAACCCTTTGAGGTTTGAGTAAAATCTCATAAAATTTTAGTATGATGTAGATTCAAGTCTCCTGATTCTTCTTTATAAGGGCACATTATTATATTTTGTCTGCCTGCGACCACGAGCACGACGGTACGCTCGACACGACAGGAAAATAATAATATAGGTAGTAAGTGTACGTGATTAAATCCCGTTTTTATCAAATAATGAGTGAAAATCGCAAGTTCAAAGGTTGCAAATGTTTTGAACGTTTGCTTCAAAACATTTGCAACCTAACTACATTAAAACACACTTGCTTAAATATGTTTTATAACCCTACAGTCTTACATTTGTATGTAAAAATGAAAATGTATAATTTCAGTCGAAAACGAAACGAGATGCTACGACGAACTTGGTTGCCTGAACATAACCAGGAGTTGGTACCATCTCATTCACCGGCCCTTCAATGTGTTCCCGCTTCCTAGAGTCGTTATAAACACTAGGTAAGTCCTATAACATTTATAAAAATTGGGGAAGTCCTATAACTTCGCATTAAGGAGCGTTAAAGCCCATTAAGGCACACACACGTTAATGTTTCTTTATCATTAGATTTTTACACTCAGGGACAATGGAATCCGGTTGTAAAGTAATTTCTATATTACCTACATATTAAGTGATTCGTTTTCAAGTTTCTTGAGGTGTAATGGAAATAAGGTGACGTTTGCCCTCCAGAAGAAATATTAGATTTCGCTATAGGATCTTAGAAAAGTGTTTCTTATCCAATTGAACATCGTACTTCACATAAGTATTCAGTTTTGGAGCACAGACTTAAAAAAATTGCACCTTTTTAATCTAGATGTACAGTCACCGGCAATAGTATCTTCTTACACGAAGGCCGCAAAAATATGTGACACGCTTGTATTTGCAGGGGCATAAGAGCGTGTCACTTATTTTTGCGGCCTTCGTGTAGGAAGATACTATTGCCGGTGACTGTACAAAGATGATATTGTGATTTAGAGAAATTAACAATGCATACCCCCTAAAAATATATTTTTTTACCCAAAAATACTCTACAACAAAGTTTCAGGTCATTCCAGTAACTGTAACCTGTGCCGACTTTTATCCGATTTTCCCATACAAAGTATGAAAATGACTATTTTTTTTTTATCATCAGTGCATCCTACTCTACTTCTGTATCAACGTTTTTTAAGAAAAAATCTCGTTGCGAACCGAAAACCATTTAAAAAATAGCAACTTAACTTCTGCCCAAATTTATTTATAGTAGGGTTACCGCGATGGAGTTTTTCTCTAGATGGCAGCACCATGGCGAGAAGTCTATTTGTCATGATCCGCCAATCATGTTTAATCTTTTTTTTTATTGATGGGTTTTGACAGCTGCTCTCAAAAAGACTTTTTGCCACGGTGCTGCCCTCTAGATAAAAACTTCATCACGGAAAACTTCATTTGTATGGGGAAATTACGATGCAAGTCGGCACGGGTTAGAGTTACAGGAATTGCATGATTTTATTTGTTTAGAGTTATTTGGGGTAAAACAAAAAATCTAAATTGCAATATAAGGGACATCCTATTGTACAGGTACACGTTTCTCTCTTTTCAGGTTTATTCTATACACCAAGAAAAATCCCACCGACGGTCAGATACTAAACGTGAACGTGAACAAAACTATAGTGAAATCCAACTTCAGCCCACGACGACTCACCAAGATGATCATACACGGCTTCATCGACACGCCTTTGTCCAACTGGGTTAGTTACGCACTTACTTTAGATCAATCTCTATAATATTTCACCAAACTACCAAACTACCAAACTACAACCCTATGGGTCATATTAAAAACTTTTATATAGTTACTATAAAATATGTACATATTAAATAGCGAATTTAGTTTAGCAATTTTGAGGTTGGTCCCATATTTGCTCATTACAGTAAATGTTAGGGAAAGGTTAAAAGATGAAATATATAGTTATATCAAGAGTAGGCCGTAGACAACCCTACCTCGTCGAGTAGACGAATCTAATATATTGTATACTCGACCAAAACAAAAACAATGTAATTTCAAGATTCTTATCCTTCTTATATTTGCTATCTCCAAAATCGACATCAATTCAACTTTCTTCTTTTTTCTTTGCTTATGATTTTTAATTGCTTAATTTAACCTGTAACTATGAGGCATGGACAGATGAACACACCTCCATTCAACTAGGCTAAAATCAAACCACAAAGTACTTCCTAAGTGATGTATAACTGCAGCCTCAAGCGATTCTCCGATGTGATTTCAGAAATACTTACACGCTTCATAACTTTTGTCCCAGTAAGTTAATCACGATAACCTCAAGAAAATAATATTAAGCTATATAATTTAACTTACTTAACTTATTTTTCCGCTTACTTCGTAATATATCACAGGCCAAATGTTCATAATTCATATAACCCACAAATAAAGCTTATATTTCATACTAATGTAAGATATGAATTAAGTAACCGTTGTTCAAAACGTAACTTACATCACGGCAATTGTGGGCTATTATCTGATTTTAAAGAATCTTAAGTGTGAGTAGAAAAACATGAGGAATTGTTAATTATTGTTTTATTATTATCTTACCCATGTAATGATATGATAACACGCAAATGTTTAATGCGAATATTAATATTAGTTTTAATGCCAGAAATGTATTACTTAAAGAGAAGAGAAATATTTACTTCTGTATCAAATCGTTTAATTTCTATATAAATTATATTTTTAGTTTTTCGTATCAAACTTGATTTACAAAACACTTATTTCTTTAAAGTCACGGTTATAAAATAGAGTTCTTAATAGATAATGAATGCTTAAAACGCATAATATAAGTAATACCTATTGACAGATTTAACCATTGCGTCCCTCTGGTTAAGTTTTGATTAAAATTCAAGATGTAAGTATTATAAATTTTCTAACAAATTTAAAAGATTTCAATATAAGCATAGTTCCACAGCTAAGCTTTAAGTACGTCATTCATTAATTTCTAAATGAATCCTTAGGAAAATTACATGCCATCCACCGGAAGAATGGTAAATAATCTGATCTGTGGTTTGATAAAACGCTGAGATATAACATACGTATGTGATCTATAATCACTATAATCAGCACATGTTTAAAATATAGATTTGTTTAATCGTGAATGATAATATTGCAATTATAATTCCTATGTAACGCTAACTAAATATTTTAACCTAGTTCATACTTAATTAAGGTTTTCGTATGAATTGTATGGTAATTATAATGAAGCAGGCTGCCTATGAAGCAGGAGATCCCGGGTTCGAATCCTGGTCAGGGCATTTATTTGTGTGTTTATCACGGATTTCCTGAGTTATGGGTGTTTTCTATGTATTTAAGTATTTATCTATATATATCTATTATATATATCATCGCCTAGTACCCCCAAACACAAGCCTTATTGAGCTTACTGTGGGACTAGGTTGATTTGTGTAAAATTTTCCCATAATATTTATTTATTATTTATTTACTTATAAAAATTGTAATTAACACTATAAATATTGTTCCTATATAGGTATTCATTTTATAAGTACCCATACCGTCAAAACTTTTTAAAAGTACGTACCTACTTCACAAAAGCTTTATAAAAATTAATTTTGAATCTTATCTAAACTCGGATACATCGTGTTATCATTAATAAAATTGGTGAAGCACATTTTAAACTTTCATCAAATTATAAAAGTTATTTGACACATACTTGATCATACATATGGGCGGCTGCTGTAAAGTCGATGTAGATCAAAATAAATGCAAAAAGATGATTGAAGGTATTGAGAATTTCGTCAGCTTAGTAACTTGACCCATAGCTTAATTGGTAAAGCGATCGAGCCCCGGTAAGGCGTATCGATGCAAGGTTCAAGTCCTGCTGGGTTGATTATTTTGTTGATGTTTTCAATGTTTATATTTGATTGAATAACATACTATTTCATACATATGGGGTTTTGACTTTGTAATAATGCTAAATTTAAACTTTCGTGAGACATACTAACACTATAAAATATAACGGTTACACTCACGTCACAGACGTCGATGGAGACCTAAGCTCTCCGAAACATGTCGCACGAAGTAACTAAAGTGACGTGAGTGTAACTGTTATATTTTATAGTGTTGTAATAATGCTCTTAATATAAATAATGTTTATTTTAGATGCTAATTGTGTTGATAGGTCAGTGAGATGAAGGACGAGCTGGTGAAGGCGGGTGACTTCAACGTGGTTGTGGTAGACTGGGCGGGCGGCAGCCTGCCGCTCTACACGCAGGCCACGGCCAACACCAGGCTGGTTGGCTTGGAGGTGGCGCACTTCGTCAACACGCTGCAGGTAACGATCATAAACATTATGACCCTTTTAACTAAAGGTCTGGCCACGATTTCGCGTAACCGGTGGCTTCGTTCATCGTCACCCCCGCCGCCGCCGCTCAAACTACGCCGCCGCGTCGGTCATATCGTGGTCAGGCTGTTAGAGATGCCTAAATGAGAGTCATTTTCAATGGTTTATCTAGATAATCCTCTTTCACCTCTAGAGGTGAAAGAGTATCGCGTAACACAACCCCCCAAACACTATCATAATAAAACACTATAATAATAATTATTATTATATTATTATATCCCCATAAAAATTAATCATAGTCATTTCCGTCTCTCACAAATGTGCAAGAATTATTGAAAAAGTAAAGTAAAATAAAAGTAAATCCCTCTTTATTGCACAACTCAGTATTGAAACACAATACAATAAACCTATTACATATGAACAGAGGCAAACAACAGGCGGTCATTTCGCTAACAAGCGATCTCTTCCACATAATTGCATTAGTTGCAGTGCATTTAGTTGACTTATCAATATCTGAGTCAATCGGATAACCTACTGCTTTATTAACTGTTTGTGGTGATATATTTTCCAGAAAGACCACGGTTTGAATCCCCTTGACGTCCATATCATAGGCCACTCGCTGGGCGCCCACACGGCGGGTTACGCCGGTGAAAGAATACAAGTATGTAGTCGTCACCCACCAAAACAAGTTAAATTAAAAATGTCCTCGTCGTACTGTCGACTACAAAAAGATGTAAGTATCCACTTTTGGACCTTATTACAACGCAATAAGGTGAAAAAGTGGATACATTTCTTCGTAGTCGACTGTACACTAAAACTAATTATACCTAGATACTGACTTGAGATAACTAGATGCTAAATATTGCATAGTTTCTTCTCTTTCCTGAGCTAGGAAAAATTCCCCTAAAAATTATTGCCCCTTACTATACACACACTTATTTAGAATCAAACGGCTAACTTTACTTTTTATAAAAGTCGTCGATTATTCTCAATTAATAATCGTTTTTAATCGTTTTTAATCTAGCGTGTTACTTAGGGCTTAGGAAGAATCACAGGCCTGGACCCAGCCGAGCCATATTTCCAAGGAATGCCAACCAATGTTCGGCTCGATCCCACCGACGCAGAGTTCGTCGACGTCATACACACAGACGGAAAAAGCATTTTCCTTTTAGGTAATGCTTCCACGTAACTATGATTGTGTTCTCATCATACTTACCACTGGCTTTTATTAATCCATGAAGCACTTTCTGAGATAATTACGCATGCAATCAGATATCACGATAACTTAGATCTAAGCTTAGTAGCTGATTCAATTAAACGTACTAACATTATAATAACATATTTATTTAAATATATATTGTAAATATATGTTAGGTATACAGGGCGATCTCTGAAATGTGCTCAGAAAGGATGAAAATTTACAAAAAGAGATTTTTTAATATTGTGATATCAATGTGCCGAGCTTCAGTATTCATATTTAAATATTTTAAAATATTACGTGGTCGTTTGGGCATTTTAATGATTTTACACATTTATTTTATATGGGTACTTTAAGCATTATTTTTTGTTAACTAATACAGGACGGCTATAATGTATAATTTCATGTATTTTTTTCTATTGCGACGACTTTCATGCTATTATATCTCATAAAAAAATTGCATCCAGTCACAACGAATGAGTTAAATTCTGATTACATTTTCGATGTCACCCTCAACGCTTATTGCTATTAATTCCATCCAATTCATTTGAATATTTATTTCTTATGTATTTATCGCATAATATATCTAATCATCCACGTGTTTTACTCACGCGTGCGACAGACTTTGTGTTTATGGCAGGATATGGGATGTCCCAGCCCGTGGGTCACCTGGACTTTTACCCCAACAATGGGAAGGAACAGCCGGGCTGTGACCTGACGGCCGAAGGGCCCCTGGTGCCCCTAACGCTGGTTAAACAGGGCCTAGAAGAGGCCTCGAGGGTGCTAGTAGCTTGTAATCATGTTAGAGCTATCAAACTTTTCACCGAATCTATCAACGGGAAGTGTTCCTATATAGGTAAGGTCGTTCTTTATAACTATTTTTTCATTGGTAATTTGCATGAAAATTTGTGTTTCACGAATAAAGTCGACCACAAGGTCCTACAATTCATATCCAGATATTCCAATTAGTCGGGTCCCAGTTCTATGAAACTGAAATATCTTCCTTTGACCTAATATTTGAGTAAGAGTTAACATTGTAAACTGCATCTATTTGAAGCACTAATAATTGAAAACCAAGGCAACAACTACCTACCATAAGAACTTTGTAATAAGTCATCATGAATGAACGGAACGGTTAAACTACTGTCAATTTTAAACTGTGTTTCAGGGCATCAGTGTCCGTCGTACCAACATTTTCTGGACGGAAAATGTTTTCATTGTGGCCATGGATGTGCGATTATGGGGTAGGCATATTTTTTATCATAATAATAAAGATCTCCTCCGGAAGAAGTCCTCAAATTATTTTTGTATTCTGGGATAGAGACAGGAAAAATTGGTAAGATGACCAGACGCTTGACGGCACTGTTCGCGTTGCTCCATACAAAATTTTTCATCCCGTTCGTCATCCCGGAGTGAAAAAATATGTTTAATATTTGATTTCTAAACCCTTTTTGGCCGTTTTCCTTTTCGTTAACACTTTTTTTAGCTCTTCCTGTGTAACTGTCTAATTTTTGTTCTGTATTTAGCACATTGTGACTAATTTCAACTCATACGTTGAGTCTGAATAATTTAATCCAAAAATTCAAATGACACTCATAATTAATCTAAACTCGGACGATTAGTAATAGGTGCCTTATTTTGCATTTATAATCACCGGTAATCTAAAAACCATATGTTGTTGTTAGTTTCCACGCCGACAGTTCTCCGGGCCTGATAACGAACAAGAGCAACCAGTCGGAGAACGAAGTGTACCCGTCTGAGGAACAAGAGACTATCGGAGCTAGGTACTATCTCAGTACTGGTAAAGAACAACCGTTTTGCCGTAAGTACTCGAAATTCAGCCAGAGTATGTAATGTTATCAGCTTTACAAAGTTGAATGCGTTAAAAAAATTGTTTTAAATACTTATTTTTACAAAAATATATGTACGCGGTCAGGAGGTCAAAGTAATTAAAATTATGGTAATCGTCATCTGATGATGTCTTTAAATATCATAAATGTATGTAAATTTCGATAAAAATATAAATGAAATTAGCTTACGTTGTCATGGACTAACCAGGTAATTTTTAAATGTATTTCTTTCAGAACGACATTACAGGATTGCTATACAACTAGCTAACCCAAAAGGGGCAGAGTCTTGGGTTCAGGTAAGTTACGCTAACGTTTAATTTAGTTTCACTACTACAAATAAATCTTATTTCATCTCAAAAAGGGATATCTGTTACGAAATCATTTGTTTACGTAACAATTTAGAGTTCTTTGTGTACCTTATTATCGGGATTACGCTGATGACGTAGGTACTGGTAAATTTCCGAAAAATTAATTCGTGTGTTGAATGTAATTTTTGTTGACAGGGTTTCTTAAAAGTGACGCTGCTATCCGACCGAGGAGTAATTCGTTCGATGGATTTATCTCCTAGTACGATTAAGTAAGACCTACTTCATTCTACAGATCTGTGAATTTCTACGAGTTTTTAGGCTATAAGCTGTAACTGACGCTATTTGTGTTTTCAGATTAGAACATGGGACGTCATTCACAGTGGTTGTTACTCACCCAATGGACTTGGGTGGTAAAGTTAGGAAGGTATGAAAATAATACGTTTCATCATTCATGTCGTCACCAAAAGTCTGTGAAGAAATGTTACTTACTGATTTTTAGGAAGATAAATAATAATAAAAAAATTGTACAAGTGCAAATGTAGCAGTTGCATTTTATAACGCTAAACTACACATTAAAGTTTTTCGAATGAATCAATTGGGCGTTAGTAAAATCATTCTTTAAGAATTTATGCCGAAAGAAGTGATTTAGTTTAAAGGGACTAATGAATTCTATCTACACAACGTATTAATCCTAGGTACAAAAAAATATAAACAGAGACACGAGTTTTAGTTATACGTACATATATTATTCAGGCTATGTCAAGACAGACAACACTGAATAAATACATATTGTTTACATTACAGGTGGAATTATCATGGGAATACGATATGAATGTGCTGGAGCCGCGGTCTCTGTGTATATTGTGGTGCAACGACCGTCTGTACGTCAAGTCGGTGCTGGTCGACCAGATGGAACTGCCCAGCAGAGGGTAAGTTAAGTTTTTCATATTGTTATTATGCAGGGAAATTCATCAATGTATGAAGCCTTAGAGAACTTGGGCGATCACTATCTCGGGTGAGTCTCCAACACACGACTTCGGAGTACCAGATATCTAGGCTGCCGAGACCAGTAAGCGCTTAGCTTTACCAGTTGGCTGCGATTTTTTCCACCATTTCCCTTGAATGCGCCGTAGAGGGGCGTAGAAGGCGAGATGGAAAATGTTCCATATTCTTCTGCTTATGCTGCTTATGGCTTCATACCACGGCTCTATTGTGCCTGGGGTCCGCCCGCCAACCTAATCCCAGGAATTGGCGTAGGCACTAGTTTTTACGAAAGCAAACTGCCATCCGATCATCCAACCCAGAGAGGTAACTAGGCCTTGTTGGGATTACGCTCGGTTTCCTCACGACCTTAACCGGAAAGCGACTGATAAAATTTATTAGTCAGTTTTTTGAAACTTAAGTACGAAATATTATTTGATATTTAATATAAATATTATATTTCGTACTTAAGTTTCAAAAAACTCAGTGGTACCAGCTTGGGTTTGAACCCGAGACCTCCGGAAGTCTGAAAGTTAAAAGTCCGAGTCGGAAGTTGAAAGTCGGACATTTTACTGCCAGGCCACCAGCGCTTCTCGCCAGGCCACCAGCGCTTCTTTCCATATTTCATTTATAAAACATATTACATAATGTCATACACGTTTCCACAGAAAACGCAACGTAGATTTCAGCAGTAAGCTCTGCACGCCGAAGCGCGAATTCGCCGAGATTCCCAACCGAGGCTCGGCCAGCTTCTACGACAACTGCGGCAGGTAGCAGCATCTTGTCTACACGTCGGCTTAAGTTTCCACCGGGTACACACTCGCTGCCACCTTCTCCAATACAATGGCACGAGCGTGTCGCTGGCACCGAACGTGAAAGAAACTGCGCCAACAAGCGGCGGGCAAGCAGCGATCCACTTAGTAAAAACTCGCTGCGAGAAATACCACTGTGTACACGTTCTAACCCAGTCTGACTACGGTAGCACGGCGAAAATATAATGTCCACATTTTTAGGGACTTAGAAACGCCAAATACGGTTGAAATCAGCCTAAATACGGCTCACGTAGACTTGCCAAGCAGGCGTTTCTCATCATGTTACTTGAAAGACGTTCACTCAAGATTCGTGCGCTGCCTTCATTCATCTGTCCGACCATCGATTCATCTTGATCTGACGCTGCGTTTTGTACGGTATATACACTGTACAGTGTGCGGACGAAAAGTGACATCTCACCGGTACAAACGACTTTGAACATCAGAGACATGTGAATAGTGAATATTTAGTGATGTTGATGGATCGAGAAGCAAAGAACCTCGATAACGTCCATTCCGTGACTAGTGATGATTATACACATCAGAGACATGTGAATAGTGAATATTTACTGATGTTGATGAATCGAGAAGCAAAGAACCTCGATAACGTCCATTCCGTGACTAGTGATGATTATACAGGATGATGTGAGATTATGTACCTAAATTATGTACTTGTTGACGTTATAGTGTTAAGGCTTTGTTGAATACTCGTTTAAATGTAGGTTGTTTCAAAGTATTCGTGAAAGAGTAATTTCGATGTTTGTTATTAAACTTAAAGTATATATTTTTTATATTTTCCATCTTACTGTTCTGTTATTTATTTATTCAGGGATCATGTAAACAAAAAAAAATACTTTTGGTTGTTGTAAATAGTTTATGTTAAGTTTGATCAATGTTATAAAAGACAAACACTATATCTATAAGCATTTATACAATGTAAGTCTGAACAAATTTTATTTATTTAAAGTGATTTTATACTTGCCCAATAAAGTTGCTAAATCCAATACTTTTATTTCACTTTTTACTAAAATGGGGTTTCTAACCCTAGGGGGTTTATCAAATCAAACGGCCTCCTAGCCCAGTCGGTAGTTACCCTGCCTACGAAGCAGGAGGTCCCGGGTTCGAATCCTGGTCAGGGCATTTCTTTGTGTGTCTATCACAGATATTTGTTCTTGAGTTATGGATGTTTTCTATGTATTTAAGTATTTATACATATTTATCTATTATATATATCGTCGTCTAGTACCCATAACGCAAGCCTTATTGAGCTTACTGTGGGCCTAGGTCGATTTGTGTAAGACTGTCCTATAATATTTATTTATTTAAACCAAAGGATGTATTATTTCAGTCAGTTGAGAGACGACGGTATGACAATTTTACATGTACCTACCTACTTAGGTTGATAAACGGCTAAAAGTTAGCTATGCCGTTTGGGATTTAAATAATTTCTCAAACTCAATTCTGATTTCCGAGAAATTCAAAAAATCCCTAATAGAAGCAGACGCGACGTACCTAGGCAGACTATAAATAGTAAAATAGGCGTAAAATAGTATTTTATACAATCGTGACATAATGAAAACCTTTTCAGTCGAGTACGGTACGAGATTGAAAAGCTTAATTATGTCACTATTGTATACAAGGTGTAACAATAATTTTAAACAAAAAAGAACCGACTTCACTAAGCATCCACCTTTCCAACACCAAATGCTCGATCTGCTGTAAAAAATACTCAAATCACCATAGGTGTGCCTATAATAGTTGAAGAGTTCCCTCGATTTCTCCAGGATCCCATCATCAGATCCTGACATGGTTACAATGGGACCAACTGTGAAGTATACTCTTTCAAACAAAAAAAGAATTTTCCAAATCGGTCCAGCCGTCTTCGAATAATCGGTGAACATACATTAAAAAAAAAAAAAAAAAAAAAATAGCAAAAACAAAGATCCCGACGAATTGATAACCTCCTCCTTCGAAATCTTGAAGTCGGTTGAAAAATGATGGAGATCCGTTAAAGGGCATAATTGGTATCGTATTCTAATTATGAAAACTAAGAAAAAAAATTCTTCGCGCAAAAAAAAAAAATTGTATGGACGTTTTTTTTTCTATGGGACACGTCATCCCAGCCGGCCAACCCCGGCTGGGATGACGTGTCCCATAGAAAAAAAAACGTGAGTGTCGTGGAACACTCGGTTGGAACGAAGTTATGTTATTTAATTATTTTACTTCATTTTACATGTTTCTCAATTGTATGGCTTTGTGTCTCGTTTTCGTGACGGTCACGTGACTTTTTTTCGCCTAGCCCGCATCCGCGAACCGTCCGATAAGGAACTTCGATCCAAAAATTTTTTTTAATACAATTGCTCAAAAACTTTACTTTATGTAGCTGCAAATCGTGCGTAAAGTTTGATTTTATGCACTAGTGCTAAAAAGTAATCTGATCTGCAAATCGTGCGTAAAGTTTGATTTTACGCACGATTTGCAGATATATTGCATTTTAAATTGACCAATCAGAACACTCCACTATATTAAATCCACCAATCACAACACATATCGGAGTTAATCGGAACGCTAGATACTTTTTTGATGCGTATACTGTGTAAATAATTTAAGTCCTTAAAAAAAACATTGTATTTAATATCAACCAATCAGAATACAGCAGCAGCATGTTAAAATCGACCAATCAGGAAACGCAATTTATTTCTCAAATCATGAGGTGTTTTTTAGTTCCTACTTCACAATCATTAAAAAATATTTATTTTTTTGGGAAACGCTTTAAAGTGTGTTTGAACTGTTAAAACAGCTATTAGACATGGCAATTTGTAGGGCCCAACCTGTTGTGTTGGGAGGTGTAATAGGAGGTTGGGCCCGTAGGGAGCTGAAGGAGGGTGTAGGAGAGGCAGGGTACACAACAGGTTGGGCTCTACAAATTGCCATGTCTAATAGCTGTTTTAAAGAGCTAATTATACCGTCGTCTGTGGCATTTATTCGCGGTATTGATATTTTGTATCTATGTCAAAGAAGTTAAAAAAATTAAAAGACCGTCAAGTTATACCATAATTGCACCTTAGTTTAGTTATTGTGCGTAAATAATAAGTATTTTTATGATATTTTCTCGCAATCGAAGTGAAACATTGTATGCATTACTCTGGTCTAAAAGCCATATTACCACTCGAACAATTTTCCCTCACTTCGGTCGGGAAAATAACCACCTGGTGGTAATATGGCCTACTTTAGACCCTTGTCAAACAATCTACTATTATTTCATTGTAGTTTTTTCGCAATTGTATTAAAAAATATTATTCGACACACGTGCAGAAGTGTCATTTTCACTCGTCCCGAGTCTTGACCCTCGCCCCTCGGCTCGGGCCAAGTAACCTCGGTGCTCGTGCAAAATGACATACTTCTCGCACTTGTATCGAAAACTACTATTTCGCGGCCAAAAAATGTTTCTCCTACTTTTTCTTAGTCGCAATACGATACCAATTATGCCCTTAAACGGATCACAACAGACAATAGTTTTTCTACGAGTGCTTAAAATAGGCAGCCCGGAAAGAATTGAGTTCGACGAACACCTTACAACATGCTGATTCTAGACAATTTAGTAACCTCAATCCTGTGGTTTGCGCTGGCAGGCCGGGGGGAGGACAACGGGCGGTCGGGGAGGAGGGCAACAGTGTTATAATATTGTATGAAAATCCTATAAAACATCCTTTAGCAATCATCGTATGGAATACTGCGGAATATAGACAATGCCACGATCATTTTAAACAGATCACCCGCTAAGCCTTCTTCTGCTGCTGAATTGTAGTAAATACATAAAATAGTTATTACGAGTACTAGAGCACGATACAAAAAATCTTAATCCTTTTTCCTAAGTCTAGCGCTCGATGCTTCTAGAAATTGGCACCACTGCGTCACTTCTTCGGGAGCAATCTTAAAGTTTTCTGCACCTGGTATATCTTCCATTACGGTAGGTAAATCAACGCCGACCACGTAGTTTTGCGAAAGAGCTACAGCTCGTATGAAGTCATCTTTCAATGTGACGAACTTGTGCTCCAGATACATGGTCTGATTGTCCCAGTGTAGCATCTGGAAGTTTATAATTACAATTAAAACGTGAATTACTAGTTCAAACTCCATGGCACATGTCCATAAAAGTGATGCTGAGTTCCGAAAAATAAAAGCACAAAAACGTGGTACGTTCCGGGTTCCGGTGCAAAAAATGGATGGTATTTACCTACGTCATTTGATACAAAGATGACACTTGTGGCAACAAATAGCAATTTGTATGTAGGTACAGAAACACCTAGTCTGCCAGTTCCTGCATGGCCGGAAGTGCCCGGCAGACTAGTTTAAAAGTGAAGTAAATTTAGGGTCAAGCTCGTTAGTCTCGTTACTTTTTAACCAGTCTGCCGGGCAATACCGGCCATGCAGGAACTGGCAGACTCGGCATCACTTTTATGAACATGTGCATGTGGCAGGAACTCGGCATCAATTTTATGAACATGTGCCATGGAGCTTATCTTTGTATCACGTAACGTAGCAGATCATACGGTCCCCGCCCGTACTATCATTACTCCTCGAAAAGTATACAGTAGACTTTTATCAGTATACACCGTGGGCTGGAAAAACCCGACAGATCTTAACCACGAATTTCTAAGACCAAAAGAAGGAAATAAATATTATGTGACTAGGTCAATTTCGCCAAAAAAAAATTTTTTTTTCATTTTTTTTTTCATTTTTTGAATGTTTATTGCACATGAAAAGCAAATGTTATTATTAAAATTATCACCTAAAATAAATTGGTACATTTGTTTTTGTAAAAATGTAGTTTCTGCAAAGTTTTCCTTGTCACTTTGATATCTGTCAATAAGGACGTATAAACTATGTCCAATAGTGGCAACAACGCCATTAGAAAGGCGTTATGTGATGAGTTATAATAAAAAGTGTATTTTTTTTAAATTGGTATTAACTCTGAAACTAGGCGTATTCCAGAAAAGTTTATAGGACATTTTAGTATCCAAATATGATCAGGAATACACTGTTAAAATCTGTCTAGTTATATGGGCCCACGGTGTATATGTACAGTCACCGGCAATAGTATCTTCCTACACGAATGCCGCAAAAATATGTGACACGCTCTTATGAACCCACAAATAAGAGTGTGTCACATATTTTTGCGGTGTTCGTGTAGGAATATACTATTGCCGGTGACTGTACAGGTTGATTTCCGGATCGTGGAGCAAGGGAACAAGGCATAATATCTACAGAACTTAAAGATTAAGCTAATGATGGTTGTCATAATATTTTTATTGCCTAGAAAGAACATTTTTTGCATATGATTTGGTCACCCTATTTAATGTGACCTGGATTTACTTAGTTTAATATTAATTTTACAAAAAAAAAAAGAAAGATTAAATGAGTTCTGTTTTAAGAAAATATGTATAACCATACAATAATGTTGATCAGGTACCGAGTCAGAAAAAGTGGTTCCGGGTCACGATCCAGAAATCCTCCTGTATATATACAGGGTATAACAAAAATGTTGGTGACCCGTTTCAGGGCGTAATTGGTATCGTATTCTAATATATCTATTTATATACCGACGACGTAAGTACCCATAAAAAAAAATATTTTTATCCAAAAAAAATTTCTCTTCCTTTTTCTCAGTCACAATACGATAACAATTATCCCCGGATCACCAGTATTTTTGTTATAGCCTGTATACCACATTTAGTAAAATACCACTCCAGAAATGGGCCCCTAATTCATAAAGTTGAGCGAACAATAGGGGGCATAGGTTAAATAGTAGATTTTTTAATTGAGTGAAGTAATCTGACAGCTCCTGGCATGCAAAGCGGTTTGCAAATGTACCTATGTAAAGTGTTGTCAAATTACTCGTACTTCACTTCATTAAAAATTCTACTGTACGGTTATTTTGGATACTTTCGGCTACGTCCAAAAACTTACCCTGGTCTCGACTTTGTACCGGCTCAATAAAGCGATTAGTCGTCTATATCTAATGGTAGATGCCTTCACAAAGGCCGTGCTCCCAAACAGTTTGGCATAAATGCCAGTGCGGTCATACCAATGCTGCCTGGCGAAGTCAACTGCCCGGAGGAAACGAGCGTTGCTCATGTGCGTCAAGAAGATGTCCACATCTCTAGTTGTGCAGATGCCTGAAAGTATTTATTCTGATTTGTGCCCTTTTCTAAAAATAACATACCTACCCACATTAAAGAGACTTAAAAAACCTGAGAGAAATAATGAAGGATTGTGTTCTGTGTTCTAAAACTAATCCACATTGTATATAAGAAGAAGTAGTTGATTTGATTAATGGAGTTGGCCATGTTATCGACTTCAATATTTACCTAACTATTTTTAATCACAAACATCTAGAAATAGCGTGTGACGCACAAACTGACACCGAAGTGATCGGTGATCAATTTCCATATTAATACGATCAAGGCAGGTGGTTAGTGTATCCAGCTGTACGTTTTCATTTCTTGCTCATCGCCGGCGATGGGACCGCTACTATCTGGGAATATTTATCCTAAAGCATACTCGGATCACCGCACAAATCAAATCAATACATCAATACATATAATAAAGCTGAAGAGGGTCGAAAGTCTGTACATGGAAGATAATCGAAAAAAAGTTCGTTGGGGATACTTAGAATCGATAACAGAATACGTTCCAACAATTTTTAGATTTTTTGTCTGTTTGTCTGTTTATCTGTTTGTCTGTTTATTTGACCGCGCATCACGGGAAAACGGTTGAACGGATTTTGATGAAATTTTGTATAGAGATAGTATGAGTCCCGGGAAAGGATAATATATAGTTTTGATCCCGAAAATCAACCCTGGTGGGGGTGAAAATGGGGTTGAAAGTTTGTATGGAGAATTTTTAACCGCTGAAACGATTTAGATAGAAATGAGTATGGAGACAATTTGAGTCTCGAGAAACCTCATAGGATAGTTTTCAAACCCTTGTGGGGATGAAAAGGGGGTTGGAAGTTGGTATGAGGATTTTTTTACCGCTGAATTGATTTAGATGAAAATTGGTATAGAGATAGTATGGGTCTCGAGAAAGGACAAAGGATAGTTTCATCTTCAAAAAAGCCCCCCACCCCATATGAAGCTGCGAAGTTTCAAAATTTTTCGATTTTTAAAGTGCGAAATTAAAAAAAAAACAATGATAGCATTCGATTTTTAACATTTTACTGTAAAATAAATTGTATAGCAACCATATACCTACATAAACGCAATATTTCACTGTAAAAATAGCAATTTCATATTTTTTCCATACTATAAACACGGCGACTATGTGGTCGTGACGTCACTTTTGCACGTCATTTTATTAGGAGCGTTTTGAGAAACAAATGCAAACCTCAGACTTTAAGTCTCATTTCTGACTAATGTGTTGCTTTAACGCAATTGGCCCCATATAGACATTTGATCCTCATAACAAAACGAATCGATTGATACCATACATGAAAACAATTTACCATGCCTATTACCACCATTATTGCAACCACTAACATCAGTGTATTATCTGTGACAGTGTGGTAAAAACGTAAGAAAATTTATTACCTACGGTAACGTAATGAAAATCCGCCCCTCCCTGACTACTATTTATCTCTTTTTAGGGTTCTGTAGTCAACTAGGAACCCTTATAGTTTCGCCATGTCCGTCCGTCTGTCCGCGGTCTAGCTCAGTTACCGTTCGCACTAGAAAGCTAAAATTTGGTGAGGCCTGATAAGAACTTTCAATAGATACTATATTGAATAAAATCGGTTCAGCCGTTTTTGAATTATGGGGAAAGTTAGTGTCGAATAGTAAAATGACGTAAGCGCCGCCACATATCCCTTAATAAACGACCTTTTGAACAGATGTTTTGTAACAGGGCGGCATCTACGAAACACTGAGCATCGCCCGACATGCTCTTCGCCGGTTTTTTTTGCATTGTTATCCCGGAAATCACCCCTTAAGGATTACTAATTCCAATTTAAGAAAATCCCCAGCCAGGTTATATTAGGGGGTAGCCACTACACTCGATTGAGTTAAATTTGCATGGGTCATGAACCCCCCCCCCCCCCCTCCAAGTGCACCTCAAATAGAAAAAAATCATTTCTGCATTTGGGGGCCCTCCCCCCCACACCCATATTTCAACCGCGCCTGTTCTTACCTTTCATGCTTAGACTGATTTGACGGGAGGATCGATTTGGATGATATTTGCTATGGACATGAACGTATAAAATGTATAAATACAAAAGTGGTCCTGTATCGTCCGATATACACCACACCTTCTACTCGTTTAAATCATGCCAAAAAATATGATAAAATAAAGTATTAATTTTTGAGTTTAGTTTCATTTAGTGGTAATTGTAAAATATTTTATTAGGACTACTGTCCTCTAGCGTATCCATCTGTCAACTTTACTTCAAGTTCCGCCTCCAGGGTAGCGGGAGAGAAATTAGGGGTGAATTTGGCGCTTACTGACACAGACCGAATTCCACGCGGGCGGAGCCGCGGGCACAGCTAGTATAGGTAATAATGACAAAGATAACTAGGTAATAACAATAGTAGATTGTACACCAAGGGGATAAAGCACTGTTTTATGTCACGGGCGCAATATTGAATCCTGAACGTAACGAAGGACTCCAGATTTTAATCCCGAGCGTAGCGAGGGGTTTATGAGTTAATTCCCGAGCGAAGCGAGGGAATTAAGACTGAGTCCTGAGTGCAGTGAGGGGTTCAAGCGCGCCCGTGACAAAAACAGCTTTATCCCCGAGGAGTATACTCTTCTTTTCTCACCTCTTGCGAGACAATAAAATAGCTAAGGCTACTAGAAACGGATTTTTATTAAAGTAAATCAAAAGTAAAAACCGGCCAAGTGCGTGTCGGACCACACATAGGAGGGTTCCGTACCTTCAATGGAACCAAACTAATACCAAAAGGTCGTATCTGGTGCCTATGGTTTTTTGGAGATAACTCAAAAATAGCTAAACCGATAATGTTCAAAACAATTTGCATAGAAAGTATATGATAAGACGCATCTCCTCAATTTTTTTCATATTTTTGGAGTTACGGTTCAAAAGTTACAGGGGGGGGGCACAATTTTTCTGACTTTCGAAGCGATTATTTCAGAAAATATTCACTTAATCACAAAATGGTCAAAGAAACCTCAATGTTATTTTTAAAGACCTATCATTGATGTGTCACATGTTGATATTTAGTCAAAAAAAATAGTTACATGTATGGAGCGCCCCCCCCCCCTATTTTTTTTTTTTCAAATCTACATAACTAAGTAGCGGCATACAAAATACACCTTATGTGTAAATATTATTCAGATACGTCGTATAGTTTCCGAGTAAAATGGCTGTGACATACGGATGGACAGACATACAGACAGACATGACGAATCCATAAGGGTTCCGTTTTTTGCCATTTGGCTACGGAACCCTAAAAATTTATTCTTGATACATTAGTCCATTTTATTCAAATTTTATCTTCAATTTTTATAGAACCTGCAGTTTTACTCCGTATACTGCAGCGTCTTATGACACTCGCGGCATTTGTTTTAGGTATTTAAAAAAGGTGGCCAGCACGATTTTCCGAATAAATTCGATTTTCAAATCAGTTCGACGCGGCGGCGCGGGCCCCGGCTGGCGTCGCGGGGCTGTGCACCGTGCGGACTTTACCAAATTAGACTTTAAGCACATAACAATAAGAACTATGGGAAGTGAAATCACATTATTAACCAGCGGGTTATAATGAGATTTAGTACAACATTATAACCCGGCTAAAGCCAAGGGCTATAATGATTTGCTTTCGGTGAGGTTTGCATGATATATAATTTGGCATTGTCGAGCAGGTGGTGTGAAAAGATATTTACTATGGATGGGTTATACTCTAACAAAATGAGCAAAAAAAATGCTTCCAGAGTTATTTCATAATCATAACCTAGCAACGATTCTGTTATGTTTATCTATCTTGACAATCATTATATCTTAGTCTCTCTCATTGTTAGGAAATTACAGTTTGTCTCTTTCCCACGCGGGTGACGGGAGCTCATTGGCACGCCCGCATCGCACGCTGGCCGGTGCGCGACTAGCGACAATTGTTTGAATTCACTCATATTAAGTGCTTCACTTTTGGAGCGTGCGTAACCCATCTGTCATTATTATATATCATAGGGTAATAATGACAGTTATCTGACAGCTCTGGCCATACATATTGGTTGGTATTGGTTCATTATGTTTTTAAACCTAGGGGCTGTTACGTCATTTCAAATCGGGGGGTGGTCTGGACATCTGATGATGGTAGCATGACGTAGGAGGGGGGGGGGGGGTCATTCCAAAGATGACATCATCTCTCGCATCTTTAAAAAAATGCTTCAATGAGTAAAAAAAGAAATTAAATTCGTGATTCTCTACAATTTTAAACAAAAAAGAACAGACTTTACTTAGCCTCCACCTTTCCAAAAGAAAATACTCAAATCACTATAGGTGTGCCTATAATAGTTGAAGAGTTCCCTCGTTTCTCCAGGATCCCATCATCAGATCCTGACCTGGTTAAAATGGGACCAACTGTGAAGTATACTCTTTCAAACAAAAAAAATATATTCCAAACCGGTCCACTAGCTGTCTTCGAATAATCGGTGAACATACATAAAATAAAATAAAACAAAGATCCCGACGAATGGATAACCTCCTCCTTCGAAATCTTGAAGTCGGTTGATAAACTGTTAATGCTATAAAATATTTTCATCTACACTCACATTGTAAGTTCTCTAAAACGTGTTCGAAAACGGTAGGCAATGGCTAGCATTACCACAACCGATTTTACTATGATAAGCATTTTATCTGTGGCAGTAACGTAATTTTAACTTTACATGCTCAACTATTGATGTGTTATGAGTTTTGATAACATAATGTACACCTGCACGCGCCCGCGCGGCCGCCGACACGCTCCCCCCCCCCCCGATCGCCGGCACTCTCCCTCCCGACCGCCGGCACAATCGAGTTGGCCATGGCGGTGCAATGGCGGCCATTCTATAGTTTCGGAATACGGCATTTAGGATAAATAATATGAGTGTAGATAAAGCAGTGTATGTAACTGTACGTAATTAGGCCTTATTACGTAACAGTTACATAAACTACTAGTCTACTAGCATCAATAATAAATTAAGTTTGTTGTTATGTTGATTATTCTAATAAATCACAATAAATAGTTTTTGATGGGACAATTTAGCTAAAAACGCATTTTTTTTAAATGACATAATTTTATTTGGCACGGGAGGTGGGGTCATTCGAATTATGATGGTTGGATGATTTTAGGGGGCGGGGGGTCAAAAATTGATGACGTAATTTATGAACAGCCCCTTAGGTACTTATAAGAGTTATAACACGCATAACGTCTATTACTACAAATTAAAGACACTATAATTGGTCCATTGGCGAACTTATTTAACTTGAGCTTTTCTACTGGAATATTTCCAGATATCTGGAAACTTGCTTCTGTCTGCCCAATATTCAAAGGAGGCACCAAAAGCGATCCAGGTAACTATCGACCGATCTCACTTCTCAGCACTTTTTCTAAAATACTGGAAAAACTTGTAAACAACAGGCTGGTTAAATATTTGGAAAGCCATAATCTACTGTCGCCCCGCCAACTAGGGTTCAGAAGAGGTAAGCGCACGGAGGAGGCTGTTCAATTACTAACCACGTCTGTGGCCAACTGCCTGGATAATAACGAAGCCTGCATGGGAGTATTCTTGGACCTGGCTAAGGCCTTTGACACGGTTTCCACCCCAATACTTATTAAAAAACTAATCGCCAGTGGTGTCAGAGGCTTGCCTCTGCAGTGGTTTAAAAGCTATCTAACAGAGCGACGACAAGTTGTAAATATTGGTCAATACAGAAGCAGTCCAATGGTAGTTCGTTTTGGGGTACCACAAGGCAGTATACTTGGCCCAACCTTGTTTATTCTATATATGAACGACCTCCACAGCCTACCTTTGAAGGATGCAGAAATCATCTGTTACGCAGATGATACTGCAATAATTTTTCGTGGAAAGAACTGGAGCGAGGCATTTACCAACGCAGAGCAAGGCATGTCTCTGGTCGCTAAGTGGCTACAAACTAACCTGCTAACCCTAAACACCAAAAAGACAAACTTCCTATGTTTCCACAAAACTTCAGCTTCGTCACCTCCTATTGTCATGCAAGGCCTAAAAATTCACTATTGCAGAGAGAATAGGGACTGTAGTTCGATTTGTAAAGCTGAAATGATAAAGTACCTGGGAGTTGTAGTGGATCATAACCTGAATTTTAAATCGCATATAACCGCACTTTCAAATCGCGTGAGACGTATAGTTTATGTCATGAGGCAGTTAAGATACGTGACAGACGTTAAAACGCTCAAATTAGTTTACTACGCATTGTGTGAATCGCTTTTAACATACTGTATACGCTGTTGGGGCAGCTCATGCAAAACAGTTATCATCGAGGCTGAAAGAGCACAGCGTGCTGTCCTTAAAACAATGTTAAAAAAACCCTTCAGGTATTCAACAGTTTTACTATATAAAAAGTCCGAAGTATTAACGGTTCGTCAATTGTATCTACTCAAAATCCTTGTTGATAAGCACAAGCAAATTTTTGGTACAAACAAGCACAGAGAGATGTTGAAACGAAGAGTGTATCGAACACAGGTTCCGACGGTGCATACTGCCTTTGCAAAACGATTTGAACCGTATATATCTAGTTTTGTTTATAATACCGTGACTAGACACTTAGATATTAAAGATCAATCCGTTTTTAGAGCTAAAAAAGTCATTAGGCAATGGCTAGCCAGCTTAACCTATGACTATACTGAAAACATTATCCAAATTAGAAATAGTTAGATCGTCATGATAGGCAAATAAGCTTAGAGTTAATTTCATGCATTCTTACTTTATTATAATATAAGTAGTTATAATATTTTAGCTTAAGTAATATGTATGTACTTGTGGATTGTTCCTGGTTGTAGACAACCTCATACTTTACAAAAACTTTAATTTGTCAACCGGTTATAGCATACATTGTCATAACATGTGATATTGGTCCCCGCGATACAGGCATGCCTAGTGCGGGTACCAAGGTTAAACAACATGAATTGTAAAATGCTTATTAGTTAATAAATATTTTTCATTTCATTTCATTTTTCATTTTCATTTCATTTCACTTACCATAATGAACTGTCGTTTCGGCTATGTTGCATCCCTTTTGATATAGCCTTCCGAACAAAAGAACACTAACCGCTCTGATATAGTAGCTAAAATCGCAAAACATAAACAAAAATGCCACTATTTTTACTATACCAAACATCTTGATATATACCTTAACAAAAGAATTAAAAAAAACATGCGCACTGTCTGACTACCTACTTCACATTAGCTTTTTGCTAAATAAACTTAAAAAAATTGAAAACAATTACTTACTTCGTTTTTTTTATAATATATTCTTAGCATAGCAATTAAGTAATTATGATAAACGGAGTGCCAGGTAGGTCTCACCTTGGATTCTAGGGTTTGATTTTAAATAAATTTAAGAATGTAAATCACGATATTTTGCAATATAGGTACTTACTTAAGTATTTTAGGTTAAATTGTCTTACCTGTTAGACAACACATTTTTAGAATAAATACATTTGAAACTTCTTCCGCAAACGCTTTGACTATGGGATGAGGTCCCTGCAAAGGTTTTCTCGGAAAATAGAGTGTACAATTTTTAAAAGGACGTAACATGCATTTATTACTCCTGAAGTTGCAGTATTCATAGGCTACGGTATGGTGTTTGCTTAAAATACTGTAATTATTTTATGTTGGTGTAAAACTGAATTCTTTTTTGACATTATTAATAATTTCTATTTTTACAAGCACGTCAAGAACCATTAACCGCAAATTTCACTCGAACTTGGTTTTTACTTAAAAATAACACTAACACTTTGGAATTTAAATATGCATGACCTCGAACGACGTTGTTGGTAGACTTGTATAGGTATGCCCCGGAAAAGTTAGAGCAATATAAATAAACTATGTAAATAGTTTCAGACTTTTGCAAACCGGGTGCAAACTGTAGATACCCGACAAATTTCAAGACCCGCTTTACATTATTAAAATCGCAACGTCCAACGGCCTTCCACTATTTTAAACCTTTTTTTTGTGATGAGTGTGGCTAGACACATAACTAAACATTTAGGTTATATTATTTAAGCATTGTGCGATTTAAAATGTACTAAATCATTTAAACTCCACTTGTCATGTCCAAAAAAGACACATACACGCCAACATCATTGGTATTATAGCCAGCAAATATTATAAAGCTTAATAAGCCGTCGATACGTTTAATAGGTATTAAAGTGTTTAAAGGAGTATTCTAAAACAAAGGAATGGCTGTATTTTGAATAGTTTATTTATAAAATCAAAAACTGTAATAAGTACATATCATTGTACAATAAATAGAACAAGACAATTAACATTTTACACTTCATTAAATTCCGTATAAGTCATTGCCATCTCATCTAATAATTCTTAAAAAGTATTAACACGAAACAAGTGACATGTAAATTGTTCTAGTTAAAGCAAGAATTAAGTAATACAGAAAAATCCCGCTAGCTACTTCTCAAAGTTCACAATGAACTGAGATGATGAGTTCACAGCCCGTGTAAGGTTGCAACACGCACAACTAACGAATGGATCAACGTTAAATATGGCAGAGCTGTCATACCATGAGAACTGTCAAACTTTTCATACAAGTAAACTTTAACAGCAACTATTGTGTTAGCAGACGGTTTAGTGCAATCGGTTCTAAGTCTACAGTGCTGTGGTAGCGATAAAGTGTAACAGCTGGGCCGCGATTCGACATGGCATACTCGTAAGTGATGATATCACACTTTTGTGCCAGTTGAAATTTGGGGTGGAATCACTCAAGAGTGATATCTAAAATGGTGGCCATAGCCATAGACAAAACGCTCTAGTGAGAACTACTGGCAGTGACTGACGTGGAGACAGATGGATATAACTCTATCCACTAGCGATACAAGTGTGACATCCACGTCTCACAGTTTGGCATGTCGAATCGCGGCCCTGGTGCATGTCATATTTTCAATCTCACGTTTATGACTGTGCTTTCACACTTGGTCGCTACTAAGTCGCTGTAACATCGACTGGGGATCTGGCTATTTTAACAATTCATTTCAACGGAAACGGGAAATATGGGGACTTTCATCCTTAAAAATACTAGTATGCGCGGAACATTTAATGTTCCTCACAAACTATTAATGCTAATAATTTCAACTCATTAGCATTATGACAAAATTGACAATTTATTTACAATTTACCAACGTCTCGATTTATAAGTAAGTTGGATTAAATGTCACCATTAATCGTGGGTTACATTAATAATCCTTCGAATTCACACATTTTATAAATCACTTGGTGAGTAGATAATATTAATCATATAAATTAAGCATAAAGTTAATCGATTTTAAATGATGTGTAATGTCTAAGAAAACAACGTGCCCCGCCTTTGACAGCTGGATTAAATGGCGCGTTACTTCTGGTTGTCAAAAGTAAATTTTGGTACCATAAAACATGTAGCGCTGTTTTAGCGGCATCCACTTAACCTCTAAATCACGGAGCACGATTATTGCCCAGACTTTACGACAAAATTTTCTTTGTGATACATAGACGAAACTGTTCTAAACAAACCTGGTCTACATCGTCTACTGAAGATCTGTTCAGTCCAAAAATCTCTAGACCGGAAAAAGAGCTTAATTGTATACAATCCGGCCGCCAAAAGGAAGCGGAGGTCTAGTTGTGGCCCTCCGATAAAAAAAAAGTTGGAGTCCCTTGCCCTTTTTATCAAGCAGGTATTTACAAGTAAGGTCAGTTGAGGGAAGAGGAACTTACTTTGCACTTAGTATTAAGTGTTACTCTTGCCCTATTATTTTCGACCTGACCTAAAATAAATTATGACATAACTTAATTGCAATTAAATTAATTTTGTTCTAAGCAGAAACGTCTGCAAGCGAAATTTCAATTTTATAATTGAAAGAAAAATGGAAAAATTTATCGCGTCGAGCAAGATTCGAACTTGCGACCTTTCGGAACCTTTTTGTCAGAGCGGTCGGACCGGTGTTCCGAAAGGTCGCAAGTTCGAATCTTGCTCGACGCGATGAATTTTTTCCATTTTTCTTTCAATTATAAACTTAATTGCAATTGAGAACATGCATGAAAAATATTTAATTGAATTAGTTCAATAAACACCTTCAGCAACACCAAATTAATATAAAAACGTGGAAATCCGTTATAATTTTCTAACATTTTTGTAAAGATATTGCGGTTTAAAAACGTAAAATTTGAGCATTTTTTTAAATACCCCGAATGTATTTTCAATACCACAATTCCATTACTTGTATTCTAACAAGAAAAAAATGTATAACAACTATATAGGTAACGCATTTTTTCGTGCCTAAAATTACAGAAATTTTCTAAAAACTTGTTCCTTCCGAACAGTTTTCCGCAACTTTGAAGTCGGTGACGTCACAAACCTCACACTTTTTGTATGGGGCGTTTTGACGTGCGGCCCAGACGCCTAACGTATTTTCGCAGTTTTGACGTTTCACGGCAACAATAGACAGTAGGTTTATTAGAGACATTTTAATCTAACGGGATATAGAATTGATCGACGTCATCCAAAAAATCATGCATGTTGCTAATTGCTATAAATGAATTAATTGCCTAACAACTATAAAACTAAACTTTGAAAAGAAAAAAATCGTGATTGCCATTGTCATGTAATGAAATACCTCTGGTATTAAAGAAACACCGCTTAAGAAGCAGCATAATGAATAAAGTATTATCTTGATTCGTGGATTCAATGAATAATTATTAAAACATGTAAGAAAAATCTTGTCAATAAACAAAATCTAATGTGCAATATTAAAATGATATACTTAACTGTAACGCTTCACAGTCCGCGTTATTTGTCCAAATATTATTGCTGCGTTTCTTTCCTCAATATCGTGAAAGAAGTGCTGCAGCTCTCTTTGCAAATTGATATCCCAACAAAAATAGTAGGTACAACCTATAGATAGCATTTGGTTTTGATCATCAAAATACAACTACCCAATTACAATTCCCAATTACATTGGTTCGACGATCATTACAGCATTAACCAAACGAAGCACCATCAAAACGAAGCCTTCGACTTTTTGTACAAGAAATTGTCTACATATTGACCAATCGTGTGTGCCATATCTCCTAATTTCAATTCCCAAACAACGTATCGCATAAAGTTTAGTTAGCATACCAACGTTTTATTTGGCCGAATTTTCATTTGACATAGGTAGGTTAGATTAGGCCAAATGCAGGTATGCCAAATAAAAATATGAGAAAAATAGACATGCGAAACGATATTATGCCATGTGATGATTCTGCCAAATGAAACTATGGGAAAACTAGTTGGGGAAGTGACCATAAATTTTCCATATGTACAATAATTACGCGCATGTGACGCCTTTGGAGTTGCAGGCGTCCATAGGTTACGGTAGCTGCTTACCATCAGGCGGGCCGTATGCTTGTTTGCCACCGTCGTGGTATAAAAAAAAAAAAAAAAAAAAAATATTAATAATACTTATTGACATTGTGACAATGGGACATTGAAATAAAAATAATGCTTGTTTACACAATCATACGCTGTCCAGCAATTTTAGATTAGATCAAGCATACATTTATCCATTATCTAGATAAATATTTTACAATGGCTAGACATTTTTAACTGCATCGCTCTTGAAGAGAATGACTGACCACTTTTATCGGTCGCGAAATTGACTTTTCTTTCTGTCCAGCCCTAAAAGCTTACTAAGGATACTGGACTTTGAATGCAGAATAAAAATTGAAAAAATGATTATTCGCCTATTGCACGTGCTCCTACAGGAAATATCTCTTTTTTAGTTAGTCCCTTTAAGTTTTAGTTTCTCCTGAAAAAAGGGAAAGAGCACATATATGCGCGATATCATTTAAGGTCATAATACATATATCCGATCGGTCTCTAGGCGCGAATCCCAATGACTATAAGTTTCTTTGTCCAGTCCCGATCTAATCCATGTCCAACAAGGTGGTGAGACACCAGCTCAAACCTAAATGATATTCGTCAGTCTTTGATACCTACTCTAATCCTTCTTCCTAAGCCTAGCACTTGCAGTTTCTAAGCACTCCTGCCACTGGGTCACTTCCTCCGGATAGGTTTTCAAGGCGTCTGCTTCGGGTACGTCTACCATCCCCGTGGGGAGGTCGAAACCCACTACATGTGTCCTTGAGAGGACAATGGTGCGCACAAAGTTGTCCTTCAAGGTGATGAATTTGTGCTCTAAAAAGATCGTCTTTTCGTCCCAGCATAACATCTGTAAGTTTATAAAAATATAAATTTAATAAGGTTGATGATAATCGTTTTGATTGTTTTCGTAATTTTTCAAAATGTTTAAAACGCTTATTATTATCTTTATGTTTGTGATGGTCCCTAATTCCATATACTTCCCCAGGGTCCCTGGTTAATGGTAGTGCCCATCATGGGAACTCCTTCAACACCTGCAAGTTTCACTAAGATGTCGGTTCAGTCATAACAGTGGATTCTGGAGATATTAAACACTGATATGCAAAGAATTTTAAAATGATCGAGTCACAAGCTTGCTCGATAGACCCAATATTATTTAAGGATTGGTCAAATGGTCAAGTTAAACCTTACCTTGGTCTCGATTTTGTAAAAGCTGAATATATATCAATCAGTATCCTGTATCGGATGGTGCTGGCAGTTGGCACACATAAGGAGAGCTCGTTTGACACTTGCTAGTTTTTCGAGACCGGTACGGTAATAGACGTTGGAACCGGGAGTGACAACTCTTATTTTCTGATACTTGTACAATGACCTTGTCCCATGCATGCTGATAGTTTACGAATTAGTGAAGTCAAATCTTACCCTAGTCTCGATTTTGTAGAGGCTGAATATATCAATTGGCCTCCTGTATCTTACAGTGCTGGCACCCATCAGAGGAGCTCCCCCGACAGCTGCAAGCTTTGCGTAGATTCCGGTGCGCTCATAGAAGTGGATCCGGCAAGAGTCCAGCACTCGGAGGTACCGCGCGTTGTTCATGTGCGTGAAGAAGATGTCCACGTCGCGGGTCGTGCAGATACCTGGAAACATGGTTGCCATACATGAGAGCTAGGTCATATTAAGTTTTCCGTGCAATTAAACCGTACCTATCCATTTTTTATATCAAGAAAATGTTTAGAAAATTAATGGGTTCCCTGTGCGTCGCTAAACGAATGACAAAAGCGTTTTCTGTTTACGTCAGTTGCCTGCTAATGTGTGCATGGTTTTGTGTAGGCTCCTTCGTGTCATCGTTTTTTAGGGTCCTGCACCTTCCGCCTGTCTGTCACAAGGCCAATTTGCTCCGAAACTACTGGACCGATAAATAATTTTATATTGCTGAAGATTGAACAAGCTGGTGAAAACAGAGTTTTTAGGATGCCCGCCAGTGTTACCTACCTAAAGGCAGTCAACCTAAAGTCTCTGCGGAAAAGCAAGTGTCGTAGAATTCATTAGTTCCATTATAAACCACGAGACTTCTCGTTTCGTACAAACTCTTATTCAAATTTCATAAAAGCTCTTTAAATTCCTTTAATTAAAATGTTACTAAAATTATATACAATACAAAACCAAATATTCATGCAAAACTAGTGTACGCTATCCAAATTATTAGGCACAGACGAGATGCAGACCATATATCAAACATTAGATAAGATTAAAAATAATAATCAAGTTAGTTTGGGTTTTGATTTAACTGCATACCTACGCAAACTGCATATATCTGCATATAAGTATTATTAACTTTTGTAATTGATTTTTAATATTTTCATCGACTTTAGCCATTTTTTAAAGCACCCTAATCTACACTTCATTGACATAATAGCAAGTCAAGTAGTAGTAAGGGAGCCCATGACACTGAACCTAGTTCGATAAGTCTCCTAGATGAGATATATATAATTAGACGCGTCTTTAATGGGGGAACACGAAATGCTGATGCTGCAATGCAAAAAAAGTGGTGGCGTATTTTAATTTTTTTTTTTTTTATCCGGTTTCTAGTACGATAAGTCTCCTAGATTTCCTTTGTTTCTCGAAGCAGGGGAGGGGTAGGGCTACACGATAATGCGGTGCTGCAAGCCCCCGTTCGTGGCCTTGCCAGTGGCAGCAGCATCAAAAGATTGTAGTATAAAAAACCGGCCAAGTGCGTGTCGGACCACGCATAGGAGGGTTCCGTACCTTCAATGGAATAAGAACCAAACTAATACCAAAAGGTCGTATCTGATGCCTATGGAAGAAGTTTTTTGGAGATAACTCAAAAATGGCTGAACCGATAATGTTCAAAACAATTTTCGTTGTAAGTATATGATAAGGCGCATCTCTTCAAACTTTTTCATATTTTTTGAATTTACGGTTCAAAAGTTACGGGTGGGCTACACAACTTTTCTGACTTTCGAAGCGATTATTTCAGAAAATATTCACTTAATCACAAAATAGTCAAAGAAACTTCAATGTTATTTTGAAAGACCTATCGATTGATGTGTCACATGTTGATATTTGGTAATTATTTTTTTTTAATTTAGTTACCTGTATGGAGCGCCCCCCTAAAAATTTTTTTTTTTTTAAATTTAACTACATAACTAAGTAGCTGCATACAAAATACACCTTATGTGTAAATTTTATTCAGATACGTCGTATAGTTTCCGAGTAAAATGCCTGTGACATACGGACGGACAGACAGACAGACAGACAGACATGACGAATCCATAAGGGTTCCGTTTTTTGCCATTTGGCTACGGAACCCTAAAAACGGGGCCGCTGCCGAATTTACGGAATATCCGCAGGAATTTCGGGTATATTATTAATAATTTGGACCCCCTAAATGCCAGAAAAACATCTATATAGTGTCTGAGGTCCAAATAATGACGTCACGAACGTGACCACTACCGAAATTTGTAAAATGTAAATTAAAGGTAAAACATGACACATACACACCCGTGCGTAGCATCGGTCGAAAGCACATAAATTTCCTACAATACATGCATACATTTTTTGTAAAAATAATGCACTAATGTTGTGTATGGCATTAAAAACACCAAATATTCAGCTTTCTAACACAGTTCAGAAGATTTAAAATTTGATAACAACTTTGATAAAAGTGCTTAAAGTTCTAAAGCACATTAACTCTTTTACCTACTTAAATATACAATGCGTTCATGCTATAAATGTAGTTTTTTTCTTACATTTAGTAAGTTTTCAGGGTTCCTTGCCACTATAGTAAACATAAATTTAAACAAAAAAGAACCAACTTCACTTAGCATCCGCCTTTCTAACAGCAAATGCTCGAGCTGCTGTATAAAATACTCAAATCCCTATAGGTGTTCTTATAATAGTTGAAGACTTCCCTGGGACCTGGGGGGGAAGACCTGGTTACAATGAGACCAACTGTGAAGTATACTCTTTCAAACAAAAAAATAATTTTCCAAAATCGGTCCAGCCGTCTTCGAATAACCCCCTTCGAAATCTTAAAGTCGGTTGAGAACAACCGGCCAAGTGCGAGTCGGACTCGCGCTCCGAGGGTTCCATATACATCACACCATTTTACCAATGTGTATTTTTATGACCGACTCAGGCAGGACCATAGACTTCTTACCGACTTCAAGATTTCGAAGGAGGAGGTAATTCGAAGACGGCTGGACCGATTTACGAATTTTTTTTTTGTTTGAAAGAGTATACTTCTCAGTTGATTCCATTGTAACCAGGTCAGGGTCTGACGATGGGAACCTGGAGAAATCGAGGGAATTCTTCAATTATTATAGGCACACCTATAGTGATTTGAATATTTTTTACAGCAGCTCGAGCATTTGCTTTTGAAAAGGTGGAGGCTAAGTGAAATCGGTTATTTTTTGTTTAAAATTATGTAAATATTTTTTTCTAAAATATAGGTTCATCGGTTTCCCAGATACGGAGGGGAATGGTCAATTTTCGCCTTATTTCCAAATTTTGACACACGGTTTAGCCCACTTCAAATAACCTACATACGAATTTTAAGGCCATTCCGGTGGGCGCATAAGATTTTAAGACCAGTTGAAATCGCATTTTTTTGGCTTTGTCTACAGTCTACGGTACACAGTCTCTAAACACAAAACTTTTGTGACACTCAGACATAGGTGTTCAATAAATAGGTGAGTTACCCGTTAACTCACGTTTTTTAATTCGAATATTGCTCGACATCTTGTCGAATAACCTCCTTGTTATGGAGCGAAACATGTCAAGCAATATTCAACTTAAAAAAACCGGCCAAGAGCGTGTCGGGCCACGCTCACTGTAGGGTTCCGTAGTTTTCCGTCCGTCACAGTAAGTGTCCCCACTTAAGAGTTAAAATAACACCGCCATGTAGGATATGATATGAGCGTTCCACGTACAGCGACATCTATCGGCAAATTAAGTAAACTATTGCGCGCGAGCTTAAAGTATGGAAGATGATTTTTATGGAATAAAAGTTTTTATAAAGTTCTACTTTTGAGATTTTTTTCATATTTTTAAAACTTATGGTTCAAAAGTTAGAGGGGGGGGGACGCATATTTTTTTACTTCTGGAGCGATTATTTCCGAAAATATTTACATTATCGAAAAATGATTTTAGGAAACCCCTATTCATTTTTAAATACCTATCCAATAATATATCACACGTTAGGGTTGAAATGAAAAAAAAAATCCCTCCCCACTTTACGTATAGGGGAGGTCATCATCATCAAACACTTAAGAGCCATGCTCTTGTCGGTGCAACTCAAAGTGGGCTCTCCATTTGCTTCGGTCCCAGGCCTCCTCTTTGATCTCTTGGTACGACCTGACCTTAACATTATTTTTAATTTGGTCTATATAATTAATTCTAGGTCTTCCCCTTCCTCGCCTTCCTTCCATTTTTCCTTCAACTATCTTCTGTATAAAGTTGTCATGTCGTATGAGGTGGCCCATCATCCTCCCTCTTCTCGACTCTATGCTATCCATCAACTGCCTCTTTTCCTCCACTCTTTCCAGCACTTCTTCGTTCGTCACTCTCTCAGTCCAGCTAATCCTCTCCATCCGCCTCCAACACCACATTTCAAACGCCTCAAGTATACTCTTGTCCCTCTGTGTCAGTGTCCATGTCTCGCTGCCGTAAAGTGCTATGCTCCATATATATGTTTTTACAAATTTCTTCTTTGTGTTTTTGGATATGTTTGAAGTTAGTAGGTTCCTTTTATTATGAAAAGCTTGTTTGGCCATTGCTATCCTGCTAGGGGAGGTACCCTAATAAAAAAATAATTTCCACTTTTTATTTTACCACTTTGTCGGCGTGATTGATATACATATTAGTACCAAATTTCAGCTTTCTAGTGCTAACGGTCACTGAGATTATCCGCGGACGGACGGACGGACGGACGGGCAGACATGGCGAAACTATAAGGGTTCCTAGTTGACTACGGAACCCTAAAAACCGGCCAAAAGCGTGTCGGGCCACGCTCAGTGTAGGGTTCCGTAGTTTTCCGTCCGTCACAATAAGTGTCCCCACTTAAGAGTTTTTGAAAGCACGTTATTTCATTGTGATTTTGTAGAAATTACAGGTACCTACAATAAACACCTGCTTATACGGTTAAATTACAAACTTAGTTCAGAAATTATTCTGTATTTTGTTTTCAAAAACTATTCAACCTATCAAGTTCAAAATAATTTTCCTAGAAAGTTTTTATAAAGTTCTACTTTTGAGATTTTTTTCATATTTTTAAAACTTATGGTTCAAAAGTTAGAGGCGGGGGGACACATTTTTTTTTACTTCTGGAGCGATTATTTCCGAAAATATTCACATTATCAAAAAATGATTTTAGTAAACCCGTATTCATTTTTAAATACCTATCCAACAATATATGAATGCCTTACGGCATTAAGTCCGCCTTTTGTAACTGTATATTTTATACTGTGCAATAAAGTTTAAATAAATAAATAAATATATCACACGTTAGGGTTGAAATGAAAAAAAATCACTCCCCACTTTATGTATAGGGGAGGTACCTTAATAATAAAAAAAACACTTTTTATTTTACCACTTTGTCGGCGTGATTGATATACATATTAGTACCAAATTTCAGCTTTCTACTGCTAACGGTCACTGAGATTATCCGCGGACGGACGGACAGACATGGCGAAACTATAAGGGTTCCTAGTTGACTACGGAACCGTAAAAACGTGAGTTACCCGGTCCTATTTATTAATGAGTCTCTAAATCTCAAGTAAATAGTTTCAAAATGGCGGTAAATGGTACCATCTCTCTCATCTATGGGTTTAAGTGTTAACCCTATGACCGCCAAGGACATGAAATCGCGCGCACGGAAAGTCATGCCCTCAGGGCCAACGCGCGATATCACGTCCAAAAAAAATATAAGCGATTTACCTCGCGCTCTTCTGAAGGCACGATTTTTTCGTCTGATGCTTAGCGGTGAACGTAAGACAAGTGTGTCTGACTGAGTTTGATGAACTCCAAATAGCTACTCAATTAGTAGTTACGACTTTTGAGGTTTAAGTTATACTGGTTACCCTAAGTCGCATGAGGAATGGGTTTAAAATGGTCGATCCTTCCGGAAGTTTGGTACCTTGAACCCGTAGTGTTAGAAAACAGCCCATTTGGAGCCTAATGCCGGCCACTGACCAAAATTCGTGAACTGTGTAAAGGTTTACGGGCATGTGACGAATGACGGTATCAGATATTCATTCGCGAAGGGGGTGCGCGAGTGAATTCGCAAATGCATTGTGACAGTTGATGTATGCATGTAGGTGCATTGCATAATTTGCAAAACCTGCGGGTTGCGTAGAATCGTAGATGAAAGACAGTGAGTGATGGCGGGGCTTAGGTACGCAACTACTAACTATATACATAGAGAAATCAGTTTATTATTATTTTATAACAAAACCGTAGTTTTTAACCCATCGTTTGTTGTAACTATGTAGGCGCGGCAGAGCAATTAGGTCCCTAGTGTCCCTACTTCAACAAAGTTTACTAGCTCCATGACTTACAACATCGGAAAACCGACCGGCGCGCTGGACAACGCATGCGCGAACTAACCTGCATACTGATGATCATAAACCTTTTATTATACCAAGTTAACGAATCGTAAAATTATATTCGCACTAATAAGGTTTTTTTCTAGCCTCATTGACGAAATATACTGATAGGTACACAGTTGTCGCATCTCTTCCGGCAAACCCTGACTGCGAAAAATCAATAGCCACCTTTAGAATATTTACCGGAAATGTCCTCAGTTTACTAGTAAACTTTTCTACTAATAATATGGTTTCTAAAATCTTACACATTGAAACTTTAACATGCTGGTATTGCTAATGCGAGCTTTTACTACACAACTACACAGAAGTATTTTTTGTGGTATTTCCTGATGCAAACTCAAACCTATTTCGGTTTCTGTCAATACTTTAAGCCAAATTTAAAAAGTTAAGTTTATTAAACATATATTTTCATTAATACAATAATATTTTATTAGCATTTTATCATCTTACCGTATAACGTTGTGGTTTCATTGATTTTGTATTTCCTCTGAAACAGTCTCCCAAAGAAAACAACTCCGTACGCTCTGATATAATATCCCAGATCCCAAAAAAGAAGCAAAATAGCAATAATTGTTATGATTATGCTATACATCTTGATTTATTAGGAAATATGGTTCGGAATCATAGATGAATATGTATATAACTGTTCGTAATTTTCACACGCTTGCCGCGCGACTGTCGCACTGACATTAGCAAGTAATGTTAACAGCTGACGCTTGATCACATTATTTATATTATATATCTATCCATCTGACAGATGAAAATTCAAGGTGCTTCTGTCAATGTAGCGCACATGTATGTAGCGCGATTAAAAGATGATTTTTTCACATTGGCATTGCATAATATTCGGCACTGATAAAGTTTACATAAATTTAACGCTTGGTCTAGGTGGCGGTTTCTTGAAACGTAGATTCATTTTAGAACCTACAACCATGATTCTAACCGGAAATACAGGAAAAATACTCTCGCTAGTTGTCAATGTCAACAAAGACAAATGACAGAAAAAACTCGCACTATTTATCTTAGTTTTAATTAAAAATTACTTTGTTGAACTGATGATATAATATTTAAATGGTAAAAAATAATTTTCCCAGCGGTGACGGACAGCTACGATCGTGATATAATTAGTGTTAAATGACGTAAAATTCAAATAAAGATCTCATACTCTTATCCATGTCTTCCACTAGTTCGAAACTAGTTCTGGGGCTCTCTTGCGCTGTATCATTAGGCATAGTGAGCTATGTTCACATAAAACAGCAAACGGACAGGTAAGAAATATATCACCTAAAGTTCTTAATAGCCCTCCAAAAAATAAAAATTCACACCTTTAAAGTATTTTTTTTATTGAGTTAACTAATTGACAGCTCCTTGCATACAAAGTGGTTGCCAAATGTATGTATAGTGTTGTCAAATAAGTGCGCTCAATTAAAAATTCTACTCTGGTCAACTCTATTAACGAATTCCCGAAAATCTAGGTAAAAGTAGTATTTTTTATTGAACACAGTAATCAGATAGCTCCTGCCATACATTGTAAACCACTTTGTATGACAAGAGCCTTAAGATTACTGTTTTGAATTAAAAATACTACTTTAGCTAAAACTTTAGTAACTTTACTTGTTTAAGAACCATCTCCGATGTACTCATTACAAATCTTTTATACATTTTCGAAAAGATACAAAATAGCTTAAAAGCATATCACTCTGCAACATGTCTAGTACCTATGTAATGGGCAAAATCGAAGGTAAATGAGTTTATTTGCAAGCTTAAGGATGTAAGAAATCATCATTGCAGTCTTCGAGTTTTTAAGGGCTGGGAGTAGGCATGCATATGCCCTAATTATTAGTTTACCCCAAAATACTCCACCAAAATGGTTCAGGCCATTTTCCTGTAACTGTAATCCGTGCCAACTTATCTGATTTTCCCACACCAAGTATGAAAATGACCAAAAAATTTTTTTAATTATTTTCTTTCATATCATCAGTGCATCCTACTCCTGTATGAACGTTTTTTACGAAAACAATCTTGTTGCGAGCCGAAAAACAATTAAAAAATAGCAACTTATATCCGCCCAAATTTCTTCATAGTATGGGGAAATTCTAATAATGCAAGTCGGCAAGAGATACAGGAATGGCCTGAATTTTTGTAGAGTATTTCGGGGTAAAACAAATTCATTTAGGAGGGTATGTGTTATTCATTTCTCAAAATCGCAACATAAGGGACACCCTACCTGAGAGTCTTTAGAGAAATTATTTTATTATTACTACCTATAACTCGTGGTCATATTTCTGATATTTTAATAAATACTTCATATTATGTACTTACATATTTTATAGGCTTCTATCACATGTCTTAAGAAACCTAGAAAGAATTGTATTTGGTGACCATAGGGAAGCCAGTAAAACCAAGCTGTCTAACCATACTAATTTTATTGTTGTCTGATAATAGATATCAACTTAGTATTAATGTAATCTTTGTATTTGTTAGAGAACATTTAGTTACCTTTTGGCTTCTAATTTTGACAGATAAGGTCTTATGCATATATTTGTATTACTAGGTATGCTCCTGGTACTAGTTTTCTGTACAAATCCAGTACCAAAACTGAGATCTCACGGGGCTTGCCATACAAAATTTGGTTTCAAGAGCATTCCCTTTCCCTAATTATTACTTTAATGGCCATTCATTAATTAATTTAAATAAATAAATATCATAGGACAATCTTACACAAATGAACCTAGGCCCATAGTAAGCTCAATAATAGTGCAGTCATTGAAGCATTATTGCTCCGAATTTTTTTACTGTGAACCGAATTGCATACAATTTTGGAATTAGGTTCATCTTACCCTTAACTTCAAAAGTGAAAATGATTTGAACTCCGCAACCACCCTGGGGGTGGTTGCCACCCCTTCTCGGGGGTGAATTTTTTTTTTTCAAAATAACCTCGGATATCGATAGAAGGCCTAATTTTAAACAAAAAATTATCTATAAAGTTTTTCAAAAAATCCAATAGTTTTCAAGTTATTGGCAATTGAAAATTCGCAATTTTTTCACGTTTTTCATCGGTTTTTTGCAAATATCTCCAAAAATATACGTTTTATCGAAAATTTTATAAATAAAAAATTATAGCAGGTAAAACAATGAACAATTTGGTTTTTTATAAAGTATTCTAAGTGCAATATTAAGCTAGATATTAAAGATCAAAGCCGTTTTTTATTTTGTCTGAAATTTAATCGATGTGGTCAATGCCATCTAGCGGCGAGCAGATGCATTTTATGCATTCTAATACAATAGGGTTTTGTAGTGCTTGAAATAAGCTTTAAAATGAGCACTATTAAAAGTCTTTTGCACGTAAAATAAGTGAGCTGTATTGCAAATAAGGGGAGCATCTAATATTTTTTCTTTTAAATCAATGGGTTTCATAAGTGCCATTTCCACCAAAATTAAAATTAATCGTATTCCGCCTGGAATTAACTTTATTATGAAGAGTTTGATAGATAGTATCAGTTTGGCTGCTTCAGGACACATATTTTTCAAAAAAGTCACGATTTAAAAAAAAAAAAAATTTCAAATTTTTTAAAAACCCACTTTTTTTTCATAATATCTCAAAAATGACGACAGATACGTATAAAAGTGTATGGATTAAAAATTTTGGTATTAATAATAATAATAATAATAAATACTCTTTATTGCACACCTCATACAGTTACAAGCACAAATTTTACAATTAGATAAATTTAGGTAGAGGTAACAACAGGCGGTCTTATCGCTAATGAGCGATTTCTTCCAGACAACCTTTGGGTAGTGGAGACTAGAGAAAAACAATAAGCAGTAGGTGGTGCATAGAAACAAAAGAGACGAAATAGATAACACAGCACATTCATATGAATATACATACTTAAATAAATACAAAATAAACATACATATACGTACATATATACATATATAATACACACAATAAGAAACAACAGTGTCAACTTAAAAACCTAAGGAAGAGATAAATAGTATTCCTTAAGTATTTTTCTGACAAACAATTTGGTTTTTTTGTTTTTTCTGTCAAACAAAAATTGACGGAGATATGATTGTTTAAAGAGCGCGTGGCAGCGCAATCACAGCCTCTCTGAAGCCCTTTAACCCTTCACCGTTTTAGAAAAAGGTTTTTTACTATATATTGCAATGAAGGATGTTGTAGCTCTCTTAATTACCTTTACAATGGTTTTTTATAAATTGTGATAGCATGAAAATTGAAGTAGTTATGGTCCTAAACAAACCTGGTAAAAACTTATCATATTTTTTTCTACTTAGTAACGGAAAATTTCGGAGTGTGAATATTTGGAGCAATGTGAAAGTACGCAGTATAATAGAGACCCACAACTATTGTAATGTGTATATATTGAAATGATTCTTGGTTTTGTAAAATGAAAATCCCGGAGGTGTTAGGCCTTTTGGGACGCTACCGCATGCGGCCCAGCGTCCGCATCACCGCCTGCGCTACCGGCAGGTTACAGTTTTGGGCTAAGCGAAGAAGGATAACACTTTATTCAGTGTCATGGATCGATTCGGAATCGTAGATGACTTTCATATTTCATCAATCTAGAACGAACCATAGACTATAATATTTTTAAATATGTAATCATATATATTTACTGTTTTAATTTAGGGGTAGTTTTAAGGGTAGAAAAGCTTAAGAATATGATAATCATTTTCGAGAGTGTGGAATAATATTTAAATTCCTTTCATTTTATAAAAAAAAAAATTAACAATTTTTTATCAAGGGGTAGTTTTCAAGGGTTGAAAGGGGGTTAAAAATTTGATAATTATTATAGAGAATATAAAATATTACTTACTCTACACTTACATCTTTTTATGTCATACCAAAGTATTTTTTTGTGATTTTTTCAATTTAGGGGTTGTTTGCAAGGGTTGTAAGATTTTCAAGGGGTTGAAAATGATTTTAATATGAGGTAATAATGTTAGAAAATACTTTACAATTTCACCACTTACTATTAGACATGTTTTCTAGCGATAAAATGGCTCAATGTCAATTCTTCCATTAAGGGGTTGTTTACACCCCTTAAAAATAATAGGCGGAGTTCAGATCATTTTCACTTTTGAAGTTAAGGGTAAGATGAGCCTAATTCCAAAATTTCATGCAAATCGGTTCACAGTAAAAAAATTCGGAGGTAAGACCGTATTTTTCGCTTCAATGACTGCACTATAAGGCTTGTGTTGTGGGTACTAGATGACGATATATATAATATATAGATATGGATAAATACTTATATACATAGAAAACATCCATAACTCGGGTACAAATATCTGTGATAATCACACAAATAAATTCCCTAACCAGGATTCGAACCTGGGACCTCCTACTTCATAAGCAGGGTCACTACCAACTGGGCTAGGAGGCCATTAAAAATGTATATATTAACACATTCAGTGCCACCTAGGGCTACGTCCTGCGCTCGTAACCCGTAGCCACATATTCGTTGTATGTAGCGCATAGTAGCTATTAAGAGAGAACCCGATAGTCGGGTTCTCGGCCCTGAATGTGTTAATATGCTTTTCTGTTTTTGCAGGGAAAAAATGCATGAAGGTGTAATCAAGGATGTAGAACGCCAACAAAGGAGAAAAATAGAAAACTTATACATGCTTGAAAAACAAAATGAACTAACCAAACAATTAAAGAAAGGATTAAATGAGACTTAAATATGTGAATAAAACATAAGAGTTACCCTAATTTTATTTATTTCCTAATGAAATACTTATTAAATAGAACTTTAGATTAAATTAATACAAACAACTCATTTTTTTTCTTTCAACCATTCCTCTAACATGACATCCTTTAGGTTCAAGTTGATGCCAGTTGGGTATTTTTTGTCAACTGTGTCCACAAATCCATCAATTCGCAATTTCTCTTGAGCCACAGCAGCTAGCGATTCAAAAGTCCGAGGTTCCCAGGAGGCCAAATTGGAGAGTGACTTGCGATCTAGCATAATGTTGGCTCGGTCGAGACCCTCTTTAAGCTGAAACTGTGTGATATTGTGCTGCTCACACGCCGCAGTGATCCTGGTGTTCCACAAGTCTTTCATGTCTTCCTTCTTCAGCTCTCTAGCCTTCGTGGCGTATGCTAGCGCTCGGTGAACATTGCGCACGGCGACAGAGTAGACGTTTCTTCGACGACCAATGTAATGAGCAGCTAGTCTAAAAATTCTCCTTTTTCGCCAAAGCTCATCTGGGCCTCGAACTCTTATTAAGTTTGTAACAGTAAGAAACACCATTGCAACCTAAAATAAACAACAATTTTAGGGATAATATTTGTTGAAATATAGGTTTACCATTTCGTTGGCCAGGACTTTGGTTAAGCATGCAATTTTCTTATAATAGCTTACCTACCTATATATCTTATTTATGTAATAAATAAATCCGATCTACAATGACGGAATCCGTGAAAATGTGAAAACTTGAAAAACAAACCAAATAATATAATTATAACCTAAAAATTCGAAATTCTTGCTTGACAGTCCAGTGACGTTTTTCTTTGCTGGTAAGAGGGGTATTTTTAAATCAATACTTTAAAGATCTACACGCGGTAACGACTTCACTGGTATAGTCACAGAATAACTAATAGTACTACCGTACAGATAATTCACTCCTTCACAAAAGTCAGATTTAGGTATAAAATTATACCTATACTCGCCGCCTGCAAGCAAAATTGAAACTTATAACCGCGCACGAACCGTGAATCTTCTTTGCGCGCCGCAGTTTTATGACCGAGCTGTGAGTGTCGGCACGGGGTTGGCACTTGACAAGTTTTTGTACCTATACCTACTTATTTATTATTTTGAAGACAAATATGTAGGAAATGCAAACGTTGATTCTTTAAACATATTTTTTTATCAGGAGATAGTAAGTATGTCTGTTTCTTACGGAAGTAGGTATGCCACAGCCGTATTCCTTTGAAAATATGTCGGTCAGTTCCTAATTTTTTTTTCTGAGCAACCATTATTATATCTTTTATACGGATTAGATCGAGGTTTAGGTTTCCATTGTGTATTTTAAATTGTGTGCGAGCGCCACCTGACACGACTACCGTGCGAGCCGAGCGGCAGCCCACTGCCATATGCCTGCCCGGGCGGCGCAACGGCCAAATGTACCTAAACTGCGTAGTGACACCCACCTGGTATAGTTAGGTTGAGACAAAAATTGACAGATACACAACTTAACCTTGACATATCGCAACGTCGTGTTGACGCTAATCGCGCCATGTATAGTCACCATAATAAAGATTGCCGGTATTACACCTCCCTAAATCAGACCCTAAAGACAAGGACGCCACAATACGTTAGACAGGTTAAGCAATATCTCCAAACGTGTCTAGCGTATTGCAGCGTTCTTGTCGTTAGGGTCCGATTTAGACAGGTGTAATACCGGTTTAACGGAAATAGAAATTCAGGCGCTCCACACACTTGATCTGAATTCATGAAATGTTCTGAAATTATATACAATTGTCTTATGGTTACGGAAATTTGTCTATGGCCTCCATTCAAAATGTCAGCTACCATAGACAGATTTCCGCAACCATGGACAATTGTAAGAAAAAATATTGTGAACAATCTCCTAGCCTAGTCGGTAGTGACCCTGCCTACGAAGCAGGAGGGCATTTTTTTGTGAGTTTATCACGGATATTTGTTCATGAGTTATGGGCAGGGACGTATTTACCCTATGGCCAAGAGGGCCATGGCCCGGGGCGGCAAGCTGCCAGGGAGCCGCCCCGTCTGCTTGGTTCTGGGCGCCTTTTTCGATGCTGAACTTCAGTTAGGTACCGGCTCATAAGGCCTAAGAAAGAGTAATTTTAAACAAACATTTTCTAAAGGCCACAATCTGATGAAGGGCGTTATTTTGTACTTAAGCCCCCTTCCATATCTGCCATTACCATGTATCACATAAAGTAAACTGCATTTTTTCCTAAAAAGGCGAACAATATAACTATGCCTGGTTATTTAGCTAAGCTTCCGTTTTCAGTCGGTAAACTTAATCAAGTCAATAAAAGTGAGAATCCGCGATACGGGTCTATCTTTCCTGATCTTAGCGTTCGTCCAATCTAGTATATTTTGCACCCTCCAGATACTCAGTCGTCAAGTTACTGGGAATGGTAGTTTCGGTATGGGTAATGGTTGGGAAAGATGAATAGGCTACGTACGACTACAGGCCTATTGGACCGGGCGGCTACCGTATGATCACTTACCTCATCGAGGAGTAGTTTGGATTGGAACCTTATTCATCGAAAAGAAAAAAAAATTGGTCACAAATCACTTGGTCGGACAGCTCTCACCCTGTTCCGTTCCGTTTTCGGACACTTAGTGGTCCAATTTTTGGGATGTTTTTACCTCATCGAGTAGCACGATGAAACCAATCTCATTTGATAGCTAAAGTGATGCTCTTTCAATATTTTTTTGTTCGCATAGCCCTCGGCCTGGTCTATTTTGTTTTCGGACACTTTTAGTGGTGCAATTTTTGGGGTGTTTTTACCTCATCGAGTAGCAAGATGAACCCAACCTCATTTGATTGCTAAAGTGATGCTCTTTTAATCTTTTTTGGTCAGACAGCGCTCAGTCTAGTCCGTTCCGTTTTCGGACACTTATAGTGGTGCAATTTTTGGGGTGCTTTTTCCGTCTGTAGCCGAAATTAACGGCCCTATATTTATAAAATTTTGGTGTGTGAATGCCTGAATAGCTTTTATAACCCGCTTTATATTGGAGCACAAGAATTATTTTTAAAAACATTTTTAGGGGTGCACTCCATACATGTAACAATTGTAACTATTAAATAAAACAAAAACAAATGTTGAAAAATAAATTACTGATTTTCAGTTAGGTACGTTTTCAAAAATAAGTTTAAGGTTACTATTTTTTTTATACAATAAATATTTAATAAGATATTTGACTATACATTTTTATACTCTTTCTAGCTTCTAAAATATGTAATTAAAAAATAAATCCAGGAGATAGCTCTTAATACACTCTTTCATGTAAAATTAATTTGAAAACCAAAACCGACCAGGCTGAGCGCTGTCCAACCAAGTGATTTACCGACCTATAAAATTTTTACTTTTCTATTACTAAGGTTCCAAACTGCTCCTCGACGAGGTAAGTGATCATACTGTGGCCGCCCGGTCCTTATACCACCTTGACCTTACACATAAACACGTTATCCGGTCCCATACGCCTTTAGCACGTTACGCCGCGAAACCAGAGCGGATCGAGTGCGAATCAAGAACGGAATCAAAACCGCGGAACCTCTCCACTCAAATTCGCACTTGTTTTGCTCTCGATCCGCTGTTGTTACGCACCGAAATGTGTAGCGCTGCATCGCGGTGTCCATCCCGCTACGCAGATGTGCAGAAGACGTCAGCAGGGTGTTTTTAGGGTTCCGTAGCCAAATGGCAAAAAACGGAACCCTTATGGATTCTTCATGTCTGTCTGTCTCTCCGTCCGTATGTCACGTGTGTATTTTATATGCAGCTACTTAGTTATGTAGTTAAATTTGAAAAAAAAAATTTAGGGGGGGCGCTCCATACATGTAACTAAATTTCGAAATTTTTTTTAAACCAAATATCAACATGTGACACATCAATCGATAGGTCTTTAAAAATAACATTGAGGTTTCATTGACCATTTTGTGATTAAGTGAATATTTTCTGAAATAATCGCTTCCAAAGTCAGAAAAATTGTGCCCCGTAAGTCCAAAAAAAATATTAAAAAATTTGGGGAGATGCGCCTTACTTATCATATACTTTCTACGAAAATTGTTTTGAACGTTAATTTTGAGTTATCTCCAAAAAACTTCTTCCATAGGCATCAGATACGACCTTTTGGTATTAGTTTGGTTCTTATTCCATTGAAGGTACTGAAACCTCCTATGCGTGGTCCGACACGCACTTGGCCGGTTTTTTCAACTTCACTAAGGGTTCAGATAGTCTCAAGAAAATTTTAATATTCTGTCTGGTTAAGTAACAGGGGCGGCAAATTTTTCTGGCCCGGGGCGCGAAATTTCCAAATACGCCTCTGGTTATGGGAGACTAAAAAATTAAATACTTACCTGTCTAGTCTAAATGACTTACCTATACACATGGTATACAATATGAACTAGGGTAGCCCCGGTGAAGATTCATCGGGTATAGCTTCTCGCTCTGCTTTCTCGGGTGAGCCCGAGTCTTCAGCCGCACTGTCGTCCGAGGCCGACTCAAGAGAAACACTCGAGTCGAAATTGGGATTCACGTTGAGAAGATGCTTTACGTCGTACGTGCGAGTATTCGAGGTTTTTTTGAAGTGTTTGTTTGTTTTGTTCACATTCGACATAGCCAGGTAGAAAACAATAACCTAGACAAAAATAAATCCTGTAGTGAAGTGGTAGTGAAGAAAAATCCAACTACCGGCTGAATTTTGTCTATGTGCTCCATAACTCCCATGGGGACAAAATGAGCTGTTACTCCCGTTGCGCCTGCGTAAAATTGAGGCATTATGAACAAATGTGATGAAAATTATTATTTAGGTGTATGCGGGTGTATGTATAAAATTACAATGTATATAAGATAACTAGCTTTTTCCCGCGGCTTCGCCCGCGTACTATAAGTACTCAAAAAGAAGGTTCTCAGTTAGACTGGTATGTTTGTATGTACCACATTTTCCCATTTTAGGGGTTGAATTTTCAAAAAACCTGAAACACGTGTTTACTCATTTATCGTTAGGAATACTCCTGTGAAGTTTCGAATAAAATAGTCTAACAAATCTTGTTTCGCCATACAAACTTTGGACCCCCATTTTACCCCCTTAGGGGGTGAATTTTGAAAAGTCCTTTCTTAGTGCACCCCTAGACCTTATAAGGAACCTACGTGCCAAATTTGGAATCTCTAGAACCAGCGGTTTGGGCTGTGCGTTGATATGTCAGTCAGTCAGTCAGTCAGTCAGTCAGTTTCTTCTTTTATATATTTAGATGATATACTTACCTTTTTTTAAGTAAGCAAGTAAGTAGGTATGCCTACCTCAATAACGAGAACAGAAACGAACATAATCAACTGAACGACCAGAGTAGTTATTACGGTCATATAAAGACACTTCTCGCATCCATCCAGGTATATAGACGAAGTTCCCATTTCCATCAAATAGTTCGATATACATGATCCTGTTTTACAGCAACTAGAACATTATGAAAGTAGGTTGTATATTAACCCTTTGACCGCCAAAGACGTCAAATCACGGGCACGGAAAGTCGTGCCCTCAGCGCCAGCCCGTGATATCACGTTCAAAATATAACCGGTTTGGGGCACGATTTTTCCGTCAGATGCTTGGCGGTCAAAGGGTTAAGGCGATGGTATACGCAAACCAGTGAAATCGATGTTTTTGTGCAAGTTTCGTGATGAAAGCAGCATGTTGGGAGCGTGCATGTTACATTTTCTGAAGAGACATATAGTCAGGTTTTTTGTTTGCAGAATGATTTTCTACTATATATTGCTAAATTAGGTATATGCCTACAGGGATCAATAGTGGGGGGATTATTTAAAGAGTTTATAGGGCAGCTGCTAGATCATAGAGATAGATATGGTGTTAGAGTATCTTTCCTAGCTTAAAGTACAGGTTTGTGGACTAGCATACCTGCTTTTACCTTCCCAGTAATACTCCCTAAGTGCTCTACCTCTTATTACACCGCCCTTATTCGCGAATTGGGCCTAAAAATAGTGTAGTCTTCTAATACAGGCTTCACGTCTTCCTTTACATTATGTACAAGACTAGAATTTTCCCTAGTTTTACATACCTTAGAGGAACACTGTCAGTCACAAACTCTGCTCCCTTCAAACGTTGTTTTGCTTCGGAATCTGTATCCCATTCGTAATCGCGGATGCTGTCATACCAGTCTTCGTTAAACCAATCCATATAAGAATTAAGCTGAAAGTTTAATTATTAATTATTTATTTGAAAAAAAAACTGGAGCTACAAGGTCCTACTTTTAACAAGAGCTGTATTTTAAGATTAAGAGTCAACGGTTATATTAGCATTTTGGACGTTGCTGGGTAATGAACTAAGAGCTGGCCACCACAACCATACCTCTCTAGTCAGTATACCAGTGTAACAATCGTTATATCTAGATGCCTAGCAGTTATCTGATGGTGGACCTCGAAAGTGGGAGGTCAACAGGGCTGCCTTTCCAGTGAGGTGGATATGAGCGGCGGGTGTGATGCTAAAGTATTGGTTGAATCCCAAAAGTCTCTCATCTCCGCGTTAGTGGAAAGGCAGCCAGGCAGGCAGTGTTATAATTAAAATTACTCGTAAGTGTAGAATTTAGATTCCTTGGCTTGGTAAAGTATTATGCTAAATACTATTTATATGTATATTTGGAAAATCATATTCCCGACATTCCCGTTGTTTTTCATCGGTGGAAAGTAAACGCCTAGTTTTTTTTTAAATGGCTTTTACTCGTCGCCGGTTTCCGCGAGTTGAATTCTGTCAATGTCAGAGTGTACTTATGATTTTATTCATTTTTATTAAAATAAAATAAAAGCAACGTTGTTCGGTTGAGACCTCGTTGGTTTTAAAGTGATAGCCTCCTTACAAACACGTGGATGGCCGAGACCCCGGATAACCGTTTGTTCAACTTTTGAGACAAATTTTTCATTAGCTGCACACTTGTTCGTTAGGTCACCGCACAATAAACTATCAATATTACACACTGAACTACGTAGATGAGCAAAAAACTATTCTAAAGATGCCGCATCTTGAGCTCAAACGATTATCCCGATGATCAACAAGATGGCGCGATTTAGTAGCATACAATTTGTGGGGAGATAGCCAAACATCAAAGATATAATTAAAAATCTTTCTGTATGTGGACTAAGTACTGAGTCAGTAGGTACATTACCCCGCAACACTTGAGTCCCCACTGTAAAACGTCGATAACGTGTTTATAAGTAGGGTTAAGCTTATAATTCTTCATGCCTGCAATTATAGCTTTTTTGATGTTATTCCTGCAGTAAAACATGTTATAAGAGCACATGGTTGCACCTGCAAGACTTAGTATAATTATCGTTGACATGCAGATCCAGAGGTCCCAATGAAACATACTTGTGAAAGGACTGTAAGAGAAGAAAGTACGATTAAAGGGCTATTTGCATTAAGCAAAGTGATGCAAACTTTATAAGATTTTTCGTAGTCCGACCTCGAAATAAAAAAAAGGTTGATTTTTGCACTACTTCATAAAAATTGTAGATTATATAAATAATGTACGGTTTTAATTATTAGGCCATTTAGGGTTATCTTTATATTGGACAGTTCATAGAGCAAGTACTAAACAAAAGAAAATAGCTTGAATTGCAAATGGCTTAACAGTTAAAGTCCGTGACTGTACTCAACTCTATTTTTTTCCCTTGAGATATGGTTAAAAGTAGACAGCAATTAGTGGGTATCATAAGGATCCCAGTTAGGAGCGACAGCGACAGATATACGTCCCAATGCAGCGTTTTCACAATTACAGTCACACCTGCAAAGGTTTCCATTATTATTTTAAAGAATAAAGAACCAACTTCACATAGACTCCTCCTTTCCAAGAGCAAATGCCTAAGCTACTGTAAATTAATGTACTCGAATCACTATTGGTGAGCTACTAATATTTGAAGTTCCCTCGATTTTTCCAGGATCCTATCATCAGATCCTAAACCTGATGACAATTAATGGGATCACATATATGTTATCTATACCCTTCCAAAAAATAAAGAATTTTCCAAATCGGTCCCGCCGTCTTCGCATAATCGGTGATGTTATAGGTACATAAAAAAATAGCAAAAACATTAAAAACCCCGACGAATAGGGTCGGCCGGGCGAAAGCAGTTCTATGCATATTCATATATGGGCGAAAGTGTTTATAGATGGCGCCTGCATAGGTTCTACCTGTCAAACGTACCAACAGTGTGAAATTGTTGATTTTTTTTTGAGCTTGATGCTAGTATGCTCCCTCCCTTTAAGCCAAATCCCATAGAACAAAACTAGTGACAAGTACATGGAGGGTACAAGCTATGCTTGCACCGTCTGGCCCAACCGTTGACAGTTGCCAACCCCATTGAGAACCTCCTCCTTCGAAATCTTAAGTCGTATACTCTGTCCTCGAGTCGTCACAAAATGTGGGACTCCGCCTCCCCTTGTCAAAATTTTGTTGTACGGTTTTCCTGAAACATGTTAAAGTTAATAATCCCTAACCCTAAGGTTTCCTATGGCACTTCGTCCCACCGGCGGCGAGTATGGGAGTAAAGTTAAGCGAGTAGCATTACATCACGGGCCTTGAAAGGTCGATCGATCACTCTATACCTCGAAAAACCGCAATGTAATGCTACTCGCTCAACTTTACTCGCTTACTCGCTCTTGGTTCCCACCACGTGCCAAAAAGCCCTGTTACACTTTACTTTTTTTAGTGTGCTAACTAGCATCCTAATCAGGATCCTAAATTTTTTCAATAGTAAATTTACTTGCTATAGTCTGGCCAGCCAACGAACGCAGTAGCAATTTACAGCGAACAAAAGTATGACAACACTAAGAATCAGTGAAAAAAGCAGCAATGATCATCAAATTTTATGTTTTTAATCTTACTTGGTTTTTCGGCCCCTTTCATTTCGTGACATTTACGGTGTGTATAAAGGAGACGGATATATTTCGTCTGATCTGTTATCAACTGCAACAGATAATCTGGTTCAGGCAATTGACATATGCCTTAAAAGTTTAATTGGGAACGTTGCAGGAGTTCTATCTCACTCGCGCTTAAGATGAGAAAGTGAAATGCACTAGAAACAAATTCAATGTGAATTTAAATGTTCGTCATGAAATACGGTGTCTCAATACAAAGGGTTGCCACGTGTACGTATTTTGAATTTGCCGCGCGTTTCTACTGACAGAAATGATTTGCCAGACTATAAATGCGGTTAGACTTGACTAAGGCACTGGTCCCACCGCGAGCGAGTAAGCTATGAGCTATCGGCTATTTTCTAGCCCAAGAAACGAACAAAAGATAATCGCTTCCGTGTAAATAAAAGAGAGAGATATATATTCACACTGCGATGAACTATAAATATACATCTGTCTCTTTTATTTACACGGGAGCGATTATCTTTTGTTCGTTTCTTGGGCGAGAAAATCGCCGATAGCTCATCGTTACTCGCCCGCGGTGGGACCAGTGCCTAAATTTGGAAACTAAGGGCCTGTTTCACAATCTCCAGATGAACTTATCTGCCAGTTAAAATTATTGCTATCCTTTTCTCCAGTCATATAAAAGAAAAGGACAGCAAACATTTATCTGACAGATATGCTTTAACTGGAGATTGTGAAACAGGCCATAAATCATTTAGGAAGCTAACTAGGACAAGTGTAACACGGCTTTAAGGCGGTTTGTGGCAACAGTGTGCGAACGAGAAAGCGCTCCGCATGTTTATATCGATTTCGCTGTCTCGTTCGCCCATTAGGTTGCGGCGCCAGTGTGATAACCGCGTAAGGTCTTTGACTCACAGTAAAATAAAAGCAAAGAGCTAATGATCATCGTCACCGAGGCCAACGACAAGTAAATAACAGCCCAAATAATAACGGGGTGGTTTGGCTGCTTAGCTTTCCTGCACCGGGCGATTGTACTCGGGCGATTGCACACTCTCAAGCTAATGCCCTCTCGCGGGCGATTGAGCTCTCCCCAGCTGGCGCACCCTCGCTGGCGATTGCACACAACACGAGACTGGGCCTTTCCCATATTATCTTAAAAAACAATCGGGTAAGCTGCAAGTAAACTGATAGACAAATTGTTTTGACATTTACGCAAATTGTTCATGATTAGTTCTGATTTTGACATTATCATAGACATTAAAAGTTACTTACTTCTATGGATGGTATAAGGAGGATTGGTCCATAGATGTCCAGCGGTGAAAGCCCTGTTACACTTGTCCTATACTTCGTTTTTTTTAAATTAGAAATTGAGTAAACATAGAAACAGTAGTTGCCAACCTGTTCTAAATGTTCAATTTAAACACACTGCAAGCACACCAACGAAATATTACTTAACATGATTAAGAGTTCACATTTGTGAATAAATAATAACAATTTGCAGATTAAATAATCCAGCACAACAATAAAAACACAATTTCGTTTTGATTATGACGTTAGAGACACGCGAAAATTGAAAAACTGACCTGACAGTGACGCACGTACATTCTAAAACGGAAACTGAACGTCCAGTTTTTTTTTATCAGTATTCACGAAAATTATTTAATTGACAAATCATAATGCACTTATTAATAAATTTTCGTACATAAAAGTGCCTCTAAACGTTATTTAATAGTTTTATTACATTATACTAAATAATAGAGCAAGCAAATACCTTTACTTAAGTAAGAATTACAATAAGCTTTAAACTTTAACAACTATCCAGGTATGGCTGAGAGATACTAATGACAGATGACGCGAGAAAATATTTAAAAATCGAACCATCCGTTTCGAATCTCTTCTTCTCTAGGTATTTTACTGTGCAACATTCACAAGAACATTAATAATGATAAAAATAAAATATTTCGTGCATATAACTACTATCAAAATATTGCTAAATACTCAATGTAACATTTACAAATAGGTAGGCATGGCTTTACTATAAATACAAATATATTTAAGTATGTTTAATGACGACGTAGGCACTTTGACAGTTTTGTGACATGTATCGTGCCCATAAAGCGATGATCGTGCCTGACAAAGATTCTGTCAACTTTTTTCTATTAAAAATATTTATAACGGGTTACTCACGTAATTTAAGTCGATTTTTGCTCGACATGTTTCGGTCAATTTACGATGACCATTTTCACGAGCTGCCTTCCGCGACGGCAGCGCGACGGCTACTACGCGCCTGCGCGCGGTGTGCCCTGCTGCTGGCGGCGGGAGGCGGCGGTGGCGGCGGTGTTGTGGCAGATCTACCCTCGTTCACTTCTTCATTATTGCCGAAATGTTTGCACACCACACTCACGACGTCACTTGCTAAAGGCACGTCCACACTGTCTACCGACGCAGTATTGAAAACCGTTTTCCAACTAGCGGGCAATGACCAACCACCATCCCGATTGAAATTCGAATGACGACTTATTTCTATAGCTTCCCGTATTTTTCGCTGAACGAGGAACTTTTCCCTTGCCAGTACGGTTACCTTATCAAACCTAATATAATGCGTCGAATCCGAATCCAATTGTCGCGAATATCGCGAAGCAGTTCGTGCTTGCCGGGTTTTCGGATAGATGGCGGTAGCAGTCACGTTCGATCTCAATATCGCTTTTAGTATGGACGGATTTTTTGAGGGGGGTTGTAGGGTAGATACACGGACGACGGGAGGAGAGAAGGTTGCGCGCGAACAAATTAATGGTGAGCGCTTTAATATTTATCTTTCTACTCGTATCAGTTCATGGACTTTCTTACTGTGTTATTATGATGATCATGTGTCTTGTGTTATTTACCAGCGTGTATCAGTGCTCAGAGAGATCTTGGATCCCAGTGAGTTGTCAATGGTTATGAACTCAGGGTAACCATAGTGTGAGGAACGGGGTCGCTGTAAGGGGAGGTGGTGATGTGCTGGGATTGGTTAGATCCATCCGTTCCATATTTAAGTCAGCTAAATTGAAAGTAGCACTGTGTCGGTTGATACTTGTCGGGTATAGCTACACAATATAATACATAAAAGGATCAACTGAAAGGTCAGTTTCAGTTTTAAGATTGTTGAGAAAATTAAAGGCAAAACAGAGTCAAATAAGCAAGCAAGCATTTACTTCAGCCCAAGTTCAGGCTATAGGAAACATTCATGGTAGCGTCGCTGACTGAGAAGTCAGCGGCCGTAATTAATGTTTCATGTTGTAGTGTAAATATAGTTCTAGTAACTTTGTACATAATAAAACATGTAGTTAATACGAAAGTTTGAAGAGTCATTCGTGTTTAAATGATATTTTCCAAATTGCCTTAGAATTTACTTGAAAGTTTTGAGAAATAAGCAACGGGCAATTACATGGTGAATCTAAAGACATTCTTGTTCGAGTTGAGCTTCAAACTGAGCTATAAAAGGTTATCGTAAAAAAAAAATTGAGCGTAATTCAGACGTATAATTTCGAAGTTGGCTCGTTAAACAAATCTTATCAATATTTGAAGTCCATTTCTCTGGTGTAACATTCCAAAGATAGTCCGTGGCCTTATAATAATGATAAGACAATAAACCAAATTACTATGACAAAACTGAGATATTTATTTTACTTTGGCGGAGATAAATAACCATTATAGGACGGCTTCGAGTTTGTGAGATAAAAATGACTAACGTCATCGGTATGAGCTCCTCCTTAAAAGTATCCACGGAACGCTACTATGGTTAAACTAGTAGTAATATTAAGTTTGAAGAGAAGGCTAACTCAAAAGTATATTGAGCATGGGTGCAGTCGTTTTCCTTTCATTGGACTGGGCGCTGTTAGTTAAGATAAGCACAAATCACAAGGAAAACGTCAATCATTATCGCAATCGTGAGAAATTATTGTGAAAAAACGATAATTATAAAATGTACATAAGTGAATAGAAATCAGCCTCATAATCCGTTTTATTATTATTCGTAAGAGTACAAATTGACCTCGTAGTAGGCATGTGTGCTCCTGTAGGGATCACATACGTTATACGTTGTTAACACCATTGAAAATGATATCGGCAAATAAAGGATGTCTTGAATTTAGGCGGATGAAAGATTTAAAATAAATAACGCATCTGTCATAACTCCGTGTCTACTGTAAATTGTAATCTTCATCTTTGATGCGATAAAATAAGAATTAGTGACCCTAGATTAGAACACCTTACTCTATGAACACCGAGACGATGCTAAGAGAAATATTATGCACATTTACTTGTCATTACAGTGTATGATGCTAAAAACTAATCAAAAACCTATCGAATTGTATTTATGCTTTTAACGTGTACGTAACTGCTTACCATCAGGCGGATAGTATGCTTCGTTACCACCGTCGTGGTATTAAAAATATAAATAAAGCAGAGTTTAATTTGAGTTAAGTTCGAGTCTCGTCGACTCTCCATTTATTTGGCACTAGCCTTTTCTCACGGCTTCGCCCGCGTACTATAAGTACTCAAAAGGATAATTACCCATGTTGATTTTCAGACTTTGTGACCACATTTGCCCCTTTTGGGGGTTGAATTTTCAAAAAACCTGAAACACGTATTTACTCATTTATCGTTAGGAATGCTCCTGTGAAGTTTCGATTAAAATAGTCTAACAAATCTTGATTCGCCATACAAACTTTGGACCCCCATTTTACCCCCTTAGGGGGTGAATTTTGAAAAATCCTTTCTTAGTACATCCCTAGACCTTATAAGGAACCTACATGCCAAATTTGGAATCTCTAGAACCAGTGGTTAGGGCTGTGCGTTGATATATCAGTCAATCAGTCAGTCAGTCAGTCAGTCAGTTTCTCCTTTATATATTTAGAAGATACCTACTGTATGTATAAAGTGAATTGCACGACAAATGATTTACTTAAATGCTATACATCAGGTTTGAACTACAAATGTGATGCGTCACGCATAAACACGCATAAGAAGAAGTTATTGTCTTCTTTCTGAGCCGGTTAGGTAATTGCCAAACAATACCTTTACTAAAAGAAATCCAGGCCTGCATTTAGAATCAAATGGTTAATTGGAAACTTAAAAGTCGTTGTCATTGATGTTTTATTTTATTGTGTTTCCTTGACACGAAATAATCATGTGATAAATTAAACTTAGTTAAGAAGGATAGACATAAAACAAAACAACAGAGTAATAAAAATATTTTTTTATGTCAATAGTTTCCAAATTCAAGTTTCGTAGTTCGTATTGACTTTATGGAATACTATATTTGAGTAATGATCATTTGGAAATATTTATTGTAGTGTAACATAACTTAGTGGTTAATACGCTCATCTCATACGAGTGCTAGATATGTCCCATATGTGTACAAATGGACATATATTCCACCATGTGTCTTACTTATCAGTGCACCTATTGCAAGGAACCTTACATAAACCGAAATTCAGTGTATTTACGAAACGGTCCAGTTCTTGACTTGATGTAACTGAAATTACTCTTAACATAGTGTACGCAGTGCATGTAGCACATGTTATTTACGCTTTACTTAAAATATAAATATCTTGAATAAAGATGAAACATAAATAATAAAGTTAAAACTAAACAAAGAACATTAAATGTGACGAATAATTGGTTCTCATAAGTTGAGGTAATGCGACGTAAACAAATACGCAAATCTTACGTTCTACCCACTTTCTCATTCTATACCTTTTATAGCTCAGTTTGAAGCTCAACTCGAACAAGAATGTCTTTAGATTCACCATGTAATTGCCCGTTGCTTATTTCTCAAAACTTTCAAGTAAATTCTAAGGCAATTTGGAAAATATCATTTAAACACGAATGACTCTTCAAACTTTCGTATTAACTACAATGTTTTATGTACAACTATCAGAACCCTTCCCATTATCATTGTAAATTATTAGAGTATGACTTGAAATTTACGTAAACGGCCCTTTTTATTCGTTTATTGGGGAGGGCTGTCGAGCACATACCAGTAACAAACAGATGATCTCGACAGTATTATATATAGATAGCCATTCAGTTGTAAGAACCAGTACAATAAGAATAAAGTCGTTGTTAAAGTACAGACAATAGGTACATTTAAAAGAGGACATTGTACATTTTGGCATTAGCAAGTACATAAAACATTATGCCAGAAATTAAGACATAAAAAACTGTGAAGTCAAAAGAGTTAAAGGATAATGCATTTAAAGTTTTAGACGTTCCGCGTTTAATACCGAAGTACATTTATTGTGGTACATTGAATCCTTGAAAGCTAAGCCTAGCTGTTATAGTAGTAATTAATAGAGTATTACTAATTCCTCTTAAAATTGTTCTTTGAAGAACTAGATATTCTTAACGGGTTGATATTTGATATAGCACTATGATTGATAGATGCTAATTTGGTTAACTTATAAAAGATTAAATTTAAGAATCATCACATTGCTTAGTCATATGAATGTTGACGTACAAGGGACAGGTTTTAACGTAAAGTATAAATCCTAACATTAGTAAATGGTTCATCCTAGAAATATACCGATTAGTTTACAAGAATCCTAACACTCAGTCCACACAGGTTACTTCTAATTTACTAAACCGCGACGGTGATCCTGCTCAGCTCAGCTCAGACCTCAGTCAGTGTAACCTCAGTAAACGCTCAGAATAATTTAATCCTACTCAGCTCAGCCCAGACCTCAGTGAACGCTCTCAGAACAGTTTGATCCTACTCAGCTCAGCCCAGACCTCAGTAAACGCTCAGAACAGTTTGATCCTACTCAGCTCAGCCCAGACCTCAGTAAACGCCCAGAACAGTTTACGGGTCCTGCTTGTAATCAGCTCAACACAGGCACTGATGAACGCTCAGACCAGTCTAGGGATCCTACTTTGATCAGATCAGCACAGCCATCGGTATTCGCTAAGACCAGTCTCAGAGGGACGCGATAGCTTGTGTCAGTTACACAAGGCCATCCCTACTCTCAGCGGAAAGGGCAAGAAAAAAGGTTCGAGAATGGACAGCTCAGCTACATTGTTATTCACACAGAGCACCAACCTCTTTAGTGCGTTAGTTGCTCTTAGGAGAGAGGCGCGCTTGTCTATGGTTTGTATAGGAATCGACCGTGTCAGAATATTTGACAAAATAATTATCTTAGCTGTCAGATATCAGTGCTAATAGCGTTGGGGCACAGGTCGATACTTTTATAGATATTTCGATGAGATAATCTGAATAATCACGAATCTGATAATCATAATCAATCAGCAGTAATATTAATAACGAGTATTTGTGGAACTTTTGTCATGATACTTTGAAACTGATAGACCACCCTCAGCCTAAACCGAAAATAGGACCTAGAAACATGACACGAGTTTCGTAGAATTCGCCTCTGAATCATACATCTCATAGAGCTACATGGCGTCGCATCACCAGGGAAGTGGTGGCAAAAGACTCGACCGAGACATGACCACGACCACTCTGCCAAGAGTGCACGACTAAGAAGAAGATATGTTACCATTCCGCATTTTCTTTAATTATTGCAACTATTCATGACACAAAATGGTGTTTCGAATCCATTTTATGATAATGTTAACTCCGCAAATCTCAAACTGTCACTGGAGCTAACCGGGCGCAAAGCGCAAGAGTGATACAATATTCTAAGGTCAAACATCATACCTAGTCCTATGGCTCGCACATGCGGATTGCTTATCTGTGGCTATTCACAATAGAGTTCACATTATATATTTATTGATTCAATTGTTTACTGATACTGATTAAACTGATCTGATTTCAATGTTTCTATAATTTTATTTTTCTTAAGGGGCGGGAGTGTCGCGAATATCGCGAAGCAGTTCGTGCTTGCCGGGTTTTCGGATAGATGGCGGTAGCAGTCACGTTCGATCTCAATATCGCTTTTAGTATGGACGGATTTTTTGAGGGGGGTTGTAGGGTAGATACACGGACGACGGGAGGAGAGAAGGTTGCGCGCGAACAAATTAATGGTGAGCGCTTTAATATTTATCTTTCTACTCGTATCAGTTCATGGACTTTCTTACTGTGTTATTATGATGATCATGTGTCTTGTGTTATTTACCAGCGTGTATCAGTGCTCAGAGAGATCTTGGATCCCAGTGAGTTGTCAATGGTTATGAACTCAGGGTAACCATAGTGTGAGGAACGGGGTCGCTGTAAGGGGAGGTGGAGGCGACTATTTAGCCCGAGATACCAGATGGATAATCACGGGAGGCTCATAGGCCGTAGGAGTAATCAAAGGAGATATCGTCAGCTCACACCATCAACATCCAGGCCGTGTCTACGTATAGTATCTGCGTGTCCGTTAACATATTTACATCATTCCTATTCTCTAGTCAGTAAACTCATCGGCTCAGTATACCAGAAAAAACATGGTGAAGCTGACGACACCAATATGTGGTCCGTCACAGCGGAACCCTGCCCATCCCGGTTTTTCATACTACGTATGTATGTGTTCAGAGAGCCTCGTAACGATGTTCCGGCCAGTCTCTCCAATGTAACTCTTCCCACAGGAGCAGGGGATCATGTAAACCCCAGGAACATTCAAGGGCTCCTTATCCTTCGGCGAACGCATCCACTGTCTGAGCTGCGCTTGTGGGCGGAAAATCGTCTTGATGCAACGAGGGTAGATCTGCCACAACACCGCCGCCGCCGCCGCCTCCCGCCGCCAGCAGCAGGGCACACCGCGCGCAGGCGCGTAGTAGCCGTCGCGCTGCCGTCGCGGAAGGCAGCTCGTGAAAATGGTCATCGTAAATTGACCGAAACATGTCGAGCAAAAATCGACTTAAATTACGTGAGTAACCCGTTATAAATATTTTTAATATGTTAGAGTCTCACGAAAGTTTTATACTTAAAACTTTTTTCTAATCTCAAAAAAACTAACTATAGTTAAGATAAGATAAGATATCTTTATTTCATTATAAAATACATTATAAATTTGCCGTAAGTCAAACCCAAGCGTATTTATATAGTGATCGTCAGTGATTACAGATATGTTGTTCTCATGCAATTTTATACAGTTATATGTACATATTCTTATATAATTATTAATTAATATTACAAGTTTCTACACAATGGAGAATTCGGTTTCGTCAAACATATTATAGATGGGATAAAACTCAATTATTGTGGTTACATAATTATTTATCATTAATATTGATGTCAAATTCAGAATAGTGTAGAGATGGCGAGCTTCAGTGAAACAATGCGTAGCTTTGACAAGTTTTATTTAACTTAGAGCAACTTTTGAACGATACATGAACTGCAGTAAAACAAGTCAATCATAAAAACTTATATTAGCAACCAAACGTCGGTACGCCGCAACGCATACTGTCATGGCCGCCGTTTGCGTCCTGAGTGTACAACTATGGCGCCACTGGTGTCAGTATGCGTTGAGGGAAACATAAACTTTAACATTTAATTTCTAATAATGATTTTACATGTTTTAAAGTGGGTATTCCACTCATACATTAGTATGTTATTCAATCAAATACAAACATTGAAAACATTGAAAAAATAATCAACCCAGATCAGGGTATCTAACTCTAGTGGTTGGCACCTAGATGTCGCTTACGGCTGCTATAAAGTCGATGTAAAAATAAATGCAAAAAGATGATTGAAGGCATTGAGAATTTCGTCAGCTCGGTAACTGAACCCATAGCTTAATTGGTAAAGCGATATCGAGCCCCGGTAAGGCGTATCGATGTTGGTTCAAGTCCAACTGGGTTGATTATTATTATTTATTTTTTTTCAATGTTTTCAATGTTTGTATTTGATTGAATAACATTTAATTTCTAAATTAATTATTATGAAAATTACTACGCTTACAAACTAGTGATAAATCATTATTAAATTAAAAGAGAATTTATCAGTCATTTAGGCCTGGATATCAATTAGTTATTTAATTAGTTATTTAAGTACCTACATATATAATATTATATTAGGTATATAGAATTCTAACAATTCGGCCATCCGCAATATGTATCCGCCCCGGATACAAACAAGTAAGTTGATCAGTTAACCCATATTACAAAATCATTACCATCCTACACTATATCATTTTAATATTCTGACTTACGTACCTCTACCATTTTTCAGTTTGTAAAATTTTACACAAAATAAATCCTATCCTGACGTTATATACAATATACAAATACATAAAAAAAAACATTATGCACACGGTTACAAGTCGCTTCTATCTTGAAACCAAAACAACTGAATTTACCACTAAACACTCACTTATGGGCAGTTTAAGTCGCTTCTACCTTAAGCCTGCCTCTATTTATTATAAATAATATAAAACAATCTGCGGTACAAGTCGCTTATGACTTGAAACCAAAACAACTGAATTTACCACTAAAAACTCACTTATGGGCAGTTTAAGTCGCTTCTACCTTAAGCCTGCTACTATTTATTATAAATAATATAAAACAATCTGCGGTACAAGTCACTTCTATCTTAAACCCAAAACAACTGAATTAACCACTAAAAACTAATTTACGGGCAGTTTAGGTCGCTTCTACCTTAAGCCGGCCTCTATTTATTATAAATAATATTAAAAAAACTGCGGTACAAGTCGCTTCTGTCTTGAAACCAAAACAACTGAATTAACCACTAAAAACTCACTTATTGGCAGTTTAAGTCGCTTCCAGCTTAAGCCTGCCTCTATTTATTATAATAATATAAAACAATCTGCGGTACAAGTCGCTTCTATTTTAAAACCAAAACAACTGAATTAACCACTAAAAACTCACTTATGGGTAGTTTAAGTCACTTCTACCTTAAGCCTGCCTCTATTTATTATAAATAATATAAAACAATCTGCGGTATAAGTCGCTTCTGACTTGAAACCAAAACAGCTGAATTAACCACTAAAAAGTCACTTATGAGCAGTTTAAGTCGCTTCTTTCTTAAGCCTGCCTCTATTTATTATAAATTATATAAAACAATCTGCGGTACAAGAAGCTTCTACCTTGAAACCGTATCATGAAACAAACATTAAACTTGTGGTTAACTACTAGTTACTGCTAAACTTGAAACCACTTAAATTATGGCGCAGTTCAAGTCGCTTCTATCTTGAACCTGTCAACCTATCGAAATTACTGGACAACCACTTACGATACAGCCTCTCCTTAACCGCTGCTGCTAGGGGAGGAATCAATATTAATTCTGTCAAAATAGGTAACACTTTCATTTTATCCACAGAAACGACAATACGCTACTTTCGATTGGACTTCTCTGTTAAGGGCGTAGCCCGATAGCCGTAGCCTAATACCGATTATTATCCAGTATCTACCGGAGTAACGCAATATGGACCTTGATACATAAGTCAAGTTTTCTACAGTCGACGGAACTTCTCTTTTAATACTGACTAGATCACCAATTTTGAACTTTGACGGTGTACTAGCACGTTTTGTCACATGTACGTTTGCCGCAATACACATGCTCATTATCTACTCGTAAATATACCTTAATCCTACCATATAACCGAAACCTTTGTAATGAAGCTATATTCTGCAGTAGTTTGGCGGTTAAGATAAGACTGCGATGCCAATTTTGCAGGCATCAGTATGAACCTCCGTAATCGCTGTTACATCATAGTACAACAAAGTACGACAGAGTATGTTTTCTCACTAATTCGTCTTTCAAGGTGGTAAACGCGTGTGTTTACTTAGTCCAAACCCACGGAGCAGTTTTTTATTTTTATTAAGTCAAATAGTAAATGGCTTAGCAATGGCTGGGCTTTTTTTTAACTAGGACAGGAGCTGTAAATATTTGTTGCAAATAAAACTATGTTACAAGTCACAATGACTTCATGTCCCTGTCCCATACCTCTTACTTTCTATCTTTTAATAAATGGTAACCTTGATCAAGGTATTAGAACCAGGTATTTTACAGTATTGACGCGATTAACCTTGCTCTACAGTAGTACAACTAGACTGAGCTTGCTCTGCACATTTGCACCTGGCTAACAACGATCCCTTATTGAAGAGAATGGGTTCAGGTGATATTCTTTTAATTAACGCTACCCCACTATCTTCTGTAACCATAAACAGTCCCTGTATTATCTAATACTAACTCTCTGCTTAATAACGCCTACTACTATCAATATAACGATTGTTCTCGTTTCGTTGTAAGTATAATCTGCTGAGCTACATTCAATATGTGTACTATTCAGGGGCGTATTTACCCTATGGCCAAGAGGGCCATGGCCCGGGGCGGCAGGCTGCCAGGGGCGGCGCGAGCCGCCCCGTGTGCTTGGTTCTGGGCGCTTTTTTCGATGCGCATTTCGATCGCATGGGGAAAATGTAATGTTAGTTACATCTTTACGGTTTTGTTATAGTGAAAACCAAAATTTTAAAAAAATCTGAACTTCAGTTAAGTATGTATACCGGCCTAAGAAAGAATAATTTTAAACACAATTCCAAAATGCCATAATCTGTTTTTGTAAATAGTAATAATAAAATAAACATGAAGGGCGCTATTTCGTACTTATGCCGCCTTTTCATCTCTGCCATTAGTCCATTACACATTAAGTAAACTCCATTTTTTTTTCTAAAAGGGAGGACAATGTAACCATGCCTGGTTCAGTCAGTAAACTTGATCAAGTCAGTAAAAGCTGATCGTTGAGAATCCGCGATCCGGGTCTATAATATATCTTTCCTGATCTTAGCGTTCATCTTGGTTGCGTTCTTAAGTACTGTGTCGAAGCCCAGGGTCCAATCTGGTATATTTTCTCCTCCACTTCGCACCGATTTCGGCATCCTATTTAGAAAGCCCATTAATTGGCTCACATTGACAGATGTTGGGCGGGGCTCCTTTTGTCGGCGTCACAAAACGGCACGTCACATAATCCCTTGCATTTTTTCTGGAACCTCGAATGTTAGAATTGCATGTTTTTGTTTATGACTTTTACGGAAGCGACTGCAGTCTTACGTCTGAACACAAAAGGGAAAGCCTTCTCCAGTGCCTCGTCCGTTATATACAGCAAGTGCACCGACTTGCAGGCGAGGTTGGTACCGCCCAAAAATGGTGATAGGGTGTCTTTAAAGTATTTTTGGAACTTAAAAATACGAGTCTGGCGCGTGGCGTCTTTACAGGAAGGATCTCGGCAAAGGAGCCAAGACTATATATATTTGTTTCGCCTTACGGGGCACAATTTTGGACTCCGCGGAGACCGAAAACTAAACTCCGCGAGGATGCTCTGGCTTTTAATTGCAGATAAAGGACACGGTTAATTTAATTTAAGAATAGAAAAGAGTTTAGATGTAAGGTTTCAGCGTCAGGGTCTGTTTTTTACGTTACCTGTCTGGCGACCAAACGAACTGATTTAGAATGATAAAATTTTAAAATCATTAATTTTAATGACACTGTAATTAAATAAGGTAGACTTAGAATATTCCCTATGCCAGTTAGGCAAATTATAACCTTTTCAATATATTTTTTTTATTAACGTAACTCCGTTTTTAGCGTAAAATAAAGTATGCACCCTCCAGAAGCTCAGTCGTCAAGTTACTGGGAATGGTAGTTTCGGTATGGGTTTTGGTTGGGGCGGTCACCGTTTGATCACTTACCTCATTGAGGAGCAGCTTTTGATGAATAAGGTTCCAAACCTTATTCATCGAAAATAAAGTTTAATAGGTCAGAAATCACTTGGTCGGACAGCCCTCAGCCTGGTCCGTACCGTTTTCGGACATTTTTAGTGGTGCAATTTTGGGGTGTTTTTACCTCATCGAGTAGCAGGATGAAACCAACTTCATTTGATAGTTAAAAGTGATGATCTTTCAATATTTTGTAGTCGGACATCCCTCAGCCTGGTCAGTTCCGTTTTCGGAAACTTTTAGTGGTGCAATTTTTGGGGTGTTTTTACTTCATCGAGTAGCAGGATGAAACCAACCTCATTTGATAGTTAAAGTGATGCTCTTTCAATATGTTTTGGTCGGTCAGCCCTCAGCCTGGTCCGTTTCGTTTGCGAACACTTTTAGTGGTGCATATTTTGGGGTGCTTTTACCGTGTGTAGCCGAAATTTACGGCCGTATAAAATTTGGTGTGTGCGTGGCTTTTATGACTCGCCATATATTAGAGCACAAGATTTATTTTTAAAAACATATTTTAGTGGCGCACTCCCTACATGTAACTATTGCAAAATATATTTCTGATATGAAGTTCGGTACGTTCTCAAAGGCCTTTTCTTATTCCACTTTCAGTTACATTACAACACACAATTTAAACTATGTTAAAGTTTACTGAATGTTCTTTTTATACATTAAATATTTTAGAAGATATTGGACTATAAAGTTTTATTTTCTTTCTAGTTTCTAAAATATAATAAAAAATTTCCAAACTGCTCCTCGATGAGGTAAGTGATCATACTGTGGCCGCCCGGCCCTTATTTCACCTTGAGCACATACACACGTTACCCGGTCCCATTACGCCTTTTGCACATCTTCGTAGTGAATCGATACCTCGGTACAGCGCAGCACGTTTCGCCGCGAAACCAGAGCGGATCGAGAGCGAATCCAGAACGGAATCAAAACCCCAAATATTCACTGCACGAATTCGCACTTGTTTCGCTCTCGATTCGCTGGAGTGACGCGGCGAAACGTGTAACGCTGTACCGCGGTGTCGATCCCGGAAAAGGCGTCTGCAGGGTGTTTTTTCAACGTTTGACCGTACACTAAGGCTTCAGAGAGTCTCGAGAAAATTTTAATATTTTGTCTAGTTAAGTAACAGGGGCGGCAAATTTTTCTGGCCCGGGGCGCCAAATTTCCAAATACGCCTCTGGTACTATTGTATACGCTATCGTGGCGTAGGTAAGTAGTATCCATTATTTGACCCCATCTCAACATAATTTGACTAAAGACGACACAGACACAACAAAGATAGGTAAGGACGACAACACTCAACATAACATGCACGACACGATTCGAATACAGGGCTAAATTATAGGATTTCAGCAGGCTAAAGGATGACTCACGCTGTTCCGTTCCGCGTCCTACATGACACTTCACTCTGTATACAGAACATCACGTGATTTCTAAGGATCACGTGACGCTTTCCATACAAAGGTTATGTTGTGAAGTCAACAGCGGTCAACCCATCGACGATCATCTCTGCACAAATTAACTTTACTTTACAATCTAAATTATTGTCTGAAATGTTTTTTTTTAAAGGTCTTGCATTATGCGCTACGATATGAGGTTGTTCGGTAAAAGTGTGCCCAATATGTAAAGGCCCAAAAAGTTATCAGGAACAATCAGATATTCTACCCATGCCTTTGCTAAATAGAATGAAATTATATATATATATATAAAATGCATTCACCTATCGTAGTAACAATACCACCTCCGAATCCTTGTACATGAGGTTACGTGGTAGCCACTTCTCATATTATTGACAGTTCTCGAGCAATTAACGTTTCCTCGCTACTACAATCGACAAAACACTCGCATGATATGTACTTTATTAACTAACGCTCGCTTATAGTAGTTTTCCTCATTTTAAGTTGGACCTTTCTAATCTTATTTTGTTGTTTTATCTATGCTTTCAACGTTCTTTATATTATTGGTCCGACAGCTATCGGTGGTATGTCCATACCGCAGACATTTACCACATTTGACTATAGGTTTGGGACACTGAGACTTATAATGACCATCCTGTAAACAGTTGAAACACTTTATTGGCCTATCACTAGTTGTGTTCTTATTCCCTATTTCAGATTTTACCTCAGTGGTTTCAGTCCTAGGTTTGACCTTTCGATCAACGTACGAACTGATCTTGGCGCTCTTTAAGAAAGGTAACAGTTCATCCGGACTTTCGAACCGAGCCGCTTGTGCTCCTAGGCGAACACTACGATCATCTATTACGAATACTAAACAATCAACGGCTCTCTTGCCAGTTATCCCGCAACGGTTTAGCATTATTACTTTATCATAAAAATATTCTTCTAACGAATCATTCAACCTAGCACATTTGGCAAGCATTGTCGTAAGTATCTGTCCATAATTATCATCGCTAGAAAAGGCTAATTTTAATTTTCCTTCCACTCTTGCCATGAAGACATAACAGTCGAGAGGCCAGCATACCATTTTTGAGCCAGGCCCTTAAGTTTTGGCAACGCAAAGTGAACGGTTTGACGATCGTTCCAATTATATATAATAGCGCATTCGTTCACTTTGTGTATCCACATCGCGATCGTTTGTTCCTTAGAAGCAGGATCAAACTCTGCTACTGTATTCTGATTAGACAATTTCTCATTAGAACCTTTATCGCCAATGGTACGTAAAGCCTCTAACAACTGTGATATTGTAACGTTATTATCAAAAATAGACTGAGTATTTGACGACTGGTGTAAAAGCCCGCGTTCGCACGGTCCTCCCTTTAGTGACGCTGGTACGGCTGTAGTCCTGCTATGAGACCGTCGCCTCTCGCTACGCTGTCGCTGACTGCGCGAACGAGGCCGGCTTGGACGACCACGACCCCGGTGGCTACTCCGACTGCGCGTCCGGCGCCTGTCATAGTCATCGCCGCGAGACCGGCGTCTGCTGGCCCATTCCCGTGCCCGGTGGCTGCTACGACTGCGCGTCCGGTTCCTGTCATAGTCCCTGCTGCGAGACCGGCGTTCGCGGACTCGGCCGGGCCTCCGACGACCGGTCTGACTGCGCGAACGATGAGCTCCTCGCCTATCTGCGTGCCTGGTTTGGCGCATCATAGACTCATGCTGTTTGGGCTCATTCGACTTGTACTGATGAGCAGATGGTACCGGGATCAAAATCTGGAGCTCATGCTGGACCCTGGGGATCCCTACTGGATCTCGGGTTTGGCGCATCATAGACTCATGCTGTTTGGGCTCATTCCACTTGTACTGATGAGCAGATGGTACCGGTATCAAAATCTGAAGTTCATGCTGGACCCTGGGGATCCCTACTGGATCTCGGGTTTGGCGCATCATAGACTCATGCTGTTTGGGCTCATTCGACTTGTACTGATGAGCAGATGGTACCGGGATCAAAATCTGGAGCTCATGCTGGACCCTGGGGATCCCTACTGGATCTCGGGTTTGGCGCATCATAGACTCATGCTGTTTGGGCTCATTCCACATGTACTGATGAGCAGATGGTACCGGTATCAAAATCTGGAGCTCATGCTGGACCCTGGGGATCCTTACTGGATCTCGGGTTTGGCGCATCATAGACTCATGCTATTTGGGCTCATTCGACCTGTACTGATGAGCAGATGGTACCGGTATAGCTCCTTTTTACTTTTACTTTTACTTTTACTTTTACGTTTACTTTTACCTTTGACCTTGACCTTGACCTTGACCTTGACCTTGACTTTCACTTTCACGTTGACTTTCACTTTGACTTTCACTTTCACGTTGACTTTCACTTTGACTTTGACTTTCACTTTCACTTTCACTTTGACTTTCACTTTCACTTTTACTAAGAAAGTAAAAGTTAAAAGGAGCTCCAGATTTTGATACCGGTACCATCTGCTCATCAGTACAAGTCGAATGAGCCCAAACAGCATGAGTCTATGATGCGCCAAACCCGAGATCCAGTAGGGATCCCCAGGGTCCAGCATGACCTCCAGATTTTGATACCGGTACCATCTGCTCATCAGTACAAGTCGAATGAGCCCAAACAGCATGAGTCTATGATGCGCCAAACCCAAGATCCAGTAGGGATCCCCAGGGTCCAGCATTGGCTCCAGATTTTGATACTGGTATCATCTGCTCATCAGTACAAGTCGAATGAGCCCAAACAGCATGAGTCTATGATGCGCCAAACCCGAGATCCAGTAGGGATCCCCAGGGTCCAGCATGGGCTCCAGATTTTGATACCGGTACCATCTGCTCATCAGTACAAGTCGAATGAGCCCAAACAGCATGAGTCTATGATGCGCCAAACCCGAGATCCAGTAGGTAGCCCTAGGGTCCAGCATGAGCTCCATCTTGTGATATTGGTCCCGACTTCCGAACCCGAGATGCAGTTTTGAAATTAATTATTAGTGTAAGACAGGATTAATTTAGTTACACTAACGTTAATCTAATTGACTGTAATTCTTATTAAATTTTCGAGACGTTAGTGTAACTAATAGGTTAATTCTAATTGACGGTTAGTGTAATTGACGACGTCACAAAATCAATGCGAACTAACGTTAGTAAAAATTGATGTTAGTGTAATTGATTAGTTACGGAATTAATCTTCAATCTTATTGATCAATTTTCAATTCTAATTGAAATTAACGGCCAACACTGACCACACGTTGGAGTAAAACGACTAATAAATTGCGCGGGTGTCCGCGGTGCCGTTCAGTTGCGACCATGTTTTAGACCTGCACGTAGTGTGCGTGTATGCAAGAACAAAAATTGAATACGTATGAAAACTATTTAAAATCCAGGCATATTGTAGTGTAAGGTGACGTGGCAAATGTTTTTAAACGTTAAGAATTAAAAGAGTTGGAATTACTTTCCACTTTTACTTCTAAATATTTTTTTACTTTAATATGTTTCTAGCCAGCGGAGTTCATTTTGAATTAGTCAATTGAGAAGAAGTAGTATGCCCGTTTCTTTTTATCATGTTAAAAATGCAATGTGCTATTCCCTTCTTACGGAAGCAAGTGTACGATAGTGATGTGCGGATGATGTGTACCGGACTTATATACCGGCACCACGTACTTTCGACTTAACAAATATACGAAGTACAATGGAAAACCGGAGATCTTTGTTTATTTTCTTTTTTTCTTTTAGTTTGAGTAGTTGGTAGAATTTAAAGATTTATTCTGTCGGTAATTTTTCTTTTCATATAGTTATAATAAATATGGATATTAAGGGTGCCACATGAGCGTTGCTTCTATAAGATACTTTCAATGGGTATCACATGAGCGTTGCTTCTATGAGACATTTTCAATTGGTGTCACATGAGCGTTGCTTCTATAAAACGCTTTCAATGGGTGTTATATGAGCGTTGCTTCTATAAGACGCTTTCAAAGGGTGTCACATGAGTGTTGCTTCAATAAGATGCTCACTAAAACACAATGGGAGTCACATGGGCGTGGCTTCTATAAAACGCTTTTAATGAGTGTCACATGAGCGTTGCTTCTATAAGACGCTTTCCATGGGTGTCACACGATCGTTTCTTCTATAAGGCGCTTTCAATAGTTGTCACATAGGAGTGGCTTTAAGGAACTTTTCATGGATGTCACATGAGCGTTGCTTCTAGAAGACACTTTGAATTGGGTGTCACATGGTAGTCGCTCCTAAAAGTACTTTCAATGCACAGATAATGTAATTTCAGATTAGTCTATAAGGCGACTAGGTAAAATTTATTGGTAATACGTTTTTAAAGTAGGCAAATACATATTGCTTTATTGTTATTTGTTATCAATTTAGTTTACTAAATTGATAACAACAGTAAATACCTCTATTAACAACAACTAATTACGGTACGGTACGGTACAGTACCGTTTACTTGTAGTACACATGTCCCATCACTACGCAACCACGTGATAGCGTGGTGATAGCGCGCGGTCCTTGAATCGACCAATCGCAGCGCCGCTATCACCCACCCGCCCCTCACGTCTTCCGCAAGACTTGGTGACTCGCGGTGCGAACAAAATGAGCAACATTATTACTCTATAGGAGGTTCTCTGTGGTTGAGGGAAACATAAACTTTAACATTTAATTTCTAAATTAATTATTATGAAAATTACTACGCTTACAAACTAGTGATAAATCATTATCAAATTAAAACATTGATGTATTATGTATTCTATTAGATGAGCTATCTAGAACAAATTTTGTGCGCCATGTTTGGCGGTTGACAGCTGTCACTGAATCAAAGAGTAGCTTAAAAAGTAGTAACAAAAAAGACGTGACACTGTTTTGGCATAATTCATATTCTGCCTAAACAGATTTTGTAAGGAAACGTAATTAACTAAATTATTGTTTTATTTGTATCTAATTTTTATTTTGCTCCTTACCCTAGAGTTTGAGGAACGAATGGAGAAAAATACTATTTTTGCCGACAAGCGCCTTTCAATACGAAGTTTGCGGGTTAATTATCCTTGATATTTACTTAAAATGACATTGATTTCCTCGCACGGGTGAAAAAAAAAAACATTGTGTAAGTAGCTATAACATACATGATATTTAGATATTTAAGTTTTAAATTCGAATCATAAAAATCTTTGCTATGTATTTTACTCGCATTAACAATTTTAGCAAATTAATACAATTCATACTTATTTAAAATATGTTTATTACGTAAATATGTTTATGCTGAGTACTACTAAACAAATAATGTAGGTAAATCAAGTGTAGGCACATATGTTGTTACTTCTGCGACATTAATCTGTGCGCCAAGGATTATGGCGTCGCCACGCCACCAAACGCCAACATTAATATTTTAAATTAGTGTAACACCAATCTTTGCCCTTACTTACCTATGAAATGTAATTCCATGGCTTTTATTACTATTTTTAAAATTATTTTTACTGTTTGTTATCATGCAAAAAGCCTTTACGTTTAGTATTTGATTTTTAAAAATGTTTGACACTTGCGTGTAATCATGTCAGTGGTCCAAGAGTCAATGTCAGACTTGTAGTGATTTTCACTAAAACTCATGGTACAAATAATTTCTTAGGGATGTCATCTCCTGTTACTCAATGAATTAAAAGAGAATTTATCAGTCATTTAGGCCTGGATATCAATTAGTTATTTAATTAGTTATTTAAGTACCTACATATATAATATTATATTAGGTATATAGAATTCTAACAATAGGCATTAGCTAGATACTCTTTAACGCTGTACAAAGCTTCCTAAATGAGTTAGCTTCTAAATTTAGTCAAGTCTAACCGCATTTAGCAAGTAAATTTGCTATGAAAACTAGTTAGGATCCTAATTGGAATGCCGCTGTCCTGTATAAAACTGCGGCCCCGTAACCTGTCTAGGCAGAGGGCCTATGATGACGGACCGAGGGTCAACATAAAGCCGCAACTTGGTGTTGGCTGCGAGGATGACAACCTCTATTAAAACGGAGGGGCCTTCGGGCCGGGCGGCTTCAGCCGCGGTGAGGGACAGGAATGCCGCTGTCCTGTATAAAACTGCGGCCCCGTAACCTATCTAGGCAGAGGGCCTATGATGACTGTTATGGATTCTCTCGATTGAAACACTTAGTTTAACGAACTCAGTTATTTTATTGAGAAGAGAAAATATCTTATGGGTATTAACAATTTTGGCAGATTAGTTATTTCATTTCTATGGATACAAGAAGATAAAAAAGACAAGGTTCTAAATCTAAAACGAGCAACATACGTCACACTCGTCAGGGGAGTGTGGAGGAAGTAGGTACGTGCAGGTACGCGGCGCTGAACTACTGGCCTGCCCGGTCTCCGTCCTCTCTGGTCTGCCGCCGCGGACCAGAAAGGAACCCACCCAGGGTTTCATTGTTGGGTGGGTCGTACTCCCCGGACAATGCTAGTGGTCTACAACGGGCGTCGCAGCATTTACCCATATACCTCGAACCACTAGCAGCCAAGTATGTGGGCCCCCACCTGGACGGGGCCACGCCATGGTATGCCATGTGATGTGAGCACTCCCGCCCGCCAGGTGTTTCCTTTACACTACCTAGTATTTCCTACCAACCTCCCGTGATCCAAAAAGTCATTTCCCTTCTAAGTCCTTTCTCGTCACCTCCCATCTACTTCCTTCATCCCGAGGGTCTTTAGTCCAGCGATACCAGCCGCCTCCACTGACGGATATATCCTAGACGGACCGACTGCTGACCTCGGCGAGGCTCATCCAGCTATCCGGTAGAGGAACCCCTCTGCGGGATGAAGGAGAGCTTCGTCTCGAGCCCGGCCGTCGAACCAGCTAGGATCTGTCCGTTAGGGAGGCTCGGAGGTATTGCTGGAAAAACCGACCCATTTCCACTCCTAACCATCCCCATTTATCCCCTCCCCTAATCCAAGGTGGAACTACTCGTGCCGATGGATGCATGGCTGTGAGGGAGCACAGTCGCGAACGAAAGGCCTCGGGAACCGGGCGAAACCCGTTGTATAACTGCCTCATCTACGCAAGCGGGGCTCTGCGTGGATGGACCAATATTTCCCTAGCTACTCGTGGGAACACATGGATACGACTAGCAAAAAAATTTCAAATAAAAAACAAACAAAGCAACATACGCCCATCTTAGCTGAGACGGCACAAGCTGAAGCACTAAGAGAGGTGAAAAATACAAAGCGTGGAACGGCTGTGGAGGAGCCATTGATGCTGGATTGTCAGACAGACACTGGGGTACCAACAGGAACCCCAGCCAAGGCGGATAAACCAGAGACGATGAAGCCTCCATTAGCTGGTCCCTCAAAACAGACCATGACGACAGCCAAGAGTGGGACGACACCCGTTGACCCCTTGAAGCAGGTCATCGATCCCGGCTGGGAGATTAGGTGCAAACCCAAGGGGAAACCTGCCCAGACCGAAAACGACCTACCTCGGAAAAAAGTCTCGCAGAGGCAGAGGCAGAGGCTCCAAAAGCGCAGAGCAGCAGAAAGCCGCGCCGCTGGAGGCAAACAAGAGGTCGAAGCCCCTAAAGGAGAGGGAGAGGGAGCGACGACCCCATCAGAACAAAACCAGGCGAAGAATGAGACCAAAGCCAAGAGAGCCCGTCTAGATGAAACCATATCCCCTAGAGGCGACCATAAGAAGGTTAGGACGAACGCCCAGGAGCCACAACAACCATCCACCTACGCAGCGACAGCGGCGGCAGACCTGACGGTGGCGATCACCAACACTCGCACGGGCAGGCTGTCGCAGCAGGACGCTAAAGAGGTGGAGCGCAAGATCGGAGATGCCATCTTCCAGGCAGCTATCGAAACCGGTCTGGATACAGAGGTGCAGGCCCCAGCGTTCTCAGGTAGACCCAATTTTGTGGATGGGTACCTAAAGCTGTGGTGCCAAGACGCCAACACAAAAACATGGCTGACGAAGTGGCTGGAGACGGCCACACTGGAAAACGGGGACCATCTTGTCGGAAAGAGGGAGGACGAGATGGTCAGAAACACAAGGTGCGGCATCCTAATACCAGCTCTGGAGGAGAACCTTACAAAAATAGGTAGGGTGCTCAACTACCAAAACAGATGGGCCATGTTGAGGAAGTGGACTCTGCACCAAGCGATCCCACTGAAGAAAAGATCCAGCACAGTGGTGGTGGGCCCACTACCAGTAACCCAGCCGAAACCGAAAGCCTACTGGTAGAAACCCACTTCCCAGGCTGCAAAGTAGTTGACATACAAGACTGGGATGCACAAACAGAAAGCTATCATCCGACCCAAGACGAGTGGAAGATAGCGATAACTGAACGGACTAAAACAGCCTGGGCAACCAACAGTTTCAGCAACTTTAAATCACCAGGAATAGATGGGATATACCCAGCCTTCCTAAAATGGGGAGGAGATAAACTTATCGAACAACTATCTGGCATACTGTGTAGCTGCATCGCCTTCAGATACATCCCTCAGAAATGGAGAGAAGTAAAGGTGATCTTTCTACCAAAACCAGGAAAAACTGATTACACAGATCCGAAATCATTCAGACCCATCAGCCTTACCTCCTTCATGCTAAAAATACTAGAAAGACTATGTGACAGAGAACTGAAGGACACGGCACTCAAAAACATAGGTATTCACCCAAACCAACATGCATACACACAAGGCAAATCGACAGATTCAGCACTGCATGCCGTTGTAAATAATATAGAAACTGCGCTAGCAAGGAAAAACTCCTGTCTAGGCACCTTCATTGATATATAAGGAGCTTTCGACAAGACAAATTTCAGTAGCATTCAACAAGCTCTAAACAGACATAAAACCGAACCATTGATTACAGAATGGATAATGAACATGCTAAGAAAGAGAATCATCATACTCTCGGAGAACCAAAATCACCAGGCGCCCGTCATGAGAGGATGCCCTCAAGGAGGTGTACTCTCGCCACTTTTATGGAACCTTTAGTAAATGACCTGATAACAAAGCTAAACAACAATCTATTCCTGACAATAGGGTACGCAGATGATCTAGTAATAATGATCAATGGACCAGTGACAAGCACACTGTGCGACCTTACACAGACAGCACTGAAAATAGTAGAGAAATGGTGCAAGGAGAATGACCTATCGGTAAACCCAAAAAAGACTGACACAATTCTCTTTACTCATAAACGGAAACTGGGTACATACGAAATGCCAACCTTGTTTGGATCTAGACTAACACTTTCTAAAGAAGTAAAGTACCTAGGAATTACTTTGGACGAAAAACTGAACTGGAATAAACACCTGGACAACAAACCAAACAAAGCGACAGTCGCCTTCTGGCAATGCCGGAGAATGGTGGGCAAGAAATGGGGTCTAGCCCCCCACATTATACTGTGGCTGTACAAAATGATAATAATGCCAATGATAAGCTACGGAGCTGTAGTATGGTGGCCCCGCACTCAACTTACTACCTCAATCAACAAATTACAAAAAACGCAAAGGCTAGCATGCATAGCAGCGACCGGCTGCATGAGAACAACTCCGACAGCGGCGCTGGAAATCATGCTAGGGCTTCTACCACTACACCTATATATACAAAAAGAAGCAGCCGCAACGGCTACTCGCCTAAAAAATCAAAACTTGTGGACCAAACATAAAACACCGCACACGAGGATATACGATAACATACTGTCGAAATTTCCAATGCTGGATGCGGTAGTCGACAGAATACCCAAAAATACGATCTTCTGGAAAGAGTATGCCATATCACTAACAGAAGACTCAAAAGAAGCACTAAATCAAACAGAACTAAGAATCTTCACAGTTGGATCAAAAACCAACGAAGGAACAGGTTGTGGTGTCTTCTCGGAGGACCTGAATATTCACATCTCTAAACCACTCGGAGCACATAACACAGTATTCCAAGCAGAATGTGTGGGAATAATAGAAGCTTGCAATGCAGTGAAACGACGACACCTAAAACACGAAAACATATGTATACTATCAGACAGCAAGTCAGTACTACAAGCGCTAGGTTGCAACAGAATTACATCTGGACTCATACACGAATGCCATCAAAGCCTCTCAGAGGTATGCGAAGATGGCAATAGGGTGACACTGCAATGGATCAAGGGACACAGTAACTCGAGAGAGAACGATGCTGCGGATGAGCTAGCCCGTAAGGGCTCAGATACACCGGCATATGGACCCGAACCCATCGTACCCTTACCATATTCGCACCCCAGGCACCTTGCGCGAGGCGGCAGGCAACCTGAAAGCTCTGCTGGGCTTCGTTGAGGAACTGGGGTGGTTGGAATAATAGTGCTACCCCCGTTTCACGCAAAATAGGCACACTGGATGTCGACTTGCGGAAAAACGCCCAGGATAACTAACTAACTAACGTCACACTCCCAACAGGGAAGAACCGGAAGGTTACGTTACCCAAGCCTTAGTCCATGACATAATCAAATAGGTGTTGGGGTATATAACTTCCTGGCTCGTGTCGAATTACGATTCTCATCTGGCACCTGTCTAGTATGAGTAGGTTCCGTGTCCACTGTCGTAATCTCGCAGTCTCGTCGGAAAGTTGAGTCAAGTCTGTCGTGCGAGCTTATTTCTAATGGGAAAATCCGTTGGACAGGTCTTACCTTGGTTTCAGCTACAGTTCTCATTATCTTCAGTTTCCACCAAGACGACGTCTCCAGTCTGAAGTTGCACGGGTCCATTCCGCTCACGTTTTTGTATGAGCGAACTGATGTACTCGTCCCTGAAACGTTTACGTAAATGCTCGCGTAAATCCTGGCAATAGCGGTGTCTGACGTTAAGAGCTGACCTATCAACCTCATCAAAATCAGTAGAATGATTAAAGGGCAACGGCTGGATAAAGGTTACAAGTTGCAAGTTGCAAGGCATCAATGGTTGCAAATCCCTTTGATCACCTATGGACGTAAGTGGTTTATTGTTTATCGTCGACTCGCAGTCACAAAGTACCGTCTGCAGCTCCATGAGAGAGATGGAGGCCTTTCCTAAGACCCTGCGGAGGATTTGTTTTAGGAATCCAATTAACATTTCATAGAACCCTCCCCACTAAGGAGCGGCTGGAGGCAAAAAGTTCCACTTGATCCTTGTAATCGAGGAAAACCGTTGTATTAGGTCCCAATCAAGAGAACTAAACGCATTATCCAGGCCTCGACAATTTGTATCATTATCGCTAAAAAACGTTTCTATTCTTCCGCGCCGTGCTACAAATCTTCTCAGTTCCATTAAGAACTCACCAGTCGCTGGACTCTACAACTTTTAAGTGAACAGCACGGTAAGTAGCGCAGGTAAATAGGACGATCCATGCCTTAGTCCCTGTGCGTAAAATCAAAGGTCCGGCTAGATCGACGCCTGAATACTGAAATGCTGCGCTGGCTTCCATTCGTTCTTTTGGTAAAACACCAGTGGGAGCTTGGCATTGTTTTGCTGTAAACCTTTTGCATCGTATGCAGCGGTGTATCACGTTACGAACTAACCTCCTGACACCTATGATCCAAAAGTTCTGGCGTAAGCTATTAAGCAAGGTTTGTGCTCCAGCATGCCTCAGCTCGACGTGCCTACGCTCCACTAAACGCCGAACAATCGAGTCAGCCCCAGGAAGAATCACGGGAAACTTGAAATTATAATTTTCATTGCCGAGTGACAACTTTGTGTTAAGATGTATAATGTCATTTTCATCGACAAAGGTTTGTATATCCACATAAAACGATTTTTTCAATTTCGTTGCTGTTTCTCTAAGTGGGTTCGAACAACTATCCAGGTGGTGATTGATGGTGGCTACTAGCTAAAACGGTGACGATGTCACTCCGAAAACGACGCGTCTGTGACGATAAGTGATCATCGTTCTTTCTTCGTCATCAATCTTGGACCACCATAAAAAGCGAAGATAATCACGATCCTCTGCAACCAGCGAAATTTGAAGAAACGCTTTTGCTATGTCTGCTGTCACTCCAATCTTATTTCTCCTGAAATTAATTAACAGGTTAGGAATTTGTTCGAAAAGGTCCACCCCCTCTTCTAAGCATGAATTTAAGGAAATACCATTACTATCCGTGGCTGACGCATCGAAAACTAGACGAATCTTAGTTGTCAAACTGGAATCCTTAACGATAACAGGACGCGCCAAGTAATGATCTTGGACAGCCTGGTCGGGTGCTTCCTCAATTACGTCAAGCTGTAACCACTCACGGAATGCCTTATCGTAGTCACCGAGCTTACCTAATTGTTTAAGGCGAGTCATTTTAGAATGTAACCCCTTTTTGGCAAGATCGTAGTTAGGTTTAGGTCGTGGAACATCACACCATGGTAAACTTACCTCGTCACGACGTTCTTCGTTGATCTTCATGACGTCGTTGAAAGATCTAAAGACTTCTTCCTCACGCGCTGCCTTTGTTGCTTGTGTTGCGGGATCGTTGATGCCTAAAGCTTCCAAACTCCATAAATCTGTAAGATCAATTTTACTTAGACAATGAAGAGTCATTATTGTGTTTGTCATCGAACTGTATATTCCAGTTATTGGACCTTGAATAGTCCAGCCAAATTTAGTCTGTACAGCGGTTAAGTTGTTTTCTAACTTTTTAATGGCACCTGTCAAAAGTAACCCGGAATAGTCGGCTCCAATCAGTAGACTTACCTCGTCAGGAGTAGTCATAGAGTCAGTTAGGCTAATATTATTTTGACGTTGCTCTAGAATTACATTGAATCTTATTTTAGGCACGGATCAGAAGACAATCCGGATAGTACTTTTACTATATTTCCCTAACCACAGTTGAACCTTATTACAGAGCAAAACAGTCGTTCATAGGTCACTAGTAAAAAGTAATAAAAACAGTCCGATAGAGAACATAATTGACAACATTTCATTTTTTTGAGTGCTACTTTTTATTGTATGGCCCGAAAGAACTCACAATTTCAAGAGACCCGTATTTTTTTATTTTTGCGAAAATCCATGTTTTTTAATGGAAAAATCCATTTATATTATTACTTGGGCAGAAAGGGCGTATGTAACAGTCGTCGAAGTATCGGCTAAATGACGTCACATGTTGTGTTTCATACACTGAAAAAAACGTTGAAATAGTTACATTGATTGACATTTACGTAAAAACCATAGCGTGACCATAGTGCACTTAAACAGTTTGACATTTGAAGCACAAGATAAACGTCAAAGCTTAAAATATCAAACCGCTAACTTCGAAAGATATCTTAAGGATTGTTGAAAATGCCTTGCATTAAATATTACCTAATGAAAACTTACAATAGCAACACATCTTAATAGCCCAGTTATTTACTGTTCTAGCATCAGCTGAGGGAAGTACTATCTGAGACTATATACAGATGGACCTGAGGAGAGGCCCATCGTGTTGGTTTTCTTGCGCCGATGTATGTCATTATGTTGGTTTGTTTATTATATTGTGTGAGAATGTATATTTTATATTAGGCCACGTTTCCACCACAGATGTGCTAGGTATATGAAGGTATCCGCCTAATGAATAACTGAATGAAATTTAAATAATTTTATTATAATATACCATTTATTTCTCCCCTGATTAACACATGGTGAATTTTACTTCTCCAGTAGTAACATTCTAAGTACAGGAAAGATATTTAACTTATTATTTACAAGTCATCAGAAAGTACTAAAGGACCTACTTAGGATACAGGTTTAAAAATGACAAGTGTTCATACTAATAAAATAAGTACTTTATTTCCTAGGCTCAACTGTACAATATGTGACATCGAGTTCAGGCTTCATATTTTTTTTGTAGCTTCTACTCGCCAAAAGACAACTCCTCACCAAATTTTAAGTTGCGGAAACGCTTGGTTGGCGAGATAAAAAATAATCAAAGTTCCATATAAAATCCCAATTTTACACCGCCATGACACAATAATTTGCGTTTCGTTAAACGTGTTGAGAAAAACTAAAACGTGATGATTTGTGTTTTCGACTTATTTGTGTACAATAATAGTTACATGATATTTATTCAACAATTCTTTTAATTTATAAGCATTATTTTGTGGAAATTTGTTGATAAATAATTATCAAAAATGGTACGATTTTACTAAAACGCGTAAAACAAAACGCAAATAGAATTGGCGGGGTCTGTGGGCGGGGGATAAGACATGACACTTTGTAGGAACTTTTTAGGTTAGTTCAAAGTAGTTTCAGACAGACTCTAAGGCAGGTCGGTGTAGGTACGACGACGAGCGAAGCGAGGAGGAGTGTTAGGTAGAACTGCGACCCTACAGCGCGCGAGCCGAGCGAGCGAAGCGAGCGTGCCGCGGCAGCGGCCGGCGAAGCGCCAGAACCTAACACTATCACACTCCCCCCCTCTCCTCTGCAAAATATTGTGTCATGGCGGTGTAAAATCGGGATTTTATATGGAACTTTGATTATTTTTTATTTCGCAAACCAAGCGTTTCCGCAACTTAAAATTTGGTGAGGAGTTGTCTTTTGGCGAGTAGAAGCTACAAAAAAAATATGAAGCCTGAACTCGATGTCACATATTGTACAGTCCTTCCATTTCCTATAAAATGTAATTTATTTACCACAATCCAAAACAACTTTGGCTCGTGACATTTTAATTGATATAATTTCTCAGTTTTATCTGTAAAGGGACATTTCAACTTGAAAGCCAAATCGTCACAGATTCCGTTTGGAGAAGCACAAACAGTCATCCATTTTATGATTGTTAGCTTCTTGAAGAAACTCTTGAAGATTTGGGACGTCAGAATCACTTCTATACTGTTTTCGTTTACAAATAGTAAAGAACATAAGGTTGCACTTAATAAAGGCCTTTGCCAGTTTGTACATAAGAACTCCGCGAAGATAACGAAGCTTTGGTACCTCTTGTGCCAAGCAAATTATATTTATCCGAGCTTTGCAAAAACTCACACGCGGTAAGCTCCTGCTGTCAGCTTTGACAAATATTTCTGAGTTTCTCGTGTCCGCTTTGTTATAGAGGTATTGGTCAATACCCAACCGGAGTATTTTCCGAGGATTCCCTGAATTCCATCGTCAGGTCGTCGTAGAAGAAAGCAGTCCGGGATCCGTGAAAAAGCGAAAATCGTAGTCGCCGTTGAAGAATGCAATCCGGGGTCTGTTAGAAAGCGAGTTGTGGTCGTCGTAGAAGCAAGCAGTCCAGAGTCCCTGACAAATCGCAACACGTAGATAATTAAATTAATCCAAGGAAACGTAAATTACAAGCAAATATTCGAATTGAAAGAATTAACTGTCAGCTGTCCTGTCACTGTCAGTAGTGTTGTAATTGTCAAAGTTGTCAAACGGAAATCCGGAAGATAAGATAACGTTTTTTCATAGTGGTAGTATTGAATCAGCCGTGTGACGTCATTTTCCGGTTTACATATTTTGGGATTTTTCCAAAACATACTGAAAAAAAAAATTCAAAAAAAATGGTTTTTGTTTTCTACAAGTGTATTTCTCGAAATGGTTTTCGATTTATAAAATTTGGAAATTTTGAAATATTGTCAATGTAGGGGGCGGTGTCTCACTCGCCCTCGTTACAAAATTGTCACATTTGACACATATTGACATTTTGATTGTCTGATGACGTCATTACCTCCTTAGTCAAAACGAGACACAATCCCCTAGATAACTTTCTCTTTCGGCCTCACTTTGTGACCGAAGTATTCGATGCACTTCATATAAATCCATGATTTTAGGTAAAAAACCACAAATATTAGTTTGCTCTACAACGGATAAATTCATAGAAAATTTGTTTTCGACGTTCTTGACGCGTATGTCAAACACGTCGTACTCTTCTTTCTTCGTTTCGAACCCGCCGAACAAGCAGTTGGTTATTACCTCCTTTCTAGTAGGTATCAATCCAACAGAGAGTTCTAAACCAGGAGAGGCCTTAGGTATCATTTCCCCTCTGTCAAAAGTATTGGCAGGAAAGTCCAGTACATCTATAAAAACTATTTCAATAATCGATGTCACGCACTTTCGTCATCGCTGTCAATGGATAACAAGCTCCGTGAAAATGCCCTTATGCGCTTTTTTTGGATGTAAAAAATGTTATATTTCGTCTAGTTTACAAAAAGATGAAATACCATTTCAGATGTAAGTAAAGTTTTACTTTATTTATCATTACTTTCGTAATAAAAGATTTAACCTGTATCGAAAATCAAGCTTCGTTTACAGAATCGATTCAAAGACAATCGTTTTCTTTCTGACGGGCAGTAACTACTTGACGTTTGACACTTCTCAATATTTAACGCGCTTAAGGATTGCTGTCTTCTATATTTTGTTTGAAAATACAATCAAAAATGATCTTTGACTTTTTCATTTGACATTTGCAAAAACGGTATCCAATAATGAACCATATGTTAACATCTGTACAGTCGACTATCTATTGCTCCATTTAGTGTTATGAAGTATAAAAAGAATATGTCAAATATGTTTGGTGTTTTCAAGTCAAAGGTACGTCTTTGTTGGTTGTCAATAAAGCGTTGCTGCCATAAAAATTCATTTAGAAATAAACTGTATTAACAACTGACAATGATGTACCTTTGACTTGAAAACATCACATGCGTGCTACCTCGCCCCCCTCAGATTTTGGCAGACTTTTTTGTTTGGAAAGATGAGACGAAGCGTACTCCATTTATAGAGCTTTATGCAATCCAAGCTTCTGTACTAGGTCTTTCTTTATGTGAGACCTTTGTGCACCGTTGTCAATAAATGCTCTAACACAGACCTCTTTCTTGCCGTGTGCAATTTTCACCATGACAGTTTGCAATAAAGTTGTTTTTGCAGACCTTTGCAGACATGACAAGTTGTTTGATGACTCCGATTGTTTGTTGCTACTGTCTAGACCCGATGCTATGTCTGTGCACATAATTGTAAAATGACGTTTCTTGCAAAACAGACATTTCGGAAAACTCTTGCATTTCTTTACAATATGATTGCTTCTTAACCAAATTAAACAGGCTTTCTTACCTTTGATAAATTCTATACGATCAGCCACTCTCATTTTCGCTGCCTTGTAGCACTCTACACCTGAATGATTGTCCTTGCCACACCATATAAACGATGATATTGATGACTCGCCTTGTTTACCGGATCCTTCCTTGTTGCGCTTAGCTTCTGACAACTGCACAAAACAAGTGGTGGGCGGCTTTGGCTCAGCTAGGGTTGTTTCATCAATCTTGGTTCTAGCTAGCTTTATGCGTTGTTCTGATTCCACCTCTTGCCTCAGGAACTGCATCAGGTTAGCTAGGTCTCTGGAGTCAGCTCGACTGCGGTGCCAAGCACGAAGTATGCTCTCTGGTAGTGCTGACTCAATCATGGGGAACAGCATTGATGCATACTTATCCTTGGTCACGCCGAGTGTTTCCAGTGCTTGTAGGTGTGTTTGCAGGTTATCGTATAGGTTTGATAGATTTTTAGGCTCTCCTTTTTGTTGCATCTGGGCAAGCAAACCTCTAACATACGTTTCTATTAGTACGTCATCTCTAGCAAATCTAGCCTTTAGAGCTTCAACTGCCTTACTGTAGTTTTCTGCGCAAGGTGGGTAATTTTCGACAAGCTGTCGTGCACTACTGTTTGGGGTCATGGATTGCAGAAGATACTGGTACTTATCTGTGGAGTCGATCTCTGCGTCTTCATGGATCTTCTTAAATTGGCCCCAAAATGATAGCCATGACTTGACTTTGCCGTCGAACTTGACTAGCTCCAGCTTAGACAGTCTAGGCCGTCTCTGCTTACTTGGCTCAAGAACTGTGGATTGTCCTGACTGTAGAGACGAGGCGCTGCTGACGCGAGGAAGAGTCTTGGGAAATAAGGCTTTGACTTGTTGCCAGTGTGTTTTATATTGCATGGCCTTATCTTGGTCTGCATGAAATTGATCTTCGTCAAAGTCTTCAGCTTCGACCCATAAATCTCGCAATGTGGCTTCTGCTTCAAATAAATTCGAAGCCGCTTCAGACAGGAGTTCAAACATCTGCAGGGCTGTGGTATCATTGTTCTCCACTGCTTTAGTCGTCCTGTCCGCGAGAATGGTAAACTCTTTTCGAAACAGAGTCCGTTTGCGTTTCCAAGATTCCATATTTATTTAATACATGCACAAAGTCACGGTCGCCAGATGTTATGGATTATCTCGATTGAAACACTTAGTTTAACGAACTCAGTTATTTTATTGAGAAGAGAAAATATCTGGGTATTAACAATTTTGGCAGATTAGTTATTTAATTTCTATGGATACAAGATAAAAAAGACAAGGTTCTAAATCCAAAACGAGCAACATACGTCACAATGACGGACCGGGGGTTAACAACAAGCCGGTGCTGGGTGTTGGCTGCGAGGATGACCACCTCTATAAAAAATCGCGAAGGCAACCTGAGTGGGTGGAACCCGGGGTTTTTCCACCTGCTCCCGGCGTGGAGGTTGTCATGAGGGAGCAGCGTGTGATGTCGCCCTGCACGCTACCTTCGGGAGGGGGAGATTCGGCTCCGGGGGTTTCGGCTCCGGGGGCTTCGGCTCCGGGGGCTTCGGCTCCGGGGGCTTCGGCCCCAGTGAGGGGACAGCTTCGGCTTTCGCAGCAGGCGGTGTTCGCGGTTGAATGCTAACGCGATCCCGTGTCACCGTCACCAACGCTGCATGACACCTAGGCTGTGAGGGAGCACAGTCGCGAACGAAAGGCCTCGGGAACCGGGCGAAACCCGTTGTATAACTGCCTCATCTACGCAAGCGGGGCTCTGCGTGGATGGACCAATATTTCCCTAGCTACTCGTGGGAACACATATGGATACGACTAGCAAAAAAATTTCAAATAAAAAACAAACAAAGCAACATACGCCCATCTTAGCTGAGACGGCACAAGCTGAAGCACTAAGAGAGGTGAAAAATACAAAGCGTGGAACGGCTGTGGAGGAGCCATTGAAGCTGGATTGTCAGACAGACACTGGGGTACCAACAGGAACCCCAGCCAAGGCGGATAAACCAGAGACGATGAAGCCTCCATTAGCTGGTCCCTCAAAACAGACCATGACGACAGCCAAGAGTGGGACGACACCCGTTGACCCCTTGAAGCAGGTCATCGATCCCGGCTGGGAGATTAGGTGCAAACCCAAGGGGAAACCTGCCCAGACCGAAAACGACCTACCTCGGAAAAAAGTCTCGCAGAGGCAGAGGCAGAGGCTCCAAAAGCGCAGAGCAGCAGAAAGCCGCGCCGCTGGAGGCAAACAAGAGGTCGAAGCCCCTAAAGGAGAGGGAGAGGGAGCGACGACCCCATCAGAACAAAACCAGGCGAAGAATGAGACCAAAGCCAAGAGAGCCCGTCTAGATGAAACCATATCCCCTAGAGGCGACCATAAGAAGGTTAGGACGAACGCCCAGGAGCCACAACAACCATCCACCTACGCAGCGACAGCGGCGGCAGACCTGACGGTGGCGATCACCAACACTCGCACGGGCAGGCTGTCGCAGCAGGACGCTAAAGAGGTGGAGCGCAAGATCGGAGATGCCATCTTCCAGGCAGCTATCGAAACCGGTCTGGATACAGAGGTGCAGGCCCCAGCGTTCTCAGGTAGACCCAATTTTGTGGATGGGTACCTAAAGCTGTGGTGCCAAGACGCCAACACAAAAACATGGCTGACGAAGTGGCTGGAGACGGCCACACTGGAAAACGGGGACCATCTTGTCGGAAAGAGGGAGGACGAGATGGTCAGAAACACAAGGTGCGGCATCCTAATACCAGCTCTGGAGGAGAACCTTACAAAAATAGGTAGGGTGCTCAACTACCAAAACAGATGGGCCATGTTGAGGAAGTGGACTCTGCACCAAGCGATCCCACTGAAGAAAAGATCCAGCACAGTGGTGGTGGGCCCACTACCAGTAACCCAGCCGAAACCGAAAGCCTACTGGTAGAAACCCACTTCCCAGGCTGCAAAGTAGTTGACATACAAGACTGGGATGCACAAACAGAAAGCTATCATCCGACCCAAGACGAGTGGAAGATAGCGATAACTGAACGGACTAAAACAGCCTGGGCAACCAACAGTTTCAGCAACTTTAAATCACCAGGAATAGATGGGATATACCCAGCCTTCCTAAAATGGGGAGGAGATAAACTTATCGAACAACTATCTGGCATACTGTGTAGCTGCATCGCCTTCAGATACATCCCTCAGAAATGGAGAGAAGTAAAGGTGATCTTTCTACCAAAACCAGGAAAAACTGATTACACAGATCCGAAATCATTCAGACCCATCAGCCTTACCTCCTTCATGCTAAAAATACTAGAAAGACTATGTGACAGAGAACTGAAGGACACGGCACTCAAAAACATAGGTATTCACCCAAACCAACATGCATACACACAAGGCAAATCGACAGATTCAGCACTGCATGCCGTTGTAAATAATATAGAAACTGCGCTAGCAAGGAAAAACTCCTGTCTAGGCACCTTCATTGATATATAAGGAGCTTTCGACAAGACAAATTTCAGTAGCATTCAACAAGCTCTAAACAGACATAAAACCGAACCATTGATTACAGAATGGATAATGAACATGCTAAGAAAGAGAATCATCATACTCTCGGAGAACCAAAATCACCAGGCGCCCGTCATGAGAGGATGCCCTCAAGGAGGTGTACTCTCGCCACTTTTATGGAACCTTTAGTAAATGACCTGATAACAAAGCTAAACAACAATCTATTCCTGACAATAGGGTACGCAGATGATCTAGTAATAATGATCAATGGACCAGTGACAAGCACACTGTGCGACCTTACACAGACAGCACTGAAAATAGTAGAGAAATGGTGCAAGGAGAATGACCTATCGGTAAACCCAAAAAAGACTGACACAATTCTCTTTACTCATAAACGGAAACTGGGTACATACGAAATGCCAACCTTGTTTGGATCTAGACTAACACTTTCTAAAGAAGTAAAGTACCTAGGAATTACTTTGGACGAAAAACTGAACTGGAATAAACACCTGGACAACAAACCAAACAAAGCGACAGTCGCCTTCTGGCAATGCCGGAGAATGGTGGGCAAGAAATGGGGTCTAGCCCCCCACATTATACTGTGGCTGTACAAAATGATAATAATGCCAATGATAAGCTACGGAGCTGTAGTATGGTGGCCCCGCACTCAACTTACTACCTCAATCAACAAATTACAAAAAACGCAAAGGCTAGCATGCATAGCAGCGACCGGCTGCATGAGAACAACTCCGACAGCGGCGCTGGAAATCATGCTAGGGCTTCTACCACTACACCTATATATACAAAAAGAAGCAGCCGCAACGGCTACTCGCCTAAAAAATCAAAACTTGTGGACCAAACATAAAACACCGCACACGAGGATATACGATAACATACTGTCGAAATTTCCAATGCTGGATGCGGTAGTCGACAGAATACCCAAAAATACGATCTTCTGGAAAGAGTATGCCATATCACTAACAGAAGACTCAAAAGAAGCACTAAATCAAACAGAACTAAGAATCTTCACAGTTGGATCAAAAACCAACGAAGGAACAGGTTGTGGTGTCTTCTCGGAGGACCTGAATATTCACATCTCTAAACCACTCGGAGCACATAACACAGTATTCCAAGCAGAATGTGTGGGAATAATAGAAGCTTGCAATGCAGTGAAACGACGACACCTAAAACACGAAAACATATGTATACTATCAGACAGCAAGTCAGTACTACAAGCGCTAGGTTGCAACAGAATTACATCTGGACTCATACACGAATGCCATCAAAGCCTCTCAGAGGTATGCGAAGATGGCAATAAGGTGACACTGCAATGGATCAAGGGACACAGTAACTCGAGAGGGAACGATGCTGCGGATGAGCTAGCCCGTAAGGGCTCAGATACACCGGCATATGGACCCGAACCCATCGTACCCTTACCATATTCGCACCCCAGGCACCTTGCGCGAGGCGGCAGGCAACCTGAAAGCTCTGCTGGGCTTCGTTGAGGAGCTGGGGTGGTTGGAATAATAGTGCTACCCCCGTTTCACGCAAAATAGGCACACTGGATGTCGACTTGCGGAAAAACGCCCAGGATAACTAACTAACTAACGTCACACTCCCAACAGGGAAGAACCGGAAGGTTACGTTACCCAAGCCTTAGTCCATGACATAATCAAATAGGTGTTGGGGTATATAACTTCCTGGCTCGTGTCGAATTACGATTCTCATCTGGCACCTGTCTAGTATGAGTAGGTTCCGTGTCCACTGTCGTAATCTCGCAGTCTCGTCGGAAAGTTGAGTCAAGTCTGTCGTGCGAGCTTATTTCTAATGGGAAAATCCGTTGGACAGGTCTTACCTTGGTTTCAGCTACAGTTCTCATTATCTTCAGTTTCCACCAAGACGACGTCTCCAGTCTGAAGTTGCACGGGTCCATTCCGCTCACGTTTTTGTATGAGCGAACTGATGTACTCGTCCCTGAAACGTTTACGTAAATGCTCGCGTAAATCCTGGCAATAGCGGTGTCTGACGTTAAGAGCTGACCTATCAACCTCATCAAAATCAGTAGAATGATTAAAGGGCAACGGCTGGATAAAGGTTACAAGTTGCAAGTTGCAAGGCATCAATGGTTGCAAATCCCTTTGATCACCTATGGACGTAAGTGGTCTATTGTTTATCGTCGACTCGCAGTCACAAAGTACCGTCTGCAGCTCCATGAGAGAGATGGAGGCCTTTCCTAAGACCCTGCGGAGGATTTGTTTTAGGAATCCAATTAACATTTCATAGAACCCTCCCCACTAAGGAGCGGCTGGAGGCAAAAAGTTCCACTTGATCCTTGTAATCGAGGAAAACCGTTGTATTAGGTCCCAATCAAGAGAACTAAACGCATTATCCAGGCCTCGACAATTTGTATCATTATCGCTAAAAAACGTTTCTATTCTTCCGCGCCGTGCTACAAATCTTCTCAGTTCCATTAAGAACTCACCAGTCGCTGGACTCTACAACTTTTAAGTGAACAGCACGGTAAGTAGCGCAGGTAAATAGGACGATCCATGCCTTAGTCCCTGTGCGTAAAATCAAAGGTCCGGTTAGATCGACGCCTGAATACTGAAATGCTGCGCTGGCTTCCATTCGTTCTTTTGGTAAAACACCAGTGGGAGCTTGGCATTGTTTTGCTGTAAACCTTTTGCATCGTATGCAGCGGTGTATCACGTTACGAACTAACCTCCTGACACCTATGATCCAAAAGTTCTGGCGTAAGCTATTAAGCAAGGTTTGTGCTCCAGCATGCCTCAGCTCGACGTGCCTACGCTCCACTAAACGCCGAACAATCGAGTCAGCCCCAGGAAGAATCACGGGAAACTTGAAATTATAATTTTCATTGCCGAGTGACAACTTTGTGTTAAGATGTATAATGTCATTTTCATCGACAAAGGTTTGTATATCCACATAAAACGATTTTTTCAATTTCGTTGCTGTTTCTCTAAGTGGGTTCGAACAACTATCCAGGTGGTGATTGATGGTGGCTACTAGCTAAAACGGTGACGATGTCACTCCGAAAACGACGCGTCTGTGACGATAAGTGATCATCGTTCTTTCTTCGTCATCAATCTTGGACCACCATAAAAAGCGAAGATAATCACGATCCTCTGCAACCAGCGAAATTTGAAGACACGCTTTTGCTATGTCTGCTGTCACTCCAATCTTATTTCTCCTGAAATTAATTAACAGGTTAGGAATTTGTTCGAAAAGGTCCACCCCCTCTTCTAAGCATGAATTTAAGGAAATACCATTACTATCCGTGGCTGACGCATCGAAAACTAGACGAATCTTAGTTGTCAAACTGGAATCCTTAACGATAACAGGACGCGCCAAGTAATGATCTTGGACAGCCTGGTCGGGTGCTTCCTCAATTACGTCAAGCTGTAACCACTCACGGAATGCCTTATCGTAGTCACCGAGCTTACCTAATTGTTTAAGGCGAGTCATATTAGAATGTAACCCCTTTTTGGCAAGATCGTAGTTAGGTTTAGGTCGTGGAACATCACACCATGGTAAACTTACCTCGTCACGACGTTCTTCGTTGATCTTCATGACGTCGTTGAAAGATCTAAAGACTTCTTCCTCACGCGCTGCCTTTGTTGCTTGTGTTGCGGGATCGTTGATGCCTAAAGCTTCCAAACTCCATAAATCTGTAAGATCAATTTTACTTAGACAATGAAGAGTCATTATTGTGTTTGTCATCGAACTGTATATTCCAGTTATTGGACCTTGAATAGTCCAGCCAAATTTAGTCTGTACAGCGGTTAAGTTGTTTTCTAACTTTTTAATGGCACCTGTCAAAAGTAACCCGGAATAGTCGGCTCCAATCAGTAGACTTACCTCGTCAGGAGTAGTCATAGAGTCAGTTAGGCTAATATTATTTTGACGTTGCTCTAGAATTACATTGAATCTTATTTTAGGCACGGATCAGAAGACAATCCGGATAGGACTTTTACTATATTTCCCTAACCACAGTTGAACCTTATTACAGAGCAAAACAGTCGTTCATAGGTCACTAGTAAAAAGTAATAAAAACAGTCCGATAGAGAACATAATTGACAACATTTCATTTTTTTGAGTGCTACTTTTTATTGTATGGCCCGAAAGAACTCACAATTTCAAGAGACCCGTATTTTTTTATTTTTGCGAAAATCCATGTTTTTTAATGGAAAAATCCATTTATATTATTACTTGGGCAGAAAGGGCGTATGTAACAGTCGTCGAAGTATCGGCTAAATGACGTCACATGTTGTGTTTCATACACTGAAAAAAACGTTGAAATAGTTACATTGATTGACATTTACGTAAAAACCATAGCGTGACCATAGTGCACTTAAACAGTTTGACATTTGAAGCACAAGATAAACGTCAAAGCTTAAAATATCAAACCGCTAACTTCGAAAGATATCTTAAGGATTGTTGAAAATGCCTTGCATTAAATATTACCTAATGAAAACTTACAATAGCAACACATCTTAATAGCCCAGTTATTTACTGTTCTAGCATCAGCTGAGGGAAGTACTATCTGAGACTATATACAGATGGACCTGAGGAGAGGCCCATCGTGTTGGTTTTCTTGCGCCGATGTATGTCATTATGTTGGTTTGTTTATTATATTGTGTGAGAATGTATATTTTATATTAGGCCACGTTTCCACCACAGATGTGCTAGGTATATGAAGGTATCCGCCTAATGAATAACTGAATGAAATTTAAATAATTTTATTATAATATACCATTTATTTCTCCCCTGATTAACACATGGTGAATTTTACTTCTCCAGTAGTAACATTCTAAGTACAGGAAAGATATTTAACTTATTATTTACAAGTCATCAGAAAGTACTAAAGGACCTACTTAGGATACAGGTTTAAAAATGACAAGTGTTCATACTAATAAAATAAGTACTTTATTTCCTAGGCTCAACTGTACAATATGTGACATCGAGTTCAGGCTTCATATTTTTTTTGTAGCTTCTACTCGCCAAAAGACAACTCCTCACCAAATTTTAAGTTGCGGAAACGCTTGGTTGGCGAGATAAAAAATAATCAAAGTTCCATATAAAATCCCAATTTTACACCGCCATGACACAATAATTTGCGTTTCGTTAAACGTGTTGAGAAAAACTAAAACGTGATGATTTGTTTTATGTTCAGTTTTTACATAAATACAGTTTTTTCGACTTATTTGTGTACAATAATAGTTACATGATATTTATTCAACAATTCTTTTAATTTATAAGCATTATTTTGTGGAAATTTGTTGATAAATAATTATCAAAAATGGTACGATTTTACTAAAACGCGTAAAACAAAACGCAAATAGAATTGGCGGGGTCTGTGGGCGGGGGATAAGACATGACACTTTGTAGGAACTTTTTAGGTTAGTTCAAAGTAGTTTCAGACAGACTCTAAGGCAGGTCGGTGTAGGTACGACGACGAGCGAAGCGAGGAGGAGTGTTAGGTAGAACTGCGACCCTACAGCGCGCGAGCCGAGCGAGCGAAGCGAGCGTGCCGCGGCAGCGGCCGGCGAAGCGCCAGAACCTAACACTATCACACTCCCCCCCTCTCCTCTGCAAAATATTGTGTCATGGCGGTGTAAAATCGGGATTTTATATGGAACTTTGATTATTTTTTATTTCGCAAACCAAGCGTTTCCGCAACTTAAAATTTGGTGAGGAGTTGTCTTTTGGCGAGTAGAAGCTACAAAAAAAATATGAAGCCTGAACTCGATGTCACATATTGTACAGTCCTTCCATTTCCTATAAAATGTAATTTATTTACCACAATCCAAAACAACTTTGGCTCGTGACATTTTAATTGATATAATTTCTCAGTTTTATCTGTAAAGGGACATTTCAACTTGAAAGCCAAATCGTCACAGATTCCGTTTGGAGAAGCACAAACAGTCATCCATTTTATGATTGTTAGCTTCTTGAAGAAACTCTTGAAGATTTGGGACGTCAGAATCACTTCTATACTGTTTTCGTTTACAAATAGTAAAGAACATAAGGTTGCACTTAATAAAGGCCTTTGCCAGTTTGTACATAAGAACTCCGCGAAGATAACGAAGCTTTGGTACCTCTTGTGCCAAGCAAATTATATTTATCCGAGCTTTGCAAAAACTCACACGCGGTAAGCTCCTGCTGTCAGCTTTGACAAATATTTCTGAGTTTCTCGTGTCCGCTTTGTTATAGAGGTATTGGTCAATACCCAACCGGAGTATTTTCCGAGGATTCCCTGAATTCCATCGTCAGGTCGTCGTAGAAGAAAGCAGTCCGGGATCCGTGAAAAAGCGAAAATCGTAGTCGCCGTTGAAGAATGCAATCCGGGGTCTGTTAGAAAGCGAGTTGTGGTCGTCGTAGAAGCAAGCAGTCCAGAGTCCCTGACAAATCGCAACACGTAGATAATTAAATTAATCCAAGGAAACGTAAATTACAAGCAAATATTCGAATTGAAAGAATTAACTGTCAGCTGTCCTGTCACTGTCAGTAGTGTTGTAATTGTCAAAGTTGTCAAACGGAAATCCGGAAGATAAGATAACGTTTTTTCATAGTGGTAGTATTGAATCAGCCGTGTGACGTCATTTTCCGGTTTACATATTTTGGGATTTTTCCAAAACATACTGAAAAAAAAAATTCAAAAAAAATGGTTTTTGTTTTCTACAAGTGTATTTCTCGAAATGGTTTTCGATTTATAAAATTTGGAAATTTTGAAATATTGTCAATGTAGGGGGCGGTGTCTCACTCGCCCTCGTTACAAAATTGTCACATTTGACACATATTGACATTTTGATTGTCTGATGACGTCATTACCTCCTTAGTCAAAACGAGACACAATCCCCTAGATAACCTTCTCTTTCGGGCTCACTTTGTGACCGAAGTATTCGATGCACTTCATATAAATCCATGATTTTAGGTAAAAAACCACAAATATTAGTTTGCTCTACAACGGATAAATTCATAGAAAATTTGTTTTCGACGTTCTTGACGCGTATGTCAAACACGTCGTACTCTTCTTTCTTCGTTTCGAACCCGCCGAACAAGCAGTTGGTTATTACCTCCTTTCTAGTAGGTATCAATCCAACAGAGAGTTCTAAACCAGGAGAGGCCTTAGGTATCATTTCCCCTCTGTCAAAAGTATTGGCAGGAAAGTCCAGTACATCTATAAAAACTATTTCAATAATCGATGTCACGCACTTTCGTCATCGCTGTCAATGGATAACAAGCTCCGTGAAAATGCCCTTATGCGCTTTTTTTGGATGTAAAAAATGTTATATTTCGTCTAGTTTACAAAAAGATGAAATACCATTTCAGATGTAAGTAAAGTTTTACTTTATTTATCATTACTTTCGTAATAAAAGATTTAACCTGTATCGAAAATCAAGCTTCGTTTACAGAATCGATTCAAAGACAATCGTTTTCTTTCTGACGGGCAGTAACTACTTGACGTTTGACACTTCTCAATATTTAACGCGCTTAAGGATTGCTGTCTTCTATATTTTGTTTGAAAATACAATCAAAAATGATCTTTGACTTTTTCATTTGACATTTGCAAAAACGGTATCCAATAATGAACCATATGTTAACATCTGTACAGTCGACTATCTATTGCTCCATTTAGTGTTATGAAGTATAAAAAGAATATGTCAAATATGTTTGGTGTTTTCAAGTCAAAGGTACGTCTTTGTTGGTTGTCAATAAAGCGTTGCTGCCATAAAAATTCATTTAGAAATAAACTGTATTAACAACTGACAATGATGTACCTTTGACTTGAAAACATCACATGCGTGCTACCTCGCCCCCCTCAGATTTTGGCAGACTTTTTTGTTTGGAAAGATGAGACGAAGCGTACTCCATTTATAGAGCTTTATGCAATCCAAGCTTCTGTACTAGGTCTTTCTTTATGTGAGACCTTTGTGCACCGTTGTCAATAAATGCTCTAACACAGACCTCTTTCTTGCCGTGTGCAATTTTCACCATGACAGTTTGCAATAAAGTTGTTTTTGCAGACCTTTGCAGACATGACAAGTTGTTTGATGACTCCGATTGTTTGTTGCTACTGTCTAGACCCGATGCTATGTCTGTGCACATAATTGTAAAATGACGTTTCTTGCAAAACAGACATTTCGGAAAACTCTTGCATTTCTTTACAATATGATTGCTTCTTAACCAAATTAAACAGGCTTTCTTACCTTTGATAAATTCTATACGATCAGCCACTCTCATTTTCGCTGCCTTGTAGCACTCTACACCTGAATGATTGTCCTTGCCACACCATATAAACGATGATATTGATGACTCGCCTTGTTTACCGGATCCTTCCTTGTTGCGCTTAGCTTCTGACAACTGCACAAAACAAGTGGTGGGCGGCTTTGGCTCAGCTAGGGTTGTTTCATCAATCTTGGTTCTAGCTAGCTTTATGCGTTGTTCTGATTCCACCTCTTGCCTCAGGAACTGCATCAGGTTAGCTAGGTCTCTGGAGTCAGCTCGACTGCGGTGCCAAGCACGAAGTATGCTCTCTGGTAGTGCTGACTCAATCATGGGGAACAGCATTGATGCATACTTATCCTTGGTCACGCCGAGTGTTTCCAGTGCTTGTAGGTGTGTTTGCAGGTTATCGTATAGGTTTGATAGATTTTTAGGCTCTCCTTTTTGTTGCATCTGGGCAAGCAAACCTCTAACATACGTTTCTATTAGTACGTCATCTCTAGCAAATCTAGCCTTTAGAGCTTCAACTGCCTTACTGTAGTTTTCTGCGCAAGGTGGGTAATTTTCGACAAGCTGTCGTGCACTACTGTTTGGGGTCATGGATTGCAGAAGATACTGGTACTTATCTGTGGAGTCGATCTCTGCGTCTTCATGGATCTTCTTAAATTGGCCCCAAAATGATAGCCATGACTTGACTTTGCCGTCGAACTTGACTAGCTCCAGCTTAGACAGTCTAGGCCGTCTCTGCTTACTTGGCTCAAGAACTGTGGATTGTCCTGACTGTAGAGACGAGGCGCTGCTGACGCGAGGAAGAGTCTTGGGAAATAAGGCTTTGACTTGTTGCCAGTGTGTTTTATATTGCATGGCCTTATCTTGGTCTGCATGAAATTGATCTTCGTCAAAGTCTTCAGCTTCGACCCATAAATCTCGCAATGTGGCTTCTGCTTCAAATAAATTCGAAGCCGCTTCAGACAGGAGTTCAAACATCTGCAGGGCTGTGGTATCATTGTTCTCCACTGCTTTAGTCGTCCTGTCCGCGAGAATGGTAAACTCTTTTCGAAACAGAGTCCGTTTGCGTTTCCAAGATTCCATATTTATTTAATACATGCACAAAGTCACGGTCGCCAGATGTTATGGATTATCTCGATTGAAACACTTAGTTTAACGAACTCAGTTATTTTATTGAGAAGAGAAAATATCTGGGTATTAACAATTTTGGCAGATTAGTTATTTAATTTCTATGGATACAAGATAAAAAAGACAAGGTTCTAAATCCAAAACGAGCAACATACGTCACAATGACGGACCGGGGGTTAACAACAAGCCGGTGCTGGGTGTTGGCTGCGAGGATGACCACCTCTATAAAAAATCGCGAAGGCAACCTGAGTGGGTGGAACCCGGGGTTTTTCCACCTGCTCCCGGCGTGGAGGTTGTCATGAGGGAGCAGCGTGTGATGTCGCCCTGCACGCTACCTTCGGGAGGGGGAGATTCGGCTCCGGGGGTTTCGGCTCCGGGGGCTTCGGCTCCGGGGGCTTCGGCTCCGGGGGCTTCGGCCCCAGTGAGGGGACAGCTTCGGCTTTCGCAGCAGGCGGTGTTCGCGGTTGAATGCTAACGCGATCCCGTGTCACCGTCACCAACGCTGCATGACACCTAGGCTGTGAGGGAGCACAGTCGCGAACGAAAGGCCTCGGGAACCGGGCGAAACCCGTTGTATAACTGCCTCATCTACGCAAGCGGGGCTCTGCGTGGATGGACCAATATTTCCCTAGCTACTCGTGGGAACACATATGGATACGACTAGCAAAAAAATTTCAAATAAAAAACAAACAAAGCAACATACGCCCATCTTAGCTGAGACGGCACAAGCTGAAGCACTAAGAGAGGTGAAAAATACAAAGCGTGGAACGGCTGTGGAGGAGCCATTGAAGCTGGATTGTCAGACAGACACTGGGGTACCAACAGGAACCCCAGCCAAGGCGGATAAACCAGAGACGATGAAGCCTCCATTAGCTGGTCCCTCAAAACAGACCATGACGACAGCCAAGAGTGGGACGACACCCGTTGACCCCTTGAAGCAGGTCATCGATCCCGGCTGGGAGATTAGGTGCAAACCCAAGGGGAAACCTGCCCAGACCGAAAACGACCTACCTCGGAAAAAAGTCTCGCAGAGGCAGAGGCAGAGGCTCCAAAAGCGCAGAGCAGCAGAAAGCCGCGCCGCTGGAGGCAAACAAGAGGTCGAAGCCCCTAAAGGAGAGGGAGAGGGAGCGACGACCCCATCAGAACAAAACCAGGCGAAGAATGAGACCAAAGCCAAGAGAGCCCGTCTAGATGAAACCATATCCCCTAGAGGCGACCATAAGAAGGTTAGGACGAACGCCCAGGAGCCACAACAACCATCCACCTACGCAGCGACAGCGGCGGCAGACCTGACGGTGGCGATCACCAACACTCGCACGGGCAGGCTGTCGCAGCAGGACGCTAAAGAGGTGGAGCGCAAGATCGGAGATGCCATCTTCCAGGCAGCTATCGAAACCGGTCTGGATACAGAGGTGCAGGCCCCAGCGTTCTCAGGTAGACCCAATTTTGTGGATGGGTACCTAAAGCTGTGGTGCCAAGACGCCAACACAAAAACATGGCTGACGAAGTGGCTGGAGACGGCCACACTGGAAAACGGGGACCATCTTGTCGGAAAGAGGGAGGACGAGATGGTCAGAAACACAAGGTGCGGCATCCTAATACCAGCTCTGGAGGAGAACCTTACAAAAATAGGTAGGGTGCTCAACTACCAAAACAGATGGGCCATGTTGAGGAAGTGGACTCTGCACCAAGCGATCCCACTGAAGAAAAGATCCAGCACAGTGGTGGTGGGCCCACTACCAGTAACCCAGCCGAAACCGAAAGCCTACTGGTAGAAACCCACTTCCCAGGCTGCAAAGTAGTTGACATACAAGACTGGGATGCACAAACAGAAAGCTATCATCCGACCCAAGACGAGTGGAAGATAGCGATAACTGAACGGACTAAAACAGCCTGGGCAACCAACAGTTTCAGCAACTTTAAATCACCAGGAATAGATGGGATATACCCAGCCTTCCTAAAATGGGGAGGAGATAAACTTATCGAACAACTATCTGGCATACTGTGTAGCTGCATCGCCTTCAGATACATCCCTCAGAAATGGAGAGAAGTAAAGGTGATCTTTCTACCAAAACCAGGAAAAACTGATTACACAGATCCGAAATCATTCAGACCCATCAGCCTTACCTCCTTCATGCTAAAAATACTAGAAAGACTATGTGACAGAGAACTGAAGGACACGGCACTCAAAAACATAGGTATTCACCCAAACCAACATGCATACACACAAGGCAAATCGACAGATTCAGCACTGCATGCCGTTGTAAATAATATAGAAACTGCGCTAGCAAGGAAAAACTCCTGTCTAGGCACCTTCATTGATATATAAGGAGCTTTCGACAAGACAAATTTCAGTAGCATTCAACAAGCTCTAAACAGACATAAAACCGAACCATTGATTACAGAATGGATAATGAACATGCTAAGAAAGAGAATCATCATACTCTCGGAGAACCAAAATCACCAGGCGCCCGTCATGAGAGGATGCCCTCAAGGAGGTGTACTCTCGCCACTTTTATGGAACCTTTAGTAAATGACCTGATAACAAAGCTAAACAACAATCTATTCCTGACAATAGGGTACGCAGATGATCTAGTAATAATGATCAATGGACCAGTGACAAGCACACTGTGCGACCTTACACAGACAGCACTGAAAATAGTAGAGAAATGGTGCAAGGAGAATGACCTATCGGTAAACCCAAAAAAGACTGACACAATTCTCTTTACTCATAAACGGAAACTGGGTACATACGAAATGCCAACCTTGTTTGGATCTAGACTAACACTTTCTAAAGAAGTAAAGTACCTAGGAATTACTTTGGACGAAAAACTGAACTGGAATAAACACCTGGACAACAAACCAAACAAAGCGACAGTCGCCTTCTGGCAATGCCGGAGAATGGTGGGCAAGAAATGGGGTCTAGCCCCCCACATTATACTGTGGCTGTACAAAATGATAATAATGCCAATGATAAGCTACGGAGCTGTAGTATGGTGGCCCCGCACTCAACTTACTACCTCAATCAACAAATTACAAAAAACGCAAAGGCTAGCATGCATAGCAGCGACCGGCTGCATGAGAACAACTCCGACAGCGGCGCTGGAAATCATGCTAGGGCTTCTACCACTACACCTATATATACAAAAAGAAGCAGCCGCAACGGCTACTCGCCTAAAAAATCAAAACTTGTGGACCAAACATAAAACACCGCACACGAGGATATACGATAACATACTGTCGAAATTTCCAATGCTGGATGCGGTAGTCGACAGAATACCCAAAAATACGATCTTCTGGAAAGAGTATGCCATATCACTAACAGAAGACTCAAAAGAAGCACTAAATCAAACAGAACTAAGAATCTTCACAGTTGGATCAAAAACCAACGAAGGAACAGGTTGTGGTGTCTTCTCGGAGGACCTGAATATTCACATCTCTAAACCACTCGGAGCACATAACACAGTATTCCAAGCAGAATGTGTGGGAATAATAGAAGCTTGCAATGCAGTGAAACGACGACACCTAAAACACGAAAACATATGTATACTATCAGACAGCAAGTCAGTACTACAAGCGCTAGGTTGCAACAGAATTACATCTGGACTCATACACGAATGCCATCAAAGCCTCTCAGAGGTATGCGAAGATGGCAATAAGGTGACACTGCAATGGATCAAGGGACACAGTAACTCGAGAGGGAACGATGCTGCGGATGAGCTAGCCCGTAAGGGCTCAGATACACCGGCATATGGACCCGAACCCATCGTACCCTTACCATATTCGCACCCCAGGCACCTTGCGCGAGGCGGCAGGCAACCTGAAAGCTCTGCTGGGCTTCGTTGAGGAGCTGGGGTGGTTGGAATAATAGTGCTACCCCCGTTTCACGCAAAATAGGCACACTGGATGTCGACTTGCGGAAAAACGCCCAGGATAACTAACTAACTAACGTCACACTCCCAACAGGGAAGAACCGGAAGGTTACGTTACCCAAGCCTTAGTCCATGACATAATCAAATAGGTGTTGGGGTATATAACTTCCTGGCTCGTGTCGAATTACGATTCTCATCTGGCACCTGTCTAGTATGAGTAGGTTCCGTGTCCACTGTCGTAATCTCGCAGTCTCGTCGGAAAGTTGAGTCAAGTCTGTCGTGCGAGCTTATTTCTAATGGGAAAATCCGTTGGACAGGTCTTACCTTGGTTTCAGCTACAGTTCTCATTATCTTCAGTTTCCACCAAGACGACGTCTCCAGTCTGAAGTTGCACGGGTCCATTCCGCTCACGTTTTTGTATGAGCGAACTGATGTACTCGTCCCTGAAACGTTTACGTAAATGCTCGCGTAAATCCTGGCAATAGCGGTGTCTGACGTTAAGAGCTGACCTATCAACCTCATCAAAATCAGTAGAATGATTAAAGGGCAACGGCTGGATAAAGGTTACAAGTTGCAAGTTGCAAGGCATCAATGGTTGCAAATCCCTTTGATCACCTATGGACGTAAGTGGTCTATTGTTTATCGTCGACTCGCAGTCACAAAGTACCGTCTGCAGCTCCATGAGAGAGATGGAGGCCTTTCCTAAGACCCTGCGGAGGATTTGTTTTAGGAATCCAATTAACATTTCATAGAACCCTCCCCACTAAGGAGCGGCTGGAGGCAAAAAGTTCCACTTGATCCTTGTAATCGAGGAAAACCGTTGTATTAGGTCCCAATCAAGAGAACTAAACGCATTATCCAGGCCTCGACAATTTGTATCATTATCGCTAAAAAACGTTTCTATTCTTCCGCGCCGTGCTACAAATCTTCTCAGTTCCATTAAGAACTCACCAGTCGCTGGACTCTACAACTTTTAAGTGAACAGCACGGTAAGTAGCGCAGGTAAATAGGACGATCCATGCCTTAGTCCCTGTGCGTAAAATCAAAGGTCCGGTTAGATCGACGCCTGAATACTGAAATGCTGCGCTGGCTTCCATTCGTTCTTTTGGTAAAACACCAGTGGGAGCTTGGCATTGTTTTGCTGTAAACCTTTTGCATCGTATGCAGCGGTGTATCACGTTACGAACTAACCTCCTGACACCTATGATCCAAAAGTTCTGGCGTAAGCTATTAAGCAAGGTTTGTGCTCCAGCATGCCTCAGCTCGACGTGCCTACGCTCCACTAAACGCCGAACAATCGAGTCAGCCCCAGGAAGAATCACGGGAAACTTGAAATTATAATTTTCATTGCCGAGTGACAACTTTGTGTTAAGATGTATAATGTCATTTTCATCGACAAAGGTTTGTATATCCACATAAAACGATTTTTTCAATTTCGTTGCTGTTTCTCTAAGTGGGTTCGAACAACTATCCAGGTGGTGATTGATGGTGGCTACTAGCTAAAACGGTGACGATGTCACTCCGAAAACGACGCGTCTGTGACGATAAGTGATCATCGTTCTTTCTTCGTCATCAATCTTGGACCACCATAAAAAGCGAAGATAATCACGATCCTCTGCAACCAGCGAAATTTGAAGACACGCTTTTGCTATGTCTGCTGTCACTCCAATCTTATTTCTCCTGAAATTAATTAACAGGTTAGGAATTTGTTCGAAAAGGTCCACCCCCTCTTCTAAGCATGAATTTAAGGAAATACCATTACTATCCGTGGCTGACGCATCGAAAACTAGACGAATCTTAGTTGTCAAACTGGAATCCTTAACGATAACAGGACGCGCCAAGTAATGATCTTGGACAGCCTGGTCGGGTGCTTCCTCAATTACGTCAAGCTGTAACCACTCACGGAATGCCTTATCGTAGTCACCGAGCTTACCTAATTGTTTAAGGCGAGTCATATTAGAATGTAACCCCTTTTTGGCAAGATCGTAGTTAGGTTTAGGTCGTGGAACATCACACCATGGTAAACTTACCTCGTCACGACGTTCTTCGTTGATCTTCATGACGTCGTTGAAAGATCTAAAGACTTCTTCCTCACGCGCTGCCTTTGTTGCTTGTGTTGCGGGATCGTTGATGCCTAAAGCTTCCAAACTCCATAAATCTGTAAGATCAATTTTACTTAGACAATGAAGAGTCATTATTGTGTTTGTCATCGAACTGTATATTCCAGTTATTGGACCTTGAATAGTCCAGCCAAATTTAGTCTGTACAGCGGTTAAGTTGTTTTCTAACTTTTTAATGGCACCTGTCAAAAGTAACCCGGAATAGTCGGCTCCAATCAGTAGACTTACCTCGTCAGGAGTAGTCATAGAGTCAGTTAGGCTAATATTATTTTGACGTTGCTCTAGAATTACATTGAATCTTATTTTAGGCACGGATCAGAAGACAATCCGGATAGGACTTTTACTATATTTCCCTAACCACAGTTGAACCTTATTACAGAGCAAAACAGTCGTTCATAGGTCACTAGTAAAAAGTAATAAAAACAGTCCGATAGAGAACATAATTGACAACATTTCATTTTTTTGAGTGCTACTTTTTATTGTATGGCCCGAAAGAACTCACAATTTCAAGAGACCCGTATTTTTTTATTTTTGCGAAAATCCATGTTTTTTAATGGAAAAATCCATTTATATTATTACTTGGGCAGAAAGGGCGTATGTAACAGTCGTCGAAGTATCGGCTAAATGACGTCACATGTTGTGTTTCATACACTGAAAAAAACGTTGAAATAGTTACATTGATTGACATTTACGTAAAAACCATAGCGTGACCATAGTGCACTTAAACAGTTTGACATTTGAAGCACAAGATAAACGTCAAAGCTTAAAATATCAAACCGCTAACTTCGAAAGATATCTTAAGGATTGTTGAAAATGCCTTGCATTAAATATTACCTAATGAAAACTTACAATAGCAACACATCTTAATAGCCCAGTTATTTACTGTTCTAGCATCAGCTGAGGGAAGTACTATCTGAGACTATATACAGATGGACCTGAGGAGAGGCCCATCGTGTTGGTTTTCTTGCGCCGATGTATGTCATTATGTTGGTTTGTTTATTATATTGTGTGAGAATGTATATTTTATATTAGGCCACGTTTCCACCACAGATGTGCTAGGTATATGAAGGTATCCGCCTAATGAATAACTGAATGAAATTTAAATAATTTTATTATAATATACCATTTATTTCTCCCCTGATTAACACATGGTGAATTTTACTTCTCCAGTAGTAACATTCTAAGTACAGGAAAGATATTTAACTTATTATTTACAAGTCATCAGAAAGTACTAAAGGACCTACTTAGGATACAGGTTTAAAAATGACAAGTGTTCATACTAATAAAATAAGTACTTTATTTCCTAGGCTCAACTGTACAATATGTGACATCGAGTTCAGGCTTCATATTTTTTTTGTAGCTTCTACTCGCCAAAAGACAACTCCTCACCAAATTTTAAGTTGCGGAAACGCTTGGTTGGCGAGATAAAAAATAATCAAAGTTCCATATAAAATCCCAATTTTACACCGCCATGACACAATAATTTGCGTTTCGTTAAACGTGTTGAGAAAAACTAAAACGTGATGATTTGTGTTTTCGACTTATTTGTGTACAATAATAGTTACATGATATTTATTCAACAATTCTTTTAATTTATAAGCATTATTTTGTGGAAATTTGTTGATAAATAATTATCAAAAATGGTACGATTTTACTAAAACGCGTAAAACAAAACGCAAATAGAATTGGCGGGGTCTGTGGGCGGGGGATAAGACATGACACTTTGTAGGAACTTTTTAGGTTAGTTCAAAGTAGTTTCAGACAGACTCTAAGGCAGGTCGGTGTAGGTACGACGACGAGCGAAGCGAGGAGGAGTGTTAGGTAGAACTGCGACCCTACAGCGCGCGAGCCGAGCGAGCGAAGCGAGCGTGCCGCGGCAGCGGCCGGCGAAGCGCCAGAACCTAACACTATCACACTCCCCCCCTCTCCTCTGCAAAATATTGTGTCATGGCGGTGTAAAATCGGGATTTTATATGGAACTTTGATTATTTTTTATTTCGCAAACCAAGCGTTTCCGCAACTTAAAATTTGGTGAGGAGTTGTCTTTTGGCGAGTAGAAGCTACAAAAAAAATATGAAGCCTGAACTCGATGTCACATATTGTACAGTCCTTCCATTTCCTATAAAATGTAATTTATTTACCACAATCCAAAACAACTTTGGCTCGTGACATTTTAATTGATATAATTTCTCAGTTTTATCTGTAAAGGGACATTTCAACTTGAAAGCCAAATCGTCACAGATTCCGTTTGGAGAAGCACAAACAGTCATCCATTTTATGATTGTTAGCTTCTTGAAGAAACTCTTGAAGATTTGGGACGTCAGAATCACTTCTATACTGTTTTCGTTTACAAATAGTAAAGAACATAAGGTTGCACTTAATAAAGGCCTTTGCCAGTTTGTACATAAGAACTCCGCGAAGATAACGAAGCTTTGGTACCTCTTGTGCCAAGCAAATTATATTTATCCGAGCTTTGCAAAAACTCACACGCGGTAAGCTCCTGCTGTCAGCTTTGACAAATATTTCTGAGTTTCTCGTGTCCGCTTTGTTATAGAGGTATTGGTCAATACCCAACCGGAGTATTTTCCGAGGATTCCCTGAATTCCATCGTCAGGTCGTCGTAGAAGAAAGCAGTCCGGGATCCGTGAAAAAGCGAAAATCGTAGTCGCCGTTGAAGAATGCAATCCGGGGTCTGTTAGAAAGCGAGTTGTGGTCGTCGTAGAAGCAAGCAGTCCAGAGTCCCTGACAAATCGCAACACGTAGATAATTAAATTAATCCAAGGAAACGTAAATTACAAGCAAATATTCGAATTGAAAGAATTAACTGTCAGCTGTCCTGTCACTGTCAGTAGTGTTGTAATTGTCAAAGTTGTCAAACGGAAATCCGGAAGATAAGATAACGTTTTTTCATAGTGGTAGTATTGAATCAGCCGTGTGACGTCATTTTCCGGTTTACATATTTTGGGATTTTTCCAAAACATACTGAAAAAAAAAATTCAAAAAAAATGGTTTTTGTTTTCTACAAGTGTATTTCTCGAAATGGTTTTCGATTTATAAAATTTGGAAATTTTGAAATATTGTCAATGTAGGGGGCGGTGTCTCACTCGCCCTCGTTACAAAATTGTCACATTTGACACATATTGACATTTTGATTGTCTGATGACGTCATTACCTCCTTAGTCAAAACGAGACACAATCCCCTAGATAACCTTCTCTTTCGGCCTCACTTTGTGACCGAAGTATTCGATGCACTTCATATAAATCCATGATTTTAGGTAAAAAACCACAAATATTAGTTTGCTCTACAACGGATAAATTCATAGAAAATTTGTTTTCGACGTTCTTGACGCGTATGTCAAACACGTCGTACTCTTCTTTCTTCGTTTCGAACCCGCCGAACAAGCAGTTAGTTATTACCTCCTTTCTAGTAGGTATCAATCCAACAGAGAGTTCTAAACCAGGAGAGGCCTTAGGTATCATTTCCCCTCTGTCAAAAGTATTGGCAGGAAAGTCCAGTACATCTATAAAAACTATTTCAATAATCGATGTCACGCACTTTCGTCATCGCTGTCAATGGATAACAAGCTCCGTGAAAATGCCCTTATGCGCTTTTTTTGGATGTAAAAAATGTTATATTTCGTCTAGTTTACAAAAAGATGAAATACCATTTCAGATGTAAGTAAAGTTTTACTTTATTTATCATTACTTTCGTAATAAAAGATTTAACCTGTATCGAAAATCAAGCTTCGTTTACAGAATCGATTCAAAGACAATCGTTTTCTTTCTGACGGGCAGTAACTACTTGACGTTTGACACTTCTCAATATTTAACGCGCTTAAGGATTGCTGTCTTCTATATTTTGTTTGAAAATACAATCAAAAATGATCTTTGACTTTTTCATTTGACATTTGCAAAAACGGTATCCAATAATGAACCATATGTTAACATCTGTACAGTCGACTATCTATTGCTCCATTTAGTGTTATGAAGTATAAAAAGAATATGTCAAATATGTTTGGTGTTTTCAAGTCAAAGGTAAGGTAAGGTGGGGGAAGATTGAATGGTTTTGTGATGAGATGGACAGTGTTGTGTTAAAACCCTCGTAAAATAAAAAAACTATTTACTTCCTTTCAATTGCATAAATTGGAAGGTATAGGCAAGGCCTATATTTTTATAATCTGTCGATAAAACTCGGTTACGCCTATTCTAATATATAAAAATAATAAAACAAAATACATTTTTGCCTAAAAAATTGATGGGTTAAGATGGAATGGTCGAGGGGTAAGATTGACATAGTGTCTAAAATCTTTTAAATGGATGCAAACGGTTACTGTTGCTCGTCATTCTATAAAATTCCTTACGCTTAACAGATACAGATGATTTTTGCGTAAATATTCCTGATTGGTAACAAAATAAATGCAGTTGAAAAAAAAAGTATTTTACTCTTACCCCGCAATACAGGAAAAACGACAGTGATACTCAAACTTTTTATGGTATATTCGTCGTATACAACTAAACACATTTTTTTTAATATTAAGAAGATCAGCTTGGAATTAAAATAACCGTGGCATGAGAAGAATTATTTATTTTATAAAAGAAATGAATACAAAAAAGTAAGTATTTTCTTGCAATCTGATTATTTTTTTTATAAGTTAAGTCAGATACATGTAAAATATTAGAAAATCAAATAGGAATCTGTATAACAAATTGAGTCATTCAAAATAAGTATTAGAAAACCATATAAGTACTTACTGTAGTAAAATATAACATTTTTTTTTCTCTCCAAATAAAAAGAAATAAAGATTTATTATTGATTATCCAGAGATCACGGCTCAACAAACAAACAATTGTTGAAAATTAAACTTAACACGCAAAGTAGGTAACATAAAGACAAATCTAACGAAATAAAACAAAAGATAGCTAAAAATAATTTCTCAAAGGGAAAGAGTGTTCCCAAACGGGAGCTTCATATAATTATGTCAATCTTTAAAATATGATGAAAACAACAAATTATAAATGACGTCCTATTTAGGCGTTTAGGAACATAAAGTTTTCTTAAAATTTTAGTAATATAGTTATTATCACAATAGTATTTCTCTCACTTATATTAAAAATTACGATAATATTTCAAATATGGTAAAATCAACAAATCAATTATAAATTAAGTAAGTACCTATTTTTGGCATAAGTTTTCTTACAATCTTAACAATACTTATGTGCGAAAATCAGTCAATCCTGAGATCAATATTACTTATATTAGGCAGGTCAACATAAATGATGCAGGCGTGCTAAAAAAATGTTAACCTAACTTAATGCCTCACTGAATATTATATTTATGGAAATCAACTTGGAATTTAATTTGACCACGACGGGATATAGTAGGCTGAGGTAATACACAAACAATATCTTCCTTGCTTTTTATGGCACCTATATCTTCTACTATTACCCAATAGTAAATAAAATGAATCAGGTAAATGATGTCGCCGTGTCAGATTGTGATTGCTTCACTTTTCTGACATATTTGATAACAGGCAGTTTGTGTACAAATGACACTATAGTTCCAACGAAATGTTTGAGACTCTTTTTTGTTGCAAACTTGACTATGAGCCAATCATCTTCTTTTAAATCGTTGTCGTCACTATGAAATGTAATGTCACTCAAACCTAGTGGTATGATTGCGTAGGGATCTATGTTTTCTTGGTCTTCTTCTTGCTCCTTCAAACATTTATCTATAAACTCACCCATATTTTCGTAATCAGAGTCATCAGTGTCCATAGTAATGATTTCCGTTTCTTTTTCAAAGCTGTCTGTATCACTAGACGATTTGTATTTTCTAAGTTTCTTTTTCTGCGTTTTATTTTTTCTGCAGCCCTCGTTTTTTATCTCACATTTATTTTCACTTCTTTGACTACTATCACCAATCTCTTGAGATTTATTATCATTCGCAAAGCTTTCTGTTTTTCTTTTCTTTTGTATGTTTTTATTTTTTTCCTGTTTTTGGTGACCTTCTTGTTTTATCTTACATTTACTAACGTATTTACTTTTTCCTTGACTAGTTTCACCAAACATTATATATTTTTCTTTATTTTCCGTGGAATCTCCTTCATTATGTAATGAAAGTTTTCTTTTTCTTAGAATAACATTTTCTTTCAAAGCTTTATTTTTCTTCGTGGCATTCGTTTTCTTCTTTGATATTGTTATTTTGGCCTGAAGTATACTTTCGGTTTTCTTTTCTTCTAGTTGTTTTTTCATAGTCTCTGTGATCACTTCAGCTCCTTTCGAAACTCGTTTTTTTTTCATGTTATGATCACGTCGAGGGCTTTGTTTTACTGTATTAAGGAGAAGGTCTTCAAAACTCATTAATGTATTACTAATTATATTGACAGTTGAGTGAGGTTTCGTTGTTGAATCTTTATTTAAATAAATTGGTGCCAAACATGTCGGTAATTTCTCTTCTTCGCATGTTAGGAATTTTTGTGCCTGTTCTTCAGTTTTTGATAGATCTGTAAATAAATGAACACTTTCTGCTTTTTTAAATGAATCGAGTCTTGATTTAGTAGTGTTCATGCTGAGATTAGAGTTTGTTTCTGTTGTTGAATCTTTAGTTCTTTTTGATTCCAGGCATATCGGTAAATTTTCTTTTTTGTTTGATATGAATATTTGTGCTTGTTCTTGACATTTTAGTACATCTGTCAACATATGAATATTTTCTGGTTTTTTAGTTGAATTATCGTCTTCAAACATTTGGGACGTAATGATGTCTATGCAAAGTTGGGTTAAAGATACTGGGGTTTTAATATATTTAGTAAACTGAACCTCTAATTTTGGATCTTGCTGCGAAAGATGGGCATTTTCGTAGAGTGGTGGTGAATGTTGTGGTCGATCGTCTGGTAGAGGACACGAAGACTGTTCCTCTAGAGGACGATGTTTATTTTTTTGAACTTCTTGCCAGCGTTTGTATGATCCTGGGTCATACTTATCAGTAGTGATCACGTTAGAGTTAAAGGGATGTATACCCGCTTTTTTAAATCCGTTCATTATTACTCGGGGATCAGTATCGTTCCAAATTTCAGCAACAAGTTCGGAAAATATCTTTTTTGGCAATTTCACACCCGTGTTTTTTCTTTGCCATTCTACCAATTTAGCGTCCCATCTACTTTTGAACGATTTAAACACAGCAACATCTAACGGTTGTAGAAGATGGGACGTGTGTGGTGGTAGTTTCAATATTGTGATATTGTTTTTAAGGGCCAATTCCACTATATTTAAGTTGACGTGGGAATTGTGTCCGTCATATATGAGCAAGACTGGTCGGTCTTTCCCAAGTGCTGGAATAAATACTTTTTCCATGTAATTCAGAAATATATTCGTGTCTATCCATCCGTTTGGGCTTGCAGCATAGGACAATTCAAAATTATATTTTTTGTCAGTATTAGCCATCCATGAATCCCACACAAATTTCCCTTTAAATATAATTAAAGGACTGATTTTCGCTCCATCCGCGTTAACGGCCGTTAATACGGTTGTGTTATCTTTACCAGTCCCATGTGTGGTTCTGGAGGACGGAACTCCCTTCTTTCCTACTACTTTTGTCTTCGTTGGGTCAAAGCTTACTGATGTTTCATCCAAATTCCAGATTTGTGATGGATTCTGCTCCAAATTTAAGTTTTTTAAAGTTGCCTGTAAAAGTTGGAAATATTCATTTATGGTAAATGGATCAGTGTTCACTTTTCTGGCGTGTTCAACAGGTTGAGCTTTCTTTAGAGAAAGGCCATGGCGTTTACGAAAATTTGCAAACCAGTCTGGTCCAGGAACACCGTCTTTAAATGGGGTTGGTATATTATTAAGGCGAATATAGTTTGACACAAGTGTAATCACTTCGTTTCTAGATAGGCCAAACCCCTATTTTTCCAAAGTCTTGAGGCCGTTTGCTAATTGCTCTTCAATTTCATAGGAAAAGACAGGAGGCCGACCCAACGTACTGCTTTTAATGCCCGTTTTCTTATACAACTTATTGTGTAGAGTTGAAAGCGGTATCTTATATTTCTTAGCTGCTCCAAATAGAGTTAACTCCTTTCTTTCAATTTTCTCTATAGCTCTAAGCACATCTTCAGCAGTGTAACAGGTTGCACGTAGAGATTTTCTAACATAATTGCGTGGCATTTTGAATCTGCAAATAACAATTATTATTGTATGTTCCCATAACTACGGCGTCTTAAGTAATAAATGAATTGCGCCTACTAAAACTCTAAATGATTAAAAAAATCTATGGACAGTATAATATCCACAGCCACATGATAATCTCGTCTATTCTCAAAGTGGGTAGGTGAAAGTTATTGAAAGTACGTATTAAGTGTCACATCTATTTTAAATAATTTAAAAGATGATACATCTAGATGATGTATAATTAAGCTATTGTATTATATGTTATTTGTTATTGTTTACTGGATTTTCACTGTTTCTTTTGCCTTGTACCTACTCATACAATTATTTTCGACTAGATTTCCGCTACCCTAAGGTTGTCTGGAAGAGATCGCTCTCTAGCGATAATACCGCCTGTTGACTGCCTCTACTTTTAATCTGTGTACTGTACTGTTATATGTTATTGAGGTGTGCAATAATAGTACATTACTTACCTAGGGCTGTAAAAAAAAGAAAGCCCGAAATCGCAGGTATTTGGGACCCGAGCCGCAGGCGAGGGTTGTAAATATGCGATAGAGGGCTTTCTTTTTTACTGCCCGTGGTGAGTACACAATTTTACGTCCCCACCTGGCCATAATGCGAGTTTTACCGTAAGCGTAGCGAGCGGTAAAACTCACATTATGGCCAGGTGGGGACGTAAAGAATATTTGTATTGTATTGTATACTGAAATATTTTTCTAATAAAAATTAAACATTAATATATGCTTACCTTTAAACATAATCGTCTATCCTATATTCTGCAGTTGATACTGGTATAATTAGTATTGGTTTTTATGACTGAAAAAAACAACATTCCTTACTTTATAAATATTTTATAGCACCTTAATAATATAAAAAGTTACATCTCATCGTGGTGTACAGTCGACTAAAAAGAGATATACACACCCAACATTCAAAAATATGTATACACAACCTTAATCCCCAGACAATAGAGTCGTTGATACATATTTTTTGAACATTGAGTAGGTAGGCTCTTTGTAGTCAACTGTACATCTGATAATGTTTTTTTATTTATTTGGGGATCACTTTACTCAAATCGACTTAGTACTAAGAAAAGCTTGTTTTATGAGTCTAAGTTTAAAACTTATATGACTACTTAAATAAACAAATATAAACTTATATAATTACGTCCCTTTAAAAAAAATACTACAGTTTAGGTCTTACATGAGTACCTAAACAAACAAATAGGGCAGATGCCCCTGTATAAAACGCTTAATATGTTTTACGCCATAGTTGTTTACCCAACCTCCCGGTAGATGGCGCTGATCCCATCGCAAACTAGCGAACGCTTGTCTGCCGTAGATTTAGTGGTTTAATACCTTTTGTTTTTATTGATTTTGATGTGTGTGGAGATTTTGTTCGGCTAGAATAAACAACCAGTAGTTTACTGAACTCGGTGTTTAATTCTCGCTCCCATTCGAAGACCCCAGAGTACAGAATTGTACATTGGTCCTTCGAACCGGATAGCCTTTTTTTGGAAGTGGCTTATGGTAGTCTGTGTGGACTACACTTCGTTCCCGAGCTTAGCAGTGGATCGCTGCTTCAAAGGCCGGGATAGGTTGCAGAACCGAGGTTACCAACGCCATCTAGCGTCGGATAGCTGAAGGTTTCCTGTAGAAAATCGATCATTCGAATATTGGAGGGCGCAAGTGGCGCCATCTAGCGACGAGTAGAGCAGATACAGGAGACAGTTCCGTGGACCGGCGAGAGTGGCGCCACCTGGAGGAAGCGGTTAGCAAAGAAGATCAACGAAGTGTGACGTCACATATCAGTGCAGAGTGAGTGAGCAAGTGCAAACTGTGAGTACTTTTAATTTCATCTTTACGCGACTTTCAACCTTATTAACAACGAACATTGTAGTGGATTTGCTACGGGATTTTGAACTTTATTTGAAAATACATATTTACTTAGAAGAATCGGTTTGTTTACATTGACTTAGAAAAATTTCATCATCGGATTGTATGGACTTTCAACTTAGAATAATTGCCTTAATTATTTGTATTGGATATTAACATAGAATAATTTTTAGTTAGCATTAACTTAGAATTTTAAGCGAAATCCTGTTGGAACGGGGAACCTATGCCCGATTTTGCCTAAGTGTGACAAAGTTCCAAACACTTGTAAAATTTTGCGAATTTGGATTGTAAATATTCTAAGTGTTATTTTGGTGTTACTACAGATTGTCGTTGACTTGCAAGTTGTTGTTTCGTTTACATTATGGACGCACTACTTAACTATCAGGATGACTTATGCAGTCGTATTTTTAAAACAAGAGTTAATTTTAAAAAATCTCCTAAGGAGCGCATAACTAAACATTACTTGGAGAGTAGGTTAGAAGGGTTGGAACAGCTTTGGTCGGAATTTAGAGTGGGACACAAAGAGTTACTGCGATCGTGCGATCGCACAGTTTTGAACGCAAAGTCCTATATTACAGGTGACACTTATGATAAAACCGAAGAAGAGTATACCAAATATAGATGTGAATTAAAAGATGGTTTAGATCAGTGTACTATTAAGTCGGTTAGTCAGTCAGGGGGTAATGATGGTAGCTCTTCATTCAGATCAAGTGTTGTAAAACTTCCTAAGTTATGTATTCCTAGTTTCTCGGGGAAATATCATGAGTGGACGACGTTCAGAGATTTGTTTATGTCGATGATACACAACAATGACTCGCTAGATAGTGTGCAAAAGCTGCAGTACTTAAAAAGTTACCTAACCGGGGAGGCGGAGCAGTTACTTCGTAATATACCCGTTTCCGACACTAATTACGCTAGGTGCTGGAGTCAATTAGAGCAACGATATAATAATAAAAAATATTTATCGCATTGTATACTTAAACAACTGTTAAGTCAAAAAAGTGCAACGACCGAGTCCCCAGGGTTCCTTAAGGACCTTATGGATACGTCGACCGATTGTTTAAGTGCACTGTCGAACCTGGGCATTGACGTGTCTACGTGGGATATTATTGTCATTCATCTTCTGTCATTAAAATTAGACCCCGAATCGCGCAGGCAATGGGAACTCAATGTGGCAACTAACTCGGCCTCAGACGCTCTGCCGACATTTAATCAGTTTAAAGAATTTTTAACGAGTCGGTATAGAGCACTGGAGTTCCTTGAACCGAGAAGCGCCAGTAAGATCCCAAGTGCTTACGGGAAGCCGTCAAATAGTAGTTACAATCAAAACAAAGCAAATGTACTCTATGTAGCAACCGAACCCTCGCTCGCGTGTGAATTTTGTACAGGCCCTCACAAACTTTGTTTCTGTAAAAAGTTTTCTAGTGAGGATTTTGCCAAAAGGCACGAGTTTGTAACCAAAAATAAGATGTGTTATAACTGTTTAGGAAGTAACCACAGTGTAAGATTTTGCCAAAAAGCCACTACTTGTAGAATTTGCAATAGGAAGCATCACTCCTTGCTTCACCCAAAGGATGTCTCAACTTCAACTGCCAATCCAGAGAGCGTAGTTCAGGCAGATGAAACTGGGTCTGGGGGAGCCACACATGTCGCGACAGAGAACAAAGATGACATACCGATAGTAAGCTGTTTTACGAAAAAGGTAGGTCAAGGTGAGGTGTTATTGCCCACCGCGCTTGTAAAAGCTGAGTCGAAGACAGGGGACTATCATGTCATCAGAGCGTTTATAGATCAAGGCTCACAGGCTTCATTTGTTACTGAAGCCGTGGTACAAGCCTTAGGGATAAAGAAAGTTCCCATCAGGAGTTCACTTTCAGGATTAGGTGGGTGTAAACTACCGGTAGCACCTAAGTATGAGGCTTATTTAAAAATTCAATCGCTAACTGATCCAACTTTTAACCTCATGTTAAAGGCTTTCGTTTGGAATAAAGTCACTCCGGATCTTCCTAGCGAAGAGGTAGTAGCTCCAGATTGGGCGGAGCTACAACAGCTCACGTTAGCAGATCCAACTTATAGTACACCCAACAAAATCGACATTCTGTTAGGTGGTGAGGTCCACTGTCGGATTATAACGAATGGATTGCTGTCGGGTCCCGAAGGAGCGCCAATAGCACAGTGCACCAGACTAGGGTGGATCTTGTCTGGTTCAGTGGGCTCACCGAGCGTACAGGAGAACTTAACGGTCTTCCATGTACGAGTGAATGAAGACGAGACGCTAAAACGATTCTGGGAAATAGAAGCCGAGCCATCAGGTCACTCTAAGCTGTTTACAGCCGAAGAGCAAAGATGTGAGGACCTTTTTGCATCCACGACTGTGAGAGACACAGAGGGCAGGTACGTTGTTAAGTTGCCGTTCCGGGACATCAACTCCACCTGCAAAGGAAATTCACGTGAGATAGCAGTCAAAAGGTTACACACATTAGAGAGAAAGTTTGGAAAAGATTCGACTCTTAAGGCTAGGTACTCAGAAGTAATAAGAGAGTACGAACAACTAGGTCACATGGTACCCGTGATGGAGCCTGATTACAAAAGAAAGGAAGCGATCTATTTACCCCACCATGCGGTCATACGGGAGGACAAAAGCACCACGAAGGTTCGGGTCGTCTTCGACGCCTCATGTAAGTATGACAACGGGATATCATTAAACGATCAGCTCATGACAGGACCTACCTTGCAACCAGAACTTCGTCACCTCATAATGTGTTGGAGACAGCACCCCGTGTGTCTCGTAGCGGACATAGTCAAAATGTACAGGATGGTAAGAGTTGCTGAAAAGGACACAGACTTTCAACGTATAGTTTGGCGAGAAAACCCGGAAGACGAAATCAAGGATTACAAGTTGCTAACTGTAACTTTCGGCACTGCCTCAGCACCCTATTTAGCAGTGAAGGCGCTTAATCAAGTAGCATGTGATCACAGGGAGCAGTATCCTAAAGCTGCACCACGTGTCAATCAGGAGTTTTATATGGACGATCTGATGACCGGTTGTCAAACGGAAGAAGAAGGTCTACAACTGTATCATGAAATGAAAGCCTTACTGAAGGAGGGAGGATTTGTGCTGCAGAAGTGGGCTAGCAATAAAAAAGAGTTGTCAAAACAGATCAATAAAAGAGAAAGAGAGAATCTGGAAGAAGAAGAAGAAGAAGAAGAAGAAAAGAGCAACCTGGAAATAAAGATAGATAATATAACTAAAATACTAGGACTTACCTGGAATAGAGATGAAGACGAATTTCAGTACTCGGTGAAACTGCCATCGCTATCGCCACCTGCAACTAAAAGAAAAATTATATCAGATGTCTCACGTTTGTTTGATCCATTAGGATGGTTAGCACCATGTGTCATTAAAGCAAAAATGTTTATTCAGCGGTTATGGTTAGCAGGAATCGGATGGGATGAGGAACCACCTGCTGATATATTACAGGATTGGCTTACTTACCGAAAACAGCTGGCACAACTTATAGACTTCAGGATTCCTCGATGGCTTCACACTAAGTCGGATGACACACTTCATGAATTGCATGGTTTTTGCGATGCATCAAACGCTGCTTACGCCGCTGTTGTCTATCTGCGAGTGATTGATTCAGCTGGGAACATACATGTAGCTTTGGTGACAGCTAAAACCCGAGTATCACCTGTCAAACAGGTCAGCATCCCCAGATTGGAGCTCTGTGGAGCCGTGCTTGTGGCTAAGCTTTTGGCGGAAGTTGCTGAGGTCATGAATGTCCCCAAGGAAAACATAAGGGGGTGGACCGACTCAACTGTGGTTCTAGCTTGGCTCAATAAACATCCAAGCAACTGGAAAACGTTTGTAGCGAACAGGGTGTCAGAGATATTGACCACCATGGATTCAGCGCAATGGTCTCATGTTCGTACAAAAGAAAACCCAGCGGATTGTGCTTCACGGGGAATGCAGCCAGCAGAGTTAGGAGAACATGACCTGTGGAAGTTTGGGCCTAAAATTCTGCAAGATAAGACCATTCATTATTCAAAACCAAAAAATAATGAAACAAATCTGGAACACTCGGCAAAGGTTTTTGTTGCAGTGGTTGAGGAACCGTTCTGGAGTAAATACTCTTCGTTCAATAAGCTCATCCGTGTTGTTGCTTATTGCAGACGGTTTTTAAGAAAGCGTGACTCATATAAAAACCAAGTATACACGCCATATCTGCAAAAATGGGAACTGGATGCTGCTACCCTCACCTGCGTGAAAATGTGCCAAGGGTCCGAGTTCAAACTGGAGATAGAAGAAATCAACGAAAACGGTTATATAAGTACAAAAACGTCTAAAATTCGCTCGTTGACGCCGTTTCTTGAAAATGGTGTTTTGCGAGTTGGTGGCCGACTGGAGAACGCGTCGGAGTTAGAAGCGGCGAAACACCCGATGATCTTGCCACACGATTCGCATCTGACTCGGTTAATCGTGGCAGATGCCCATGCGCGCACGCTTCATGGCGAACAGCGAGCTATGTTGAACTACTTGAGATCAGCTTACTGGATAGTACGGGCTAAGGATTTAGTGAAGCATCACGTTCACAAATGTGTACGCTGCATTCGCCACAAAGCCAAGATCCAAACACAACTCATGGGCGCATTACCTGCGGCTCGAGTTACGCCAGACCGAGCCTTCATACGCAGCGGAGTTGACTATGCAGGACCCATCAATTTGAGGACATCAAAAGGCCGAGGACATCACTCGTACAAGGGATACGTGTGTTTGTTTATTTGTATGGTCACGAAAGCCATACATCTAGAGGTAGTAAGCGAACTAACCTCTCGTGGATTTCTTGAGGCTTTCAAGAGATTCGTATCCAGACGCGGCCGCTGCTTGGAAATTTATAGCGACAATGGCACAAACTTTGTCGGAGCTGCAAAGGAACTAAAGGATCTTTTCAATGCGGAAAGGTCGACTATGATTCAAGAAGTAGCAGAGAGTCTGGCGTCAAATGGTACCACATGGCACTTTATCCCTCCTAAAAGCCCAAACTTCGGCGGATTGTGGGAAGCAGGGATTAAGTCCACGAAATACCACATTAAAAGGGTAATTGGAGACTCGACGCTTACCTATGAGGAAATGTCGAGCTTACTTTGTCAGATCGAAGGTTGTTTAAATTCACGGCCTATATCGGTTGTACCCAACGACCCAAACGAGCCCAACCCTTTGACCCCGGGTCACTTTTTAATAGGAGAGCCGTTAGTTACAGTTCCAGAAATGAACTATGAACGCTCTAATATTGGCACCCTAAAACGATGGCAACTGACGCAGCGTATGCTGCAAAACTTTTGGCGTCGCTGGTCAAACGAGTATCTGACCCATTATTGGCAAAGATATAAGTGGGCACATCAAGTTCCCGAACCTAAAGTTGGGGACGTTGTTTTGGTGAGGGAGGACGATCTACCTCCTTCGAAGTGGCTTTTTGGCAGAATTATGCAAAAACACCCTGGTTCAGATCTCATAACTAGAGTGGTAACCATCAAATGTAAAAATGCTTTGATAAAGCGACCAACCTCGAAACTTTGTATTCTGCCAGTGGCTAACTAGTTTATAAGTATCGACAGTAGGTTAACGCACTGTATTTGTAAGAGTATTGTGTTGTAATCCTGTAGAAATAAGGCCCCACCAATTGTTCTGTAATTTTGTTAAATTATCAGTTCCATCATGTTGTTTTATATTCAAATAACCGATGATGGCCTAGACACTTCATGGTGGGCGGTCATGATGAAGGACATGTTGTCCTTGGTGGGCGGCATGTATAAAACGCTTAATATGTTTTACGCCATAGTTGTTTACCCAACCTCCCGGTAGATGGCGCTGATCCCATCGCAAACTAGCGAACGCTTGTCTGCCGTAGATTTAGTGGTTTAATACCTTTTGTTTTTATTGATTTTGATGTGTGTGGAGATTTTGTTCGGCTAGAATAAACAACCAGTAGTTTACTGAACTCGGTGTTTAATTCTCGCTCCCATTCGAAGACCCCAGAGTACAGAATTGTACAGCCCCGGTTTTGGATACTTTAAGGAGAGTTTGTCTGTTCAGACATCCGTCATTTTGTGTCAATGAGGATATATATGAATATTTATATGAATATCCGCTGTTAAGATTCTGACATTAGATCTTATTTATTTATTTAATGAAATGTCTGAAAGGGTGCCAGGAGCCAGTTTTGGCCACTTTTTTCCATGGCTCATGACAACTGAATGACAACTGATACATGACAGATGAAAGTGTCATCTGTGCTGCCATAATTTACTCTTATATGAACTATAAATTTATCTATACTTGTAAATTTATCTATACTTTATTAAGTTGAAATTGGCCAAAACCGGGACAGTGGCCACAACTGGGGCATCTGCTCTATATACTTTTATATTTACGGCCCTACTCATAAATAGTTGACTTATATGAGTACCTAAACAAACGGTTACATATTTATATATTTACGTTCCTACTGATACATTTTATAATGTCATGTTTAATCTATACTTCTTATTTACTTACTATTTATCTTATCGTGATTAGGTCAGTAAATAACTTACGGCCTCCTAGCCCAGTCGGCAGTGACACTGCCTACGGAGCAGGAGGTCTCGGGTTCGAATCCTGGTAAGGGCATTTATTTGTGTGTTTATCACAGATATTTGTACCTGAGTTATGGATGTTTTCTATGTATTTAAGTATTTATCAATACCTATCTATTATATATATCGTCGTCTAGTACCCACAACACAAGCCTTATTGAGCTTACTGTGGGACTAGGTCGGTTTGTGTAAGATTGTCCTATAATATGTATGGAATATGTATTTGTATTTTAAATAAACCTTAGGTACGTTAATTATTTTTTTAAGTGCAAAGTTTGAGAATATGTCTGTTTTTCTATGACTTTCAATAACGGGGGAAGATTGAAACATTACTATTTCAATGTTACCCCATCGAAATTGGCTGGGTAAAGATGAAAACTTTTCGTAAATCTCAATATATGATTAATAGCTACACCTAGCACTAGTAAATACAAATAAAATCTCAAATAACACATAAATAGTCAATCAGAACTTTTATACTCACCTTATTAATCAAGTTATGAAACACGGGGTAAGATTGAAAATCGACGAATTCACCACAAAATGCTGACCTTCACAAAATACCACATAACACGCGTCTACTCACTCCGAGCGGTCACTGGCGACTGAGCGGCGGATCGTAACAAAATGGCGGCTTAAAGGATGATACCAGCACTAAAAAAATTAAACCAAATAGGGAGTTATGTGAGACTTTTAATCTTTCCCCTTTTTTTATCTTCCCCCACCTTACCTTACGTCTTTGTTGGTTGTCAATAAAGCGTTGCTGCCATAAAAATTCATTTAGAAATAAACTGTATTAACAACTGACAATGATGTACCTTTGACTTGAAAACATCACATGCGTGCTACCTCGCCCCCCTCAGATTTTGGCAGACTTTTTTGTTTGGAAAGATGAGACGAAGCGTACTCCATTTATAGAGCTTTATGCAATCCAAGCTTCTGTACTAGGTCTTTCTTTATGTGAGACCTTTGTGCACCGTTGTCAATAAATGCTCTAACACAGACCTCTTTCTTGCCGTGTGCAATTTTCACCATGACAGTTTGCAATAAAGTTGTTTTTGCAGACCTTTGCAGACATGACAAGTTGTTTGATGACTCCGATTGTTTGTTGCTACTGTCTAGACCCGATGCTATGTCTGTGCACATAATTGTAAAATGACGTTTCTTGCAAAACAGACATTTCGGAAAACTCTTGCATTTCTTTACAATATGATTGCTTCTTAACCAAATTAAACAGGCTTTCTTACCTTTGATAAATTCTATACGATCAGCCACTCTCATTTTCGCTGCCTTGTAGCACTCTACACCTGAATGATTGTCCTTGCCACACCATATAAACGATGATATTGATGACTCGCCTTGTTTACCGGATCCTTCCTTGTTGCGCTTAGCTTCTGACAACTGCACAAAACAAGTGGTGGGCGGCTTTGGCTCAGCTAGGGTTGTTTCATCAATCTTGGTTCTAGCTAGCTTTATGCGTTGTTCTGATTCCGCCTCAGGAACTGCATCAGGTTAGCTAGGTCTCTGGAGTCAGCTCGACTGCGGTGCCAAGCACGAAGTATGCTCTCTGGTAGTGCTGACTCAATCATGGGGAACAGCATTGATGCATACTTATCCTTGGTCACGCCGAGTGTTTCCAGTGCTTGTAGGTGTGTTTGCAGGTTATCGTATAGGTTTGATAGATTTTTAGGCTCTCCTTTTTGTTGCATCTGGGCAAGCAAACCTCTAACATACGTTTCTATTAGTACGTCATCTCTAGCAAATCTAGCCTTTAGAGCTTCAACTGCCTTACTGTAGTTTTCTGCGCAAGGTGGGTAATTTTCGACAAGCTGTCGTGCACTACTGTTTGGGGTCATGGATTGCAGAAGATACTGGTACTTATCTGTGGAGTCGATCTCTGCGTCTTCATGGATCTTCTTAAATTGGCCCCAAAATGATAGCCATGACTTGACTTTGCCGTCGAACTTGACTAGCTCCAGCTTAGACAGTCTAGGCCGTCTCTGCTTACTTGGCTCAAGAACTGTGGATTGTCCTGACTGTAGAGACGAGGCGCTGCTGACGCGAGGAAGAGTCTTGGGAAATAAGGCTTTGACTTGTTGCCAGTGTGTTTTATATTGCATGGCCTTATCTTGGTCTGCATGAAATTGATCTTCGTCAAAGTCTTCAGCTTCGACCCATAAATCTCGCAATGTGGCTTCTGCTTCAAATAAATTCGAAGCCGCTTCAGACAGGAGTTCAAACATCTGCAGGGCTGTGGTATCATTGTTCTCCACTGCTTTAGTCGTCCTGTCCGCGAGAATGGTAAACTCTTTTCGAAACAGAGTCCGTTTGCGTTTCCAAGATTCCATACTTATTTAATACATGCACAAAGTCACGGTCGCCAGATGTTATGGATTATCTCGATTGAAACACTTAGTTTAACGAACTCAGTTATTTTATTGAGAAGAGAAAATATCTGGGTATTAACAATTTTGGCAGATTAGTTATTTAATTTCTATGGATACAAGAAGATAAAAAAGACAAGGTTCTAAATCCAAAACGAGCAACATACGTCACAATGACGGACCGGGGGTTAACAACAAGCCGGTGCTGGGTGTTGGCTGCGAGGATGACCACCTCTATAAAAAATCGCGAAGGCAACCTGAGTGGGTGGAACCCGGGGTTTTTCCACCTGCTCCCGGCGTGGAGGTTGTCATGAGGGAGCAGCGTGTGATGTCGCCCTGCACGCTACCTTCGGGAGGGGGAGATTCGGCTCCGGGGGTTTCGGCTCCGGGGGCTTCGGCTCCGGGGGCTTCGGCTCCGGGGGCTTCGGCCCCAGTGAGGGGACAGCTTCGGCTTTCGCAGCAGGCGGTGTTCGCGGTTGAATGCTAACGCGATCCCGTGTCACCGTCACCAACGCTGCACGACGGGCATGCCGTGGATGGTTTAGTTGGTAGTGTCGGCCCTTGCTGACGAGTCCAACAAACCCGTCCTAGTTCCCCGGCTAGGCGGGATGCTTAAATGCATTTCTCTTTTAGAGTAGATAGAGTTTGCGTGCGGTGGAAGCACTGATTAAACGAACGACAGTATTAACTTGATAGAACTATTTATTTTATATTTAATTTACTTGTGTTTTGTAAAACATTCATTTTGACAATACAGTTTTCTCAATCTGTCTATATTCAAATTTGACAGACATAAGTCTAGCAGCAGGCTAGGTTTATATCTTATATCATACCATAAAGATGTTGCACCTCAACACCTTCTCTCGTTAAATAAACCTAGGTTGTCTATAATCTGTCGAAGTCTTGGTCTGGCTAGCGGTTTAGCAAATATATCTGCCAGCTGTAATTCTGTGCTGATTCTCTTCACGACCAAGCTTCCATTTGCCACTAATTCTCGGACAAAGAAATGGCGTATGCGGATGTGTTTAGTCCTGCGATGGAACTCTGGGTTTTCCGCTAAACGAACCGCTGCCTCATTGTCCACGTACAGAACTGGAAGTCCGTCCATTTGTACGAGACCACCGATAAGGCGCGTAAGCCAAAGACTTTCCCTTGCTGCCTCGCTCGCCGCAACTATTTCTGCTTCTGTCGTAGATATCGAGATGCTTGGCTGCCTCTGGCTAAGCCACGAAACTGCTCCACCAGCATAAATGCATGGAACGCCAGATGTCGGTCTTCCGGTTCCAATATCTCCGCCGTGATCGGCATCACTATAACAGTCTAGGCGGCCTTTTTTGTAGTTTCGTTTATAAGTAATGCCCATATCAGCAGCATATTGCAGATAGCGAAGGATGCGCTTCACCTTTACACAATTTGCTTGCGTAGGTTTTTCGAGACATCTGGAGACCACGCTCACAGCGTATGCTATGTCAGGTCTGGTCCCAACCATCAGATAAGTGAGAGGTCCGACAACCTGTCTGTAGTTGTTTAGGAAGTAATCTTCGCCCTTCTGTGTAGTGTTAAGCATAACACTTTCACCCTTCTGTGGTCTTTGTAAGGCTTCATTATCTTTGATAATTGGAGTGGTGACCGGCCTGCAATCTTGCATTCCAAATCTTTCCAGAATTCTCTTTGATTTCTATCTCTATTCCTAAGAAATTTGAAATCTGTTTTGAAGTTATTTTGAATCTTCCTCTTATTTGCTCAAGGAACTCTTTAATCACCTCCTCACTTGAGCCAGCGATCAGACCATCGTCAACATAGAGAGCCACTATTAGCTTTTCGTTAGCCTTTTCTCTCTTGAACAGGCATGAATCAGCCTCACTGACTTCGAATCCAATTTCCAAAAGGAAATCTAGAATAGTTCGGTTCCAGCAACGAGGAGCTTGCTTGAGACCGTAAAGGCTTTTCTTCAACAGGCAAACTCGACCCGTCCCGTCATCATACCCTTCAGGCTGTTTCATGTATATCTCTTCGTCAGTTAGAGAGCCATAAAGAAAAGCTGTGGAGACATCGAACTGACTCAGCTTTAAGCCTTCGCTGGCTGCTATATTTAGCACCGCTCTGACTGTTGCCATTTTGGCTACTGGGCTAAAAGTCTGGTCGTAGTCTTCTCCCTTTCTTTGCCGAAAGCCTTTGACTACAAGACGAGCTTTATACTTGTCTATGGATCCGTCAGGGTTCGTTTTGATCCGATAGACCCATTTGTATGGCAGCGCCTTGCGGGTAGGTGGTAGATCGCATAATGTCCAAACACTATTTTGTTGTAGAGAGGCCATTTCACTTATCATGGCATCAATCCACTGCTGTCTATCTTTTCTCGACACAGCATCCTTGTAGCTGGTCGGAAAGTCTTGATACAACTGAGCAGATGTAATCGTCATAACTCTCAGGTTTTTTGATCGAGTCTCGATCTCTCAGATTGTATCTTTGTTCTTCTATAATGATCGATTCATTGTTCTCTTCTGCATCATAAAACTCAGATTCTACTCTACTAGGTCCTGCTTCAGTGTGATCAAACTGGTATTGATCTTCCTGGACGTAGTCTAGGTTACCATCTTCCTGGCCGTGGTCTCTTGAACACCCTCCCTCTAGATCATGGTTAGGGTTGGTTCTGACTTCAGGTTCATTCTCAATATCGGCTCGAACTGTTTCGTCATCAGGTTGAATCTCGGTATCAGTTTCATCCACATCTTCTTCGGGTTGAATTTCGGCTTGTTCCCATATTTGCGGATCAGTAAACATTGCTCCCTCGTTTCTGACGTTTGATTGGGATCTTCTGAGCCAATTGCTATTTTAAACTCTACTTCGCTAGCAAACGTTATGTCTCGAGAGCGGTTGGTTTTCGTTCCATTCCAAATACGGTAGCCGTCGTTATTTTCATAACCGATGAGAATTCCTTTGATGGCCTTTTTGCTGAGTTTTCTTCTGCATTGTTTGGGAATATGAGCATAGCAGTTACTCCCTATGACTCTAAGGTGAGAAATTTAAGGCTTCTTGCCAAACCATAACTCATACGGAACTTTGTCTTGAACTCTGTCCTAAGCTGTTAATGACGTAGGCTGCTGTGTTTATAAGTTCAGCCCAAAGTTTTTGTGGGAGCTCACCTCTGGCGTGTAGCCAGGTCCTTGCGGCTTCGACTAGGGTGCGATTCTCGCGCTCGCTACAGCCTCCTTGTTCTGGAGTGTACGGCATGGTGAAACGCTGCTGGATCCCGTGTGTGTTCAGTATTTTTTTGACACCTTCATTGTCGAACTCTCCTCCATTGTCGCTCAATAAGCATTTGATGGTATGGCCGGTTGTCTTGGTTTCATGAATCATCAATTTTAACTTGTCTTTTACTTCTGATTTGTGACGCATGAAGTAGACATGGCGATATGCGGAAAAGTCATCTTTAAAGAGCACGAAGTATCTATATTTCTGTACACTGGGATGTTCGAAAGGTCCGCATATATCCGTATGTATCAACTCACCTGGAGTTGTTGTTCTCTCTCTTCTCCCAAACGGCAATCTATGAGCCTTCCCGAATATGCATGCTTCACATTTATCTTTGTCTTCAGGTAAGTTAATCCCGAATTCTCGCTTGACTAGAGCCTTCACATGTCTCTTGTCTTGGTGAGCAAAGCGTTCATGATATACTTGCAGCATATTGGTGCCTGTGACTGCATTCACTTCAATTGCATTAGATATTTTTGAAGGAGTGATTGTCTTGAGCTGTAATTTGTACAGACCTCCTCTGGGTTCTCTCTTGCCTACAATCTTCGTATCTCCGTCAATGTCTAGTTGTCAACTTGTCGCGGTAGAAGTGAACAAGCTGTTCCGCGAGTTGTCTTGAGCTACCAAAGTCGAGAATAGATTTTTCGTCAGTGTTGGTACAAACCAGACATCTTTCAATGTTATAGTTTCTTTCTTGTTGCCTACGACTGATTCCGCCAAGACAATGCCTTTCCCTAACGCAGGATTCATTGTGCCGTCTGCCGTCTTCACAGATTGGTTATCAGAATCAAAAGGCTCAAACTCTTGAAATATGTCTCTTCTAACGGTTAAATGCATCGTTGCTCCATTATCAATGTACCAGTTTTCTCTGTCTTGATCTGCTTCCTTAGAGCATGCATTGACTGCCATTAGTGTTATGACTTGTACTTGCTTTGACGAAGAGGTTGGTGCTGAGCTGCTTGGCTTTGGTGGTCTTCCATCCTTTATCAATTTTTTGCAGTTTTTACTCTATGTCCCTTTTGGGAACAGTAGTTGCACATCAACTTCGTATCTTTCTTCTTTTTTGACTCTTGGGTTTCTTGGATTACCAGCGTCTCTTGACTAGTAGTCCCTTCTTTGTTCTCTAGAGCTTTCTCATAGGAACATATTTGAGTTGTCAAGTTATCGATAGTCTTATTTAGAAGTAACCAGCTGGATTTGAACGCAAAGAATCTTTCGTCAAGAGTTTCTAATATCTTGCATATTGGCAACAGATCTGGGAGCTGGCCTGTTCCATCAGCCTTGGTTATCTCTACATTTAAATTGTTCCATATATTTTTCAGTTTCGACATGTGCGAGGAAACATCATCGGATGGAGTACGTTTAAAGTTGAAAAATTGCATGCATAAATGGTACGACCTGTCCTCTGTCTGACCATCGAACAAGCGATGTAACTCCTGCCAGACTTCATACGCTGTCTCAAATCTCATTATCTTCTGTAGCGTGTCGTCCGTCATATTCGTCGTTAGAATTAGAAGAGCGGCGCAGTTTGCCTTTGTGTATTTTGCCAAAACCGCATTGTATCTGGCAGTCGCTGCTGCGTCAGCGTCACCCGCTCCATCTTGAAGAGCCTGTGGTTTACTCAACTTGCCTTCTAAAATGTCCATCGCATTTGCTGTGCTGCGTAGCAGAATGGATATTTTGTATTTCCAAGTTGTCCAGTTAGACTTTCCTTCTAGGTTCCCGATCGAATATTTGTTGGTGACTAACTCCATGCTGGGGCCGTATAGCCTTTTAAAGTAGATAGAGTTTGCGAGCGGTGGAAGCACTGATTAAACGAACGACAGTATTAACTTGATAGAACTATTTAATTTACTTGTGTTTTGTAAACATTTATTTTGACAATACAATTTTGACAGACATAAGTCTAGCAGCAGGCTAGGTTTATATCTTAAGGCTGACATAAAGAGGTTGCACCTCAACATCCTACACATAAAAAAAGGGTCACTACCGACCGGGCTAGAAATGAATGCTCATGCTATTGTTGCGCCATCAGTTTAACGCCTTTTGACGGACACTTTTGTAATATAGAGATTGACATCCTCCTTATACCATCCATAGTTACTTCGGTCACTATGTCACTATAGTACTATGTGCTATTATTTACTAGGTGCTTCTGTCACAGAATAATATAATAGTATTTCATAATTCCGGTTAAGACTACATTAGTAAGTTGTCTACAGCAACTTTCCCAAATGCCCTAAAAGTTGCAATTATCAGACCTGTCCCGAAAAAGAAAAATGTCACTGAGCCCGATCAATATCGCCCAGAGAGTTCTAAACCAGGAGAGGCCTTAGGTATCATTTCCCCTCTGTCAAAAGTATTAGCAGGAAAATCTAGTACATCTATAAAAACTATTTCAATAATCGATGTCACGCACTTTCGTCATCGCTGTCGATGGATAACAAGCTCCGTGAAAATGCCCTTATGCGCTGTTTTTGGATGTAAAAGATGTTATATTTCGTCTAGTTTACAAAAAGATGAAATATCATTTCAGATGTAAGTAAAGTTTTACTTTATTTATCATTACTTTCGTAATAAAAGATTTAACCTAAATCGAAAATCAAGCTACGTCAGAGAAATGGGATGACAAAGAATGCTTGTTAACGATCAAAAGTGTGGCATAAAAATGAAATCCATGTATGTGTCTAAATTGTCTATGTGAGCATAAAATAGTGATGCCAAATACAACAGGTTAATTATCTATCGGTATTTGACTTTCTTATCGATACGTTCTAAAGGCCTCTACAGACGTAAGTGGGAATGTCAACTGTGACGTCAATTGACATTCCCACTACCAACTTGACGTTTCATTTCACGCACATTTTCGACTAATATTATTACATTACCTAATAGTTAATAACTAATATGTTTGTTCTAAGCAAATTATATTCTTTAGTACAAAAAAATGTAAATAAACAAAATTATTTCCTAAAATAATTTCAAATATTTCATAAAACGGAAAACGGAATTTCAAGTCGCCAGTCGAATGCGCATTCGATTGATCGCACGACCATTTTGACAGCTGACCTCTCATTCCAACTATATTTCTATCTCGTTCTAATCGTTTGACTAGTCGCTTGTAGGCGCGGCACACACTTGAGCGGAATCCAGCTATATAAATAAAAATCAGCCGCAGCAAAAGTTTTTGTACGGAGCCCATGTACAATATTCAGCACGATTTCCGTTTTCGGCTGCTTTTTGACTATGGTAGCGAATTCCGCTAAATGTGTTGAGCGCCATATTTGAATGAAATAATACAAGTAGGTACTGGATGGTAAAAAAATCTTTAATAATAAAAAAAACCCGTATGGAGCCCATGTACAATATTCAGCCCGATTTCCGTTTTCGGCTGCTTTTTGACTATGGTAGCGAATTCCGCTAAATGTGTTGAGCGCCATATTTGAATGAAATAATACAAGTACTGGAAGGTAAAAAAATCTTTAATAATGAAAAAACCCGTTTAAAACTGGATATAATAAGAACCTAATTTAATCTTCTTACGTAATGACGTAATGTGAATATAAGATTAATTTATTCATGGTTTTTTTTGAAGCAATAATTATAATTTTCATACTGAACAGTTATCGATATAAGTCCCTAAAACGTTTTGTCAATCCCTAGCGTCGAATAAATGTTTCGGTTTTTACACAAAATAATCATGAACATTAACTATTGTGATAAAATATTGGCACACAGTATAAGAAACACTAATAATTAATTGTATCTAGTAAATACTTACACGATTTATTTTGCTATTTTGATAAAATATTGTTTCAAAGACATCGATCGGAATATCATGTAAACCTGTGAAATGCTTAATTACTTGGGTTTTTCCTATGAGTAATAGTCCAATCTGGAACACAACATGACACCATGTTTCTCCCTTTTCATCCCAAGTTATTTTATTCACGATTGTTTTATATTTTCCACGCTAAAATATGAGCTGTAACGACGTGGGTACGTAAGCTAACTAACCAAATTCAAAAGCTGTCACTCCTTCAAAATGATCGTGTGTCTCGTTTGCACTCGTGGAATGTTCATATACGTGTTGGTTTCTCTTTTGCGCACTTCGTTTATCTTTTAGCGGCAAGCGCCATTTTATATCTATGAGCTACGTTTACAGAATCGATTCAAAGACAATCGTTTTCTTTCTGACGGGCAGTAACTATTTGACGTTTGACACTTCTCCATATTTAACGCGCTTAAGGATTGCTGTCTTCTATATTTTGTTTGAAAATACAATCAAAAATGATCCTTGGCTTTTTTTGTTTGACATTTGCAAAGACTGCATCCAATAATGAACCATATGTTAACAATGGTACAGTCGACTATCTATTGCTCCATTTAGTGTTATGAAGTATAAAAAGAATATGTCAAATATGTTTCGTGTTTTCAATCAAAGGTACATCTTTGTCTGTTGTCAATAAAGCGTTGCTGCCATAAAAAATCATTTAGAAATAAACTGTATTAACAACCGACAATGATGTACCTTTGACTTGAAAACATCACATGCGTGCTACCTCGCCCCCCTCAGATTTTGGCAGACTTTTTTGTTTGGAAAGATGAGGCGAAGCGTACTCCATTTATAGAGCTTAATGATATCGCCCGATAGCTATGCTTCCATGTATGCTTCCAACTTTCTCCAAACTCTTTGAATCGGTTATGGCCAAACTGTCTTTTGTGAGAAACATCATATATTTAACGACAGCCAATTTGGTTTCAGAAAGCAAAAGGGCACAGTGCTTACTGTTCACAAATTTAACCAAGAAGTTATTCGTATAATAGACAACAATCAAAATGCGTTTGGGCTATTGCTCGATATGAGCAAGGCATATGACAGAGTCAAACATAATATACTGTTCAATAAACTAAACGGTGGTATAGGGATACGTGGGATTGCACACAACTGGTTTAAGTCATACTTAGAAAATAGGGTTCAATATATTCAGTTAGACTATTATGATAAAAAAAACTAACACTGTTATGAAAGTAAATTCACAAAGTAGACACATTACATGCTCAATACCACAAGGCAGTGTCTTAGGCTGTATCCTATTCTTAATTTACGTAAACGACCTACCGCAAATAGTAAATTCCCTTAATATTAAATGCTTTGTATATGCCGATGATGTGTCCATAGTATTCCTTAGTCAAAATAACGTTGAAGTCGTATAAAATATGAACACTATCCTAGATGTCGTTACGAATTGGCTCGAAGACCACAACTTACAGTTAAATCTAAATAAGACGAATCTTATTCAATTTAGACCCTACCAAAGACTACCAATAGAAATAGACTATACATACTTAAATAATAAAATTCAAGAAACCAGTAATAGTTGCCTTCTTGGCATAAATATAGATGAAAATATTAATTGGAAATCTCATATAGAAAAAAATTGCACAAAGCTCTCTAAATTTTGTTGTGTTAAGAAATATAAAAACAAGTACAGACTTTAAACTGCAGTAAATGCATATTAAGCGTTTACCCAGTCATGGCTTCAATATGGCACAATTTTGTGGGGGGATAGTACAGACGTAATGGATTTGTTTATAGTGCAAAAAAGGTGTATAAGAATTCTTACAAATATAAAAAATTTAGAATCATGCAAACCACATTTCATAAAATTAAAGATTTTAACATTGCCCAGTTTATATATTATGGAAGCCTGTAAATTGGTGCGGAAGCAACCAGCACTATATACCTACTACAGCAAAAGAACGCCATTTAAGTGATTTAAATCTGAGACATAATAATCAATTAGCCATACCTACTAGTAACCTTCAAATGAGCAATAAGAGCCCCCATGTAATCACTCTAAGAATATACAATAATCTTCCTAAAGAAATAACTGCAGAGCTCAAAAATGCAAAATTTGTTCAGAAGCTAAAAACATATCTAATAGAAAAGTGTTTCTACTCGCTGCAAGAATATTTTGATGATAACAAATACCATAAATACCGTTAGATTTGCCTAACTATGTATATAATTGGATTATAATTAGTTAAGTATGTTTTCCTATATTTTTTTATTTTATGTAATAGCTTTATTGTGTGTTTAAATTTGCAATACCCTGTCTGGGGTCTCATGTTGTTCTTTATTTTTTAACTAACTATACTTAAGACTATCTGTATCAACATGAAAGCAATAAAATTTATTATTATTATTATGTTTAGCTTGGAATGGAATGAATTGGGTGAAAAACTGCCATTTTCTCACGCCAGGTGGCGCATTGTGAACTGTACCCAGCGTTGACATAAGAACTGTCAAATCACATACATATTTGTCTCGTAATTCAAAACTTTCGGTTTCCCATATTTTCCCATTTTTATCAAGAATGCCTCAATGTTGTGCGGTGAAATGTAAAAATAGAGGAACCCATTTATTTCTTAAAGACCCTATATAAGTATACAGGAAACGTTGGCAAAATGCGTTAAGAATAAAAAAACTTTAGGGCAACTGAAACGAGCCGCTTATGTAGGCTACATTTAAAGAAGATAATAATTTCGGAAAGATTAAGTAAAGGAGTAAGGAAAGTAATCAATTAAAAATGCTCACTGTGTGCCTGTACAGTCAAGTGTAAAAATATGGGTGTACTCATTTTACTCAAAAATATGTCCCATAGTATCTTATTCCGTTGTAATAAGTGCGTAGTACCATATTTATGAGACGATTTTTTCGATACGTATTTTTGCACTTGACTGTACGCCAAGCCTTTTAAAGTTTCTTCAAAACTATCTGTAAGTACTTAAAAGTATAGGTACTCAATATATCTAACATTACCTTGTTAGTAATAACAGATCTCATTTCATTTTATTTAAATGCTTATTGAACTTTCAGATGCTGAACTAGTTGCAATTTTTTTGAGGTATAGGCTGTACCATCCATATTCTGGGTCACCAAAATAAAACAAGAAAACTAGCAGCTCTTGAACGTAAGAAGTTATATGCATCACACACTCAAAGAAAGCTCCTTATTAACGATTTTGAAGTGACAGAACACGAAACAGCAATATAACACAGAACAACGACAGAACCAACTGTAAGCCATAGCACTGAAGTGAGGCGAGAAGAAGACATATGTACTACTGAGGAAATTGATGTTCTAGAATTCTAGATCAAAGAGTACACACGGACCCACAGCATTTAAAGAGCACTCAAGTTGACCACAACAATGGTTTTCTCCAGCTTTTGTGAAGTATAATTTTCATAAATCATCAGTGTGTTTGGGTCATTAAATCAGATACTTTGGCAGCAGTGTCTACTGAAAACCAATTAGTCTTGATGACGATGCTGATGCATTATGAACAAGAAAATAAATAAAACAAAAGTTTAACATTCTAATGCCTTTTTATTCAAGACAAGTAATCTTTTTATATACATATAATATATATATGAGTTAAGTATCATAATATGTGTTAAAGACACATAACAAATATGAATCAGAAGCAACAACGTATTTTTCGTGGTTCGAGATCATGAACACAAAAGTTGATTGAGCCAGTGAGCATCTTGTTAGTACATGACTTATCCCTATCGATATGAACAGTAATATCTTTGAAAGCATAGACAATGAAATTGCAATATTTTATCTTGCTGCAATAAAGCTCTCCTTGTATTAGAGCATAATTTTAAATAAGTATCCATTTTTATTTCCTAGGTATGATACTGTTACCTTGTTTTACTCGTTTCTTAAACGGTACCTTGCAGCATATGCAGGACCCTTTACCTTAATACCAGTATCCTCACTTAGCAACCCATCTGGTGAGGCGACAAGAAATGGATATTCTTTAGAAATTAATATTATGCATTTCTGCGCGTCCAATCCATAAGTAGCTTCATATATTTGTAAGGCAATTGGCTCCTGTATTTTGCCGTGAGGTGAGACACAGCTCTAGTGACTACTGAGCTCTACAACATATGTTACATTACACTCTTCATATATTGGCTTTATACTGTCCACGCAAACACATAAATGTACCGTCGGATAACGATAAGATGACGAGACTCATATAGGAGTTATCCCTTTGGTTAAGTGCAAAATCTTTGAAAATATTCTTATATTTCATGCTTTCTATGTTGAGAATCGACGAATCCGCATTTATATCACTGTAAGTATCAGAAGATGAGCACGCATATAAACGGTCCCCCTGGATATCCAGCTGTGCACCATAGTTTTAGTGTCGATCATACGCCTCTTATCTAAAATAAAAACAGCACGTGAGCTTTGCTAATTGAAATTAATGCTAAAAGTACAGAACATAACCTCAAATATTGTTAGTGTTTACCTTTGTGTTAAATCAGCCTTTTTCCTGCCATCGATGCGCTCCTCCTTCGCAGCTCAGCTTGCGGTTCACGTACGGTCATGAAGCCGAAGATTTTATTCTTATACCGCAAAAATTAGATTAAATTTCCTCACAATGACACTTTACATAAAACGTAAACAAGGTACAGTGCCCAGTAGCGACATCTGCCCGACCTTTTAGTTTGGCTCCTCATTGAGTCTGTCTTGTTAAGACATTGTCATAAACAATTTTCGTTGTCATTATCCGTAAAAGCCCTGTTACATTTGTCCTAGTTAGCTTCCTAAATGATTTAGTGACTAAATTTAGTCAAGTGTAACCGCATTTAGCAAGTAAATTTACTATTTAAAAAAAGTTAGGATCCTAATAAGACACTATTAAAAGTAAAGTGTAACAGGGCTTTAAAGATATTATATTCTCTTTGATTGTCATTGTCAGTATCAAGTTGGTGCTATGACTTGGTGTTAAGTGTAAACAAACTTGAAACAAATCTTCTAAGTGACTTGAAACAAATATCTGACAAATATTTTGCGACAAAATTGCGAGCTTTAATTCATTTGATATTAAGCAGAACGTCTGCTAACGATACCACAATGTTTAGAAATAAAGGAAAAGTAGAAAAATCCACCGCCTCAGGCGAGACTCGAACTCACGATACATGCCAATCGCTCTAACCAACTGAGCTACTGAGACTTACCTGATGTCTTCGATTTTTTCCACTATATCCTTTATGCGTCTTAGGGGGACGCCTAGCGACATCTGCCGAAGAAGTCTTACACTTCTCAACCGGCCATCTGAGTCCAAAGTTATATTGAGAATCCACCGATAACAATGCGCTACCCCATAACTACAATTAATTAATTACCTTTATTAAAAAAAACTGCGAGTTCACTACTTTTTAGTAAAGTTTAATTTACTTCTACGATGGACGCTTTTACACTCGTACTACATGGAAGCATTCCTTTTGGACCCTTCAAACGCGAATTTTCTGAAGATTAGTATACGAGTTTTTCTTCCTATAACTAAGTATTTCAAATGTTCGGAAAATTGATCAGTGACTTATTATGCGGAAATAACTATAATTATCAAAAAAACAGACACATTACCCCAAGAAAGAACTTATGGCAGTTAAACCAGAAGTTTAAGGATTAGCGACAGCGTCATCTCATCTACTATGCAATTCAAGTGCAAGACTAGATATGAAGATAGGTGACTATAGTCCTACATTTAATAGAGGCAGTAAATATGTAGTTATATTTAAGAAAACAAAATTATAAGTTTCGAGCATTATTTCGAGTAAAGAAACTTAACTTTATTAATAAATTGGCAGTGTAAACTTACAATATATGAAAATAAGTAAATAACATTTATAAACTGTAACAAAAATATACTTTTCCTATAGATTATTCAGGTCCATGATTTACTTATTAGTTTACAAATTGATTGGTACTCAAAAGGCCAAAAACACAAGTCCTTAATAATTAGTTTTTTTTCCTCTTACCTATTTTCACGAAATGACCTTGACACTTCAACTAAGTAATCTCTATTTTTTTTCTCCAGATGCTAGATTAACATTCGCCTATCTGCCAACTCGAACTGTTATTTTAATAATCAATCAGTGTCAATTTACTACCTAATCTGCTTAATCCAAGTACTATTTTTGTAGAAAACCAGATTAAATAGTGAAAATTGCAATAGAGCCGTAATTTTAGCATCAAAAGAAACTGAGATTAGGGTTAAACATAACGGCCGTGTCAATAAAAGGAGGTAAGTATACAAATATGTAGTTTACCTATGTCTTACAAATTTAGATAATTTCCCAGAACAGTATTTATAAACGTGACTGTACAGAATTGATACATATATACATCTTATACATAGCATTGAGTTAAATTCGTTAATTTAATAAGTAATTAGTAATTTAATTCCTATTAACAACTTCACTTTTATATACATACCATACGTATAGGTACTTTTACAATAGTACATTAAACATTACTTACCTAGGGCTGTAAAAAAAAGAAAGCCCGAAATCGCAGGTATTTGGGACCCGAGCCGCAGGCGAGGGTTGTAAATATGCGATAGAGGGCTTTCTTTTTTACTGCCCGTGGTGAGTACACAATTTTACGTCCCCACCTGGCCATAATGCGAGTTTTACCGTAAGCGTAGCGAGCGGTAAAACTCACATTATGGCCAGGTGTGACGTAAAATACATTACGTACTTAATCGTTATTGTGTAGGTACATATCATGTAAACAGACAATAAAAAACCACTTTTAAAACCTTACCATTTACAAATAACAGCGAATCAACTCGTTACTCCCTCTTAGTCAGTTTCCAAGACATCTCCCATCTTCTTAAGGTTCTTGGCCACCTCGAACTCGCAGCCTGTGGCCACCAGCACTTCCTCGACGGTTACTCCTTCGGCCAGCTCTGTCAAGGTCAGGCCTTTTTCCTTGTCCACTTCAAATACCGCCTGAAAATACAATCAAACTTTTGATTCCTTTACATTTTTAATGCCACGACGGTGGCAAACCATATACAGAATCTAGATATAAGAAGATATGACAAGAGGCACAGCACAGCGAATGTCATCTCGCTCAAATCTGGAGCAGAGCCTGACTGGGGAAGTACCTCCACCTTACAGAAAACCACAGCCAAATAGCACTAGACCCTACTCAGTGTAGTGTTCCTGTTGGTGAGGATGGTTGCCTAAGAGCTCAAAGAGGACCCAGAGTGTTGACGATGAGGGACCCTCTTGTACCTTTAGCCGTCAACACAGTGAATCCTCCTTTTGTGTCCAGGAGGACCTCTGGAGTGGCAGGCGTCCATAGGCTACGGTAGCTGCTCCCAGGCGGGCCGTATGCCTGTTTGCCACCGTCTTAGTATTAAAAAAAACGTCGTCAATACATTGCGTCCTCTTTCAGTTCTGGCAACCCTATTCCACTGATAGGAACATAACACTATGAGTAGGGTCACATCAGGGATCATTATACACATTTTTTTCTCCTATCAAAATCAAAATCGCGCTTCTGAGTAGAAATCACATAAAAATTTTCAAATAAAAAAAATGTGGAAGGTACAACTTAATAAAAATTAGTTCAACATGCTTTGCATCAAAATAACTATAGCATACCTTTTCAGTGATGATCATGTCGACGCAGTTCTTGCCGGTGAGGGGCAGGTTGCACTCGGGCAGGATGCGGTGTCCGCCGCCCTTGGTGGTGTGCTCCATGGTGATCACCACCTTGGTGCGCGGCGCCGACACTAGGTCCATAGCTCCACCCATACCTTTTACCATTTTGCCCTGGTAATAGAATGGACATAGCATCAGAACGGTCAATCTAATTATTGATGAACCCGTCCACCAGAAAAAAATTAACCTTTGAACGACTTAACCGTTCTTTTAAAGTCAAACCACTGACCTCTAGAAATGGTAACGAAGATATTAATAAATTTTGATAACTAATACCGAATTACTTTTTAAAAATTTGTATAATAAACGAGTTGTAGGACAATAAACCTTCGGTGAGCAATAAAGCCTTACATAAATCCCCTTGTAAATCTATATAGTTATTTAACCAAATAATACCGAGTGTGTGTTAAATCGTAGATTCTGCTCCTCAAACTAGACAACGTTTGTTCAGCGACTTTAAAAATTAACTTTTGGTTTGATTTTTAGTACACTTTAAAGTTTATTCGAATACGCAATGGATTGCGAAATTGATTATGTCTGTAGGGTGACGAGACTGACAAGTAATGTCAATTGGACGGATTTTAACGTACATTGATAATACGATTTAGTTTTAGTTTGTATGAAAAAGAGACAATCTAAAGACTCCATATTTTTTAAAAGTTGTTGAACAATAGCTTTATAGTTTGAGGAGTAGAATCTACGTTTTAATTTTTTGCTCGGGTTACAGGCCACATGCTGTATATGATCAAATTGGCTAAGACATCGGTACCGTCAGACCTACATGGCTCCTAAGTCTCCTAACACAGTGAAGTCGATGTGACCACGATTCATGGCGACCCTGCCATCTAGATATAAAAAGATAAGACTAGAGTAAAACTTACAGGAATCATCCAATTAGTCAAAGCACTGTACCGAGAGACCCGCATAGCTCCTAACACGGTCAAGTCCATATGACCACGATTCATGGCGACCTTGCCATCTAGATATAAGAAGATAAGACTATGGCAAAACTTACAGGTATCATCCTATTGGCCAAGTCACTGTACCGAGAGACCTGCATAGCTCCTAACACGGTCAAGTCGATGTGACCACGATTCATTGCGACCTTGCTATCTAGGTATATGAAGATAAAAAACTTACAGGTATCATCCAATTGGCCAAGTCAACGTACCGAGAGACCTCCATAGCTCCTTACACAGTGAAGTCGATCTGACCACGATTCATTGCGACCCTGCCATCTAGATATAAAAAGATAAGACTAGGGTAAAACTTACAGGTATCAATCCAATTGGCCAAGTCAACGTCCGAGAGACCTCCATAGCTCCTAACACAGTGAAGTCGATCTGACCACGATTCATGGCGACCCTGCCATCTAGATATAAAAAGATAAGACTAGGGTAAAACTTACAGGTATCATCCAATCGGCCAAGTCACTGTACCGAGAGACCTGCATAGCTCCTAACACGGTCAAGTCGATGTGACCACGATTCATGGCGACCCTGCTATCTAGGTATATAAATAAATAAATAAATATTTGGGGACAATCTTACACAAATCAACCTAGTCCCAAACTAAGCAAAGCTTGTACTATGGGTACTAGGCGACGATATACATACTTATATAGATAAATATATACTTAGATACATAGGAAACACCCATAACTCAGGAACAAATATTCGTGATAAACACACAAATAAATGCCCTTACCAGGATTTGAACCCGGGACCTCCTGCTTCATAGGCAGGGTCACTACCGACTGGGCTAGGAGGCCGTTAATGAAGATACGACTAGGATAAAACTTACAGGTATCATCCTATTGGCCAAGTCACTGTACCGAGAGACCTGCATAGCTCCTAACACGGTGAAGTCTATGTGACCACGATTCATGGCGACCCTGCTATCTAGGTATATGAAGATAAGACTAGGATAAAACTTACAGGTATCATCCTATTGGCCAAGTCACTGTACCGAGTGACCTGCATAGCTCCTAACACGGTGAAGTCTATGTGACCACGATTCATGGCGACTCTGCCATCTAGATATAAAAAGATAAGACTAGGGTAAAACTTACAGGTATCAATCCAATTGGCCAAGTCAACGTACCGAGAGACCTCCATAGCTCCTAACACAGTGAAGTCGATCTGACCACGATTCATGGCGACCCTGCCATCTAGATATAAAAAGATAAAAGACTAGGGTAAAACTTACAGGTATCATCCAATTGGCCAAGTCACCGTACCAAGAGACCTGCATAGCTCCTAACACGGTCAAGTCTATGTGACCACGATGTCCACGATTCATGGCGACCCTGCCATTTAGATATATAAAGATAAAAGACTAGGGTAAAACTTACAGGTATCATCCAATTGGCCAAGTCACCGTACCGAGAGACCTGCATAGCTCCTAACACGGTCAAGTCGATGTGACCACCGCGGATCATGGCGAAACTGTCGTCGGATGAAAAGAATGAGGCTCCTGCGAAATCGTAATAACAAGTTCTGAAGAGAAATCTGGACTTCCATTTAGCCTACAAACAGGTACAGTCACGGACGGTTAATTCCTGAGCCATTTACGGTTCAAGCTATTTTCTTATGTTTAGTACTAACTTTAGGAAATATCTAATATATGTAGAGTGAAACCAAAATGGCACAGCCATTAACACATTCAGTGCCTCCCAGCCAAACAAGACATCCACGCCCGGCCACAAAAATTTCGTCATATAAAGCTGTAGTACTACGATCCCGACTATCGGGTCGTCCGGCCTGGGAACGAAATCATAAAGTACCCAATAGTCGGGTTTTCGGCACTGAATGTGTTAAAGTCCGTGACCGTATAACATCAAAGTCATGTCTGCGGGAGGGGGGATGGGGGAGGGGGGTTACAAGTGTCAAGGTAAAAATTAAATTCCTACGAAGATATGACGTTTATCGAGACGCTACCTACAGTTTAATCACGTTTCATCTTAGTTAATCCTTGTGTTTCTTGAAGCATCCTATTTGATCAAGAGGTTTTTTTTATCTTAAGACGTTATAGGTTCGGGTATAGCGAGAGGGTGAGGCAAGGACGATATAGACATGGATGGACAATATCCATACAAAATCGCGTTCCCTTTTTTCAGGTTAAAGCACTAGTGCTAGCGTCATCTATCGGTCACACCAGACACTAAATCCTAGTTTCTAATACTTCATTCGGCGCTTAACGCTGACAGAATAACTCGACTCCAGACTCGACAGATGGCGCTGTGGCACTAGTACCGAAAACAGACGTATAGCCTGAACGCGATTTTGTGTAGGCATTGTCAATCCATGTCTTAATAATCCTTGATGCCTATACAAAATCGCGTTCCTCGAACCTTCAGGCTATACGTCTGTTTTCGGTACTAGTGCCACAGCGCCATATGTCGAGTTATTCTGTCAGCGTTAAGCGCCGAATGAAGTATTAAAAACTAGGATTTAGTGTCTGGTGTGACCGATAGATGACGCTAGTGCTTTAACCTGAAAAAGGAATGCGATTTTGTATGGATATCGTCCATTCATATCTATATCATCCTTGGGGTGAGGTAACGTTATTGGTTTTACTTATTAACCGTTTGGCCGCCAAAGACGTGCTTGCGCGCTCGTGCTGAGGGCACGATTTTTCCGTCCGATGCGTGGCGGTCAAAGGGTTAACGTGTTTTTTATTGGTTTAGCATTACTGCTAGTACTGCTACTTCATGGTATTTAAAATTTCCAAGCGCGTTTCCAAAGTCGTAAATATCTACACGGCCTTAATGCACTTGACAATAAAGTTAGTGTTAAAATAATTCGCCGGGTTAAGTTAGGCAGAACCAACTATTTGGAATTAATTTTATTAGCAGATAGTCGGTTTTTCTTTTGACCCTAAAGGCACAACAACTATTTGGAATTAATTTTATTAGCAGATAGTCGGTTTTGCCTTTGACCCTAAAGGCACAACAACTATTTGGAATTAATTTTATTAGCAGATAGTCGGTTTTGCCTTTGACCCTACAGGCACAACAACTATTTGGAATTAATTTTATTAGCAGATAGTCGGTTTTGCCTTTGACCCTAAAGGCACAACAAGTACATGGAATTAATTTTATTAGCAGATAGTCGGTTTTGCCTTTGACCCTAAAGGCACAACAACTATTTGGAATTAATTTAATTAGCAGATAGTCGGTTTTGCCTTTGACCCTAAAGGCACAACAACTATTTGGAATTAATTTTATTGGCAGATAGTCGGTTTTGCCTTTGGCCCTAAAGGCACAACAACTATTTGGAGTTAATTTTATTAGCAGATGGTCGGTTTTGCCTTTGACCCTAAAGGCACAACAACTATTTGGAATTAATTTTATTAGCAGATAGTCGGTTTTGCCTTTGACCCTAAAGGCACAACAACTATTTGGAATTAATTTTATTAGCAGATAGTCGGTTTTGCCTTTGACCCTAAAGACACAACATCTATTTGGAATTAATTTTATTAGCAGATAGTCGGTTTTGCCTTTGACCCTAAAGGCACAACAACTATTTGGAATTAATTTTATTAGCAGATAGTCGGTTTTGCCTTTGACCCTAAAGACACAACATCTATTTGGAATTAATTTTATTAGCAGATAGTCGGTTTTGCCTTTGACCCTAAAGGCACAACAACTATTTGGAATTAATTTTATTAGCAGATAGTCGGTTTTGCCTTTGACCCTAAAGGCACAACAACTATTTGGAATTAATTTTATTAGCAGATAGTCGGTTTTGCCTTTGACCCTAAAGACACAACATCTATTTGGAATTAATTTTATTAGCAGATAGTCGGTTTTGCCTTTGACCCTAAAGGCACAACAACTATTTGGAATTAATTTTATTAGCAGATAGTCGGTTTTGCCTTTGACCCTAAAGGCAAAACAACTACATGGAATTAATTTTATTAGCAGATAGTCGGTTTTGCCTTTGACCCTAAAGGCACAACAACTATTTGGAATTAATTTTATTAGCAGATAGTCGGTTTTGCCTTTGACCCTAAAGGCACAACAACTATTTGGAATTAATTTTATTAGCAGATAGTCGGTTTCGCCTTTGACCCTAAAGACACAACATCTATTTGGAATTAATTTTATTAGCAGATAGTCGGTTTTGCCTTTGACCCTAAAGGCACAACAACTATTTGGACCCTAACTCTACATGCAGGGATACGGTTACATAAAATCTGAGTGTTACCTGGTAGTATGGTGACAGTTTCCTTCCCAGCATTGATAAGGTCTGCATCCACTTGGTCCTCGGTTGGAACAGGTCCGAGACCAAGAATACCATTTTCGGATTGCAGTAGAACTTTCACGTTCTTCGGAATAAAGTTACTGGCCAGCATTGGCATACCTGAAATACGGATTAAAACCAGATTATATTGGGTACTAGACATTGGCTAGGCTAGGCTAGGCGAGGCTAAATATTTATTAGGTAAGTAAATAATATTGTTGTTGGCGGGCGAAATTCCTTAGTAATTAATCGAACGAGCGGAGCGTAAGTGAAGTGAAGTTCTTACAAACAACTTCGGCTACTGGGACGTCTCGGCATTTCGATGGCTTTTTGATTTTGAGGGTTTGTTCTGTGATAACTTTAGTAACGTTTTTCTGATCTTTATGAAATTTGTTGGGGTTGTAGCAGAGATAAATATAATTTGAGAGTTTGTATATGAGCAGGATGGATCAATGGATCAAGGGGCTGTGGAGCTAGAAGGCGAAAATGAAATTTCAGAAGGGTCTTGTTATATTGGTCGATTCGTTTACAAGTAAATCGCGAGTTCTCAGTTCGAGGCGGACTAATAGTTAATTCTCATTTCTCATTGACGCTCTTATAATAATAGAATGAAAGGGAAAAAAATCTGTTGATGTAATCTGAAGCGAATATTTTTGACCAATGATTTTACCTTATACCCACAGTCGACAATAACCGATGTTGCTGACAGTTCAAAAGGAACTTTAAATCATTTCAATAAGGTTTACTTTTACGTTTTATTTAAAATTCGTACTATTCTCAGAGGTGTAAAGTAGTATTTTTAATTCAAGACAGTAATCTAACATCTCCTGCCATACATTGTAGACCACTTTGATCTCCTCTAAGATCAGATTATTCAACTCGAAGTCTGCCAACCAAAAATTCAAAAAATCTGGTGTTATTTATCACCTATTCCAAGGTTAGCATGCATGCCATCCTTAAACTCCAAAGCGGCTCTCCTAATGATCCTCTCCCGCATAAGATCAGCAGGTTTCTTCTCTTTTACCTCTCCAGTCTTCTGCACGATCCTCCTCTCTATACGCTTCTCATACTTCTCACCCTTGATAACTCTGTAATAAATGTTTATCAACAGTCGTAAGTAACATAATAATATAAGAACCCGAACATATGACCTTCATTTTTAGTCAACTAGGAACCCTTATAGTTTCGCCATGTCTGCCCGTCCGTCCGTCCGTCCGTCCGCGGATAATCTCAGTGACCGTTAGCACTAGAAAGCTGAAATTTGGTACTAATATGTATATCAATCACGCCGACAAAGTGGTAAAATAAAAAGTGGTATTTTTTTTTTATTAGGGTACCTCCCCTATACGTAAAGTGGGGAGTGATTTTTTTTTCATTTCAACCCTAACGTGTGATATATTGTTGGATAGGTATTTAAAAATGAATAGGGGTTTACTAAAATCATTTTTCGATAATGTAAATATTTTCGGAAATAATCGCTCCAGAAGTAAAAAAAATATGCGTCCCCCCCCCTCTAACTTTTGAACCATAAGTTTTAAAAATATAAAAAAAATCTCAAAAGTAGAACTTTATAAAAACTTTCTAGGAAAATTATTTTGAACTTGATAGGATGAATAGTTTTTGAAAAAAAATTACAAAATAATTTCTGAACTAAGTTTGTAATTTAACCGTATAAGCAGGTGTTTATTGTACCTGTAATTTCTACAAAATTACAATGAAATGACGTGCTTTCAAATAAAGTAAAAACGGTGAAAATCGGTTCACGCAATAAAGAATTATTCCATAAAAATCATCTTCCATACTTTAAGCTCGCGCGCAATAGTTTACTTAATTTGCCGATAGATGTCGCTGTACGTGGAACTCTCATATCATATCCTACATGGCGGTGTTATTAACTCTTAAGTGGGGACACTTACTGTGACGGACGGAAAACTACGGAACCCTACACTGAGCGTGGCCCGACATGCTCTTGGCCGGTTTTTTAATTCGGTGTAGAATATTAGCTACGTCTAAATATTTTTGAAATACTTATGTACGTGAAGCTAAATAAACACCGATTCTCCGGTTTTAAGAGTGTTCATCAACAACACAAAATCAGGTCTACGAAATCAGACTCAGCCTTACGCGCTAAAAGTGTATTCGGTATAGCACCTAAATTATATAATAAATTGTCCAACGACATAAGAGAATCCGAAATGCCTGTTTAAAAATAATTTATTTGACTATTTAGCACGACATGCATTTTACTCAGTTAGAGAATATTTAAAATATACGCCGTCTCTTTTATTTAAGTTAAGCATATTAAACTGTCTTAAGTCCATGTACTCGTATGTTGCATGCTTACAGTAAATTTTGTCGTAATTTTAAGATTGTATAATATTTGCATTGCATGCCCAACAGCAGGCTGAATACACTGCACCTAAAATGTATTTTGTGAACATCCACTTGACATGTGTTTAAAGCAAATAAATGAATTGATTGATTGATTGAATATAATTCAGACTTGGCTTAACAATCCCAAACCCAAGATGAATCATCATCAGTCATCACCATAGCACGAAAGTACGTCGAGCTATTGAAAGTAGAAGTTTGGATTTTCAACCAGAATGGGAACAGGAGATTGTCTTCTTCAAATCCAGGAAAAAACAATGACGATGAAACTGTCTGATACAGTTTGTATCGAGCTAGTGACATCCATAACGTAAAAGTGATTAATAATCGAGTTGTTTTCAGGTATAATCTAGACATCCGGTTTTATTTCTGTCTTTATTTTCTGTATATCCTCGTGTCTGCCGTGCAAAGCTCAATACTCGTTTTTGGCAGAATTGTGCTTCACTGCACAGTAGCCATAAACAAAAGAGTGATGTGATGTGAAGTGAAGACTATGTGCGGGTAGTTTGAAAAACCCGCGCAACTATTCCATGTGAAGATGACGATTAAATTCCGCAAGAAGCAAAAACTATAATATAATCTGTGATTCCGGGCAAGTTTTTCTGCAGCCATGAATGTAAATTCACGTAAGTCTTGTTTAGTCTTGTCTTTTTTTATTGTGTTGTGTTTGTTGTTAAAAGGTGCATAAAATACCTGTGTACGAAAATTGATGGCACGTGAATAAAATCCGGGTCAAGTTCATCGACAATTTCCTCAACTTCAGCGATGGTGACTCTCGCGGCCCTACACATAGCGGGGTTGAAGTTTCGCGCGCTCTTCCGGAAGATCAGGTTGCCATGCCTGTCGGCCTTCCAGGCTTTGACGAGGGCAAAGTCGCCGACGATGGCCTCCTCCATTATGTAGTTGTGGCCGTTGAATTGTTGGACGTGGCGTGAGGCGCTTGGAATGTCGATCTGCAAGGTAAATCATTCAACCCTCTTATGCAAGTTTTTGAAGAATGAATGCTGCTCAAATCTCTTTGAAGTTTGAAGCAACGGTGGTCGCGTCCGCCGTATGCTTGCCACTGAGGCCGTACACTAAATATACCTAAAGCTACCTACAATACTGTCTTACACAATGACAATACTGGCTTAAAATGAAGCTAGTGCCCATAGGGTAATGTTGTTTACATATCAGGTAGTATGCTTTAATGTAGCATAATAGTGGTAGCCGTACAAGCCCAATTTCAAGGAAACACCGCAAATCGATCTACAGTTTAGCCGTTTGGCACACGCAAAAAATCAAAAAATCTATTATCGCACAAAAACACAATAAGTAATTAACTGGTTACAAAAAGGGAATCGGATTTATAACGTTAAAAATATCTAAATAAAATAATAATCTTGAATCTCACGTTCAGAAACCTAACGTTTCTGAAAATGATTATTTTTCCATACAAATAAAAATATGTCTCGGCACTCCCCTTTTAAGGAATTTTTTTTTAAGAACTGCGGGTCAAAAAAATTGTTTTGACCTCTAGTATGCGTGTGCCAAACGGCTAAACTGTAGATCGATTTGCGGTTTTTTTAATCGTACGGCTACCACTATAATGTGTAGTTGAGCCTGGTACAGTCACCGGCAATAGTATCTTCCTACATGATGGCCACGTGTGCATTATGTGACACGCTCTCATTTGTAGGGCCGTAAGAGCCTGTCACATATTTTTGCGGCCTTCGTGTAGGAAGATACTATTTCCGGTGACTGTACAACAAACTTGCTATTAAATAAATTTAAGTAATTCCCCATCCATTGTAAAATAAACTGACTTTTAATTTTATTTGATCAATGGATATTATACCTTTCCATTCTTAGTGTACTTGATAGGAGAACCACCTTCTTGAATAAGAGTACCATATCCAGTGGGGGTGAAGAACGCAGGAATGCCCGCCCCTCCTGCTCTGATCCTCTCCGCTAAGGTGCCTTGTGGAGTTAGCTCAACCTGAAAAGTAAACAGTTTCATTATGCCCTATTTACGGGCTTAGGGTCTTTCACTACTGAGCAAGGGCCATTTTTGAGATTGGAATTTTTTATAAATAATAAATAAATAAATATTATAGGACAACCTTACACAAATCGACCTAGTCCCACAGTAAGCTCAATAAGGCTTGTGTTGTGGGTGCTAGACGACGATATATATAATAGATAGACATAGATAAATACTTAAATACATAGAAAACATCCATAAGTCAGGTATCTGTGATAAACACACAAATAAATGCCCTGACCAGGATTTGAACCCGGGACCTCCTGCTTCGTAGGCAGGGTCACTACCGACTGGGCTAGGAGGCTGTTGCAATAAATAAACTAACTAGTGTAATTAAGTGAACAGTAAGGCAATTTTACTCATTGTCCATAAATTCATTAATTAAAAATTAACTATTCAAGGTGTTATCAAAAACAATCAACACACTTCCAACTCTCCTGTCAGGAATTGTCTTTCGAATTCAGCATTTTCTCCAACATAAGATGCAATCATCCTCTTGATTTGTTTACTCTTGAGCAGGACACCCAAACCAAAGTTCTCCACTCCTAGAAAAGAAAAGTACACACTTCATTGAAAAGGTTCCATTTAATAAAAAAGTTATTTAAAATAGTTCCACGTCAAGAGCTGCAGATGTGCAAGGATGTAGAAAGTTTTTAAAAAGTTTTCTTTAGCCCACCAGTAGCTATGTCACAATAGCAAGATACTTCTGTGAAACAAAACACATTCATTTAAAAATAATATGAAATGAATCAATTGTTTTTGATAAAAATGCAAATTAGTAAAATGTTTCAAATTTTAACACCGACCAGCACCACATATGTAGGTAGGTAGCGTAAGGCAATTAATAAAAATTATATTTAATATGCTAAAATGTATACTTAATTTGTTAGCGGAAAAGTATTCACATTTAATGCATTGTGATAATGAACATAAACTCAAAATAGTTGTTGTATCATTTACTAAAAAGGATATTACCTGCATTGTTGGAAACAACGGTCAAACCGCTGACCTTTTGTTTATTTAAAGCTTGAATAAGATTCTCCGGGATACCGCACAATCCGAAACCGCCGACCAAAAGTTTAGATCCATCTTTTATGTCTTTGACGGCTTCGTTAACATCACTGTAGATTTTTCCCTTTTTACTGGAAGTACTATAATTTGCACACGAAAAAACCTAAAACAATACCTATATTGTAAATTCCACTTTTCATCATTAGTTACGCAACATCGCAAATATTATGAACTAAAAGAAATTTGGTAGTAGACAAAGGCACACATTCGTTGGAATTAAACTAATACCTAATTCTTACTTACCTTACTAATAGAGTACAGTGGTTTTGTGTTCGACAAACTAAATATACGAACAATCGTCGTCATGGGAGCCATTCTAAAAGAAATTTTCGAAGTTTATTAATTTCTAAATTCCGCTATGCAGTTGTTTTGCCCTAACCCTTGCTTGTTTTGTTTACGTTTTTAACTTCTTACGTCAAACTGGTCAGTGACAATTAAAATGTCAAGATGCCGGCCGCTGGCAAGAAAAAACTTAAAAATTCACTTTTATCTATTGTTTCACGGGCAAGAGCCACTAACAAACTGCTGCGCGGTTTCTATAGGAATAGCGATAATAATAAAATGATAAGAAAGAGTATCACTTGTTTGCGTCTTCGGTACGCAGGTTCGAGGTCAACGGGTAAGCAAATAATACCAGATCATGCCATTCGATATGTAAATTCCACAATTTAATGTATTTGTTGTTTAAAAACCTCCCACTAAACCTTGTGTTTATATGATTTTGATCCATTACGTACTACCAGCATTTAATTGTTTGCTATTCTTAAAAGCTAGACGTAAATAATTTAAATTTATTTACAATCTATTTTATACACTGTTTTTCCAAAGATTTTTATAACTAAGTAGGTAAGGTAAGGTACTTAAGTTTCAGACCTAGTTCTTATCAAACAATATGCTATTTGCTTGCTAGATCGTTTTTTTCGTCAGCGTAGTAAAAAATTCGATCGAGCGGTTCCTCCCGAAAACGTTAATGTAAATAAATGGCCAAGTTAGATACATCAATGAGTTAGAGCAATAATTCTACATTGTTGCGGGCGCATAATAGACATAATAGTACTCTAGGAAATAACTGAATTGTGTTCAAGGGTAAATATTGTCAGTCTTTTACAAACACTGTAAAACATTATGATAACAGTGATGATAATTACCTACCTGAGTAAAAATTAGTCACGTTCCAAGCTAACATCGAACTCATCCAAGTGATCGAATCGAAGCTGTGCAGTTAATGACAGAAACTGATGAAGAGTTAATATAGTAGGGTAATTGTGCTAGTTTTCGTCCACTCTTGTCAGTTTTCCGTCCATGCTTATTTATATGTTTATATTCAAGTTTTTCCACAAATAAAAGCTTTAAATTTAAAAATCTACTAAAGAATAAACTGTATATATAAAATTTGTCACCTTAAAAAGTTTTCTCATTTATTTGCAGCAGTTTAATCAAGTGGACGGTAAACTGGACCTGGATGGGAAACTAGCGCAATCACCCTATAACAACAACATGCGACTACCTTCTCGTCCAGGTGGCCACCACCTTTTGCTTTAATTATATATTACTATCATAGCGTCGTGGCCGGGATACGATCCACGAAGCCATACAATACACACATGACACGGCTGCACCAGGCAACACTGCATTCGCAATTCGCTAGATACACATCATCAAGTCTCGCTCTAGCTAGCGGCTTCTTATGTTTAGGCACTCATGTTTCAGAATTATTTGTATGACAAAAATAAGTATAATTATAATAAATATGCTGTGAATAATATTACATTACTACATGGCGAACTGTGTGAAATAATAGTAGTTTATGTAACTGTTACGTAAGGTCCTTAAAACATGAGTGTGGTTTTCATTATCTCAGGCGAGTTTCATAATAAGATCACACGAGTGTTTTAAGGCCTAATTACGTACAGTTGCATACACTGCTTTATCTACACTCATATTATTTATCCTAAATGCCGTATTCCGAAACCATAGAATGGCCGCCATTGCACCGCCATGGCCAACTCGATTGTGCCGGCGGTCGGGGAGGCGCGTGTCGGCGGCCGCGCGGGAGCGTGCAGGTGTACATTATGTTATCAAAACTCATAACACATCAATAGTTGAGCATGTAAAGTTAAAATTACGTTACTGCCATACATAAAAAACTTATCATAGTAAAATCGGTTGTGGTAATGCTAGCCATTGCCTACCGTTTTTGAACACGTTTTAGAGGACTTACAATGTGAGTGTAGATAAAGTATTTTTAATGTTTTATTAATAGAAATTATTTAATGATTATGAAGACTATAATGGTATAGGAAATGTACAGTCGAGGTCAAATATATGTTTACACTTTTGTACCTTACTCCTTTGTAATAAGGTGCAAAAGTGTAAACATTTCTTTGACGTCGACTGTACCATACGTCTGCTGACTTGTTAATACTATTAAGAACGAGACGCAAATACAATCTGCGTCTCGTTCTTACTAGTTCAGTTAAGCATAAAAGGAAATTAAGAAGTTTCGTTTATCTCCCTCTTCATCGCTCGAATTGGCAAAAGTACCAGCTAGAGGCAAGTAGACGAATCTTCTAATTCCGATATCCGAGGTATCTCCCCGGAGCCGCTAGTTTCTATACCTTCACTTCTTATATTCAAACCTATACTTGTTCTATATATAAGATGTAATATTTCATTTGAGTTGTGTCAATGTCTCTATTGAAAATAAACAATGTTTCGTTTATAATACGATATTAATAAATAATTAGTATTCGTTCTTCAAGTAAGTCTGTATGCCTAATCAGCTTGGGCTCCACTAGCACTCTGCGCATTTTAATAACGCAAACTACGATAGGTTATGGGCCCAGTACGCTTCCACTGCGCCCATACGAAAAGCGCTTCCTTGCAAATGGGTTCTACGTACAAAGAGGAATCCAGACGGCTCAATCAACAAATACAAGGCAAGGCTCGTTTTGAATGGTTTTAAACAGAGAAAAGGAATCGACTAACGGTCAGACCTTTAGTCCTGTCACACGCCTAGCAACTGTCAGAGCACTATTGAGCGTCAGCGCTCAAGAGAACATGCACCTAGTCCAATTCGACGTTGCTACAGCGTTGCTCAACGGGAAACTCGAAGAGGAAATTTACATGCAACAACCCGAATTCTTTAGTGATGGAACGCCTAAAGTATGGAAGCTTAACCGAAGGTTATACGTACGTACGGCTTCAAGCAAGCTCCAAGATGTTGGAACTCTTGTTTTGAAAGCATTTTACTTGAAATGGGCTTTAAGCAATGCGAGGCTAAACTGTTGCCTATATAGTAAAGAAACAGATGGTAAGAAGTTATTTTATTAATCACGTTGTACGTAGATGATGGATTAGTAGCTGCAAGTGATGAAAATGTAGCGAAATCTTTCCTGAATGATTTAAGAAAACGGTTAAAGATCACCGACTAAGCCCGCGTCGTATTATCTAGGACTTCAAATCGAAAGAGGAAACGATGGCTCTATTTTCATAAATCAAGAAGCCTACGCTAAGAAAATCCTAGACCGTTTTGGGATGGCAGATTGCAATCCTGTCACAACACCCATCGATAAGGAAACTTTTCATTCAGGGAAAGTTGAAACCGAAAAGGAGGATAAGTATTCTTATAGAGAATCCGTCGGTGCTTTAGCATATTTAATGGTCGGTACACGTCCGGACATTGTTTTTGCAGTGGGTGTTGCTTCCCGAAAATTAGAATCCCCCTCCAAGGAAGACTGGCTTGGCGTAAAAAGGATTCTTCTTTACGTCAAAGGAACGTATTCCTATGGAATAAAGTATGGACGGCATAAAACAGGAATACTCGCAGCATTCAGCGATGCTGACCATGGAGGTGATCGGGAGACCAGTGTGATATCCTGGCTCAGCTAACAGCAAGCGTCAGTTGCTATCTCTACTACCGAAGCCGAGCTGGTAGCATCTAGTGAAGCAGCTAGAGAATTGGTATGGCTGACCAGAATAATGCAGGAGTTAACTGAACTCAAGCATATTCCTGCACTGCACTATATGTCGACAACGAGGCAGCTGTTCGCTTGGCACACAATCCCGAGTTTCATAAGCGAACAAAGCATATTCGGATTCGACATTTTTATGTTCGAGAGCAAGTTGCCGAAGGTGCAATAGAAGCAAGGATGATATAGACTGGATGGACAATATCCATACAAAATCGCGTTCCTTTTATTTCAGGTTAAAGCACTAGCGTCATCTATCGGTTACACCAGACACTAAATCCTAGTTTCTAATACTTTGTTCGTCGCTTAACGCTGACAGAATAACTCGACTCCGACTCGACAGATGGCGCTGTGGCACTTCGTACCGAAAACAGACGTAAATAATTTAGGCCACAGCGCAGAAACAAAATAATTAATACCGGCTTTCGTGCACCCTTTCGGCCTTCGTTGTCGTATAAGAAATTAATGCTATGGTTAAGAGTCTTAAGTCTTAATTGAGCCTTATCTCAAATGACAGGTCTTAACTTAAGACCTCAATTGTATACGCCAATGGCAAAAGTTGCCCATTCTGCTCCATCTCCATCTAGTGTTCAATAGAAGAATTGGAGCGTCGTTAATTAACGCATAAAACCGTTTTATTTTGGTACGAAAAGTCTCTGGCCGGCGATAGTTTGTTCGGAAGGAGAAGTGTCGTGGTTTATATGGGAACTCATACATTCTACGACACTTCTTTTTCCGGACAACCTCTAACTCAGTCAAGAGTATACAACAGATGGCGCCTTTTTGCGAGTATGAAGGAGGTAATTAACTGTTGCAACACTCGCAACGTAATACTTACTGACGGGAGTATTTTTACTATTGAAATCTCTGAATACCTGGCTACAAAGTGGTTTGCATATGTACCATCGGGTTCATAATTGCATACCCAATTTATCAATGAATTAATTCATAAATTGGTACCATCAGGTTCATAATTGTAACGTAATGTATTGTAATTGTAACGAACTATGTAAAGTGCTGTCAAATTAATTCACTCGATAAAAAATTCTAAACATGTCTAATCGAACGTTAATCATCGTGATTCAAAAAATATTTACTATTTGGATTTGGACCCTCGTTTAAAAGTTTAGAGGGGTTCAATGGTTTTAGAATGTGGGAACGATTATATCTGAAAACGTACATTAAATTATTAAAAATATTTATCATATTCACTTCATTCTCGTAAATTGTCTAGCTTTGAATTGAGGACAAATTAGAATAAAACAACAAAAATAAAAACGTCGAACTTTATTGTATAACACTATTTTATATTATAATTATGTAATATAAACAAATAGACGATTAAAATTAGGTACATTTAATCATATTATATATCTTAACTAGTGACTGTACAACACATTAACTAGTAGATATATTACTTTAATTTAATTAACGTTAGATATGGTTCTATTTTTGTATTTTGATATAGGCAATAACAGGCAAGCCGGCTTGATAGTTAAATTCCATTATTTATTGCCATGACAAAAAATTATGTGAATTAATATAATAAAGGAATCCCACAATTTAGGAAGAGAATAATGAAATAAAGTTATTAATAAATGGAATAGGGTTAAAACTGACAGTGCATGGGTATACATACAGGGTTTTTTTTGACATTAGGCCGCCTAATAGAGGTAGACATGCTGAGCTGAATTCTGCTATGTGTATTTCGCCTAACTTAGGCGCAACACACATATAGCAGAATTCAGCTCAGCTCTCAGTGAAATTCGGTAAATCATGTACAAAAATCAGACTGCATTTTGTCTATGGGCTCCATACAAATATTCAGTTACCCTAGTTAAATTTTCCGCCTTTCGGCTATTCTTTGTCTATGAACGACTGAATTCTGCTGAGATCTGGGCTGAATTCCCATAGCTGTGTCTACCTGAAAATCTTCTAAAGTCCATCACATACATATAGATCTAAAAGAGTCTGAATGGCTATGGGATCATTATATATAAATGTAGGTACATGGTCTCTTAATTTTTCTAGGAATCTTTAATGAAACTTAAACCATTATTAAAGCCCATGTTAATTTAGATTCCTAGATAGATCTAGGAATGTACGTAGACGTTGGATGACCTTTAAAAAGACTCTAAGAAATATCAAACAATGGCAGTCATTTGTCGTCATGAAATAAACCATTTGTTAGGAGTAAGGACGATCAGTATCATATTACTTATTAAATTTGTACTCTAATATCCAAACTATCACAATATGTATTTAAAGGCACTGTTGGAATTTCACATAACATTAACGTTTTGTAATTATAATACTAACAGGACGTTATACAACTGAATTTCGTTTTATCCATTCAAATTGATTATATACTATAAAATCTACTTAGCACCCTAGTCCTAGTAGTCCTTACAAAATTAGGTCAATTTTATGTATTCAGTAGTTGAACTCTGGGATAAAGATAACAAAAAATCTCTGTTGGTTAATAAATAAATTATACATATTATTTTAAATAAGTACCTATAATTTTCTATTTAACATAAGCGCAGATTTGCAACAATAAGTAATTTTCAAGTATCATCGGGTAGGGCTATAAGGAAACACCTAGCCATGGAAATAACCTACTCGGTGATAATATACTGGCTGTCGGTTCGACAGAACTCACAGAACAATTAAAACAGACCTCTTTGCAAAAAATGCATTATTTAAAATATTTTGGGCTCCTTATGAGCACATTGTATAGCCACAATAATACAGTTATGCACTTATAAATGATCATGTACCTAGTACTCAATATTAAACAATTCTGTAGGCTATTCAGCATTCAACAATTTTTTTATTTAAATCGACATGTTAAACTATTTGTTCATTTCCCATATTTGGACATGAGAATGCGCTGCACTATGCAATTTAAATACCTAATAGGATAGTGCGCCAGCCAAGTTTGGAATAAATTATTCCTTTCTTTACCACAAACCACAGGTGCCTCTAACTGAGCCTACCAGATCTAGCATCTGTGATGGCTCCCCAAAGTTCAATTATGAATTCATCCGTAAATCCGAATTCTTGCAAATCACTGTTGTCTATGGCTTCAGCTAACTGCATGGAGTTAGATTTTCCCTCAGACAAATCCCACATTTGCGTGGCCAACTCAGCGTCGTTGATGCCCATGAACGATTCTAATAGAGAGTTTATTTTGTCTATGCCTGCTTTCGATTTCTCGTCGTGCTGAAACAGAGTGGAAAAAACATCGCTGTTAAATTATAAGGATAGATTGAACATGACACGTATGGGCTGTCTTGCAAGTTCAATTGCGGACTTGATTTCAATTCTGAAGCAATACAAATGCGTTCAATGTTCAATGGCAGTTTAACTAACCAGTTTATGTTTATTAAATCAGGAGTCGCATTTGGGACAATAGGTTTAACGACGATGTACAAAACGTCGTGATTAAATCGATATTAAAGAGCAAAATTTTCGAGTTGAAATAGTTAAGTCAAAAATATTTAATACTAAAAATCAATGTGGACATTGTGGGAAAGTTCGTTTACTTATCTGATTTAGTAAAGTATTCAGGGTGAATTCTTTTTGCGCCAGTGAGGGTAGCTACAAGATCCCGTGCTTGCTACGCGAAAATTGTCTTGGAAGACCTTCCCTCGATTTCAAATTAACGAAGATTGGCGTTTACAGATTTTGGAAAAAACATACATGAGAATGAGAGAATGAGATCGGCTGCCCTAAGCACGGTGTCTGGTAGCTGCCCTGACTGACGCAAAAAGAAATTCCACCCGGTATATTATAATAACGGCCTCCTAGCCTAGTCGGTAGTGACCCTGCCAGCCTACGAAGCAGGAGGTCCCGGGTTCGAATCCTCCATCCATTTATTTGTGTGTTTATCACAGATATTTATTCCTGGGTTATGGATGTTTTCTATGTATTTAAGTATTTATCCATATTTATCTATTATATATATCGTCGTCTAGTACTCATAACACAAGCCTTATTGAGCTTACCGTGGGCCTAAGTCGATTTGTGTAAGATTGTCCTATAATATTTATTTATTATTTATTTATATATACAAAATCCTGTACTCTGTAGTTTTTATACAAGCAATTTCGGTAAAACCGACATTTGTCTGCACACCACAATAACTAGTGATCGGATTTTAGGGTGCAACACGGCGGAATACATACATTTATTAAGTGACCATAGTTGTTTTAAACGTCAAAATGTTATTGGATTTTTTTTTGTAATTAAAGTAAACAACGTCCTCAAATCCTGAGAAATATCCATATAGCCCACCCAATGAAGGAAAACTTAGAGGAAATAATTCGTGTATAGCCAAATTTTGGTGTAGTTGTAGGCAAAGGTATCTTACACAACATACTAAGAGTACCGATGGATGGGGGCGCCGCTAGCGGGGTGGGAGGGGTGTAAAGGTCCCTTATTTTGGGTTTTCGTAAATAACTCGGTAACGGTGGCTCATACTAAAAAATGTTCTATGGCTTAATTCATCTATACATATAATAAAGCTGAAAAGGGTCGAAAGTCTGTACATGGAAGATAATCGAAAAAAAGTTGGCTGGGGATACTTAGAATCGATAACAGAACACGTTCCAACAATTTTTAGAATTTTTGTCTGTTTATCTGTTGATCTGTTTGTCTGTTTATCTGTTTATTTGACCGCGCATCACGTGAAAACGGCTGAACGGATTTTGATGAAATTTTGTATAGATATATTTTGTGTCCCGGGAAAGGATAATATATAGTTTTAATCCCGAAAATCAAACCTGGTGGGGGTGAAAATGGGGTTGAAAGTTTGTATGGAGAATTTTTAACCGCTGAAACGTTTTAGATAGAAATGAGTATGGAGATAATTTGAGTCTCGAGACACGTCATAGGATAGTTTTCAACCCCTTGTGGGGGTGAAAAGGGGGGTTGGAAGTTGGTATGAGGATTTTTTTATCGCTGAACTGATTTAGATGAAAATTTGTATAGAGATAGTATGGGTCTCGTGAAAGGACAAAGGATAGTTTCATCTTGAAAAAAGCCCCCATCTTACTTTAGAACCGTAGGTCCAAAAATTTGAAATAAATAATGGAAGTGAAGCCTGAAAGGTACTTTCAATAAAAACTATCTATACATATAATAAAGCTGAAGAGGGTCGAGAGTCTGTTCATGGAATATATTCGAAAAAAAGTTGGCTAGGGATACTTAGAATCAATAACAGAACACGTTCCAACAATTTTTAGAATTTTTGTCGGTTTGTCTGTTTGTCTGTTTATCTGTTTATCTGTTTGTATTTTTATTTGACCGCGCATCACGTGAAAACGGCTGAACGGATTTTGATGACATTTTGTGTAGAGATAGTTTGAGAAAGGACAAAGAATAGTTTTCATCCCAAAAATCAACCCTGGAGGGGGTGAAAAGGGGGTTGAAAGTTAGTATGGAGAATTTTTAATAGAAATGAGTATGGATAATTTGAGCCCCGAGAAACGACATAATAGTTTTCATCCCGAAAATAAAGCCTTTGTGGGGCTGAAAAGGGGGTTGGAAGTTGGTATGATGATTTTTTTTGGTATGGAGATAATTTGAGCTCTGGAAAAGGAAATAAAATACTTTTATCTCGGAAATTATCCCTTAAGCGGATGCAAAAAGGGGTGGAAGTTTACATGGAAAAGAAACAACCAATAACCGCTGTACGTATTTAGATGAAATTTGGTATTGAAATAATTTGTAATTTTTTGGTCAAGGTATTCATATTTATAACATGTTACCCGTCGATGCTTTAAATTTACCTTTACCCGCTCTTAAGAAATATTTGAAAATGTCATGATTGTCATGAATGTCAAAGGGTTATTGCAGGTTCGAGGACTATATTGTGACGGACAAAGATGCATGGCCCAAACCAAAAAACTACTACAAAATCATCTAACATTTATAGGACACCGTTTAGGTAGGAAAACATATCAAACGTTTTGTGAAGCGGTGTGCGGATTTATTTTTCTTTATAATTATAAAGAAAAATAAATCCTAATTTAATTTAATTAAACAATTATCTATCTCTCAAGCTGTTTCGATATATGTTTTTTTGAAGAACTACGCATTATTTTGTATCCTTAAGATCTAATAATGTATAACTGTTTTGAAAAAATAAGTACCGTCGAGTTTCTTCTTGGGCCAGAGGTGTAGGGTTAGAACCGGTGGTAGTTTTGGAACGAAGTTCCTTATCGGACGGTTCGCGGATGGGGAGCTAAGCGAAAAAAAGTCACGTGACCGTCACGAAAAAGCGTAGCGTCACGAAACCGCGACACCCATACGATTGAGAAACATGTAAAATGGAATGAAATAAAAAATATATAAAATAGAATAAAGTGAAGTGTAGTGATAAGTGAAAGTGAGAAGTGACAAAGTGATAAAAGTGAAAAAAGTCGAGAACCTAAAAAATGTCGAAAATGTCAAAAATGGCAAAATTTCTAATATTTCAAAAAAATACAAAAGAATTAAAACCACAAAATTTACGAATAAGTCAAAAATTTAATAACATAACTTCGTTCCAATCGAGTGTTCCACGACACTCACGTATTTTATTTTTCTCTGACGTTCATTAGTGCATTGTAATGTGCTTACATTGAAGAATAAATATCTTGATCTACACCAATATCATAAATCCTCTATTCCGCGTTCGGAACCGTATGTAATTACCACCATTATTGCAACCAGTAACGTAACATCAGTGTATTATCTGTGACAGTGTGGTAAAAACGTATGAAAATTCATTACCTACGGTAACGTAATGAAAAGCCGCCCCCCCGACCGCCGGCACGCAGGCCTGATAAGAACTTTCAATAAAAACTATATTGAATAAAATCGGTTCAGCCGTTTTTGAATTATCAGTCAAAAACGCATAGTGAAAGGAAGTGCCGAATAGTAAAACGACGTAAGCGCCGCCAAATATCCCTTAATAAACGACCTTTTGAACGGATGTTTTGTAACAGGGCGGCATCTACGAAACTCTACACTGAAATCACCCCTTAAAGATTACTAATTCCAATTCAAGAAAATCCCCAGCCAGGTTATACGCAGCCTATAAAACTTCAACGTCTAAAAGCGGGGGTAGCCACTACACTCGATTCAGTTAAATTTGCATGGGTCATGGACCCCCCCCCCCCCCCCTCCAAGTGCACCTCAAATAGAAAAAAACATTTTTGCATTTGTGACCCCGCCTACCCAATTTCAACCGCGCCTGTTCTTACCTTTCATGCTTAGACTATTTGACGGGAGGATCGATTTGGATGATATTTGCCGTGGACATGAACGTATAAATACAAAAGTGGTCCTGTATCGTCCGATATACACCTACTACTCTATGTCGTTTAAATCATGCCAAAAAAATTAATATGATAAAAAAAAGTATTCATTTTGAGTGTATGTGGGTCAATCAACTATTCTATGTCAGCAAAATTTCGCATACTTCGACTAATAGTGATAAAAATAAATTATGCGGATTATATTTAACTAAGTTATACACTTTACATAAAAGACAGATAAACATGCTACGAATTGCAATCTGTTCTATTACAATTTAATACTTTATATCTTCGTTAAGGCCAGTGACCCAGTGGACATAGCTGTCCCTCACTTTTGTATGAAAATAATGGCTCTTCCGCTGGGTCACCCATTTTTTTTATGAATAATAATAATAATAATAATTTCCGGTTGTTCTCATCTTGCTAACGGCGAGTACTTGCACAGACATAACCTCGTAGCCAGGATTATACACCAGCAGCTTGCTCTCCTATACGGTCTTGTGGACCACGAAGTGCCGTACTACAAGTACACACCTGCGCCAGTTCTCGAAAATGGTCGTGCCACGCTCTATTGGGATCGATCTATTATCACGGACAGGACTATTGTAGCCAATAAGCCTGATATCGTGGTAATAGATCGACCGCAACGCCGGGCCATGCTCATCGACATCACCGTCCCATGTGACGAGAACCTCGTGAAGGCCGAGAAGGACAAGTCCAGCAAGTACCTAGACTTGGCTCACGAGGTAACCGCCATGTGGGAGGTCGATTCGGCGATCATTGTGCCGATAGTTGTCTCTGCGAACGGTCTCATAGCGAAGAGTCTCGACCAACATCTTGAGAGACTTTCGCTACGGGGTTGTGGTTGGATTAGGGATCAGATTCAGAAGGCGGTAATCTTGGACACGGCGCGCATAGTCCGAAGGTTCCTCACTCTGCGGCCCTAACCACCGGCAGCCTGGGCCCTGCTCCGTTGCCGGCGGCACCCTAGTTTAGGTTTTTTATAATGCTTTTATTGTTTTTATATGTTTTAGATGTATTTTTATATTTCACTTTTATAAAAATATTGTAAAAAGCCTAAACTAAGAAGAAAAATAAATAAAGAGCATAATAATAATAATAAATACTCTTTATTGCACACCTCATACAGTTACAAGCACAAATTTTACAATTAGATAAATTTAGGTAGAGGTAACAACAGGCGGTCTTATCGCTAATGAGCGATTTCTTCCAGACAACCTTTGTAATAATGTGTTGTTATTGTATATTTTCCTGATCTAGTATGTGTGTAAAGGATCTTAATTCATGTTGACAATGTTTAAACCCACAAAAGTTAAACTAATAATGAATAAGGGCAATTCTCGCAAAAAACAAGAAAAAGGTGATTGACCCATTTTCATTTAGTGGTAATTGTAAAATATTTTATTAGGACTACTGTCCTCTAGCGTATCCATCTGTCAACTTTACTTCAAGTTCCGCCTCCAGGGTAGCGAGAGAGAAATTAGGGGTGAATTAGCTGCTTACTGACACAGACCGAATTCCACGCGGGCGGAGCCGCGGGCACGGGCTAGTCCACATATAATTTTCTATAAAAAAGATTCTTTGCACTTTTTTGCTGGGATCAATGTTTAATGAGATATCGCGGAAATACGATAAACACTTTTTTAAACTTTCGGAGCTAATATTTACGAAAGTATTAGTTTCATCCAAAAACTGTTTTAAAATACCCTTATTTTTTTTAAAAGACCTATCCAACGATATCCCACACATTAGGGTTGGAGTAAAAAAAATATTTACTCCCCAATCCATGTGTACGGGAGGTACCCGAAAAAATAATATTTTTTCACATTTTGTTTTAAAACTTTGTCTGCGTAATTAAAACACATACTCATATGAAATTTCACTTGTCTAGTACTAGCCATCACTGAGCAGGGTGAGCAGGGTGCCTACCCTTATAGTTTCGGCATGTCCGTCTGTCCCCGTCTGTCCGTCCACGGATTTGCTCAGTGATGTTTAGTACTAGACGTCTAGACGGATAGATGGGGTCAGACGGACATGGCGAAACTCTAAGGGTAGGAAGTGAGGTAGCAGGGTGAGCAGCCTGCTCAGTGATGGTTAGTACTAGAAAATAAAAAAAATCGTGTCAGTATGTGTTTTATTCACGCCGGCAAAGTTTTAAAACAAAATCTGAAAAAATATTATTTTTTCGAGTACCCTCCCATACACATGAAGTGGGGGGTAATTTTTTTTTTACTTCAACCCTAATGTGTGGAGTATCGTTGGATAGGTCTTTTTAAAAAAATAAAACAATTTTTGGATAAAACTAATACTTTCGTAAATATTAGCTCCGAAAGTTTAAAAAAGTGTTTATCGTATTTCCGCGATATCTCATTAAACGTTGATCCCAGCAAAAAAGTGCAAAGAATCTTTTTTATAGAAAATTATATGTGTATGAATTAAGCAATAGAACATTTTTTGGTATGAGCCACCGTTACCGAGTTATTTACGAAAACCCAAAATAAGGGACCTTTACACCCCTCCCTCCCCGCTAGCGGCGCCCCCATCCACCGGTACTTTTAGTATGTTGTGTAAGATAAGATACCTTTATCTTCAACTACACCAAAATTCAGCTATACACGAATTATTTCCCCTATCAGGCAGTTAAGCGTCTTCGTTTGGTGAGCTAATATTAGCATAATTTTTGAGGTAGGTAATTCATCCCGTGTTGCACCCTAAAAGCCGATCACTTAGACAGCTTCATGGTTATTGTCAACCATGAAGCTTTCTAAGTGGAGCTAGTACCTACTTCAACCAAAAGTTCAGGCCGAAAGAGAAGTCAAAGTAAGGAGTCATATAAATGTTTTGAATAAGGTCACTTTATTCTTTGTTACTTCATATTATGCAAATGCCATGAATGATACGCGTCATTGTGATATCGAAGTTTAATAAATTATAATTAATCAATGTTTAGTATTATTATTACGTGTATTACTCGTTAATGATACATTATGTGAATGTGACTCACCTCGTTTTCAATAGTGGCCTGACCATTTGCTTTAAATCTAAGTGTTTCCTTCCCTGAACCATAATTTTGTTTCTTTCCTGCTCTTGCACTACTCGTTTTAGGTCCAATACTGTTAAAACCGCTTTTTAGTGGCTCCACAAGTCGAATAGTAAATGTCGTGCCTTTAGGGATGTCTTTCAGCGTTTTGGCTACTTCGTAATGTCTTTTGCCCACCATATTTAATCCATCTAGTTTTTCAATATGGTCACCGACCTGAAATCAATAATTACATTGGTTGTTATCAGTTGTTATAGATATACCTTATTGAATTCGTAAGAATCAAACAAGGAAAAATATGTTCATATATAGCTAGATCGTTTTGCTCTCCTGTTGGTAGTGTGGAGAACTATTGAATTGAATCGTAACTACATGCTTATAACATTTTTGCTTGCAGCTAGACATATTTTATACGTAACATAATTGAAGGTTATCTTTTTTTAACTACTGTTTGTTAATTATGGAATTCAATATTCTATTTGCTCTAAAACATAAACACTTACAAACCTACCTCTATATGCGGTATTCTCGAAACTATAGAGCCTTCTTTCATTCTCTTGATAAACGCATATCCCGCACCGTTGTCTGTAATGGTTAAGCCAAGAGCATCCTCTGTCTTAACAATTTCTATTTCTTTAGGACGACCTTTACGATGGGCAAATATAAAATCTTCTAATCCGATTTGTCCTCCTAGGAGCTTTTTCATGTCGACTTTGTGCGTGTTTAATGTACAGAACAGGATCTGAAAATCAAAGAGATAGAGTTTATCATTAAATGGTTTTAGACAGTTGAGACTGTTGAGAGTGTTAAGACTATCGTGGAAAGCAATGGTTGGCTTTTTGTAGATATATGAATACCAGCTTAAATCAGTTTTATCGAGTGAAGTCAGAGTCGATGGAAAAATGTTATATATATACACGATGATTCTTAATCCGTGAACAGGAACCATCTTTTCTAACTCAGTAATTGATGGAGATTACGTTAAAGTAGTAATTACGTGGAAACAAACTTGTTTTTTTTAAATCATAATTTTAATTTTGAGTTAAATTTTATCCTAAAATCCTTGTCACTCTACTACCTTATCGGTTTTAATGAGTTTGTAACCTCTTTACAAACTTATTAGCAATTGACAATTTATAAGTAAACCCTGTCCTTGACATTGTCAATCACTTTTGTCATACGCATAAACAAAGTCAGAGTCGTGGATATTGAATGAGAAAATTATAACTAATTTTCCAAAAATCATGCCTCCACCATATCCGTACTCAAATATCGAGCGTTACGACATTGTACGTTTGTCGATACAAACGAACAGCACAAGACGAACCCAACAGTTATTTCACGAACTTCATCCAAACGTCCCGATTCCCAGACACAATTTGATAAACCGCATGCACCAAAACCTACGTGACTTCGGATAGTTTACAGTGCCGCAACATGCTCAAGCACCCGGACGACCTCGTCGTCATCCTGACGATCTGGATCGACGAATCTTAAGATTCTTTGCTCGGGATCCTCGAAGGAGCACTAGGCAAGCAGCGAGAAGATTTCGAGTGAGTCAATCCTTCGTGTGGCGGTTGCTTAACTTGTCCGATTTACATCCCTTTCATTTTCGACCTGTGCAAGATATTCTACCAACAGATTTTGCAGGGAGGGTTGCTTTCTGTCAGTGGTTCGAGAGAAACATCGAAACCAATATCTTGTGGTCGGATGAATCAACCTTCACGCGTGTCGGTCAATTTAATGTCCATAATGAACACTTTTGGGCTGCCGAAAATCCTCGGCTCACCCGAAGAAACGCCTTTCAAGTGCGTTTCTCGATAAATGTGTGGGCAGGGATAATTAATGAGACATTAATTGGACCCATATTCATAGAAGAGAGATTAAATGGAGGAAACTACCTAAATTTGCTAAGGCATATGGTAACAGAGCTGTTGGATGAAGTGCCACTGCGGAATTTGAATAACCTGTATTTCCAGCATGATGGTGCCCCTGCACATTTTGAACATAGGGTTCGCGACTACCTGAACGCGGAATTCCCTGGGCGGTGGATCGGCTGCGGCGGCCCTATCGCATGGCCTCCACGCAGTCCAGATCTCACTCCATTGGATTTTTACCTTTGGAGTGACGTAAAACGAATTGTTTATGAACAAGAGTCCAATACTGTACTAGAACTCCGCCAAAGAATATGCAACGCATTTGACGAAATAAGGGCTAGCAATTCTCTTCGCAGAATTAAAAATAATCACAGGCGTCGAGCGGAGCTGTGTCAAGTACAACACGGTGGTAATTTTGAACACCTGTTAAGTTATGTTTAAATAGTATTTTGTGCAACAGTTACATAATAAGAGTTCTTAAGATTCGAGGGTCGAAGTTACAAAATGAGGCGAAGCCGAATTTTGTAATAATAGACCCGAGAATTTTAAGACCTAATTATGTACCGTTGCACACGAAACTTTTTCTACGACAGTAGCAAAAACGTAATTAATAAATAATTTTAAAGTTCTTAAGTATCACGAGTACATAAATCAATTTTGTTTTAAGATTTTTTTATCAACTAATATCTCTTACTTGTGCTCTATCTGTACTGTGCCGAAGTCTTCGGATATTCACTGTGAAGTTTTCTTGTCACTTATTTTATGCAAATTAACATAAACTTCTTGATATTAACGTAATATACGAGTTTAAATACAAAAATTAAGCCGTACATTGTGTTGAAACTTTTTAAATATTAACTTTTTGACTAAATGTCATAGACAGACCACGAGTTGGTTTTCAATTGCAAAAAAATATGGCTTCGTTCAAGTAGCTCTCAATGCAAAAGTTTACATTAAAGTACTATTATGCTTTTCATAAATATGGAAACTAAATTATTTAAAATATTAATACTTTTAAAAAGACATGATAATGTTTTTATCATAGTTCGTGCAAAAATAATTTCAAGTATATATCAATTTGAAAATATAATTTATATTGTAAACAAGAACGAACCCTTTTTAGACATGGCACCTGGAAGTCGGTGTATTAAAAAAACAAAAACAGTTGCACAATATGTTTTGTGTGACTGCTAGCAGTTATAGAAAGTACCTATAGACAAATAGACTTTAGCGCCTTCACTTAAATGATGTAGTTTTAGATACCACTATCAGTAATTTAATTGGCATATAGAAGTGCTGGAGTAAAAAAATAATATTTTTTTATGTTTTAGTTGGTCAGGTATGCAGTTGCTTTTATTGTTTTGTATTTATTTATTAAATTGTACAGTTTAAAAACAAATCGTTTTACTTGTTCAAAATTTAACTTGTTAAGTAGCTTGCAAATAAAAGTATAGGTAATGCACTTTATGTTAATCAGTAATCACCTACCAATTATTTTCGTCGTTATCAGTGCAGCACTGATAAGATTACAAGTACATAGAAGTATTTATTGACATAAGATCCATCAAATTTCCCGCCATACTGATGGCACTTGACGTATCGTAGTTAAACTTTATTATACTGTAGGATGACCATGTATTCAATGGTTACTTGTTTTAACTATGTTTTCACTTTTAATTAATTAAACAGTGAAGAAATAACGCGAGACCTCGCCGAATACGTTTAATTTGGGCTAAATTTTAATATTATTCCACTCCTGTTCACGGATTAAAAATCATCGTGTATATATATACTGTTGCTATGCTTCTCTTCCAATCGAAATAAACGCCTTAATAGTACTAATGCCACTGCTCCAGATTCCTAATTCGTGACTATGGCCGATCAATTGTTTGAGTTCCGTGATTCGTAAATCCATCTCCATTAATGGGTATAAACAGTGCTTGTGCTAGTTTTATTCGGCATTTTTATACTTCGTATAACCATTGTTTTCAATTCCATATGAGATTATTAAACAGTATTAACCGATTTAATATTACTGTAACTTTATCAGTGAATGTGTTGATACGTTAATAACTCGGTATCAGTAGGTAATATTAACTCACTACCTAAAGTACCTAATATAACGTGCATAGCAGCCGCGTTGTTTTATTTTAAGAGCTGGTGCACTTAACAATTCATTTATAATATACCTACGTGTTTCATCCTACCTGATCGACGAAATTTCGATAAAAATCAATCTGTATCTTATCTACAAGGCCACTCCTCATTAACATGAACTTATGTTTGTGGGTTTAGATTAGAAACAAAATCATTTAAACTTTAGTTTCAATGCTAAACTGTATATGACGTGTTTATCTCGAACTGTGTTTTCGTGCTCATTGTTTTAGTGACAATGTTCTGTAACCTTTGGTTTACCTTGACACAAAACTCTTTTGTTCGATTCAAACAGAGCAATTCAAACTAAAATGAAATTGTTATCAAGTTTCATACACTAATATAACTGCGCATGCACTAGAGTTGACTTGCAGTATTTGCAGTAACAACTATTTGCGTCGGTGACGCTAATTCACAGGAACCTTTAATCATCAGTTAACCTAGCTATGCAGCTGTGTTTCCATATTGTACGCATTGCTATGGAATTCTAAATGCCCATATCGGCAGATAGCCATTTATCGCGCAACTTTAACATAGGTACTTATACCCACAGCACAGCTGTAAGCCAACCAACTAAACTAAAATAAATTTTGCTTTTGGCAATCTCCAAGACAATGTGGTACAATTAGTATGTGCATATTAGTGTGGCAATATGGTTATGGTGGTTAGATCTATAGTCACCGGGTCCTTGACCCCCATCACCCGCATACACTGGGTCATCACACCACTCGCATTTAGCGTTTGGCGTTGGACCGTATCAGCCGTCAGTCACTTAGCTCGCGCATATCGTACGGCAGAAAATGTGTCCGCGCCCCTGGGCCGATCCACTTCCTGGCTCAGCCATGCGTGCTTCCGCATAGCCAGTGACATTTTACTCACTTGTCTGCATATGAACAGCATAGAATTTTCTATTGTGCCTCGTATGGCTTCTAGTCTATTCATAAGATTTAGTATACGTTATAAAAAAGAGTTCTCATTACATATTTACGGATTTTGTTAATTTCACTCATCAGTATAACCTTCACAAATACCTCACGCCTTCAGCATTTTCACAAGCCGTGAAATATCAAAAAATGAGAGCCTGCCATTTTCTCGGCTGACCTTTGCGACACGAATAAGCGCTAGCAACTCAGGGTCACCTTATGTCCTTATAGCTACATATTGATATACTATGTAGAAAGGTAGCTATTATTAGAAATTTTAACCTAAAAGTTTTACGGACATATATTTTTTAAGGGCAGTAGCTTTGTGGCATTATTATCAGTATTAAAATCAACCTGTTTGATCTGAAACTAAACCTGCATTATTTCACCAATCGAATTCTCTTTATGCAAAAATAATGACCATGCGATGTCTAAGCGCAACAAATAAATTTGAAAAAAAGTCGGTTAAAAATAAGCGACGAACTTCCGGTATCTAAATCGATTTCACAATGAATGCATAATTCTAAATATGTGACACTTTTTTGGAGATTTTTTTTTATATACAATCTTGAATCAGTACAACGTAGAACGTAAGCGCCTTCCGCCAAATCTGGTAACTTTACCAGATTACTGACACATATATTCTGATTCTAATTATTACATAATACGTAAGTCTTGAGTCTAAAGCGCAAACGCAAACAATTTTTTTCTTGTGCGGAAGTTGGTAGTATTTGCGTTAGTAGTTGTATCACTACTCTCACCACAAAAAAGAACCGACTTCACTTTATAGCTTCCACCTATTCAAAAACAAATGCTCAAATCACTATAGGTTTTTCCTATAATATTTGGATATTTCCCTCGATTTCTCCAGGATCCCATCATCAGATCCTGACCTAATGACAATGAGACCAACTGTAAAGTATACCTACTCTTTCAACCAAAAAAAGAATGTTTCCATATCGGTCCAGCCGTCTTCGAATAATCGGTGAACATACATTTAAAAAAAATAGCAAACACAAAGATCCCGACCAATTGATTTCTCCCCTCCTTCGAAATCTTGAAGTCGGTTGATAACTGGTTTGCATTTCCTACTACACTCTCTTGTAATTGTTATTTTCTGACTGAAGTAACAAGAAATTATCTTGAGCGTCTTGTGTATACATATGGTATAACAATGCCATTTTTTCAACCGATTTCAAGATTTCGATGGAGGAGGTTCTCAATTCATCGGGATCTCTTTTTTAAATGTATATAATACTGATTATTCGAAGACGGCTGGACCGATTAAAAAATAATACATTACTTACCAAAGCACTGTAAAAGAAAGGAAGCCCGAAATCGCAGGTATTTGTGATCCGAGCCGCAGGCGAGGGTTGTAAATATGCGATAGAGGGCTTTCTTTGTTACTGCCCGTGGTGAGTACACAATTTTACGACTCCATCTGGCCATAATGCGAGTTTTACCGTACGCGTAGCGTGCGGTAATACTCACATTATGGCCAGGTGTGATGTAAAATCTTTTATTGTTTGAAAGAGTTGGTCCCATTGTCTCCAGGTCAGGATCTTATGATCCCATCATAGGGGGATCCCTGGAGAAATCGAGGGAACTCGTCAAATATTATAGGCACACCAATAGTGATTTTAGTATTTTTTATAGTCGCGCGGGCATTTGCTTTTAGAAAGGTTTAGTGATCGGTTTTTTTTAAATTATTTATTATAATTCGCGTGGTTGAAGTTTTTACTACAAATTAAATAGTTGATAACAAATTCAATGTACTAAGTATGTTAACTTGATTATTTTTTGGTCCAATCTCAGTGTTATCTTTCTCATTCTCTTTATTTATGCCCATCGTACTGAGTCTCACGGACTCCACGGTACTCGGCAGTAAAGCGACTATAAGAACAAAATATGCAACTTTCGTTGTTTTATTGCCACTTTGCTTGTTTCCTGCCTACTATAGACATTTAGTAGAGGTGTGAATGACTAACACGAGTGAAACAGACCATGCGTGCAGCTACTAGGTATTCAGCAGTAATCCCTGCTAGTTGCCACTGTAATGAGATTTGTTATCGAAGCCTCACAACGTTTCATGCAACTTCCTTTTATAATATTAATAGGTACCTACATTTGTTTTATCATAAATACATAAATCCAAACCACCACCCATTTTATAGTTTCATCCATGCTATTTATGTGTCATCCTAGTAAGAGTTTTTAAGAGCTTTTCGAGACCATTAGTTAAAAAATCGGCCAAGTTCGTGTCGGACCAAGCATAATGGAGGGTTCCGTTCCGTGCCTACTATCGAAAAGTCGTATCTGCCTATGAAAGTCCTTTTTTTCAGATAACTCAAAAACGCCTTAACCAACAATGTACAAAATAATTGCACGGGGGAGGCACAATTTTTTAGACTTTGATTATTTCTGAAAATATTCACTAAAACAAAAAATGTTCATAAAAACCTCAATGTTATTTTTAAGGACGTATCGATTGATGTGCAACTTGTTGATATTAAAAAAATATATATTTGACAATTAGTTATGTAAGATTAATTAAAACTGACAACTATTCTTAAAAAGATTTTAGAAAATGAAATACTTAAATTATCTTTCAAGATATGTATAATCATAAATTAAAAAGAATAGTCAGCGTAGTGAATACTGGGAAATGGAGGGTATTCGGTGGGAATGAAAAAACAAGACTGGCATGACGAATAACGGGCATTCAGTTATGCGTAGCGATGGAGTAAGGGTGTTTGGAGAGTTTATGTAAAAAGTGTGTGCATACCATCCTATATCCTGATTATTGTGATCACGAAATATAGTTACTGTTGTGAAGTAAGGAGTTTTATTATATATCAGAAGTGGTAAGTACCTATAATTTTCTTTAAATCCATTCTTTGATTTAGTTGTTGTAAAAGTCTTTTGGTCGTTAATTATCTAGTTTATTAGTTTGTTACAGTGTAACAATATCGTGAGATGTTTTATTGAAAATCACCTTATTTGTTTGAATGTAGAAATTGTAGTACAATTGGTACCGCTGACTTACGTAACACTTAATTCACTTGATTTTTTTTAACGGTTGTTTGGCACTCAAGGCATCATGCAGGCATCAAGGCAGCATAATTTGAACACCACGTTTAAACGGACCCGGGGTATGTCCTTAAACTACGTCCGGACCTGGGTATGTCCTTAAACTACGCCAAAAAGAGAGGTATGGGCACTGCGAATGGCATCTCGCTAAGTGTGGTAGGGCACGTTCAGCGAATGTCATCGCTCAAATCTGGAGCAGAGCCCGACTGGGGAAGTACCTCCACCTTACAGAAAACCACAGCCAAATAGCACTAGACCCTACTCATAGTGTTGTGTTCCTGCTGGTGAGTAAGGTTGCCAAAGAGCTCAAAGAGGACCCAGTGTGTTGACGATGAGGGACCTTCTTGTTCCTTTAGTCGTCAACACAGTGAATCCTCCTTTTTGTAAAGGGTCGGCAACGCGCATGTGACGCCTTTGGAGTTGCAGGCGTCCATAGGTTACGGTAGCTGCTTACCATCAGGCGGGCCGTATGCTTGTTTGCCACCGTCGTGGTATAAAAAAAAAAAAAAAACGAAATTGCCGGTAAAACATTTGAAGTCTTTTGGTTCAATTGATATTTTGTTGTAGTTGTTAAGATAATAATATTTTACTACTTCTCTTGGAAAATCTATAAACTGCAGTTATGATTTATTTTTGGTTTATAAAATATACCTTAAATAAATGGGGATCGGTTTTTTTTTGGTCGAGTTTCACGGTAGGGATAAACTTAAAAATGTATTTTGTGTGTCTTGTGTGTGATTGAAATACATTCGTCGGAGCATAGGTCCAAGTCATATCCTGGATCCGCGCAGGTACGACTTGGTACGACTGTTCGTGTCCGTGACGTATTAACACGTATCCGTCCGTAATAGAATTTATCTCTTTGCTGGTATCCGTTTCCATTTCGGTATCTGCATCGAAATATTCGAAATCAGTTTTTCAAAAGTACATAATATCACCAGTTCCAAAAGTTTATAAAGTTTCAAAGGTTTCAAAAGTTTTGAAAGAATCTTAGGTTTAATAAGTTTCGAAATTTTTAAGAGTTCCAAAGTTTCTGTTTCAATAGTTTCGTAAGTTTCATTAAATTTCGATAGTTTGAAGTTTTAAAAGTTTTAGGAGTGTCAAAAGTTTAAAGTTTCAAAAGAATCACATGTTTCAAAAGTTTCAAGTTCCAAAAGTTTTAAAAGTTTCAATACTTTCAAAAGTTTTAAAATGTTCAAAAGTTTCAAAGTTCCAAAAGTTTCAAAGGTTTAAAAAAAAATCAAAGGAAAGTTTCGAGGGTTTCCAACGTTTCGACGGTTTCAAAAGGCAATGCGGAAGTCATAATTCATTTTTGGACTCCGGATGAGTTTCAATTTTAGATCCTGGTGTATATTTGGAAAGTGGAATTTGTCCAAAAGAAAATAAAAATCGTTTTCGCTGTACGGGAACAATTTTTATTTAACTACAAATTTTTCATATACGAAGGACGTAGAACATTTTAATTGCCGCTGTCGTTTTCGAGTTCCAGATTAATGGACCATGAGGAAGATGAATACAAGCGGCGCTTGGAAACTTCTGAGCATGCCTGTACATCCGAATCAGATGATAGTCACGGTCGTCGTAGCCGGAGTCATGGGCGTCGCGAAATCCCCGTGTACATCAGACGAAGCCGCAACCGACGCAGCCGTAGCAGGCGCAGCCAAGACAGACGAAGTCGCAGCGGAAGAAGCTATAGCAGACGGAGCTTCAGCCGTTTGTGTGACCCAATAAGCATTCGCCAAGAGCGTTTGGACGAAAAGGAGAGGCAACTGGAACGAGAGCGACGACGTCTTCGAGATCGTGAACGTCAACTAGATGAATAAAGCGTACGTTTACGATGCGCGACAGCTTACCAAGGCACTAGGGACGTTGTGTCATTGTCTCGTCGTCGGGATCAGAGTCCCAGAAATGAAGGAACGCCTACAAGGAAATGACGTCGTGAGATTTCTCAGGAGAGTCCTGAACATCATGCACACACATCGTCTACTAAGACTGGTACTGTATTTATGGCTGATGAGGTAGCAAACTTACTTAACTCAATTAAAGTTATCTGCAGTCCCAACCATCAACGGCAGCGCAACCCATTCAATCTAGTAATAACCACAAGAATATCTTGCCCGAATTTGACCCATCTTACAAAAATCACCGGTTATATAGACACATGGTCGAAGAAAGTGAATGAGTGCACTACCGTTTACTGTTGGGACGATAGAACTAGAATTCATTTCGCGATGCAGTGACTCCAGGGTTTGGAAAAAACCTGGTACGAGAGTTTACCAAGCATACTCTACAGCTGGACTGAATGGCAAGAGAAATTAACGAGCGCGTTTCCCTTCGAACAGAGTTATGGCCAAACCCTGGAGGACATGATAAAACGTAGAAGTAGATTCAACGAGCCTATTGAAACATATTTTTATGAGAAATTGGCTTTTGTTAAACCAGTGTGATATACATGGTAAGCGAGCTGCTGAGTGTATAATACATGGGTTAAGTGACAAGACTACTAGGTCAAGCGCACGGGCGTTGTACTGCTCAAATCCTGATCAACTTCTACAATTTCTTTTGAACAGTAAGGATAATAATTCCCAACACAATACCTATGAACGACCGAGTTTAAGGAATAGGCAGGGCTCAGACAGCAATCAGAACGGTAACTTTGCTAATAAGGGGGTAGATTAAGCCGGGGCAAACGATCAAGGTGGACCTTTGTTTTACTTCAATTGTAGATAAAAAGGACACCCTCACTCAAAATGTACCAAACCCCTTATAAAATGCACTTGATTGGTGCCACAGAATGGGTCATGTCGTAGAAAAGTGTGCCCTTAAACCAAAGAAAACAAATGAGGCACTGTGAAATAGATCATGGAATAAGATAAATCAAAGCCGAATCCAAAATATTATAAAATAAAATAAAATACGGTAGCACATAAAATACGATTGTTAACTTTGGGGCCATTAAATATATTATGCTTCAAAACTAAATATATAACTGTGGCAGTGGCACCTAATCAACAGTTTTTATAGGTTTTGTAGCTGTAACTATCTGGTTCTGTAACTAATTCTAACCCTCGGGGGATTTATAGCCGACATAGTCATTGATGATGTATCAGCTAATGTTAGTTGCCATATGGTAAAAGACATATATTCAGACGTGCCACCTACGGGCACCGACGGGCATACCGATACTAAGCAACCACATATATTTTGCAATTAAAAGCGCACAAAGATTTAAAAAAAACAAACTCGATAAATAAATGCTCTTCTCCGAGACGCCAATGCAAAACGATTAACGTAATTAAAATGCATGCTACTACTGATATTAAAGCTTTTGGCCCGATTTCTTTTTGAGCTAGTGTACGGGCATATAATGAAGGATATGTGCTATTAAATGATTAGTGGTTGGAAAACCAAATCAGCAGTTCACGAACACGATTGGGGGGGGATTATGTGTAGCGTTAAAAAAATGGACCCGTGGATTTAACAATCATGCACGAGTCGTAATTTTGTTATGTTATAAAAGGGGCCATTATTAGTAGAGACATCAACATTAAAAGAAAAAATCGGATTTCCACGGACCAAATTACGGTTGATTCTCGCGTAATTGACGAAAACACAATAAATATTTAGGGAACACAGTTAATGACAAGGAGAGAGTGCAGTCAGTTGCTTAATAAATACAAGCAATGCTTTGCATCGTCGCTTAATGATTTGGGTTCTACCGGTAAGGGAAAAATGTCGAAGTTAATAGTAGCCGGCCGATACTATGTCGACCGTACTGATTGTCATATAAAAAGAGGCTGGGGTTATACGCAGGACGGCGTCAGAGTACGCTAGCCTAATGTTTCTGGTGCTGAAGAGTGAATCTAAAGCAAACACTACAGTAGCCGCATGTTACCTGAGGTATACTCTGAACAATTTGAACTGAACTCATCCACTTAATGTCTTATCTTTTGTGTGTAAACCGCAGGGGCGCGTGCCACTATGAAAAAAATGGTTTAGCCACGTGTTAGCGTTTATTGAATTTCTACTATATGGACCACGCAATAAGATTCAATATGAACTAATACGAAAAAAGCTCTAAGTTCTATACGGTTGCACCCAATACAAGCGATTCAAATGCTCTAGCACCAGCGTAACTCGACACCGAGATCCGAAACAAACGTGCGTAATTGGTGATCGCGCTTGCACTGGTATTCCGAGCGCACGGCTAGTTAGCGATAAGGAGGCAATTGTAATTTTCCCGAACGGGCAGGTAAAACAGGGTTGGATTCTGATTAAAACATTTGGGTGGATGTACGATTTACAAATATTTAATATATGAAATATATACCTATACATATATAATAGATTTTAATAAATATTGGGTATGTTAAAATTATAATCAGACATATAAATAATCAACTATTTTAAAATTGCTTTCTTAATTTTACAGCTTAGACTTACTTTAACCTATAGCAATTTATGTACTGAGAATAACTCAATTCAAATATAAATAATATGAATCTACATTATAGTTGTGTTTTTTATCATAATTTGAGAGATATAAAGAGAATATAAAAATATATATATTCATAGTACATATTAGTCAACACAAATAATCATATTAATCTTTTCATCATATTAGCATATATAGCGGCAGAAACGTTTACTCGACCATGGTTTTGCTAGTTGGGTTATTATAAAACCTTAGAGTAGTGGGCACTGCCAGTTTATACTTATTTCTAGTATTAAAATTATGTATATCACAGTTCTTTCTAAAATTAACAATGTTTCTATGTACATACACAATATTTTCATAGATATATTGACTATGCACTGTCATTATATTAATGTCCTTAAACATATCTCTAACTGAGGCTCTATATTCTCTTAATAATAAATTATTTAAACATTGCTGTCTTAATTTTATACAATGTGATAGTAATAAAAATACTTTAAAGGAAAAAATAACACTTCACACGTCTTTCATTTAGACATAACAGATGTGTCGCCAGGGTCGTTCTCTCATTGTTGTAATTGATAAACACGTGGTATAAGTACCTGTATATTTCTGAATGTTATCTACCGTAATTTTCCCTTACCTATACCTAACCTCAATCATGAAAGAGGGAGCGAGATACCAATAAAAAAATCTACCTGGTCTGTTATCAATTTCTGAGACACATTTGGTTATGACAGTTTTGAGTCTAGTGTTTGACTGGCTTTCGCTTGCTCAATACATGTTTTATTTCCCGATTCATGGTGCTCTTTTACGCAACTTGGCTACGTTTTACCGGATATTCCCTGCTTTCGATTGGATTTAGTACCTTGCGATTTAACGACCCCAGGCTGTGTCTATTGAATTATCATAACAAGCACAACTATAATGTAGATTCATATTATTTATATTTGAATTGAGTTAATCTCAGTACATAATTTGCTATAGGTAAAAGTAAGTCTAAGCTGTAAAGTTAAGAAAGCAATTTTAAAATAGTTGATTATTTATATGTCTGATTATAATTTTAACATACCCAATATTTATTAAAATCTATTATATATGTATATATTTCATATATTAAATATTTGTAAATCGTACATCCATCCAAATGTTTTAATCAGAATCCAACCCTGTTCTACCTACCCGTTTGGGAAAATTACAATTGCCTCCTAATCGCTAACTAGCCATGCGCTCGGAATACCAGTGCAAGCGCGATCTCCAATTACGCACATTTGTTTCGGATCTCTGTGTTTAGTTACGCTGGTTCTAGAGCATTTGGATCGCTTGTACTGGGTGCAACCGTATAGAACTTAGAGCTTTTTTCGTATTAGTTCATATTGAATCTTATTGCGTGGTTCATATAGTAGAAATTCAATAAACGCTAATATGTGGCCAAACCATTTTTTTCATAGTGGCACGCGCGCCTGCGGTTTACACACAAAAGATAAGACACTAAGTGGATGAGTTCAGTTCATATTGTTTAGAGTAGTTATACAACTAGTAGCAAGCAGCATTAGAGACAAATGAATCAGAGCCGACAGAGTTAGATTATGAGTTAATAAATGCTGAAATGAAATGCATGTTTATATTTAGGTAATAATAGGTGAATGGAAGGCATGTTCATTTTTGACTGAGGTTAATTAATTAGAATTGATGTCACTGTTGATAGAATTAGTACCTATCGAGATGAAAATGAACGAATCCATTGTAATGATAAAAACGGGATTATAATGTAAGTCATGATTAAGTAGCACACTTAAATAAGGAAACAAAAAAGAAGCATGATATTATATGTGCCTTTTATACTAAATTGAAAAAAAAAACGGATTTGAATTATTAAGTAGCAAAAAAAAGGAAACAAAAAAAAAGGAGAGATTGGCTACATTAAAAAATATATATTACATGTATGTGGTGTATTTCATGTTATGTATAAAAAAAATACAAGAGGAAGAGAAACAAAAAACGGATTTGAAATATCTATACATGTTATGATATGCGCAAATATATTGTACAGTCAAGTGCAAAAATACGTATCGAAAAAATCGTCTCGTAAATATGGTACTACGCACTTATTACAACGGAATAAGATACTATGGGACATATTCTTGAGTAAGATGAGTACACCCATATTTTTACACTTGACTGTACATAGTTGACTTTGTATCATATGAGACGTAAAAAAAATCCACATTACGTATGACAAAATGATACAAAATTGAGAAAAAAAAACGGATTTGAAATATTAAGTAGCAAAAAAAAAGGAAACAAAAAAAGGAGAGATTGGCTACATTAAAAAAAATATTAAATGTGCTTTGTATGTGGTGTATTTCATGTTATGTATAAAAAAAATACAAGAGGGAGAGAAACAAAAAACGGATTGGAAATATTTATACATGATATGATATGCGCAAATATATTGTACATAGTTTAGTGTGTATCATATGAGAGACGTAAAATAAGGAGATGAAAAAAAAACTATTTGGATTTAAAAAAAAATACATTCATAATGAAATAATTATAGTAGAGAAATAATTATAGTGAAAGATAAAGGAGTAGATTGAAAAAAAAAGTAAAGTAAGGATTTTAAAAAATCATACGAAATACTATTGTTAAGAGTACTGATGTGCCGTCGGAAAGTTTCCAAAATTGCGAATTTTCCACATATGAAAATTTTCTGAAAATTCTCTCATTTTTGTGCGGGATTTCCATTTCTTTCCATTTCTTTCCATTTCTTAAATTTCCAATTTCCTATATTTTTAACGAATTTCTAGAAATATCCTAGAATATTTCCAATTATTTGGAAAGTTTCCGCAACTCGCACATTTATAGTTAAGAGTATTAAAAAATGTATAATAGGTAATAGAGTGAAATATATATGTTATCTATATAGCTGAATATCCGGTGATTTGACATGCCGAGTGTAAGATTAAATTATATACGTGTTTATTATGACTGTGCATGGGGACATGCACAAGGTCAGGATGGACGAGTGTAAGATTCATTAAAATTGACAACTATTCTTAAAAAGATTTTAGAAAATGAAATACTTCAAATTATCTTTCAAGATATGTATAATCATAAATTAAAAAGAATAGTCAGCGTAGCGAATACTGGGAAATGGAGGGTATTCGGTGGGAATGAAAAAACAAGACTGGCATGACGAATAACGGGCATTCAGTTATGCGTAGCGATGGAGTAAGGGTGTTTGGAGAGTTTATGTAAAGAGTGTGTGCATACCATCCTATATCCTGATTATTGTAATCACGAAATATAGTTACTGTTTTGAAGTAAGGAGTTTTATTATAGTTACATCATAAATGTATGGAGTGCCCCCCTAAAAGTGTTTTGATTTTTTCAATAATTTTACTAAAAAACTAAGTAGCGGCATACAAAATACACCTTTATCTACACTCATATTGTAAGTTCTCTAAAACGTGTTCGAAAACGGTAGGCAATGGCTAGCATTACCACGACCGATTTTACTATGATAAGCTTTTTATCCGTAGCAGTAACGTAATTATAACTTTTCATGCTCAATTATTGATGTGCTATGAGTTTTGATAACATAATGTACACCTGCACCCTCCCGGGGATCCGCCGACAGCCCGACACGCGCCCGCGCGACCGCCGGCACACGAGAGTTGGCCATGGTGGCGGTGCAATGGCGGCCATTCTATGGTTTCCAAATAAGGCATTTAGAATAAATAATATGAGTGTAGATAAAGCAGTGTATGCAACTGTACGTAATTAGGCCTTAAAACACTCGTGTGATCTTATTATGAAATTCGCCTGCGGCTCATTTCATAAAACCACACTCATGTTTTAAGGACCCTTATTACGTAACAGTTACATAAACTACTATAATATACCCTAAAAATAACTGCTGTGCCTGGTCCTAGTTACTTTTGATTTTGCCTTCTCTATTGGGTAAATAAACCTGCAAAGCAAGAAGATTAGATTCACTGAATTTGAAGGTGATATGCTTTACCCGGCTGAAGAAGAGTTTATTCACCACCACGCCTCTCTTTCTGCATGTTAATTCTATTGGAAATAGCGTAATCACGTTGAATCTCACAGCAGCTGTTGAGAATCAACAAAATTCATCAAATAAATTTCCATGAAGAAACGAAACGAGACGTCATGAAGTGGTCATTTCGTATTTTGTTTCTTAATGGAAATTCCATTGGTTCTGTTCTAATATTCTTGGCGCTGAGTAAGGCGCAAATCCTGCCGTCTTGTACGGTAAGTTGTAATATTCATGTGATAAAAACGTTATTTATTACTTTAATTAGCAATATCAAGGATTTACGTTAGGTACTTTACTCAATGCTGTGGATATGAAATCATACTTTGGTTATCTGACAAAGCCGATGGGGACTTTACCTTATGATTCCATTCCTCAATGGTGTTGTTGTTACCCGTAAACGGTATGAATTTCACAAATCTACCATATAAAACTTTACTGTGACCCTGTACTGTAGAACTAGATGTAGAAGTACAGCCCTCATGCAGTTAGCTAGGTCTCATCTCATCAATATGTTCATCTTTGCCCGGGTCAACTAACATTGTCACCATACGTACGACGACTTCTTTTGTTTTGCTAACTAGGTCTCTTCACACATTTACATTTTTTCATCGTTAAGCATGGGTAGGGAAACAGGGAAGTATTAATTTAGTGATTTACAGTGGTCGTATTTATTATGTCGGTTTCCTTCAGCCGTAGTCTTAAAAGTAAGTCAATAAACAGGAAAGACACTATTATAGGTGGTTGAACTTGTTAACACTTTGACCCTCTCGCTTTTATTTGATGCGTCTGATGGGTGATAGAAAACGAACGTGTTACGTAAAACATTACGTGACTGGCTCACTGATAGGATGGCTAAATATCATGTCACGCGCCTTGTAAAGTTCCTTGATGACATTCTTTAGGTAGTCAGAAAACTTTTCTGTTTTGCTAATTTAGCATGATACGCTACGCTATCAAGAAATGATGAACAGATGAAACAATGGTATACCTGAGACACATAAACTTCATAATGCCTTTGCTTTCAAACAACAATTTTAAACCAATAAATAAGTCCTCGCGTTTATTCGTCATTTCAGTAGGTATACTAATGTATTTAACATAAAAGTAGGTAGGTAGGTACTTATTACTACTTAAGCTACGCCATAAGAATATTGTAAATTCGAAAACAAAAGTAGCTTGAGCGGTAACTTACGCTGTTATTAGTTGTATTGTATTAGTGTAACAGCTGAACTAATTTTTACTTTTAAATTTGTGTACCTATCTTTATTTTTAAAGTTAAAAAAAAGTTACTTAATTAGAGATATTTTTAGTCACGAAAAGAACGGGCACGTATTTTTTTTTATCCCCAGTGAGTCCTTTGTTTATCGTAAATCATAAAAGTAAGATTAAATCAAAGTATTAAAAGAAAAGATTCAATTTAATCTAGACGTTTTAATAGAAAATTACGTTCTTGAGCTAGAACCACGATGTGCAGATAATTGTAAATAACCAAGATTTTTTGTGCAAATAAACCCACAAACAAAAGGCTACCAGACACTATCAGTAAACATGTCATCATTTTACTGTGTAGGTAGGTATATGAAGGATGAGAAGGACGAGTAGAGAAATAATGTCACTAATAGTGTAAATAACCAAGATTTTTTGTGCAAATAAGCCCACAACCAAAAGATTACGCTGCATCGACCACAAAAATGGGTTAACCAAAAACATAAATGTGACAATGGAAGCCGAGTTCATTAAGAATTAGTGATCATACGAATATTCGTATTCACCGAAAATCAAATTATCTAAACTATCTTTTTCGTTTTGCAAAAGATACTACGAATTCGCGACTATTCAGAAGATTAGGTAATTTTTTTGTCTATTGGTAAAATATATTTTAGGTAGGTATAGCTCTAATCTTAAAACTACTTCCGCATTACAAAATAAACCGATGGCATTTAATGAATAAAGTATGTAAAGATTAGCTTCAAAGAAGCAATAAAAATAAATAAATCACAGCTGATAAGATTATCAGTGTCGGAAGATAATAGAATATAGATATAGACTCACATTATGCAAAAATACATCATTGTTAATGAAAAATCCATTCACGATTGGTAAGAAAGGTGGATAAGTTTTGGCCCTGTAAAGCTACAGGCACTGAGTTTGAATCCTTGTAAGAGAATTTATTTGCATGATGAAGCATGAATATTTTGTATCTAGATAGTTATGTTAGGATGTTTTCAATTTTTTTTTCAACATAAGTGCCTACGTATATTGTCACATTACCTACCGATTAGTATAGTATAGTTCTCACGAGCTCTATTAGGGCCATTTCTCTTTAATTAATTATTTTTCGCTTTGTGGTGCTAGAGAGACGTGCACATTTTGGGACAAGTAGCAAGAATGTGTAGTTTCGGCTGTTTCGGTGTGGGATTGTGTCAATTTAGTTTGACTGGTTTAACAGGCATCCAGCCACGGTGCCTGCAGACCATTAGATAAGCTATACAGAATGGTACATTTAGAACGGTCTGTAATGAGCAAGTCTGTAGGTTTCTATGAGACATACAAAAATACCACTTCGTTTGTTCGATCATCTACATGTATGTGTATCTTTGTATCTTTCATGTATTTGTATCTTTCGAATATGCAAGAGCGATAGAGACTTAGATAACGAAATTTCGATTTTCGACATTCGCGATAGGTCCGCTATTCTTAGGAACCATGTCATCGATTTTAGGGACAAAAAAAACTGCATACATAGTTAAAAAAAACTTGTACTCAATTCGGGAATCGAACCCTGTAAATGTTACTATAAAACTCGATATCTAAAATGAATAAAATGCATGGGATTCCATATTTTTTAATTTAATTAAGTTGACATAATAATTGATAATAAATTCCCGAACTGAGTATGTATATAAGTTTTTTTTAAATCTATGTATGCAGTTTTTCTTGTCCCTAAAATCGATGACATGGTTCCTAAGAACAGATCGTTGTATGTCTTATAGTCACAGACTTGCCCATACTGACCGATCTCAATGAATGTACCAACCTGTATATTATATGGTTGTATATGTTACCGACGTGGTATAAAAAAGTTACCATCGTATCGGAATGATTGATATCTATTCTTTCATAGTATATCATCCGTGCCGAATATACTAACGGACTGACAGTCTGACAGACGGGCATAGGGAACTACATAATGGTTCCTTACCTAGTTAACGACGATTGCCAAAGTTAGGACTTGATTACTCAATTAAAAATACTACTTTAGAGCGAGCATTGAGCTAGTGACGCATCGGTATGTAAATTATTTTATTTTCTTATCATTCACCTTGCGATTGCTTTATGTTTCGTGTACTTACTCAGGTATATATCGCAACGTCAAGCATCAGGTATTAGGCTCATATTTTATTATGAACGAATTAAGGATACGGTGACTGCGAATCATTAGGCATGCCAACGATGGTAGGTATAGGTATTTTGATGAACGCACAATTTATGCGACATAAGCTAACTGCAGCGATTGATTGACGATTAGTCATACTCGTGAACAAACGAACATTCAATGTTGGCATTGTAGTTAATTTACTTTTACCGCGAAAAAAATTATTACCTTTGAGCTTAATTTATTATGGATATGTTATGTTAATTAGATTGAAAAAAAAACACTTTGTCACTCGGAAATTAGTCGCTTAATTTATTTTATTTCATAACTGCAACGTTATCATATTAAAAACGTAACCTAAAGGTAGGTACATATCTAATGCTAATTGTATTGCTTTTTGCTTTACGATTTTTGCGAACTTGGTTGATACACTACACATAAGAAAGTTATTAGATCTATAGAGACTACCTAGTACCTACAGATACCAACTTCTATTCCATTGGCGTGCCAAGAAAATAAAGTTGCAGTTCGACGAAGGAACAAGATCTGGATAAACAGGTTCATGATAATTATTTATCAATTATCATTTCAAAGTGATGAGAAAACAAAAAGTAAGGAGCCTTACGTCTTCTGGTGGGAAGTCATAGCATTCAGCAATTTTCTGGTATAACTCCTTGACATTAGAAAATCCAGATATAAGTCCAAGTGGACTGCCGTGGGCCTGTTGGCAGTGGAAGACGAGCTGCGACTTCTGGGCACCATTGTTGTTATCCACTCCATTAGCAGGAGGAACTTCCTCAGCCGGCACGGGCGGCACCGGGGGCGCCGTGTATTTTGGCGCTTTCTTCTTGAACAACGACATCGTAATATTTGTAATCAAGCACTAAGTAACGGTTGTTAAAGTTTCTTTGAAACGATCGCGGTCAGACACACATTCTACACCTGAGTTTTAATCACTAGTCTCTTATCTTGGTAGAACTTTAAAATATCACGTCATTGCACGAGATAAGGTATCGCCCAATGGCGATAATTATTGGATAAGATTGTGGAGCGTTCGGTAGTTGGGAGAAGCACACTGGACGGAGGCGCGGAAGGGGCTCTCGCCACGGCGCGCGAGCCTGTACTGAAGCGAGGAGAGGGCTCTCCACCGCAGCCACGCGCGCGACCCGCCTCTCGCGCCGCGTCACAACTTCGGCCGATGCGGCATTCCCGTTGTCAGTCATTACATTAGTTAACCAGAACCATTTACAAGCCCAGCTTGGTGACATTTAAATCACTCTAGCTAGTGGGTTACCTACTTAGGATTTTATTAATCGCCAGTAGGTAATTAAATTACTAATTAATATAGGTACCTAGTTAGAAATCGTAGGTAGATCGAAGACTGACGATTGTAAGTTAGTTGCATTATCTTATACCTAGCTACGAGTCATTAGGTCTTTAGTAAAATTCATGGTAGGTATAGGTAGGACTTAGAAGTAAGAACTCTGCAACATTGATGTGGTTACAAGTGTTTCGTATGTGGATTGTTAGTTTTACTAACACCTGATATAATCAATTAATCACATAAAAAAAAGAAATTAATAATTCACATTTATATAAAATAGAGTTCATGTAAATATTTAAAATACAAGTCTGTGCCAAGAAATTCATTAGTTCACAATAAACAACGAAATTTATAATTTTCTCTTTTTGCAAATTTTGACGTAGCAGGTTACATTTCATTTTCTACCTTTACACAAATATAATAAAGCCTATTAAAACAAAACGCAATTCATGTATTAACAACTTTTGCTTATGATGATGTTAACGAGGTAGAAAATCAAATGAATGAAACCTAAGATTTTTTTACAAATGAGAAATAAAACAAGATAATGGTGACTTTTTTATTTTATTAGATATTAGCAGTCTACGAGGCGGCTACAGTTTTCTTGGGGGTGGGCTTGCCCTCCTTGAAACCGTTGCGGAAACGCCTCCTGACGATCTTGAGGTGACGCATGCGGCCAGTGCCGGTGGTCTTCCTGCGCTTAGCCTTCACTGACCAGTGGTCTGTAATAGAAAATTACATTTAGTTAATAAGTGCCAGAAAGACAATTGAAAGGCCATTTATGTCATATCTATGTAAATATACAGTTCTACGAGTAGTATTTGACCTACAAAATAATACTAGTAATAATTCCGTACATGGCGGGAAGTTGTTAACTCGAAATGTAAATTGCACCATATGTAATTTTAATTTACGTCACACCTGGCCATAATGTGAGTTTTACCGCACGCTAAAACTCGCATTATGGCTAGGTGGAGACGTAAAATTGTGTACTCACCACGGGCAGTAAAAAAGAAAGCCCTCTATCGCATATTTACCACCCTCGCCTGCGGCTCGGGTCACAAATACCTGCGATTTCGGGCTTTCTTTCTTTTACAGTCCTTGGTAAGTAATGTACTATTAAGTTAAAATTTGTTCATGTTTTAATCTCGACTTGACAACTTCTTACCGCCATGTTCGGAACTACTCACTTAGATACAGTTAGGTCAGGCAATCAAAATAGCAGTCTCAGTTGCAGATATTTCTCATGAAACTTTGCTTTGACCCATCTTATTCATTACTTTTTCAATCTATATGTTGAATCTATTTGAAGAAATAAAAATGTCTTGCACACACCAACATTATAAATACAAGGTAGCAGCTATACTCGGTGAAATCAAAGATGTGATACAAGATAATCAAACCTGAATCTATTCATGATTTTGAACCACTTTTAATATGGGGCCAACTTTGTAAAATGCAAGTCCCGTAAATTAGTGCCAAATATGTTGAGCTGCAATGACAAGTGAAGTAGTTGGTGCTCTGCCTACCCACCCTCTCCTAGGCAGTAGCCTACAGAGGGGAAATAACATGGACCTAAGGCCCAGCTTATGATGATGTTACTAAGCATTATGCAAAAAGTTAATCTCCAGAGAAAATTGATGGGCTTATATAACAACCGGGCAAGTGCGTGTCAAACCACGCATTGTGGAGGGTTCCGTACCTTCAATGGAATAAGAACCAGGCTAATACCAACAAGATTGTATCTAACAAATGCACCCAGTTCTGATTTCGTATGGCAAGAACCGGGAATTCCCGGTTCCAGTATTGGATTAGTATAGAAAACAAGTACTCGGAGCATACCTACTACCTAATCATATCTGATGCCTACGGAAGGTTAGTAAAAAATCTACTAAAGAATAAACTACAAATATAAAATTTGTTGTCCTTAAAAAGATTTTTCCATTTACTTGCAGCAGTTTAATGAAATGTACTGTTAACTGGACCTGGATGGGAAACTAGCACAATTACCCTATCAGAGGACATAATTATCTTGATAATTTCGAACCCTGTTTTATGTGTTCTCTAATATAATCTTCTTTTTATCCTTTTACCCATTGCCGGGGTGTAGGGCTCTTTAATATTTATAATATATTAATAACTCAGATCCACCTCATATCACTACATATTGTTCACTTTATGATTTGAGCATCTATAATAATAATAATTTATTTTTAATAAAACACTTCAAAATAGGTCTGTCTGAAATACTTAGCAAATGATAACACAATAATAATCATTTGCATAGTTTTTTCAATTCCTTTACCTACATTATACAAGGAATTAATCCACAAGTAGAGATTAGTTCCTCAATCAGTGTAGGATCTTTTAAATTATAGGTTATGTACCTGTTATATCTGATTTATGAATTAAATTTTGTCCCGTTACATTCAAGTTAGGTATTATTGTTCAAAAAATGTATCTGCATATATAAATTAGAAACAATATATATTTTTTTGAAATACTACACGAGTAACCTCTATCGACGAAGTACTGAAAGAAACTTACAGGATCGGAGCTTCGCCGCTGGGTATCCACACTGGGCGCATTGTGATTTCTGGATGTGGTATGAGGATCTACCACACCTCCGGCATAGTGTGTGGGTCTTATTCCGGCGCTTTCCGAAACTTGACGTACCTTTCGTCTGAAATAAACATTGTAGGTTAGAAGTAAACAACAGCACTGATCTCAGAACTATACCGTATTTATATTGCAGACATTAACTAGGACACATTTTGTACAATAATATAGACATTTCGTTTATTGCAAACAACGATTATTTTGGATTAAAAATTAAATTAAATAGAATACACTACCATCTTGCCGACTTTGACAAGAAAAGAATCTAAACGTCAAAATTGACAATCACTGCGACGCACGGGAAGCAATGTTACCAGGACACATCAGCTATGCTACAGTACAGTACAGTAGTACAGCTAAAGGGGTCTACTGACCTCGCTACTAATCACCTGCGATCTTTCATCCATCGATTGATTTTGTTGCACCTACCTCACCTACCTGCAACTTAGAGAGTTAAACCAACCGGAGTCACTATTAACAGGCGTTTCCCTCTGCCGAAAACATAAGACCAGTGGTCATACTGGTCATACACATGTATGGACTGACGTTTATCTGACGTGTCTATTTGTACGTTACGTACGAATAGCCATACAATTGACGTTCCCCTCCCCCGCAAAACCCCAACATCCAACTTCCCTAAGCGCTCTGCCGATTGCGCAGTAAAATAGCAGTTTATTACTATTACTTTTGTCCTAGTTAGATTCCAGGGCCCTATTTCTCGGACCCGGAGTATGTCCTAAAACTACGGCCAAGACCACCGGGAGATGGGCAGCAGCATCCTCGGAGTGCGGTGGAGATACTGCGATCGCCAACCCGCATGCCAAGCGTGGCGATTACGGCATTCACCCCTCATGGCAAGAACACAAAAACCACGGCCCCGAGTGTTGGGCGACCCCCGGTGCCCTGGTTATGGTAGCGGCTAGGGTACTAGCGGGGTCAGGGGTGCTAAGAATCTCCGGCTACCACCACCGACGACTTCTGGCCCTGGCAACATATAACACGCGTACACTGCGGACCGACGAAAAGATAGTGGAACTGGAGGAAGGATTGAGCAAGTTGCGTTGGGATATCATAGGGTTATCTGAAGTCCGAAGAGAGGGGGAGGAAACGATAATCCTGAAGTCCGGCAACTTGCTTTATTTCCGTGAGGGCGACCAACAGTCCCAGGGAGGTGTCGGGTTCATCGTCCATAAGTCCCTCGTGAACAACGTGGTGAAGATCGAGAGTGTGTCGACTAGGGTGGCGTACCTTATACTCAGAGTATCCAAGATGTACTCGTTGAAGGTCATACAGGTGTATGCGCCGACTTCGGCACACTCCGATGACGAGGTGGAGGCTATGTATGAGGATATATCGAAGGCCATACATAGCTCCAAAACCTACTTCACCGTTGTTATGGGGGACTTCAACGCGAAACTGGACAAGAGAGATGGTGAAGAGCTGAGAGTGGGGCAATTTGGATTTGGAAGTCGGAACCACCGGGGCCAACTACTGGCTGGCTTCTTGGAGAAGGAGGGAGTCTACATGATGAACTCCTTCTTCAAGAAACGTGAGCACAGGAAGTGGACCTGGATGAGTCCCGACGGTGCAACTAAAAACGAGATTGACTTCATCATGTCGACGAAGAAGCATATATTATATATTCAATGATGTCTCTGTGATCAATACGGTTAAAACCGGAAGTGATCACCGTCTGGTGAGAGGCACATTGAATATATGTGTTAAGCTAGAGCGCTGTCGACTGATGAAGTCTACGCTCCGTCCAGCAGCACTTCAAATCCAAAACCCTGAGAGCTTCCAGCTGGAACTCCAAGACCGTTTCGATTGTCTAGGCGGCGATGTGGACGAATTCAACGACGGGTTTGTGGAAGCTGTCCATATCACTGGGTCTAAGTTTTTTAAGGCCCAGCGGAGCAACAGAACCAAAAGGCTCTCTGACTCCACTCAGAAACTCATCGAGGAAAGGAGAGAAATGGTTCTGCAATCCTCAGCAGATGCGTCATTATATCGGCAGTTCAATAAACGGATCTCTAAGTCCCTTACCCGTGATTTGCGCCAATTCAATACAAATCGTATTGAAGAGGCCATTGAGCAGAATAAGGGCTCTAAAGTTTTCGCAAGAGATTTGTCTATTGGGCAGAGCCAGCTCGCCAAATTAAAAACTGAGGATGGTAGAATCGTTTCATCCAGACCCGAGCTTCTGGGGGAGATAGAGGACTTTTATGGACAGCTATACACATCAACTAGCAGACCTGAAGTTGATCTGGCGGAAGACCCTAGAGCTAGACTGACCCGACATTATACCGAAGACATCCCGGACATCAGCCTGTACGAGATTAGAATGGCACTTAAACAGCTCAAAAATAATAAGGCACCTGGTGAAGACGGAATTACAGCCCAACTTCTGAAGGCGGGTGGTAAACCGGTCCTTATGGCCCTTCAGAAGTTGTTCGACTCCGTTTTACTAGAAGGGAGAACGCCTAAGGCATGGAACAGAGGTGTGGTGGTATTGTTCTTCAAAAAGGGCGATAACGCGTTACTGAAGAACTACCGACCCATTTCACTTCTGAGCCATGTCTATAAGCTGTTTTCAAGAGTCATTACGAACCGTCTCGCACGCAGGCTAGATGACTTCCAGCCTCCCGAACAAGCCGGTTTCCGAAGAGGCTTTAGTACCGTAGACCACATCCATACGCTCCGTCAGGTTATACAGAAGACTGAGGAGTATAACCTGCCCCTCTGCTTTGCGTTCGTGGACTACGAGAAAGCCTTTGACTCGATCGAAACCTGGGCTGTACTACAATCTCTCCAGAGGTGCCAAGTGGACTATCGCTATATCGAACTGCTGAAGTGTTTGTACGAGAACGCCACTATGTCAGTCTGACTCCAGGACCAGAACTCGAAGCCTATTCCGTTGCAGCGGGGAGTCAGGCAAGGAGATGTATTTTCTCCTAAACTGTTTACCGCTGCACTGGAGGATGTTTTCAAGACTCTGGACTGGAGAAGGCTAGGCATCAACATAAACGGCGAGTACATCACTCACCTTCGGTTTGCAGACGATATAGTAGTCTTGGCTGAGACCATGGAGGATTTGAGTACGATGCTCGATGACCTCAGTAAAGCCTCCGAGCGAGTTGGTCTAAAGATGAACATGGTAAGACGAAGATCATGTCAAATACCCATGTAGCACCAACTCCCGTTACAATCGGAGACTTTACACTCGAAGTTGTGGAATATTATATATACTTAGGACATACTGTCCAGTTAGGTAGATGCAACTTCGAGAAAGAGGTCAATCGACGAATCCGACTCGGTTGGGCAGCGTTCGGGAAGCTACGGCACATCTTTTTGTCCAATATTCCGCAGTGTCTCAAGACAAAAGTCTTTGACCAGTGTGTGTTGCCAGTGATGACATATGGTACTGAAACGTGGTCGCTTACAATGGGCCTCATAAGAAAGCTCAAAGTCACCCAAAGGGCAATGGAGAGGGCTATGGTTGGCGTCTCTCTGCGTGATCGCATCAGAAATGAGGCCATCCGCAGCAGAACCAAAGTAACCGATATAGCCCTCCGAATCGCTAAACTAAAGTGGCAGTGGGCGGGGCACATTGCTCGTAGAACCGATGGCCGTTGGGGTGGAAAGGTTCTCGAGTGGCGACCACGAACCGGAAGGCGCAGCGTGGGTAGACCAAGGTGGACTCGCGGGAGTCCGCTGGATGCGGGTGGCGCAGGACCGGTCATTGTGGCACTCTTTGGGGGAGGCCTATGTCCAGCAGTGGACGTCTTTCGGCTGATATGATTTCTCGAAATATTAGTTTACAAGTTTATTAGTTACAAGTTATCAGTGTAAAATTACAAGTGCTAATATTTTCTGTTTCTCAAATAATTTTACTAGACTAGTAACTAATAATAGCGCTCTAATAAAAAGATGGGTGTGGTTTGGCTGACTATATATATACTCGTATATGTATTAAATTTGTCATTCAGCAGATTAAAAAAAAACACAAATCATGTATTGCTTTAAGCATACCGCGAGGCATCCGATTCAAACAGCGGTTGCCATCCGCCCAGGCCGGGCAGTTATCGAACCATCAGAGTTGGAAGCCGGACCCAAGGTGAATTTTTCGATCGGTGGAGCTGGAGGAGAACTTAGGAAAAATGCGCTTACAATCATTGAAATCGAATGGCATTTGTTTTTTGAGTTTTGGATGATGTGGAAAACGATATGCCCAAATGCCATCTCTCTCCGATGAAATTTCATCCAACTAGTATCTTACACTTTCACCTAACTTTTTTGATGCGGTTACACTTGACTAAATTTAGAATTTAAATAATTTAGGAAGCTAACTAGGACAGTATAACAGGACTGAACTAGGACCAGTGTAACATGGCTGAGAACTGCGTTGCGAGACTCGACACAACCATTTTGACAGCTGACCTCTCATTCTAATCGTTTGACTAGTAACTTACGTCTGTAGACAGCATTACTTGTTTTGAGTATCCATGGTTTGAAGAGTTTGCTTGCTGTGTGCTTGCTGTCAAGTGTCATGTCAACGTGTTGATGTAGTTTTTTGTTTTTTTATTGATAGTGTTTTGTTTTGTGTTATGGATTGCTTGTGAGAAACAACAGCGCCTTTTCGGCATTAAAATATAATTATCATAAGTATTTTCCGAACCCGCGACTGTCATGGAGTGTTTCCTGCCCTCAGAGGGTGAAGACGAATTCAAAACTTTTACGATCAGGCCTGCTAAAGAAGAACCAGAGTGTGACACTGAGGATCCCACCGCATCGAGTGCTTTCGACCTGTACGATGTCAGTGTCAAGGTTGAACCTTTGGAGCCAAGCTTGCTGTCTCACTATATGGTTGATGTAGAAGGTTAGCCTTCATTGACTAGCATAACCTTTGCTGCTTACATATACTATTATGATTCAATTAAAAAAAAGATATGTTATGTTTAGGCAGGTCAATAAAGGCAAGACACCGTTCTGGGTCATGACTTGTTCATTGTCGATCCAATGGGTCTCATCGCCATACAATGCGGGATCGCCGCGATCGCGATGGTGACTCTTTTTAAATACCTAAATAAAATTAGTAATAAATCTGTTATCTTTTCAACCAATTTTTGTTTCAGTTGCATGTCTTACACAGGAAACAATTAAGAAAGAAGCAGTGTTGGTTGATGAATTTGGTGCTGTCGGAGAGAGTCATATTATTACTAGTCAAGAAGGGCAGATGGAAGTATGCATCACCAAGGAGTCAGGCTCAAGTCCAACACCGGACCAATTTATTGTTGTTGACAAAGTTGATGAGGTATACAAATGTGGGATCTGCCATAAATTATTTGACAGTAATTCAACCCTGACAATGCACATGCTTGTTCATGACAAAGACAAATCTACTTTAAAAAAGAAAATTAACAATGCTTATGAAGAAGCCGAAACTATTACTTGTAAAGTATGCGCATCGCAGTTTACAAGTTTAACTACTTATTTAAAACACAGACAAACACATTTATTTGAGAAGCCATTTAATTGTGAGATTTGTGAGAAATACTTCAATTCCAAATACTTATTAACAAATCATGAGAGAGTCCATACAGGGGAAAAGCCTTTTCCATGTGATCTTTGTGATAAGGCATTTACAGAGAAAGTAAATTTAAACCGACATAAGAGAAGTCATTCCGGAGTGAAGCCTTTCCGCTGTGAAGTGTGTTTGAATAGTTTCTCTTTAAAACATAATTTAACAGCCCACATCATGTCTTCACATACAAATGAAAGGCTGCGACCACTTGAATGCGAATTTTGCAAGAAACGGTGGATTAATAAAAAGGATTTGAAGAGACATTTAAGGACCCACACTGGTGAAAAACCTTTTTCATGTGAATATTGTAAGAAAAGTTTTCCTCGAAAAGAGCATTTAGCATATCATATACGATCCCACACTAATGAGAGACCTTACGCTTGTGAAATTTGTGATAAAAGTTTTCTGTATAAATATGATTGCAGTAAGCACTTAAAAACTCACATGACTAAAAATAAATAGATTTTATGATAACTGTAAACATTTCATTCACTAAACATGTACATGTACCAAAGGTAAAAATATTGTTGTAATTTACCACTTAAGTGGCGAGTGGTGAGGCTATTAGCGTAAGGTGGGGTAAGAAAAAAATAGTATGATTCTCTCTGTCTATGCTCGAAGTCGGATACCAGTACTAGACTTTGTCCGAAAAGAGAAGTAGCGTGGTTTATATGGGAGCTGATACATTCTACGAGATTCTATTTCCGGACAGACTATCTGTCGATCGACGGACGCATCAATCACCATCAGTCGTCAGATTGTATCAGCGTCTCATTCTTCTTCGATAACGAGATGTAGATATAAAACCGACATTAGACATTGCAATTTGTAGGGCCCGATTTGTTGTGTCCAATTCCTGTCGGCCCTAACGCCCCTTATTATACTTTCTCTACAAATCGCCCCTACCGACCCTATTGTATTGTATTGTAGTAGGGGCAGGTTTCCGCAACTCGACGTCTAGCGCCTATTTTGCGTAGAGGAAGGGCGGCTAGTCCAGCCAGCCCAGCTCCTCGAGGAATCCTATCAAACCTTTTATGTTGAGTAGGACCTCGGGGAGATCACCTGGGGATCCGAGGTATTTTGCCCTGTACGGGGCCACTCCGTTGCACTCCAGCACCACGTGAGAGGCTGTTTCTTCTGTCTCCATGCACCCATGGCACAGGGGACTGTCTGTAACACCTAAGTTAAAGAGATGTTTGTTAAATGGTCCATGACCTGTTATCACACTAGTTACCATCCTTAAGCGGATTTTGCCGAGACGGAGAAGTGTTTTGGTGAGTCTGTCGTTAATACTAGGCATGGCTTGTTTAGCCTGTCTGCATTCCTCATGACTTTGCCAATGTGTTATGTGCAGTCTCCCGGTTCGTTCCAGCAGCGTCGAGCGTACCTTGCTGAAGGGCGTCAAAAGAATAGGCTCCGGGCCAATTGACCCAGCACCCGACCCCTGCCTGGCCAGCTCATCCGCAGCGTCATTCCCCCGGGATCCGCTGTGACCTTTGATCCATTGAAGGACAATATTGTTATTATGACCTACCTCCATTAGTCGTTCATGACACTCGTGTATAAGTCCAGATGTAATGATGTGACTTCCTAGAGCCATCAGTACTGCCCTACTGTCAGAGAGTATACGGATGGAGGCTCCTGTTACTTTCCTTGCAGTGATGGCGGCAGCCGCATTGATGATGCCCATGCACTCAGCTTGAAATACTGAGTTGTGAGCGCCCAGCGGTGTGACTATAGACATGTTCAGGTCTTCAGAGAATGTTCCGCAACCTGACCCCACGTCTGTTTTAGATCCATCAGTGAAGATTCTCAATTCCCGGAGGTTGAGTCCTTCCTGATTGTCGTCCTCATGTAATTGTATTTTGTACCTTTTATCGAAGACAGCACGTTTGTGAATCCGATCCGTGCCTGCCCTGAGCACTGGAAGTTCTTCGTATACCCTCTCCAGGCATATTGTGTGCAGAGTGTTCAAATTGGACCATACGTTGAGGGTTCGCAACCTTACCGCTGACAGGGCAGCCTCCTGCTGTATGTGGAGGTGAAGCGGTGGAAGGTTTAGCATGACTTCCAAGGCTGCGGTCGGAGTGCTCCTCCAGCAACCTGTGGTAGCCACACATGCAAGCCTCTGTAGTTTCTGCAACTTGTTTCGTACGGTGGCGAGGTTCGTTCTTGGCCACCAGACAAGCGCCCCGTAGCAGAATAGAGGCCGGATTATCGTCTTGTAGAGCCAGAGAGTGATTTTTGGGTTGAGCCCCCACCTGTTACCAATCATCCTTCTGCACTGCCAGAAGACGACTTCGGCCTTGTTTATGCGTTTGTTTATGTGGTTGGTCCAATGGAGTCTACTGTCAAGAGTGAGTCCTAAGTACTTTACCTCATTGGTCAGATGTAACTCAGTTTGGAACAGTTTTGGTTTGGTAAAGCTGCCAAGTGCCCTTTTGTTGGTGAACATTACCATTTCTGTCTTGGTGGGGTTTACTGATAGGTCGAATTCCTTGCACCAGCGCTCCACGATTCTGAGAGCTGCTTGGGTGAGGTCACAGACCGTACTGGCGAATTTACCTGATATTAATATCGCCAGATCATCAGCATAGCCTATTGTGTAAAGGTGTTCCTTGTTTAGTTTGGTTATAAGGTTGTTAACTACTAGGTTCCATAACAACGGTGATAGGACTCCCCCTTGTGGGCATCCTCGCACCGCCGCTACGGCCTGCGGCTCACCTGCATACCTTATAGTCCTTTTGTTGAGCATGTTCATGATCCACTTGGTCAGTCCGGGTTCCGTGCCGTGATTAGTTAAGGCATTCCCTATACTGGCGAAGGGTGGGTCTTATTGAAAGCGCCTTCAATGTCAATAAACGTGCCGAGGCACATTTCTTTGTCACCGATGGCCTTCTCGATCCGGCTGACGACCATGTGAAGAGCCGATTCTGTAGATTTACCTGAGCTGTACGCGTGTTGGTTGTCGTGCATAGGTATGTTCTTGAGCGTTAGATCCCGTAGGTCCCTGTCGCACAGTTTTTCCAGTGTCTCCAACAGGAATGATGTGAGACTGATGGGTCTATAGGATTTTGCATCTGTATAGTCACTCTTACCTGGTTTAGGTATGAATATCACGTTCACATCCCTCCATAGCCTGGGCACGTAGCCCCAGGCCAGACAGGCCTTCATGATCTCGATCAGGGTTTCCAGGATCAGTCCTAGGCCCCATTGTAAAAGACCAGGGAAGATCCCGTCCGGGCCAGCCGCCTTGAAGGGATGGAAACTGTTGATGGCCCAGCTGAGCTTTTCAGCCGTCATCCGTCACCGTCATCACCGTCATGTGACACCACCAGCCAGCAGTTCTGCTGCAAGGACGCAGAGGCGCTGGTCATACAAGGGAGGGAGGGACGAGTAGGTTTGCCGAGATAGCTCAAATACACGTGCTAGTACGGTTCAGGCCGTCGGTCAAAGGTGTAGAGTACGGCGGGTTAACGACCTCTGTCCGAACGTACCCACTCCGAGATAGGGCGTGTATCCGGGCTTCCTCGCGTGCTCTTCCCGTCGTCTGCCGCCCTGGTATGCTCAGCTGGCCCTCCTGCCCGAGAAACCGGTGGGCCAATAAATACAGGATGGGACTGTCGGGTTTGTGCAGTCAAGGATAATAGGAATGACAGGAGGTAGAACCAGACCGAATACTTGCATCGTGCCCAGCGTGAGGAAGATGGATAAATACTGTGTGTACCAATATATACGAAGGGATGGTGACTGCGTATGAATAAGTTGCGTTCATTGCATCATTATGATCTGTAGTCTAGCAGTTGGACTAGGTTAGCAGTAGTTATTTTCTGGTTGTGGTCAAGTTACTCGTATTCTCTGGTTCGAGTAGCCAATCCATGAGAAAAAATAGGTCTCACTCTTTCACTTGCTCTTCATGTGGAGTTGTAAGCAAGTGCGTATAGGTCTTCAGTCAATGAGTATATAGCATAGTTTTTGGACTTGTACCTAATCCGTTATCATCTTCCAGAATCTCAAGTATTTTTTTAGACGGTTCATTAGATACGTTGCGTTTATCATTTTTTTAGGATATGGTATGTCGTTCATATTTCCTTAGCTGTGGTCTGTTGGTGCTTGTGAGAACCCAGGATTTCAGACCGTATGCCTTAGGAAGTGCGATAACTATTTTATTCATTAATATTTACCTCATTGTACGCTACTCGATTATATATTTTTGACTAAACTAAGTCCGGATTTTGGCGTTTGGAGTGGCCTTGTCGCATCTTGTCATAATTGCTGCTTGTCGAATGCTTGCCGGAGCACATTCAGCTGACTGTTTCTTTGTAGCCTGTAGAAATGGTGCTCAATTTTCCTGCGATTGGACAAATCGAAGGGAGTAGAGTTCCATAAGTAAAACGTTGCTTTATTTATTAGTGTCTGTATGCGTGGTTAGGTTGGTTGGTAGTATGGTGTTAATGTAGTCGCATAGTGTGGCGCAAGTCTGTAGTGAGCCACATGTGAATTACTTCCAAATACATATTGTACTGTTTAACATTAAGCAGTAAACACACAATAGTACAACTTCGATGTATTACACAAGACACACACACAACATATATAACTTCATTATAAAACACGAATCACACTCACTTGATATTATGTGACCATAAAAATTTGAACAAGTAAACATCGCTTGAAAGAATTGCCGCTAATTTAATCTAAATCTTTTAGTACGAATATAATTATTTTTTATAGTCACACTACACTGATTACTCGCACAAAAACGCCAATAACACTCCACTGATATCCAATATGGATTTTTGTGTATGTAATGTACTTAACATTCACATTGCTGCACACTTAACGGTTGCACTTTAATTCATGGAAACATAAAAGAACCATAACTTAAAACTTAAACTTATTATGAGTAATAAACTTTTTTAATATAGGCAGAAGGTATTTTACACATTTTATCATGCATCGCGTATTTCTGTTGGCTGTGTAGTACGTTGTTCAATTTCATATCTTTAGTTTGTGGAATAGGAATGTTAGCTTGCTTGAATAATTCACATCGCTTAGGTAACGTTTATTTCGTTCTGGTCATAGGATCTCTGTCATTTAAAAACCGAATTTATGATGACTATTGTCTTTCCAGGCGGCTAGCAACCGCACGTGTTTGGGGATTTCGGATGCGCGTCCGTCGAACATGACAAAAAACGTTTTTTTTTGTCCCTCTTTCCTGGAGAAAGTCTCGATGGTTGTGTTAATTGCACATTATATTTCTCTTTAAGTTTGCAGCTTTTGTCAGTATTTGTTTTTGTTTTGTTAGTCATTATATTGTAACTGTTCTATATGGATCCCTGCCTTCGGCGGCTCGTTTTAGAGCTTGTGCATGTGGCGATTATAACTCCTCCGCATGTAACCCTTTGGACGGCAGCTTATTGTTTTCTGCGAACTGCGAAGGAGTTGCCATAACAATGCTTGCGTGGAAATGCTCTCATCTAATGTCTTCAGACCCTTCAACTAGCTAATAGTTTATGTTTATTTTAATTAGTTAAATTATGGGGTGGTTTTAGATATGATATTTGCACTTCAAACTTGCGCACGTTTATTTTTTGATAACAGAATTTCGTTGCTCTGAGTTAAGTTTTGGGCGTTGGTATGACCGTGCGCGCGTGTATATATTATACACGTCCAGTCATCCACGGAGTTTCCCTTATTTCCCTTGTAGCCAAGCTAAATTCAGTAGTAAACTGAATTTAGCTTGGCTACAAGGGAAATAGTACACAAAACTTGGGAGGTTTTGTTTATTTATTTACTTCATTGCTCTTATTTGAGCTATAATTATGTGGACGAATAATAGCGTGTTTGCTATTGTGAAAAAATTAACCGGACTTGTGCGAGCATGCGTTATAAAGTTTACGTTCTGGGAATCAGTTACTCGTATGTCACATGGGCAAGTTATATTATAATGTGTGGGGGTCTGTATGTTAACGATGGTCAGTACAGGAACGGGCTCACCGAGTTTGCCAGTGTAGAAGATGTAGATAGCGCCGCGTGTCAGCAGTTGGGCGAGTGGCGATGGTAGGCTGTGGGACGACTACACGTAGCTAGCACGGTTGGTGTGAACACGGCCTCAGTCACTTAATATCACTCACTGGAGCACTTAAATATAATAAAGAGGCTAATAACGCGATGCACTGTTGTAAATATGTACACTTAAATAGCAAAATGCAGGACTGAGTTGAAGTTCGGTCGCGCAGACTTGAGCTTGCCTATAGTATGCGCACTCAGGTCACTTTTGTCAGCGAAATTGCGTTAACATCTGGTACAAGACGTCTATTGTTTCGTGGGGCTCCGGAAAGCGTCCGCTCGGCTTGCGATCCCAAACGAAAACTCCATGGCCCAGCTGAGCTTTTCAGCCGTGACGATTCTGTTCGCCATTTGCCTGTTGTCGTCTGTAGTGTTATAAACCTCCTCGTCCTGCCGTTCCTGATCTGTGAGACTTACACATCCGGGGAAGTGAGTTACTAACAGGAGGTGTTGAGTCTCTGCAGAGGAGGTTGTGTATGTGCCATCGGGTTTCCGCAGCGATCCCAGTTGAGTCATGGATTTGGGGGGTAACGCTTTCCTTACCCGATTTGCGTGGTCTAGTGTTTCGATGCTGCTGCAGAAGTTCTTCCATGACAGAGACCTCCAATACCGCAGTCGTTTTTTGTACTTGGCTTTGGCTTCATAGTATTTGTTGGGCGGACTGGGGTCCGCCTCGGCCGTGGTGTTCATTGCCCTATTAAAGAGTCTCTTGGTTTTGCTCCTGAGTCTCTCCAGTTCTGGACCCCACCACTGATGACCTGCCATGGCAGTTTTCGATGGTGGGTTCAGGGGGCAAGCCACATGGTAGCTGTCTAGTAGGGTGTCAGTTAGGGTGTTTACCTGTATTTCTATCTGCGCTGGTCCCCGAATGTCATCCTTAGGTGGGAGTCTGTCTAGACCCTTACCCAAGGTCTTCCTGAAGACGTTCCGATCTGTTTTCCTAGGATTCCTTCGGGGGGCTGGTGTATCGAATGATGCTTGTAGATTGAAGCGAATCCATCTGTGGTCTGAGCAGGAGGCCTCGCGTGAGACGTGCCATCCCACAACTAGATCACTTACATTCTCTGAGGACAGAGTCAGGTCTATAATCGTACTGCACCTTCTGTTTACAAATGTTGGTTCCGCACCTACATTTAGGATGTTCAAGTTAGTTGTAACAAGGTATTCCACTAGTGTCTTACCTCTGTTGTTGCTGGTCTTTATCCCCCACAGAGGATGGTGTGCGTTGGAGTCGGCCCCGATGATGATCGCGAGGCCCTCTCTTTCGCAGTGGTTGACCAGCAGTTGTAGTTCCAGTGGTGGCGGCTCGTCCTCCTCGTGCATGTAAGCCGAGGCAAGGACTAGCTCTCGGCAGCCTGTGGTCATAGGAACTTGTAGTTTAATTGCACACAAATCTCTAGAGCAGAATTCAGTGAGCGGTTGTGATATTATGTTTTTAGTAGTTAAGATACACGCTCGAGGGTTTGCGTGTATTGTAGAATAATAGAGCGTACCTCTTATATTACAGAGTCCTCTTATGTTCCCGTCGCCCACCCATGGTTCTTGTAGGAGGGCAACGGCTGTTGGTAGGCCCTCCAGACAGCGCCTCAGTTGGGCCGTGGCGGTCACGCTGTGCTGGAGGTTGGCCTGTATGACGCTAGTCGGCGTCACTGTCGATGTTGGTTGGGTAGCCATCAGAGACGTGCTCTCCCTCCTCGACCAGATTAAGCCCTGTCTCCATCCATCCCGATAGCTCCTCGCCCTCGGAGACTACTCCGGCTGGTCCCTCACCAATGCCGAGGAGCTCTTCCTCCGAGAGTTCGGGTATGATCGGTCTGGATGTCGACGGGGTGGCCGACTCCTCGACTGACGCTGGAGGGCAACCTTCGTGGCTGCCCTCGCCCTGTTTGGGGACTATAGCCCCTGTGATTTTGAGTGCGGACTCCTCCTGGAGGGTGGGGGGCTGGTTGATGTATTTGCCCCCAGGACCTCTGAACTTGAGATAGACTTGGCCTACCCCGCAGTTCATGGTTCTGTCCCTCTCCATGAAGGCGGACACAAGGTCCTCAGGAATGGTGAAGGTGGCGAACCATCCCTGATCCTGGCGCATGATTGCCGTGATGGCCCATGTACCGACCTTGGCCCACTCGTTTTGGTACTTTAGTCCATCAGCTGCCTGACGGACATTTTCCCACGACGAGTTGTCCACATTCGGGATGAATAGCCCGCACCTAATTCTCCTCACCATCTCCGACTGGCGTACTGCCATGAGGGAGACATCTGGTAAGGATAGGGCCTTCACACACCGCTGAGACCAGGCGGCCGAGTGTTCGTCTTGTGCAAAGACCCTCAGCTGCCCCTCTGCGAAGATTGGTCGGCCCTTGAATTTCGGTGGCGTAGCTCCCGGAGTGTTTTTCCGCGCCTCCTCCACTATTGCGGTGTGTAGACCGCGGAGGATCGCGTTTGATTGCTCGGCGGTTATCTTACCTGACTTCTCGTCGGTGATGACGATCGTCAGGTCAGACGATACCGCCTGAGCGTATGTTACACCCGTTTGGCTCGGGCTCACTAGCCGCTGCTTTTTGAGTTCTCCTTGCGGGGAGAAGGACTCGTCCCGTGTCCTCTTTGCAACTGCTCGTGCGCTCTTGCCTGGGTTATGTTTGATGGACTTTGCGGCCGTCCCAGCAGAGGTACTGGCCGACGTGCCAGCCTGACGGGGAAGGGTGGGATCCCTCCCCTTCGGCGGACGCCTATCAGCAGCCGACTCCTGCGTCGACGCCGGCTTGGGCAGAGGCTCCGAAGAAGCCTGAGCATCCTCGCCGGTTGCAGAGTTGTCTGCCGACAGCTGCTCCCGCAATAAGCGGGCCGCGCGCCGTTGGTTTTTGTTATTTTTCTTCTTCTTCGTTTCCACCCCTCCTTGACGTTTAACAGGGGGGGGGGGGGTTGGAAGAGGAAGAGGAAGCCTTTGCTGGCCTGGCTGGGTGAGGCTTCCCAGTGTTGGGTCGCCTCTTTTTGGACCTGTAGTCCACTTCCTGCCAGTCCGCAAAGGGGTCTAGACCGGTCTGCTCACCTGATGGTTTGGCGGGCGGACCACCCCGGGAAGTACTGGGTTGGGGTTGTCTGACCGTTGTTGTTTTAGGGGTCTGGTCCTTGAAGTTAATCGAGTTGGTACCATTGCCCTGTGGTCTTGGGACCTTGCGGCTTGTCCTTGGGGTCTCCCCCGCAGTTCTGCCTTGGGTCTCAGTAGTACTGCCGGTTCTGACCGGCGTACGGGGGTTGTCGGCTTGACGCACTGTCGCTGGAACAGCTTGTTTTGCCTGTGTGGCTGTCCTAGACGTGTGCGCCACGCCGGCGTGGCGTAGCCGCGCCGTGGGACCCACGCCGCCGCCGCCGCCGCGGATTTCAAAATCCACGCCGTTGGCCAAAATTTCAGAATTCGGCAAAAATTAGCCAATGACAATTACCGAATTTAACAACGTAAATTGACGAATTAAACCATGAAAACATCTACACATTGAAATCGTTTGGTTTGGTCAATTCCTTCTCTTTCGGGAGATTAATAAACGAGTATGATTTTACCGCTCACCTAACAAATATGAAGTCGATGGCCTTATTAATAAAATTGGTAACAAAAATAATAAATCTGCCATCAAAATTGTACCACCAACTAAATTATCCTGAGCTGACCCTATCAAAGAAGTGTTTTCGCTGGCAGGATTGATCCTTAATACTGAACAGTATGTTTGGACCTACTGCGAGTCAAAAAAGGATCTTCATCATCACTAGTCGTTCCCTTAGAGAGAGTTCGTAGAGTTGAGGATCATGTCCTTCTGTTGTACACCAGGTTCCTCCATAGGCTTCTATCCCTCGCTAAGCCCATAGTGTCTTGCAGTTTTAATTGCATGGGTGCAGTGATTTGGGCACACCGTCTTGCAGGGGGAGGGCCTCTTAGTCTTGTGACTACCACGTTATCCGAGGAGCGTCGAGAGAGGTGTCCGAAGTATGTGGTCCTGGCACGTCGTAGACAACCATCGTTTTATGCGTAGCTCCTCTAGTATCGACTGATTAGTACGCATCGCATTCCAAGGTATCCGTAAAAGCCCTCGCCAACACCACATCTCAAACGCGTTGATACGGCTTTTCAGATCTGCCTTGATAGTCCAAGTTTCAGAACCGTATAGGAAAATTGGAAACACCAGGGAACGCATAAGTCTAACCTTAGTCTGCCTCTGTATGCCGCGATCTCTCCAGATCCTATCTAACCGAGTCATAGCACCCTTCGCTATTTGAATCCTCCGGATGATTTCACGTTCACACCTACCATCGCTAGATAGAAGTGAGCCAAGGTAGGTGAAGGCGCTGACGCATTCTAGGTCTTTCAGTGCTAGTTAGTACTGTTTCCGGTTTACGAACATTAACTTGGTTTTGGCATGGTTGACGTGAAGTCCTAATTCGATGTTCTTAGCTTCTATTCGCCGGATTAAAAGACACATAACCTCCTCATTGGAAGCCAAGAGCGTCTGCCAGCTTCTAGGTTTGTAGTCGCGGGTGAGAAGGTTGACTTTCTGGAACAAGTATTTAGAATGGGCAGTTGCAGCATGGTTTTCGATTTCGTCACACAAAGCATGGATTGAACTATTCTTATCGCGTCTGCATGTCATTTTCACGCAAGTGTGTAGTCTGGAATACTCCTTTCTTGCTATGTCTGTGTTATTAAGGCCCTGTTCTTTGCGAGTCCTCTGTCGCTCAATAAGTTTCCAGGTAGCATCAGAAATCCAGGGTTTCCGTCTTGCTTGGCTCCCAGGAGTGGGGATGACTTCTTTCGTTGTTTCGGACACAACCGCCTTGAAGCCATTCCATGTTGTCTCTGTATCTTCAAAAGGATCCCTCATAACGTCCTTATCTTGAGAGGCAACCTTCTGGCGAGTTCCCGCAAGACATTTCTTGGTAGCTGGCCTTGGTACACGCTTTAAATGGAGTTGGCTTTAAAAGGATCTTAATTTATCACAATGATGAAAAACATCAACATAAAAGCGATTTCCGTAAAATAGGCAGGACTGAAGTGTACTAGAAAAAAAACACCCTGAAGTAAGCAAACGGCCTTATATATATTGTTTTATGTTCTTTGTTCCTAAAAAGTTTTTGATATTTCACATATTTTTAATGCGAAACGCCAAAAATTCCCGGCGCGCCGCCGCCGCGGATTTTTATGGCGGCGCACACGTCTAGGCTGTCCCATCAGCGATGCACGCTTCTGGTTTAGTTTAGGGGGTTTGTTTGCATTAGACCTGTTCTCCATGTTACAAACTTGTATGCTTCATCCTCATCGGTTCCCGCCCTACAAGGGCCCGCACCTCTGGGAACGCTTACTCACACACATATAGGTGCTTTCCGTCGCTAGGACACCGACTCGGGTATAGCAGTGCAGAGTTGGCTAGTTGCGCGACATCAGGGGCTTGTATAGATGGGACGCAGGGTCATCTAGGTCAGACGCCCTACGCCAGAGTCATCCATACGCACTCCATCAGCATGGCCTTTCACCACCGCTTTGACAGCAGAAACTGTCTCCGCGGCCCCCACACTCCTCGCCGTGAGCCCACCTACGGTTCCTCACATGGCCATTTCCCATACTGTGGCTAGCAGTAGGGCTACCGTTTTGCCCGAAATTAGGGCCTAAGGGACGTGTTGACACGCGGGTTGGCAATGCCTCAATCCCCAGGATCCCTTCATCCTTGCTTACGGCGCTCAACTGTGCAGGGCCTAGCACAGGTGGATAAACCTACCGACCCTAGCTCACCTACAAATCGTCCCTACTGGCCCTAACTCGGCGTTTACAGAGACGCCTTAAAAATTGTATTGGTGAAGCACGGTGATAGTACTCAACAGCACACATTAAAAAAACTTTTTTACTGTTTTTTAATTATAGATATTTAAATGACCGCTCGAGCTGGCTGAATCTAACTTCATCTGCCCAACTCTTCTATTATTTAAATACAAAACTAGATAAATATATTTAATACCAGCGAATTTACACAATTTAACTTTTATGTGAATGTTTAGAAAATGGCTAACATTATAAATAAGGTAAAATAACTAACGACCTGCTATTCCACTGCGCAATCGGCAAAGCGCGTAGGAACCACCGAGTAAATAATAGTACTAGAATAGAAGGTTGGGTGTCGGGGCACTGCCGATTGCCCTAGATCGGGACTCTTACTCCCTAGGTGTCGTTACACCTACCAATCTGACAGTTTGGGCCCTACAAATTGCAATGTCTAAACTGGTTTAATCTCCTGCGTCTGTCAATGTGTAGAGCTCTTTGTACACGGCAACCCCAAAATTTGTCAGGACGTGAAAATTGACATTGACAATTGAAATTTTGTTTTGTTCGACCCACAGATATCTCAAAGAACAGATGAGAAATTATAAGTTGAACGTTTTCTATACTTCCGATCTGCTCTTACTAACGTACTTATCAGTAAGTAAGAAAGAGATAAACACCATGCTATCTGAAAGGTCTTCACCTGTCATTGTCTCAGCCTTTCATGACTTCGTGACGAGAATTAGTGCAGTGAATGATAATTTTCTACTAAATATCGACATCGATATTTACTGTTGATATTACTTGATATCCGTAACAGGTATTCCACACACTTAACACTTTAACAGGTATTACAGGAATGTTATAAAAAAACTAACTGGTGAATTTTGTGCTTTTCAGTGGGTTTGTTTTTTAAAGGCAGTTCCCTTTTTTTAAGAAATTAAATTAAATTATCATTTTAGTATAGTTCTTTTGTTTTTTTTTTTTCATTTTTCACAGCACCAATGGATTGCAGACCCGAATATTTGAAATTAATTTCAACTTGATACCTCACACGTTCCTGAGAATTTCTGTCTTGACGGACAGACAAAGAACAAAGTGATCCTATAAGGGTTCTTTTTTTCCGTTTGAGGTACGGAATCCTGAAAAGGACAAATAGTGCAGACAACTAAAAAGTCATTCATCTATTTACACGTTTTATTATTTACAGGAGAGATATAATATGAACGGTACACGAGGACTACTGTCTACTGGGAGGACTGGCTACTGACCCATGAATAAAACAGTTTTATTTAAATGGACACGAAGCTTTTCCCCTATCTTTTTATTTTTTTACTTTTCCCTTATTATTTAGCCCTACGGCGTCGATCCATATTTGACGTAATAGATTATTTTCCGGAAATCTGAAAAATTTACAATTGAGTATGTAAACAATAATTTAATATAATAATATTTTGTCTTTGCCTATACAAATGTTTCATATCGATAAAATATCGACATAATTATTTTCATTTAGTTACAACACTAGCGTCGTTTACAAAAATTTAATTTTACCAATAAATCTCAATAAAATCAACTTGAAACTACGTAAATAGTTCTTATTTCATAGTATCCAGCATGTGCAGTTATCCGAGACTATTATGTTACATAATGTGCTTGAAATTTTCGAAATAAAAACAATAGTGTCTTACCGATGAAAACTGGTATTTTCTCCGGACTTCTTTGCTGATTTGAACCAGCTCCGGCAGTAGGGCACTATGCATGACATTTCTGCCTAATATAATCTTGAATTATTCAATTTATACACCTTAATTATCGGAAATAGCACCATAACTTGTAAGAAACCGTCTTATGCTACAATTTTGTGTTTGACGTCTCGGTTAATTTGACAAGTTGGTTAAGTTTTAAATCGAGACAATTAGTTAACAGCCGAACAAGGTCGTACTATCTGTCCCATTCTAACTCATCTTAGTTAACCATAAATAACCAAAGAGACAACTATATGAAAAAACGTCAGACTTATAATTTCTGATCTGTTCTTTGAGATATCTGTGGTTCGACCGACCGAGTACCGCAGTGTTGCCAGACCGTACCTTTTGGTACGATTTTACGTACTATTTTGGACCTCTGCGTACCTTTAACGTACCCTGCGGAAAACCGTACTAAAACCGTACTATTTGGCCTACCCGGCGAAAATCCGTACTAAAAATCGTACTTTATAGCGTACTCGGCAAAATCATACTAAAATTATACTTTACAGCGCCAATCAAACGTATTGATCCTAGTTCATGAAACAAAAATAACTAGAAATCCTAAAATTAATGATCAGGAATGTCACTATAAAATATAACTTACACTCACGTCACTTTAGTCACTAAAGTGACGTGAGTGTAACCGTTATATTTTATAGTGATAGTATGTCTCACGATAGTTTAAATTTAATGATCTAGAATGTGCATCGTAATGAATATCGAGCGTGTTATCTAGTTAATATGTGGTCACTGTATTTAATAATTATTATTTTATACCACTATAACGTCACGTGTCAAATCAACTGTCACTAGACTGTGTCACAGAAATATAGGATCAAAGTAGCAGAAATAGTCACCCATGTGAAGTCACTAATGTGTTTCCTCGTGCGGGTTGGCCGTCACTTGCCTCCATTCACATTGGCCCGAGTTTGCCATGAGAGTATTCTATGCATCAGCACTCGATTAATATCGTTACCAGAGGCCTACTGCGAACTTCGAAACCTCGCTATTTGCGTCTCTTTTTCGAGTATTACGAGACAACGAAATTTCGTGTACCCTGCCTCCCCCTCCCCTCCTTCAGCTCCCTAAGGGCCCTACCTCTTATTACACCTCCCAACCTGACAGATTGGGTCCTACAAATTGCAATGTCTAATACCCGTTTAATATACGACGTTCGCGGTCTTAGAGAATTCGACCCGGATGGAGTAGCCATGTCTGTCATTTTCTATACAAAAAAAGTCTGCCGTTTTTTGCGGGGGAGGTGAACGTCAAATGTATGGCTATTCGTACGTACCGTACAAATAGCTACGTCAGATAAACGTCAGTCCATACATGTGTATGACAACTGGTCATATGTTTTCGGCAGAGGGGAACGCCTGTCAATGGCGACTCCGGTTGGTTGAATTCCCTAAGTTCGCGGTAGGCCCGCTGATCGTGGTCCACAGAAGTTACCTTTACAATTTCAATGTTTAGCTATTTCTAACGAATATGGTTGTTAGAATGAGAGACAAATAGCTAAATTATAACTCGTACATCAATAAAACACCACCCTGATCTTATTTGTGGCGATTTTGTAGACTTAATAAAAATCCTACCTTTTTGGCCAAAATCGTACCTTTTTTGACACACGACCGTACTTTTAGCTGGTAGTGCTCTGGCAACACTGGAGTACCGACCGATCAGCAACATTCAACTCGTGTCGTGTGTAATATACGTAGTATCTACTAAGTAGTCTGTGGTGTAATGTGTATGAATCGTAGAATAAAATAATCGTGCTTTGCTTGAGGAAATAATTTTGAGAATCTACTTACCTGTGGCTTTTCGACTTTGGCATTGTTGAGAAGTGTACAGAAAAAAGGAGAATCTTAAGGCAATACAGGTGTGTACACATTGACTAGTCTGTGGGAAAACTAGAGATAAGAATTCATGCATTTTCATAATAAACTACTTCTTCCCCGCAAACTGTTTTAAGAGACATTGCTATGGATCTGTAGATAGAATACGAACGCCGTGCCGCTGAAATAAAACTGTGACGTGCAGTTTTCCCGTGTAATACGCAACCATATACTAAATAGTCTATGTACGCAAAATTCTCAACTGTACCATGATTGGCTTAAACTCGATCGAAGTAAGCATCAGTTTTGTCTCATTTTATTTAGCATTATATATGTGGAAGCTTGTAATTTGCATCTAGTTGATAAGTCTATTAACATATGTATATTAGGCAGTAAGCATCCCAAATATAATAAAATAAAATAAATAAATAAAAAACTCAGGGGCGCATTGTCCGTCTACCACGCACGTACAATAACATGCATTTTGTGTTTCTTAAATTTTGTTTTCCACAATCGTACAATATTCTGTATTCCTGAAAAAATTGAGATGCAGTTTAAAATTCTAGATATCAGTTGACAATGGAGCTCCTCAATGTCATGAAGAACTTAACAATCAAACATCCAGAAAGTGACAGTCAACAGTTGCTATTCAGATCAATAGCTGCAGATATTGACAATGTGCCCACAGAAGTAGTTCTTGCAGATTACACAGATAAAACATTGCTCATAATATCTCAATATCAAAAAATTGGCAGCATGTTAACTGTACAGAAAGATGAAGTCCATAATGCCCTTGGGAGTAATGATATATATACAACAAACATTATTTTTGGTGCTACAGGAGAGGAGCAACAAGTAGCAGCAAGGTACCTGGCAGAGGCCATCAAAATAACTAAACCACTCAACATCTTCATCAACCTGAAGTCATATGATATTGAGACAGTAAAGGCCTGTGTGGACACCATACAAGACCTTAAGAGGGATCAAGGTAATTAAAATGTCTCTAACCAGCATTAAGAGATTTAAGCCTGTTCACAAGTATTATGGTCAACTGGTGCTGGGCCCACCCGGTGCGGGCAAGACAACATATTGCTGTCAAATGTCTCAGTTGTTGCGTAAGTTAGGAAGAAAAGTGGTAATTGTCAATTTAGATCCTGCTAATGAAGTAATGTGTTATGAGCCAGATATAGACATAAGAAAACTCATTGTCTTAGAAGAAGTCATGGATGAGTACAACTTGGGACCTAATGGAGCATTACTTTATTGTATGGAATTTTTAGAGCAAAACATAGACTGGCTATTGAATCAAATTGAAGGTGAAAATTCAACCAACTTCATATTTGATATGCCCGGACAGGTGGAACTGTACTGCCATCATAAAAGTCTATCAAACATATTTGCCAAGTTATCGGAACAAAGCAACCTTCAACTGTGTGTTGTGCACTTGGTTGATTCTCATCATTGCTCAGATGCAGGAAAGTTTATCTCTGCACTAATGTTGTCATTAACCGCTATGTTGAAAATAGGTTTGCCACATATTAACCTGTTGACAAAGATAGACCTTCTCAAGAAACACATGGATAAATTGCAATTTGGGATAGACTTTTACACTGATGTATTGGATCTCAACTACTTGGTTGATTGTTTAGATACTGACACATTTACTAAAAAGTACAAAAAATTGAATGAAGCTTTTGTTTCCATAATTGAAGATTACAGTTTGGTTACATTTCAACTTGTGGATATGCTGAAAGAGGACAGTTTAGTTAAAGTTAAGAATTTGGTTGATAAGGCCAATGGGCATGTTTTCAAAGCTGAAGAGGGCAGGCAAATAAACAGTATGCTAGCTTGCGCTATGGGAGTTGGTGAACCAACAGAAATATAATGATTATTGAATAATAAAATAACTTTTTATCTTAATATTTGTTTTAATGCTATCTTACCTTTGGTGCTTTTGGTATGCAGTGCATGAGTACGAACAAGAAAACTGTAACCTGACTACGAAAGAAAACATGTTGAAGTCGGTTAAAATGTAGCCTATGTTAAGGCTCCTTATTCCCTAAAAGGTCGAAAAACTCTATTAATGAGAAAAGCCGCATAAAATGCTATTTATAAGATAGTTTGAAGTATTAGTAATACAAAAAAATAATTTTGAACCATGTTTATTATTATTTAGTACCCAAAAATACGATTCTTACAAAGTGTCCTGTGAAGTGTGATTTAAGTGTCATTTTTAAAAATTCATAGTGATTTGAAATTTACTGCTATAGTAATGGTTTTTTTTATCGTGATAGAAATATAGTTTAACTTTGCAATGGTAATATTTTTAGGGCAAAATATTCATAGGGTTTTCGTGGAAAAAATGAAATGTAACCGTGTTTTCATCAAAAAACTGGCATATAATCACAAGGTATTTTGTCGATTATCCAAGATGAATCTTCGATTTTTATTTCCATGGCCGTCTCATACATGATATACTCAATTGAATTTAATTCAAATTGAATAAGAACTTTTACCCTTTTTTGCGTAATCTGAAAATGAACGGTACACCTAACTGGAAAATCCGGACAGGCCTTGCAAGACAACCAATTTTTTTCATATTTCACTCGTTAAAATGTAATATTTGCTCCGATGGCCGTCTAGATAAAGAAATGAACTATTATGTGCATCAATAGTAGATTTAAAAAACTTAGTATTTTCGCCATAGCCTTCGAAGAAAATGAAGCATTTCGTGAAATTCGCGCGTTTTGGGAATAAGGCCTCTTAAGCGGGAAATATTAACGAAACGATTCATACCTTATTCATCAAAATCGGATGATTAATTTTGGCGCTACGGTGGAACATACGGAAATACAAACATACATACATAAGACTGCAAAGATCATATCACCATTCACCCTTCCTTTTGTATTGTCCGTAGTTGGGTAAAAAAGGGCCTGTATGTTAGATTGTACAGTTGATGTCAAAAGTAAGTGTACAGTCGCCATCAAATATATCGGAGCGCTCAAGGTACCCAGAAATATCTGTACTACTACCCTAATATATATATTATTATGAAATAAATAAATCTAAATCATAATATACAAATTAAATATTATGTGGATACAATATTTGTGTGCAATGTAATTTGAACGCCACAATCAAGCTGTGGCTAAAACGTAGTGATTATATTCTGTTTGGCTGTGGGCGACAACTACAAGTCGTGCCACTTGCACCACCGATGTTATTAGCCGTCCGATCAAAAACAATAAAATAGGTACCTCTTCTAGAAGGACATCATAAAAGGGTCTTAGGACCCTACTACATTATTACTTCGCTTGCCTACTTTTTGGCGCTGACGTCAGGGGTAAGACATATTACTTCGCCACCTGGCGGTCAAAAGGTTAACAATAACAGCCAAATTGTGAATTATTGCAGTTTAACCCTTTGAACGCCAAGAGCCACTAAATGGGTCGCGTACTGTCGTGCCTGCCACGCCAGCGACCACTAAAGTGGTCATGGCGGACGTTGTCAAAGCAATTGTCCTGCTGACGGATAAGGTTTATATTAGTTATTCACTAGTCGAGATATTGGCGTGTAGGCCACGTCTTGACGCCAGAGGATAAGCGTTCAAAAGGTTAACCCTTTATAAGGCCCAAGTTATACAGATATGCTACGTGAAAGTTAAATACACTACCATGTTTGTAATGCACCTATTCATTGACATTGACATAACAAACATAAGGTGATCTGTACAGACTGACGTTTAATTGACTACATACGGTACTCGAATATTATTGTGTATCTTGTAGTGGGTAGGATTAATTTACGAATATCACTGAAAAAATTATAACCTGTGGCCCGTTTCACGATACAATTTACAAGCGGAAGTCTCTTTCTATCAAGGAGTTAGAAAGAGACTTCCGCTTGTAAATTGCGTTCCGTCAGGTCTATAGATATAGCATGTAACCTCTTATAATTTTATTAATCTTAAGTGGCAAATACACTTTCCTGACACTACAAACAACGTAGTACAGTTATTGCAATTCACGATGGAGAGTGGATTTATCAAAATTAGACCTTGTCATCATACCAATAAGAGTCTCGCCACTCGCCATCGTGAATTGCAAGAGCTATAATTCAAATTATTAGATACAGCGACGTGTATATTTTTAATAGTATAATGGAAACAATGACGACAGCTTGCTTCCCTTGACAGGCATAGTGCATAAATTGACCACATACTGTAGATTAATTAATTACACTAAAATTAAATACTGACCGAAAAAGTATGAATGAGGAAAGAAAGCCTGATATAATCGCTATATAATACCATTAACCTATTGACCGCCACAGTCGGCATCAAAAAGTTGTGCCATGGACGCCAACGACGGCTACAGCCGACAGGCTTTGTAATGCAATAGGGACCTACGCGGGCTTCCGCAAAGTTCAATTTCGCTTGACAAAACGCGATTACGTGGCGTCGGTGGCGCGTCATTTTTGTTCAATGCTTGGCGGTCAAAAGGTTAAAGTTAAATAAAAAAGAAGATGTTCTTCTCCGTAAATGTTTATTAACTAAGTGATTTCCAAATCGTCTCTGCCTTATAAAGGGTTAATGCAACTAAATTTTCCTTTCAGATGACCTCCAAAAATGACCAAGATTTATACGAGAAACTTTCCAAGGTAGAATTAGAACTAGATAACTTGCTCGATGGGGGCGAAAAAGCTATCCGAGTACACCTGTTGCACCAATATAACGATGTCAAAGATGCGGCCCAAATAGTCATCAATTATATAGCCAATGTCGAAGGAACCACTGTTACCGAAATCCATAAGCGTTTAAATCTCAGTGAATAAATAAAACAATTTTATAATGATGGAACGTTTTATTTGAAGACAAATACAACTGTTTACAATTTAAATTCATCCAATATTTTTTTGTGTCCAAACTAAAATAGTAATGAACGTTTTTAAACAATTCTCTTTATTAGGTTACATTCTAAGTTATAAGTGTTTTCAAAAAAGCCACAGTTCCACTTTTGCTACAGTTCAGTTACGAAAAGTTATGTATTACCACAAGTATTCTAATATATTTTGATTACAATTATGTTGACAATATTAAGTGACTATCGTCGGCAAACAAGTTTATAATGTAGTAAATGTTATTATACTGTTGGATAATCTAAAACTATAGTGAATAATGGATTTAAAAAGAGAAAAATAAAGTCTACTTCTTTGAATCACCACTAATGAACTATTACACTTTAAAATATGTGTGACGACAAAGTATATTTTAGTTAAAGAGCACGATAAACGGTTTAATAACTCGAAAGGCAAGGGAAACGTCGTTCGGTTTATATGATTCCTTCAGAACGTGAACGATCTAAAAGCTGTCCGCCTTTTTGTTATGAAACCGTTGAAATGTTATTTTAATCCTCTATTATAAGCTTTAATTCTTAAAGAAATGAAAATACATTGAAGTTAAAATTCTAAACGCTACACATTCGTGTTTAATAAGCAAGCAATAATATATGTTTAGATATATATTATGTCGTAGTCGCCTCGTGCGAATGCGACACTAGCGGTGCGCGTACGCGCCGCCGCGGGTGCGAGGCCGGAGCCTGAACCTGGGAGGCTCGGCGAGGCCAGAGCCTGAACCTGGGAGGCGCGGCGAGGCCGGAGCCTGAACCTGGGAGGCGCGGCGAGGCCAGAGCCTGAGCCTGGGAGGCGCGGCGAGGCCGGCGCCAGGCCGCTAGGGGGCGCCCGCGGCTCGAAGTCAGATGCATTATAGTTACATTACTTTGATTGGCAATTACTTGGAACAGCGCAGTGGCTACTTATACGTGTGCTCTGCACTCGAGTTCTGTTCATGTTTCGATTGATAAAATCAATTATATGTATTATTGCAACATATTTTGTCTTCTGGCCAGGGTAAAAGCGTTCCAAAAATTGTAAAGTCTTCATTTGGTTCCATTCTCGACCGGCGCAACTGTCCCTAGAATGTTCACGAGTAGACTCGAAATGGAATGTAACTGTTCTATACGTCGCGACAGTCGCAGCCAACCAAGTATCTTAGCAAGACTTTGTCTCAAATATCCTTGTTAGTCATTCCAGCTACATTAAGTATAACATTATAACAAATTTACAAAAATACATATAAAGTGAAGAACATTCGCAATATTGAGTTCCCAAAAATGCGTATAAATATATCACTAACAATCTAAAATTTCCTATTGAAATAATACCCTATAGGATGAGGAAAGGTCAATATGCGAACGTTCTTTCAGTTTCATTTAAACGTCTATTATAAGACTTAAGTCTATGAGTTTCAGACTCGTTTCAGGCAGTCCCACTGATCCTTAAGCACCAACCTTCATTCAATAAATGCAATTTCTAATCTAAAATTTCAACCCTCCGTTTATTAAGGTATTACAGATCGCCAACAGCCGTTGTGCGACCAATAATACATCGTAATAAATAATAACAATACAACACAGTTTCCAACAACATTCAACCATCTAATATCGCCTAAATAACGTATCATGAAATACCAAAAACAAGTCTGAAAATAACTGGTCTAGTCCATGTTATCAAGCGAGTAACCGGGATCAACTGATACCTGGGTCTTAAACAGGAATCAAGTTATAAACAAAAACAAATTTATTTCAATAATGTCGTCACAGAATAAGTATTAACACAACAATACAATCCAAGTTATAAACTTAAATCAAATCAAAACAACAGCTTCATCGAAAACTTTACTTAACCTCTGTAGGTCGTTTAGGTATGTCATGAAGGCAAAATTAAGCTGTATTTTTTTTTTCAGAAAGACTAAAGTAGTACTTTTGATTTAGTGGAGTAATTTGACAGACCTTTACATACATTCCTAAACCAGTTTGTATGCCAGGAGCTGTCAAATTACTTCACACAATTATAAATTCTACCTTAGGTCAATGAGCCCACATATCGCTTTAAGCACTTCGTTAAAGATAACATCGACTAAACCAAGCCATGAAATAAAAATAATAATTTGGTAAATTGTAAATATTACTATATGTAAATAAATAATGCTGACTCAGTACTTTATATGCTTAAAATAAAAACATATTATTTACTAAGTCATCTCACTTTTAATTAAACGTGACTTAACAATGAACATGTTAATTTATTAATATATATTTTCTAATTATCACTTGTCAATTAACGGGTGCTTTCGAGGTTTGTCTATCTCACAGATATTAATACTAGCATGTAACAAAACCTACTCCCTTTGGGCACTTTGTTATTTGCTCATTGCACCGTCGAGCGTATCTGATACATGATTGTTAGCTTACAGCATATCACAAAATATCCAAAGAGGCACTCTTCGTCTTATTAGGGTTTAGGAGGCAATCGCCTCGATCATGTCTTTTGTTATTAATATTATAATTAATTGTACACATTATGTGACAATCAACGTAATATAAAATCAGTCTCTTATTGGGAAGTCTTATAGGTCTTGAGGCACGTATACTTGAGGCGCTTGAAGCGCCCGGGCTCAGACGGTAACAACACCGACACGAGGTGTTGTTATCTTTCTGATTCACAATAATTATGCAACCACGTGCTACATTATAACAACAATATTTAGACGTAAATTGTTAATTCCCAAAATGTCCCGGATGTTATTTTTTATTGATAATAATGATGAGAAACGGAACGTTAGTAGAACACACAAATTCTATTATTAAATGTTATTTGTGCAAACTACTACATACGCGTATGTACGAATTATATTACTGGAAAGCTTTCCCCTACAAATCAATGCAAATGCTACCACTAAAGTAAAAATCAACAATGAAAACGGCTCGAGACCGCGCAACGTAACCGACCCGACATCCGCCGCCGAGCGAGCGGAGCGGACAACGAAGCTCAATTACAAAAGAGGCATCTAAGAACTACGTCGAATATAAATAGCTAACAAAATAAAACTGAATTTACCTCCGGTACAATTTCAGAAAGTAAAAAAATCTACTTTTTAGTACTAATTAGAAACTGGGGCGTCACCTTGACCGATATGCTCTTTGTCCGAATTATGGCCGGTCTCCATCTAAAATATATTAACTTGAGTTAAATGTTAAAAACTTGAGGAAACAAGGGAATAGAGGAAAGCTTTGTGGAAAGTCCTGTTGTAGTTGGTAGGTAGTCGGTTGTAAGTATTTATTCGGCTGTCACCTTGTTCTTATCGAGCGGTCCATTGGCCTCCAATGTCTGCGCTACTTCAGTCTTCGGGTTGGAAATCTTCTTTTTACCCTTTCCAACGTTTTTCTTGGCATTTTTTGCAGTCTTCGTTCGCAATGATTGTGCTCCTATAACGTGAAGCTCCAATGAACAAGATTGACTTTATTAAAATTTATAATATTATTGAGAAGAACAACTGACCTTCGTTATCGTTATCGGGGGCAGATTCCTCCCCTTGCGGGCTGCCTTCCTCCTGGGACCCCAGGTCTTCAGGACGCACAGTTTTACTGCAATATGAAAACGTGAATAGGCTCATTAAAACAGTTAATTTATAATGTGAAAACCTATATAAGGTTAGAAAATATATGTATATTCTTAAACATACTACAAACTGGATACAGATGTTCCTTACAATGAAAAAATGAACTGTGAATATAGTTGTGCCATTCTCGTGCCCGATACAAATTGGAGAATGTTCTCGAGAAAATAAAGACTAACTTTTAAGAGGCTGACAACACCCGATGACCTTCAAATTGACTTTACTCAAACAGTGTTTCAGTTACTACTTGTTTTGAGAAAGTAAAAAAAATGTATGTTAATATTCGTTATATTTGGAAGAACTTCGTTGCGTCCGATACACGATTGGACGAAATCGGCTCGATAGAAAATAATTCCAAAGTTACTTCTTAAAATTGACTTTAAACAGTTGTATGTCTTTAGTTTCTTGACTTATACATCTGTAACTAAGGACAAAATTCCACCACACTAATACTAAAAACTTCGTTGCCTTATATTTCTCAATTAATGCGTCATTTTTTTTAATTCATTATTTTGTAAAATTTGCAATGAGCTCCCATACTAATCGTAACACAGTGTTTCTCTTTCACTCGCGCTGAATAAGATAGGGAGGGAATTTAGCTGTTGTCAGCCCCTTAAGTAGGGTGCTGTCGGTTAGAGCCGGGTGTGCTCCTTCATAACAAAGTTCGGTCGGTGGCACTCACCCGTTGACGGAGAGCGTGGCGGGCTTGGCGGGCTCGTCGTGGTCGCGGCGGCGGCGCGGCGGCCGCGCGGAGCCCGGGCCCCCGCCGCGGCCCGCGAGGCCCCCCGCGCGGCCCGCGAGGCCCCCCGCGCCCGCGCCCCGGGCCCCGCGGCCCCGCCCGCGCCCGCGCCCGCGCGCGCCGTACGCGTTGCGCACCGGCGGCGTGTAGCCCACGTAGTGCGCCGCCTGCAAATACACATATTTTTTTAGCTGTCTTAGATTGACGATGGCCGTGAACATAATCGTACTGGAAAACGACAACATTTCATTTGCATATGTCAAAACATGACAGCCGCCGACTGGCTTTTGAAACTGAAACCTCTAATTTCGAAAGCGAGTGTCACTATTAACTAGGCCGAGGGCTCCAAAGCTTTTAGCGGGCCGGATTGTACGAAATGATGCTATTTTCTCCGGCCCACCGGTCGTATAGTACAGTACGCGAACAGTTTTGAGCTTCGATAACTCACAAGTGCGATTTTCTTTTTTAGTTAGATAATATGATATGATTACTTATAGTAAAAAATATTTTCTAACAGTTTTTGACGTCGCGCTAGGTATTATATAGATATTTGTTAATAACAACAAGAAAAGATTATACAAGATATATTTTCTTTTACCATACCATTGCATTCAACTATTTCAACATCATCTTTCATTTTATAACAGTTTGGTCAATAGATTATGTGAGCATAATGGAAAACAATTGGTCTCCTACCAAACCTATTGGTCAAACGGCCTCCTAGCCCAGTCGGTAGTGACCCTGCCTATGAAGCAGGAGGTCCCGGGTTCAAATCCTGGTAAGGGCATTTATTTGTGTGTTTATCACGAATATTTGTTCCTGAGTTATGGGTGTTTCCTATGTATCTAAGTATATATTTATCTATATAAGTATGTATATCGTCGCCTAGTACCCATAGTACAAGCTTTGCTTAGTTTGGGACTAGGTTGATTTGTGTAAGATTGTCCCCAAATATTTATTATTATTATTTATTAAAATATAAGTAACCTTGAATTCTAAACGAATTACAAATGGCTAAGACGACATATGCTCTTGACAAAACCGTTATAAAATATGAAGTTATGTTGCAATAGTAAAAAGCGATAGCCTGGTGGAGAAAAATAAAACTTACATAATCTTTTCTATGTGTAGCAAACAAATACATTTATTATACAGCCTTGGCGAGAAGTGTTGAGCACCCTTGCGATTTTCATACAAAACTCGAAACTTTAGTCCAGCGTTTCTATCATTTTTGAAGTTATTTTATCAATTAATTCAAACTGAACATGCATGTTTTGTTAAAGTTAGTCGTAACTGCATAGAATATTTGCAATTTGTCGCACCGACCTAAAGTCGCATTTTTGTGATCTTAAGTTTTCATGTTTTATAGGTACCTTGAAATTGTTATTATGTGAAGTTTTCTAGATATATAAATAAAATATAACATTTTACGTCACCGTACATTGTTATTATTGGGAAATAATACTTAACATCAAAACTGTAAACAAAAAACTGCTATGCTCAACACTTCGGGCCAAGGCTGTACCTAGCGCAATGCTAACAGTTGTTAGAAAATATTTTTTATTATTAGTACTTAACGTATTCTAACAGGTCACAAAATAAACCCGGACTTGTGATTTATGTCATTTTTATAGGTTAAAAAGGAGTTCCAGTACTCCACTATATTATGTGAAAACATGACAGCCGCCGACTGGCTTTTGAAACCGAAACCTCTAATTTCGAAAGCGAGTGTCACTATTAACTAGGCCGAGGGCTCCAAAGCTTTTAGCGGGCCGGACTGTACCAAATGAACAGAGATGTGACTTATTTGAAATACTTGTATTTAAAATGCAAATACAAAATGCAAAATACCTATTTCCTATTTTGTATTTAAATACCTTTTTAACAAAAGCATTTTGTATTTTATTTGATATACTTTTTGGGACCCATTTTCTATTTTGAAAATACAAAGTACTTTTTTTTTGTAATTAATAAAATGTTGGTAGAAAGGGTAGGTTTAACAGGTTATAGTTATATTGCTCCTACGTGGGCGATTGGTAGGACAGGACACCGCGTAACCAAGGGAAAAAAGGCACTCATTCCTGACTATATCGTCATTTTTGTAACTAGTCGTCTGTTTGTAACTAGTCCTGAAATGGAGAGTTAAGATAAGTATGGAAATCAGCATCCTTAACGTTTGTCCCGGCTTGGCGAACTAATCACATGAATTGGCATAGACACTAGTTTTTACAAAAGCGACTACGATCTGACCTTCCAACCCAGAGGAGAAACTATGCCTTATTAAAGAAAACATTTGCATTTTGTATTTAAATACTTTTTCTAAACCATTTTGCACATCTCTGCAAATGAAGCTAGTTTCTCCGGGCCACCGGTCGTAGGTCCTTGACCCCGCTCACAGCTCACAGCTCACAGCTCACCTGCGGGTACCGGTGCGCGCGCTGCGGGTAGTCGGCGCCCCACTGGCCCACCACGACGCCCGCGATCTCCAGCCGCGCCGGGCGCGCGCGGCCGCGCCAGCCCAGCCCGCCCACCACGCCCGCCACCAGCGGCAGCGGCGGCAGCGCCCACTCCACCTCCAGCCCCTCCAGGATCGCCTTGCGCATGCGCTCCACCTGCACACCGAACATACCCCGTTACCGATGGAAGGTCGGCATTACACAATAGTACATTACTGCAGAGACCAGTAAGTAAGCTTTCCTGGCTGAGTATTTAGTAGCCGTCCGAGTCGAAGACGAGGACGGCTACAATACGAAGCCAGGTAAGCTGATTACGGTCGAAGCATGTATAGTGCTTTTCTCAAACATGTAAGGAAATAAAATTACTTGTTTAGTGCTTCAGTTACTGGCTGAGTGATTTAATGTTGTATGAAAATCCTTTACGTACGTCGCGCTGAACCTGCCTTGGAATAGAGTCCCTACTGGTCTCTAATTACTAACGTAACAGGAACATTTCCGAGCATGTTTGAGAAAAAATAATTACAATAAAATATACTATAAGGACACGTGAGCGGAACAGCGTCCGCAGCGATGCGAGGTCCTTCCCCTCTGTACCGCGCCCCGCAGCGTCACGGCGTCTCAGCTCCAGCTACACTGCTTCGCATATGTTGCAACGCAGGAGCGTACTCGTCCCCGCCCGCTCGTTTTAAGATTTGAGATGTACAAAATAGACATCTTGTATTTAAAGTTGTGCCTCTATTTGAGACTTGACTCACTCTTTGAACAATTAAACATTCATTCAGAGTCTCATAGATCAATTTTAAATCTTCACCTACAAGTTGCAGAAGACTACATAATTCAAAACGTTCTATTATTTCATTAACAAACAGCCGGGCACGGTCAGGCGCGGATCCAGGATTTCGTTCAGGGGGGCACTTTCCAGAATTTCGTTCAGGGGGGGGGGGCACTTTCCAGGATTTCGTTCAGGGGGGGCACTTTCCTTCACAAAAAATCTCGCGGTCCGCACCTATGGGCCCCGTAGTATACGAGATTTGCGTTTCAGGAGGGGGGGCAATTGCCCCTGTTGCCCCCCCCCTGTATCCGCGCCTGGGCACGGTACCTTGACGACGGTGTCGAGGTGGTTGTCGCACAGCTGCGCCAGGTGCTTGCAGTGGGAGGCGCGGTGCAGGTTGCGCTGCAGCAGCTTGCCGTCGAAGTAGAGCCAGGGCGCGGCCACGAGCCACGGCACGGGCGCCCCGCACGCGTCGTTGGCCAGCAGCGCCACCTCCGCGCCCGCCATCACCAGCGCGCCCAGCTGCACGCCGCGCGAGCTGATGCCGTTCACCTGCAGACACACACACACACACACACACACACATGAGCGTGATAGGACTGACTGGGGCAATAAAAGAGCATGTGACATTTTTACTGGGGATGTAACGAATATTTGCATGTTTCTGTTTACCTCGTTCGAGCGCCAAAATATCTCGTCAGAAATCGTCGCCTTTCAGTCCTTGGTCAACAATCTACTATTTTATATACAACTTGTTTTCTTACAATTCGGTTAGTAAATATCACGTCTGAATCATTCAACTATACCACACTTTCCGTATGCAAGGTTATTGACCCCATATTCGTATTCGCATTTGCGAATGTTCAAAAAACAATGTTCATTACGTCTCTAATTTTTACATTTCACCATAACGGGTGATAACAAAAAAATGAGAATCATTTTCGTTAGCCTTAAAAATTAAACAATTTACGTAAACAAAATAGTTTGTTCATGAAGTTGTGGCGATGTCTTAGAGGTTCTTAAATTTTGTTTATTTTATTGACGTGATAACGTCTTTAAAATCGTTTTAGTCGGGTGACATGTTCAGAAACTTGTGTCACACCAAAACCTCACGAGCGCGATCGCAGGTATAACGAGAGAGAGACGGACCGATCTCCTGTCTCATCTCGAGCGCTGCCAGTCATTCCGTGAAACTTGTCACGCGGAATCCTCACGAGCGGTTAGACGTTATCACGTAAACATCTCGATCGTAAACCTACTTTACAAGCAACCAATTTTTTTTTTCAAGCATTTGTATTTGTAAAAATGGTGCCGAAACAAGAAGCTATGCGAAAATGTAGTGTACTTTTTTATATTTCAAACTTAAACATGGACAAAAAATATACAGTGGGTCATTTTAGTAAAGAAAAATGTACACGTATCTACTATTTGTAGAATTCTTACATTCCTGACTGTAGTTTACAGAAGTGGTAGCGGGAGATCAGCAAACATAATGACCAATAGACGACTGAACAAACAGAATTGCATCTTTAATGATGATGATTCCACCAGCCAACGAGTTGCCACGAAAAATTTCAAGTTTTCCAACGGTACCTACATTTATCGATGTTTAAAAAGATAGGCCTAGAATGCCGCTAGCAGATAAGATTACCAGAATACACAGATCAGCACTAAATTTTATACCACAGTGTCGCTGGACGACTCGAAATCACGCACGAAAATCATTATTTTTTGACGACGAGTGAAAATCCGAAACCCCAATTTTTTTTCACAATGAGGCTGTATGTTAAATATTTTTAGTCATACAGTAATTTAGTATTTAAACAATCGGAGAGCTAGCAAAATTTTACCCAGTTAGTTTAGTTGTGCATTGTGCACAAAAGGGAAAAACATGCCGTCCAACGATCTTGTTCGGACATTGTGTCTAAACTTAGACGAACAGCTGACCACGGGCCCTATTCTTACGTGCATTGATGGTTTTGTAAATAACTATTGTGTAAATTGCCTAATGACATCCAAAACTGAAAAAAGGTTTAGTAGATTTTTTTTTCGCCTCTGAAAGAATTCTCATTTTTTTGTTATCACCGTTAGTAGACGTCTGGAACATTTTTTTATATTTATGACTTGAGATAGGAATGGAATCGATTAGCATAAATAAAAAAAACATCACTCAAAGACAGAAATGTGTTGTACCGTCTGATCTATCTAGCCATCTGGCTACACTGGCATTCTGCATTTTGATTGATATGTATTTGTCAAAACGAGAAGTTTTATTAAATATGTTTGGGACCTACCGTCATCTCTTGCAAGTGAAGGGCATTCATGAGATCATTCGAGAAAGCTGTGGCCAGGAAAGCATCCAGCTCCTGGCGACGCAAGATCTGAATTTGCGAGGTCATTATGAATCTGTAAACAATGGTTTTGGTCTTCAACCCTTTGATCGCCAGACGTCAAATCACGCGCACGGAATGTCGAGCCCTAAGGGTCAGCACGTGATATCACGTCCTAAATATAACCGGTTTGCCTAGCGCACTCGCGCGTGCTGGCGCTGAGGGCACGATTTCTCCATCCGATGCTTGGCGGTCAAAGGGTTAAACACTATATGAGTAGTAGAAACTGTATCACAGGGGCGTATTTACCCTAGGGCCAAGAGGGCCATGGCCCGGGGTGGCAGGACGCCATGGGCAGCGTCTGCCGCCCTATGCGCTCGGTTCAGGGCGCCGGTCAGTCAAGTACCGGCCCATGGCCTTTAGGGCCCGGGGCGCCTAATTTTAAAATACGCCTCTGACTGTTTGCCATAAATGTCATCCAGCACAAAGTCAACATTATCAGTTCGTATACACATAACGTAACTCAGTATACCCACGGCGCACTAAAACATTTGTACTAATTTTATCAAAGACCACCCCCGGTTCTAGTCCGTGACCAGGTTTAAGGCGGGATAAGCATTTGGCGCCCTTTTTCAATCGATTTCAAGATTTCGAAGGAGGAGGTTATCAACGTTATTCGTCGGGATCTTTGTGTTTTTGCTTTGTTTTTTCGAAGACGGCCGGCTGGACCGATTTGGAAAATTCTTTGTTTTGGTTGATAGAGTGTACTTCACAGTTGGTCCCATTGTAACCAGGTACATCTGACGATGGGATCCTGGAGAAATCGAGGGAACTCTTCAACTATTATAGGCACACCTATAGTGATTTCAGATTTTTTTACAGCAGCTCGAGCATTTGCTTTTGGAAAGGTGGAGGCTAAGTGAAGTCGGTTCTTTTTTGTTTAAAACTGGCACCCTATTTTTTGGATCGGGCGCTAGGTGCCCATGTAGCCCATTCCACTCGTGTGCTAGGGCCCTGGGCCCTGTGATAGACGATGCATGTGTACCTGAGCACGGTGGCCAGGATGAGCAGGTGCTGCGGCACGTACGAGGTGTTGAGCATGAGCGGCGTGTCGGAGCGCATGCACGACAGGAACGCGCGCATGCGCCGGCACTTGTCGTCCTGCGCGGTTCTGCAAACGACATCTCTTATAAGTCATCCGTTTACTCTTCATAAATAATACCGGAAAACTACGTGACGAGCAACCAAAATCCGGTTTAAATTTTTTTGTACCTATTCTACTGATCTTGGCAGGCTCATCATTAATTATAATGTATCACTATTCAAAGAAAAACAATTTTGAGTTTAGCCGTTTTATGTATTCTATCTATGTACGAATAGCAACACCATTAACACATTCAATGCCGGAAACCCGACTATCGGGGATTTTATGATTTCGTGCCCAGACCGCACTACCCGATAGTCGGGATCGTGGTACATACTATAGCTATACATGACTAAAGGCCACGCCGGAGGACCCGATATCGGGTACTATTTTTGACGAAAAGAGTTGTCGCTAAAATATTCATGGTAACAGACATACTCGGAAAATTCACGATTTTAACCATTTTCCACTTCGAGGTTTTTTTGATCTGGCGTGTGATCGCGAAGTCATAACGAAAATCGTTAGAGAATCCCCGTAACGCGTTTAATTTTCAACTTGAATTGTTTCTAATAATTAGATATTGATGTGTATTATCTATCAGATTCCGGAGATAGACGTTGGCCTAACTTTCCGGTATAACGTAATAAGTGAACAAACCAACATAACAACAAATGTTTTTAGCGCAACCCTATCGTGTACCCGACTGTCGGGTTTTTGGCGTGTAATGTCGATTCGTTCGATAAATGTGCAACTGTACCCGACTATCGGGTCGTATATATTATTTGCGGCCTGGCGCGGATGTTTTGTTTGGCTGGGTGGCAATGAATGTGTTAACTGTCCATCGGTAGACCTTATTCCCTTGCAATAGGGATTACAATGGCAGTTTACAGTGTTGGCGATGGTATATTAGTGTACGGCCTCACGGGCGAGACCCGGCGGGACGTGCGGCCTTGTGTGAAGGCTTCCAAAGGATTAGAGCAGCATCCACTGACGCTGCTTCTGTTAATTTGACTAATGGAGAACATGCGTGAAAAATATTTAATTGAATTTGTTCCATAAACACGTTCAACAACCCCAAATTAATATATATATAAGTGGAAAACATAATTTTTAAGTTTTTTAAAGGTTTAAAAACGTAAAATTTTAGGCATTTTTTTTATACCTCAAATGTATTTTCGAAACCTCAGTTCGATTACTTATGTTCTAACAAGAAAAAAATGTATGACAACTATATACTAAACGCATTTTTTCGTGCATAAATTTACAAAAATCTTCCAAAAACTTGTTCCTTCCAAACAGTTTTCTGCAACTTTGCGGTCGGTGACATCACATACCTCACACTTTTTGTATGGGGCGTTTTGACGCGCGGCGCAGACGCCTAACGTATTTTCACATTTCTGACGTTTCAGGGGCTATCATAGATAGTAGGTTTATTGGAGACATTTGAATCTACAGGGAAACAGAATCGAATGACGTCTTCCAAAAAAATCATGCATGTTCCTAATTGTACGACAAAGCTCACCCGAACCAAAGCCGCTGCACAGTGGGCACGGGCCAGTCCAACACCACTCCGGGCACCATCTCCGGAGTCTTGCCCGGATTAACGCGCGAGTAGATCCACTCCGCGACTTGCACTGTGCACGCGCGCTCGACGGTCATGCTCGAGGTGCCTTCATCTGAAATTCACACGCGGTTTTTGTTATATCTGAGGGCTCTTAAATTTTGGATACGCTTAACATGAGACCTAGGACACTGAGGACCATTTGCACCAACCAAGCTGACTAATCAACGTTAAATGTTGTCATCTCATAGAGAATTGTCAAATTTTTCATACAAGTAAATTTCAACTATGACGATGACGTTAACAGACGGTGTGGTGCAATCAGCCTTTTCACTTCTCATGCTCGTAAAGTTCGAGTTTAAGTCGTGCGTGGACGAAAAACAGTATACGCATAAAGTAAAATTTTCTTCTAAAACTAAAGATAATGAGGCTCAACAGCCAAACAGTCAAAATACATCGCACTAAATTGAGCAATAAAATTTGGTCGAATACTGAAACTTGTTGTTTTGTTTTATTCTTGCTATAATTATTTGAATTCCGTGTTTTCTATAATCAAATTAAGGAAATCAGATAAAATAGGAGCTGGTAATTGTTTTAAAATGCCCCGAAATGTTTTAAAAGAATAAAACAAAACAACAAGTTTCAGTATTCTACGAACCATATTTATTTTCATTGTAATATTTTTTAACTGTTTTACGATTAACGATAAATAAATTGCTCGCAATTGAAGTGAAAAGTAGAGTGTAAAAATCGTCCATAAAACCCATTTTACACTCGAATTTATATCAATCCTCGCTCGGATGGATAAACCCCTTGCGTAAAATGGTGCGTTTTATGCACTTGTACAATCTACTATATAATTGCCTATGTATGTATAAGTTACCTTTAGCCTTCTGCGCCATGAAGCGATGGTGGTGCATGTTGTACAGGATGGCGTAGACGTTCTGGCGGATGGGGCGGTAGAAGTGGTGGATGGAGGGAATCTCGCGGTGGTTGTCGTCTTCCATGAGGACTGGCAGCGCCACCTGGATGGAGTAACATGCTATTTAAGTCGTAAGACACGTAATACAGTTATAGGAAGGTACAAATGAAGCTTTGAGGGATGTACTGATATTTTCCGTATCAAAAACTTAATATGTTACTGATTCGAAACTGCTTGTTGCTATGCCTACTTGAATAAACGAAATTTTGAGTTTTGACTTGAATACCTCCTTCATTCGTTTCCAAATGTTTAAACAATGTAATTGTCAGGTTTTTCGCCCACTGAATTACTAAAAAACCTGAGTACGGTAGGTTTTTTTTTCTTCGCCAAAGCTTGGTGGCAAACAACGATAATCCGATTCAATTACGGAAATTGTTTACTTTCAGCCATTTTGCATATGTTTTATCCCTGTTGTAGTTGGCGTTTTTCAACTTAATAGTTATCCTTATACAGGATGGATTTACTTTTAGTCAGTGAGTGCGCACTCGTAGCACCTCGGCGGGCACGGCCGGGCAGTTGCACATAACCTACTACATACCTGGCGGTGTGTGAGGATGGCGAGCATGTGCGGGTGCATGAGGCCCCGCGCGTGGCGCTCGGCGCACGTGCGCAGCACCTCGGCGGGCAGTTGTACATAACCTACTACATACCTGGCGGTGTGTGAGGATGGCGAGCATGTGCGGGTGCATGAGGCCCCGCGCGTGGCGCTCGGCGCACGTGCGCAGCACCTCGGCGGGCAGTTGTACATAACCTACTACATACCTGGCGGTGTGTGAGGATGGCGAGCATGTGCGGGTGCATGAGGCCCCGCGCGTGGCGCTCGGCGCACGTGCGCAGCACCTCGGCGGGCAGTTGTACATAACCTACTACATACCTGGCGGTGTGTGAGGATGGCGAGCATGTGCGGGTGCATGAGGCCCCGCGCGTGGCGCTCGGCGCACGTGCGCAGCACCTCGGCGGGCAGTTGTACATAACCTACTACATACCTGGCGGTGTGTGAGGATGGCGAGCATGTGCGGGTGCATGAGGCCCCGCGCGTGGCGCTCGGCGCACGTGCGCAGCACCTCGGCGGGCAGTTGTACATAACCTACTACATACCTGGCGGTGTGTGAGGATGGCGAGCATGTGCGGGTGCATGAGGCCCCGCGCGTGGCGCTCGGCGCACGTGCGCAGCACCTCGGCGGGCAGTTGTACATAACCTACTACATACCTGGCGGTGTGTGAGGATGGCGAGCATGTGCGGGTGCATGAGGCCCCGCGCGTGGCGCTCGGCGCACGTGCGCAGCACCTCGGCGGGCAGTTGTACATAACCTACTACATACCTGGCGGTGTGTGAGGATGGCGAGCATGTGCGGGTGCATGAGGCCCCGCGCGTGGCGCTCGGCGCACGTGCGCAGCACCTCGGCGGGCAGTTGTACATAACCTACTACATACCTGGCGGTGTGTGAGGATGGCGAGCATGTGCGGGTGCATGAGGCCCCGCGCGTGGCGCTCGGCGCACGTGCGCAGCACCTCGGCGGGCAGTTGTACATAACCTACTACATACCTGGCGGTGTGTGAGGATGGCGAGCATGTGCGGGTGCATGAGGCCCCGCGCGTGGCGCTCGGCGCACGTGCGCAGCACCTCGGCGGGCAGTTGTACATAACCTACTACATACCTGGCGGTGTGTGAGGATGGCGAGCATGTGCGGGTGCATGAGGCCCCGCGCGTGGCGCTCGGCGCACGTGCGCAGCACCTCGGCGGGCAGTTGTACATAACCTACTACATACCTGGCGGTGTGTGAGGATGGCGAGCATGTGCGGGTGCATGAGGCCCCGCGCGTGGCGCTCGGCGCACGTGCGCAGCACCTCGGCGGGCAGTTGTACATAACCTACTACATACCTGGCGGTGTGTGAGGATGGCGAGCATGTGCGGGTGCATGAGGCCCCGCGCGTGGCGCTCGGCGCACGTGCGCAGCACCTCGGCGGGCAGTTGTACATAACCTACTACATACCTGGCGGTGTGTGAGGATGGCGAGCATGTGCGGGTGCATGAGGCCCCGCGCGTGGCGCTCGGCGCACGTGCGCAGCACCTCGGCGGGCAGTTGTACATAACCTACTACATACCTGGCGGTGTGTGAGGATGGCGAGCATGTGCGGGTGCATGAGGCCCCGCGCGTGGCGCTCGGCGCACGTGCGCAGCACCTCGGCGGGCAGTTGTACATAACCTACTACATACCTGGCGGTGTGTGAGGATGGCGAGCATGTGCGGGTGCATGAGGCCCCGCGCGTGGCGCTCGGCGCACGTGCGCAGCACCTCGGCGGGCAGTTGTACATAACCTACTACATACCTGGCGGTGTGTGAGGATGGCGAGCATGTGCGGGTGCATGAGGCCCCGCGCGTGGCGCTCGGCGCACGTGCGCAGCACCTCGGCGGGCAGTTGTACATAACCTACTACATACCTGGCGGTGTGTGAGGATGGCGAGCATGTGCGGGTGCATGAGGCCCCGCGCGTGGCGCTCGGCGCACGTGCGCAGCACCTCGGCGGGCGCGGCCGGGCAATTGTCGGAGCTGGGGGACTTGGTTTGGCGGCTCTGAAATTATTCACCAATATTAATAAATGACATCACAGATAGCTGCCGGCAAAAGCAGAAAGGGTACATGATGACTTGGCTGCATTCTCCACGGAATAGCGGATGAAATATTTGACAGAGTCGATTGGAAAATAGTAGGCCTTTCCCAGCAGTGGACTCAAAATAGGCCTAAGAAGATCTCGATCATTTTACAACTTTGAATATGATTTTGTCTAACTTTTGATTATTTAAGTAATTCAAATGTTACTTACGATGTAAAAGAAAAAAAATCGAAGTGAATTTAAATTGTAGTGGTAAGTATGACAATAAGAGTTTTACCGCAGTAAGGCTGACTTGAGTGTAACTAAATGCAGCTAGGTGTCCATGCTTGCTTCCCATTTAGAAAGATCAGTAATGTTCAATAGTCACACCTTAGAATAATAAAACCCAACAAGAGTTCAAAGAAAAAACATATTTTTTCCATCTTCGTTTTAAGGGTTATTCAAGGTCTCTAGCCTTTAATATTCTTAAAGTCACACCTCTTTAATGGCAGGTTGTTTCTCTTGCGCTTGTTTGTCAACAGGTTTGGGGGCCGGTTTCTTCTGGTCGGCGTCTCCGCTGTCGAGCGACAGGGCCGCCAGGGCTTGTCCCACGTCCGCCCGCTCGTCGGCGCTAAAGTCAGCGTTCATTGACGCGTTCGCTGTAGCCAATTTGTAATCGTCCAGGCCTTTTTGCTGTAATTTGGTGTTTTAAAAATTTTGTAAGTGCTCAGAGTGTGAAAAGGAACTTGTACATAAGAAATAAAATGAATTTTAAAACGAAATGAACATGTTAGGTGTTGAATTTTCTAGGAGACATTGTAACGATACTTGCTGGTAGTCAAGCAAAACTTAAATATCGGAGGCATACACATGACAAGGCCGAACGAGGTGCTCTTAGGTGAGAGACAGCGCTATTTTGTCCTTGTCAGTCTTAATTTTTATTGTTGTCTACTCCTAAAAGGTCCTAACCTAAGTTGGACGGGTTATTTTAGTCTTTGCCAAAGCTTGGCGGGAAACAACAAAAATCCGACTAAATTACGTACATTGTTCATGGTATGCTGTCAGTAATTTCGAAATGCATTTTAAAATTATTCGCATTGTTTATTCTATAATTTTTGGGCGTACGCATATTATATAGTTATCATTGATTCTACGACGGAAAAATCTCCTATGAATGAATCACCAAAGTCTCCTAGTAAATTCACAGCTATAAAATCCATAAAAAATACACATACATAAATAATTCATAAAAACCAAAATTTACTCTGCACTTTTAATTTTGACTCATGCAACGTTTAAGTGGTGACTTAAAATGAATTTTGTATGCCAATGTGTAGGGTGACGATGAAAAGGCGTGGATGATCATAGCAATAGTTGCTGATTACAATAATTGAAGTAAACCTCGTGTTCAGATGATTCGGCTGCTAATTTAGAAGTGTCCAAATCGGTGGAGGATGACTGTGGACTGTCGGGTTTCTGACTCCTCTTGTTAGTTTTTGGGCGGCGACCTAGTAACAAATATAATAAAAGTAATTAATTCATAACAGACGGAGAGCTGGCCACGTCAGATGTGACACAATAATGAGAGCAACGAAACCCCTCTAGCTGGCTGTTGTTCATTAGTGGAGGTCAAGAATGCAAACCTCTTCAAGAATACAAATCCTACGAGTGCTGGGTTTAATGCAATGCAATTATGTTATGAGAAATAAAGTGTCAAACGACGTATAACGTAATTCATAGTTCATCGCCTACTGTTTTTGTTTCCGCAATAATACGCAATGTTTTTTGTTCTAATGTTAAAATATAGATCGTGTATAAATAAGATAACCTCTTTAGTTTTTACCTATTCTTATATTAATTTTTTCCAGATGATTTTTTTAGTTAGGGTGTCACTCTGACTTCCACCCATTAAACGCTGCCAGATGCCCGGATCTAGCAATAACGATAGTATACCAATTTTACTAGGTTACTGGTTTTGATGCTCTCATTATTGTGCCATATCTTATTAGTGACTTAGACTGATGCAGATACTACTCATCATTAAGCTTTTACAAGGAGTATGAGGTCACACATCAGCGTAATTTTATTAGTTAATTTCTATGATTCGAACAGCACATCTCAATAGTATTCTACACCATTTTTTAGTATAACAATCCAGGTTAGTCCCTATTTTGATTTTTGTGGATATTTTTAATTCACATGAGTAATGATCAAAAACGTTAACTCAAATGAAATAAGCGGTCGCGCTCTCATACTAAATGAGTACGGGAGCGCTGATGTGTGGTGACCTCGAGTTGTACTTATGATCTACCTAGTGGTTGAGGTTATCTGTGTATCTGACGTGGCTAGTCTATAAGGCAGCCTTTTGGGAATCAACCAATATCATCATATTCATCATTTGCCGCTGACCTCTGCCTCAGTGGTAGGCAGCCTATTGATCGATTTCCGCATGTCTCAGTTTATCTCTGCCTTGTCGGAAAGGCAGCCTTTTGGATTTCATGATTAGATAATAATAAAATCGCTAATCAGATGACGGGGCTCAGAATTATTGGTGTACATAAAAAAGTCATACACAAGCACATATAAATTCCTCCTTTTATTTAGTTGAATTTAAACTCTTCAGTAGCATAGCATTGTAAGGCATTTATAATAATATTGAGTTGAATACTTGGTCAGGTCAGAGAATACTAGACATTGTATTGATACAGATTTGAAAATGAAAATGATAGTGAAAAATATTATTAATTTATCTTTTCCTTATATTATTTTAAAACACTAAAGTCGGCTATTATATACATATCAGAAGTGGGATCAAACTTACCAGTGGCAGTTCTGTATTTGAGAAAGCCATCGTTGGTGCCGTTGAGATAATACTGAATGGCTTGTTTAAGCTTGGCTGCCCGGAGGTCGTTGAAGTCGCCCAAGATCTCGATACACGCGCTGTCCATGTTACATCAGAAGTGGGATTTAACTTACCAGTAGCACAGAATAACTAATAGTACTACCGTACAGAAAATTCACTCCTTAACAAAAGTCAGATTTAGGTATAAAATTATACCTATGCTCGCCGCCTGCAAGCAAAATTGAAACTTATAACCGCGCACGAACCGTGAATCTTCTTTGCGCGCCGCAGTTTTATGACCGAGCTGTGAGCGTCGGCACGGGGTTGGCACTTGACAAGTTTTTGTACCTATACCTACTGATTTATTATTGTTAGATAAATATGTAGGAATTACAAACGTTGATTATGTAAACACGAAATTTTTATCCGGAGATAGATTTTTTTATAGAGATTATGTCTGATTCTGACGGAAGTAGGTATGCCACAGCCGTATTCCTTTGAAAATATGTCGGTCAGTTCCTAATATTATTTCTGGGCAACCGATATTCAATAAATTAAGGATGTTTATTTTAACTATTACTAAGTAAGGACTTTGGGACCTTTCAATATCGTCCGGAATTTAAAAATGTTATTTCTGCTTCCTTGTTCTTCCGTTTATTCAGACATCCGTAAATACATATTTTATACGGATTAGATCGAGATAGGTTTCGAAGCCATTGTGTATTTTAAATTTTGCGCGAACGCCACGTGACACGACTATCGTGCGAGCCGAGCGGCAGCCCACTGCTATACGACTCCCCGGGAGGCGCGCCGGCCAAATGTACCTAAACTGCGTAGTGAAACCCCCCTGCCAGTAGTGGCAGTTCTGTATTTGAGGAAGCCATCTTTGGTGCCATTGAGATAATACTGAACGGCTGATTTAGGCTTGGCCGCTCAGAGGTCGTTAAGGTCGCCCATGATCTCGATACACGCGCTGTCCATGTTACATCAGAAGTGGGATTTAACTTACCAGTGGCAGTTCTGTATTTGAGGAAGCCATCTTTGGTGCCGTTGAGATAATACTGAACGGCTGATTTAGGCTTGGCCGCTCAGAGATCATTAAGGTCGCCCAAGATCTCGATACACGCGCTGTCCATGTTACATCAGAAGTGGGATTTAACTTACCAGTGGCAGTTCTGTATTTGAGGAAGCCATCTTTGGTGCCGTTGAGATAATACTGAACAGCTTGTTTAAGCTTGGCTGCCCGGAGGTCGTTGAGGTCGCCCAAGATCTCGATACACGCGCTGTCCATGTCCGATGAAGGTAGGTCGCGGACAAATTGGCATACGGCCTTTATTAATGTTTCTGGTGGCACTTGTTGCTGTAAACGAAACAATATCAGATCTATAGCTCAGTTAAAAGTTAATTTATCAAGCAAAAGTGATGTATGATGAAACCATACAAGTTTGAGAACATTGTTACAATAACTAAAATGATTAAACAGCTTATACATCTGTTTTTCAGAGATAATGTTATACCATACCAAAATAAAAAAATAATTTATTCAAATATAAATCGTCAACAGCAACACACAGAAAAAACAATAAACAAAACTCTTACATTATGACTAATCTACTCAAAAAGTCCCCCACGAGTTGTCCCTGGTGCAAAAGTTCCCATCACGCTAGCCGCGTTACCACGTTGAATGGCTATAGACAACCTTTGCACCAGGTACGAACCCGCACGGGCGTCGGACCCTCTCTTGATTCGTCGTCCCATTTCCCTAACAAAGCCAATAGCCTCCGTTCCCCAGCACCCAGTTGTCTCAAAAGCAAGGCTCATACCAAATATATGCCTCTGAAATTATAGTTTTTCATTATTAAAGTATTTAAAAATTTGCCCTTATACACATCCCTTCTAAAAAATATATTTGTATCAGTAAAACGGTTAAATAAAACTAAGCAAAAGCACCTCTTGAACGAATATTCAAATGTAGTTCCGCATCTTTTTAAAGTTTTATGCTTCCGTCATTTAATGTGTTTTCTGTATCGTTAGAAGCACCGCATACAATCTTTCTGCTTGGCCCTAAGGTTGACTGGCAGAGAATGCCTCATGGCATTAAGTTCGCCTTTTGTACGATAAGTTTTCTTTTTGTGCAAATAAATTTAACGGCCTCCTAGCCTAGTCGGTAGTGACCCTGCCTAGGAAGCAGAAGGTCCCGGGTTCGAATCTTGGTCAGGGCTTTTATTCGTGTGTTTATCACAGATATTTGTTCCTGAGTTATGGATGTTCTCTATTATATATATCGTCGTCTAGTACACAAGCCTTATTGAGCTTACTGTGGGCCTAGGTCGATTTGTGTAAGGTTGTCCTATAATATGTATTTATTTATTTATAGAAAAAAATATATATGTCTTTCGTTTATGAAGACTCTATAGTAAAGTATATATAATAAGTATATATAGTAAGTATATATTTTATTAGCCTGTTTTAGTGTCTCACTGCTGCTGGGCAAAGGCCTTTCCCAAAGTATAAAATATATCACAAAATTTCAATAACTATCAAATCTAACAATATAATCCTCAACAGCTTCTTCTGCAAATTAACATTCAGTCACTTTCTTCTTTGTCAAAATTACAATAAACCTCTCCGATGTTGCATCCAGCTCCGCCTCTTTACATTAATATTTTTCCTTCTTAACCCTTTGACCGTTAAATACATCAAATCACGCGCACGGAGTCGTGCCCTCAGCTTCAGCACGTGATATCACGTCCAAAATATAACCGGTTTGCCTTCTGGCGCTGAGGACACGATTTTTCCATCCGATGCTTGGCGGTCAAAGGGTTAATCAACATAATATAAGCAGTAATATTCCCATTTGTCTTTAGTTACGTATTCCGAAAATATGAAGTTATTGATATTGAGCTATAATATGTATATTATGATTTAAGCTACAAATGAACAGCATTATCCACAATCTTTGCTAAGTATGTAATGAATTTGTAAATCGTACGCGTAATTGCAAATCTGGAATGTCTATCTGAACATTACAACACGGAAGAGATACTTCAGCTAAGTTTTTTAACCATACCTTCTTCTGCGTGATTCCCAATCGCTTATAGAAATCAGTGAGGCTCTGCTCGGACAAAATAGTGCCACCTAGAAGTGCGGCCATGAGGCAGAGCCGGTCCTGAGGCACATCCAGCAGTTCAGGCAGTTCGTGGATCTTGTATTCCTTAGTTTCCAAAGAAGACTGCAAAATAGAATATAAGTACTTAACTTTTTGAACTTTTTCCTATTTGAATGAAGTCATCACTCACACGCCAAGCACTGTTGCGTTATCAAAAGACGAGTCTCGTAGTGCTGTGCAAAATAATTTATAATAGATTTTATTCATGATCAAAGTACACCTTCACTCCGACCCCTTTATGGGTTGTTGGCGTGATGGGCACGACGACACAAGACCTCTTTAGGGGTTCTTGGCGTTCAAAGGGTTAATAAATAAGTAGTATTATAAGTACAAGTTTTTCTTGTCATTTGTATTTTCTGCTATTGATGAACAATAAAGATAATTGTATTGTTGTATTGTAATAGGACTTAATGTGATTGATTTAAAGTGCAAATCTTGCGATTCTGCTGTTGTGTCACACATAAACCCAAAGCAAACTTAGGTCACTTAAAAAAACAGTGAAATAGCACTGTTGCTGCCGGTGAGTAAGGTTGCCAGAGAGCTCAAAGAGGACCCTCTTATCCAAAGAGACGGCTAAAGACCCGTCAACACAGTAAATCCTCCTTTATATTAAATGGTCGGCAACGCGTATGTGATACCTCTGGAGTTGCAGGCGTCTATAGGCTATGGTATCTGCTTAGGATGAAAGCTTGTTTGCCACCGTTGTTGTATTTAAAAAAGGAATGGTCATTAGAGTCCAACCATGCTTTTTGATAAGGGTAATAGACATAATTACCCTGTATGTGAGCTTTAGCTGTGACGAGCTAAAGTATCTCGGAGGCTGGAACACCAAGTACTCGGCAGAGCACCCGACCAGCCCAGCATACGTTTTCTCCCGGCATAGACCCACCACCTCCTGGCAATGGTCATCTGAGGATACCATCTGTAGAAATAAAGGCATACTTACATAATGAAGAAAAAAATAAGGGTACTAGATAAAAAATGGTATTTATTTAGAAAAACTGTACCCATTCTGACTTTGGAATAAAAAAAGTTATATTCAGCGTCAATAGAAAAATAAAATAATGTAAACAAACGCATTTACCATGATTTACCTTCATTACTTCGCAATTACGCACTTTTAAAGAACGAATGGTTTCGTCGTCAGCTCATACTAGACGTGTGCGCCGCGCCGGCGTGGCGTAGCCGCGCCGTGGGACCCACGCCGCCGCCGCCGCCGCGGATTTCAAAATCCACGCCGTAGGCCAAAATTTCAGAATTCGGCAAAAAATAGCCAATGACAATTACCGTTGAAGGAAAGTCAGTTGAAAATTTTACAACGTATATTGACGAATTAAACCATAAAAACATCTACACATTGAAATATTGAGGGTTTGGTCAATTCCTTCTCTTTCGGGAGATTAATAAATGAGTATGATTAACCGCTCACCTAAAATATGAACTCGATGGCCTAATTAATAAGATTGGTAACGAAAATAATAAATCTGCCATGAAAATTGTACCACCAATTAATTATCCTGAGAAAAGAAGTGTTTTCGGTGGCAGGATTGATCCTTAATACTGAACGGTATGTTTGGACCTACTGCGAGTCAAAAAAGGATCTTCATCATCACTAGTCGTTCCCTCAGAGCTGAGGATCATGTCTTTCTGTTGAAGACCAGGTTGCTCCATAGGCTTCTGACCCTCGCTAAGCGCATGGCTTCTTGCAGTTTTAATTGCATGGGTGCAGTGATTTGGGCACAAGATCTTGCAGGGGGAAGGCCTCTAAGTCTCGTGCCTTCAACTTTTCCCGTCATGATGATCCTCTCTAGGCTATCCGAGGAGCGTCGAGATAGGTCCGAAGTATTTATTTATTTAAACTTTAGTGCACAAATAAAAAGTGTACAAGAGGCGGACTTAATGCCTTAAGGCATTCTCTACCAGGAAGTATGTGAGTATGTGGTCCTGGCACGTCGTAGACAACCGGCGTTTTATGCGTATGGACTGATTAGTGCACATCGCAGTCCAAGGTATCCGTAAAAGCCGTCGCCAACACCACATCTCAAACGCGCGATACGGCTTTTCGGATCTGCCTTGATAGTCCAAGTTTCAGAACCGTATAGGAAAATTGGAAACACACGCATAAGTCTAACCTTAGTCTGCCTCTGTGTGTCGCGATCTCTCCAGATCCTATCTAACCGAGTCATAGCACCCTTCGCTATTTGAATCCTCCGGATGATTTCAGGTTCACAGCTACCATCGTTAGATAAAAGTGAGCCGAGGTAGGTGAAGGCGCTGACGCATTCTAGGTCTTTCAGTTCTAGGCTTCGTGGAAGAGACTGTTTCCGGTGTTCTGAATAGTCTCTCCATCTAGCCAACGGATACTGATGGAAACACTTTGTCCAGGTCTGATAAAGTGTTTCCATCAGTATCCGCTATCTGCCAGCTTCTAGGTTTGTAGTCGCGGGTGAGAAATTTGACTTTCTGGAACAAGTCTTTAGAATGGGCAGTTGCAGCATGGTTTTCGATTTCGTCACACAAAGCATGGATGAATTATTCTTATCGCATTTGCATGCCCTTTTCACGCAAGTGTGTAGCCTGGAATACTCCTTTCTTGCTATGTCTGTGTTAGGGCCTTGTTCTTTGAGTCTTCTGTCGCTCAATAAGTTCCCAGGTAGTATCAGAAATCCAGGGTTTCCGTCTTGCTTGGCTCCCAGGAGTGGGGATGACTTCTTCGCTGTTTCGGACACAACCGCTTTGAAGTCATTCCATGTTGTCTCAGTATCTTCAAAAGGATCCCTTATAACGTCCTTTATCTTGAGAGGCAACCTTCTTTTTTTTTTCTTTTTTTTTATTGAGAATAGGCAGAGGTTTGACCGCGATCTCACCTGATGGTAAGTGATGATGCGGTCTACGGTGGAGCACGCTTACCTATGAGATACCTATTTACTCTCGCTTTGAAGAGACCCAAATTGTACTCAAGTGGAAACACAGACTCGGGCAGGCCGTTCCACTCCTTGGCAGTTCGCATAAAGAATGTTGAAGCAAAACGCTTCGTGCGTATATGTGGAATACTTACCATGAAGCGATGCCGGAGTGCCGATTGTCTGGTAGTCCGATGGTAAAATGGAGACGGAGGAATAAGGTTGTGCAGTTCCTCGGCACACTCTCCGAAATGTATCCTATAAAAGATGGATAGGCTGGCAACCTTGCGATGATGCTCCAGACTTTGAAGTCGAGCATTCGTCAGCTTGTCATCATTGATGATTCTCTTGGCCCTCCTCTCGACTGACTCGAGAGCCTCAAGCTGGTATTTTGCTGAACCATCCCACAGATGTGAGCAGTATTCTACACACGACCGGACTTGTGTTTGGTAAAGGTCGAGCAGCTGCCTAGGTGTAAAATACTGCCTCACCTTGTTAAGGATGCCCAGCTTTTTTGCTGCTAACTGCGCTTTCGACTCAATGTGTGGGCCGAAGTTGAGTTTCGAACTCAGCGAGATTCCGAGAAGCTCAATACATTTACGTTTCGGAAAGTAGGAGTCAGATGGAATGGACTCCGTTTAGCGGAGATAAGACACGCCTGAGTCTTACTAGCATTGAACGAAACCAAATTGGCTTCACCCCAATCGGCGACTGTTATCAGTAACACGTTCATGCGTTCGACCATTGCCTCCCTTAAGGACTGTATTTGTGTTCCACTAGCTCGTGGACTGGGTATGTAGCTTTCAACAACCATTGTGTCATCTGCATATCCAAACGTACCTGGCTTCAGCAGGTCGTTCTGGCGAGCTCCCGCAAGACAGGACCGTCTAGCTTGTCACATTTCTTGGTAGCTGGCCTTGGTACACGCTTTAGATGGAGTTGGCTTTAAAATGATCTTAATCCATCACAGATATCGACATAAAAGCGATTTCCGAAAAAACGGCAGTACAGAAGCAAACGGCATTATATATCGTTTTATGTTCCTTGTTCCTAAAAAGTTTTTGATATTTAACATATTAACATATTTTTAATGCGAAACGTGAGCCTTGCGAGCGGAGCCAAAGGTGACCTTGACGCCGGCGTGGCGCAGCCACGCCGCCAAAAATTCCCGGCGCGCCGCCGCCGCGGATTTTTATGGCGGCGCACACGTCTAGCTCATACACATAAACTTGTTATTTTATATTAATTTTTAGTAAAAATATCCATTAATAACAAATAACTTATTATTAATAACTTACATTTCACTGAAAAATAATTTCTTCAAGAATATTTTGTCATGTGTCATATGCATTTTTGCCTTGAAAAGCAGCCATATTTGTATCCCTTAGTTTATTTTTCTATTGGTCCCAAATATACATTTATTATTTAATCTCTGAATACAAAGGGCGGACTCAATGCCATACGGCATTCTCTACAAGTCAACAAGTTATATTATTTTGCACTACTTATACAAAGAAAACTCACAATGGGTATATTCAGATATCTCAGAGCAGTTCTAAGGCATGAATGTAGCCCCGTTGGTGGCACCCACCAGACTTTGGGCGGAGGAGTACCCTTTGTGACAATATGGCGCAGTACCTGAAAAATAACAATTGTTTTAACGGATTATTAGGATATGTCTTAATAGTGGAAGGTGTACGAAAAAAAACCGCATATTGATGTACAGTTTAGCCGTTCGGCACACGCACTAGAGGTCAAAACAATTTTTTTGACCTGCAGTTCTTAAAAAAAAATCCCTTAGGAGGGGAAGGCTGTCATATTTTCTTTTCTTTCAGAAACCTATCACGTGTGGTGTGAAAGGGCTTTTTAAAGCGATTCTAAAAATAAACCACATTACATTTCAGCATTTTTTTTTTTAATAAAAACAAAAATTATTTTACAAACATACCAAATGTGGGATCCTCCAGATACGATATGACTGATTTTATTTTTGTACAATATAACACAAATGATACGTGATATCCTCATATCTAACCCCAAAAAGCAATTTTGAAAATAATTTCATTTTTTTATTTTTTTTATTTTTCAATATTACAAAATAATATATAGTTTAGTAGTGCATAGTTACGTTTATACGTAACATCCATCTACATGGTTCTCTAGTGACCTACCCGCTCTTTCATACACGTCTCCCAGGCCTCTATTTATGAATAAGGGGGCTAAATCAAATTGGTTGACCATACTGTTAACACGACTTGCAAGCAACTCAAGCCTCAATTAGTGCTAGAAATAGAATGCAATTTTAGGTACAATAAATTAAATTGATCAATGAAATGCAGCAATATAATTAAAATTGCATAGAATTGGCACCATTGTTACTCATTTGTTTGATTCCAAAACAAGAAAATGTGATTTTACTTTTATTTAAATCCAGAATCTTTTCAAAAATTCCAAATATCTTCAAAATAGTTATTTTAATAATTAATTTATAGAGTAAAATTTTGCGATAGATTCAACCTAATTTCAACCTTAAATCGAAGGATTGAAATTCAATTGACAAGAATGTGGTTGATATACTACCTGGAAAAGGGTACAAGAAAAGAAAGGAACAAGGGTTACATATTCAATTCCAATAAAAATCTAATTAGAACGCAATCCAATTGAAATCACACACTAATTCAGTAATAACTATTGTTACGTAAAACATAGACTAACAGAGTTGACTCTTTGCCTGTAGGTAGACTGTGTTTGGATCCAGTGCTGCGGAGCCACCGGTGGAGCAGGGTGCGCCCCGTTGAAGCAAACACATAGTGCCACTTGGTGCTCAGCGAGGGCTTGCGCCAGTGTGGTCAGGAATTGGACACAGCGGGCCCACTGTCCACCACATGCCCAATCTGTATCATGGTAAAAACAGAAATATTAGCTTTAACCACCAACCAAATACTATTAATCATTAAGCTTTTACAAGGAGCACGAGGTTAGCACACAGAAGCGCAATTTTATTCGTAAATTTCTACGATTCGAACAGCACATCTCAATAGTATTCTACACCATTTTGTAGTATAACAATCCAGGTTAACCCCTATAACTTGATTTTTCTGGATATTTTTAATTCACATGAGTAATGATACTAATGATCAAAAACGTTAACTCAAATAAAACAACGGTCGCGCTCTCATACTAAATTAGTACAGGAGCGCTGATGTGTGGTGACCTCGAGTTGTACTTATGATCTATGGTTCTCTGTGCTGCTGTGGTACAGTCAGCATCAAATAGTTAGTAGCAGTGAAGTCGCCAAATATATCGGTACAGATCTTTATTTGTATGGCAGTAAGGATGTGTTACGATATATTTGGCGACTTCACTGCTACTAACTATTTGATGCTGACTGTATCTGAGGTTATCTGTGCCACCAACATAAAAGTAATCAACACATCCTGAGCTGATGACAATGAGACCAACTGTTAAGTATATATACTCTTTTGTAAAGGGTCGGCAACGCGCATGTGACTCCTTTGGAGTTGCAGGCGTCCATAGGTTACGGTAGCTGCTTACCATCAGGCGGGCCGTATGCTTGTTTGCCACCGTCGTGGGATATAAAAAGAGTGAAACGGGAATTAGAAGTTTGTATCGCGAATCAATAACCACAAAACCAATTTAAATTAACCCTTCGACCGCCAAAGACATCAAATCACGCGCACGGAAAGTCGTGCCAGCACGTGATATCACGTCCAAAATATAACCGGTTTGCCTTGCACTACTGTTAGTTTGCTATACTGTGTTTATTTATAGATCCGGACATATGGCAGCTGTTCATTGGTGAAGGTCAAAGAAAGAAAACTAATCCTGGAGTTTTGGGTTTGATGTAATAATAAAATTATATTATGTAATTAATTAAATTATATCATAGCCGCAAGTTTCTGTTGGCGGAAAGTAGTGCAAAGTGTTGTATAATGCAATTTATAGTCAGTTGCCTACTGTTTTTGTATTCGCAATAATACACAATGCTTTTCTTCTAATGTTAAAATATAGGCTCTGTTCTCTATAAATGACACAACTTTGGCAGTTTTTACCTATTTGTTATTACTTTTTTCCAACTGAAAAATTTTGTTGGTCTGTCACTCTAACTTCCACCCATTAAAAGCTGCCAGATGCCCGGATCTAGCAATATGGATAGTATAGCAAGATTGCTATACTATCCATATTGCTAGATCCGGGCAGCTGGGAGCATAGTTAGATAACAAGACAGGTTTCATTGCTCTCATTATAACCTCATAGGGTAAACATACCAGTTATCCGGCCACTACCCCTTTTCAGCCACTTTGCACATTTTTAAAGATAATATAATGATAAGACGTTGGCCGAACGTCTCAACTGCCAGATTACAAAATACTGGGTCAGTGTAATTATTGGTAGGGACAAATAGGGTCTATCTTTTTGCCTCTAGTTGTCTTGTACCTACTGAGGAGTAAGAGTTTCACTAGCATAGTTTTTAATGTCCCTAAATTTAAGTTACTAACAATTCTATGGATTTTTATGGGCCGAAATAAACAGTTTTTATTTTGTTTTTATTTTATTTTACATCAATATAACTAGACCATGTTCTTCATGTTTCAAAATTTGACTGTTCTCGAAAATTGCGAATTGACCGAGTAATAACCAATTTAAAAATTGGATGTATTGACACATGCCAAATTTAGCAAAAGAAGTAGGATGGAGATCGACTTTGCAAGCCAAGTTTTGGGAGCTCATAAGTTCTAAAACACTGGTTGTATCGGACAGACTCTAGTGTTGTTTAGTTTGAAATATCTGCTTAAAATGAAAATGGCAGACTAGTAGTGCTTCATTATATTATAGATTAATTTAATGTTTATCGAAAATATGGCACTTCAGTATTCTTTCGCTTTTTTACGAAGCATATTGATATGTTGACTCATTCACTACTTTGTCAAGACACATTTTGGGTACATACTCGTAGTGTATCTTGTTAATATTAATATTGTTGCACGGGACCCCAGTTTTTAATTTACGGACCTCCAAAACTAAAAATATTTATTATGGGGCACTCTATCCATGGTCAAAAATTCACATCTTTATCGCAATGCGCACAATTTTTAAAGGTTTTGTGCTGAGTGAAGACCAAACTAGTAAAACGATAAACAGTAGTAGGTACTCAAATGTTAGAACATCACTGCTGGTCTAGAACAACAAAACATGCTCAACATATTACTTCCGGAAATTAGAGAAAATTATCATAGATATCAGTAAATTTTCATGTGTCAAATCAGTGAATTTTGAGATGTACCATCGCCAACACTGTTAACCAGCCATTTGTAATCCCTATTGCAACGGCATAAGGTCTACGGATGGCCGATTAAGGTTGTTGCTGTTTGTACTTTGGTTAGATAAGGTTGCAAATGTCAATATTAACAATGTTTACGATCATAATAAAATTACCAGCAAATCCAACACACGACAATTACCATAAAGAAACAAATAAAACCCACAGAAGTTTAACACATACCTGAGAAATATCCTCCATAGAGCCGGTCCAGACACCCCTCCGCGTCGAGCACCAGACGGAAGCCGCCGGCATGATTCCGTGCAATCCGAAACAAATCCACACCCACTCCTTCATTTTCTAAATAAGTCTGTAGGTCCTGTATGCCCATGACTCTTGGCAGTAACAGAACTACTCAGTAGAAATTATATGATAGAATACTATGCACGGCAAAATTGATCCTGAAAAAGAAATCATCGATTTGACGGGAAATATAAATGCACATCTGAAAGAGGAAGTAAATGGATTGTGACACACAATTAATAATAAATGTACCGCAACGAGAAAAACTGGACTCAACAGCAATATTATGTTCTCGGTAAACTGAAGCCGGCACGTTACCTGCTTAAAATTAACAAACATGGGGAGTGTTTTTCTCATTTGCAAAAGAGATCAGTTTCAAAATAACTTGCCTCGCAAGTAGAAATCACAATATTAATAACAATACACTCCACTACTACCGTTAAAATGGACAACTGCTACAAACCTTGATTAGAAAACCATGCCAGTGGTGAAGCTGAAGGATAACCGCAAGTTGAAAACGGAAGCCATTTGTAATTATCTAAAGGTGCGTTTACATGTAGGTTTATGTCCGACGGGCTGCATACAGTGCGACCATGCTAAAAGCCTCTACAGACAACAGCAACATGCCAGTGCAACAGAGTGAAGGACAAAGAATATAATCCCATCAAAAACATAAATGTGAAAGGCTGCCAAGTTCGATACTATGGGAATGCTTCGCCTATAAAAGAAGTGAGATCTGAATAGGTACCAAGTTCCATAAAAATACCTCAAATCATAAATAGTTATAGGAATGCACACTTGATTTCCAGCAGTTTTTAAAGTACATTTTGAATAAGTATCACGTTACATAGAAATACCTAAAATTATAATAGTCAGAGAAACGCACACCGGTTTTTTTAGCAGTTTCCTGATAACATTTATTATTTTCAGTACTTTTTAATGATGTTACTTGGCAAGTTTTCACACACCACACACCTTTTCAATGCAATGAATCGACACCTTTGGACTGCAATGTGTCAAGTATATAATTTTCTATTAAAACTTGCCAAGTTACATCATTAAAAAGTACTGAAAATAATAAATGTTATCAGGAAACTGCTAAAAAAACCGGTGTGCGTTTCTCTGACTATTATAATTTTAGGTATTTCTATGTAACGTGATACTTATTCAAAATGTACCTTAAAAACTGCTGGAAATCAAGTGTGCATTCCTATAACTATTTATGATTTGAGGTATTTTTATGGAACTTGGTACCTATTCAGATCTCACTTCTTTTATAGGCGAAGCATTCCCATAGTATCGAACTTGGCAGCCTTTCACATTTATGTTTTTGATGGGATTTCATCATTTTTCCTTTATCTGTGCTATAAGACGTTGCTTATTACCAAATTTCAAGATTCTGAGTTCACGGGAAGTACCCTGTAGGTTTTGATTCCCTTGCGAGTTTCGAAAATTTGCGGAAATTTGCGACATAAACGGCTGTATTTTTTGATTGTGTTGGTTTAGAAGTTTGATTTCTTCACAGCTCTAAGGAACTGGAGTGCGATTTTTGAATCTCACCAAGTGACTAATTCTCACCGATGCGAGTGATTTACTTTCGGAAATCACTCACATCGGTGAGAATTAGTCACTTGGTGAGATTCAAAAATCGCACTCCAGTAGACCTGAGTATTTGATATCAATTTCAGCTTGATACTTCCACGCGTTCCTGAGAAAAATAGGGTCTTGACAGACGGACAGACGGATGGACAGACGGACGGACAGACGGACGGACAGACGGACGGACAACAAAGTGATCCTATAAGGGTTCCGTTTTTTCCTTTCGAGGTACGGAACTCTAAAAATATGGATAAACAAGCACCGAATGTTGGGTCTAAAGCCAATTAAACTCAAATTAAATATGATTAATAAAAAATTAATTGTGTAGCCCCAGTCAGCCTAAACAGACCGGTCTCCACAAACAGCACCCGTACACGAGTATGATGCATATTCAGCCATCGCCTCCCTGAACCTTTCTTCGGGAAAGTGGCGACCCGATCAACGACGACACCATCAACCAGAGTCTTTTATTTTAAGCGGGCATGACATGTTCAAGTTATTAATATAATAAAAACTAGCCACGTTTAGTCTGTTGAGAAACAATATTCCCCTGCTTCTCCCTTCCCTCCTTTTGCTCCCTACGGGCCCTAACTCTTATTACACCTCCCAACCTGACCCCAAATTGCAATGTCTAATACCGGTTTTAATGATTTCGATTATTATGACCTTGAGATTTCGCGGCGACATGTCAATACCAAATCGAAATGTTTGTACATGCCTTTATTTTATACGCTGAAAACATCGAATTTTGAAGACGTCAATGACGTCATTCAGCATTGTGTCGATGGAATGTGATGTGATGTGATTGTTTCGCTGCATAGAAGCAAATTGGGCGTTGTTGGTTTTGGTGGTACACCTCAGCTGAAAACACAAATCGTAAATATGTGTTGTTTGGGAAAATGTAATTTACATTTACATAGTCGCGAACAGTAGTAAACAAATTTGTGCCCGAAACCTTACAATGAATTAAGTGTTACTTTTACATAGCATAATCCTTTTCTATTATACGTTGACTTTATTTCATGCAAGACTATTTACGACATTAAAAGTTATGCCGGAGCAAAGTAATGACTACCGCGTTGTAGTTTTCGGTGCAGGCGGAGTGGGTAAAAGTTCATTGGTACTACGTTTTGTAAAAGGCACGTTTAGGGAGGCATACATACCCACAATTGAGGACACATATAGACAAGTAAGATAAGTTTCCTTAAAATAGAACCAAATTAAGTACCTGCTTAATCGATAATTTTATTATGTATGCTTAGTAGTGGCAGAGTATATAAAGTAATTTGTTGTGTTTTTAAGTTATGTTATTGTGTTACATTGGTTTTTGTTTGTTATTGTTTTTTAGGGTTCCGTAACGAAGTACCCGTAGTAGTGTACGTAATCGGAACCCTGTCACGGTCGCTACATTGTATGCACGTTGGTCAGTCACAGATCCCTATCTAAAGAAATGTAAGAGGAAATATAGTAATAAATCATAAAAAGTGGTCAAGGGTAACTTGGCCTTAAGTAAAAAAAAACATTGAAAAAAATTTGTAATGATAATGGTACAGAACCCTTGAAGTGTGAGTTTGAATCTCAATTTGACAGCTTTTTAACACTTTCGCAACCAGGCAAAATTTTGAACAATACCCCAGAAACCGACAGAACCCGCCAGGCGGGCTACGAAGTGCAACGCAATGCCGCACGCCATGTGCCCAGCATATGAGCAAACATTACGAGTGCCTACCAGGCGGGTTCTCGGTAGTCAAAGTGTTAATAGATAATCTTGTAAGTAAAGGCTTTATTTATAACTATCTATAACAAATTAATTGACCTCTTATTTCTAATTTTCGAGAAGGTGGCTTTGACTCATCTTTGTAATTTTTTTCAATATTTATAACAAAAAGTATCGGTCAAGCGTGAGTGTGTATTAGGAAATGAATATATAATGGTGCTATGGGACCCTTGGAATGCGATCTGATTAGCTTATAGTTGATTTTATTTGTCTTAAAATATTCATATGTCACCGTCTGTTTTTGGGAAAACCTTAATATGTATTTTCAATAAAATATGTTTTGTCTGATCCCAAGGACAAAATAGTGTAGTATTAAATGTGATCTTCTTGAACAACGTAAATTTTCGGCATGCGACTATGAAGGCCTGTTCGAAATTTGAACTTATATTCCATGGAATTAATGATAATAGAAATACAGACACAAACAAAATACCATCAAAAATTTCACAGGACATTTTCAGGTACCTTAGATTCACTAAACCTATAGATTTTATGGCCATAAGAATGAAATGTTGACTTCAAATATGCAAACTATTTTTCAACCCTTTGATGTACGATTCTGTTTAAATTTAAAATAAAATTTTAAATTTAGTGACCATCCAATTGAATGGCATCTTGAAGCTGGTCTGATGATGGAGATCGAAGGTGGACATCCGCATAGGAATTCGGTAACAAATAGAGAATTTTATACAGTAAATTTGGTAGTTTATACAGTAAATCTGGATGCTTTTTTTTGACAGCCAATAAACACATTTCGCATGAGTAGATTTTCCTCGATTTTTATTATATCTAAGAGACACCCCTAATGACCTTAATAAAGCCCCTCATACCTTTAATCCAAACCTTATTTCGACTATACTATAAGGTGCGTAGTTGCATACAAAGAAGTAATATACAGGGTAGAAAAAATAATGGGCTCATTTTATTTATTAGTACTAAACTATTTTTAAATGCACATTGCGCTGATATTGTTCTTAATATTATTTTAATATATTATATGCTAGTGTATTTTCGTCATAATAATAAGGCATTTAAGGAATTAGCTTCCGTAAGTTTTTTTAAGTGGCTGATATTATATTATTTATCAATAGTCGATTTAATTCCAAGTCTAAAACTGTAAACTTTTTAAATACTTTTTTAAATATTCAATGTGACATTTTACATAGGTAGTTTGACTGCTGTATAAGTTTGCGCCTTTGCCTCGAGACAAATGACGTTGTGGAAATAAAAAGTAATGACAATTTGACTCAAAGCAAGAATTTAAACCGGTATTAGACATTGCAATTTGTAGGGCCCAATCTGTCTGGTTGGGAGGTGTAATAAGAGCTAGGACACTTAAGGAGCTGAAGGAGGGGAGGGAGAGACAGGGTACACAACAGATTGGGCCCTATAAAATGCAATGTCTAATACCGGTTTTAACTAGAGACCGCACACGCGTACACCCGTAAAAGCCCTGTTACACTTTACTTTTTTTAGTATCATAATTAGGATACTAACTTTTTTCAATAGTAAATTTACTTGCTAAGTGCGGTTATACTTGACAAAATTTAGAGACTAAATCATTTAGGAAGCTAACTAGGACAAGTGTAACAGGTCTTTAAGGGATAGACATAGATAAAATCACTTCTACAGCACAAAACAAAACAATTTACCATTGTTTTCCTTAGCCGACACAACTTTCTAAGAAAAATATCAGGTTTTCTCGTAGTAAACACAGAAATTCTTGAAGAAATCGCGAATTATATTTGTTTGTGACCCTCCACTGCTATAAGTAATGGCGTGGAGGGTAACAAACAAAAGGTGCGACTAAGACAAGGACCAACGATAATAGCACCTTCTCTGTCGTACCTATTGAAAGTGTAATAAGACCATCCCGTTCGATCTTGGTATTGTTATTACCATGACAGGTCTATGGCTAGTATGTCTATTGCACTTGACAGCTCTGTAATTTTTTTTCTACGTCATTTAATCTAGAGATAGGCAAAGGCGCAAACTTATAAAGCAGTCAAACTGTGTGAAATGCATGTGAAATATCACATTGAAGATATTTAAAAAACGGTATATAACATAGAAACCTTAAGGTCAAACGATGAGGATTATTTGTTAACCGCCGGGTAGATAGTCCTGGGGGTTGGGAATGCCTGACGTTCAAAGCATTTGGTGTACAATTATTAACCTTATATAAACCACCAAAATGTCTTCCGAAAATTGCTGTCGAATGCATCAAGAAGGCTATCAGTTCACACGAAAAGCTGCTGATAGCAGAATATTTCAATATTAATTTTACAGACAAATCAAAAATGAAATATCAGAATACCTTCTATCACTCGGTCTAAGTCTAGGTATCCAAGAGTATACCACAAGAAACAAATCAATGGACAATTATTCAACAATCTCACTCTACTCGTACAATCCGGCACTATACATTCTCTTTTTAGTTAACATAAACAAATTTGGGTCAGACTTAAAACAACTTACGGAATTTAGATAATTAACGTATGGAACCTTCTCCACGCGAATCGAACTCGCACTTGTCCGGTTTTTGTTTTAAAACATACATACATACAACTTGTAATTGTAATCATTAATCAGTAGTGGTCAATATTCAAAAGAACACCATACAAAATAAAAGTGGTTTAATATTTAAGTATTTATTTTGAAGCAATATTAAAAAGAACGTTATGCACCCTCATATACATATGAGTCATTGTCCTAAAGCACTGTCATTTGTAATTTGATGTTTTTATATTAATAAATGTCTTTGTTTAATTTTTATTTTATTATTTGCCTAGTCATTTAGATCATTAATATCATTATATTCAGGTGAGTTACATTTATTTATACTTAGGGGGCGTCCATTAATCGCGTCATACGTTTTTGGCTTGTTTTAGACCCCCCCCTCCCCCATGGTGATCTTTGGTGATATTTTCAGGACCCCTCCCCCCCCTGTCCAATATGACGTGTAATTTTTTGCTAACTAAAGTAAGTACAGTTTTCTAACACGTGAACCTACTAACGTAACGTACGTACACGTAAAGGGTAAATAGATGAAACTACATGCATACATATAAAATAAAATTATCTTTAATAGAAAAATAACCGGCCAAGTCCGTGTCGGACCACGCGGTTTCGTACCTACTATCGAAAAAGTAATATCAAAAGGTCGTATCTGCGTATGAAATGAGTTTTTAGGAGATAACTCAATAATTCCTAAACCGATAATGTTCTCAATTTTTTTTTTGATCTCCGGTTCAAAAGTGACAGGTGGGACACAAGTTTTTTAGACTTACGGGGTGATTTTTTTCTTAAAATATTCACTAAATAAAAAAAATTCAAACAGACCTCAATTTTTTTTGACAAATAATTACATGTATGGAGTAGTGCCCCTCCTTAAAATATCTTTTTCAGCAATTTTACTACAAAACTAAGTAGCGGCATACAAAAACACACCTTATATTTGAATATTTATTAAGATATACGTTTTATAGTTTCCGAGTAAAATGGCTGTGATATACGGACGGACGGACGGACAGACGGACATAACGAAACTATAAGGGTTACGTTTTTGCCACTTTGGCTACGGAACTCCAAAAACCTACTTCACAAAATAATATGTCAAATGCCATTAAAAATATTTACAATCATAGTGCTAGTGCAATTTTACTCTGCTTTTGACAGATTGATTCATTTAATAGTTGATAATATTTATTTTATTGACCATAATACAGTGTAGCACAAGGAACAAAAAAATTACACGTGATATGTGTCCAGACCCCCCTCCCCCCTGTGGTGATCATTGGTGATTTTTTCTTGACCCCCTCCCCCCCCTAAATAATATGACGCGATTAATGGACGCCCCCTTAGTTAGTTTATTATAATGTGTAATGAAGATTGCAGTCCCAAACTTAACATACTTACATTATGCACTGATACCTACATTACGTCCATAAGGCAGCCTTTACACTGCTGCGGTTTCCATATGCGGCGCCGGTGCGCGAGCGAGATAGCGCTCTGCATGTGTATAGCGCTGTCACGCTTGCACACCGTCGACGCATCCAGTTGCGGCGTCAGTGTGATAATCGCCTAAGCATCCGCTGAGACTAAAAGCCCTGTTACACTTTACTTTTTTTATTGTCCTAACTAGCATCCTAATTAGAGTAATTAGGATCTTAACTTTTTCCAATAGTAAATTTACTTGCTAAATGCGGTTAGACTTGACTAAATTTAGAAACTGAATCATTTAGGAAGCTAACTAGGAGAAGTGTAACAGGGCTTTTAGCAAATGACTAGTTATGTCCCATGCAAATTCTTGCACGAATAGATATGAAAATAAGTGCAAGAGTAAAACACGCATTGATTAGAACCTTAAACAGGTACCAGACCAGCCTATCAGGATCCAGTTTTTGTAAATTAATACTACTGATTATAGTAATCGCTCTAAAGAAGGGTAAATTAAATAAGACCATAACACCATACGTTAAATATATAGGCACGTCAATAGAATGTTAAGAGTCCCGTAACGTTCTTATACGATTTCGCTCAACTTTTGATACTTTTTTGCGGTAATTAACAAACCTTCTATTAGTGTTTTGTATACATATTTTGAAAGATCGTTTCTTTTTAAACTGCATAAGTGGAACACTTTTTAGATATAAACTGAATAAGTGGAACAAATTTTATTCAAAACATACTAAATATAAAGGTACAATTGTACCTTATATTTATTGGAATATAATCTAAATAAAAATAGTGTCTGCGCCCGCCTGGTCCCCATGGCCCCAGCGTTTCGACCCCGTACGCCTCAAATATATAGATTTTATGTTTCATTTATAAATAATTCATCGTAATCTAATAGCTGTTTCGCGATTTTTGCTTGGAGAGGTGAAAAAAGTAAGGGTTTTATTGATTCAAATTATGTTGAACAAGTACGTAAAATATTTATATATTATACGTTGTAAATTGAGTCGTCTAAGGAATAAGTGGAAACGTTTTATTTCATTTTCATATAATCTTTTAAAGACTATATTTAGCAAGAAAAATTGCCGAAGTTTGGGTGATATTTTTGGGAATGTGTTACAAGTAAAAGTACAAGAGGCCAAAAAAACTAAGTTGTAATAAGTAATCCCTTATCCTTTCCCAAGTTGGTGCGCAGCAGGGGGATCCGCTTGGACCTCTAGCGTTCAGTCTGGCCATACATAAGACTATTTCAGGGCTTCTCTCCCCACTTAATGTATGGTACCTAGATGACGGTACCCTTGGAGGAAAGCCTGAGGTCGTGGAGCAAGACTTACGTACTCTCCTTCCACGCTTTAAGGATCTAGGACTAGAGGTCAATACCAGTAAGTGCGAATTTTTCCCCTGCAGCGCCCAATCCCGTGCTTCCTTTCCCTCTTTCTGTAATCTGCTCCCTGATCTCAAAGAGCTGTCTCCCCATTCCTTTAATCTCTTGGGGTCTCCTATTTTTCCAGCCGCTATTCCGGAGGCTTTTGAAATGAGAAGGCAGCTTCTCCTGACTGCTAGGGACAGGCTTAAAAATCTTCCAGCTCAAGTTGCTCTGGTTTTATTGCGGATATGTTTTGCGGTCCCCAAAATTAATTATTTTTTGCGCACCGTTCCGACGTGGCTGTACCCCGATCACGTCGACTCGTTTGATCTCGAGCTGAGGGAGTCCGTTCAGTGTTTGTTGAATGTCTCGCTTAGCTCGGATCAATGGAGTCTGGCTTCTTTGCCGATTCGGAGTGGGGGCCTGGGTTTACGGTGCGCGCGGGATGTGGGACTGCCGGCCTTCTTGGCGTCGGCGGGGGGGGTTGTGGGCCTTGTTACTGACATTCTCTTTAACAATGGTGACAGGGCAACTATCCCCTACGCGTCTGATGCCATAGCGGCTTGGTTGGCCCTCAACCCGGGTGTGCAGTTACCTGAGAGACCGGACCAACAGCGCACGTGGGATGATGTGGGAATTAAGAGGGTGTTTGAGGGCCTAGTTGGGAGGGCAGTAGGTGTGGACAGGGCTAGGCTGTTGGCGGTGTCGAGGCCAGAAGCTGGAGCGTGGTTACGGGCGCTGCCCTCTCCGCACCTGGGCACTCTTCTCGACGATGATGATTCGATGCGGGTGGCTGTTGCTCTCCGCCTGGGTTGCGATGTTTGTGAACGTCATTTATGCATCTGCGGCACCATGGTGGAGAGAAACGGTCATCACGCTTTGAGTTGTGGTCGATGTGCCGGCCGATTCCCACGTCACCACGCTCTCAATGAAATTGTCCGGAGAGCGCTAGTCTCGGCAAATGTTCCGTGTGTGTTGGAGCCATTAGGCCTTAGTCGCACCGACGGTAAAAGACCTGATGGTTTGACCCTGGTGCCGTGGCATAGTGGGAAGTGCCTTCTCTGGGACGCTACGTGCGTCAGCACTTTTGCGGCTTCGCACCTCGGTCGCACCACGTGCACGGCTGGAGCAGCTGCTGAGACGGCGGCTCTTAGGAAGCGGGACAAATATTCTGCATTGCAGAATTATTTATTTGTCCCGCTCGCGGTAGAAACGACCGGTTGCTGGGGTTCGGAGGCCTTAAAATTTGTTAAGGAGATCGGGCGTCGTCTGGCGGAGAGGGGTCATGACCCCCGTTCCGGGTCATTCCTGGCGCAACGTCTGTCCATCGCAATTCAGCGCGGCAACGCGGCGAGCGTGATGGGCACCTTTCCGCCGGGGGTGGCTCGGGGCGGGCTTTTCGACTAGGTTAATGTTTTATCTTTAGCCCATATTAGGATTTAGTTTTTATTTAATTTTATTTGACATATTATTGTAATATTGAGAATACTTTTTATAAATAAATTGTATTTACTGCAGGTGTAGTTGTAATGTGTTTTTTATTATTTTAACTTATGTAATAAATAGCTAATTACTGTAATAGGTACATAGTATGTTAAAAACTGAGATGATACTTGACTCCACAGTCAAACTAAATGTAGTTTTGTGGAGCAACGTAAACATTTATTTGAGGATTTACAATAGGTTTGTAGAGCTGTTTAGAGATAAATAACGTTTATATGACGTTTTTGGCTTTGTGGAATTCAAGTAGGTTTGAAGGAGGCTGTAACTATTTATGAATAAGGCTGTTAATGTTGTAATTTTTATGTTTTTATGCTAATAAATAATAATAATAATTCATTAAATTGTCGAAAGGTCCTCTGCGCGTTGGCTTCGGCTCCGCATATGCCTCCCAAAGATCCGGAACACAATTATTCCGTAGTCGGGAAAGACATACAAATAATAATAATAAAAATAACATCGCGCCTGTAGCTGACTGTAGCTACTTAACGGCCTTGCGGCTCTTGATTTGAGATTGTGCCAGGACTGCCTATTTGGCAAGAGTTTATATTGCCTTAATTTACAACATTTGTGGCTTCAAACTCACGGGCCGTGAGTCACGGCATTTAAGTTAATAGACTAAACGAAATAGAGCTAAGTTCTATTCTAACAAAGCATTTGGTTAGCCCTAGATTTCAACTTTGCGTGAGTTTAGATCATTAATCATTAGACTCGAATAAAATGTTCCATCGATAGAATTCATAGAATCTATATAAATAACATATTCGTATCGGGCACGGTGCGGTGCATAGGCGCAGTTCAGTGTTAAAGGGGGTGTCCATTTTTCACGTGAGGCTTATAGGGGCGGAGGGGGTCAGGCCAAAACTTTACCAAATCTCACGAGAAGTGTTGTGTTGGAAAATATGACGTAATTTTTTTTTCCTTGAAAAATACTAGGAAACAATAGTTACTGGTGAATTTTTAAGTTTTTGTACATATCTGAGGCGCCACCATTGGTTTTTAACTAGGTGAACTAGGTTTTTCATGTCATAAATCCAAAATAACTCGGGCCAATGTATTTTATTAATACTTTATTCACTCATTCTATTGGGTTTAACACTTTCAGTGCCAAGAACTCCCCTACGGAGTTCTCAGTAACTTTGCTCACATGCCGCACGACTCCTGAGGGGGATGGTTTTAAAAATTTGACATATTTGACCAATCATTAAATTACACTTGACTATATTATAGTGACCCAAAAGACAGAGCAAGAAAAAGGTGGTTGTTTTGAGAACAATATATTGTTACGGATTTTGATTAGTAGATTGGACATGTAGATTTGCATTCAATAATAGCTTAAATAATGTTTCAGGTGATAAGCAGTAACAAGACAATATGCACGCTACAAATAACGGATACAACGGGGTCGCATCAGTTCCCTGCCATGCAAAGGTTATCTATCAGCAAGGTAAATTCTGTTACGTTATTGCAATCTTACTACTTAGTTCATATAATGCAGTTGGCATGTCGGTCCTAATGATGCATACGGCCAGCGAAATAACTAATGTAAAATGACAGTATAACGAAGTCAAATATCTCTTAAATAATCTAATCAAATGTCTTAATTGAATCAATTGTATTCCAATTATAAAGCCAATGCAAAATTAAAATTTTGTCGTTTGGGTATTTTGGTAGGTGTCCATAGGTAATTGTGTCCATAATTATTCCAGGGCCACGCGTTTATATTAGTCTACTCCGTGAGCAGTAGACAGTCACTTGAGGAGCTTAAGCCAATATGGCAGACGATAAAGGAGATAAAGGGTGCTGATCTGCCGAGTATCCCCGTGATGCTGGCAGCAAACAAGTGCGACGAAAGCCCTGAAATCAGGGAAGTCTCTGCGAGTGAGGGGCAGACTCAGGCGCAGATGTGGGGCGTTTCCTTCATGGAAACATCCGCTAAAACCAATCATAACGTCACACAGCTTTTCCAGGTTAGTAAAACAACTATTTCAGGCCTTTCAAAGGGCATTCATTTGCGTTACCCAGAAGACATAATCACATCAAATAAACAAAATAAACAAATAATTTACCCTTCAAAAATGTTTTGCATCAATATTTTCTTATTTTCAAGATCTTTTGATACTATATTTTCTTTTTATTGAAATCTTAATAAAACATAAACTACGATAGATTTAGTTGGTCAGTTGAATGATTAAACCTCTTGTTATAATTATTTTTTGTAGGTATGTAAAAGTGAATAAAAGTTATTTCAGGTTGCTAAAAAATTAAACACATTGAATTAGAGGTATGCTAGATCTCACTATGAATCCAGCGTTTCACTCGCAATGTGTGTGTCATAATTGCTACCATTATTTATGTTCTGTAATCATTATGTTATTCTCTTTGATTACAGGAATTACTGAACATGGAAAAGAATAGAAATGTCTCCCTTCAAGTAGACGGCAAGGGAAAGAAAAAGAAAGACAAAGTAGTGAAAGATGGCGGAGAAGCTTCTGCAAGCGGGAGGGAAAAGTGCTGCGTAATGTAGTGTAAGAGTACGACGGGTGACACTTTAGTTTTTTATAAATAGGCCCATTGCGTTATACCTGATAATTTATTCAGTCACATTAAATCTAGTCATTTAATTCATATCTCGATGAGTTTGCACGACGTAGGATAATAATTATTAATCATAAAATAAATAAAATTATAAGTACTATAGTTATGCCTTTAAAATTATATTAATAATAAAATTGTGATGGAACTCGACAGTCATCAGAATGCATGTTTTGCTAATTATTAAAAAATATTTACACTAGTTGACTTGTTTAATAATGACTGACGTGAATCATTAAAGAGTGGGAGCGGAGCGGATATCCCATAATGAGAGTGTAAAAATACAACGAAATTAAGTCTCGCTATTAGGACTTGCTATTAATTGATTTCGTATATCGAATAAAATTGTACAGTTCATTATCAGATACTAAACTTTTGTCGATACTTCTTGTTGTATGATCTCATTGTTAACTTCTTTTCCTATTTAATCCAAATGCATTTATTACCTTTCCAGTATTTTTATATAAAACTAGCGATTTTTCGTTCCTAACATTTATTATATCTCTCGTAGAAAATGTTCTTATTGTTTTAATCCCGGTGATCTATAAGGCCAATATTTACTGGTTAAAAAACCGCCTAACTTTGATTCTATTTACTTACATTAGACCAAAAAGGGAGTAGTTCCTAAAAGTTAGAAAAAGCATTTTGGAATATTTCCTGTGCCAAATTTTAGCTCTATATGGCTGGCCAATTTTCATCACAGTTCTTAAGTACATATACCTCCGTATTTGTTAATAAATCGAGGAAATTATATTTAATAATCCAATGTCTAAACAAAATTATAGATAATTCAATCTATGTATTTACAATAAATCACTGCGCTGGTAAAATTCACTTCTTATCTAATTATGTACCTATAAATCTTAAGTTACTTATAAAAGTACCTTTCTATCCTAGCATGTACGTACCTACAACTTTTTATACATATTTAAGTCATGGAAAACATAATATTTAAGGAAGTAGCGTTTACCACGAAACATAGCCGTCGCTAGTTTATAATGCACCTAATTTATCATTCTCGAAAACATATCCAAATAGTCCAGTTTTAAAATATTATAGTTTTTGGGTAAAATAAATCTATTTACCCAAAGTGACAGTTGAATTTAATATTTGAGAATAGACCTTAGGAACAAAGCCTTTGCACGTATTTGTGCCCGAATCGTCAACGAATTGTAAGTATTGCATATTGTATTGTGTTCATTCATTCATTGCATGGTACCATTGAGGTAGAAATCTGGGCATGGTACATATATAGTACAAGTAGTCTGACCTCTGGAACAACTTTAAAGTACACAATGAATGACTTTAGACCATGAACCATAATAAATGGCATGTTGTTTAATATGATGTTATGCCTATAAAAGTAAAATTATATTGGAATGTATTAGGTTTGGTTAAATTGTGCTGCTGCTAAGTCTTTAATGTGCTTTTATGTTATTGTTATTCTTTTGTTTTAGTCACTAACTGTAAGAAACAATCAAGATAATGCTTGTTTGTTGCCTTATGCAGCTATTCTCAAAATAGAGCAAACAAAAAATTACACTGTTATGTTTGTAATGTGTGTACATAAACACATACACATTTCTGTATACTAAATCATTTGTGCACGATATTAATTAATTAATATCATCCCATGTTGCATTAATGATTAAAGTTGTTAAATGCTGTGTTGTTATAGTCGGACCAAAGTTGTTTGATGTTAATTGATGTAAGTTATACAAACTTTATTTACTTTGGTGTCTAAACTTAGTAAACTTTAAGTAATGTAATGATATATCGGTTAGTTAGTATGTTTTTACACTGTCTCTTTTATACTGTGACTATACCTGATTTTGCTATTTTCATACATAAATTTCTACTTGTGCTATTTTTCTATTTAATTGACTTGTCAACTAAACATTGCCTTCACAAAATGTAGGGCTTCTTTTAAAATACTTAATTATTTAAAATAATCAGCCCACTATTTTCTTACATCAATACTACTGGGTCGATCAACATTTTCCTTTTGTTATTATAAAAATCGGGTCGTCCCGATAGCAAGGAGACAAAACGATCATGAAGTCTTCTGAGACTTCAGACTATTATGATCAAAAATACTTTATTTTTTAAAAATGCGTAGAAGTGCAAATTATTGAGCCTCGATGAATACTACTACAGTACCGGCCAATACTATATCACCTCCTTGTTTTACGGTAGAACTTGTTTCATATTTGTAAGTGATTTCCACCTTCACACACACTACTTTCAGATGTCTAGGAATAGTCTTTTGTGACAGCGATGAAAAAATTGATCTCATGTAATGGTGTTTTCATTTTATTATTATTATTTATTAATATACATAGTCAACTTAATTGTTTTATTAGAACTTTTTTATGAATATGCTAAGTCTCCTATTGTAATTCACAGTAATCACAGTCATCAATGTCATCATGTAGTTTGTATAAAATGACTAGTCAAACATGCAATGTACAAACTAACCTAAGTATATTGATTACTCTATACATGCTCATACAAAAAACACAACGGTGATATATTATTGGCCAGTCCTGTAAATAATATCTAAGTCATTAGTAAATATTTTTTTGCAATTTTGAAGGTAGGTACATCCCTGTTTATTTTAAATTTGAGACCATTCTATACTGATAATAGGAACCAGCCTGCAGCCCATATAAAATCAATGGACAAGGGAATGAAAAACTATTAAATATAATTTATAATTGCCATGTACGAAATCATTGTGACCCCAAGAGACATGACGTGTAAACGGGACTTAATCGCGTACACTTACTTTTATTATTTTCCTGACGTTTCGAGCGTGCCGTAACGCGTTTCGAGTGTACGCGATTAAGTCCCGTTTTTGTCATAATAATGAGTGAACATCGTGTAAGTTTAAATCAGTACATGACGTGTAAACTTTTAGTATAGTATCGTTGCTACAAGGAAAAGTTGATTGCCCCACGTATAACGAACAATGAAGTTTATTAGTCGCGTACGGAGTGGTGGCATTATTGACCAGAGTAATCACTGGCTGGAGTCGCCTAGGTTACATTTTATGATTGAATGAGTAATGATTTTTTTGTCTGTATTGTATGTATTATACATTTCTTGTGTCAATATTTTTGGATCCTTGGAGTAGTGGCAGTGGCCTCTCTGTTCCATAATGTCACCTGTCCGTACGTTACTTATTAGCTTAAAACGAGTATCTACACTAGTAATTTTATAAGTATTCCACCCTGTTCAGATTTTTGCTGATGGTATAAGTAAGTCCACACTTAGCAAACTGCACACGTGTTATCTCACCCAGGCTACCCGGTAACACACTTGTCCTTAGAGACAACACACACTTATGCTGAATTCAGTATAAAGATTAAAAATTCAGCACAAACGAAAACCCCTAGGCAACTTTCAGCCATTTTTATCTAAATTTAGCTCGAGTGTATGAAGCTCTTTCTTGGCGAAGTATTATCACTCTTCCTTAAATCTTGCAAAGTGACGCAGCCACATTTGCCTAAAAATTGAGTAAGTGTGTAATGAGCAATTTGCGTATATTCAGTAGCGTCTGCTACTTAGTATATTTTTTCTCCATGTCTAATACTTACACTACTCTTTTAATCACTATTCCTAATAAATGCTCCTTTACTCTTCAAAATGGTGCAGACTTAATATTGAATGGCAATAATATTATAGTAGTTGCTAGAGAATTCGTCTAAGTAGAAAACCCGAATAAACGCGTATTATGTACCTCAATCATAAGAGTCATTACTCTGAAAGCTTATGAATGTCGAAATGTAATGCTATTTATTTCATTCCAATTCCTTTCTTAAACAATTCAAGTACCTACAATGTATTCAACTACATATCCGAATAAAACTATATTTTCTTAATTATCCTACTTCATGATGCAGGAGAGTCGATGATTTTAAATTAGATACTTAGGTATAAAAGGAAGTGATGTATCGTAACTGAAAGCGTACCATAAATGTATCTAGTCCATAATACCTACGCTCTAGCAGTAGTTTAGAAGTAGAATTCGCCTCATTAATACTTATTCAAAGAAGCTTGGCTAGGCATAAAAGTGTAGCAACATTAAGCTTTACAAGATAGAGTGAAATGATGGTCTGTTTGTACATAAATACTTATATATTGTTTTGTTACCATGTTATATTTATTGTGGGGTTGCGAATGTTTGTTGACCAAACCGATGATGTAGATTGTAAGTATCTAAAGTAATTGGGCAAAACGAGTTGCTTTTTGCCCTTGTATGAATTTATCGTTATTTTCTTCAATGATGCTTAAAAAAATTACCAATTCTTATATTTTTAAATCAATCTTGTGACACTTCTCACTAAGGCATACAGAAAAATAACTAAAACTATAAAAATCTTTTGTTGTTTTATTTTTAGTGCCATGTCATAAAGGTAAAGTGAGTAAGTATCTTAATAAAAGAGGGGATCAACATTTTTTTGGTGTTATTGTGTCTGCTTAGCCAGGACTGCGAGGACACAACATAGCAAGTATTTTAAAAAACAAATATTGTGACACGTCCTATTGAACAAGCTAGTAGATATACTAGCATCGAATGTATGTATAGTATAAGTAATATAGAAATACATGTCCAATTTGATGGGTTAACGCTACAAAACCATGGTTTAGGAATAACCAAAGAGACATTTTGGTCACTCTCAAACCATGATTTTGCTGATATATACACGGAAACACGAGGCAAAAACGGTTGATCCAGTATATTTTAATAACATCCTTAATTGGTTTATATATTACTATATTATCAATATGTAAGAGTCGGTTTGGTTTTAATAGTGAAGTTAAGTTGGGCAATGTAAAAAAAAATATATCACATTATATTGACTAGGACATTTATTAAAATAAAAAAAATATTTTACAACAACCTCATTATAAACAAGCGATTTGCAAGTTATAAAACTTATAAGATTCGTTAACTACTAAGATAAAGTAAGCTTGTGGGTTTCGTTATTCAACTCATATAACACAATTTTAAACATAAATACAAAACTCTGATATGACAGCGCTTGATTTCAGTCTGTCCAATAATTTAGGAGCTGCAAAGTGCAAACATTAGGTTTTAGGAAAATGCTACAAACAGTTTTTATACATTTAAACTGCATTAATATTTAAGTTAGTCTTTATCATGATGAAGTTATACCTACTTCATGATCAATATGATAATAATAAAGCAGAAAATCAAATGTATAAAAAGCCATTCATCAATCATAAACTTATGGTAACCAACTAACCACGGTGTCTCTACTGGCAAGCCTTAATCTACCTCCTACGCTTTGTAGCGTCAACTACTTGGACAAAAAACTTCTGTCGTAAAAAGTTACAGTCATATTGAAATAAATGCAACAAACATTATATACCAAACATTACATAAAAAAAACTCGCCTAGTGATTATTTCATTATTTACAATTCACTCAAGTATTAAAAAAAAACATAAATTAGGACCCTCTTAAATTACGTAAATATATAAAAAAATATCACAGTGTTAGTCGAACTTGATTTATTAATATCTGCATACCTTATCTTATACGGTAACTGTAATTTTTGACGTACGGGAAGCTGTTGGCCATGGCCATAGAAATCTGTTGCTGGCTTGTGGGTCACTCTCTCGCTACAGCCCTGATTATACCAATCTCGAACGGAATTTGATTCCCAATATTTTACATACGATACCTATAAGTATTACATTTTATTTGAAATTTCTGCTGGTGTTATATTTCAAAGGGCATCACCACTGCCATTGTTTAATTTTGTCTTTCCATTTCTTTTTCTAACTCCATAATCTTTAGCAGTCACTTCAAGATCATGATTTTGAGATTTATAATCTTGCAATCGTCCAGTACTGGAAGACCTTTTTAGAGAGCTTGGTATCGATCCACTGGTAATATGGAGAGGTCTTGGAATTTGAGTAGACGATGTATTATTAATCTGTGCACTCGTTAGTGCCCGCGTACAGACATCTAAAATCCTATCTAAAGTTGCGCCACTTATCCTATCCCCGCCACCATCTATGATAGGTAGCTGATTAACACTTACGTTACTCGTGTTATTTCTACTACGTCTTTCATTCACGCCAAAGCTAAATAAACCACAAAAGAAACTAAGATTAAAGGGAATGTTGAGTAAATAGGTAAATACTATCATCACAAGAAGAATAACTAAAATAACAGTAAAAGCTACAGTTAATAAGCCAGTCATTATGACGTTCAGGGGAAACCACATTCCATCTGAAAAGAAAAGAAAGGGAAAGTTCATTGTTGCACTTAATTTATAGTTTATAATTTTTTTGCTATTCAAGAAAATACGTACTAGATAGGTGGTGAGGTAATTAAACTGGCCAAAAAAAGTAATAAATTGTAGTACGGAACCGCCTTTTGAACCTATAAAAATGAGATAACTCACAAATCCGATTTTGTTTTGTGACCTCTTAGTATACATTAAGTACTAATAATGAAAAATATTTTCTAACAATTATTAGCATTGCGCTAGGTATAGTAGTATACATGTATTTGTTTGCTACACAAAGAAAAAATTATGCAAGTTTTATTTTTCTCTACCAGGCTATCGCTTTTTGTTATTGCAACATAACTTCAAGTTTTATAACGGTTTTGTCAAGAGCATATGTCGCCTTAGCCATTTATCATTCTTTTAGAATTCAAGGTCACTTATATTTTTACAAATTGTTTTAGATTATGCTCACATAATCTATTGACCAAACTGTTATAAAATTACAGATGATGTTGAAACAGTTGAATGAAATAGTATGGTAAATAAAAATATATCTTGTGTAATATTTTCTTGGTGTTATTAACAAATATTTACATAATACCTATCGCAACGTCAAAAACTGTTAGAAAATATTTTTCACTATAAGTAATCAGATTATATTCTCTAACTCGAATTCGACGAATTCGAAAAATCGAAGCTCAAAACTGTTCGTGTACTGTAGTAAATATTTTTTCTGGTATTTGGTTCAAGGATATAAAAGAGTGACCCAGTGGACATAAAAATTGTTTCCACTGGGTCACATATATCTATAGCATTTTGTTTATTTACAGAATAACATACTGTAAAGTTTATTGTAATCAAACGGTTAGTAACATGAAAAAATAATAATACAAATATTTTCTGAACATTTGTATTCTTACCTGTTATTCCATGAATTATTGTCTGTACTGTAGCACTTATAGTGATCATGGGCTCAGATATAATTGTGGTAAACATCCTCACACCTATTTTCAGGGGGTTCATATATTTTAAGAACTTGATAGGGTCAGGAGGTGGCACATCACATGTGGATGACCAGAAATACCATTTACATTTATTGATTGCTGCCATATAGCGTTCAAATTCGTGTTGCTCGGCCTCCTATAAAGAAAACAAAGTTTAAACATACAAAATCTTAAATATTTTTTGGTGACAACATGACGTCTGGGTCACAATTTTAGATTGAGAAATATGTAAGTTGCTGAACAAAAAATACTGGTTGCACAGCAAAAAATACAATAGTACACTGAGCAAAAAATACTGATTGCACAGCAAAAAATACAATAGTACATCAAAACCGAAGTTAGATGGTTGATTACGCATTTATTGCTGTGCTATTAGTGTTATAGTCAGGTTATGATTATTATTTTGTTGTGCTGTTGAATACTAGCACCAGCCTTTTAGATTAAGAGCATTTTTTCGAATATGTTCTAAATAAAGAAGATAAAAAAAAAAACATCTGTTAGTATCTATTTATTCTTTGTAGACAAGATGAAGTATCCTGGGTCACTACATATATCAAATAATGTTTTTTTGTGAACGGAATAAGGCATTATTTTCACAAATAATATTTAAGACAATAGTGGACCTTAAATTATGTTTTTAATAAAAGATAACTAATAGACATAATTTTTGGAGAAGTCTAATTTTGGAGAATGCAAGAAATTAAAAGAACACTTACCTTGTATGAAACAAATACTTCATACAAATATATTGAAATGAAAAGAATTATCTTAAAGTGTCTATGGGACATATGATTCCACAGCCACATTAATGCACCAGCAGCTGCCAGTATGCCAAATGCCATTGTTATTTCCATCTGCAAGATTAATAAAATACAGAGAAGTTTGTAAAATATTTAAAAAATGCTTTTGATTAGGTGGCAGTGGGTGTTGTGTCTAAATAAAGAAAACCTACAGTTTTGCCGTAATTAGAATAAATTACCAATAAATTTTTCAATTTTACAAATATACGTGACAAATTCACTGAATAGACTTTGACTGAATAATAATTACACAACCAAATTTTGTATGTACTTACACATTTCACATATCATCAAAATTTTGAACAATAGCCCAGAAACCGACAACCCACCAGGCGGGCTACGACGTGCAACGCAATGCCGCACGCCGTGTGCCTGGCATCTGAGCAAACATTACAAGTGCCTACCAGGCGGGTTCTCGGTAGTCAAAGTGTTAAATCTAGTAATTGGTACAATTTCAGTTGCAAATAAATGTATAATGTAATAAAAGGTACCTTATATTCTACCAAATAAAATTGGATGTAATCATTCCATGCCATAGCTATTCTCTCTGAAACACTGGGCTTGTAGATTGCATTTTCTACATAGCCGACTGAGCGACGGAATATATCCTCAGACAGAGCTACACTTGGGTTGAGGTAATCATTCAAAGTGCTCCATTGACTCTCGTCAAATCGCATTTGAACTGAAACATCGACTGAATTGTCTTCATTTTTCTGTAAAAATTAAAAAATAAGTTCAGGAGTTTGGTAATACCTCATTAGAAAATAAGGATATTGATAAGAAATTTATCTTGTACGGTCTAGATGAACACCTCGGCGAAACTGAGTCATCTTTATTCTACCGTATTGACAATATGTTTGGTGACCTTTTAAACATAAATATTAACGGCTATATCGAATCAGTCAAACGAATTGGGAAAAGAGGGAATCGACGCCCACTCTTAGTTGAGCTCATTAGTAAACGAATGACAAACTATGTGCTGCAAAACAAATTGTGTTTTATGAAAACAGGATACGGCGTCTCGGAAATCTTAGACAGTGAAGCCCTTCAAAAAAGGAAGCTATTGAGGGAGCACCTTCTAATTGCTCGTCGAAAAGGACAATTTGCAGTAATAAGAAACAACCGATTATTCATCGATGGATCTGAGTTCAACCCGCCAATCCAAAAGCACACAAAAGATTGCGTATCAGAATTAAATAATACTCAAATAAAAATGAGTTCAAAGCCTGGCACGACTACTGACCGCAACGACGAACAAACTCGAGATATCCACACCATACCCAACTCGCTTTTTCGTGTACAATAACATATCTTTATTACACCAAAACATTAATGGCTTGATTCATAAAGCCGACGCTCTAAGCGTTCATCTTGAAGAATTAAGAAATTCGGGCAATGAAATTGATATTTTATGCATAACAGAACATAACATGAAGCCAGGTGACGAAGACCAACTCTCTGTAATGAACTTTAAATTGGCTACACATTTCTCAAGAGACAATAGAAACGGAGGATCTTGTATTCTTATTAAACATAGTCATAAGTATACGGTCTTGACCGAAATTCAGTCTATTTCTATCTCGAATGTTGTCGAGTGTTCGGCAATAGAACTAACGGAACATCAAATTGTAGTAATTTGCATATACAGAATTCCAAAATATGATAAACGAAATACGAACATATTTTTTAACATATTGAATAATATTTTGTCTAAGGTATGTAATAATAATAAGAAAGTTATTGTGTGTGGAGATTTTAACATTGACATACTGAAAAGAAATAGTCTCTCTGTAGATTTTAAGAATTTATTATTTTGCTATAATCTCAAGTTAGGCATAAAAGAACCAACACGACTACAAAGTAATACGTGTATTGATAATGTACTACATAACATACGAGGCAGTAAAACCAAAGTGATTGATTTAGCTATTTCTGATCACTCAGCTCAGATAATAACATGTCCGGTCAAAAAAACTTGTGTCTTACCATACTGGTTTATAAGGAAAAGAGACTACAGTACAAATAATGTTACAAAGTTTATGAAATGCCTACAAAATCTTGATTTCAGTGACTTGTACACTATCAGTGACCCCAACGTAGCTTTTAATTATTTTATGGATCATTTTGAGTTATTTTACAATCTTTGTTTTCCGTATGTCAAAATCAAGAAATCTGCCTATAACAAGCCTAAGTGGATAACGAATGGAATAAGAAAATGCTGTAGAAAAAAAAGGGAGTTACTATGGAAATACAGATCATCGCCTAACACACATGATAAAAATTATTTTAAATTATATTCTAATAGACTTAAAAAAATCATATTACTAACACAAAAATCACAGAATAACTATTACATTAAAAACTCTACAAATAAATCCAAAGCTACATGGAATATCATAAACAGGTCAAAACATACTAACTTGAGCGAGAATATTACACACATACAGCATGACGGTCGACGAATAAATGACACAAAAGAGATTGCACAACAATTTAATACACATTTTGTAGATCAAGTCATGTTATACAATAATTTGAATCCCGTAGTAAATAACCCCGTTAGTAGAAATAACCCAATTTCAAATAATAATAATAGTAACACGACTTATAAATATCCTAATTCTATTTTTATGAACCCTACTGATCCCCTTAACATTTATACTATTATTAATTCATTAAAAAATACCAATAGTACTGGTTATGATGGAGTATCCTGTAGAATTGTAAAAAAAGTTGCTTATATAATATCACCACTAATCAGCTACATAACAAATTTATGCATTGAAAGTGGCAAATTCCCAGAAAAGTTAAAGATTGCGATTGTGCGACCACTTTTAAAAAATGGTGATAAAGAATACATGGAGAATTATAGACCAATAGCCCTATTATCCATTTTTTCTAAAATTATTGAAAAGGTTATTTATAACAGTCTATATGCGTTTTTCGAAATGTTTAACGTGTTTGCAGTAGAACAACATGGTTTTCGTAAAAACAAGTCCATCAATATGGCAATCTATAGTTTACTTCATAAAATTATGACTGATATGGATGAACAGAAACCGGTTTGCGCGTTGTACATGGACATGTCCAAAGCATTTGATTTTGTCGATCACAATACTTTACTTAAAAAGTTATACAGCTATGGTGTACGTGGAAATGTTTACGAACTAATAAAATCGTATTTAACTGGACGTACGCAGATAGTTACAATTAATAGCATCTGCATAAAAACTAAAATGGAACGACTTGTATCATCGGACTATAAAGAAATAAAATATGGTGTGCCTCAAGGCAGTGTACTAGGCCCTCTGCTCTTCATCATCTACATCAATGATTTGCCACAAGTTATAGACCACCCCATGGTCCTTTTTGCGGACGACTGCACGATTGTTTTCTCGGGAACTGATTCACATGAATTGCAAATCAGCATAAATAAGGCATTACAAACAGTAATTGAATGGCTCAACAGAAATAATTTACGCATAAATCTGACTAAAACAAAAATTATGAAATTCAAACAAAGAGTTGACCGATTAACTAATCTTACTGTGACATACAACGACATTAAAATTGATGAAACTGACATAACAAAATTTTTAGGATTAAGTTTAGATAATAAGTTGACATGGAAAGACCAGATCGACATAATATGTACAAAACTTAACAGTTTTTCTTATGCATTGTTTAATTTAAGAAAAAAAGTGAATTCATCTGCTGTACTGACCGCCTATCACGCATATGTAACTTCAACCTTAAGATATGGCGTCATATTCTGGGGCAATTCAACTGATCGTAAGATGGCTTTTATAGCACAAAAAAATTGTTTAAGATCAGCTTTAGGATTACCGCTTATGGGACCTTGTAAAAAACATTTTATTGAATTAAATATTTTAACACTCCCGTGTCTTTATATATTTGAGACTGCGAAATACATTAAAAATAACAAGCACCAATTCTCAAACTTTAAGAGTGCACGCAGATGCGAGAAAATTTGTAATGTTCAAACCATAAATACGGGCCTGCTTGCTAAAAGTATTTTCGGAATGGCACATAAAATTTACAATAAATTACCAAGAGACATTATAATGTTAGAAAATTTGACTGAATTTAAGAAAAATTTGTATAAATTTTTAGCACAAAAAGCATATTATTCACTAACGGAGTATTTTACGGATATATATTGAACTGCATTTAATACTAGTTTTAAGTACCTAATCTTATTTTACCAATAAAATTTGTTCTTGTATACATTTTAGGTAATAATTTAATAAAATGCATGCTCCATCTTCTTTGTTCTTCGTGTGCCCAAAAGGGCAAAGCATAGTGGAACATCATATATATATAACACCTGTATAACCTATGTTTACGAATAAACGATTTGATTTGAAAAAAAAAAAAAATAATATTTGTAGGCTAAGCATAAATATTTTGATCGAAATTTTTAGGCTAAAATCACCCTCCTATAGACATAGACATGAGAATAAAAAAAACAACAAATAATATAATAGTTCAAAGAGACAAGGACTCTGTTTACAGTAGTCAACATATGTTTCAAAGGAAAAGTTAAAACTTACTTTATATTGACCTCCTTTTAATATAATTGCTAGCATCCGTTTAAAGAACCAGTCCCTCATTCCTGTGCTTGCGGATTCTGAGGTCCTAACCTGAGGCGAGGGCATGCTCAGATCAGGTGCAACATCAATATTCTCCTTTTGTGGAAGTATTGCGTCATTTTTGTCATGCCACGGGTCCGGTCCCTCTCGATGTGCACTTTCAAGTGGAAAACAGCACATGCACAACGTTATTAACAATGCTATCTTCATTTTTAGGCAGTTAAATACAGTGAAATGTGAGATTAAGATCTGTGATTTCAATAAGTTTATTTTTTGAAATGACGTTTGTTTAGATTACTGACACTGACAGTTGACAGTTCTTTGTGTAAACAGATGGACAAGGGATATCCGGAACAAAAATATTAAATCTGATGGAGTCTGCATGATTGAAGAATGAACATTTTATTTAATTATATAATATTAAATAACGTAATTGAAAAGCTTTGAAACATCTTTCAAGCTATGTTCAAGCTTAGCAATTTACATTACTACTATTTAGAAGAATCACTTTGCAGAAAGCACGGGAGTAAGCACGTAGGAAAATTCTCTTCAACTAAGTAAAGAAGATGCGTTCTCTAGTTTTTTTGTTTACAGTAAGGGATACCTACGCGTTTTCTTTTGATGCTTGAATGAGCCTGATGAATTTTGGCGTTTGACGTTTGGTTTTGGCATGGTTTTGGCCATTGTATTGTTGTAGTTGTCGGCGAGAAGCTGAGAAACTCTTTTATTTATTTTCCAAAAAAATACTGTTTGGAATTATAAGCATTTTAATTACCTACCTTGAAAGTGTTAAAGCAACCAAAATGTCTTCAATAGATTTCGATCCATCTATAAAACTGTGCTTAAAGCACTTACATTCCAGCTCATCAGATTCCACTGAGCAACTCCGGCTGACCCTCGACGACATTATCCGCCAGACGTACGGCAGCGCAAAAACCTTAGCCAACACGTTGCCTAAGAAGTACTTGAATGAGGAGAAGTTGGAATCGCCTCGGATGGCGAAGCATAAGAGCGAGAAAGCCTCGAGTTCGAAGACGGTGCCGATACCGCAGCAGAGTCCACAGCAGTTGCAGATTCCGGAGCCGGAGAACGACGACGGGTCGGTGATGGACGGGGAGCTGGCGTTCGACCTGCTGGAGGAGGACCTGACGTGTGCCGTGTGCCGCCAGATCGCCGTGCAGGCGGGGAACCGGCTTGTGGAATGTGAGGCTTGCCATGCTCTGTATCATCAGGTAATTATCCTATTGAACTTAATTTGATAACACCTTAAGTTCTTTTTTTGTACATAAACACTTAACATTTGAGTTTTTGACTTTATAATGTAAATTCTGATAGGTTTCTGTACTATTAGAATTTAGATAAACTTGAACATTCACTTGAACTTAAGTGTCTTTGAACGGCACACTGTAGTTTAACTATAAAGTATAAAGGTTTCTATTATTAGTTTCTCTCACAAAAGTAAATTCTATACTTTTATTCTTTTATGGCATAACAGCAATTTACTAGAAACTACTGAAATACTATTAACAAACAATTTTTAACTTGTATCTTTTTAACTTCCAGGATTGCCATAAACCTGTAATCAGCGACAATGATGTCAGCGCAAGCTGGCAGTGTGCATCCTGCCTCGCCTCCCAAGGCTTTGTGACTGGCTACACTAAGATATCATCTGCCTCCAAATCCCCCACCCATGTGTCCGGATCTACTACTCCGGTTAAGATATCCTCGGGAAGTTCTTCATCTAAGGTGGTTACTCCTAGTATAAATATTATCTCAGCTGACAAAAGGCTGCAAATTATGAAGAAAAAAGCAGCAAAGCAACATGAAAAAAAGAAGCACAAGTGAAGTGCTTTAAGTTATGCTAAATTCATGTAAGAATTGTACTGTTGACATGAAATACATGATTAAACTTTGGCGACTTATAGGAGTAGGTTGTATAGTTTGCCCGGTGGCCTAAGGATAAATGCACCATACTTTAAGTATGGAGCATTAGTCGTTAAGCCGACAAACTATACAAGTGTAAAAATATCTTTGATGTGAAGTGTAACATATTGGTTCTTTTCAGTACCTTATTTAGATCTACATATTCTAGTAAAATATGATGTACTAATACTTGTAATGATATATTATCAATATATTTATGATGTAATAATCACTTGTTTTTACATTTAACAGACATCTGGAATAATATATATTTAACGGCCTCCTAGCCCAGTCGGTAGTGACACTGCCTACGAAGCAGAAGGTCTCGGGTTCGAATCCTGGTAAGGGCATTTATTTGTGTGTTTATCACAGATATGTGTACCTGAGTTATGGATGTTTTCTATACATTTAAGTATGTATCTATATCTATCTATTATATATATCGTCGTCTAGTACCCACAACACAAGCCTTATTGAGCTTACTGTGGGACTAGGTTTGTGTAAGATTGTCCTATAATATTTATTTATTATTATTATTTATTATTATTAATATCTGGTTAAAAATAAAAGTACAGTACAATCTCGATAATCTGACACTGATACTAACACGAAGGTGCCGGATTGGTGGAAAATTCGGATTAGTGGAAAAGTAGGTTACACCAGTAAAACGAAACACGTGTTTTTACTGATATTACCTACTTTCCTGGGTAGTTAGCTTTTTTAAGGGTCTAATTTATACCAACCTTGTTACTTAGCTATATGCCATATGTGGCCATACGTCACGATATTTGCAATGAAATTTTTATGTGGACTAACATGGGTTGGAAGTAGATTTAATGGTCAGCCGCGTCCTTATTTCTAGTGCCGAATTACTGGACGTGCCGGTATATCGAAGTGCTGGATTATCGAGATTGTACTGTACTACTAAGTAGTATGCTCTTGTTTTCAACAACCTTTCTGGATGACTGAGCCACAACAATAAGTTTATTAAGCATTTATCGTAAGTATGACAAAAAAAGTCGTTGAAATTTGAACTCTGACTCACAATCAATATAGTTAAAAATCATAATGGCCATATGGCATACATGGCTTCCTATGTAGTAAAGGGTTCACTACAAGGATACTTTACTTACCTTCAAATATCTGCATACTACCTGACATCTGATTAGAGCTTTAAGAGTTAGTTATGGGTGGATCAACTGATTCGAATGACCTAGGCGAATGTAACCATGGCATGCGACTGGTACAGTCGCCATCAAATATATAGGAGCGGCCAGGGTACTCATAAATATCTAAACATGCACTTTATCGCCTTGACAATAGAGGCGTTGTTCAGATATTTGTGACCACCTTGGCTGCTCCGATATATCTGATGGCGAATGTATAGTACAGAATATTTACTCATGATATGGTACTTACATATTTGCGATACCAAATCTTCAATCCCACTATCTATGATTATGTAAAAATGTTTGCAACGATTATATTTAAGTAATTATTTTATTTAATTTCATGGTAAGACTACAACAACAACTAAGTAGGGTGATTGTGCTAGTTTTCTTCCACTCTTGTCAGTTTTCCGTCCATACTTATTTATATACGAACGATATACGAGCTGCGAGCCATAGGACAGCTGGAGAGAGGCCAAAACGGTTGCCCAGGATAGAAAGGCGTGGAAGGATCTTGTGGAGGCCCCATGCACCTCCGGGGTGCCCTACGATCATCATCAACAACATCAACAACAACTTATATATATGTATATTCAAGTTTTTCCCAAAGTCGGACTCGCGCACCGAGGGTTCCGTACAAACCTATAACAAGCAAAAGTTGTAGTATGTTTATTACTAATTTCAATTTAATACAATATCTCTACGCGTTTACGAGGAAAAAGGTAGTAAGTTTAAAATTTAAAAAAATATTTTTTGTATGATGTTACTAAAAATGTCTACTTTTCGTAATTTTTCATTTGTCTGTGCTATATGATATGACGTTGCTTCGTGCCAAATTTCGAGTTTCTGAGTTCACGGGAAGTACCCCGTAGGTTTTGCGAGTGCCGAAAAACTCTAAAATTTGCAGCATAAACGACTGTATTTATTGATTGCGTCGGCTTTTAAGTTTGATTTTTTCACAGTTCCAAGGGACAATAGACCTGAGTATTTGATATAAATTTCAGCTTGATATCTCCACGCGTTCCTGAGAAAAATGGTCTTGACAGACAGACAGACGGACAACAAAGTGATCCAGAAGGGTTCCATTTTTTCCTTTCGAGGTACGGAACCCTAAAAAGAAAAAAAAAACAAACTACACCGGTTCTAACCCTGCACCTCTGACCCGAGAAGAATTATGACCGGCAAGAAACTCGGCGGGACTTATCTTTTCAAAACAACAGTAGTTTCTTCCCCCACCACTAAAAAAGGAAATATAACCTTTTATTCTTCCTGTCATCTAATCTTTCAATTGCAATATGTCCCCACGACGCTCGAGTAACTAACTGAAAATTTAGCATCATGGGCTCCCCTACTATAGGTTCATAGGAAAATGAAATCCCCCTTAAGTACCTATGTGATGACTGCTTTTCGTCCGCCGGCTGCCACCGTCTGAACATATAAACGAAATCTACATGAATCCCGTACGTGAACATACGAGGGTGAATTGAAATATTGTAAGCCTAAGGTCGATCTTCAAATTAAAAAGAAAAAATAATACTGGCACGTTATACTCACATGTTTTTTAATCATAATGCATCGTCTTTTGTTTTTTTGCTGTCACTTTTGTAAAATTTATGATCGTATTAGTAAAGAAGGTTCGGGATTTTCTTAGCAATGGATAAAATTGAGCATCGTTCCGTCATAAAGTACTTGCAAAAAAAAGGGTTAACGCCCAAACAAATTTATGAAGATATGTGCCAGACTTTAGGGGAATTCGCTCCATCGTATGCCACTGTAAAAAGATGGGCAGCGGATTTCAAACGTGGCAGAGAAGCAGTTCAAGATGAACCTAGGAGTGGCCGGCCGTTAACAGCCACTACAGATGAAAATGTCCATAAAATACTAGACATGGTTATGAACGACAGGATTCGAGGTTGAAGATCGCGGAGATAGCGGACGCAGTAGGGATATCTTATGAACGAGTGCAAAACATAATCACCAACGATCTTGGATTTTCTAAGGTCTCAGCCAGATGGGTACCTAGGCTGCTTTCAGCGGAAAATAAACGCACCCGATATACAGTGTCGCAAGATTGTTTGGACTTGTTTAGAAGTGATCCGCAAGACTTTACTAACCGGTTTGTAACTATGGACGAAACTTGGGTCCACCACAATACACCGGAGTCAAAAGTACAATCCAAGCAATGGAAAAGGTCAGGTTCACCACCGCCGAAAAAAGCAAAGGCCATTTTGTCCGCTAAGAAGGTAATGGCTTCAGTTTTTTGGGACAGCAGAGGGATCATAATGATCGATTACCTTGAAAAGGGTAAAACTATAAATGCTGACTATTATTGCTCACTCCTACAGCGTTTACGTGAAGAAATTAAGACGAAAAGGCCTGGTATGTTGTCTAAGAAAGTTTTATTCCACCAAGACAACGCTCCTGTCCATACTGCGGCAAAATCAATCGCGCAAATACAAAATTGTGGGTTTGAATTGTTGCCGCATCCACCTTATTCGCCAGACTTGGCCCCTTCCGACTATTTTCTTTTCCCTAATCTAAAAAAACACATAGCGGGGCGAAAATTCAAGACGAATATAGAGGTACAAGAAGCCGTAACTGAATATTTTGATGACCTGGAAGAATCTTTTTTTTTACAAGGAATCCTAAAGTTAGAATCAAGATGGCAAAAGTGTTGTGATCTTTCAGGAGACTATGTAGAAAAATAAAATTGTTATATATCCATAAGTCTTTAATTTATAGGTCAGGCTCAGAACTTTTCAATTCACCCTCGTATTTGTTGGCTGACACATCTGCCTGCTGCCGCGAACATGTCTGCTGCCTGAAAGCTCTTTCCCGAATAGGTGGTGAGAGCCATCTTTCTGATTTTCATACCAGCTATGAGAAAAAATATAGTGGCGTTTCTTCATCATCGTTATCAATATACTTCCACCGATGAACGGCTGCCAGATGCTCGCATATAGTACCTATAGAAATCTAACTATACTAGAGGGCTTTCGTTATTAAGTCACATTTTCTGAGGCTGCCTCTTAGTCTAAAATACTGAAAACGTGTTTCTGCCAAAGGGTCTATCTTCAAGTCGTTGTTTGTAAATCGCAAGTCGTTGACATATGACTAACATACTACCTCTACAGTTACCGGCAATAGTATCTTCCTATACAAAAGCCGCAAAAATATGTGACACGCTCTTATGACCCTACAGATAAGAGCGTGTCACATATTTTTGCGGCCGTCACGTATGAAGATACTATTGCCGATGACCAGGGCTTGTAACCGGTATTTTGATCCATACTAAAATACCGGTTTTTTTTTCGTTTACTATTTCATATTTAATCGAAAAATCTTACAATATAAAGTCATAACCTAAAAACAATACGAGTTCTACGTAAAAACCATAAAATATGTAATCATATTGGGTTATTTCGGGGCTTTTTACTAGTTACAAGCCCTGCCGGTGACTGTACATATACCTACTATATCCTAAGTAATATATTTTTCCTCCAACGGAGCTTTCAGGGAAAAGCTAATGATAAAAGAAAACACAGTTGAGTGAATGTTTTTTATTTATACAATATCACATCACGTTTACGATGAAACTTAATCCAAAAGAAACAGAGCTTCCCCTAATATTGCGTCCAATCTCAAAAATACAGCCACCCTATTGGCTGCTTCCCAAATGGGCGGGTCGGGATGCTGCAACATACCATGTGTGGGAAACCTCTCTTTTATTACAAAGTATTAAGGTGCACATTAATTTGTTACAGTTTGGAAACAAAGAAATAAATTGCTACGCCTCCTATGTTCTCTTTTTTTAGGAGACACTTTTAGAGAGATCTTTGTGAAGATATTAGTTTCGGGGCGGAGTGTCGCGTGTTGGTGTCAGCTCTATGTGTTATAAATTTTGCAACAATAAAAGTGTCTGAATTTGTCGCAAACAATATTCAAAGTGTCGTTGGTTTATTAAAGTAGATAATTGTGACGTTTAAATCGTCATTTGTGATTTCTTGCGATTGCGCTAATTTGGCGGTGAGTAAATTTTTAACTAATTTCAAGATATCAAAAGCAGGAGGTTCTCAATTCGGTTGTATTTTTTTACGTTACCTTTTGTTTACCTAATGTATCAAACATCTATCCTGCCTACTATTCAGAGCAATGACGCGTAATTTCAGTGACCGCTAAGCAACCGGATGGCTCGCGGTAGGTATTTAAGCTCCTGAAGTGATGAGGATCCGCCCTGTGCAACCCGAAATTACCCAACTTGGACTAGAGCAAAACTAGGGGGGGGGTGCAAATTTTTTTTTTATCGCGAGACAACCGATTGAAACAGCGGTTGCCTGAAAGAATGTACGCTGGTTATATAACAAAATTTTTATGCTATCCCTCCTGGTTGGACTGGTTCCCTGTACGAGAGCGAAGAAAAAAAAAATCGCCAGGCAACCGCTTGAAAATTAGCATGATTGTTCTTCAATACATACAGACACTGGAAACAAATTGCCATCCGCCCAGGCCGGGAAGTTATCGAACCATCAGAGTTGGAAGCCGGACGAAAGGTGAATTTTTCTATCGGTGGAAGAGAACTTAGGAAAAACGCAATAACAGTCATCGAAATCGGATGGCATTTGTTTTTTGAATTTTGTATGATGTGGCAAACGATATGTCTAAATGCCATCCCTCTCGTATGAAATCTCATCCCTCTGATCATCAACCTGGAGTCCGGCTTCCAACTCTGATGGTTCGATAACTGCCCGGGCTGGGCGGATGGCAATTTGTTTCCGGTGTCTGTATGTGATGAAGAATAAGCATGCTAATTTTGAAGCGGTTGCCTGGCGATTTTTTATTATTTTTTTCTTCGCTCTCGTACAGGGAACCAGTCCAACCAGGAGGGATGACATTAACATTTTGTTATATAACCAGCGTACATTATTTCAGGCAACCGCTGTTTCAATCGGTTGCCTGGCGATAAAAAAAAATTTTTTGCACCCCCCTCTATTTTCGCTCCAGTCCAAGTTGGGTCATTTCGGGTTGCACAGGGCGGTTCCTCATCACTTCAGACCAGGAGCTTAAATACCACAAGCCATCCGGTTGCCTAGCGGTCACTAAAACTACGCGTCATTGCTTTAACTATACCATGATCTTATTATCCTGTGTTTCAACGAAATAGTTACTTGGAATCTTTATAATTATTGACCCATGTTTCAAAAGAGAGCCACGTTAGATATGAGACAATAATGAGAGCAATGAAACCCCTCTAGTTATTTATTTATACTGATTATTTCTAGATCCGGGCATCTGGCAGCTGTTTATTGTTGGAGGTCAAAAAATGCAAATACCTAACTTAAAGAAAACAAATCCTAGAGTTAAGGGTTTGATACAATATTATGGAAAATTATGTAATTCATTACTTCATTAGATTATATCAGCCTACTGCCAAATAATGTATAATGCAATTTATAGTTAGTCGCATACTGTTTTTATTTCCGCAATATAATGTTTCTTGTTCTAATGTTAAATTATAGGCCCTGTCCTCCGTAAAGTTGTGTCAACAACTTCGGCAGTTTTTGCCTAACTATTTTTTGTATTACTTTTTCCAACTGATTTTTTTTGTTGTTCTGTCACTCTGACCTCCACCCATTAAAAGCTGCCAGATGCCCGGATCTTGCAATAAGGATAGTAAAGCAATCTAACAAGACAGGTTTCGTTGCTCTCATTATTGTCTCACATCTGGCGTAGCCAGCTCTTAGCCTATTATCTAATCCCAATTATCTCGTCTTCTTTATGTTACTGTTTTTCCGATCGCTTGAATTGCATAATCATTATACCTAGTTTCTTTTTTATGGAGCGCAACTTTACATATAATCTCAACTCTTTTAACTGATTTTTTGTACTTTCCCTTCACGAAATTGAAATCATATTTATAAATACTATAACTGGCTTAATATACTTAATACTATAATGAAAGCAGGGATGCTAAGCGGCGGACGGGCGAGGGTGCCGAAATGCGCTCGCTGCCGCAACCACGGCCTCATCTCCAGCCTTCGTGGACACAAGAAGGCTTGCCGCTACCGCACGTGCCAGTGCCCGAAATGCGGGCTCATTAAAGAGCGCCAGCGGATCATGGCCGCTCAGGTAATGTCGTGCAACTTAAGGTTCAAGCCTACGTAGACACAAGAATGCTGTCGTTATCGCTCGTGCTAGTGCCCGAAATGCGGGCTCATTAAAGAGCGCCAGCGGACCATGGCCGCTCAGGTAATGTCGTGCAACTTAAGGTTCAAGCCTACGTAGACACAAGAATTCTGTCGTTATCGCTCGTGCTAGTGTCCGAAATGCGGGCTAATCAAGGAACGGCAGCGGATTATGGCAGCTCAGTGCTGCAACCATGGGCTTAATGGGACCATGGGATATCAAGCCTTCTTAGACACAAGAAGGCTTATTACCGCTACCGTACGTGCCAGTGCCCGAAACGAATTGTAGGCTCATCAAGGAGCGGCAGCGGATCATGGCTGCTCAGGTAATGTGCGCAACCATACGCGGGCTCATCTCCAGCTTCCATGGACAAAAATGCGTGTGATGTAGGGTGATTGTGCTAGTTTTCGTCTCCGTCCATACTTATTTATGTTAATATTCAAGTTTTTCCCAAAATAAAGGCTAAAAATTAAAAAATCTACTAAAGAATAAACTATAAATATAAAATTTGTTGACCTTAAAAAGTTTTTTTCCATTTATTTGCAGCAGTTTAATCAAATGGACGGTAAACTGGACCTGGACGGGAAACTAGCACAATTACCCTATGATGACGACCTCAATTTTTCTGCAAAAGACAAAGTTACCTTGCGGAGCTATAAAAAAGAAATCTAGACACACGGCAGTGTGTCCGCCAAGTTCGAGCAAAAAAAAGCGACACACCGGCCGTGGGTTATATTACACGAACCATTTCGGGCCAATTTCGACCACCCTATAACTCAAAACATATTTTATCTACGCATATGAAATTTCGAGTGTCTGTTGACATCCCCTTAATTGTCTAGAATACAAAATTTCATTATTCTACCTATAGCAGTTCTTGAGATATTGACGTCAGAAAATCGCTATTTTTACTATACACTCACTGACTCACTGACTCATCAAAAACCTAGACCACTTCCAATGGTCGTACTGACTTGAAATTTGGCATGGAGATAGGTCTTAAGGTCAAAGTAAAGGGAAAAATCTGAAAATGGCCAAGTGTGAGTCAGTTTTAAAAATAGCGAAGGTGTAACTTTGTTCTACTATGAAGTCATAATGAACTAAGTGGGTCTATCTTCCAATGGTCGTACCGACCTGAAATTTGGCTCGAAGGTTTGTCTTTAGGTCGAAATAAAGTAAAAATCTGAAAATGGCCAAGTGTGAGTCAGTTTCGTTCTACTATAAGTAGGTATGGAGTGGAAATGAGATAAGACTTATTTAAATTTAGGTACATACCAATTTAAGACAATACATGTTTGTCTTAAAGACAAGAACAATAAAATTGTTCACCACTCTGTGTGTGTCTGTTGCGGGAACCGAACCCACGATTTACGAAGTGCAAAGCAGGTCACTAGGTACACTAGGTGCGCTAAATCAGTCAAACAAAAATGAAAAGACTATTTTTCTCGCATAGATTCAAGAACATGGAAATCATATATACTCTAAGATGGAATTATATATACTACTGCCCATCTCACCCTCCGATACGCCACGGGATGAGATGGGATGGTGCACTTCTAGGGCTACATAATAGGCCACCAATTATAATACCTACTGGTAGGTAGGTATTACCAAGTTATTAATTATCTATGTAGGTAGCGTACTTACAAACAGAATAAAGTACGTTACTGATGTATGTAATTATATGTAAGTAGGTACATTTTATAGGTGTAGGGAGCCAGTTTATTTGTAAAAATCACCTATAAATAAATAGTAAAATAGAATTAGACGCTTAGTATAAAGGGTTATAGTATAAAGTACATACCTAAGTGAAATGAGACATTTCCTAAAGCAAAAGTGATAAAAAAATAATAAAGAACCTACACCTAACAAAAATAAATGAAATCCCATCAAAAACATAAATGTGAAAGGCTGCCAAGTTCGATACTATGGGAATGCTTCGCCTATAAAAGAAGTGAGATCTGAATAAGTACCAAGTTCCATAAAAATACCTCAAATCATAAATAGTTATAGGAATGCACACTTGATTTCCAGCAGTTTTTAAGGTACATTTTGAATAAGTATCACGTTACATAGAAATACCTAAAATTATAATAGTCAGAGAAACGCACACCGGTTTTTTTAGCAGTTTCCTGATAACATTTATTATTTTCAGTACTTTTTAATGATGTAACTTGGCAAGTTTTAATAGAAAATTATATACTTGACACATTGCAGTCCAAAGGTGTCGATTCATTGCATTGAAAAGGTGTGTGGTGTGTGAAAACTTGCCAAGTACCGGTGTGCGTTTCTCTGACTATTATAATTTTAGGTATTTCTATGTAACGTGATACTTATTCAAAATGTACCTTAAAAACTGCTGGAAATCAAGTGTGCATTCCTATAACTATTTATGATTTGAGGTATTTTTATGGAACTTGGTACTTATTCAGATCTCACTTCTTTTATAGGCGAAGCATTCCCATAGTATCGAACTTGGCAGCCTTTCACATTTATGTTTTTGATGGGATAGAGGTTACTCGCCCAACTTACGATATCATACCAGATCAGGCGCGGATCTAGGAGATTCAGGAGGGGCAATTTCCTTTACAATAAATCTTGCGGCCGCCGTAAATTATTGTAGGTAAATTATGAACTTTATCAAATCCCAACACAAAAGTTCATCAACACAGAATATGTTTACGGAAACGTTACGTTAAAAGGTATCGATATCCGGTGCAAGAATACCTCGTTCGATAAAAATAACACCCAATTCGAGGCGTTAATGCGTTTTAATGTGGTGAAATCGAGACCAGCTAATGCACCGTCAGTTTATTTGAACAAGTGGCATATGTTTACCGCGGGCGACAGGGATATCGATCATCTCCCATATCGGTTTAATACTTGACTTACAACGGAATCAACACGGTTTAGTGGTTTAAACATTTTGAATACTTAAACATTTGTCGTTGTTGCGTTCTAAGAATATTACCTTAGTCAATTTATCGTAATGGCAGATAGATCTAGAGTAGGCTGTAGGCAACCCTACCTCATAGAGTAGCAGAATTCGGCTTATGTAGGGCAATGCACCCTGAAAAGTTATGTATTTTAGTGCTTGATAGCCTGAGCTAAACCTGGAGCATTTCGTGTAGTCAGCAATAACATTATAAAATCTACCTCATCGAGTAGCAAATTGAACCTTATATCATTCGAAAGTACTAATAATAAAAATAAAAAGGTTGCCAAAGAGCTCAAAGAGGACCCAGTGTGTTGACGATGAGGGACCTTCTTGTTCCTTTAGCCATCAACACAGTGAATCCTCCTTTTTGTAAAGGGTCGGCAACGCGCATGTGACTCCTTTGGAGTTGCAGGCGTCCATAGGTTACGGTAGCTGCTTACCACCAGGCGGGCCGTATGCTTGTTTGCCATGTTTTATGTTCTAAGGTGAATCCGACTAATGCAAGTACGATGTGCAAATGAGCTCACGGGATGGTTTAAATAAGACCGCGGTACATAAGACACTTTTATTAAGAAGTGCTAAAAATAAGATGTTGCGTTGCCCAAAAGCTTCATGATTCTACCTCATTAAAAATATTGAAATAATTAACCTAGTAAATGATAAACATACATCGTTATCGCGGGAGCAAAAACAAATGTGTTGAAGAATATATATAACAGACTGTCCGTTTAACATAAACAGAATATTCTGCCTACACGTCTTAGCCTCTAAGAAGTTCTGCATATATAGCACAATTTTTTTGATAGAAATAATCAATCAAACTTGTCTTGCTCCTTTTCTACGTTCGTTAAATTGCGTATTTTAGAGTTGAAATTTCGTTTCACAGAAGATTTTTTTTAATGATAATAACGAGTAACGTTGATTTTTGAAGAAAAGAAAACTGTTCGTGTGTCTAAAATAATTCTTTATCTACAATCTACAAGTTCACACAAATCGATCACGAATGAAAAATGTTTTAAATAACAGATGACTGAAGAGATTGTCGTTAGGATTGCAAGGCTATTTTTTTAAGTATGTACTATATGTATCAAGTTGAGAACGAAGGTTAGATATCAGAAAAATCGTCGATAAACTTTGAATCCGCAGGTGCAAATGTCTTGATACTACTGTCACTTCTGTTATTTGTTACTTTTCATAATCTTTGAGTACTGTCAAATCGTTCTTGCTCCCGCGATAACGACGTATGATGATAAAACTTGAACATTCGAAAGACTTAATAAAAAAATCCTAAAATGACAAGTTTGCGTGTTACCTCCACATTTTTTTGCCACTTCTCGATGAGCACTATCGAATGGGCTACCTGCTAGTCAATGAAGTAGTTTTTTTTGCTAACTGTACAAAATGCTCCAAATTTGGCTCAGGCTACGAGGTACTAAAATACATAACATTTTACCGTGCGTTGCCCTACATACGCCTAATTCTGTTACTCGATGAGGTAGGGTTGCCTACGGCCTACTCTTGATCTAAGAGAAATATTGGGCTATTTCATTTGTTTCATTACTGGCTATCGGAGAGTCCAATTACCTACATATGGGCTAAATAAAGAAATTACCTGTTTAAATGATGGCATATGATTTTAGCATACCTAAATAATAGCACTCCGTACAGAAGGTTCACTTAGTAATACATACATCGGGGTTTTCGGAGCGGGAACGATTTGAGAAAGAGTAGATATAAACAGATAGGTTAGTCTGAGAAAATATCATATTATGCCTAATGAATAACTACCTCTCTGTGAATAGTATACATACTAAGATACGTATTTTTTCTTTTAGGCGGTTTTGTCTTGACTATTTTGTAGTATGTTAAAAAGGCAATTGCATACTTGCATAATATTATTTTTATTTTTATTATTATTAATCAAACAACAAAGATTACATTTTAAACAAAGGTCCCGCAAAACTGCTTGACAAAGCCGACTGTCTGCAGGAAAAATTAAATACATAATTTCTAAAAAAATAAACTTTACCATATTACAATTAATACTTTAAAATTAAAAGCTTATTCTATGGCAGTGAATCTAACAAATATTTCTTTAATTTTCTCTTAAATATACGTTTATTATGTTCTAGTCGGAGGTCTTCAGGCAAACTATTCAGTGTGTATGGTACTCGTTTTTTTAAAGTTCTGTCGCCATAATAGTTCTGAATCCTAGGTACTTCAAATTTACCTGAGGACACCGATCTTGTACCATACTTGTGTGTAGCTCTATACAGGTCATGCTCCTGATTCCCATGGTTGTTAATGGCGAAAAGGTACTTATGTTTTAATGATATAGGAAGAATTTTACAAATTTTAAATAGTTTTCAGTAGTCATATTTGTATGTATTTTTAATAGGTCCCTTTTTCCTTTGTATATGACATCTATATAAGTTTAATAATGCATTGCATATGAGAAATTTATGCACAAGATAATCAACTAAGAAAAAGACACGGTATGACATTAAGTGTCAAATATTAATCTTGACGTCCGATATTTATGAACTATTTGCTTATAAATGATTAGGGACTTATCTGAAGTGTATGATAATGACTGACTATTATATATATTGTATAATATTTTTCAATTAATTATTCATTAGGCAGAAACCTGTTAGAGTAGGTATCTGTTTTTTAAGTCAATACCTACTCTTTGGCTAATGTCAAACATTCCCGCTCCGAAAACCCCGATGTATGGACTAATAAAACCCCTATATAACGTGCCTAAACGTGGTCATCTCCCTCTATTGTAGATCTATAACTAACGGGCTTGGGCGGCTGACATATGCAAATTACGTTAAAATAATGTCGAACGATATCCGTAATACGAGTATAACTAATATAAGACTACAATTTATTTAAACTGTAGACTGACTGACTGACTGACTGACTGACTGACTGACTGACTGACTGACTGACTGACTGACTGACTGACTGACTGACTGACTGACTGACTGACTGACTGACTGACTGACTGACTGACTGACTGACTGACTGACTGACTGACTGACTGACTGACTGACTGACTGACTGACTGACTGACTGACTGACTGACTGACTGACTGACTGACTGACTGACTGACTGACTGACTGACTGACTGACTGACTGACTGACTGACTGACTGACTGACTGACTGACTGACTGACTGACTGACTGACTGACTGACTGACTGACTGACTGACTGACTGACTGACTGACTGACTGACTGACTGACTGACTGACTGACTGACTGACTGACTGACTGACTGACTGACTGACTGACTGACTGACTGACTGACTGACTGACTGACTGACTGACTGACTGACTGACTGACTGACTGACTGACTGACTGACTGACTGACTGACTGACTGACTGACTGACTGACTGACTGACTGACTGACTGACTGACTGACTGACTGACTGACTGACTGACTGACTGACTGACTGACTGACTGACTGACTGACTGACTGACTGACTGACTGACTGACTGACTGACTGACTGACTGACTGACTGACTGACTGACTGACTGACTGACTGACTGACTGACTGACTGACTGACTGACTGACTGACTGACTGACTGACTGACTGACTGACTGACTGACTGACTGACTGACTGACTGACTGACTGACTGACTGACTGACTGACTGACTGACTGACTGACTGACTGACTGACTGACTGACTGACTGACTGACTGACGATTTTGAAAAATTCATCCCCTCAGGGGGTAAAAAGGGTGTTGAAAGTTTGTATGGATGGGGCTTAAAATTTAAGGTTAGAGGTTTGAAACTTTGTAAGCTTACTAATAATTTAAAAATTATAAAAATTATTTCAGCGTTTTTTGAAATTCAACCTCTAACAGGGTAAAAAAGGGGTTGAAAGTTTGTATAGACATTACAATTTTTTTTGTGACAGACTTGAAATTTCGTTTGCAGGCTTCTAACTTAAAAGCAAAAAAACTAATTTCAGCATTTTTCAAAATTCCTCCCCAGAGGAGTAGAAACGAAGTTTAAAAGTTTGTATTAAAGCGAGGCCGTAACAACTGTAGCTAAAAAATTGTAATTTGCAGGTCGGGTTACATTTATAATTTATACAAATAATAAGAACAGATTTTGAAAAATTCATCCCCTAAGGGGGTAAAAAGAGGGTTAAAAGTTTGTATGTATTGGATTTTAAATTTTAAGTTAGAGACTTGAAACTTCGTATATTCGCTGAAATTAAAAAAATAATAAAAACAATTTCAGCGTTTTGAATAATTCCACCCCTGAGGGGGTTAAATAGGGGTGCAAAGTTTGTATGCGGGAAACTTCTTTCTTTGAGATAGAGACTTCAAACTTTGTAGGAAGATTACTAATTAAAATACAATAAAAGTACTTTCAGCGTTTTGGCAAATTCTACTCCTGAAAGGCTTAAATAGGGGTGCTAACTTTGTATGGCGGAAAATTATGTTTTTAAACTAGAGACTCTGTGGGAAAATTACTTATTAATACACAATAAAACTACTTTCAGTGTTTTGGAAAAGGCTTATAATTTTCCGGGTATCTAAAACATGAAACGGCAACTTTTCTAAGGCATATAATAATATAAATTGGCCGTGAATTAATATTTTAGCAACAATATTTTTTGATAAGCGTCAAACATGTGGCATCATATTATTGAAAAACGGCAGCAATATATAGCTGACCAAAAAAATTACCGGGAACTTGAAATAATAGGTTGGCAACAAAATATTAACTTGGCATCTATTATTCAAAGCAGGCTTGGTTTAAATATTTGTTGCCAGCTATTTGTTTCTACCTAATTAACCATTTTTTGGGTATCAATTGCTGGTATAATTTTAATTACGGGAGCACTAAAATTTCAGGAAACTGGAATATTTTTAAGATTCCGTACCAAAATGGTTTAAAAGGAAGCATTTGCTACTCTGTTTTGTCACAATGTATATTTGTGTATTTGGTTTTTCACTTCGTGTTTCATATTATTTAAAAAACTAACCCTAACTGCATACTAAACCATTTCTGGCCGTTATAGCTTTCAACTTTATTGGTAGTGTGTAAATTAAAGGGCTTGTTTTGAGAATGTAAATTTTTATTTTTCGTCATAAATATCTTGTGGTGAAGTTAAGAATCGGACTCAAGAAAAAATATTAATAAAATTGTGTGATGTGTGGAACCCTCGGGGCGCGACTCCGATTTGCACTTGACCGGTTTTTAGGGTTCCGTAGCCAAAATGGCAAAAACGGAACCCTAATAGTTTTGTCATGTCCGTCTGTCCGTACGTCCGTCCGTCCGTATGTCACAGCCATTTTACTCGGAAACTATAAGACGGCGTATGATAATACTAAAAATTAAACAAAGTGTATTTTGTATGCCGCTATTTAGTTATGCAGTTAAATTGCAGAAGAAAATATTTTGGGGGTGGGGCGCTCCATACATGTAACTAAATTAAAAAAAAGTTATTACTGAATATCAACATCTTGCTATCAATCAATGGTTCTTTAAAAATAACATCGAGGTATCTTTGAACATTTTGTGATTAAGTGAATATTTTCAGAAATATTCGCTGCGAAAAATTATGTCTACCTGTAACTCTTGGACCGTCTTGAAGTCCAAAAAATATGAAAAAATTTGAGAAGATGCGCCTTATGAAATACTTTCTACGAAAATTATTTTGAACATTATCAATTCAGCAATTTTTGAGTTATCTCCAAAAAAACTTCTTCCATAGGCATCAGATGCGACATTTTGGTATTAGTTTGGTTCTTATTCCATTGAAGGTACGGAACCCTCCATTATGCGTGGTCCGACACGCACTTGACCGGTTTTTTAATAAAACATCTTACTTTATTTTATGAAAACGGGTAGCAACGTAAACTTGACATTCATTATGCTCTATTAACTAGGTAAACTAGGTTGGTATTTTGGTAATACTATACAAAAGGCTCCTTTAATTTTTAGGGTTCCGTACCTCGAAAGGAAAAAGCGGAACCCTTATAGGATCACTTTGATGTCCGTCTGTCTGTCTGTCTGTCAAGACCATTTGTCTCATGAACGCGTGGAGGTATCAAGCTGAAATTTATATCAAATACTCAGGTCTATTGTCCCTTGGAGCTGTGAAAAAATCAAGCTTAAAAGCCAACGCAATCCAAAGATACAGTCGTTTATGCTGCAAATATAGAGTTTTTCGGCACTCGCAAAACCTACGGGGTACTTCCCGTGAACTCAGAAACTTGAAATTTGTCACGAAGCAACGTCATGTGGCATAGACAATGGAAAAATTACAAAAAGTAGACATTTTCGGAAAATCATACAAAAATTATTTTTTTAAATTTTTAAATTACTACCTTTTTCCTCGTAAACGCGTGGAGGTATTAAATTGAAATTCATGTCAAATACTCAGGGCTATAGGACCTTTCAGATGTAACAAAATCAAACTTTTATGTCAACGCAATCAAAATAAATAGCAATTTAAATCGCATATTTTGAAACTGAGTACTCGCAAGAAACTCAAAACCTTAAAAACTCTCGTAAACTCAGAAATTGGAAACTTGGCACGAAGAAACTTCATATAGCACAGACAAAGGAAAAATTACGAAAAGTAGACATTTTTAGTAAATTAATACAAAAAATTTTTTTTTTTAATTTGTTACCTTTTTCCTCGTAACGCGTAGAGGTATTAAATTGAAATTCATATCAAATACTCAGGTCTATAATACCTTTAAGCTGTAAAGGTTTGTACGGAACCTTCGGTGTGCGAGTCCGACTCGCACTTGGCCGGTTTTTTTTCTAAATCATAATGTGGCATATGAATTTTGGTTCTAGATATCTGACTATAGATACTTACCTACTTATAGGTACCCTACCAATATTCATAGACCCTAGTAACTTTTTAGGTATCCATTTTATCTTATAAATACAGCTCGTGTAAAGTTGCCCGTTGTACTAATATTGAATATGCAATTCACTTTTCACACCACCTGCTCGACAATGCCAAATTATATATCATGCAAACCTCACCGAAAGCAAATCATTATAGCCCTTGGCTTTAGCCGGGTTATAATGTTGTACTAAATCTCATTATAACCCGCTGGTTAATAATGTGATTTCACTTCCCATAGTTCTTATTGTTATGTGCTTAAAGTCTAATTTGGTAAAGTCCGCACGGTGCACAGCCCCGCGACGCCAGCCGGGGCCCGCGCCGCCGCGTCGAACTGATTTGAAAATCGAATTTATTTGGAAAATCGTGCTGGCCACCTTTTTTAAATACCTAAAACAAATGCCGCGAGTGTCATAAGACGCTGCAGTATACGGAGTAAAACTGCAGGTTCTATAAAAATTGGAGATAAAATTCGAATAAAATGGACTAATGTATCAAGAATCAATTTTTAGGGTTCCGTAGCCAAATGGCAAAAAACAGAACCCTTATGGATTCGTCATGTCTGTCTGTATGTCTGTCCATCCGTATGTCCCAGCCATTTTACTCGGAAACTATACGACGTATCTGAATAAAATTTACACATAAGGTGTATTTTGTATGCCGCTACTTAGTCATGTAGTTAAATTTGAAAAAAAAAATATTTTTAGGGGGGGGGGAGGCATTCATGTAACAAAATGTTTATTTTTTATTTTTTTTACTAAATATCAACGTGTGACACATAAATCGACAGGTCTTTAAAAATAACATTGAGGTTTTTTGACCATTTTGTGATTAAGTGAATATTTTGTGAAATAATCGCTTCGAAAGTCAGAAAAATTGTGTCCCCCCCTGTAACTTTTGAACCGTAAGTCCAAAAAATATGAAAAAATTTGAGGAGATGCGCCTTGTCATATACTTTCTGCGAATTTTTTTTTGAACATTATCGGTTTAGCCATTTTTGAGTTATTTCCAAAAAACTTCTTCCATAGGCATCAGATACGACCTTTTGGTATTAGTTTGGTTCTTATTCCATTGAAGGTACGGAATCCTGCTATGTGTGGTCCGACACGCACTTGGCCGGTTTTTACTTTTGATTTACTTTAATAAAAATCCGTTTCTAGTAGCCTTAGCTATTTTATTGTCTCGCAAGAGGTGAGAAAAGTAGAGTATACTCCTCGGGGATAAAGCTGTTTTTGTCACGGGCGCGCTTGAACCCCTCACTGCACTCAGGACTCAGTCTTAATTCCCTCGCTTCGCTCGGGAATTAACTCATAACCCCCTCGCTGCGCTCGGGAGTAAAATCTGGAGTCCTTCGCTACGTTCAGGATTCAATATTGCGCCCGTGACATAAAACAGTGCTTTATCCCCTTGGTGTACAATCTACTATTAATTGCTTCTTGAATATTTTAAAAGTACCTTATTTTTAATTTAATAGGTAATCGTTTTCGATTAAAAAAGGGCTTCTTAAAACGCTTCCCAGTTATAAATTCAGTTTTCAATATAATTATTTGATATCTACCTATAGTTAAACAATGGCTATTAAGACATTAAAAACAGCCCATATTGAAATAATGTACGGCCCCAACCTATTAATTTTGGTACCCATTTGTATGTTTTATAGTTACCCAAATTCAATTATTTAGCAGCCTGGTTAAATACATGCCTTTGGAAAATTCCACCCCTGAGGGGGTTAAATAGGGGTGCTAAGTTTGCATGAGGGAAATTACTTTTTTGAGCTAGAGACTTTTAAATTTGTGGCAAGATAACTTATTAAAATACAATAAAAGTCCTTTCAGCGTTATGGAAAATTCTACCCCGGAGGGGGTTAAGTAGGGGTTCGAAGGTGCTATTATACGCGGACGAAGTCGCGTGCGGAAAGCTAGTAATTAATAAAAGTCTTATCCATGTTATACTTTCGTCCCCATTTTGCACCTTTGGAATGTATAGTCGATCAGTTTGAGTCCTAGGCCATTGTAGAACCGTGGTAGAACCTTTGTCACAGTATGTTTTTCTGAAGTATATGACATCTATTTTCAGTATGTAGCTAGTTTAGTAGTGTAGGAACACAGATAAGGTAACCTGTGAACCAAGATAAGGAATCAAATCAAAGTGGGTGACCGTACTTGCAGCGGTGCGGATTCATGCAAGGTGCCACGCCTGTCCTGATTCAGATATAAATTCACCAAAACCTCAGTGGCTCCCGAAACGCGATAGTCAACACATATGGTATTCCAGAGGCGTCCAGTTATTTGATTAACGCGGATCGAGTTCCTGCCCCGGGGGTCACCGCGCAAACATTTATGTTTGTCATTGATTTTCCGCTAAATTAATTTATCAACGAGCCGGGATTCTAATCGAATTTCGTTGGCAGGGATTCATTGATTCATAATGAATCTTGTTTGTAGTTTGTAGGTAGCCCACTGTTTAGTCGTTAATTTTTTTCATATACCTACACACGTAGGCGTAGGATTGTGATTTCCTGATAATAGCAATAAACCCGTAGGGGTTGGTGTAGGTATCTAGGTATTTTTTTGGTTAGTAGGTATATGTGAATAAAAATCTAAATTGAGAGGGATAACAAGAACAATTATTAGGTCGCGTTCGTTTTGGTGGAGTTTAAGCGGCATTACACTGAGTCGCGTTCACTTAATGCGGTCGCCGAACTTGTGTCAAACTACTTAGGACAACAAACGTCGTCTTCACATTAGTCTGTCCGCCTACTGCGGTGGCGGCACGACTCTTAAACGGATTCGTTCAACGATCGTCGTCTTTACAGTAGTGTGTCCACCTAATGCGGTGTGGTCGACTGCGGTGGCAGAATGCGGCGGCTGAACTATATAAAGTCAAATCATCAGACCTCTAATGAGAGTCTTTTTCGCTCTTATTGCGTAGACATAAAGCTTTTTTCCACCGAATTTTGCCGAATCCGCGTCGATAGGTTTGGGGAGACCCTTACAGTGTTCTTTACACTTTTGCGGTCGCCGCATGCAGCATGCGTCTAACGACTTAGTGTATTTGCCGCTTAACCTCAGCAAACAGCAAAATGACGAATAATTTGCTTAACGCTAAATGCATAAGGCTAACCATCTCTTTCTTCGTGACAGGTGGCCTTAAAAAGGCAACAAGCAGCGGAAGACAAAATAGCCCTGCACTTGGCCTCAGTGGAGAGCGGGACGTCACTGGAGGCGTTGCCGCCGGGCCGCATATACGGCATGAGGGTCACCGGGCCGTGCCCGAGCCCCGACGAACCCGACTCTGCGGCCGATGACCACACGGTAAGAATACAGTCACATCTGAAAATGGATACATTTAATGTGACAAAAATATGTAGCCACGACTCTATTACCATTGTTTTTTTTTACCACCACGACGGTGGCAAACAAACATACGACCTGCCTCATGGTAAGCAACTACCGTAGCTAATGGACGCCTGCAACTCCAGAGGTGTCACATGCGCGTTGCCGACCCTTTGGAGGATTCACTGTGTTGACGGTGTCGTCAGCTTCACCATGTTTTTCTGGTACACTGAGCCGATGAGTTTACTGACTAGAGAATACGAATGATGTAAATATGTTAACGGACACGCAGATACTATACGTAGACACGGCCTGGACGTTGATGGTGTGAGCTGACGATATCTCCTTTCATTACTCCTACGGCCTATGAGCCTCCCGTGATTATCCATCTGGTATCTCGGGCTAAATAGTCGCCTCCACCTCCCCTTACAGCGACCCCGTTCCTCACACTATGGTTACCTTGAGTTCATAACCATTGACAACTCACTGGGATCAAAGATCTCTCTGAGCACTGATACACGCTGGTAAATAACACAAGACACATGATCATCATAATAACACAGTAAGAAAGTCCATGAACTGATACGAGTAGAAAGATTAATATTTAAGCGCTCACCATTGATTTGTTCGCGCGCAACCTTCTCTCCTCCCGTCGTCCCTGTATCTACCCTACAACCCCTCTCAAAAAATCCGTCCATACTAAAAGCGATATTGAGATCGAACGTGACTGCTACCGCCATCTATCCGAAAAACCGGCAAGCACGAACTGCTTCGCGATGTTCGCGACACTCCCGCCCCTTAAGAAAAATAAAATTATAGGAACATTGAAATCAGATCAGTTTAATCAGTATCAGTAAACAATTGAATCAATAAATATGTAATGTGAACTCTATTGTGAATAGCCACAGATAAGCAATGCGCATGTGCGAGCCATAGGACTAGGTATGATGTTTGACCTTAGAAGATTGTATCACTCTTGCGCTTTGCGCCCGGTTAGCTCCAGTGACAGTTTGAGATTTGCGGAGTTAACATTATCATAAAATGGATTCGAAACACCATTTTGTGTCATGAATAGTTGCAATAATTAAAGAAAATGCGGGATGGTAACATATCTTCTTCTAAGTCGTGCACTCTTGGCAGAGTGGTCGTGGTCATGTCTCGGTCGAGTCCTTTGCCACCACTTCCCTGGTGATGCGACGCCATGTAGCTCTATGAGATGTACGATTCAGAGGCGAATTCTACGAAACTCGTGTCATGTTTCTAGGTCCTATTTTCGGTTTAGGCTGAGGGTGGTCTATCAGTTTCAAAGTATCATGACAAAAGTTCCACAAATACTCGTTATTAATATTACTGCTGATTGATTATGATTATCAGATTCGTGATTATTCAGATTATCTCATCGAAATATCTATAAAAGTATCGACCTGTGCCCCAACGCTATTAGCACAGATATCTGACAGCTAAGATAATTATTTGTCAAATATTCTGACACGGTCGATTCCTATACAAACCATAGACAAGCGCGCCTATCCTAAGAGCAACTAACGCACTAAAGAGGTTGGTGCTCTGTGTGAATAACAATGTAGCTGAGCTGTCCATTCTCGAACCTTTTTTCTTGCCCTTTCCGCTGAGAGTAGGGATGGCCTTGTGAAACTGAGACAAGCTATCGTGTCCCTCTGAGACTGGTCTTAGCGAATACCGATGGCTGTGCTGATCTGATCAAAGTAGGATCCCTAGACTGGTCTGAGCGTTCATCAGTGCCTGTGTTGAGCTGATTACAAGCAGGACTCGTAAACTGTTCTGAGCGTTTACTGAGGTCTGGGCTGAGCTGAGTAGGATCAAACTATTCTGAGCGTTTACCGAGGTCTGGGCTGAGCTGAGTAGGATCAAACTGTTCTGAGCGTTCACTGAGGTCTGGGCTGAGCTGAGTAGGATTAAATTGTTCTGAGCGTTTACTAAGGTTACACTGACTGAGGTCTGAGCTGAGCAGGATCACCGTCGCGGTTTAGTAAATTAGAAGTAACCTGTGTGGACTGAGTGTTAGGATTCTTGTAAACTAATCGGTATATTTCTAGGATGAACCATTTACTAATGTTAGGATTTATACTTTAAGTTAAAACCTGTCCCTTGTACGTCAACATTCATATGACTAAGCAATGTGATGATTCTTCAATTTAATCTTTTATAAGTTAACCAAATTAGCATCTATCAATCATAGTGCTATATCAAATATCAACCCGTTCAGAATATCTAGTTCTATCAATCATTGTGCTATATCAAATATCAACCCGTTCAGAGTATCTAGTTCTTCAAAGAACAATTTTAAGAGGAATTAGTAATACTCTATTAATTACTACTATAACAGCTAGGCTTAGCTTTCAAGGATTCAATGTACCACAATAAATGTACTTCGGTATTAAACGAGGAATGTCTAAAACTTTAAATGCATTATCCTTTAACTCTTTTGACTTCACAGTCTTAATTTCTGGCATAATGTTTTATGTACTTGCTAATGCCAAAATGTACAATGTCCTCTTTTAAATGTTCCTATTGTCTGTACTTTAACTACGACTTTATTCTTATTGTACTGGTTCTTACAACTGGATGGCTATCTATATACATAGGCTGCTATTTATATATCCGGAAACCGGGATTACAATCTTCTTAAATAGCATATTTGACCTCCATGGTAAAATTTGAACTTTTTTAAGTACTGGCCGGTATATTTTTTCTTTCTTATTAACGCTCGTGTTTTGTTTTTGACGGGTTTTAAATGTCATCTCGCAGCAAGAATGGAACTCACTCGTAAAAATATTCGTGCTATGATTTATTATGATTTTCGGCGTGGTTTAACGCAACAACAGTGCATAGATCAACTAACTTAAACTTTTGGTGATGAAGCCCCATCTAAAACTACTGTGTATCACTGGTTTAGTGAGTTCAATCGTGGACGTAGTATGCTTACGGACGAAGTTAAGGCAGGTCGCCCGAAATCGGTCGTTGTACAACAAAACATCGAGGCTGTGCGAAAACTTATAATGGACGACCGACATGTTACGTACCGCGAGATAGAGGCGACTCTGGGTATTTCTATGACCAGCATTAATAGCATATTACATAATTATTTGGCTGTAAAAAAAATTTGTTCACGTTGGATACCCCACAACTTAACAAAAGAGCAAAAAGATGCTCGCGTCGAATGGTGCAATAAAATGTTAAAAAAATATAACCGTGGTGACTCAAAAGCCGTTTATAACATCTATACAGGTGACGAATCCTGGATCTATGCATACGATCCCGAAACGAAGCAACAATCAACGGTATGGGTGTTTCAAAATGAGCCGAACCCTACGAAAGTTACTCGTGCAAAAAGTAAGTACATTGAAACAAATGGTGGCCTGCTTCTTCGGTATTAATGGCCATGTAGCTACAGTGCCACTAGAAAACCGTAGAACGGTTAATTCAGAGTGGTACACGACCATTTGCTTACCGGAAGTATTTGAACAAATTCGTAAAACTAACCAGCGACGAAGAATCATTCTTCATCATGACAATGCCAGCTGTCATACGTCACGCGAAACAACTCTATTTTTGGAGGGTCAAAATGTGGAATTAACGGGTCATCCGCCGTACAGCCCTGACTTGGCACCCAACGATTTTTATTTATTTCCAAATATAAAGAATAAATTACGCGGTCAACGATTTTCGACCGCTGAAGATGCTGTCGACGCATTCAAACAACACGTTATGGAGGTACCTCAGGCGGAGTGGCAGAAGTGCTTTAAAAATTGGTTCACGCGAATGCAAAAGTGCACAGATCATCAAGGGGAATACTTTGAAAAACAATAAAACCATTTTCAGCCGTGTACGTTTGTTTGTTTTTTTGTTTCCGGATATATAAGTAGCAATCCTCGTATAATACTGTCGAGATCATCTGTTTGTTACTGGTATGTGCTCGACAGCCCTCCCCAATAAACGAATAAAAAGGGCCGTTTACGTAAATTTCAAGTCATACTCTAATAATTTACAATGATAATGGGAAGGGTTCTGATAGTTGTACATAACCTGGATATAACCAAGACCAAAGTGTTATTGAACTCTGAACTATAAACAATTAATTTCGATTGTTTTTCTAGCGTGGTATCAAAAACTCGCTTGTTTAACCAAGTTACATCCCCGTAGAGAATCATCCTTCTACATTGTACATACCTACTGCCTGTACTCCGTTTACATATACAATGTGAAGGTATTCAAAGTTCAGTAACTAATTCACGACTTCTTTTAACTCAACAAGCGAAGTACGATCATACCTAGTACCCGTGGGATACCACTAGACTGGGCTGAACAAGGTATGGGATCAAAACCCTACATATCATTTAGCAACCATATCGTCAGTTGAAAAAAGGTGATTTTTTTCAAACCATTTTTGTAGTCAAACACTGTAGTACGTATATAGTAAGCGTTAGCTGAGACTATGATATTTGAATTCGTTTTTATGGCCAAGAACTTATCCACCGCTAACAAAGTAGTTTTTCAATTATTTTGGTAGGTACTTATTTTGTGACACCATTATTATGTGTGCGTTTTTATTATAACTGTGGTCCAATTTATTTCCAATATCAACTACTTCTCGACACTAAATTTCATACACATACCGTAAATATCCGTTTGCATGTTGGTACATACACCTACTTATTATTGTACCTTTATAGAATCAATCAATATACGTGGGTATTTAGAGTCGCACGGTGTTTTCCTAAAAACACTTTCAAGAATTAATTTATGATTGATTTTAATAGTATTTAAGTACCTATCCTATATTCATACATTTTCACGCGACTACCTGCATTATCAGACTATCACACCTTTATGATCATCTTTATTTATTAAACGTTGCTTGCAACTGAGATATATACATCTACCACTGAGTAGGCTTGACGGACTGATTATTATTATTTATAAGCAGGCAGGCAGTTGTACAACTGATTTTGCCTGTATCCAGTTAACACGACAAATGATCAATGGCGAGTAATATATAAGTGCTTATCTAATCTGTTTTTGAATTGGTTGACATTTTGAGCTGATACCACATCCTCTGGTACTTTATTCCAGGCCCATACCACTCGGTTGCTCAGGAAGTGTCTTTATGGGTTACTGTGGGACCTTTGGCTGTCTAATTTCAAGTGATGGCCTCTCAGACGGGTGCTGTTATTGCGCTTGAACATCTTGTGAAATTCTTTGAGGTCATAGTGCCAGGATAATATATCTATTACCCCCACGAAACCACATTTTAAGTTCAACACCAAGTATATTGAACTAATCCCTTTCGTGCGTGCCCTTGAATCATCATTGATTATCTAAATACCAAAACCCTGTTCGTTATGATGTTATGAAAATGAAAGGAAAACGTTCGAACATGAGATGTACTTTATAGGCGTTCTAATTACCGGTTACTCAAAATAGTAATATTTTGAAGTGACAGACTAAATCACTACTCACGTGACCAACATAGAATGATCTTTGTTAGGATAGATAGTTTCGATAAGTTTCGTACCTACCCTTTTATATTTTGATAGTCTGAGCGTCTTTTCTATGGACTACGGTCATCACCATTTATTAACCAACATCCTTACGGTGTTACAAGGTGGTATGCATCCTGGCATATAGTAGGTGGATTTAAAATGTTTTTCTATTATGCAAAGAATTTAACCTACGGTCACACGTTCAAACACAAGACTAGATTTTATTTTATTTTAACGATTTAATTTCAATAGGTATTTTTGTATTATATATATTTCGAATACCTCTTCTCCCTCTTCTACTCGCGTTGTGGTAAATGGAGACAAGTAACAGTATACATACTATTCATATTTAATTTCTGAATATTACGTATCAAGGTCAAACCAGATTGTCACAATGACCTGCCCTTTCTGAGTTACGCAGAAAATATAATCTTACTTAATTATAAAATATCTTTCCAGCCAACACTTCACTTCAATATGAACTATGCTTGTTGCTATGATGGGAAATAACGAATCGTCCGTAGTTAAACTCTTGTTATGTATTTGCACTATCCGCTAATAATTTGTCTATATCACGGTATTTATTAACTACTTCTTGCTTTCCAAACGTCATTTAAGTACAAACTTAAATATATTTATAACATATTTAGTTTAAGGTTTTCACCGCAAACGGATAGTCAAACACGATTGGCAACTCTGTTTAAATGACATACGTTAGCATTATACAAATTTTCACAAAGTGGCCAATTTAAAGCTTATTATTGCTACCCCAAGGTTGTCTGGAAGAGATCGCTCTCTAGCGATAAGACCGCCTGTTGACTGCCTCTACTTTTAATCTGTGTACTGTACTGTTCTATTTTATTGAGGTGTGCAATAAAGAATATTTGTATTTGTATTATTGGTTTAAGCACTCGTACTTGTGCCTCATCATCATCATTTCAGCTGAAAGACGTTCAATGCTGGATAGAAGCCTCCCCAAGGATCTCCACAACGAACGGTCATTCGCCGCCCTTAACCAGCTGTTTCCCGCGTCTCAAACCAGATCGTCGGTCCACCTAGTCTGGGGCTTCCCACACTGCGTATTACGGTACGCGGTTACCACTCAAGAACCTTTCTGCCCCATCGGCCATTGGTTCTGCAAGCAATGTGGCCCGCCCACTGCCACTTAAGTCTGGCAACTCTCTGAGCTATGTCTGAGCTGTGTGTACTTGTGCCTACATGTAGCCATATACTAGTAGGTACCCGAACGATTTTTAGTAAATGTCAAAACACTCTCTGAGTTGTGTTTACTTGTGCCTACATGTAGCCATATAGGTACTAACAGTAGGTACCCGAACAATTTTTAGTAAATGTCAAAACACTCGAAACATTGATTATCAGTTACCGAAGTTAATGGTAGTTATTAGGACATCTCTAACCATGTTCTTTTAACTTAAATCGTTTATAACAAAACCAAATGAATCATCAACTGGTTAATATTTGGTTCTCAGTAAAGTTTTCTAAAACCAACGGGAGATAACGAACAAAGTCTTTAAATTTACCCGTATCATATCATTAAACATCGGTATCAACGTTCTATTTTCATGGCACCCAGTAGAGATAGCAAAAAAATAAAAACATTCGAATATTTATTTAATAATAATGTTTATTATCTTTTAAATTTAATTATGCGGCAGCTAATTTAAACTTTAAAAGAGTCGCAGAAATACTTCGAAATCATTGCCATAAACAAAAAAAATCGTAAATCTTTGCCATAAAAAGTTTAATTAACTCAAAAAAAAAACGAAACTCTCCTTCAGACCTTCAAGCATAAAATTATTTCGAGAAATGTGTGAAAATATTCGTGTTTCACCCCGACGATTGTTAAATAGATGGGGCACATGGATAAATGCTGCCTCATATTATCACTTATCACAAACATTATGCTCAAATCAAATTTGTTATCGACGCTTTAAATTCGCGTGAATCAAGTGCAATATAGCTAAAGTAAAGAAAATTTTCCGCAACCGGAAATTAAATGTTGAGTTACTATTCGTGGAAAGCACTTTAATATAATTGCTAAGTATGAATAATTGTTTTTAGATCCCAATCTGAGCTCTTTAGGTACAATGAAAACCATTCATTGGATGCAAAAAAATATATTTTAAATTACACCAAAAGGGCAGACAACTTTACTTAATTTTAAAGCATATTTTAAAGAAAAACCTTGATAACAACACTATACAAATTATCAAAGAACTGTCTAACAGCAAAGAAGTTGAAACACCAGCAAGTGTAATAATATAATGTGTGCAAATAATGAAAATTTATTTGACTAACCTGAGCGAGTGTGGAAATGGAATAGAATAGCGACATAATTAAGCTTTTCAATCTCGTACTTAGACCACTCAGAAAACTTCCTAGCCTAAACACGGTACTCGACTGAAAAGCTCGTCATTATGTCACAATTGTATAAAATACTATTTAGTGTCTTTCTTTTAGTTCATAAAAAATAAATGTTCAAAATACTAGATGTATTTGTTTGTATTTGTTTTTCTGCAAACCGTACTTTGCCATGAAATTTGAACGCTGATACCGATGTTTACATATCATGCACCTACTCGTATAGGCACGGATCTTACATTGAGATTTAACTTGTGAGCACCTTGTAAATGTATCATGAAATATTTTAACTTCTACAAACTTATATTTGCAGATTTATACGAATATGGATAAAATGCTTCAATTACACAAAATCATGGTACAAATTATGCCATGTAGGTAAAGTACCCCAAATCAAATAGAATGAGAAAGTGGGTAGAACGTAAGATTTGCGTATTTGTTTACGTCGCATTACCTCAACTTATGATAACCTATTATTCGTCACATTTAATGTTCTTTGTTTAGTTTTAACTTTATTATTTATGTTTCATCTTTATTCAAGATATTTATATTTTAAGTAAAGCATAAAAAACATGTGCTACATGCACTGCGTACACTATGTTAAGAGTAATTTCAGTTACATCAAGTCAAGAACTGGACCGTTTCGTAAATACACTGAATTTCGGTTTATGTAAGGTTCCTTGCAATAGGTGCACTGATAAGTAAGACACATGGTGGAATATATGTCCATTTGTACACATGTGGGACATATCAAGCACTCGTATGAGATGAGCGTATTAACCACTAAGTTATGTTACACTACAATAAATATTTCCAAATGATCATTACTCAAATATAGTATTCCATAAAGTCAATACGAACTACGAAACTTGAATTTGGAAACCATTGACATAAAAATTTATTTTTGTTACTCTGTTGTTTTGTTTTATGTCTATCCTTCTTAACTAAGTTTAATTTATCACATGATTATTTCGTGTCAAGGAAACACAACAAAATAAAACATCAATGACAACGACTTTTAAGTTTCCAATTAACCATTTGATTCTAAATGCAGGCCTGTATTTCTTTTAGTAAAGGTATTGTTTGGCAATTACCTAACCGGCTCAAAAAGAAGACAATATACTTCTTCTTATGCGTGTTTATGCGTGACGCATCACATTTGTAGTTCAAACCTGATGTATAGCATTTAAGTAAATCATTTGTCGTGCAATGCACTTTATACATACAGTAGGTATCTTCTAAATATATAAAAGAAGAAACTGACTGACTGACTGACTGACTGATTGACTGATTGACTGACTGACTGACTGACTGACTGACTGACTGACTGACTGACATATCAACGCACAGCCCTAACCACTGGTTCTAGAGATTCCAAATTTGGCATGTAGGTTCCTTATAAGGTCTAGGGATGCACTAAGAAAGGATTTTTCAAAATTCACTCCCTAAGGGGGTAAAATGGGGGTCCAAAGTTTGTATGGCGAATCAAGACTTGTTAGACTATTTTAATCGAAACTTCACAGGAGCATTCCTAACGATAAATGAGTAAACACGTGTTTCAGGTTTTTTGAAAATTTAACCCCCAAAAGGGGCAAATGTGGTCACAAAGTCTGAAAATCAACATGGGTATAATTATCCTTTTGAGTACTTATAGTACGCGGGCGAAGCCGTGGGAAAAGGCTAGTGCCAAATAAATGGAGAGTCGACGAGACTCGAACTTAACTCAAATTAAACTCTGCTTTATTTATACATTTTTAATACCACGACGGTGGCAACGAAGCATACTGTCCGCCTGATGTTAAGCAGTTACGTACATGTTAAAAGCATAAATACAATTCGATTGGTTTTTGATTAGTTTTTAGCATCATACACTGTAATGACAAGTAAATGTGCATACTATTTCTCTTAGCATCGTCTCGGTGTTCATAGAGTAAGGTGTTCTAATCTAGGGTCACTAATTCTTATTTTATCGCATCAAAGATGAAGATTACAATTTACAGTAGACACGGAGTTATGACAGATGCGTTATTTATTTTAAATCTTTCATCCGCCTAAATTCAAGACATCCTTTATTTGCCGATATCATTTTCAATGGTGTTAACAACGTATAACGTATCTGATCCCTACAGGAGCACACATGCCTACTACGAGGTCAATTTGTACTCTTACGAACAATAATAAAACGGATTATGAGTCTGATTTCTATTCACTTATGTACATTTTATAATTATCGTTTTTTCACAATAATTTCTCACGATTGCGATAATGATTGACGTTTTCCTTGTGATTTGTGCTTATCTTAACTAACAGCGCCCAGTCCAATGAAAGGAAAATGACTGCACCCATGCTCAATATACTTTTGAGTTAGCCTTCTCTTCAAACTTAATATTACTAGTTTAACCATAGTAGCGTTCCGTGGATACTTTTAAGGAGTAGCTCATACCGATGACGTTAGTCATTTTTATCTCACAAACTCGAAGCCGTCCTATAATGGTTATTTATCTCCGCCAAAGTAAAATAAATATCTCAGTTTTGCCATAGTAATTTGGTTTATTGTCTTATCATTACTATAAGGCCACGGACTATCTTTGGAATGTTACACCAGAGAAATGGACTTCAAATATTGATAAGATTTGTTTAACGAGCCAACTTCGAAATTATACGTCTGAATTACGCTCAATTTTTTTTTTGCGATAACCTTTTATAGCTCAGTTTGAAGCTCAACTCGAACAAGAATGTCTTTAGATTCACCATGTAATTGCCCGTTGCTTATTTCTCAAAACTTTCAAGTAAATTCTAAGGCAATTTGGAAAATATCATTTAAACACGAATGACTCTTCAAACTTTCGTCTTAACTACATGTTTTATTATGTACAAAGTTACTAGAACTATATTTACACTACAACATGAAACAGTAATTACGGCCGCTGACTGAGACGACGCTACCATGAATGTTTCCTATAGCCTGAACTTGGGCTGAAGTAAATGCTTGCTTGCTTATTTGACTCTGTTTTGCCTTTAATTTTCTCAACAATCTTAAAACTGAAACTGACCTTTCAGTTGATACGTTTATGTATTATATTGTGTAGCTATACCCGACAAGTATCAACCGACACAGTGCTACTTTCAATTTAGCTGACTTGAATATGGCACGGATAGATCTAACCAATCCCAGCACATCACCACCATGTCGTCAGCTTCACCATGTTTTTCTGGTATACTGAGCCGATGAGTTTACTGACTAGAGAATACGAATGATGTAAATATGTTAACGGACACGCAGATACTATACGTAGACACGGCCTGGACGTTGATGGTGTGAGCTGACGATATCTCCTTTCATTACTCCTACGGCCTATGAGCCTCCCGTGATTATCCATCTGGTATCTCGGGCTAAATAGTCGCCTCCACCTCCCCTTACAGCGACCCCGTTCCTCACACTATGGTTACCCTGAGTTCATAACCAATGACAACTCACTGGGATCAAAGATCTCTCTGAGCACTGATACACGCTGGTAAATAACACAAGACACATGATCATCATAATAACACAGTAAGAAAGTCCATGAACTGATACGAGTAGAAAGATTAATATTTAAGCGCTCACCATTGATTTGTTCGCGCGCAACCTTCTCTCCTCCCGTCGTCCCTGTATCTACCCTACAACCCCTCTCAAAAAATCCGTCCATACTAAAAGCGATATTGAGATCGAACGTGACTGCTACCGCCATCTATCCGAAAAACCGGCAAGCACGAACTGCTTCGCGATGTTCGCGACAGACGGCTAATGGACCAAGAGGGTCCCTCGTCGCCAACACACTGGGTCCTCTTTGAGCTCTTTCGCTACCTTACTTACCAGCAGGAACACAACACTATGAGTAGGGTCTAGCGCTATTTGGCTGTAGTTTTCTGTAAGGTGGAGGTACTTCCCCAGTTGGGCTCTGTTCCAGATTTGAGTGAGATGACATTCGCTGTGCTGTTGCCTACCACACAAAGCGAGATGAGATGACATTCGCAGTACCATACCTCTCTTTTGGACGTAGTTTAAGGATAACGTGTCCAATAAAGGTGTAACGTCTTGGATACACATTATGGATGTTTTTGTCACATTAAATGTATTCAAATTTTTAGATGTGGCCGTCAACTCTTGGGGACTCCTGGGAACTGGAGGGTCGTGTTTATTTGTAAACTTATAATGCCTACATTATTGTCCGTAGCCAATACATATCGACAGCGAGACGAGCGATTCTCTGCCAGACTGCGCGGCTTCGCCGGATTCTGGCGGCAACACTTCCTCCTCTCCAAGACCACGGTATTATCATGTTACGACCTTCTTTGTTTAAATAAATACAAATGTTTTCTTGCGTATATATTTTGGTAAAGGTACCATTTAGAGGCAAGCGCTTACCTGTACGCATTTATTGCTCGAATAAAATGTCTGTAAATTTGATATTGTAAACCGCAGTACCTTGTACAGTATCATCAGTTTTTTTATATGTAGGTACTTAAACATATGACCTATTCGGAAAAACTCCGTTAATAAAATAATTTTAAACAAAAAATAACCGACTTCACTTAGCATCCACCTTTCCAACAGCAAATGCTCGAGCTTCTGTAAAAAATACTCAAATCACTATAGGTGTGCCTATAATAGTTCAAGAGTTCCCTCGATTTCTCCAGGATCCCATCATCAGATCCTGACCTGGTTACAATGGGACCAACTGTGAAGTATACTCTTTCAAAAAAAAAAATTCCAAATCGGTCCAGCCGTCTTCGAATAATCGGTGAACATACATAAAAAAAACAAAGATCCCGACGAATTGATAACCTCCTTCTCTTCGAAATCTTGAAGTCGGTTGATGAAAAATTGCCTAATTTTACCAACTGGACAGGGCAACGCACGGGCACTAAAAACGATTTTTTTTAAATAAGTGAATTTACATATAATCAAAATCACATTCAAACCAATTATATTTTATCCAGTGTCAGTGGCAGTGAAGAAGCCGAAGCAGAGGCGTCCGTTAGCACAGCAGGTCTCGAGATGCTGAGCAAACTGTTCCCGGGAAAAAAGCGTTCTGTGCTGGAGCTGGTGCTGCGGCGGTGCAATCACGACCTGCTGCGCGCTGTCGAGCATTGTAACGTGCAGCATGTAAGTACATAACTACTTATAGACAGTGACAGCATAAAGCAGAGGCGTCTGTCAGCACAGCAGGTCTCGAGATGCTGAGCAAACTGTTCCCGGGAAAAAAGCGTTCCGTGCTGGAGCTGGTGCTGCGGCGGTGCAACCACGACCTGCTGCGCGCTGTCGAGCATTGCAACGTGCAGCATGTAAGTACATAACTACTTATAGACAGTGACAGCATAAAGCAGAGGCGTCTGTCAGCACAGCAGGTCTCGAGATGCTGAGCAAACTGTTTCCGGGAAAAAAGCGTTCCGTGCTGGAGCTGTTGCTGCGGCGGTGCAACCATGACCTGCTGCGCGCTGTCGAGCATTGCAACGTGCAGCATGTAAGTATTGTAAGTACATAACTACTTTTAGACAGAGGCAGCATGAGGCTGAGCAAACTTCCCGGGCAAAAAGAGCTCCGTGCTGGAGCTGGTCCTGCGGCGCGAAATAATGTCAAACTTATCGACCTAATCGATAGAGAAGCCACGGCGTGATCTCATGGTTTCTGGAAAATAATAGTGCCAAGCCTCGTCGTCTGTGACTGAAAATTACTTCATACATTTCTACACTACAGTAAGTTCCGGTGATAATATGCTCTCTTAACTAGCTCAAACACTTTATTTCAGGCCCAACACGATAAAACACTGCTGGCTAGCGCCGGTGCAAGCACCAGTTACGATGCTTCCGTATCGAGTTCCGAAGAGCGATGGTCGGCCTTCCGGCCGGTCGGGCCGCGGCCATATCAACTGCCAGCGCTAGTGATGGGACGCGTCTGCGGGTCCGAGTGGTTGGTACCCCTGCCAGCGTTGCCCGCGCTGTCCGGACCCCTGTTGCTGCCACTGCAGCATCAACCGCCGCTGTGCAACCCCTGCGCACCTGACTGTAGGCAATGTAATCGACATTAAAATCATGTGAATACATTGCACCTATAGTTCCAATGAACATTTCATCTTCCGATCAGGGCCAAAATTTCCCTAAAAATAGGCAATGTTGTACGTATTCTCGAATGTCGATCATTTTATTTAAAAGCTTATTTATTATTTTTAATGCCAAAGAAACTTGCCAAGTCATCTAATTAAGGATCCTATTATTAGAATTAGTTCGTGTTAAAGAGGCAGATACCTTTAAGTAAGTACCAATTCACTTGTATTTGAATGTAATGCTAAATTGGTACACAATTACATAGGTACTTAATAATTAAATGCATTAGATATTACTTATATTAAATGTTTTACTTACCTATCCCGCAATTGCACTAAAAGGGTTTTCATTTTAACTTTTACTTTCATACACACGCTCGTACCTGTGCAGCTATGTCTTTCACATCCGTTTTATTTTATGGGCCTTTATACTTAGAGCCGGATAATTAAACATAGGTTAATCATTTGAGATGCAACGGATAGTTGTTTGGCCGGATACCGGACACCGGATATAGAGCAGACCCGTTGGTCGGATAGCCGGATATCTGGTCGCAGGATATTCAGCCAAGTTTTACCTACCGTTAAGCTAGTTCTAGTACGCGGGTGCCACTCCGTGAAGGGTGTAACTTTGTTAAAGAAATTGTAAGCTATACCTTAAGTTATCCCCGTTATTTAATGGAAGAATCACGTGATGCAATAAACTATTGTGGCCGGTTAGGCCGGATACCGGAGCCGAATATCCGTTGCAACTCTAGTAATCATAGATGCCAAACGCCATTCCATATAGGTATTAACCTATGTGCTTCCGTAAACGTACATTGCCATGAAAATCGGTCAGACATTTTTGATCGTTGCGAACAGTCCGGCGGTAACCAGCGGACCTTAGTTACCTTTCCAATTCTGAATAATATTACTAGAACAAAACAAAAACACCAATAAAACAAATCGTATTATGTTAACCCTTTGACCGCCAAAGCCGTTCAAACATGTCAACGAAAAGTCGTGCCCTCAGCGCCATGACGTGTTAAAACGTCCAAAATGAGAGATCAAAATACTCCTTAATAAACAACCTTTATAGTAATATTTTTGTATATTTATTATAGCTCTACCATTCACCTATATTTTTAGTTAAGATTTGATTCAAAATAACCCGTAACTCAAGAAAAAATTAGAAAATACCTCAAAGCTATTTAAAAGAACAAAAAGGCACTGCCCTCCTCGCCGTTGACGGGTAATCACGTCAAGCGGCGTGACGTCACTTCGAAATAGTGTTGTTCGTTTGAAAGCAAAATGGTCGATCTTGATTATTGTATGAACATTAACCAAACACTGTAACTATGAATGTTTTTCGCATTTTGAGCTTTATTATATAATAAAACTAATTATTAAACTGTGATTCGTGTAGAAGATTAATTTATCTACACTCATATTGTAAGTCTTCTAAAACGTGTTCAAAAATGGTAGGCAATGGCTATCATTACCACAACCGATGTTACTATGATAAGCTTTTTATCTGTGGCAGTAACGTAATTTTAACTTTACATGCTCATATATTGATACGTTATGAGTTCCAAATTCCGAACATCGAATTTGATAACATAATGTAAATCCTTTGCTCCTTCCTGACCAACGGCACGCTCCCTCCCAACCGCCGGCACAATCGAGTTGGCCATGGCGGTGCAATGGCGGTCATTCTATGGTTTCCGAACACTTTATTTTGGATATATAATATAAGTGTAGATGAAGCAGTGTATGCAACTGTACGTAATTAGGCCTTAAAACACTCGTGTGATCTTATTACGAAACTCGCCTGCGGCTCGTTTCATAAAACCACACTCGTATTTTAAGGACCCTTATTACGTAACAGTTACATAATAGTAGTTTATGTAACTGTTACGTAATAAGGGTCCTTAAAACATGAGTGTGGTTTTATGAAACGAGCCGCAGGTGAGTTTCATAATAAGATCACACGAGTGTTTTAAGGCCTAATTACGTACAGTTGCATACACTGCTTTATCTACACTCATATTATTTATCCAAAATGCCGTATTCGGAAACCATAGAATGGCCGCCATTGCACCGCCATGACCAACTCGATTGTGTCGGGGAGGCGCGTGTCGGGCTGTCAGCGGATGCGCGGGAGGGTGCAGGTGTACATTATGTTATCAAAACTCATAGCACATCAATAATTGAGCATGAAAAGTTAAAATTACGTTACTGCCACGGATAAAAAGCTTATCATAGTAAAATCGGTCGTGGTAATGCTAGCCATTGCCTACCGTATTCGAACACGTTTTAGAGAACTTACAATATGAGTGTAGATAAACTACTATTTGGGAACTACATATCGTAATGTTAAAAAATGTATATAAAGGTAAAGGTATGGTAGGTAGGTTGCAGGCGTCCATAGGTTACGGTAGCTGCTTACCATCAGGCGGGCCGTATGCTTGTTTGCCACCGTCGTGGTATAAAAAAAAAGGTATATATTTTGAAATTTTTACTATAATATATGCATTATTAAAAAAGAAAGAGTTTTATTAAAGTCGCAATGGAATAAATACAATGCGTGTTATAGGGGCCGTATTTAAAACCTAACAATGTGTATGTCGTTTCTTTTAATCTTATTGCTTCGCCGCATTCTTGTTAATCCTTAAACAATGATAAATACCACGACACGTGGGCTTTCGGTCCATTTCATTCATATCAAATAAGTAAAAATAATGAAATGGTATTTTGGATAAAATGTCAACCAATATGAATGTTATCGGTGAGAGACCGAGTTTAAGTGAACAAAGAATATGTCATTATTATGGATATACTTACCAAGTTTCTTTAGGTACAAAAGAATGAAATGTGCGCGAGGTGTTTTTTTTACCTACACACCCGTTCTGTCCGATGTTCATTAGTTTTTATCATAAAATTTATTTATTTGATGGTATTGTTAAACATTTTTTTACTCAACTAAACACTTAAAAAACCTAACGTATTTTCCTTCATACAGTTACACCACGGAAATATCGATACAGAAATGAATGAATATCTCTCACCCCCAACTCTAACATTCATAATAAGTTACGGTGCCACCAGCGCCAAGCCGTCATAACACGTCAGCGCATGACGTTATCACTTAAATAGTGATGTGGCTATATTGACAAAATAAAATAAAATTGTTTATTAATTTGCCATATTTTTGTAATTGATTTTAGGTGTATAAGAAAAATACGAAATGAATATTCTTTACTATTATGATTTCTAAATATCTAAAGTGATTTTGCCTAACTAAATCCACTATTAGGCGGAAAGAAATGTTTCGTCGATATGTTGTTTTCCAATCACTACGGTATCTGAGTGCGCTCGTGCAAATTTCGCTCTAGCGCTGGTGGCACGATTTTTCTGTCCGATGCGGCGTTCAAAAGGTTAAGTACCTATATTTGAAGTGCAAACAGCTAATAAATACAAGTTAGTAGTGCAAACGTTGTCCCCTCTCGCCGCCGCCGGCGGACAGTAACAAATCCGTGACGATAATAAAAATGAAGACAAATCCCCTACAACTTGTCACTAGTTTATAGGAAAACTTAATAATCTTTAAGCCCATTTATTAAGTAAGTCGCTTTAGTGGCCTTTGATTTGATACCTTGCCTTGAGTATTCTCGTGACATATTGTGAGCGACGTTAATTTGCCGTATGAAATTACTGTAGACTAACAGTAGGCCATAGGCAATCCTACCTCAAAGAGCAGCAGGATTCGGCCTATCTCGGGCAATGCATGGTGAAAAGTTATGTATTTTAGTACTTGGTAGCCTGAGCCAATCTTGGAGCATTTTGTACTCGATGATACCTCATAGACCCTACTGAGTTGACTACTCTCCGTCTACTAACAACACACTGTAGATTTAGGGCGAGATTCGAGACTTCGTTGGTTGGATGATAATAATGATATTTCTGTCAAAATCTAATCTTGCAAAACTTTAGGTAAAAAAAATCAACAATGCTTGATAAAAATCACAAAATCAGGTGCATTAAATTATATTAAATACTTACTCATACATGTGTCTGTCGAAAGTAGAAACATACATAAAAACATAACATCAGAAGAACACACAATTAGCTACCTACCTACCGGTAAGTAAATAGATAACAAACATATCAATTGTCTTTTTTAGCTTTTCCATCAAACGACAATAGTAATGACTATGACTACAGTTTTTTTATGAAAGTTTAAACAAAGATCAATGCCGATTATCATTTCCATACGATTTACATAGGTACCTACTTAATTCGTTTACAAACCGATTGTAATAAATAATGTCTGGGCTCGTTTGAAGTCAATGTAGAAACGAAATTGGATATTGTTTACGTACTTTAATACAATGTGGTGTTTATTCTGTGTAGTCTTTATTATTTTAATGGTAGTTTGTGACGCTAACTATTTTATTCGGGCGTACTTTACCGTGATCGGCAGCAGGTTGTTTAACAGCAAAATAACTATCAGAGAAACTGCGACCATTTATGGTGAGTAGGGCTTGTAATTCTGGTATTTTTTGCCGGAATTGCAAGCTATAATGGTGAGTATACTTATGTAATCACTTGAGTCGAAATAATTGGTATCAGATAATAATGTTTCATCTATATTTCGTTTTTTTTTCGGATTAGAAAAGTCGTGTGATTGTGGTAGTGCGATTTTTGGGAAAACCATTTCAAAATCTGCCATTTTGCATCTTATTGGCTTGAGCGTATCACTAATAATGGTAAAAAGTAATCTGATTTAAAAATTTCCCTGATATGGCTAAAAAAATAATGATACATTGGCGAAATAGACCATTATTTTTGTTATCTGAAAAAAATATTGAGGTATAGTAGAAGCGCATTTTTCAGTTCAATCAAACTGTTACTTTCTCAAGTCAAATAGGGCCGCCCCTGTTATATGTCAAAGGGGCCTATTTAAATTGAGAAAGTGACCGTTCCATTGAACGGTAAAATGACAGCAATATCGAATTACATTATTTGTCATTCTGACACAGCGCGAAAAAAATATTAATATTATTATTATTAAGCATATACATTAAAATTAACTACACGTTAGCTACGAAATACATCACTTTTTTTGAGTCAAATATTTATAAGCCTGTAATAACAGCTTTGGTAAAGGCATAAATCACTACCTATTTTAAATCTGGGGCCACGGCAGTGCTCCCGCCAAGGCGAGCACAACAAACAACAGAAGCGCGGCCGTACCATCCTTTTCCCAAACCCATTCAGGCCATTTTCTCCCCGCCCATCTAATTCTGTGGTCGATAAAGCTAGGGCTGAAATTTCTGTGACCAAGATAGCTTTTTGCAGGCGTTGGCACCCTACAAGACTGCGACATTACATTCCGTGGTATTCGCCTAGCCAGACTAGTAAGAGACCTGGACTTCGCCCGCTACCAGTTCTATGAGCGCACGGGCATGTACCGGCGCAGCCAAGAGTTGGGCATCAAATCGTTGCAGGGATGCACCCTCACCGTTACTTCGGAACCTGTTCCTCTGTTTAAAATTTATAAAATAAATACGAAGGTAAATGTAGAATCTGATAGGTAACTCTACCAGTATGGTATACCTATCGGAAACCTACCTACTCGTACTTGAACTTAGAACGTTTTAATTAAATGTGGGATTATAATTATTATAAGTAGCTTCGGTATAGTCGCGGACGGTCTAGAGCGCAAAATGACTAGTGTAATATTTGGCCTATTTCGCTTTTAGTCTACATCGCGAACGGTCTAGAACGCAAAATGACCACTCGTAGGTTAGGTTAGGTTCGTTACTTATCTTCTAATAGCCGAAGGCCAAACCGCACATAAATAGGAGCCCCGCGGCAGCAGGACTCCGTCGACATCGCTGACGTTAAGATAAAACGACGAAAATGATGTAGACATTTTGCGTTCTAGACCGTTCGCGATGTAGACTTAACGCGATATTGGCAAAATATTACACTAGTCATATTGCGTTCTAGACCATCCGCGAATAACCATCACTTTAGCGATAAGGTCACTCAATGTTAAAATTAAATTTCATTACAGCATGTTTTCATGGATGTTAACTGCATTAAGATTTAGCTAGCAGCATGATATTGCACTTACTCCTTTGAAGGGCCCTGATTCGACATGGCATAACTGACAGTCGCTTGCGAGACAACTATGATATCACACTTTTGTGACAGTTGAAATTTGGGGTGGAATCACTCAAGAGTGATGTCTAATATGGTGGCCATAGCCATAGATAAAACGCTCTAACGAGACCTACTGACAGATTGACAGTTAGGTGTGGACACGTGTGGACAGATGGATATCACTCTATCCACTAGCGATACAAGTGTGACATCCACGTTTCACACTTTGGCATGTCGAATCGAGCCCAGTAGTTGTAGTATAGTAGTATTTTTTTAGGATGTCGGAATCTTACTAAAGGATCTTACTTACATACCTACTCGTACAATTTCAACTTAAAACAATCATACTATATATCTATGTTTGTGTGTGTTGCACGTAAGCACGAGGAAATGGGCTAAGGATGAAATCACAATTTTGTCTTCACGGAATTACCTACGTCCCTATATTTTCTAAGTCCATTTGTGCAACTATCTACCTACGTATTAAAAAAAAATAAAGATGTACCCAATTAAGATTTTCGCTCCTATTTCGTTTTCAGCTCGTGTATTGGGACGCCTGTTCTCTGTTCTTCGAGCACGATGTCATCACCACAGCAGACAGGAAGCTCCGTTCCTTCCTCGTCTCCCGACAGCATGCTATCGGCGAGCACGGACACTCCACCGAGGCCCTTCTTGAGGGTCTGACGACCGAGACGAGACCAGCGTGTCCTGATTACATCCAGCGTTGGCTGCAAAGCATGGAGATATCTAGTAAAAAATTAAGAGCTTGAATATAATATGTTACTAATTGATTTGTTTGTTGTTTTATTTGTGGTCATTAATTCACCAATTTTGGTCTGGTACGTATTGTTTCTTGAGGTATAGGGTTCCTACTACTTATTAGCTTCCAACTTTAAACTTGTAGTCCGGTAGCTCTAAAGGTAGTGATAACTATAATAACAGCCTATAAAGTAACAATGCACTCTGAATAACTTTGTAATAGTAGATTGTACACCAAGGGGATAAAGCATTGTTTTATGTCACGGGCGCAATATTGAATCCTGAACGTAACGAAGGACTCCAGATTTTAATCCCGAGCGCAGCGAGGGGTTTATGAGTTAATTCCCGAGCGAAGCGAGGGAATTAAGACTGAGTCCTGAGTGCAGTGAGGGGTTCAAGCGCGCCCGTGACAAAAACAGCTTTATTCCCGAGGAGTATACTCTACTTTTCTCACCTCTTGCGAGACAATAAAATAGCTAAGGCTACTAGAAACGGATTTTTATTAAAGTAAATCAAAAGTAAAAACCGGCCAAGTGCGTGTCGGACCACACATAGGAGGGTTCCGTACCTTCAATGGAACCAAACTAATACCAAAAGGTCGTATCTGGTGCCTATGGTTTTTTGGAGATAACTCAAAAATAGCTAAACCGATAATGTTCAAAAGAATTTGCGAAGAAAGTATATGGTAAGACGCATCTCCTCAATTTTTTTTCATATTTTTGGACTTACGGTTCAAAAGTTACAGGGGGGGGCACAATTTTTCTGACTTTCGAAGCGATTATTTCAGAAAATATTCACTTTATCACAAAATGGTCAAAGAAACCTCAATGTTATTTTTAAAGACCTATCATTGATGTGTCACATGTTGATATTTAGTTAAAAAAAAATAGTTACATGTATGGAGCGCCCCCCCCCCCTAATTTTTTTTTTTCAAATCTACATAACTAAGTAGCGGCATACAAAATACACCTTATGTGTAAATTTTATTCAGATACGTCGTATAGTTTCCGAGTAAAATGGCTGTGACATACGGATGGACAGACATACAGACAGACATGACGAATCCATAAGGGTTCCGTTTTTTGCCATTTGGCTACGGAACCCTAAAAATTGATTCTTGATACATTAGTCCATTTTATTCAAATTTTATCTTCAATTTTTATAGAACCTGCAGTTTTACTCCGTATACTGCAGCGTCTTATGACACTCGCGGCATTTGTTTTAGGTATTTAAAAAAGGTGGCCAGCACGATTTTCCGAATAAATTCGATTTTCAAATCAGTTCGACGCGGCGGCGCGGGCCCCGGCTGGCGTCGCGGGGCTGTGCACCGTGCGGACTTTACCAAATTAGACTTTAAGCACATAACAATAAGAACTATGGGAAGTGAAATCACATTATTAACCAGCGGGTTATAATGAGATTTAGTACAACATTATAACCCGGCTAAAGCCAAGGGCTATAATGATTTGCTTTCGGTGAGGTTTGCATGATATATAATTTGGCATTGTCGAGCAGGTGGTGTGAAAATGTACTTGTATCAGTCTGAATAAGTCCTATCCAGTACCTTAAAGTAAACATCCTGGTACTCAACACGCTGGGCCAATAGTTGATACCCTACTGTCACTTTTTGTTATATACAAGTACCTATGAATGGCTACTACCTAGTAAGACAGTGACGAATACTCGGACGTTTACCTGAGGTATTAATTAACTGCTAATTAACTATCAAGCGTCTAATTGACGTAATAACTTAGCAGCTTACTCGTAATTAATATAGTGGAATTTTTCACGATACCAGTAAAAATCATCAAACCAGTCAATGCTAGGTCCCGTTGCGTCGAGACTGTGACTAACTTCACGGTTCCAACCGGTTCAACGATCTAACAGCCACTTCACTGTTGTTGCGTCCACAGTTAGCCACCCAGAACTGAAAGGCAGTAAGTCAGTACACAGCCATACTTACGCAAGAACTTAAAGTCATTTGGTAGACTTTATTGCAGAGAGCTGAGGTCTCATGATTGGTTACGCGTCTTAATTTACATAGTTACAACATTGTTCTTTTAGTATTCTATCTACACTTAGCCGGTGTTCGCATACCTCGCTAGCTATTGCTACTAACCGAACGTTACGTTCTAGTAAACAATAGCTTTTTATTATTTTTTATAGTTTTCATTCAAAATGTTGTGCGTGATAACAGTTCTCATAGCACTGGCGTATATGTTCTGGGATGTGAACTACTTCCTTCGAATCGCTTTTACCATTGGAATTGGAAGAGTGTTCCAAAAGAAATGCGGCGTCAATGATACGACCACTATTTACGGTAATTTTCCGTTATTACTTTAATATGTGCATTAAATACAATTTAATTAACTTAATCTAAAAAAAATCTTTAGTGACTATCTTTTGTTTAAGTATTTTGTCACTTTTTATATATATTCGTGGGTTTACGTACCTACCTACATAGGTATCTATCTAATTATATGCATCATACCATACTAAAATATACAGGTTTATAAGGTTACACTTACATATATAATTTACTTTGTTATATTTTAACTAGACCTTATTATTAATGCACAAAATATTGTCGGAATATATTATCTAAATTTGAATTTAAAATTAACAATACGTACAGAAAAAACCTACTTATCTCTAGTTTGTGCGATTGGGTTGGAGCGAGGTACGGGAGGTACCCTAAAAAAATATTATGTTTCCTCAAATGCGTAAAAGGCTGTTAAAGGATATGGTTTTTGAAAAACCTTGTGTAATAAATTTTCGATACTGGGATGTGAGAATAATTACCCACAATATTTCTCCAGGTTTCTGCACAACGCAAGACGTGGACATCTTCCTTCGGCACATGAACAATGCGCGCTACGTTCGTGAACTTGACTTCGCCAGGTTCCACTTCTATGACCGCACGGGCATCTACGAAAACATTACTAAAGCCAACGGCCACGCGCTGCAGGGTGCCTCTAGCATCCGGTACAGGAGGACGATCCCGATCTTCACTGCCTACAAAGTCGAAACTAGGGTAAGTTAGCGCTACAAGTGAGGGCTTGCATGACTTCACTAAGCCCCACTTTTGCAACTTGCGACCGCACGGGTATCTCCATAAACATTACTAAAGTCAACGGCCACGCGCTGAGGCCCGCTTCAAGTATCTACTACAGGACAGGAGGACCATCCGTGACCGCATATAAAGTCGAGACTAGGGTAAACTTAGCGCTACAAGTGAGGGCTTCACTTCACTAAGTCCCACTTTTGCGACCGCAAGAGTATCTCCATAAATAAACATTACTAAAGCCAACGGCTACGCGCTGCAGGCCGCTTCAAGTATCTGTTACAGGACAGGAGGACTATCCGTGACCGCATATAAAGTCGAGACTAGGGTAAACTTAGCGCTAGAAGTGAGGGCTTGACTTCACTAAGTCCCACTTTTGAGACCGTACGGAATATCAGTAAAGCCAATGGGCACGTGCTGTAGGGCGTTTCTAGTTTCCAGTTAGTACCAAGGGCTATTTTGATCTACATGGCGTATAAAATTGACACTATTAGGGTCCGTATGGGAATCTGTAGTGGACCAATTCATCTTAGTAAATTATGCGATATGTCATAGGTACATAAAACAAAACAAGGCGCTCAACAATATGTGTACCGTATCAAATATTTCTAAGCACCTTGTCTGTATTTTACAAAACATTGGGTACTAATTACGGAAGATTAGATGACTACTAATAAGGACTACTTCTTTCCAGTTGGCGTACTGGGACGACAAAACCCTATTCATCGAGCAAAAATTCATCACGCTGAGCGACGGCTTCGTTCGAGCCATCGTGCTGTCCCGTCAGAACCTCATCGACGTCACCGCCGAAACTCTCTTCAAAGGCATCACCGGAGCTGAACAAAAACCAACCTGTCCTGAGGAAATCACGCATTGGCTTCAGTCTATCGAGATCTCAAGCGCAAGGCTGAGGAAGAAGGATTAGGTAAAGGCAAATGGCAAGGCAATGTTGTTATTTAATAAATTTCGTAAGATTTCCTAAATATTTGTTTAATTGTTGACCTAACCGCTTTTTCTAGGTCTATTCGTGGGGCCTAATGAACAATCTGTCATCGGGAAATTACGCATAAAACTATCAAGTAACGATTTCTCATTGACGTCAGCTCACCACCGAAACTCTTGTAAGGCTATAGAGTAGTGATTGTGCTAGTTTTCGTCCACATAGTTCAGTTTTCCGTCCATACTTATTTATACATTTACTAGCTTTTACCCGCGACTTCGTACGCGCTGTTTTTAGGGTTCCGTAGGCAGAATGGCAAAAAGGAACCCTTATAGTTTTGGTCATGTCCGTCTGTCCGTCCGTCCGTATGTCACAGCCCTTTTACTCGGAAACTATAAGGTGTAGTTTGTATGCCGCTGTTTAGTTATGTAGTAAAATTGCAGAAGAAAATATTTACAGGGAGTGCGCTCCATACATGTAACTTATTTTTTTTTACCAAATATCAACATGTTGCACATCAATCGATAGATCTTTAAAAATAACATTGAGGTTACTTTGAACATTTTGTGATTAAGTGAAAAGTTTCAAAAATAATTGCTTCGAAAATCGAAAAAATAGCGTCCTACCCCTGTTACTTTTGAACCGTAAGTCCAAAAAATATGAAAGATTTTGAAGAAATGCGCGTTATCATATACTTTCTACGAAAATTGTTTTGAACATTATCAGTTCAGCCATTTTTGAGTTATTTCCAAAAAAACTTCTTCCATAGGCATTAGATACGACCTTTTGGCATTAGTCTGGTTCTTATTTCATTGAAGCTATGGAACCCTCCATTATGCGTGGTCCGACACACACTTGGCCGGTTTTTTATAATATAAGAGTATGTAATTTTAGGACAAAGAGTATTTGTTCAAGATACTACTGGCTTAAAATTATGGCTGAACCATCTGATATCTATTGTCGATTGCCAAGTTTCTTAGACAAACCCTCAACCTCTTTTAAACCCTCTTAGGAGATTAATTTTTAAAAACGCTGAAAATAATTTTCTTATATTCTTCCCAAATGCCATTTTACAAGGTCTCACACTTTAAAAAATATTCTTTCCCCATACAAACTTTCAACCCCGTTTTAACCACTTTAGAGTTTGAATTTTTAAAACCGCTGAAATGACTTTTCAGGTAGTTTAACATAATTCCTGTTTACGAAGTTTCAAGTATTTCGTTGCAAAAAAATAAATTAAATTCAACCCTGTTGCGAACGCAACCTTGTTTTGTTTAAATTCTTGCAGTTGCTAAATGCTTGTCCAAGCTAATTAATAGTCGTCGTCGCAGTTGTCGGCTAGTTGGGCTACTTATAGTATTCAGGGGCTTCTTTTAAGCACCAATGGCAGCGCTAGCGCCATATTACTTAATATTATGCAAATCACTCCATATTGAGCTTCGATACAATCCCAACTTTCGCTTTTATTTTAACCGTTTTTGGCACTACTTTTGTAAACCAGTACATTTGGAAAATTATAATTATACATCTACTTGAACATCGAAGTTTTATTTTGAGTTGTCGAGTTTCTGTCTACGGCGGCTACATATCATGTTTACTTCTTTATCAAGAGTTCCTTTGCAAATTTTGTATATTTAGCTCCTAACAATATTGACTTGCTGTAGATTGTTTTTTAAATTAAAACTCACCTTGAATCTTGAAGCAAATCAAATTATTTTGTTCAACATTCTTTGTCATCAACATTCTTTTAAAGTAGTTACACTACTATACAGCCGCGAAAGCTGAAGACGCCAGTTCAAATCTGGCCTCGGACACCGGAGGGTTTGGTCACTTTTTCTGAAGTATATGACATCTATTTTCAGTTTAAAACTCACCTTATTTTTTTTATACCGAGACGGTGGCAAACAAGCATACGGCCCGCCTGATGGTAAGCAGCTACCGTAGCCTATGTATGCCAGCAACTCCAGAGGCGTCCCATGCGCGTTGCCGACCCTTTGTAGGGAGGATTCAATGTGTTGACGGCTAAAGGAACAGAGGGTCCCTTATCGTCAAAATACTGTGTCCTCATTGAGCTCTTTGGCAACCTAACTAGTGCTATTTGGCTGTGGTTTTCTGTAAGGTGGAGGTACTTTCCCAGTCGGGCTCTGCTTCAGATTTGAGCGAGATGACATTCGGTGTGCTGTGCCCTACCACCCATAGCGAGATGACATTCGCAGTACCCATACCTCTCTTTCTCAGGTTCTAAATATTCGGACTAAAAATGTACATGAATACTTACTTATAATACAAAACTGTCCTTATGGTTGGCGCTCATTTGGTACTCGACTTCCCAACAAACAACCATATTTAATCTGTGACACAACCCATCGCGTCCGCTCTCGAACACCCCGAAGTGTTTTAGTTCACACTGTTATTCTAAAATGACTAAAACCAAATAAATACATCTAATTAAAAATCCAGCCGGCACCACAAATGGTGAAAAGTACAAAATAACAAAAGCTATCGCATTTCACCGCCGAGCACTCCGACGGAGCGGATAGAATTACTGTTTACACAACCTGTGCATCATGAACACGGATTTAGGGATCTAGAACAACATTCCTGCAAACCAGAATAGACTCTACAACATTGCAATTAAGGGCGTGATTTGTAAAACTTAGTCAAAATTGCGAGGTGAATCCCCTTTGCTGACAAAACAGTGATGAATATCGTTATACAACTAGAAAGACAGTAAACGCGTCAATGAGACAGACCAAAGAGGTTTCTATGTGGATGATAATATGGTCTTAGTTTGTGCAAGTTTATGTATGTCGAATTGGCGGTGGAAAAGAAAAATGGCAGTCTAATGTTGTGTATAAACATTAGTTTTGGGTACCTAAATTAACTTTATCATTAGTGTATCAGATGCCATCAGAATGGCAAATTAATCTGAATTTATCATTGATATCCTTACATTAAGAGGTTTGATTAAGACATGTACAGCTTTTGTTTAATACAGCTTAGTTACTTGCTCAAAAATGGCTTTTTAGTAGTGTGGTACTCGCGTGCGGAAAGTATTGTTTCACGCACCAGTGTTTAATTTTCCAGTGTTAATATTTCGATTCAATCACAATTCACAGGTACTATATTTAGCAAGAATTAATATAATTGAAATCTAATTTCTGATAATTGATGAGTAATTAAGGTTACCTACTTGGAAAACTAACAAACTAAGCCCGATCACAATACGCCAGACTAATCACTAACAAGGTGGTCGAATGGCTCTTTGATGTTAACCCTCGTCGCCGTAACCGTAACTATCTCCTTAATTAAAAAGTTTTGTCTACGTAACGCCTGTGGAGTAGCGCGCGTTTTTCATACCCTTTATTATTACTATTATTAGTTCGGTTGTGTGGCGGCACCCGGCGGCGACCACACACACGCAGTGTTAAAGAAATGAATAATCTTGACACTATGATTAGTGAAGCCATTTTTTATCGAATAAATTATATTAATTTTTATTTATTTACAATTGTGATATCAGATCCGCCCCGCCGTATAAGAACCGTAGCAGCTATTGGAAAATTCTTGAAAATATTTATCGTATAGCTCTATAAATTTCAAATTCTAACTGGGTATTCAATTGTAATAATATCACCAATTATCTTTTAAGTGTACTATGTTATAATATAATTATTTATCTACACCAATATCATAAATCCTCTATTCCGCGTTCGGAAACCGTATGTAATTACCACCATTATTGCAACCAGTAACGTAACGTCTCTGACAGTGTGGTAAAAACGTATGAAAATTCATTACCCACGGTAACGTTACCAAGATCCGCCCTCTTCCCGAGCACCGGCACGCGCCCGCGCGACCGCCGACACAATCGAGTTTGGTCATGGCGGTGCAATGGCGGTCATTCTACTGGTTTCCGAACACATCATTTAGGATTTATAATATGTGTGTAGATTAGACGTGTGCGCCGCCATAAAAATCCGCGGCGGCGGCGCGCCGGGAATTTTTGGCGGCGTGGCTGCGCCACGCCGGCGTCAAGGTCGCAATTGGGTATGCTCGCAAGGCTCACGTTTCGCATTAAAAATATGTTAAATAGCAAATTTTTTTTTGAAATGAGTAACATAAAACGATATAATAATTAAGGGTGTTTTTTCTAGTACACTTCAGTCCTGCCTATTTTTCGGAAATCGCTTTTATGTTGATGTTTTTATAATTGTGATAAATTAAGATCCTTTTAAAGCCAACTCCATCTAAAGCATGTACCAAGGCCAGCTACCATGAAATGTGACAAGCTAGACGGTCCTGTTTTGCGCGAGCTCGCCAGAAGGTTGTCTCTCAAGATAAAGAACGTTATAAGGGATCCTTTTGAAGATACAGAGACAACATGGAATGGCTTCAAGGCGGTTGTGTCCGAAACAGCGAAAGGAGTCATCCTCACTCCTGGGAGCCAAGCAAGATGGAAACCCTGGATTTCTGATGCTACCTGAACTTATTGAGCGACAGACGACTCTCAAAGAACAAGGACTTAACACAGACATAGCAAGAAAGGAGTATTCCAGGCTACATACTTGAGTGAAAAGGGCATGCAGACGCGATAAGAATAATTCAATCCATGCTTTGTGTGACAAAATCGAAAACCATACTGCAACTGCCCATTCTAAAGACTTGTTCTAGAAAGTCAAACTTCTCACCCGCGACTATAGCTACTAGCTACCCGCGACTAGAAGCTGGCAGATAGTGGATACTGATGGAAACACTTTATCAGTCCTGGGAAAAGTGTTGGCTAGATGGAGAGACTATTCGGAACAACTCTATCGAGAAGTTCCGAAACGTCTTTTAGTGCGGAATGACGCTGTGCATCCACTAGAGACGGACATACTTATTTCCGAAGTGGAAGACGCTATCAGACGGCTGAAAGTTAATGCCGTGGGTACTGATGGTATATGCGCTAGTCTCCTAAAGAATCTAGGTGGCGAAGGTACACAGTTCTTACACCAGACTTGCTGCAAAGTGTGGAGAACTGGCCGTGGCCAGTGGCCGAGAGACTGGACTGATTCCATGGTTATACCTCTCCATAAAAAAGGCTAGACGCTAAAATGTGACAACTATAGAACTTTGCCTATTAAATCGCATGCCAGTAAAGTATTTCTTTACATCATGAATTCACGATTGACAAAGTTCCTGGAGCAGCAAATACTTGCAGAGCAGGCTGGCTTTGTGTCTGGGCGAGGGACACGGGAGCAGATCTTCATCGCGCGCCAGATCATCGAGAGATGTCGTGAATGGAACAAGCCATTAGTCCTATGCTTCATAGATCTAAAGCATTCGACTGTGTTTGATGGAAAAACATGCTGTACGTGCTCCTGGAGATGGGTGTCCCTGCTCATTTAGCTCACCTTATTGAGAACTTGTACGCCGAAAGTACTGCCAGAGTGCGCATCGAGAACACCTTGTCTGACCAGTTCAAACCGGAAATAGGAGTAAGACAGGGCTGTATATTGTCTCCAAAGCTCTAATATCTACGGCGAAGACATCTTACGTAAGGTCACCAAGAACTGGGATGGTGGCATATCAATTGGCGGCAAAACGATCTGCAATCTACGCTATGTTGACGACACAGACACAACGCTCTTGGCTTGGAAGCCAAGAGCGTTGTGTCTGTGTCGTCAACTCCTCATTGGAATGAGGAGGAGATGTATTGTGTATTTTGTTCCGGCGAATAGAAGCGGAGAGCATCGAATTAGGACTTCACGTCAACCATGCCAAAACCAAGTTAATGTTCGTAAACCGGAAACAGTACTAACTAGCACTGAAAGACCTAGAATGCGTCAGCGCCTTCACCTACCTTGGCTCACTTATATCTAGCGATGGTAGCTGTGAACGTGAAATAATCCGGAGGATTCAAATAGCGAAGGGTACTATGACTCGGTTAGATAGGATCTGGAGAGATCGCGGCATACAGAGGCAGACTAAGGTTAGACTTATGCGTTCCCTGGAGTTTCCAATTTTCCTATACGGTTCTGAAACTTGGACTATCAAGGCAGATCTGAAAAGCCGTATCGACGCGTTTGAGATGTGGTGTTGGCGACGGCTTTTACGGATACCTGGGACTGCGATGCGCACTAATCAGTCCATACTAGAGGAGCATAAAACTACGGTTGACTACGACGTGCCAGGGCCACATACTAACGTTCTTCGGACACCTCTCTCGACGCTCCTCGGATAGCCTGGAGAGGATCATCATGACGGGAAAAGTTGAAGGCACAAGACTAAGAGGCCCTCCCCCTGCAAGATGGTGTGGCCAAATCACTGCACCCATGCAATTAAAACTGCAAGAAGCCATGCGCTTAGCGAGGGATAGAAGCCTATGGAGGAACCTGGTCTTCAACAGAAGGACATGATCCTTAGCTCTGAGGGAACGACTAGTAATGATGAAGATCCTTTTTGACTCGCAGTAGGTCCAATCATATCATTCCGTATTAAGGATCAATCCTGCCACCGAAAACACTTCTTTTCTCAGGATAATTTAGTTGATGGTACAATTTTGATGGCAGATTTATTATTTTCGTTACTAATCTTATTAATTAGGCCATTGACTTCATATTTGTTAGGTGAGCGGTTAAATCATACTCACGAAACTCAACGAATTTACTAAAACCTAACTATTTCAATGTGTAGATGTTTTCATGGTTTAATTCGTCAATATACGTTGTTAAATTTTCAACTGACTTTCCTTCATCGGTAATTGTCATTGGCTAATTTTTGCCAAATTTTGGCCAACGGCGTGGATTTTGAAATCCGCGGCGGCGGCGGCGGCGTGGGTCCCACGGCGCGGCTACGCCACGCCGGCGCGGCGCACACGTCTAGTGTAGATAAAGCAGTGTATGCAACTGTACGTAATTAGGCCTTAAAACACTCGTGTGATCTTATTCACACTCGTACTTTAAGGACACTTATTACGTAACAGCTACATAAACTACTATTATATATAAAAATAAATAATTACATGGTAGTTAATAAATTATTGAATAAAGACTTGGTAATTCATATAAATTACCTCTGCAACGATCAAGTTCGTTCGATGACGCTTATAATATTTGGTGGCGCTAACCGCCTGTGCCATGTCGCTAACCATAACAAAATATCCATTAGCTTTAGTGGCCCGCTTCAGGTTGTTTTACAGGGGTATTCCATATGGGTAATATGAACATAATTATATTTTTTATCTCCATAACCCACAACGATCAAGTTCGTCCGACGTGCGTATAATAATTGGTGCCATTACCTAATTACCCTTTTAATATATTATTACCTGCATAATAACATTTTCCTACTTTTCTTTTAATTATTTAGACTTCGGTATTGCTATTGGAAATTCCAAGTACCTATCAGATAGGTAGCTGGAGAGACTAAGGGCCTGTTTCACAATCTCCAGATAAACTTATCTGCCAGTTGAAATTATTGCTATCCTTTTTCCAGTCATATAAAAGAAAAGGACAGCAAAAATTTCTCTGACAGATATGCTTTAACTGATGATTGTGAAACAGGCCATAAGATTTGTAGAATAAGATGCTCAATTGTCACATTAGGCGAGCTGACGGGACTCGAGTTTTATGGATGGACCCTGTTCCCCAACAGAAATAGGAGATGGTATTGGATGGTATTGGTATTGGACGACGTAAAACTTAATTTTTATAACTGTATCGTGTAGAATATGATAAAATAAGCATCTTTTGTAATTTGGTATTAGTTAGGTACTAGTTTCGCAATGACAAGCTGAAAATCGTTTTAATACCAGAGAGGTAACTCGGCCAGCGTCATGGGTTCCCTGCAGCAGGGGGACTTCTTAGAGGGGGTTTTCTTTTTATAACTGGGATTTTAGGTAAGCTTTTAGGTAGTTTTTTAACCGACTTCAAGATTTGAAAAGAGGAGGTTCTCAATTCGGCGTGTATGTTTTTTTTTTTTTTTTTTTTTGTTTTTTATTTTTTATGTTTGTTACTCCATAACTCCGTCATGTCTGAACCGATTTTGAAAATTCTTTTTTTGATTGTAAGTATATATATACAGATTGGTCCCGTTTTTGTCAAAACGCAGTTCTGATGATGGGATCCATGAGGAATCGAGGGAACTCCTCAAATCTTAAAGGCATACATATAGTGATTTTTATATTTTTATCAACAAAACCATCATTTTCATTCAAAACAGTGACATTGGATGAAGTAGAACTGCTGATGATGATCAGAACGGAACTCTTCAACGACGCATAGTTCACGTTTGGCGATTCGTCCTCTTCGCTGTGTTTGTTTAGCAAGTTTAATTGTCAGAACAAATGTTCGTCCAGCTCAAGTTCTGATGATGGGATCCATGAAGAATCGAGGGAACTCCTGAAAATCTTAAGGGCTTACACATAGTGACTTTTGTATTTTTATCAACAAATCAAGCATTTTCATTCAAAAGAGTGACATTTGATGAAGTGGAACTGCTGATGATGAACAGAACGGAACTCTTCAACGACGCATAGTTCATGTTTGGCGATTCTTCCTCTTCGCTATGTTTGTTAAGCAAGTTAGATTGTCAGGACCAATTTTCGTCAAGCTCAAGTTCTGATGATGAGTTCCACGAGGAATCGAGGGAATTCCTCAAATCTTAAAGGCATACATAAAGTGACTTTTGTATTTTTATCAACAAATCAAGCATTTTCATTCAAAAGAGTGACATTTGATGAAGTGGAACTGTTGATGATAATCAGAACGGAACTCTTCAACGACGCATAGTTCACGTTTGGCGATTGGTCCTCTCCGCTGCGTTTTTTAAGCAAGTTATTTCATTGTATGGAATCTAAGTGCACCATCTATCTACAATAATCCTTCACCGGCTACCCCCATTGAAGTCGGTTTTTTTTCTTAAAAATTATATATTATATAGTTGTATTTAGTTTTAATTTAGTTAATTTTAATATTAATTTTGGTTTGCAATTAACTTATTTCGTGTTAAATAAAGCACTTTTCCCCCCTAATGTAATATTATGTAATATGTGTCAAAAAGGGATTGAAAGGATAGAGATTACAATTTTTATTCTGACAGACTTTAAATTTCGTTTGTAGGCTACTAACTTAAAAGCAAAAAAACTACTTTCAGCGTTTTTTAAAATTCCAACCCAGAGAAGTTGAAACGGGGTTGAGTTTGTATGAAAGGGAGGCCGTTACTACTCGGGTTTCATTTATAATCTGTACAAGTAATAAGAAGCGATTATGAATAATTTTTAAGAAAAAAAAACCGACTTCAATGGGGGTAGCCGGTAAAGGATTATTGTAGATGGTACACTTAGATTCCATACAATGAAATAACTTGCTTAAAAAACGCAGCGGAGAGGACAAATCGCCAAACGTGAACTATGCGTCGTTGAAGAGTTCCGTTCTGATTATCATCAGCAGTTCCACTTCATCAAATGTCACTCTTTTGAATGAAAATGCTTGATTTGTTGATAAAAATACAAAAGTCACTTTATGTATGCCTTTAAGATTTGAGGAATTCCCTCGATTCCTCGTGGAACTCATCATCAGAACTTGAGCTTGACGAAAATTGGTCCTGACAATCTAACTTGCTTAACAAACATAGCGAAGAGGAAGAATCGCCAAACATGAACTATGCGTCGTTGAAGAGTTCCGTTCTGTTCATCATCAGCAGTTCCACTTCATCAAATGTCACTCTTTTGAATGAAAATGCTTGATTTGTTGATAAAAATACAAAAATCACTATGTGTAAGCCCTTAAGATTTGAGGAGTTCCCTCGATTCTTCATGGATCCCATCATCAGAACTTGAACTTGACGAACATTTGTTCTGACAATTAAACTTGCTAAACAAACACAGCGAAGAGGACGAATCGCCAAACGTGAACTATGCGTCGTTGAAGAGTTCCGTTCTGATCATCATCAGCAGTTCTACTTCATCAAATGTCACTGTTTTGAATGAAAATGATGGTTTTGTTGATAAAAATACAAAAATCACTATATGTATGCCTTTAAGATTTGAGGAGTTCCCTCGATTCCTCATGGATCCCATCATCAACTGCGTTTTGAAAAAAACGGGACCAATCTGTATATATATACTTACAATCAAAAAAAGAATTTTCAAAATCGGTTCAGACATGACGAAGTTATGGAGTAACAAACATAAAAAAAAAAAAAAAAAAAAAAAAAAAACATTCACGCCGAATTGAGAACCTCCTCTTTTCAAATCTTGAAGTCGGTTAAAAATTAATCCTTAAGGGGGTAAAAAGGGGGTTGAGAGTTTGTATGGTGGGGTTTAAAATTTAGAGTTAGAGATTTGAAACTTCGTACGTTTACTAATATTACGTTACATAAGTCCAGCGTTCCCATTTTCTTTGAAGTCATTATATTAATTAATTCCAACTTAATATGCATATTTTGTTGAAGTTAAGTAGTAAGTAAACTGCATAGAATATTTGCAACTTGTCGCACCGAGTTAAATTCGCATTTTTGTTACCTTCAGTTTTCATATTTTATAGGTGAAACCTACCTTGAAAGTGTTATTAAGTGACGTTTTCTAGATGTTTTTAAATACAATAAAACATTTTAGGTCATCGTACATTGTTATGATAGGGAAAATTATTTCCCTAAAATAAATATTAAGTAAGTAGTGTTGTAAACCAAATAACAGCTATATGCTCAATACTTCTTGCCAAGGCTGTAGATAAACCTTATTTACCCTTAAGCAAATACTTTAAAAATGCGTTTTTTTACGAATTTATGTAAGAGAAAAAAACCGGCCAAGAGCGTGTCGGGCCACGCTCAGTATAGGGTTCCGTAGTTTTCCGTCCGTCACAGTAAGTGTCCCCACGTAAGAGTTAAAAAAATGGGCCCATGGGTTGGGTCATTTGAAAGCACGTCATTTCATTGTGATTTGTTACAATAAACACCTGCTTATACGGTTAAATTACAAACTTAGTTCAGAAATTATTTTGTAATTTTTTTCAAAATTTATTTGAAAGCACGTCATTTCATTGTGATTTTGTAGAAATTACAGGTACAATAAACACCTGCTTATACGGTTAAATTACAAACTTAGTTCAGAAATTATTTTGTAATTTTTTTTCATAAACTATTCAACCTGTCAAGTTCAAAATCATTTTCCTAGAATTTTTTTATAAAGTCCTAATTTTGAGATTTTTTTCATATTTTTAATACTTATGTCACATTATCAAAAAATGATTTTACTAAACCCCTATTCATTTTTAAATACTTATCCAACAATATATCACACGTTAGGGTTGAAATGAAAAAAAAAAATCACTCCCCACTTTACGTATAGGGGAGGTACCCTAATAAAACATTTTTTTCCACTTTTTATTTTACCACTTTGTCGGCGTGATTGATATACATATTAGTACCAAATTTCAGCTTTCTAGTGCTAACGGTCACTGAGATTATCCGCGGACGGACGGACGGACGGACAGACATGGCGAAACTATAAGGGTTCCTAGTTGACTACGGAGCCCTAAAATCAGCTACCAATCCTACATAGCTCAGTGTATCCTATAATTTATTGTTTCCTTAAGAAAAGGAAAAATATTACAATAATTACTTACTAATAATTAGTTAATAATTAATTACTAATTACTAATTAATCAACCGCCTTGGTATTACATGGATCTCACAACTTTTTACGGTAGAAGATTTAGAAGAACTGAGTTGCGAGACTTGTTTTTTTTTACAAGTTTTGTTTTTGATGGCATTTATTTTTAGTGAAAGCCAGATGGAAAACTGCGAGCGATGTCAAAATTTTGGTTCCGCTCCGACCAACCCAAAACGGCGGAAACGGAGACCCTGACAAATTGTCTGGAGCACTTGTGCTGGTCGTTACTTCCGAACAGCTCGCCTTGTGCTGCTCTACGGGTCATTTGTCTGTGTTATTTTCTTATTTATAAATTCCGATACAGGAGTAGACATGTTGTGCAGTCTACCTCTCAATAATGCAGACTAAATTGTTTCGCATACACTTGTTCTGTTGTGCTAGTGTAAACACTATAATTATGAAAAAGCTATAACATCCAGTCCGGCAGTTAACTATATAGGTAATACTGACCTACAATTATGTGCCATTTTAACTAGTTTAAGTATGGGTCAAGTTAATAGAATAGAAACAAATTTGACTCAACAAAGCAAACTAAGGCTCATCAATTGGGTTCAGACACAATACTAAAATGAACCAAGCTTTTGACACGGTTTGAGGATTGCGAGAGACTTTAACAGTGTATTCCTGATCATAATTGGAGACTAAAATGTCCTATAAACTTTTCTGTAATTCGCCTAGTTTCAGAGTTACTACCAATTAAATAAAAAAACATTTTTTATTGTGACTCAGTGCAAAACGCTGATGGCGATTTCACCCTTTATGGGGTCTAGTCTAGACGAATACTTTACGTAAACTATTTTTACGAAAAAAAATGTACTAATTTATTTTAATCGACAGTTTTACAAATAACATTTATGTTTTCATGTTCAAAAGCATTTAAAAAATCGAAAAAAAAACAAAAAAAAATATATTTTTTTGGCGAAATTGACCTAAATTCATATAACATTTATTACTCCTTATGACCTCAGGAATTCGTGGTTAAAATCTCTCGCAATGCTCACGAGCACCGTGTATGTAGTATGAAATGGAAGACAATGTTGATTTGATTTAGGTACTGGCAGAAAAGTAGAAGACTAAATCTAATGAAAGAGTACCAACTTGTGTATCTCATGCATACTTGCAAACTTGGGCAATTATCACACTGGCGCCGCAACCGCATGCGGCGACGGTGTGCTAGCGTGACAGCGCTATGCACACGCAGAACGCTATCTCGCTCGCGCACCGGCGCCGCATGCGGAAACCGCAGCAGTGTGAAAGACGCCTTAAAGACACGTTTAGACACGATCCTACTTCAATACAACTCCAATGCATTAACAACGCAATACAGCTACGGCATAAACATCTGAATCAGAAATATCAGAATTTGCTTGAGAAATATTCCAATGCAACTCCAATACAACTTCAATATTGGTTGAATGTTGGTTGTGTGTTGGAATTATGTTTGCGATTATATTTTTATTGTATTGTTAATGTATTTTAAAATTAGAATCCGGCACCAGCTAGCGCCTAAACGTCTCAATCTAAAATATCAGCATTTGCTTGAAAATTATTCCCACGCAATTTCAATACAATTTCAACATCAAGCCATAGCTTGATTACTTGTTGTGGGTTGGATTTATGTTAAAGATAGATTTTTTAATCTGTTGTTTATGTATTTTAAAATTAGAATACAGCACATAGCGACATAGCGGGAACCCCATGTTCTTTGCTACGGCGTAGCGCTACATGCGTAGCATAGCGATGAAAGAGCAAGAGGGGAAAATGGTACATATAGGAGTTTTTACTTCATTTTAAGTTTAGTTAAGTTATATATAAGTTATATCACTAAGTTATGCGCGTTCAAGGGGTTAAACTTCATTTGCTGCTGAACCTAAACATTTTAGTAACGTTCCTGCTCAACTGTTTGCTAAATGTTTATGTTAGGTACTTTGCATAATTTGAGCTGTAATTTAGCTTGTGTTGTGGAATTTAATCAATAAAGTAAAACGTGGCATATATTTATAAAATGCTTCTGTATTACCAGTGCCTTAAAAAAAGCAGCTGCCTGTAGACTATGTCATAACTTCTCTAATACATTATATTAACAAGTAGCTGGTGGTCAAGTCAAGATGTTGGTACAATCGAATACGAGTATATTACTTACGATTGAAATATTGATGAATGCATTAATTAACGACTATTTGCGCACGTCTTTTTGCGTAACTTTTGTTACAGAAACTGAATTAATGTGTAATTTACCATCAAACGTGAGCTCTATGCGAATAAAACCTAATGAATCAGAACTTGTAGAACAAATCTTGAAGGCATCGGAAAAAGCTTGCAATGATTACGTAATTCAAATGGCTGAGCCCCAGAATTTTATGACAGCTTTTGACAAAGTTAATCACATAGGGGACGTACGGAGAAGCGACAAGAAACTTATATTTTTACCCTTAGAAGATAAGTTTGACAACACAAGTATTCTTACAGACATATTATCGCTAAAGGAAACTAGTTATGTTCCCAATATCCTGTTAATAGCACCTACTATGCAAAGCTCAGATGACTGTAAGGCATATGACATGATAACTCATACGTTTGTCGGTACGTACGAACAGATACAGGTACCTTTGTACTTGGATCGTTGGGATTCTCGTACCGGCCAATTTGAAAAGGGGGTTAATTTGTTTCCCCACGACATGTCGAATCTATATGGTAAGACGGTAAAAGTAGGAGCATTTACATACAAACCTTATGTATTATTAGATCTTGATCCATCTCTGACACCATTAGCCCGCGATGGTATTGACATTCGCTTCATAGAGGAATTTTGCAGGTAAATACGTTTCTAGTAATTTCTAAACATACCTTGATCTTCACAAATATAGTCTCAAGCTGAGCAGACATTGTCAGTAATAAAGAATTATTTCTCTACTCATCCTTCTTAGGGTTTTCCCCATCTATCGACGCAGATTCGGCAAGATCCGGTAGAAAAAAGCTTTATATCCACGCAATAAGAGCGAAAAAGACGTCGACGCGTCGGCAGGCGTCGGCTATCGGTTATCCTTCATAAGTATACATAGAAAAGGTCGGGTACAGAAATAATGACATTATTACTAATAGTGTCTGGAACTCTGAACCGCTTAAGATATTTTCTATTTGTAATAAACTTTAGGTGGATAAATTGTACAGTGGAAATAGTAAGGCCAGACGACGGACAAGAGTGGGGTGAGATATATGAGAATAACACTGGCGTCGGCCTCGTCGGAAATCTGGTTGAAGATCGGACGGAGATAGGAATTAGTAAGTTCTACCTTTTAAACGTCTACTGATAATTCATACTTAGGCATGTATTATATTAGGGTTTGGGTAATGGTCAATCAAATCGAGAATTTCATAAAACTTAAATAAATAACTTCAGACAGATTTCATGTCGGTACGGGTATATTTATTATGTGTACCCATATTTCCCCTGTTCCAACCCTATTTTGGAATATTTTATAGGTACCTCGGATAAATACACTCGTCGTAGGTACCTGAAATTATGTATATGCGTTTCATTTTCAGCATCACTGTATTCCTGGTACGAAGAATATAGGGCGTTGGATTTTTCAGCTCCAATTATAAGAACTGCTGTCACTTGCATTGCACCCGCCCCAAGGCAAGTACTCACTTTCTATATATATAAAAGAAGAAACTGACTGACTGACTGACTGACTGACTGACTGACATATCAACGCACAGCCCAAACCGCTGGGTCTAGAGATTTCAAATTTGGCACATAGCTTCCTTATAAGGTCTAGGGGAGCACTAAGAAAGGATTTTTCAAAATTCACCCCCTAAGGGGGTAAAATGGGGGTCCAAAGTTTGTATGGTGAAACAAGATTCGTTAGACTATTTTATTCGAAACTTCACAGGAGTATTCCTAACGATAAATGAGTAAACACGTGTTTCAGGTTTTTTGAAATTCAACCCCCAAAAGGGGCAAATGTGGTCACAAAGTCTGAAAATCAACATGGGTATTGTATCCTTTTTGAGTACTTATAGTACGCGGGCGAAGCCGCGGGAAAAGGCTAGTTTTTTTATATAATGAAAAAAAAGAAAAAAAAATGATTTATTTGGGAATCTTGAGTACAGCTTTTTACATGGATTTGCATTTTAAATCTTTAGGAGTTGGTATAATCTATATATATATAACTCAAAGGTGACTGACTGACATAGTGATCTATCAACGCACAGTCCAAACCGCTAGTTCTAGAGATTCCAAATTTAGCACATAGGTTCCTTATAAGGTCTAGGGGTGCGCAAAGAAAGGATTTTTCAAAATTCATCCCCTAAGGGGGTGAAATGGGGGTCCAAAGTTTGTATGGGGAAACAAGATTAGTTAGTCTATTTTATTCGAAACTTCACAGAAATATTCCTGATAATAAATGAGTAAATACGTGTTGCAGGTTTTTTGAGAATTCAACCCCTGGGGGAAATGTGGTCAAAAAGTCTGAAAATCAACATGGGTATTGTTTCTATGGTTTATCGGGTCGTTGATTACGAAAACAACAACGATTTTAAAATCCGACGTGGCGGACGTGAAATACCATCTCCCCTGTTAGGGTTCAATGGGGTTGAAATGTCTGAACATCCATATGGGTATCGTTTTTGTGATTTTTTGGGACGTTAATTAAGAAAATGGCATCGATTTTGAAATTTAATATTGTGGACATAAAAATTCTTGAAAGTATTTGTGCCAAATTGCAATCTTCTTCTAAATATATAAAAGAAGAAACTGACTGACATATCAACGCACAGCCCAAACTGCTGGTTCTAGAGATTCCAAATGTGGTACGTAGGCTCCTTATAAGGCATAAGGATGCACTTAGAAATTATTTTTAAAAAATTACCTCCTAGGGGGGAAATGGGTTTCAAAGTTTGTATGGGAAACGAGATTAGTTCAACTATTTTATTCGAAACTTTACAGGAGTATTCCTAACGATAAATGAGAAAACAAGTGTTTCAGCTTTTTTGAGAATTCAACCCATAAGGGGGAAATGTGGTGACAAAATTTAAATATCAACATGGGTATTGTTTCTATGGTTTATGGGGTCGCTGATTACGAAATCAACACTTAAGGGGGTGAAATGGGGGTTGATAGTTTGTATGGGGAATTTTTAAACGTTGAACCAATTTAGATGAAACTTGCTATAGAGATAGTTTGTGTACCGGGAAACGACATGGGACAGTTTTTATCTCGAAAATCGATCTTTAAGGGGGTGAAATGGGGGTTGGAGGTTTGTATGGAGATTTTTTTTACCGCGAACCGATTTAGATAATTTTGTTGTGGATATAGTTTGAGTCCCAGGAAACAATATAGAATATTTTTTAAGCCGAAAATCAATCTTAGAGGGGTAGAAAACATGTTGGTAGTTTGTATGGCGAATTATTAACCGCTGAACAGACGATTGAAATGAAACTTGGTACATATTATATAGATTGAGTCGCGGTAAACAATATAGGATAGTTTTTATCTCGAAAATCAACCCTCTAGGGGGTGAAACGGGGGTTGAAAGTTTGTATGGGAAATTAATAACCGTTGAACCGATTTAGATGATTTGGTATGGAGATATTTTGCGTTCTGGGGAAGGATATATAATAGTTGTTATCCCAGAAGTCATTCCTTAAGCGGGTAAAAAGGAGGGTGGATTACTAATTCCACGCAAATGAAGTCGCGGGGAAAAGCTTCTATTCAAGAGTAGAAATCTGTATTAATCATAATCTCTCAGTAGTAAGTCGTTGATGGCGTAACAATTAAACAATTACTGCAATAATTTCTTTAAAATAAAAAATGAGGGAACCGCCGTCTTCAAAACGTGGTATACCGAAACCTCCAGAATGTAACGAATACTTTTCCGAAAACCGCTTCTAAATCAGTTCAGCGAAACGCAAGATGATCGCGGACAAACATACATTCCTACATACAAACATACGAGTCTAACTGAGAACCTCCTTTTTTAGTACTTTTAGTACGCGGGCGAAGCCGCGGGAAAAAGCTAGTACGTGTATAATTGACCGATCGTGTGAAAAAGCCTCTACATTTCAGCTTAGGAAAAAATGATTTCTTAGTACCGGATGTTCTCTTCCACAGGAAGTATTTCTTAACAGATTCTTGTGAAATTATGTAAAAAGGTTCCATAATTTCATATTTTTATTTGTCGATTTAGTTTTTGGATTTTTTTAATGGCGGTATTGGCCCATGTGCAATTGAAGTCTTTGGCGCATAGGAAGAGAGACAGGGAGAAGGGAATTGTAATTTTGCTGTTATAAAGAAACAACAAAGGAAGTAGTTTTTTTATATAAAACAGAATCGTGACATGAGCGAAAACGGGCTCGTAAAAGAAGATGCCCAGGACCTCGCAAAGTGGAGGAAAGCGAGCAGGAAAGCGGACCCTGGCAATAGCCAGGAAACCGCTAGGTAGAAGAAGAAGAGAGAATCGTGAGGTACAGAGCTTACAGAGTCACTGTAATAACGACATGTGTTCTAGTCCATCTATATGCTATGCAGTTTGGCATTTTGTTTGGCAGTGACAATTACTACAGGTATTAAAACGCAATTATTGAAATAGCGATTGACGAGAAAACTTTGCGTTACAGTATTATTAAAAAGAAAATAATAGTACATAGTTGCAGCGGCCGGGGAGCTGGCTATAAATGGACGAGTTAGTTTGAGGGCCGACCCGTTAAGGGTGGGGGTCTACCAATAGGGCTTTCAGTTGAGGTATTACGTAGTGATTTTCGCGACTACTGCGAGGAAATAAATGAACACACATAAATATGTGTGTTCATTTATTTCCTTTAGTAAAACATAGGATCCTATTTTTTACAAAGCTTATACCTTAATCAGTTCCGTCAACATTAACATTGTCAGCTTTGCTCCAATGCTTGTAAGAATTAACGAGTGGAAGTGTAATAAATAACGCTTACACCTTACTTACACTTAACAATTTTATTTTCAGGATTTTGTCTAGCTGGGACCTGCCGTTGGTGCCGTTCTCTTGGCTGATGTGGATGTGTTTAATAACAACCTTCTTCTTCGCTTCATTTGCCCTCTTCGTAGCTCAACGGTCTACTGACAACATCTTCTTCGCCACATTTGGGAACATGATTGGCCAAGTTAGTTATTAAATGTCATTGAAAATATGTCACAATCCCGATATTAGAGTTTCTCACCACGTACAAGAGCCATTGAAAATCTCAATTAATTATCTTATGACATGGTTGGACAGTTCTGTAATAAAATAATATAAATAAATAAAAAAATTACGCTCCTCATTACTGCCATGCTGACTTGGTATAATAGTCAAAAAATTGTGCCACAATAGTAGTTTATGTAACTGTTACGTAATAAGGCCTAATACGTACAGTTGCATACACTGCTTTATCTACACTCATATTATTTATCCAAAATGCCGTATTCGGAAACCATAGAATGGCCGCCATTGCACGGCCATGGCCAACTCGATTGTGCCGGTGGTCGGGGAGGCGCGTGTCGGCGGCCCAGCGGGCGCGTGCAGGTGTATATTATGTTATCAAAACTCATAACACATCAATAGTTGAGCATGTAAACTTAAAATAACGTTACTGCCACAGATAAAAAGCTTATCATAGTAAAATCGGTCGTGGTAATGCTAGCCATTGCCTACCGTTTTCGAACACGTTTTAGAGAACTTACAATATGAGTGTAGATAAAGCTTTTTACAATACGTACAGTCACCGGCAATAGTAACTTCCTACACGAAGGCAGCAAAATATGTGACACGCTCATATGGCCCAACTAATAATAGCGCGTCACATAAATATTTTTGTACTAGTAAGGTATCTGGCACTAGTCTATTGCCGATAAATAAGGTGCTATCAGCTGTCTTTCCAAAGGAGGACACGGCATATATTTCCATTAATTAACAGACTCCAATTTTGAAACAAATTATTTTTTAAATTAGAGTGACTACCATAATTGGTCCCCCATATAGTTATTGGCCACTCTTAATAAAATAGATTTCTTACAAGGCAATTGAATCATGTACTCGAATGAATTCCCAATATTAGCTGTGTTTCTCTGGTTTTTAGGGTTCCGTAGTCAACTAGGAACCCTTATAGTTTCGCCATGTCTGCCCGTCCGTCCGTCCGTCCGTCCGTCCGCGGATAATCTCAGTGACCATTAGCACTAGAAAGCTGAAATTTGGTACTAATATGTATATCAATCACGCCGACAAAGTGGTAAAATAAAAAGTGAAAAAAAATGTTTTATTAGGGTACCTCCCCTATACGTAAAGTAGGGAGTGATTTTTTTTTTTCATTTCAACCCTAACGTGTGATATATTGTTGGATAGGTATTTAAAAATGAATAGGGGTTTACTAAAATCATTTTTTGATAATGTAAATATTTTCGGAAATAATCGCTCGAGAAGTAAAAAAAAATGTGTCCCCCCCCCTCTAACTTTTGAACCATAAGTTTTAAAAATATGAAAAAAATCTGAAAAGTAAACCTTTATAAAAACTTTCTAGGAAAATTATTTTGAACTTAATAGGTTGAATAGTTTTTGAAAAAAAAATACAAAATTATTTCTGAACTAAGTTTGTAATTTAACCGTATAAGCAGGTGTGTATTGTACCTGTAATTTCTACAAAATTACAATGAAAAGACTTGCTTTCAAATAAAGTAAAAACGGTGAAAATCGGTTCACGCAATAAAGAATTATCCCATAAAAATCATCTTCCATACTTTAAGCTCGCGCGCAATAGTTTACTTAATTTGCCGATAGATGTCACTGTACGTAGAACGCTCATATCATATCCTACATGGCGGTGTTATTTTAACTAAGACTGTAAGTGGGGACACTTACTGTGACGGACGAAAAACTACGGAACCCTACACTGAGCGTGGCCCGACACGCTCTTGGCCGGTTTTTGTTTTTGTTTATGGTCAACCAGGCGCGGATCCAGGGCCTCTCACACTTGTCTCACTAGGTGATAGAGTAATACACCTAACTGTCAAGCTGTCAGTAGGTCTCACTAGAGCGTTTTGTCTATGGCTATGGCCACCATTTTAGATATGTTGACAGGACATTGGGAATCCCATGGCAGAGTTTGGTATTTTTTTTTAGTAGGTGTACGTAGGTATCGAACCATGGATGTATATGAACTGGATCTCATTATTCGGTCACAAAGTGAGGCCGACAGAGAAGCTTATCTAAGGGGGTGTCTCGTTTTGACTAAGGAGGTAATGACGTCATCAGACAATCAAAATGTGAATATGTGTCAAATGTGACAATTTTGTAACGAGTGCGAGTGAGGCACCGCCCCCCACTATTATGCTCTCTATCGGACCATTTTTAGTCCTTTTAAGGGTTCCGTAGCCAAAATGGCATAAACGGCACCCTTATAGTTTCGTCATGTCCGTCTGTCTGTCCGTCAGTCCGTCTGTCCGTAGCCATTTTACTCGGAAACTATAAGACGAATAAAATAAAATTTAGACATAAGGTGTATTTTTCATGCCGCTATTTAATTATAGTCTGGCAAACCATTTTTTCAGTAGAAAAGCGCGGCAAATTCAAAATACGTACATGTGCCAACCCTTTGTGATGAGACACCATGTTCGTGACGAACATTTCAATTCACATTTCTTTTACATTGAATTTGTTTCTAGTGCATTTCACTCTCTCGTCTTAAGCGCGAGTGAGATAGAACTCCTGCAACGTTCTACATTGAATTTAAATTCGTTTTTATGGCATATGTCAATTGCCTCAACCAGATTATTTGTTACAGTTGATGACAAATCAGACGAAATATATCCGTCTCCTTTTTACACACCGTGAATGTCACGTAATGAAAGAGGTGGAAATACCAACTAAAATTAAAAACATAGAATTTGATGATCATTGCTGCTTTTTTCACTGATTCTTAGTGTTGTCATACTTTTGGTCGCTGTACATTGCTACTGCGTTCGTTGGCTGGCCAATGTAGTTAAATTGAAGGAGAAAATATTTTTATGGGGGGCGCTTCATGTAACTAAATTACAAAAAACAATTTTTCCCCTAATATCAACATGTTGCACATCAATCGATAGGTGTTTAAAAATAACATTGAGGTTTTTTTTGAACATTTTGTGATTTAGTGAATATTTTCAGAAATAATCGCCTCGAAAGTCAGAAAAATTGAGTGGACCCCCCCCCCGTAACATTTGAACCCTAAGTCCATATAATATACTTAAAAAAATTTGAGACGATTATCTTATTTTTCTATTACATACTTTCTACGAAAATTGTTTTGAACATTATCAGTTCAGCCATTTTTGAGTTATCTCCAAAAAACTTCTTCCATAGGTATCAGATACGACCTTCTGGTATTAGTTTGGTTCTTATTCCATTGAAGGTACGGAACCCTCTATTATGCGTGGTCCGACACGCACTTGGCCGGTTTTATGCTAGTCGCCTATGAACGACTCTTTTACTCGGTAATAATTTTCAACTGTGGCTAGGGCACCGAGTAAACAATAGTACTATACAGAGGTCCCTCTTTGACGTTACGAATCATGTTGTCCCTTCTTCACGCATGGCAAGTTCTCTTTCTCACTTAGGCAAACGTATCGGTTACTAGTTGTCAAATTCAATGACAGAAATGCACATCCTTGGTTAGGGACAAGGTTTAAGAAAAAGATCCACTTCATATAAATCCGTGATACGAACACAGATTACACCTTGTTAGCCCGCCCCACTGTAAATTTATCAAACATCTTATCGGTTGGCTTCCATATAGCGATATAGAGCCCATCTTCGAGATCATGAAAAAATAAGTCTTACTAGGTCCTAAATGGGCGCTAGTATGTATAACACGATGTAAATTGTTCTTGAATAAATATCATATCATATCATATGGCGTCAAGTTGAAAATACAAGAAAATAACGTTAATTAATCAGTGGTTTTACCGCTCCAAATTTGTACTCCCGGTAAAGTCTACTTCAAATAACCTACATACCAAATTCCGGTGGGAGCATACAATATGCATGGTGAATTTTTTTCATATATGGTATCAATCGATTCGTTTTGTTGTGAGGATCAAATGTCTATATGGGGCCGTGTCGTCAAATGGTTGCAACGGAAGACCAGTGCTGGCCCTGCCGGCATTTAACGCTGAATTGCGACGATTTCGTGGCAATTAATGTTTCGGGTTGTATATGTTATTATTTATTATGTTTTTTGTAATTGTCATGAATAAAACTTTCATTCATTCATTCATTCATGTTTCTAAAAGAATGCTTTAAATGTTCATCCTTATATTTAAAAAAAAAAAAATGGTATTCAATATTTATATGACGTTCTAAATAAAACAATTTTTTTTAACGTCCTAGAACGCAATTTTTTTTATGGAAGTTACAAAAACTATTTAAAACGGGGTATTTACCATGGGTTTTTGTTTTGTCGAGGTTCCGATATATATTATATGTATCGACATGTTAGAAACTAACAAACGAGGATGGTGGCAGCATTTCTCCGCTGTATCGCAAAACTTATGAGTTGAGCAAGGAAGCTGCCAGCTCTTTGGTCACCAATTGAGTCGACGAGCCTCTTTTGCGTTCTTTAAAAAATTACTGAGCACTGGGTCCCCACGCGCCAAGGATCTCGACTACGAAAGGTATAAAAATGTTTTATGGGTCTTCAGTTTTTCAGCTTCTTTGGCCACCGCACCTGCTTGTTTATTGGTTCCGGTGAAGTGAGAAGCCGCCAGTGTGTCTACGCATATAGCATCCCACAGGCACGCATGTGGCATTTACTTCAGTACCGCAAGAACACCTGTGTGGAGCACAAACACGGACTCAAAGCCGGAATCAGATTGCAAACAATCAGGTGCCGGTCCAGATACTATACGGTTTAAGACATTTATTTCTCAAAAAGATTTACATAAATCACTTACTGAGAAAACAATATTTATCTTAAAGCTAAATGGGAGAGGGTAGAATGCAAAAACTGGTGGAAGAGTTAAAAACAAAGGCGCTCGGTAACACCAAGCGCAATGCAACAATGTAATGTTGTGCATAGGGACCAGTTAAACCGAACTACCCGGTGCGTTCACTGGTTAACTTACATATGATTTGTGTGTATTCATTAAGTGCATATTTTGTGGAAAAGCCTTAGAAGACGTTTTTATTTTAGTTTTTAACTTTTTTATGTTATACATTTTTGTACTTTTATATATTTTTTCTTTTTCTTTTTTTATAAGTATTTTAATTATTTAATGTTATTATTATTTGACTTATTTCTATCCAGTAATAATGTCAATATTTCTGTACCCATCCTTTTCTATGTATAGGAATGAAGGAAGGACGAAATAGCAAGGTCTATGCAAATTAATGATACTTTTTAAGATATTCATATTAATGTGCCGACTTAAATTTTTTTTTTAAAGTGAAATTCTTAATTTTCTTTAAATGCTTTAATTATTGGCTTGAACTTTACTGCTTATCGTCAGTATATTGTTACACAGTATTTAAGTTTCAAATAGCAATGTTCCTAATCCTTAAATAACAAAGATATCGTACTTTGTACAAAAAAAATAAATATCTGTCTTATTACCTTTTGATACTGTAAGCGAAGTTAGTTTCAACAAGCTTTTTTGGCCTGCTCTAAGCCCACAGTTCCATGGTTTGGAGGTGGGAGTCCTGTAAGATTTTAGTGGCTTTACCTACGAGGCTGGCTGAGCTGTAGACGGAGGAGTGTCTTACAGTTGATGTTATGAAGCCGACTATTTCTTAAAATGGTCTTAAATCCTTATGCGCCCACCGGTATGGTCTTAAATTTGGTATTTTCTTACTAAACGGGTCTTATAGCTTCTGTAAAAATTTCGAGCATTAAGCTCAAAAATAAATTAAGGCTGAACAAATTGCGATTTCAACTGGTCTTAAAACCTTATACGCCCACCGTAATGGCCTTAAATTTGGTAAGTATGTAGATTTTGTGGGTGGTTAAGTAAGTGGGCTTCGCCGTGTGTCAAAATTTAAGCGTAACGATAAATTAACGTATTTTTTTTGTATTTTCAACTTGACGCCACACATACTAGCGCCCATTTAAGACCTTTAAGACTTATGTTTTCAATATCTCCATGATGGGCTCTAGAACGCTGTCAACGCTATATGGAAGCCGACCGGTAATTTTAGATTTTTGATAAATTTACAGTATAGCCGGCACCAGTATCTATAATGTTTAAGTAGTGAAGTATCAGATGTCAAACAATCCTTTAAGGCACTGACTACCAGGCTACCGATAGTAATGATGGAGGCGACCTCTAGTAATTGCCCCCACGAAACTTTTGCGCGAAGTTGATTTCTGACTATTCAAACTAGGTAAGATGCCTACTAGAAGTAATTATAAAATTGATATGATTTTAAGACATTTTCACTGAGAGAACATTAATATTTATAATTTTTATGATTTTTAATTGTAGGTATTTATTAAAAATATATAACTGTTACAATATAATATGATTGGCATTACCTATTTAACCTAAAGTTCAATTAACATGCACAGTGTGAAATTTTACATCAAAATCGGACATGCCATTAATCTGAGGCAGTTTATGGCATTAATAGATAGCTTTAGAGGTGTTCGACGAAATAGCAAGGTCTATGCAAATTAATGATACTTTTTAAGATATTCATATTAATGTGCCGACTTAATTTTTTTTTAAAAGTGAAATTCTTAATTTTCTTTAAATGCTTTAATTATTGGCTTGAACTTTACTGCTTATCGTCAGTATATTGTTACACAGTATTTAAGTTTCAAATAGCAATGTTCCTAATCCTTAAATAACAAGGATATCGTACTTTGTACAAAAAAACTAATTATCTGTCTTATTACCTTTTGATACTGTAAGCGAAGTTAGTTTCAAGAAAAAATATTCTTTTACTTAATTAAAAAATCATATCAAAAATTCATTAATTATCGTCTCTGGATTTGGAAGTTATTAAACTTCTATGTTTTTCTGATAATTCTGATATTTAGGTTTATCACACGACATTAAGTTTAATAAAACAGAAATCGAATAACAGTAATTACTGTAAAATTACCTAACTATGCTCCGGTCATCCAACTGGTTATTATCAATGATATTTACTATGAATGGGTTATACTCTAACAAAATGAGCACAAAAAATACTTCCAGAGTTATGCCATAACCTAACAAAGATTCTTTTATGTTTATCTATTTTGACAATCATTACATCTTTGTCACTCTCATTGTTAGAAAATTACAGTTTGTCTCTTTCCCACGCGGGTGACGGGAGTCATTGACAAGTCCGCATATCTCGCTTGCCGGAGCGTGACTAGCGACAGTTGTTTGAATTCACTCATATTAAGTGCTTCACTTTTGGAGCGTGCATAACCCATCTGTCATATTATATATCATAGGTTATTTATTATTAGTAGGTTAGTAGGTAGTCTGTGATTGGACACCATACGTATAGATCGAGGACTTCACGGTGCTTCAATTTGACCCATTTCCTGCTGCCCAATTGAGCTGAAATATAGTGTAGCTACTTAACTCAGATGACATTACAATGTTTTGGAACCATGATGCTGCAGCTGGTCTGATGATGGAGATCTGGAGGTAGCCATAAGGACTAGGTTATATAAAACAATGCATTCATTGTGCTTAGAGGTTTGTTAGAATCGTCTCGATGAGTAGTAGACGAGACGACTGTTGAAAAAAAAGTATAGTCGGCGATAAAAGCTTGTCTTAAAAAAAAAAATTTGTCACAAAACTTTATGACGCAAACGCTCTATGGAATGAAAAAAACAGTGTGCATGCATGCCTACATGGTAAAACTCTATCCTACAAGCTAACGCGTGAATAAACAAGTCAAAACTTTTACTAAATTATTTTGCACATGTGTGAATAAAGCGACATTTTCCCATACTGTTTTTAAAGGAAAAAAAGTGAGTGAGAAAGTGAGAATAAGATCTCTTCTGATACCTGAATGACCCTGATACCTGTATGAAAGTTTTCTAGGATTTGAATTACTTCGTCCATCACACCCCGGTCACTTTTCTCTAATTTAAATTAAGTAGGTTTTATAGGTAGATACACAATTTCTCAATCGTTATAAAATATTGGAGTCCTCTGATTCCAATAGACTCCAATACACAAATGATGGTGGTTAACGTCACGTTTTTTTAATTATGTACCCTTTTCGTAATAATAAAATGCTATGTGGTAACTTTGCTATGTTAGATGAATCAGGCGCTTTACCAAGTAGCAGCCCTAACACAAATATTTAATTTGCTTTAAATTCTAACCCCCTTATTCATAAACGTCTACTAAAGTTGAGAGGCCTCTGATAATCGTTTGTCCCTTTCCGTCCAACATATATGAGGGAAAGGGACAAACGATTATCAGAGGCCTCTCAACTTTAGTAGACGTTTATGAATAAGGGGGTTAATCCTTTCATTAACGTTATTCAAATTAATAATGTCGACTAAATATGGTATAAAGGAGTCTCTAGTTAAGAATTAATTCCGCATACCTTAGGATTTTTATTAAAAAAAATTAAATAGTTTAACTACTAAATTGCAAATTTCTCAGATCAGAATAATTTTTTAAGGATATTTTTGGTCTTAAAATTATCAGTCGGAAGAGATATAACGTTTAATATTACACGAAAGTTTATAAAGGCACGTATTCATGAAATATTACCACTTCTATGATTTTTTTGGAGTTTCTGAAAGCAATCTTAAAAATGTGGTTTCTTGAAAACTATAAAAAATTAACTAGTGGGGATTACATATTTATATTAAGTATTAATTGAGGTTTATATTACGCCATTATTTAACCCATGTCCGATTTTTATGTAAAATTCCACACTGTGACATGCCATAAAAGAAATGTCGATATCTGGCCGAGGAGCGAATGGATAAACATCAAAAAGTGCGATGAGTTGTAGGTGTTCTTCCACCCTGCTGTTGGGAATATCTCTACAGTACCCTGCATTCACTGTGCTCTGCATTATTTTGTGTAATTTGGATGCTATGTTAGAGTAGATTTCCTCAGATTAAGCAAGCCACTAGCAATAAATCTCCTACAACGCCTTGACTGTATGCGGCTGTATAGCCATTCCCCATGTACATGTGCATGTGGGATACTACATGCGAAGACACACTGGCGGCTTCTCTTCTCACCGGATCCAATAAACATACAGATGCGGTGGCGAAAGTAGCTGAAAAACTGAACACCCTTAAAAAAATCGATGTTTAAAGAAACAAGTATGTATAGTTTAAAGTGCCATGTGTAACCATATCAATTCATTATATAAGAAATATAATATGATATAATATTGGAATATAACTTACACGTAAGTCAGTCAGATACACAATTACATTTACTTGCAGTAAACGTCAACTTCTTTTTTGAAATGAAGACCCATTGGTTTTCATATCCCGAGTCTCCTAAATAGTAATTCAAAACTTGGGTCTTGTTAGTGGCAATTAGTTATAATCATGAGGATTATGACTAGTACTACTGTGCACTGTATTTATTTACCTGATATGTTTATATTTCCATAACATCCTCAACTCTCAGGATTAGGAATACCTTTGTAATATAAGAGTCTTACATTAGATTAGAATCTATGAAGAATATGTGTAAAATTGTTTGAAGGGTTTAAAACCTTAGTTAAGTTAGGAGGCAGTAGTAGGAGCCAAGTTTGAACCCGCGATCCTTAGAGCGTAAGTCGGGCGTCTGGCCGCCAGGCTACCAGAGTTTGTTTTGATAATTACTATACTGTTGCTCCATTTTTCTACTATGTTTATCTGCGTGAAATATCAAATGTCAAACAATCCTTTAAGGCACTGACTTCTGGCCTTAAAGGATTACCCTGGCCTGGATGGCTGGGCTGGATTACTTAGCCTGGGCTACCGATAGAAATAACGGCCTCCTAGCCCAGTCGGTAGTGACCCTGCCTACGAAGCAGGAGGTCCCGGGTTCGAATCCTGGTCAGGGAATTTGTGTGTTTATCACAGATATTTGTTCCTGAGTTATGGATGTTTTCTGTGTATTTAAGTATTTATCCATATTTATCTAATATATATATATACTCGTCGTCTAGTACCCATAACACAAGCTTTACTGAGCTTACTGTGGGCCTAGTTCGATTTGTGTAAGATTGTCCTATAATATTCATTTATTTCTCGAATTTAATTTCTTTTCTGATGTTTTTGAAATGCCTCAAACTTTACATAGACGTTGACGTAACAAAGACTGCAGCACTATAAGTAGGTATTAAAACAGACCAAAACATTGCAAAATTAAATAATTATATTATTAGTAGTTAGGTTTTCTTATTAAAATTATTTTCTTGTGTATGAATGCTTTTTCACCACATCAGCACCACCGCCTATCTTGATTTTTTTAAAGCGTCAGTAAAATTGTTTTTTTTTTTCACAAGGGAGAACAGTAATTACTTTACGTTATAGAACGATGATTTTGAACCATAAATATTTGGCAGAATTAATTTGTTTTGTTTTATGTATTTACCTAAGCTTGTATTTTTTTGCCGTGGCGTGGTGAAAAATGCTGTAATACTCTCGGCAGCAGTTTGTTTGCTTCTAGTGCCCCCCGCAATGCTCAAGATACCACTTTTTTTAACCATACACTCGTTATAATTTTGTAATCTTTCACTTTTTCGGGTCTCGATATAAACACGTGAGATAGATATCAAGGTTGTATTCTTGATATTATAATTTATTTACACTAAACCTTTTCTACATAATATTGGATCTACGTGGTCGGTTTACAAGTCAATGTATTGTTTTATTTCTTGTCACAAAAAACATTTATTGGTTACAAGAAATCTTAAAATCATTCATACCAGTCATTTTTATTCAATATGTAATATTTGTCACATATCTTTTACCCAAAGCACAGGTTTCGTCATAGTTGCTACACCCAAAAATGCATCGTCAAATCTAAAAAATTGCTTGTAAGCTGTCTATGTAGACTACCCTAGTTCTAGCCTAGTATTTTAGCACGAAAATACACGTATGATTTACACACATACTCACACACGTATTTAGTTTCAGAAGACATTCAGAGATGTCGCTTTCAAATGAGTTTTCATAAAATGCTTCAAGGCTCTCTTTACCTACTAGAGGTAAATAAATGCCTTACGTGGGATTCCCATAATTTACTGACGTCAACGTCAAAACAATAAGATGGCGCCCATGCCAATAGAGAAATTCCTCTAGCGAGACCTATTGATTTTGACGTAGGTGGTTAGGTGAATCAACTGTCACAAAAGTGTGATATCATAGTTGTCTCGCATGCAACTGTCAGTTATGGCATGTCGAATAGACTCCCAGGATTCCGTTCATGCCCGGGCATTTCCTTCACAAAAAATCTCGCGGTCCGCACCTATGGATGCCCTCCCCCCCCCGCGGTATCCGCACAATTTACATATCAGTTGTCGTAAGAATGTACAAAGATAATCTTATGTATTATTCACCGATTCCTAGTCTCCCGGGGACTCCAACTCCTGGCGCATCCGCAGCATCTCCGGCTGGATGCTGATGATCGGGCTGGTCATAGACAACGCGTACAGCGGAGGCCTGGCGTCCAGCTTCACTGTCCCCAAGTACGAGGCCTCTGTGGACACGATACAGGATCTAGTGGACAGGAGGATGGAATGGGGCGCTCCTGTTGATGCTTGGTTGTATTCTATGATCCTTTCTGAAGAGGTACGTGCTGAGGATCTTTTTTGAAAGTTAAGACTTAAATATTTGATAAGCTATAGAATAACCATTATGCAGACATTTTCTGCTGCCGCCTGCATAATTGGCCAAGAAAGATTTTTTTTTCTTCTATAAAATTAATTATTTAAAAAATTGGTATTGGATAGAGTTGTTAAAATATTTCAACAAAATGTCTTGCACTAGATATAGATATGCGAGTTCGCATTCGCGTCATCACTCGTTTAAACGTTCGAAGAATCATTCGCGTAGAGTCAGTTCGGAAAGAGAAGTGTCGTAGAACGTTTCCATATAACCCACGGCACTTCTCTTTCTGGACAAAGTATGCGAGTGCCAAGATACTATAATGATACCAAGCAAGATACTATATGTCCGCTTACATTTTTGTTTACTTTGTAGGAATTGTAGGCTATGTAAATAAGCTTAATGATTTACTTGACTCGTGTCAAAATACCAGTCCCCGATGCGATTATGTTAGTGACGTGGCTAATGATGAGACTTGAGACGAATGGCGAACCAAGTATACATGGAGACATTCTTCCCGTTATTCGCCTCGTCATTCGGCTCGCCACTTGCACGTATATCTAAATGCGGCTTTAGTTATTTGAAACTACCTACTATAAAGTTCGGCTTTGCTCAGTGTGCCGTTTGCACAATAAATTGATGTTATGTACATATTTTTCAGCCCCTAATCAAGAGTGCAATAAGTCAATTTAAGGTTTATCCACCGGAAATCTTGACACAAAAGAGCTATTCACGGAGTATGGCATTTAGCATTGAGCGCCTTCCTGCAGGTAACTAAGTCTGTCAATAATACACAATTATTATATTTTATTTTGTTATGCATTACCAAGCATTAGCATTGATACCTAAGCGGCAAGATAGTCATGTAGGTAGGTAGTCATGATTGAAATTTCCGTTCCCGGGATTATTACCGAAATCCCGGTAATTACATACAAAAAATCTCGGGATGGGAAACCGTATTTTCAAGCCCCCTTCCAGCCCTAGCCCCGGCCAATCCCGTCCGTCTTTCTCAGGATCCTTCGCGATAGGCGAGTACATAACCGAGGAAGGGGCACAGAACCTGGAGCTCATGCTGGAGGACATGTATTACGAGCAGTGCGTGGTGATGACCAGGAAGAGTTCTCCGTACACCGCCAAGCTTACTGAGATGGTTGGTCGGCTGCAACAGTCCGGGCTCCTGCTGTGCTGGGAAACGCAGGTTAGGCTTTAGGTTATGTCTAGAAATATTTTCTTCTTATCCGTAATTGTGATTATTATTATTTATTTATACCACGACGGTGGCAAACAAGTAGCTGCTTACCATCAGGCGGGCCATATCCGCCTGATGGTAAGCAGCTACTGTAGCCTATGGACGCCTGCAACTCCAGAGGTGTTACATGCGCGTTGCCGACCCTTTACAAAAAGGAGGATTCACTATGTTGACGGCTAAAGGAACACGACGGTCCCTCATCGTCAACACACTTTGGCAACCTTACTCACCAGCAGGAACACAACACTATGAGTAGGATCTAGTGCTCTTAGGCTGTGGTTTTCTTTAAGGTGGAGGTACTTCCCCAGTCGGGCTCTGCTCTATATTTGAGCGAGATGACATTCGCTGTAGCCATACCTCTCTTTTTGACGTAGTTTAAGGACATACCCGTGTCCGGACGTAATTTAAGGACATACCCGGGTCCGGGTTATTGAGGTGAAATGCTGAATGCGTAAGTAAATTATACGACAATCCCATTATTATTATTGATTTCGTGATGGAGCCAGATCGCGAACCTTTGGAGTTTGGGATCGTTAGAATTGTCTTTATAGGTTGAAAAAGTCTAAAATTAAATTTGAAACGAAAATCGTATTTGACAGGCACTAAATACACAATTTATATATTTTTGTTACAGATCGCTTTGAAATATTTAGATTTTAAAGTGCAACTGGAAGTTAGATTATCGAGAACAAAAAAAGACATAGACGGAGTTGAACCGTTAAACGTAAAACAGTTATTGGTGCGTATATTTATCTTAATAATTAAATTAAATGTATATTAAAGGTACCATTTGTAGCCGTAGCACGTTGAACAGATTAAATATTGTATTCGAGCTTAAGCGCTGGCTTCCGAATGGTTCATTTACCAAAATAATAAAGATAAAAAGACATAAATTAGGTACAGACATTAAATAGTTGGTGCACAACGAAGTTGATACAGAGATTCCAGGAGTCCCGCACTAGGCTAGGGCCTTTTTCGCCTAGTTTCAGAGTTAATACCAATTTATAAAAAATACACTTTTTATTATAACTCAGCATAAAACGCCTTTCTGATGGCGTTGTTGCCACTATTGGGCATAGTTTACACGTCTTTATTGACAGATATAAGTGACAAGGAAAACTTTGCAGAAACTAAATTTTTCCAAAAAAAATGTACAAATATGTTTCAGACAATAATTTTATTAATAACATTTACTTTTCATGTGCAAGAAACATTTAAAAAAATGAAGAAAAAGTTTTTTTTTGGCGAATTTGTCCTAAAGTCACATAATATTTTTTCCTTCTTTTGGTCTCAGGAATGCGTGGTTAATTTTTTTCCGTTTCCTCGCCGGCACCTTGTATATGTCATGCAGGTCGACGAGATTAGAATGGAATTTTACAATTTAGAAGAAGTACAAATAATAATACCTACTAATAAAAAGTTTGAGGTTTATACGTGGGTAGAGAAATTTATAGAAACGTTTATACATTCAGTAAAAAAACTACCTACTTATGTATATTATTATAATGACACATACATATAATCTTTTTAACAACAGTGAACCGAATTCCTTGCCAATCCAAACCTCCTAGATTGTTTATAAATGGGAAACTACAAGTAAGTATAACCAATATGCATTTTATATCACTTGACTCTGCTTCTAATCTAATGTCCGGGGACCCATCTATCACCAATTTAAAAAATCGTAATGCTACCTTCTCCTCACCCACTCCAATAGGTACCTTAGAACGTAAGATATAAGAACGCTAGAGATGGTGATAGATACTCGTAGACGATCTTCAAATAGTTATGTTTGCGTAGCTTTTTCTCCCGCGCTACTTCGATATTCGGTATTTTTGTTCATTTAATTATTAGCTACATTAATTATACGTATTTTGATTTCAGGGTATCTACATGCTATACTTTGGAGGACTAACTATATCGATCGTCGTTTTCATCGCAGAACTGCTCACTAAACGCGGTAAAGCTGCTATACCTATTTAGTGATTTAGTTAAGTATTGATATGGTATAAATATACATCTAAATATTGATTTAATTTGCTTCGCGTTGGCTTTAAGATATTTTTTTATTTAAACTTATACAATGTTCACTAATAGCACAATCAATATACGACAAAACTCGAAATCCGCCGGAGAGTTTTGAAATTTGGTGTGTATGTTGATTAGAGGTCCCGTTTTATTGTCCACACCATTTGACATTTGAGGACCTCCAGGAACCGCCAGCACCTTGGAAAATGTCCTGCATTCTGAAGAAATTCGCTTTTCCCTCCAAATCTTACGCACTCTATGAAAATATGATCTATGACAATATTTAAGCTCATTAAATTCTACATAGAAACGTGCGTATTCTTTTACATACATTTTTTTCACGTACATTTTTTTGTGTGGAATTTAATGAAGTTTCGTTTGCCATACACATTCATTGCATAACGATTACATTTTTTGTAAGCGCACAAAAAAACTAAAAATGGATTTACTTTGCATGATGGCAACCGATTCTGGTGGTCCTCGAAGCTCTTGTTTTCAGACATGCATACTAGGATCCCAGAGAAAATAGGTGTCGAGTTTCATTGCTGCCACTATTGATTGACCTCTAATTAAGAGCAAAAATAGGGTTTTATCATGTAATTATTTAGTCTTAAGTGATTCATCCTTCATACATTTTAGTAATTTGCATTGCATGGCACTGGTGTGTTGATTACAGACCTTCTGGTGTATCTTTCATTGAAATCCGCGCAATAGTTTAGGCACCAAGGAAAAAACATGATTTTATATTTGGTGACCTTTTGCGGCCGCTATATTGTTTTTTTTATACTGATTTAAACTTACACGATTTTCACTCATTATTTTGTCAAAAACGGGACTTAATCGCGTACACTTACTTTTATTATTTCCCTGACGTTTCGAGCGTGCCGTAACGCTCGTGGTCGCAGGCAGACTCAGGCAGGCAGGCTGGAGTCTGCTTGTTTTTTTTAGATATATAAATGTGGATTCATTGTTCAGATCACGTGGAATTAAGGGATATGTCACTTGTAGAAATCCGCTTAGCATCCTAGGCTACAGAGTTTATTCAGTTTTCAGTTTTGAAACCATTACCTTACTTACTGTTTTTGTCGCAGTCGGTTAAAATGTTGATATTGGTGTAGCTGACATACAAAACTATAAATAAACGTTAACTTTGTATTCTCACAAGTTTCATATCATGAGAATATCCCCTGGAAAGGCATTGACGCATACACTTCACTTCCTCAAGTGGATCAATCTAAGGAGGTGCATTTTTCAGCAAAAGAGTACGCATGTTTCTATGTAGAATTTAATGAGCTTTAATATTTATTGTCCTAGATCATATTTTCATAGAGTGCGTAGATTCGGAGGGAAAAGAGAATTTCTTCAGGATGGAGGACATTTTCCAAGGTGCTGGTGGTTCCTCGAGGTCCTCAAATGTAAAATGGTGTGGACAATAAAACGGGACCTCTAGTCAATATACACACCAAATTTCAAAACTGTCCGGCGGATTTCGAGTTTTGTCGTATATTGATTGTGCTATAATTAATTATGCAAATAAAAACGGAACTTAATCGTGTATACTTACCTAGTTTAATTATTTTCCTGGTGTAAAGTTAGCAGCACAAGTAGGCACGGGAGTAAGGCGTTCCAAATTATAGTGACATACGCTTTTTAGGGTTCCGTAGTCAATTAGGAACCCTTATAGTTTCGTCATGTATTTCACAGCCATATTACTCGGAAACTATAATTTATAGGAAGTATCTTGATAAAATTTTAACATGAGGTGTATTTTGAATGCCGCTACTTAGATTTGTAGTAAAGTTGCTGGAAAAAATATTTTTAAGGGAGGCACTCCATACATGTAATTAAATGTCAATTTTTTTTTACAACACGTTGCACATACAACCTTTAAAAATAACAGTGGGGTTTTTGCACATTTTTTAACGTAGTGAATATTTTTTCGGAAATAATTACCCGGAAAGTATAAACCAGGGATTCCCAACCTTTTACCCTATGCGCCTCACCCAACGTTATCCAAAAATGCTAAGCCCCCCTAGAGGTCGAAATGGGGAGTCAAAACCGGGCACCGTCCGCGCCGCGGTATATTAGGCCTTAACAGTTTGAATCTGGAGCCACTCGCTTGGATCACTCTACGCCAGGGGTTTTGAAAGTGGGAGGCGCGCCCCCCAGGGGGGCGCGGGGCCTCGGAAAATTTGAACAGGGCTAGCTAGACCTACCTTGCATCGAAGCCTAAGGGGCGTGGGAATTTCATTTTAGGCAGCAGGGGGGCGTGCCTAAAAAAAGTTTGGGAACCCCTGCTCTACGCCCACCAAATGGGGCGCGTCCCACTGGTTAGGAAAACCTGGTCTAAACAATGGTGTCCCCCCTGTAACTTTTGAACAGGAGATCCATAAAATAAAATACGAACAAAATTGAGAAGATACGTTATTGTATATTCTTTAAATGAAAATTATGTTGAACATTACCGTTTAGACTTGTCTCCAAAATACATCTTTCATAGGCAGATACGACCTTCTGATAGTAGGTACGGAACCCTCCATTATGCGTGGTCAGATACGCATTTGGCCTGTTTTTTTTTGTTTTAGCAATAACATCGTCGTCCGAAGATCATTGTGAACGGTCAGTTCGCTTGGTTATTGATGTTCCTGACTGAACATCGGCAGATAAATGGTTCTACTTGTTGGCACATGGTACAGTCGCCATCAGATATATCGGAGCGACCAAGATGGTCAAAAATATCTGAACTACGCCTTTATTGTGTGTCTTGGTCGCTCCGATATATTTGATGGCGACTGTACCTAATATTTTCAGGCGCAGAGTTTTAAGCTCAGTCACCAAAATTGTTTAGAGACATATTTTTAGGACAAAACCGGTTCGAATGTTTTTAGGGTTCCGTACCCAAAGGGTAAAAACGGGACCCTATTACTAAGACTCCGCTGTCGGTCCGTCTATCTGTCCGTCTGTCACCAGGCTGTCTCATGAACCGTGATAGTTAGACAGTTGAAGTTTTCACAGATGATGTATTTATGTTGCCGCTATCTATAAATATTAAAAACAGAATAAAATAAATATTTAACGGGGCACCCATACAACAGACATGATCTTTTTGCCATTTTTATAGATAACTAGCTGTGCCCGCGGCTACGCCCGCTTGGAGGAAGCGGCTAATTAACCCCTAATTTCTCTTCCTCCCCCCGGGGGGCGGAACTTGAAGGTCTTGAAGTAAAGTTGACAGATGGATACGCTAGAGGACAGTAGTCCAGATAAAAAAAAAAATTTTACAATTACCACTAAATCAATAGTTATTTTCGTCCTTAATAAATTTTTTGACATGATTTAAACGACATAGAATATTAGTAGATGTATATCGGACGATACTTTTGTATTTATACGTCCTTGACTGTACCTATTCATATCATGTCCATGGCAAATATCATCCAAATCGATCCAGTCAAATCAGTCTAAGAATAAAAAAGGTAAGAACAGGCGCGGTTGCAACATGGGAGGGGGGGTAACTATGAAATTGGGGGGGTCAATAATGCAGAAATGATTTTTTGAGGGGGTCAGTAATGATTTTTTCTATTTGACGTGTACAATTTGGGGGGGGGGGGCTATCATGTCCCATGTAACCCCCCCCCCACCCCATCGGACCGCGCCTGGGTAAGAAATATACACATAAAAATCCATACTTCATATCATAACCTAACAACTTATTAACGAACATATACTATTTACCAACGAACTTAGGTCTAATATTAGTTAGAAGACTTAGAAGTACCTAAGATTAGAGAAAAGGAGAATAGATATCAAAATCGTGAGGCTGAGTATTTACATGCACTGTGCAATGTGTGGGAATTCATTTATTGTCGTTTAATTTTGTTGTACTATTAAGTCAATAATTCATTTTTTGTTGATATCCGTACCCCCACTTCTAAACTTAGAGTTAATTTGGCAAAATCCTTCCTAAGTGGCTTATTCATATCACAACGTATTAATTTTAGCGCCATCTGTTAGTTAAGCAACTCATTAGTCTTAGGACATATTTGGAAAAAAGTATGTACCTCCTTCCTAAGTAGCGCCATAAGATTCAGGTGCAAAATTAACTCAATCGAGTGTAGTGGCTACCCCCCTTTTAGAGGTTCAATTTTTATAGCCTACCTATACCTGGCCGGGGATTTTGTTGACAATTGGAATTAGTAATCCTTAAGGGGTGACTTCTGGGATAACAATGCAAAAAAAAAACCGGCCAAGAGCATGTCGGGCCATGTTCAGTGTAGGGTTCCGTAATTGCCGCCCTGTTAAAAAACATCTGTTCAAAAGGTCGTTTATTAAGGTATATTTGGCGGCGCTTCCGTCATTTTACTGTCCGGCACTTACGTCCTTTCACTATGCGTTTTTGACTGACAATTCAAAAACAGCTAAACCGATTTTATTCAATATAGTTTTTATTGAAAGTACCTTCAAAAGTAAGATGGGGGGGGGGGGGCACCCTTTTTTGAAGATGAAACTATCCTTTGTCCTTTCTCGAGACCCATACTATCTCTATACCACATCTAAATCAGGTAAAAAAATCCTCACACCAACTTCCAACCCCCTTTTCACCCCCACAAGGGTTTGAAAAGTATCCTATGGCGTTTCTCTCGGGACTCAAATTATCTCCATACTAATTTATATCTAAATCGTTTCAGCGGTTAAAAATTCTCCATACAAACTTTCAACCCCCTTTTCACCCCACCAGGGTTGATTTTCGGGCTTAAGACTATCCATTATCCTTTCCCGGGACTCAAACTATCTCTATACAAAATTTAGCCGTTTTCACGTGACGCGCGTTCAAATAAACAGACAAACAGATAAACAGACAAAAATTCTAAAAATTGTTGGAACGTATTCTGTTTTCGATTCTAAGTATCCCCAGCCAACTTTTTTTCGATTATCTTCCATGTACAGACTTTCGACCCTCTTCAGCTTTATTATATGTATAGAAGATAGATGTTACGGAACCCTTTGTGCGCGAGTCCGAATCGCACTTGGCCGTTTTTTTGTATTATTTTTAGATTAGGTACATTCATGGAGTAGTCATTTTCATTATTAACTTTTATTTAATAATCAAATAGAGTACAGAGGAAACAAGGCCATTTCTCGTAATACTAATCATACAAATTATAGAAATTGTCACTCATCAAACTTTGATGAGTTTGTGTAAACAATGTGAGTGAGTACAATCCCCTCATTCACAAATACGCTTGCAGTCTCTAAGTTATCATCGCTTGCATAGATTGCCCGCTACATTCATATAAACTTCGGGTAGCCATAGATCACTAAATAGTGGTCCTCGTAAAGCATAGGGCTAAACGGTTTAGTGAACAGCGACCCTCAATAACTTTAATTTTCTGAACACATAATGCCATAATGAAACGGTCTATTACCTTCTCTATTAGAACAACATTGCATAAATAAATAGTTTTTACGGTCAAGCGATATTTTTCTAAAATATCGACTGGTTCCTTTAACTTTATTCTCACCTTAAATTAATATTAAAGTCCAATATTATGAGGTATCTGTAGGTATCTATTGTTATATGTTTAACACTTTCACGACCAGGAACCCGACTGTCGGGTTCTCTCTTCGTAGCTACTACGCGCTGCATACGACAAATACGTGGCAACGGCCTACGAGCGTAGCGCGTAGCACTAGGTGGCACTGAATGTGTTAAGCGAAGAGGAAAAATTGTGCTACGGGTTACGGCGCAGCACGCGTAGCGTAGCTCTCATCACCGCTATGCTACGCGCGTAGTGCGACGTCGTAGCTGAAGACATGAATTTCCAGCTCTGTAACGAAAATGTTTCACAGAGGAGTGACAAACGATAATATGTCGCTTAGCGTTGAATGGGTTGATTCAATTCAATTACGATGCAATTAAGATGCAATATTATGAAAAATTATACAAATAGTTAAGATTATATCATTGCCAAAACTTTCTGGTGGGGGAAAGTAGTCGGCGCCACATATAATGTAATTCATAGTTTGTCGCCTACTGTTACTGTTTCCGAAATAATACGGATTATTTTGTTCTAATGTTTGGCAGTTTTTAATTATTTTGGTACAATTTGTTTCCAACTGAAAAAGTTTGCTAGTCTGACCTCCAAAACCCACGAAGGCGACCTGGGGAGCATTTATTATTTGTAAGTTTATTTTAATTTTATATTTTAGTTTATCGTAAGTTTATTTTAGATTTATATTTAAGTTTCCTTTTGTGTATCGAAATAAATGTCACACTATTGGTTAAGCCATATTTTTTCCATAATTAATTAAGAAATATAGGTGCGAATAAAAAACTAAGCTTCACCTGATAAAGTAGTGCTGAACCTTAATGTTTTTATTAGAGCCGTTGCAATTACATCAGATACTTGTTGTTTGACTTCGCAAGCAAACATTTGTTGTTGAGTTGTTTACCTGGCTTTATTCAATGGTTTATCATTATTGCTGAACGTCACACCTGATTATTATCTATATCACAAGTGCTGTCAAGAAATACGGCTGTGTTTCAACCGGATCTCTGGTCCAGATCATCTCCGTAACGATGATAATACCAAGTATATTGTTTCCTATCGAAATATTATTAAACACATTAATACATGAGCATATGCAGGAATCTATCTGTTTAACATTTGTTACGGAGACAGAATTGATTGTTAACATACCTACAAACATCAGTTCTATGAGAATAAAGCCTAATAATTCAGCACTGATTGAACAAATTTTGGATGCCTCAGAAAAAGGTTGTTCCGACTACATTATTCAAATGCATGAGCCTGAAAACTTTATGATAGCTTTTGAAAAAGTTAATCATTTAGGAGACGTAAGAAGAAGCGACAAGAAACTCATATATTTACCGTTTCAAGATGATTACAACACAAGTGCTCTTACCAACATTTTGTCGCTAACAGAGACTGCTTTCGTTGCTAATATTTTGTTGATAGTACCTTCAATGCAAAGCTCAGGCAATTGTAAGGTATTTGATATAATAACTCATACATTTGTCGGTTCCGATGAAGAAGTACAAAAACCTCTTTATTTGGATCGTTGGGATTCTTGTGGGGGCCGATTTGAAAAGGGGGTCAATTTGTTTCCCCACGACATGTCGAATCTTTACGGCAAGACGGTCAAAGTTGCCGCGTTCACGTATAAACCATACGTCTTGTTAGATCTTGATCCATCCCTGAACCCTTTGGGCCGCGATGGCATGGAAATGAGAATCATCGATGAGTTTTGCAGGTATCTTATTTAATTAGTTTTATTCATACAGGCTGTAACAAAAATGCTAGTGATCCGTTTAAAGGCATAATTTGTATCGTAATTTAATTATGAAAAATGAAGAAAAAAAATTTTTGACGCTTAAAAAAATAGTTTTGCATGGAGGGTTGGCCGACTGGGACGACGGGTCACATACAAAAAAAAATCTCTTAAAATTTTCTCCAACTTTTTAGGGTTCCGTAGTCAACTAGGAACCCTTATAGTTTCGCCATGTCTGCCCGTCCGTCCGCGGATAATATTAGTGACCGTTAGCACTAGAAAGCTGAAATTTGGTACTAATATATATATCAATCACGCCGACAAAGTGGTAAAATAAAAAGTGGAAAAAAATGTTTTATTAGAGTACCACCCCTATACGTAAAGTGGGGAGTGATTTTTTTTTTCATTTCAACCCTAACGTGTGATATATTGTTGGATAGGTATTTAAAAATGAATAGGGGTTTACTAAAATAATTTTTTGAAAATGTAAATATTTTCGGAAATAATCGCTCCAGTAGTATAAAAAATTGTGTCCCCCCCCTCTAACTTTTGAACCATTAGTTTTAAAATTATGAAAAAAATCTCAAAAGTAGAACTTTATAAAAACTTTCTAGGAAATTTATTTTGAACTTGATAGGTTGAATAATTTTTGAAAAAAAATTACAAAATAATTTCTGAACTAAGTTTGTTTTAACCGTATAAGCAGGTGTTTATTGTACCTGTAATTTCTACAAATCACAATGAAATGACGTGCTTTCAAAAACTCTTAACTTAAGTTGCGACTAAGAAGTGTCCCCCTTACTGTGACGGACGGAAAACTACGGAACCCTACACTGAGCGTGGCCCGACACGCTCTTGGCCGGTTTTTCTTAGTCGCAATACAATACTAAATTACTAATTATGCCCTTAAACGGATCACCCGTATTTTTGTTACAACCTGTATATCAATTCCAAAATCAAGTAAACTCCAGCCAAACAGCAAGCTTGTTCCAGGCAACTTGATTGTTCGATTGTATAACATGTGATTAGGGCATGCAAAACCGGTATTTTTTGTATAGCCAATGGCAGTACCAGAATTCCGTTATTTACCATACAAAAAAATACCGATATCGCATGACGTAGTTCCTTACATCGGTGGGTCACATTTTTCTTAGGCAAGCCGGTGCTTAATTTGGCTTAAAATTTCTTTATGAGCTGTAGGAAAACTGTTCAGGTGCGTGAAAATTAGGCAAGCCGATTGGAATCGTGTTCTATGGACGCACCGCCACGGTTACATCATCATCATCATCCTAGTCCTAGTCGGTGGGCAACATGATAATCAATGAAATGAAGTTAGAATATCATTAGTGAATTCCTATGTGAGCTTAGCTTAGTTCTTCTCTACTTACCTTGATAGGCATTTAGTAAGGTATTACATTATTTACATACTTAGGTACATATCTACTTACCTAATTTAAAAAAAAGGTAAGCCATAAATATTTTGTGATAATACTTCCCATAAACCTATTTTAGTATTTGTGGTTTGCAATATTATAATGAAGTAAAAATGAATTAATTTTAGGTGGGTAAATTGCACAGTGGAAATAGTAAGAGACGACGAACACGAGTGGGGGGAGATTTATGAGAACAACACGGGGGTTGGTGTCCTCGGTAACGTGGTTGAAGATCGTGCGGATATAGGCATTAGTAAGTTTTTCTTATTTAAAACTACAATCAAGAAAAACGGTCCACACAAAATGACCAAGACGGAAAAAAAACAATCGTGTTTTTATAAAGGTTTCATTCTTTTTTTTGCACTTGTTCTTTTTTTGATGTTGGTATTTGGCTCATTCTACTTTTAACGTGACCATTAATCTATTGCCAGAAAAAAGTTTGATAGACATTGAATTTCTTGTATAAAATTGTATTACCAAATTAGTTAACCAAAATTCATCATGTAAAAATATGGTAACGCGGTGGTTAATGCCTTATTTTCATACAAATCGGGAGACAATCAAGGACCACTGAGTTACTGTGATTAATTTTTTTTACAGTTGTTATTATTAAACTAAGCTGATATCGGGACTGATAGCCTCTTTCTCCGTCACAAAACAGCAAATGAAAGTAATGGATTCTAAAATATGCATTTTACGAAAAAGTGTCAAAAACTTATGTACTTACAACGAAAAGTAGACTGGCCCATTTATTGCGTTCTATTTTTAACATCCGATGCAAAAGTTTGATTCTATTTGTACATACACGTATTGTAGGTATTCGATTGTTTTTAAATGCGGTTTTTTATTTGAAAGCAGGTTTTCTTTTTTACGCGTTTCGGGGTTTTTTCCTAAATTTATAACAATTGAGTGGTTAAACTAAAACAGATTTGTTTGACTAAATAAGATAGTTCACCATCATATTTCTTTAATTTTCAGCCGCGCTTTATTCCTGGTACGAAGAATACAAAGTGTTGGATTTTTCAGCTGCAATCATTAGAACTGCTATCACCTGCGTTGCGCCCGCGCCTAGGTAAGTTCATAATTATTTTATAAATAATCAAAATATTGGCCATTTATTATCAAAACACACAAATAATAAAAGTTGACAAAATAACATTACTTTAAAGCTATACCTAAATAGTATGTATAGTTAAATAAACAAAATATTTTCTTTTCGAAAAAAACATGTATTTTTTTGATAATACACAATTTTACTCAATATACTATTACAAGATTATATATTACATAATCAATGTGGCTATTTTCCTTGAAAGAATCCAATATACTTAAATTATACTTAACTTTTAGCTTATTTCTGGGTCATACAAGGATTTTAAAACAAAACTTGTTAAGTACACCTATCTGCGGATTAAATAATTAACAGATAGTATAAGTTAATATTTTATCACAAATTTAATAAATATATAACACCCCGCTATGCCGATTAGAGTTCGATTTGAATACTAGGCTTTATTTTATTATTATTTATTTATTTTATTGTTTAAGGTTTACCAACAATTATTTACACCAATACTTATTTTTAATTCACATGCTTGTATGTTGGGAACAGTGTAATAATTACTTAAAATTAGTGATTGGTAAAATATTCTTAAAACTAATATAGCATCACAGGCTTCTTTGCTATAGATAGGTTGTATACTCCCACATAAATGTATATATATATATATAAATTTCACTCGTTGATATATGTCACTTAAAGGGCTTTAATATTAGGGCGTGCATAACGTATCCTTAGCTATTTTACATCACATCATATTCCAAAGATTAGCTTTTGTAGGAAATCATACAATGTTACGTGTGTTTTTATTAAATATTTTTAGTCCTTATAGTCCTTAACTTTCGAAATGCCCACCGGAGAGACGTTGAACCTAATTGAGCCTATCATTTGTTTCTAGGGTTTTGACAAGTTGGGATTTGCCACTGGTGCCATTCACGTGGCCGATGTGGATGTGTCTACTGTTCGCCTACTTCTACGCTGCAGTTGCTCTCTCCATAGCTCAGCGCTCTACTGACAACGTCTTCTTGACCACGTTTGGGATGATGATCACTCAAGTAAACTATTTTTTACGCAGAATAGAAGAAGTTATTACGGCCACATCACTGTTTATATACAGCTCTGATTTAGAAATTCATAAAAAAACAAGAACTCTTCTCAAACACTCAGACTGCCATAATTATAATACTAGGAACAAGAACAAACTTATCCTTCCATTACAGCGACTAAAAAAGTGTAAAAGCAGGGAATTTTTATAAATTAAATTATTCAATAAATTACCGACAAATATAACGGATTTGCCCTTTCATCCATTTAAAAAACTATAAAGGGATATTTTCAAAACCATGCTTTCTATTCAATTACCGAATTCCTATCACTATCACTCAAAGATATTATTGACGAAAATGATAAATAATTGATTTAGTACGTAACTAACTTGTATAGTAAACATACATATTCTCGGTAATTCTGACTTACCATCATGTTACGCTTTGGTTAATAAATAAAACTAAAACAGCTTGGAAGGACTGTACAATATGTGACATCGAGTTCAGGCTTTATATTTTTTTTGTAGCTTCTACTCGCCAAAAGACAACTCCTCACCAAATTTTAAGTTGCGGAAACGCTTGGTTTGCGAGATAAAAAATAATCAAAGTTCCATATAAAATCCCGATTTTACACCGCCATGACACAATATTTTGCAGAGGAGAGGGGGGGGGGGGGGGGGAGTGTGATAGTGTTAGGTTCTGGCGCTTCGCCGGCCGCTGCCGCGACACGCTCGGTTGGCTCGCTCGGATCTCGCGCTGTAGGGTCGCAGTTCTACCTAACACTCCTCCTCGCTTCGCTCGTCGTCGTACCTACACCGACCTGCCTTAGAGTCTGTCTGAAACTACTTTGAACTAACCTAAAAAGTTCCTACAAAGTGTCATGTCGTATCCCCCGCCCGCAGACCCCGCCAATTCTATTTGCGTTTTGTTTTACGCGTTTTAGTAAAATCGTACCATTTTTGATAATTATTAATCAACAACTTTCCACAAAATAATGCTTATAAATTAAAAGAATCATTGAATAAATATCATGTAACTTTTATTGTACACAAATAAGTCGAAAAAACTGTATTTATGTAAAAACTGAACATAAAACAAATCATCACGTTTTAGTTTTTCTCAACACGTTTAACGAAACGCAAAATATTGTGTCATGGCGGTGTAAAATCGGGATGTTATATGGAACTTTAATTATTTTTTATCTCGCAAACCAAGCGTTTCCGCAACTTAAAATTTGGTGAGGAGTTGTCTTTTGGCGAGTAGAAGCTACAAAAAAAAAATGAAGCCTGAACTCGATGTCACATATTGTACAGTTGAGCCATTTTTTGACATTTGGAATACAAATATATTTATTCATATAACAGTATAAGTGTAACAAAAAACATAATAAACACAATCTCTACTCTAATAATGGAATTTGGAATTTAATTTATATTTATTGTGATGGAATTTAATTTTTATTTGTTATTATTGTAATGTGTGACATAAATTAATTTAGTTTTTTATTGTATTAGTGTTAATTCAATTTCTTTTTTATTTGGTTTTAATTTAATTTATTATTTTGTATGTAATTCTATGGTTTAGATTTTTAGTTTTAGATTACTTTATTGTAGGGTTTATTTTATAAGTATATAGTTTAGTGATATTTTTAAGTCCTAATATGTATTTTTTTAAAGTTAATAATTAAATGCTTTTACACATTCTATGGACTTCTGGTCTAAATTAAACGATTTGATTTGAAAACCAGCTAAAACTAAAACTGAATTTTAAAGTTTTTTGTACTAGTAGGTTTTGCTAACGGGATTCTGATTATGATCCTTGATGGGCGATTAAGTCAAGAAGAAGAAGAAAGTTATTCCTTATCTTAAATAACGCTTTTCCGATTCCATCTGAAAGAAGTCCGGGTTCTACTTCTGCTTTTGGCAACCGAATCCTAATTAGCGCATGTAAGTTGTTTTTACGAAAGCGTAAAAAAACATCTGACTTATAAACCCAGAGGGAAAACTTACTTAGACCGTATTCGGAGTTTTCCTTCCACGAAATAGACCCGTACCGATAAATTATGAAGTTTCGATAATATTAAAGATGCTTATTTTTCACATACAGAGTTCAAGCCATCCAACTTAGCTAATAATAATTTGTGTCATCCTAGGTTGTTGCTTAGGTAGAAACTTAGACATTTCTTTTTTTAAACATTATTCGGTAAATAGAAAATTAGAGATCAAAATTGTTTTTTCACTGTCACAGCAAAGTTGTTACTGACGCACGCACGCGTTTTGTGTCACTTTCGTCAACGGGAAGACTGACATTCAATCAGCACATATATGTAGACTTTTATAAGCCTATATAAAATTAGAGTTGCTCGATTAGGTACTGTGCTTTCTAAAATATCGGTATCTATTATTTGAATAAATTTGTGCCATATTAATCAATGATATTTATTTATTTTAAATTTTTTTCTTGTATGACCCTGTTAACAGTACAATAAAATATTAAAGTTATTAAAGTTTGCGTCAATATTTTTATAAAAGCGTATCGAAACAATGTTTGAAATTTGTGTCGTTATAATCAATGGATTATTTTTATTTTTCAAAACAAAAGTTGTTTTGCGTAAAGGGCATGCGCGGGGAACGGTAAGGCGCGGGCGGGGTGCATGTGCCGGCCCCTGCCTAGCAGCTCGTTTGTTTTCTCTACATTATTACTCTATACATACATATAGTATCTAGGACTTGTCTTGATCATGCCTAAATATAAAAAAATCTAACATTAAATCTGTAGATTGTTTTGCTATGTGTTTATCTGACCACTTGTCCATAAATGTTGTTGTTGACATTCATAACAAAATAATGCCTACTAACCTCCACACGCTAAAAAGAGCCTTTACAAGCCAAAATAAAAGTAATTTCGCTCAAAGTTTGGATTTCTATAGGTGGGAATCAATCTTTGAGAAAAACAGCTGTCCCGGTATTCAAACTGATTTGGTTATGAACGTCATCAAACACTATTACGAGACACTTTCCTATAAAAAAACACCCTATTAAGAACAACGCTGCCTCATGGGTAAATCAACAAACAAAATCATTACGTCAGAACATCCGTAATTTTAAATTAATGTTATTATCGAGGCCCGAGGACGCTGAGTTGCGTGCCGAGCTATCTAAAACCGAATTATTATACTGGGCAGAGTTAAGTAATGTACGAAAAAATTACGTTAATAGCCAAATTTCAACCGGCTGCGATGATATGAGACGCAGAGTTTGGCGTGTAATTTCAATGGAAACATGTAATAACAAAAAAAAGTTAACATCGCGATCGATGTTTTGGTAAACAAATCAGCTGGCGAGACTACCGGCGCGCGCGCGACCGCCGCCGCCACTCAGTTAAACCGGTATTATCTGGACGTAAACGTAAACAACGCGAGTCCATGCATGCACTCCGCTCTTAAATACCTGGATATACTCTTAAATAAAACTCCTCCTAGCTATCAATTTGAGCCTTTCTCACTTAGCGATATCTTATCAGTATGCAAAAAAATTAAACGTAAAGAGTCAAAGGACATCTATGACATGTCGACTCGCATTATTGATATGTTGCCTCCTAACATACTGTCATTACTTCTATTACTAATTAACAAATGTATTACCGCGGGAGTATACCCTGATACCCTAAAGCAAATAAAAGTACACCCTATTTACAAGGGTAAAGGTGAAATGTACTCAGCTAAATGTTATCGTTAATTCCAGTCATATCTAAAATTTTTGAAGGTCTACTATGTACGAAGATAATGCAGCATATGACATCAAACCACTTACTAAACCGTCACCAATACGCGTACTAGCCCGGGCGCTCTTGTTCGGACGCCGCACGCGACGTCGCGGCGCGCGTGCTCCGGCATCTCGAGGACAAGCGACAGGTCGCAGCCGTGTTCTGCGACCTGTCGCGTGCCTTCACGAGCTCCTCTTAAAAAAGCTATCACGCTATGGTTTCACTGGTAGTTTCCACGATACCATTGCCTCATTCCTGAAAAACCGTAAACAACACACCCATGTCCTTGACTCAAGATCGGAAATGGAACCTATAGGCAGTAGCTCTGTTCCCCAGGGATCCTCAACGGGCAATAACCTGTTTTTGATCTTGGTTAATGACATCACATCTGCCTGCTCAGATACGGAGTATGTCATGTTTGCGGACGACACGTGCATTATTGTCAACGCTGATGATGTCGATGGTCTAATATCTAAATTATCCGCAACAATATCGATGTGGTTCTCAGCAAACGGGATGTTACTTAACGTAGATAAAACTAATATAATACATTTCAAATTAAAAAAGAATGATGGCCCGCAGTTGAACATAAAATTAAATAATATTCCAGTCCCCCAGGTCCAAGCGACTAGGTATCTTGGTTTTATGATTGACTCCGGGCTGACATGGACCCCTCACATCGATCAGGTATGTAACAGACTGGCGTCAGCTTGCAATGCATTAACTAGACTAGCCCCTACACTAACTATCGATAACCTGAAAAAAGGATACTTTGGTTATTTCCATTCTGTCTTAATTCAGGGATTAGATCTATGGGCCACATCTGCAGACCGAGATAGACCATTTATGCTTCAGAGGCGTGCGTTACGAACCATTGCTCGCAAACCACGATTACCCCCCCAGGGATCTTTTCAAGCGCTACAGAATCTGGACGCTGCCCAGTGTATATATTCTGACTGCTTGCCAATACGTAAGAGCTAACCAGCATGATTACATAACGTACGGTAATCGTAGCCAGAGGCTTCGTGAAAAAAACCTCCTTGCACCCCCGTCTAGACGGCTCGCCAAGGCGCGCGCATCTCTTAGCGTCTTCGGGGTCAAATTATATAACTGTATTCCGATGGATATAAGAAACTCACCAAGTGACGCTATTTTCATTAAAAAATTAAAAACGTTGTTGACTGAATTAGCCTGTTTTAATGTAAATGAGTTTATGGTTCCTAAGGATCCTTAAAAAATGTTAATTTAGTACCAAATAGCTATCCTAAATGTATGTCTAATTGTTACTTTATATTTTGAACTTGACATGTAATCAACATTTTAATACCTAAATAATAACAACATTGTATGTATTAAATTAATTAGTATTTAAGGAGGGTACTTAAAAAATGTATACCTACTCATGACCTGTAAAATTTTAATTTTACCAATAAAATATCTGTATCTGTATCTGTAGTAATAAGTCCGACAAAGACAAAGAGCGAGTTTTTAGTCGCTCTTTTTTATTTTTCATAGTAAAGAAAGCAGTAATATAAAACTTAAGTAAGTAAAGGATAATTAATGGTGATATAACGTATGACTACACCGTATTCCGTAAGGCACTGCAACGGCGGATCTGTGTGCCACGCTAAACCTAGTTTACAATATAAACAGTATTTTGACAAATTGTCACAGCTAATTTGTTACTAATAATATGTAATTTATGCGGTTGTACGTTGTATTATAGACTACATTTTCGCAGAATATTGGTTCATAGAAAATGTTTCTCATATTTTCATTTCATAGAGTGATCATTTGTCAGAGCTCTTACATTGTAGAATCTGGTTTTGTATATGTTTTATTGTTCAGATAAGTAGTTTTTCGAATTTCAGTTCATTACGTTTTAAATCAAATATTATTAATCCGTATAGTATTTAGTTTGTATAACAATTGTTTTAAAGCCTGCATATTCATAGAATGTTGTTTCTGATTTTATCAAACTTAATATTTTCGTTTCATAGAAGACTCAGTTTCTCAATACTTATTGTGATATACATTAAATCCTATATGTTTTTATTCAAAGATAATTAAACTGTAGAATTTTCATATCAATTAAGCTGATTATTAAACTTAAAAAAATAACTGTATTTTATTAATGTATTAATGCGTTTTGTTTGTGTGTTTATCGCAGATATTTGTTCCTGAGTTATGGATGATTTCTATGTATTTAAGTATTTACCTATGTCTATTTATTATATATGTCGTCGTCTAGTATCAAAAACACAAGCCTTATTGAGCTTACCGTGGGACTAGGTCGATTTGTGTAAGATATTTATTTATTTATTTATTTATTTTAATATATTAAATTTAGCAATATGTTTAATTTTACTATTCTAATTGTACTATTCTAACAGTTTGTTTCTGTGGAGGCCGCAGTTCTAACCTAACCTAACCAACTTTTCTGGTAACAGTTTGTTTCTGTAGGGGTCGCAGTTCTAATCTAACCTAACCAACTTTTCTCGCAACCGTTTCTTCCTGTAGGGGTTGCAGTTCTAACCTAACCTAACCAACTTTTCTGGCAACAGTTTGTTTCTGTGGGGGTCACAGTTCTAACCTAACCTAACCAACTTTTCTGGCAACAATTTATTTCTGTGAGGGTCGCAGTTCTAACCTAACCTAACCAACTTTTCTGGCAACCGTTTGTTTCTGTAGGGGTCGCAGTTCTAACCTAACCTAACCAACTTTTCTGGCAACCGTTTGTTTCTGTAGGGGTCGCAGTTCTAACCTAACCTAATCAACTTTTCTGGCAACAGTTTGTTTCTGTAGGGGTCGCAGTTCTAACCTAACCTAACCAACTTTTCTGGCTACAGTTTGTTTCTGTGGGGGTCGCAGTTCTAACCTAACCTAACCAATTTTTCTGGCAACAATTTATTTCTGGGGGGTCGCAGTTCTAACCTAACCTAACCAACTTTACGGCAACCGTTTGTTTCTGGACTTTTGTTGTGTGTGTAACAGATCTAATATCATATTCTTTGCAATAACCCGCTATAACAGAGAAACTAAAGGAAAGCAGGCTTAGATGGTACGGCCACATAATGAGACGCGATGATAATTTCTGTATGAAGACCGTCCTAAATATCCCAACAAAATCTCTGGGAAGAGGAAGACACCCTGAAACATGGTGGTCCACTATCAAAAGGGAATTAAAAGCGCAGAATTTAACCCCCACGACAACCCAGGATAGAGCATCCTGGCACCGCCGTACAAGGAGGCCCGACCCCAGATAGAACTGGGACTAAGGGAAGGAAGAAGAAGAAGATATTCTTTGCAATAAGTTTCTTTGCAATTAATGTAAATGAAGTGCATAAATACTAAAATAATAATATTGGAAAAGAAAATACTGGAACCAAATATTATATAAAACAGTAACTATGAAACAACAATCTATGAAATCTGTGTCTACGAAAGAAAAATACATGAAATATGATTCTAGTGTTTGATAACTTTGTAAATTAAAAAAGTTTGATAGCAATATACATGGAACTGAATGTCTGTGAAATATGTTTTAAACAATTGAATAGTCTATGAAACAATAATATTGGAACAGAAAGTACAGGAACCAAATAATCTATGAAATAATTTCTGAGAAACGAAATTCTATGAAATTTCTGTCTATGAAAGAGGGTGACACCAATTTATGCATCAAGGCGGTTTGTTTACAGAGTGCCAATTGAGAAACGCGAAAATCGAAATATCGTTATCTTCCTCTCGGTTGGACTAGCAAAGGGCCGGGCTGGATTTTAAAAAAAATTCAACAGTGTGATGTCATAATAAGGCTATGTTTTTATTAACTTATCGTATAAAACACATAAAAATAAGCGACTTTTCTTTAACACATTTTTTTAACTCAATAGTTTTGAAGTTATGGGGCCCTGAAGGTTGAGTACAGTTTTGACTATTGTGGTTGAAATGGTGTCATTATGACACATTTTTTTGTCTTATTGTGTAGAATGTGTTAAAATAAGCAAGTTTTATTAGAAAATATTTTTTTTACTCAAAAACTTCGAAGTTACCGGACTTTGAATATTGACTATATGGAATAAAATTTGTACTTAAATAATAAAATGGCGACGGGGTTATCATTATAACGTGTACTTTTTATGATTTTTCCGTCTAGAATACGCTAAAATAAGCGTGTTTTATTTGATAAGCATTTCCCTAAAATCAAAATGGCAGAGATAATGGACTTTGAACTTGAATATAATTTGGACTTCGAAAAAAAACCATCGACGGGACTTCATTATAACATGTACTTTTTATGATTTTTCCGTATAAAAGCTAAAATAAGTGTGTTTTATTTGAAAAACTTTTCTCTAAAATCAACAATGGCTGAGATAATGGACTTTGAACTTGTATATAATTTGGACATAGAAAAAAAACCAGCGATGGGGTATACTTTTAATGATTTTACCGTATAGAATACGCTAAAATAAGCGTATTTTATTTGAAAAACTTTTCTCTAAAATCAAAAATGGCCGATTGGACGTAGAACTTTTATATCATTTGGACTTCGAAAAAAACCATCGACGGGACGTCAATATAACGTGTACATTTTATCATTTTTCGTATAGAATACGCTAAAATAAGTGTGTTTTATTGGAGAAACTTTTCTCTAAAATCAAAAGTGGTCGAGATAATGGAGTCTGAACTTGTATATAATTTGGACTTCAAAAAAAAAAACAGCGATGGGGTATACTTTTAATGATTTTACCGTATAGAATACGCTAAAATAAGCGTGTTTTATTTGAAAAACTTTTCTCTATAATCAAAAATGGCCGATTGGACATGGAACTTGTATATCATTTGGACTTCGAAAAGAAACCATCGACGCGACGTCAATATAACCTGTACTTTTTATGACTTTTCGTATAGAATACGCTAAAATAAGTGTTTTATTCGAGAAATTTTTTGCTAAAATCAAAAGTGGCCGAGAAAATGGACTCTGAACGTATATATAATTTGGACTTCGAAAAGAAAACCAGCGATGGGGTATACTTTTTATGATTTTACCGTATAGAATACGCTAAAATAAGCGTGTTATATTTGAAAAACTTGTCTCTAAAATCACAAATGGCCGATTGGACATGGAACTTGGATATCATTTGGACTTCGAAAAAAACCATCGACGGGACGTCATCATAACGTGAACTTTTTATAGCTTTTCCGTATAGAATACGCTAACATAAATAAATAAATAAATATTATGGGACAATCTTACACAAATCACCCAGTCCCACAGCAAGCTCAATAAGGCTTGTGTTGTGGGTACTAGACGACGATATATGTAAAAGATATATACATATAAATACTTAAATACATAGAAAACATCCATAACTCAGGAAACAATTTGAAATTTTTGAATTTTTTGAATTTTTTGAAATTTTGAAATTTTTTGAAATATTTGAAATTTTCGATAAGGAACTTCATTTCAAAAACAAAAATAAAGCAAAAGTAAAACAAACATAAACGAAACTAAAACAAAAATTATACGTTGCGTTTTCTACCCATAATTCACGATGCTTGAAATCTTCGAAAATGTACTCAACAGTCTAGTCACAAACAACGCGGTAAGCTACCGCTTAAAAGGTACGTATGGGCGAGACACGCACGAGTTCATTGCCCCGTCGCCGGCTTCCCGCGCCCTGCTCCTCCGCTCAGTTCCTTTGTCGAGTATGTCAGCTTTATCACCCCGCGCGCGCCTCCGTGAGAAAGTACCTACATCGTAACTGCTAAGATGTCAGCGCCTGGTTGACCCATGGTTTAGCTTGTTAAGAAGCGAGCCGGGGGTCTACTTCTAGTAGTCACTACAGAAGCACGCCGAAGAGGCGTGCCATCAAGGTCACGCGCTATAGTTAGAACGCAAATCTTGTTTCTGTTTAATTTTTGACGAAATATCAGTGATTAAAGTGACACAAATTGAAATATCTACTTTAAAGTCCCTTTTTCATTATTATAATGTGAACTCTGATGACTAATAATTTATTAAAACGATAACAGCCTAACAAAACGAAATTACCAAGAAACTTAAATTTTCATTGCTTAATTTGACACATGTTGATTTTATTGACGTATTTTAAGGTGATGATATAGTTAATCCTTAATTTATGAACTCTAATATTTTATACCTAGTTTTTTAGCGTTGTCATACTTTATCAAATTGCACTCGACGTAAATGACACGAACTGGTTTTGTACAACAATAAAACTGTTCTAAATACAAAACAGTTATATTTTTTAACTCTAATATTTTGTTACTCAAGTTATGGCAAGCTAAAAAAGTTAACCTCAAATTATTGAATTACAAAAAAAGCACCAATTGAATATGACACAAAACGCACTGAAAGATTCTCATGTACACACTGTATTTCCAACTTCAATAATAAGTGACTTTAGAATTTTCGAAACTTACTCGTAACCCTCAAAATATTGCCAACGGGACAGGGCTAAAAAGCAGCTTCATAAATGAGAAACTCAGTAGTAATTGATATGGTCATACCGCCTTCAATTCGTCCAACCGTTGTATGGCCACCCTGAAATATAAACAAGTTTGTTTGGCCGTCAATTCACAAATATTAGGTTTATGCTAATGATGCCATGAAATTTTGTGTGCCTGACAAACAGTGACCGCGATCGCTTGATCTGATAGCAGAAATAACTATATGTCGTTTGTTTAGTTGGAGTAAGGACTTTATAGTTAATTTATATTTCGGACTTTTGGTCACTCTCTAATCCTTGACTGGAAACAGGAAGCAGAATCTGAGAGAACACCAAAATATTCCGCATCTTTTTATTTTCGTGACATTTAAACTGGATAGGCAGTAGTGTATTAGAATACCCAGAAACTTAGTGTTTATGAACATTTTGATTATTTCCAGTTTGTTCCGTACGTGATTAAATTTGGTGACTTTGGCACCTTGTCTGAATGAGTTTTGTTAAATAGATACTTACCAATTTTCGGGTCAAAGATATTTATTATTCTCAAAAGAAATTTACATTTCACTGGATGAGAATTACACTTATTTATATTATTTACATGCCATGCAATTGTGCCCGTGGGCCGTGGGCGTTAATTATATACATTACTTACAAAATTTACAGAACAAAACAAGATTCACAGAAGACAATAGTGGGTAAATACTGCACTGATAACAATTTTAGAACCGGGTTGGGTTAGAATTTTCGTTAACTCTACACATTTATTTTTCTCTAAACTATTTAATCCGCACTTTTCTGGAAAGAGTCGGGAAACTAGAAGTGTTAAGATATCTTAACACAAGTTAATATTAACTCGAATTACAGACTCGCGAGGACCCAACTTCATGGCGAATACGCAGCATAACCGGCTGGATGCTGGTTACAGGGCTGATCATAGACAACGCTTATGGCGGCGGCCTGGCCTCCAGCTTCACTGTGCCCAAGTATGAGCCATCCATAGACACGGTGGAGGACTTGGTGGACAGGAAAATGGAGTGGGGCGCTACTCATGATGCTTGGATATTTTCTATTATCCTTTCTGAAGAGGTAATGGTTTTGGAAGAGGATTTTGTGAATTGCATCTTGTTCTCAGTGATGGTATACGTCTGGTGGGCTGCATAATCTAATACATGATACATCCGTCTCATTGTTAGAACGAGAAGAATGTATGCAGCCACAACCTAACAGTAACAATAAGTACCCACTTAGGAAAATAATCGCTAATGAAGAGTTATCCTTTAGGTTTGCTATTTAATGCTGTTGTTGTTTTCAGCCTCTCATAAAAAGTTTGTTAAGCCAATTCAAAACTTACCCAGCGGACATTTTAAAGCAGAAGAGCTTATCTAGAAGTATGGCGTTTAGTATTGAACATCTTCCAGCAGGTAATTGTCTGTAGAATTACCTCAGTAGGTATATGACTTAATCTGATGGCTTAAACATACACGAGGACATGAATAAATCGCTTTGAGATCTACATTCAAAACTTACAGTGGAGGATAGTCGTCATAGTCAGTTTTCATTATTTTAACAATCATAGTCAAAAATGTCTACATGAGAGTGGTGTCATATATTATTTTATAACCCAGGATACTTCGCCATCGGCGAATACATAACTAAGGAGGCAGCGAAGGACCTCGAAATAATGCTGGACAAGGTGTACTATGAACAGTGCGTCGTGATGATGAGGAAGAGTTCTACGTACACTGCCAAACTCAGCGAGTTAATTGGTCGTCTCCACCAGTCTGGGCTTATGCTGTCTTGGGAGACACAGGTTTGGGACTATAAATTATTTTGATAACCATGCTATATTTGTGACATTGTAAGGTGTCGGTTGACAAGTCACTTTGATCTCAACATCAACTTGGCACTACAACAATAACGCAGCGAAAGAGGTGGTACTGTAGATAAATCAATCAATTTTCATAGTTAGATGAAGAAAAGACTAGTCGTTGTTGACTTACCAAGTAGGTAAAAGTTGACTAATGACCCGGTAAGACGTCGCGATGTATCTTTTTTCGCTTCATCTAAATCTCAATGTGGAACATGCATTCACTTCACAAGCAGGCAATTATATATGAATGCTCGAAAACCTTTAGTAAGTTCGCATGTAATCGCTGTGCGGTGACAGCATAAATATGCAATCATATGACGGGTTCCCTTAACAGTTTTTTACTAATTACAAGACTTTTACTTATACAACGTGTTACACCCAAGACTAAAAACCTAAAAACTGTTTGTTCAGAATCGAGAGTGGAATCAATTGCAGTATATCTTAACATGGGTATACTTTTTCTTTAAATTTACAATTTTTTACGTGTCGAGTCTAAAAGTTTCGAATACTACAGTTTACCATTCTATCGAGAGGTTAGGAGATAGAGGTTTAATATTTAATAATGGCTGGCAGCTTATGTTGATTGGTTAACATGACATGACACATGTAGAGATGTGACAACAATGCAACAAATGTAGAGTTAACAATTGAATGGAATTGCAAGGTCTAAACATTCTAATACAGCTTGTAAATTTTATACGGGCGTATACTTTATCCACCTATAGTATCCAGCAATAGGACTCATATAGTATATTCATTTTGTTAAATAGTGTTATTATTGTTATTAATTATGTGTGATGATTTTTTAAAGTCCTACCGGGCACCAATGTACGCTATCCAACTGATTTAAATTTAAAACTGACATAACTGACATGACGCACCGGTAAGTTAATTGTCATGGATGCAATTCATTGCGGGCTGAATTATTATGTATGAAAAAGAAATCTTATTTTCATCTAAATATATAAAAGAAGAAACTGACTGACTGACTGACTGACTGACTGACTGACTGACATATCAACGCACAGCCCAAACCGCTGGTTCTAGAGATTCCAAATTTGGCACGTAGGTTCCTTATACGGTCTAGGGGTGCACTAAGAAAGGATTTTTCAAAATTCACCCCCTAAGGGGGTAAAATGGGGGTCCAAAGTTTGTATGGCGAATCAAGATTTGTTAGACTATTTTATTCGAAACTTCACAGGAGTATTCCTAACGATAAATGAGTAAACACGTGTTTCAGGTTTTTTGAAAATTCAACCCCTAAAAAGGGTAAATGTGGTCACAAAGTCTGAAAATCAACATGGATACCCATATCCTTTTTGAGTACTTATAGTACGCGGGCGAAGCCGCGGGAAAAGGCTAGTAAAGAAATAAATGTAAATAGGTTCCCTAGGTCCAATACTAATCGCCATTACAATATACGGCCGTATAAAATTTACACACTGTATATTTCGAAATAATTAACTGATTGAAAAATAATTACTCTAGATTAATTAGCAATAATAAAAATCATTTGGGGTGTCTGGGGTTTTTAGTGGCTCAAGTAACACGTTGTATATGAGCGCAAAGTTTTTGGGAACGGAGCAAGCAGTTTAAAAAAGTCAAACATTTATGAATGGAATTAGAAGGGTTTCAAGGCCTGAACTGAGTGACAATTAGGCAAATAGCCTAGAATACACGCATTCATCTATCCGCCGGATCTGTCTGGCGGATTTGCCCAGCGGACAGATCCGTCAATCTATGGTGGGAATTAGACACGGGTACAAGGGCTGCTATTTATATATCCGGAAACCGGGATTACAATCTTCTTAAATAGCATATTTGACCTCCATGGTAAAATTTGAACTTTTTTAAGTACTGGCCGGTATATTTTTTCTTTCTTATTAACGCTCGTGTTTTGTTTTTGACGGGTTTTAAATGTCATCTCGCAGCAAGAATGGAACTCACTCGTGAGAATATTCGTGCTATGATTTATTATGATTTTCGGCGTGGTTTAACGCAACAACAGTGCATAGATCAACTAACTTCAACTTTTGGTGATGAAGCCCCATCTAAAACTACTGTGTATCACTGGTTTAGTGAGTTCAATCGTGGACGTAGTATGCTTACGGACGAAGTTAAGGCAGGTCGCCCGAAATCGGTCGTTGTACAACAAAATATCGAGGCTGTGCGAAAACTTATAATGGACGACCGACATGTTACGTACCGCGAGATAGAGGCGACTCTGGGTATTTCTATGACCAGCATTAATAGCATATTACATAATTATTTGGCTGTAAAAAAAATTTGTTCGCGTTGGATACCCCACAACTTAACAAAAGAGCAAAAAGATGCTCGCGTCGAATGGTGCAATAAAATGTTAAAAAAATATAACCGTGGTGACTCAAAAGCCGTATATAACATCTATACAGGTGACGAATCCTGGATCTATGCATACGATCCCGAAACGAAGCAACAATCAACGGTATGGGTGTTTCAAAATGAGCCGAACCCTACGAAAGTTACTCGTGCAAAAAGTACATTGAAACAAATGGTGGCCTGCTTCTTCGGTATTAATGGCCATGTAGTTTAGTGCCACTAGAAAACCGTAGAACGGTTAATTCAGAGTGGTACACGACCATTTGCTTACCGGAAGTATTTGAACAAATTCGTAAAACTAACCAGCGACGAAGAATCATTCTTCATCATGACAATGCCAGCTGTCATACGTCACGCGAAACAACTTTATTTTTGGAGGGTCAAAATGTGGAATTAACGGGTCATCCGCCGTACAGCCCTGACTTGGCACCCAACGATTTTTATTTATTTCCAAATATAAAGAATAAATTACGCGGTCAACGATTTTCGACCGCTGAAGATGCTGTCGACGCATTCAAACAACACGTTATGGAGGTACCTCAGGCGGAGTGGCAGAAGTGCTTTAAAAATTGGTTCACGCGAATGCAAAAGTGCATAGATCATCAAGGGGAATACTTTGAAAAACAATAAAACCATTTTCAGCCGTGTACGTTTGTTTGTTTTTTTGTTTCCGGATGTATAAGTAGCAACCCTCGTATGTCTGGGAACAGCGCCAGGACAGGGATGTGTATAGCGCCATATATTGACAGATCTGTGCCCTGTGCCTGTAGCTAATAAACTGTGTTTCCAGAACAGAAGTTATTTTTTAGGGGTCTACAATACAATGCAAGATGCAAGTAAAGGGGAGGCGGAAAGATAAGTAGGTAATAAGTATATAGGTATCCCATCAAAAACATAAATGTGAAAGGCTGCCAAGTTCGATACTATGGGAATGCTTCGCCTATAAAAGCAGTGAGATCTGAATAAGTACCAAATTCCATAAAAATACCTCAAATCATAAATAGTTATAGGAATGCACACTTGATTTCCAGCAGTTTTTAAGGTACATTTTGAATAAGTATCACGTTACATAGAAATACCTAAAATTATAATAGTCAGAGAAACGCACACCGGTTTTTTTAGCAGTTTCCTGATAACGTTTATTATTTTCAGTACTTTTTAATGAAGTTACTTGGCAAGTTTTCACACACCACACACCTTTTCAATGCAATGAGTCGACACCTTTGGACTGCAATGTGTCAAGTATATAATTTTCTATTAAAACTTGCCAAACAAAGACAAACATGTATTGTCTTAAATTGGTATGTATCTAAATTTAAATAAGTCTTATCTCATTTCCACTCCATACCTACTTATAGTAGAACAAAATTACACATTCGTTGTTTTCGAAACTGACTCACACTTGGCCATTTTAGATTTTTACTTTATTTCGACCTAAAGACAAACCTTCGAGCCAAATTTCAGGTCGGTACGACCATTGGAAGATAGACCCATTTAGTTCATTATGACTTCATAGTAGAACAAAGTTACACCTTCGCTATTTTTAAAACTGACTCACACTTGGCCGTTTTCAGATTTTTCCCTTTACTTTGACCTTAAGACCTATCTCCATGCCAAATTTCAAGTCAGTACGACCATTGGAAGTGGTCTAGGTTTTTGATGAGTCAGTGAGTCAGTGAGTAAGTGTATAGTAAAAATAGCGATTTTCTGACGTCAATATCTCAAGAACTGCTATAGGTAGAATAATGAAATTTTGTATTCTAGACAATTAAGGGGATGTCAACAGACACTCGAAATTTCATATGCGTAGATAAAATATGTTTTGAGTTATAGGGTGGTCGAAATTGGCCCGAAATGGTTCGTGTAATATAACCCACGGCCGGTGTGTCGCTTTTTTTTGCTCGAACTTGGCGGACACACTGCCGTGTGTCTAGATTTCGTATAATCTATAATATAATCATACGCCATCCGGAACTGTTACAGAGACGTGACCAGATTATATTCACCATTTTATTAAGACAAAAAAACATTACTTAAGAAAACATAAATCTACAACTTACCACGCTATCTAGCTAGACCTAACTTAAAAACTATTGGTACCTGAGCTATATATACAAATGTCCCCTATATCGCTGCCACTTGGTAAGGTGCCCATAAGGCTGGCTGCGTTGCCTCGCTGGATGGCGATACTGATTCGCTGGGCGAGGAACGAGCCAGACCTACGGTGGCAGCCCTACTCACCACCTCTACTTAATTTATTTTACAGGTGGCATTAAAATATCTAGATTTCAAAGTACAACTAGAAGTAAGATTATCCAGGGGAAGAAAGGATTTAGAAGAAATTGAACCTTTAAGCATAAAAAAGCTTTTGGTGCGTATATTAATAAATAATTACCTAAAAATAAATAATATAGGTATATACTCCTCGTGTAGTGGCGTTTCGTTTCACATATTCATGTAAAAGTCGGAGTTTATTTTGCTTTTCTCGTGTAAGTTCTCAACTCAACGTGCCTTTATTTTTACATTGCTTGTTTGTATTTTTCCAGGGTATCTATATATTTTACTTCGGAGGGCTAGCCATAGCATTTCTTGTTTTCTTCGGAGAATTACTCACAAAATGCGGCAAAGCTTCGATAGTGCTATAAATATTACTACTATACGGATTGAATTGTAGGTGGACCAGAATCCTACCCTGAACTGAGTTCTAGAGATTTGAACACAAACAGGCAATAGTAAGAAGTACTTACTTAGCTTATCATGACAAAAACTATGTATCAAATTAAAATTTGAAAATGATATAATACCTGTTTTATTTTAGATAATAAAGATGAGGATGAGGATGAGATTGAATAGTTAGAAAAACGACTACGTTTTAGTAAAGATTCAAATGGATTCATTGGCGTGTCCTGCACCTGTGTCCCAGCAGCCCAGCACCTCCACCAAGAACCTAGTATACTCAGCCAGAGGCTTAGTCAACTCTCTAAACAAAATACCTTCGGCGATGCGATAACCACGACCTGTCTCTGTAGATGCAAAGCCAGTTCGCCGGCTGGTAGCATCTCTCTTGTCAATAATTAAATAAGAGAATACCAGTGCCAATATCTTTCCTTTTAGTTTCGAATCGAATAAGAAATCTATATCTATAATTAAGTAATCTGGATAAATAATTTTTAAAATTACAATAACACTAGCTTATTTGGGTACCGATACGTCAGGACCGATCCTTCAGAATACTTGTACGCTCTTTTCTACCCTATTCGAACCTTGGGCTCCAGGATATTTCAAATGTAGATTTAACTTTATTTACTCCTCTCCCTCTAACGATTCGACAAGCCCCCACGCAAATTGTCTTTCAAACTTCAAACGACTACTCTACAAGCACCTGCTAGATCAAGTCTAGTGAGACCCCCCCCCCCCCCCCCCCCTTCTACCACCATCCACCGCACACATGCATGAATATATGTTGTATTTACCTGTATTTATTATGTACATTTAGTATTATATTTATCATCATATTTATAACTAGCTGTGCCCGCGGCTCCGCCCGCGTGGAATTCGGTCTGTGTCAGTAAGCGGCTAATTCACCCCTAATTTCTCTCCCACTACCCTGGAGGCGGAACTTGAAGTAAAGTTGACAGATGGATACGCTAGAGGACTGTAGTCCTAATAAAATATTTTACAATTACCACTAAATGAAACTACACTCATAAATGAATCCTTTTTTTTATTAAATTTTTTTGGCATGATTTAAACGACATAGAGAGTATAGTAGGTGTATATCGGACGATACAGGACCACTTTTGTTTTTATACGTTTATGTCTACTGCAAATATCATCCAAATCGATCCTCCCGTCAAATCAGTCAAAGCATGAAAGGTAAGAACAGGCGCGGTTGAAATTGGGGGGGGTCACAAATGCAGAATTTTTTTTTCTATTTGAGGAGCACTTGGAGGAGGGAGTTCCATGACCCATGCAAATTTAACTCAATCGAGTGTAGTGGCTACCCCCCCCCCCCCCCCCTCCCTTTTAGACGTTGAATTTTTATAGGCTACGTATAATCTGGCTGGGGATTTTCTGGAATTGGAATTCGTAATCCTTAGGGGTGATTTCCGGGATAACAATGCAAAAAAAAACCGGCCAAGAGCATGTCGGGCGATGCTCCGTGTAGAGTTTCGTAGATGCTGCCCTGTTACAAAACATCCGTTCAAAAGGTCGTTTATTTGGCGGCGCTTACGTCATTTTACTATTCGGCACTTCCTTTCACTATGCGTTTTTGACTAATAATTCAAAAACGGCTGGACCGATTTTATTCAATATAGTAATAATAATTTTCATTACGTTACCGTAGGTAATGAATTTTCATACGTTTTTACCACACTGTCACAGATAATACACTGATGTTACGTTACTGGTTGCAATAATGTTGGTAATTAATTACATACGGTTCTGAACGCGGAATAGAGGATTTATGATATTAGTGTAGATCAAGATATTTATTCGTCAATGTAAGCACATTACAATGCACTAATGAACGTCAGAGAAAAATAAAATACGTGAGTGTCGTGGAAAGTATGTGAATCGAGTGCGATTGGATGGAACGAAGTTATGTTATTTAATTTTATTTCATTTTGACTTTTTCGTAAATTTTGTGGTTTTAATTTTGCATTTTTTTGAAATTTTAGAAATTTTGGATGATTTGGAAATTTTGGAAATTTTGGTAATTTTGGAAATCTTGGAAATTTTGGAAATTTTGGAAATTTTGGAAATTTTGGAAATTTTGGAAATTTTGGAAATTTTGGAAATTTTGAAATTTTTGACATTTTCGACATTTTTAAAATTCTCGACTTTTAAGGTTCTCGACTTTTTTCACTTTTTCACTTCTCAATTTCACTACACTTCACTTCACTTTATTCTATTTTATATATTTTTTATTCCATTCCATTTTACATGTTTCTCAATCGTATGTGTGTCGCGTTTTCGTGACGTGACGCTTTTTCGTGACTGTCACGTGACTTTTTTTCGCCTTGGCCGGATCCGCGAACCGTCCGATAAGGAACTTCGTTCCAAAACTACCACCGGTTCTAACCCTACACCTCTGGCCCAAGAAGTATTATGACCGAAAAGAAATTCGACGGGACTTATTTTTTTCAAAACAGTAATACATTATTAGATCTTAAAGATACAAAATAAGGCGTAGTTCTTCAAGAAGACATATCAAAACAGGTTGAGAGACAGATAATGTACCTATTGTTTAATTATAAAGAAAAATAAATCCTAATCTGACTGCTTCACAAAACGTTTGATATGTTTATCTACACTCACATTGTAAGTTCTCTAAAACGTGTTCGAAAACGGTAGGCAATGCTAGCATTACCACAACTGATTTTACTATGATAAGCTTTTTATCTGTATCAGTAACGTAATTTTAATTTTACATGCTCAAATATTGATGTGTTATGAGTTTTGATAACATAATGTACACCTGCACGCTCCCGCGCGGCCGCCGATACGCGCCCGCGCGACCGCCGGCACAATCGAGTTGGCCATAGCGCTGCAATGGCGGCCATTCTATGGTTTCCGAATAATACATTTAGGATAAATAATATGAGTGTAGATAAATCAGTGTATGCAACTGTACGTAATTAGGCCTTAAAACACTCGTGTGATCTTATTAAGAAAACCACACTCATGTTTTAAGGACCCTTATTACGTAAGTTACATAAACTACTATTTCCTACCTAAATGGTGTCCTATAAATGCTAGATGATTTTGTAGTAGTTTTTTGGTTTGGGCCATGCATCTTTGTACGTCAGTCATATATAGTCCTCGAACCTGCAATAACCCTTTGACATTCATGACATTTTCAAATATTTCTTAAGAGCGGGTAAAGGTAAATTTAAAGCATCGACGGGTAACAGGCGTCACTTCCATTCTTTTTTTAAATTTTTTGGACCTACGGTTCGAAAGTAAGAGGGGGGGGGGGTTTGAAAAAGAAACTATCCTTTGTCATTTCTCGAGACCCATACTATCTCTATACCAATTTTCATCTAAATCAGTTCAGCGGTAAAAAATTCCTCATACCACCTTCCAACCCCCTTTTCCCCCCCACAAGGGTTTGAAAACTATCCTTTGACGTTTCTCGAGACTCAAATTATCTCCATACTCATTTCTATCTAAATCGTTTCAGCGGTTAAAAATTCTCCATACAAACTTTCAACCCCATTTTCACCCCCACCAGGGTTGATTTTCGGGATTAAAACTATATATTATCCTTTACCAGGACTCAAACTATATCTATACAAAATTTCATCAAAATCCGTTTAGCCGTTTTCACGTGATGCGCGGTCAAATAAACAGACAAACAGATAAACAGACAAATAGATAAACAGACAAAAATTCTAAAAATTGTTGGAACGTGTTCTGTTATCGATTCTAAGTATCCCCAGCCAACTTTTTTTCGATTATCTTCCATGTACAGACTTTCGACCCTCTTCAGCTTTATTATATGTATAGATTGTGTCCAAAGTCTATTTAATGTATATAGGTACCTGTAAATATTTCTTAGTTAGAAATTAATATATTAGAATAATAATTTCACAATCTCATTTTCGCGGTACAGTCGCGGATGGTCTAGAACGCAAAATGACTAGTGTAATATATTGGCTATATCCTTTGAGTCTACATCGCTAACGGCCTAGAACGCAAAATGACCACTCATAGGTAGGTTAGGTTCGTTAGTTATCTTCTAATGGCCGAAGGCCAAATAGCACAGAAATAGACGTCGACATCGCTAACGTAAAGATAAAATTACGAAAATGTAGGTAGGTAGGTAGGGTAGGCATTTTGCGTTATAGACCGTTCGCGATGTAGACTAAAAGCGATATTGGCTAAATATTACACTAGTCATATTGCGTTCTAGACCATCCGCGAATATTAACCCCTTTTCGCGTTGCACCCACCTTACCAAATCTCTGTTTGACCCTATGGTTGACTAGTACCTTAATTTGTGCCAGTACCTTTTGTACTTTAATTTGTGCAATAAAGATATAAGATAGATAGAAGAAGACATAAATAACAGTAGAATAATAGTACATTATGATACAAGTGTGCTAAGTTGATCATTCATTACATACGAAGCGATATTGTGCGCACGAACGCACGTGAGTGTGCTAAGGAAGCTGAGCTATGTAATGAGCAAACACACTTGCGAGGAAGTAACAGAATAGTCTAATTAATAACTTTTGATAAATACATTAATTGTCAGAATCATGAACCATAAAGTAAGTCAGAATGTTTACAGGATAGAGGTACTTACGAACCTAAGGGCTTGTTTCACAATCTCCAGATAAACTTATCTGCCAGTTAAAATTATTGCTATCGTTTTCTCCAGTCATATAAAAGAAAAGGACAGCAAACATTTATCTGACAGATATGCCTTAACTGGAGATTGTGAAACAGGCCATAAGATAATTAAATTTAACTAACCTTTTTGTGATGTTATTGACTATCTGGAACTCTTTTTCAAATCATTTCATAAAATTAAAGACTTCACATTTATTGTGCAATAAATTATAGTATTTTTTTCTTACCTATTGCTCACTAGATTTTTATGATATAGTCTGGCCAGCCAACGAATGCAGTAGCAATGTACAGCGAACAAAAGTATGATAACACTAAGAATCAGTGAAAAAAGCAGCAATGATCATCAAATTTTATGTTTTTAATTTTAGGTGGTATTTCCGCCCCTTTCATTAGGTGACATTTACGGTGTTTAAAAAGGAGACGGATATATTTCGTCTGATATGTCATCAACTGCAATAGATAATCTGGTTGAGGCAATTGACATATGGCTTAAAAATGAATTTAAATTTAATTTGGAACGTTGCAGGAGTTCTATCTCACTGGCGCTTAAGATGAGATAGTGAAATGCACTAGAAACAAATTCAATGTGAATTGAAATGTTCGTCATGAAATACGGTGTCTCATCACAAAGGGTTGCCACATGTACGTATTTTCAATTTGCCGCGCGTTTCTACTGACAGAAATGGTTTGCCAGACTGGTTTACTTTTTTAGAATGCAAACTCCTAAAGAGTTAAAAAAAAGTAAAGGTAGTACCCGACTAAATTTCAACACGTCGTCTGCGTACAAACAACTTGGTACTAGAGTACAAACGTCACTTGATCGGATTATTAAATTATTGCACTAGTTCGATAATTATTGTGAAATGCACGCGTGTTTAATATCTAGGATTATGAGGTAGGGTTACGAGCAGATGTGTTGAAAATAATGAAACTAGATGGAGATGGATGACGATCTGGTTAAAGTCGCGGGAAACCGTTGGTTGAGGGTTGAGGGTGGCAAATGGCCGTTAATTGTGGAGATCCTTAGTGGAGGCCTTTATCCAGCAGTGGATGTCATTCGGCTGAAATTATGACGAATAAAAAATTAACACTTATTTTTTAGGTTTTGTATTAAAGCTTGCGTATGATAAATATGGTAAATATGATTCTTTCTATTTATGCTCAATCGCAATCCGATCTAGTTGTTAAACTGTGGTATGAACGAGCAATAACGGTTTCTTACATGTTTCTTAGCTTTCTTAGGCATTAAATATTAAATTTAATAAAATTCATGCATTACCGCGAATATTGAAATTTTTCTCTTGGCCTTTTTATTGACTAGTGTCACTTGTGTACTTTGATTGAAGCTGTTTTAATGTTGTCTTGAACAGCTTGGAAATGACAGCCGGCGTGTGATTGGTTAATCAGCCGTCATGCGTCACAAACACGTCATTGACTATCGACCGACTTCACTTCAAATCAAATCAAGTCAAGTTAGTCAGTTTAGTTTGCGGGTGCTGGTAGGGTGTTGTTTTCCGTGAGCTTGTACGTAGGCGGGAAATCGATCGATACTGCGATATCACTTTAGACCGAACGTGTAACATGTTGTGCATTGTTTAAAAATAAAGGCTAACTCACGACAACAATGGCAAAGTTAATATTGCTTTGTTTTGCTGTGTTCCTAACTGCGAATGCCGAATTTACTTGGAGGCATCACAATAATGAAGAGCTGCCTTTGATATTGGAAGAAGTTAATCGAAAATGTCCTAACATATCAAGAGTTTACGCTCTTACCGAACCGTCGGTACAAAATGTTCCTCTTTACGTGATTGAGTTTTCGGATAAACCAGGAATACATCAGCCTTGTAAGTATTAAAGGGTAGTATATTTTTTTTAAATTACCCTTCAACATTTTTCGTAACATATTTTTAATATTTTAATATATAGATAAGCCTGAAGTGAAGTATATCGGGAATATCCATGGCAATGAGGTGCTGGGTCGCGAGTTGCTGTTAGGGCTGGCCCATTACCTGTGCGATCAGTACATGAACCACGACCGTCGTATCCGAGCCCTCATACACAACACGCGCATACATTTGATGCCTTCTATGAACCCTGATGGGTGGCAGTTGTCTACAGAGACCGTAAGTATTTAGCCAAATAACCATATTAATATATTATATCATTACTGTGTGGATTTCCCTTGAGGAAATTATTTAACATCAATTTGGTTAATTAATTCCCTTTGAAATACACTACTATTTCTAACAAACTTTAGCCAATAACTGAACCCGTTAGTTTTTTAATTAGAGTATATTTCTTTAGTTATATTCTACAGCTTAGATAATAACTTGGATTAATATTTAAAAATAAAAGTTAAAGATTTTTCACAACGATTAGATGCAGAATACATAATAATTAATTTCACTTTTATTATTGGGCATGTTTTATTATAGGGCACCAAGGACTACCTGATTGGTCGCTACAACAACCACACCGTGGATTTGAACCGTAACTTCCCTGACCTGGACGCCATCACGTTTGAGTTTGAGCGGCAAGGCATCAACCACAACAACCACTTACTGCGAGACGTGACCCGCCTTGCTGCTCCTGTGAGTTAACTATTATTATCATTGGTTGTAATATCAATTATTGCTGTGCCACTGTCGCCTCAACAAATATATAATGTTTAACGTCTGTTATTATAAATCATATGGCATGCAATTTTAAAGGACAATCAGAGCATAGCCTTTAACGTCTGTACTGGGATTTGAACACACGCTGCTGCTGACAAGCTTTGAAGGCAGTTATATAAGGATACTAAATATTATATCAGCTTTTACATAATGCAGTGTATTGTGTGGTTGCATGATAAGATAATATAAATGAAATTATTGATTTTTCTCTCTGCAAATTGCAACCTGATAATGACAACTCATATGCCCTAACGGATATAAGTGGGTTGCTGATAGTCTTGTGAATAGGCCTATTGAAATTAATATTAATAATCTTCAGTTTTATAGGTCATGTTCTGTTATTTTACACAGATTCATTAAGCTGTAAAATACCTATGGAATATTAAATTAAAACTTTCGTGAGACATACTAACACAGTATAAAACAAAGTCGCTTTCCGCTGTATGTCCCTATCTATGCTTAGATCTTTAAAACTAAGCAACGGATTTTGATGCGTTTTTTTTTAATAGATAGTGATTCAAGAGGAAGGTTTATATGTATAGTACATGCATAATATAGTAGAGAAACACTGATGATTTCTAATGTGATGTCGTAAATAAACCCATTTTTTGCGCTTACATTGCAAACGCTGGCTAAGTCCTAAGAGATAGATCAAAATAATGTACTACAGTATTGTACATCTTAAAAAGGTCTACAAAAAAGTCCGCAATGGTAGGGGAAGCCCGGGCAATACGCATAGTGTGGGTAAGAAGAATATCTGACTTTACCAAAGCTAGCCATATCCATACTAATATTATAAATGGGAAAGTGTATGTGTTTGTTTATTTGTTTGTTTGTCCGTCTTTCACGGCAGAACGGGGCGACGAATTGACGTGATTTTTTAAAAGGAGATAGTTGAAGGGATGGAGAGTGACATAGGCTACTTTTTGTCTCTTTCTAACCCCCCACTTCCCTATAATGGGGGGTGGAAGTTTGTATGGAGCATTCCGCAATTTTTAAGGTAGAAAGCAAAAACTTATGGTATGCTGACTATTTGTGTCCGGTTTATTCTGTTCCGAGTTCTCTTCTGTGGTTTAATTCTGGAAAGGGGAACCGTGTTACCCCGAATTTAACGCGAGTGAAGCCGCGGGCAAAAGCTAGTACAATATATAGCGCACTAGGCTTGCTTAAGTCGGTAAAGCATCGATACGAGGACGCCATGACAGTTCAATCAAAGCAAACAACGTGTGTACTTGTTGTGGAGAAAAAAAACAAAGTTTTTGACTGTTTTGTTGTGATTTTTGGTAAAGCAAGTGTATCAACTTTTTGTATTACGTTTCGATTGTTTACGAATACGGTTAGTTAAAACTATAATATATTAACTTTGGCTTAAATTGTGACTATAACGTTTTATCCACCTGTTAAACGCATTCTTGGCATAAACAATTCGAAATATTTAGTACTTCGGGCAAGATGGACATGGGCAAAACGGATAGCTATGCGTGTATGGAAAACTCCAAAAAGATACGAAACATAAAAAGACCTTAAGATTTCTATATGCTAGGCCCCAGCGAAACTAACAAACACAAACTTCTCTTAAAACAAAAAAAATCGAGAGAATAATTCACAGTGTTTTTTTTGGTGTGCGCTGAAAGATACATTGACCCACCTACCGAAGACAGACTCAGTGTAACCAGTGCAAAAATAGGTCCATGAGGGTTGTACTTCTTATTCTAGGATACACAGATTTTTTTTTATGAATGCGATGCCTAATTCATATATTTGTTATATATGTATCCTTTTTACCCTTGAGGTATATCCCTTTTGCCCGAGGTGGTCGGGCAAAACGGATAATTGGAACTCTTTGTTTCAAAAATAATAACATTACGAAGTTGTTTAAGTTTAAGGATTTGTGATAGCATTTTGCTAAGCTAACTGTACATAGTACAAATTAAAAATATAAAGTGTTATTTTTATTAACAATTGAGTTAAGTGTTTTTTTTTCATCATTCCCTTAACATATGCGTCTTGCCCGGGGTTCCCCTATATGTCTATCTCTTAGGGATAACCCACAATAACCATTTTTTATCCCGTGCGAAGCCGGGTCGGGTCGATAGTATAATATAAACGGTTACACCCACGTCTCTTTGTGACTTCGCGCGACATGTCTCGGAGAGCCTAGGGTCTCCATCTTCAAGCACTAAGAGTGCTATTCATTAGTGACAAAAGAGACGTGAGTGTAAACGTTTTCTATTTTATCGTGTACCTATTGATTGAACCCCAAATACTATGCAAAACCTGTGTTTAGCAGAAAGTTACCCCCGTAGCCTTGCAAAAGCGTCAAAGTGACAATACTTAGTTGGTAGGGGTGCGGTCAAAATAGATTCTAAATGCCATATGGCTAAAATGTAGAATAATAATACCTCTTCCGTTATTTAGTTTTAGCACTACTAAGGCATCTTGCACAATACTAAAGCTACAAATAAAAATATACAGACGAGACGTTATATATCGGAGCAGCCAATGTAACTAAAAATATCTGAACATGAACTTTATCGCCTTGACAATAGAGGTGTTGTTCAGATATTTGTAACCACCTTGGCCGCCCCGATATATCTGAAAGCGAGTGTACCTAAGATTTATTCATTTATTTTCTATTTAAATAGAATAACGACTTGACTCGTCTCGTCATAACTTAGCCACAGTGTGGAGTCTGCTCATCGGAATTTGTCTCAATATAAGCATCTACTTAGGTACTTAATATTTAGGTTCGCTTACGACGACTTACGAAGGTTACGGACACCTAGACATGTCATGGATAAAAACAAAATATGCTTTATATCTAATATCTACGATTCTTGATGGTTTGTTATAGCTCGAGCCCGAGACACGAGCTGTAATGCGATGGATCATGTCCGTGCCATTCGTACTGAGCGCGGCCATGCACGGCGGAGACCTCGTCGCGAACTACCCTTACGACGAGAGCCGCAGCGGCGCACCAGTCTCCGAGTACTCGGCCAGCCCCGACGATGATACCTTCAGGTTAGTTGGACTCGAGCGTCATGCGATGGATCAAGCGCCATTCGTACCTACTGAGACCATGCACGGCGGAGACCTCGTCGCGAACTACCCGTACGACGAGAGCCGCAGTGGCGCGCCAGTCTCAGAGTACTCGGCCAGCCCCGACGATGATACCTTCAGGTTAGTTGGACTCGAGCGTCATGCGATGGATCAAGTGCCATTCGTACTGAGAGCATGCACGGAGGAGACCTCGTCGCGAACTACCCTTACGACGAGAGCCGCAGCGGCGCACCAGTCTCCGAGTACTCGGCCAGCCCCGACGATGATACCTTTAGGTTAGTTGGACTCGAGCGTCATGCGATGGATCAAGCGCCATTCGTACCTACTGAGACCATGCACGGCGGAGACCTCGTCGCGAACTACCCGTACGACGAGAGCCGCAGTGGCGCGCTAGTCTCTGAGTACTCGGCCAGCCCCGACGATGATACCTTCAGGTTAGTTGGACTCGAGCGTCATGCGATGGATCAAGTGCCATTCGTACTGAGAGTATGTATGGAGGAGACCTTGTCGCGAACTACCCGTACGACGAGAGCCGCAGTGGCGCGCCAGTCTCAGAGTACTCGGCCAGCCCCGACGATGATACCTTCAGGTTAGTTGGACTCGAGCGTCATGCGATGGATCAAGTGCCATTCGTACTGAGAGCATGCACGGAGGAGACCTCGTCGCGAACTACCCTTACGACGAGAGCCGCAGCGGCGCACCAGTCTCCGAGTACTCGGCCAGCCCCGACGATGATGCCTTCAGGTAAGTTGGACTCGAGCGTCATGCAATGGATCAAGCGCCATTCGTACCTACTGAGACCATGCACGGCGGAGACCTCGTCGCGAACTACCCGTACGACGAGAGCCGCAGTGGCGCGCTAGTCTCTGAGTACTCGGCCAGCCCCGACGATGATACCTTCAGGTTAGTTGGACTCGAGCGTCATGCGATGGATCAAGTGCCATTCATACTGAGAGCATGCACGGAGGAGACCTCGTCGCGAACTACCCGTACGACGAGAGCCGCAGTGGCGCGCTAGTCTCTGAGTACTCGGCCAGCCCCGACGATGATACCTTCAGGTTAGTTGGACTCGAGCATCATGCGATGGATCAAGTGCCATTCATACTGAGAGCATGCACGGAGGAGACCTCGTCGCGAACTACCCTTACGACGAGAGCCGCAGCGGCGCACCAGTCTCCGAGTACTCGGCCAGCCCCGACGATGATACCTTCAGGTTAGTTGGACTTGAGCCTCATGCGATGGATCAAGTGCCATTCGTACTGAGAGCATGCACTTCTGGGAGCTCGTGGCCAACTATCTTTTACGCCGACGCCGACGAGAATCTTTACCATTCGTATAGAGCGTAGCCATTAACCAGGGAATATTTAGGAGATAATCAGTTTTTGAAGGTTTACACTGACTAGTTTTGCAAACGCATTGCTTCTGTGATCTTTTGTAAGTTAGTTTAGATTAAGAGGTGTTTAACCATGCATTCTTATAAAAATGACCGTTTTTAAGCTTTCTAGTTACTGGACAGACTTTGTTTAAATAAATTAAGATTATTTTAGAGATATCTGACTACAAACTCATTATAATATTTTGAATACGCGGCGGTCTTGTAAAGCCAGCATTTGTTACAGGGAGCTGGCTCTGGCCTATGCGATGAACCACGCCGACATGGCGTCTCCGCACCGCCGCGGCTGCCACGCCACGAGCTCGGACGACTCCGCCACCTTCAACTTCGGCAGGCAGGGCGGCGTCACCAACGGCGCTGCGTGGTACAGCCTGAAGGGAGGTATGTTACATGGCGTATAACACGCTGATTTGCTTTTTCTTCCAGATAGGGTAATCATTTGTCCTGAAATAGGCAAGAAGGTGGGTGGCTATCCAGTTCTTTAGACGCCCCGCTACTCTATTCTATTCTTTAATTTCTACAGAAATCCTTCAATTTCTGGTGCAAAGGCTGTCCATAGCTATTCAGCGCGGTAATGCCGCGAGCGTTATGGGCATTTTTCCACCGGAAACGACAAGGGACGGTAGTAGTTAATGTCTATAGCTTTTAGGTTTAGTATTTGAACGTATTTTTTGTATTATAGAAATACTACGAACACACTACTGTAGAAACAGTAGTGTGTTAAATTAAGAACTTAAAAACAAGAGACAATCATGAATATGATTTGACTTTCGAACATTTCTGCTTTGTTAATCTTTTTTACATACATCGTAACAACATCAATCATGATTACGTCTTCATTACCCATAATTCAATTGTAGCGAAATCTTTCACGGGTTGTAATTCTAGGCCTTTTCCGATTATTTCCTTATCGCTCATGTTGTTAATAGCGTAATAAAGAGCTCACGTCATGTAACATTCACTCGGATCGAGGAAGGGTTAGGTTATGTACAAAATGTTAGACGAAGAGTTAGCCACGCCAGATATGACACAATAATGAGAGTAACGAAACTCCTCTTGTCAGTTTGCTATACTTTGATTATTTCCAGATCTGGACATCTGACAGCTGTAAAGTGGTGGAGGTCATAAAATGCAAACCAGTTTAAGAAAAAAATCCTAGAGTTCATGTTTTATGCAATATTATGAGAAATGATATAAATAATTTGATTATACATTGCCAAAAGTTTCTGTTGGGGGACAGTAGTGCCAAACGACGTATAATGATATTCATAGTTTGTCACCTACTGTCTTTGTTTTCGCAATAATATGCAATGTTTTTTGTTCTAATGTTAAAATATAGGCCCTGTCCTTTATAAATGAGACAATTACAGCATTTTTTACCTATTTTGGTAGTACTATTTTCCAATTCAAAATTTGTTCCAGTCTGTCACTCTGACCGCCACCCATTAAAAGCTGCCAGATTCCCAGATCTAGCAATAGGGATAGTAAAACAATCTAACTGGACGGGTTTTGTCGCTCTTTTTATTGTGTCATTTCTGACAGTCGGCTCTTAGTCCATGTACTTAATTCTGTAGCAGGAAGCATCTCGGTTCCCACATGACTACTGACATTTATGTACTAATCTACAGACATATATCGAAGTAGACGACGATTTGTCTGAAAAAATATTGTGACAATCGAATGACGCGTCTCTGCAACGTACAGTTCGAACACGAAAACGTGGATAGTGGTTCCAATGACGCGGGAGATAGCGCGTTACAACAGGCTAGGGCACATATGGGTCAAGCAGGGGTTATTGTTATTATGCATCATAATAACGACCTTTAAATATTAGCGCGAGAACTATTACGTCACGTCCTTGCATATGCCAGATGTCGGCGGATGGGCGAGTCATGTCAGGTTTAAACTTTTTCAATTAGTTTTTCCCGATTGATATGCCTACGAATGAAGTCATTCAATATACCTATTTGTGACTACATTTCACACAACTACGAAAAAAAAAAGGTAAACGGGCGGTGCGTCTATATTATTTGATGCAAAAGGGGTAGGATATAACTAACCCAGTGTTAAGTATTAACTGTTTTAATAATAGCCAAGTCTGTGGACATTTAAGGACGTCCATTGATGCATTGACGGAAAGTCAATGGAAAATCGTTCACCCACTAGCAAAGTGATAGTTTTCGATGTCTACTCATATAAATGTCTGTCGATGTTCAACATGGCGACTTGACATTTATGTGCGTCCACTCGTTAACCATGAGTAAACTGGTTTAGTAATGCTAATTTGAGAATCATTGTCCGCTGTTGTTTTGCTAACAATTTTTTTTATGATAGTTGTCTTCTTACATGTGTTGTGTGACATTGAAAAATGTTGAAGGTCGATATGAATCTATGAAGCTTGTTCAAAATATTGTCATTGTTATTGCTCACATTCGTGCACTTTTTCTACCTACTTTTTGTCGTTTTGTAACTTTTTGTATACAGTAAATAGCGTGTTTCGAGAACGCTTTACTGTAAATGTTAACCTAAACCAGTTTTGCCATATTTACACTTGTGCATTTTATTCAAAGGTATTCGCTTTTAAATATGTCTACAATTTTTTTTGTAATTTAAAACCTAATGAATCTATACCTACTAATACTAGTAATACTACTAATACTTAATTGTGAAAGCACCTACCGATAACTTTAACTGACTGACAGTTAGGGCCTTTTCTGTCACGTCTAAACTGCTGGTCCGATTCTAATGAAATTCGGCGTGTAGAAAGCTCAGGTTGGGGTTAAAGGGAGAAAGGCAAGTTTTTGAAAATCCTCCCCCTGAAGGAAGGGAAAAGACGCACACTGAATCCCGCGCAGGCAAATTACCACGGAACGCCGTAGAGACCGCCATTCTTTTATGTTCTTGAATGATCGCAAACATCTTACAAATTAGCATTTCTATTCAACGAATGGAAAGTCCGATGCCATTCAAACACCTAATCCAATTGAATTGTTTTAGGCATGCAAGATTTCAACTACCTCGCCACGAACGCCTTTGAAGTGACTTTAGAGCTCGGATGCGAGAAGTATCCAAGCGCAAATAAACTTGAAGCCGAGTGGGAGAGGAATCGGGAAGCCATGCTGGCCTATTTGTGGAAGGCGCATACCGGAGTGAAGGGAGTTGTGACGGATGACTCAGGGTTCATACAGAATGCGGTCATCTCCGTGGTCAACATTACTGGACCGATACCGAGGCCTATACGACACGATGTTACTACTGGTAATTTGTATTTATAAATAGTTTTTAATGTAATCATTGCTATTGTTCTTGTTGCGTGTCTAACTTGGTAAGTTTTATTTATAAATGGTTTTACAAGAGTAATGTAATAACGATATTTTTTCCTCATTTGTTAAAATAAAATTGCCGCAGGGAGCACTTTAAGTTTATGCTTGGTTTTGTCTTATACAGGCTGTCTTCGACATATCGCCCATGGGCTTTAAACACTTAACGATTACACCGTGTAGAATACGCAGGTATTTTATTTCCCTCGTATTCGAAAACGAAACACTGTTCAAGTGCGGTGAAAAGTACCCATTTCCCTCGAACATCCCTTGGTTCGTAGGTACAGTCACCGGCAATAGTATCTTCCTACACGAAGGCCGTAAAAATATGTGACACACTCTTATTTGTAGGGGCATAGGAGCGTGTCAGTTTTTGCGGCCTTCGTGTAGGAAGATACTATTGCCGGTGACTGTACGTACTGTAGGTACTGTTCTATTTCAAGCTCGAAAATAAGAAGTGTGCTGCAATGTTTGTTTGCGGCTATGATGTCAATAATACCATTGAGCTGTCAACTATAAACTATAACATGATACGGCTGCAATGGCTGACTTACGCAATCTATTGTCCTCGGCTAATTGAGGAGATTGTTCCGACGCTAACTCGATTAACTAGCCACTGAGTGCTTCCTACTGTTATGGTCGTAGTAAGCCGCCAAAGTGGGGAAAGTTGGTCGAAGGAATCGGTTCCAGTATGGTAACATTAATTTTGAAATCCAACAGTAATTTTTGTGACCCTTTTAAATTAAGAGAAAAATTTGTTCAAGTCCTCTTGGCGATCAATAGTTGCAAGGATTTTTGGAAAAAAAGGATCCTTATGTTTTGACTCTCCTATGAATAATACTTTAGATAGACTTATATGTATTTGAATCTTTAGGTATGCCACCTAGCTCTAGATTGAACATGTTCCTTGTAAAGTGGATAAATAAATGAATAAATAAATAAATATTATGGGACAATCTTACACAAATCAACCTAGTTCCACGGTAAGCTCAATAAGGCTTGTGTTCTGGGTACTAGGCGACGATATATTTAATAGATAGATATAGATAAATACTTAAATACATAGAAAACATCCATAACTCAGGAACAAATCCGTGATAAACACACAAATAAATGCCCTGACCAGGATTCGAACCCGGGACCTTTGCTTCATAGGCAGAGGCCGATAATAATACTTATTTATTTTAGATTAGAAAAAATATTTACTTTAATAAACGAAGTGCTAGGATCGTGAGAGATTTTAAAACTTCGTTTGTTATTGCGTACGTCGCTATGTCACTTGCGATTATTGACCATCATTATTGTATGATTCAGGTGCATTTGGAGACTATTACCGGCTGCTCACGCCGGGCCACTACGAGATAACTGCGAGCCATCCCGGCTACTTCTCCGTGTCCCGCGTGGCTACAGTACCTCACAACCAGAACCAGGCGCACATCCTCAACTTCAAGCTAGAGGTGAGTGACAGCGACTACTGCCGCCTGCTCACGCCGGGCTACTACGAGATAACCGCGAGCCATCCCTGCTACTTATTCGTGTCCCGCGTGGCTACAGTACCTCACAACCAGAACCAGGCGCACATCCTCAACTTCAAGCTAGAGGTGAGTGACAGCGACTACTGCCGCCTGCTCACGCCGAGTACTACGAAATAACCGCGAGCCATCCCGGCTACTTCTCCGTGTCCCGCGTGGCTACAGTACCTCACAACCAGAACCAGGCGCACATCCTCAACTTCAAGCTAGAGGTGAGTGACAGCGACTACTGCCGCCTGCTCACGCCGGGCTACTACGAGATAACCGCGAGCCATCCCTGCTACTTATTCGTGTCCCGCGTGGCTACAGTACCTCACAACCAGAACCAGGCGCACATCCTCAACTTCAAGCTAGAGGTGAGTGACAGCGACTACTGCCGCCTGCTCACGCCGAGCTACTACGAGATAACCGCGAGCCATCCCGGCTACTTCTCCGTGTCCCGTGTGGCTACAGTACCTCACAACCAGAACCAGGCGCACATCCTCAACTTCAAGCTAGTGGTGAGTGACAGCGACTACTGCCGCCTGCTCACGCCGGGCTACTACGAGATATCCGCGAGCCATCCCTGCTACTTATTCGTGTCCCGCGTGGCTACAGTACCTCACAACCAGAACCAGGCGCACATCCTCAACTTCAAGCTAGAGGTGAGTGACAGCGACTACTGCCGCCTGCTCACGCCGAGCTACTACGAGATAACCGCGAGCCATCCCGGCTACTTCTCCGTGTCCCGCGTGGCTACAGTACCTCACAACCAGAACCAGGCGCACATCCTCAACTTCAAGCTAGAGGTGAGTGACAGCGACTACTGCCGCCTGCTCACGCCGAGCTACTACGAGATAACCGCGAGCCATCCCGGCTACTTCTCGTGTCCCGCGTGGCTACAGTACCTCACAACCAGAACCAGGCGCACATCCTCAACTTCAAGCTAGAGGCGAGTGACAGCGACTACTGCCGCCTGCTCACGCCGAGCTACTACGAGATAACCGCGAGCCATCCCGGCTACTTCTCCGTGTCCCGCGTGGCTACAGTACCTCACAACCAGAACCAGGCGCACATCCTCAACTTCAAGCTAGAGGTGAGTGACAGCGACTACTGCCGCCTGTTCACGCCGAGCTACTACGAGATAACCGCGAGCCATCCCGGCTACTTCTCCGTGTCCCGCGTGGCTACAGTACCTCACAACCAGAACCAGGCGCACATCCTCAACTTCAAGCTAGAGGTGAGTGACAGCGACTACTGCCCCCTGGTCACGCCGAGCTACTACGAGATAACCGCGAGCCATCCCGGCTACTTCTCCGTGTCCCGCGTGGCTACAGTACCTCACAACCAGAACCAGGCGCACATCCTCAACTTCAAGCTAGAGGTGAGTGACAGCGACTACTGCCGCCTGCTCACGCCGGGCTACTACGAGATAACCGCGAGCCATCCCGGCTACTTTTCCGTGTCCCGCGTGGCTACAGTACCTCACAACCAGAACCAGGCGCACATCCTCAACTTCAAGCTAGAGGTGAGTGACAGCGACTACTGCCGCCTGCTCATGCCGGGCTACTACACGAGATAACCACGAGCCATCCCGGGCATTCTCCGTGTCCCGCGTGGCTACAGTACCTCACAACCAGAACCAGGCGCACATCCTCAACTTCAAGCTAGAGGTGAGTGACAGCGACTACTGCCGCCTGCTCACGCCGGGCTACTACGAGATAACCGCGAGCCATCCCGGCTACTTCTCCGTGTCCCGCGTGGCTACAGTACCTCACAACCAGAACCAGGCGCACATCCTCAACTTCAAGCTAGAGGTGAGTGACAGCGACTACTGCCCCCTGCTCACGCCGAGCTACTACGAGATAACCGCGAGCCATCCCGGCTACTTCTCCGTGTCCCGCGTGGCTACAGTACCTCACAACCAGAACCAGGCGCACATCCTCAACTTCAAGCTAGAGGTGAGTGACAGCGACTACTGCCGCCTGCTCACGCCGGGCTACTACGAGATAACCGCGAGCCATCCCGGCTACTTCTCTGTGTCCCGCGTGGCTACAGTACCTCACAACCAGAACCAGGCGCACATCCTCAACTTCAAGCTAGAGGTGAGTGACAGCGACTACTGCCGCCTGCTCACGCCGGGCTACTACGAGATAACCGCGAGCCATCCCGGCTAATTCTCCGTGTCCCGCGTGGCTACAGTAGCTCATAACCAGAACCGGGCGCACATCCTCAACTTTAAGCTGGAGGTGAGTGACAGCGACTACTGTCGCCTGCTCACACCAGGCTACTACGAGATAACTGCGAGCCATGTCGGCTAATTCTCCGTGTCCCGCGTGGCTACAGTACCTCACAACCAGAACCAGGCGCACATCCTCAACTTTAAGCTGGAGGTGAGTGACAGCGACTACTGCCGCCTGCTTACGACGGGCTACTAAGAGATAACCGCGAGCCATCCCGGCTACTTCTCCGTGTCCCGCGTGGCTACAGTACCTCACAACCAGAACCAGGCGCACATCCTCAACTTCAAGCTAGAGGTGAGTGACAGCGACTACTGCCGCCTGTTCACGCCGAGCTACTACGAGATAACCGCGAGCCATCCCGGCTACTTCTCCGTGTCCCGCGTGGCTACAGTACCTCACAACCAGAACCAGGCGCACATCCTCAACTTCAAGCTAGAGGTGAGTGACAGCGACTACTGCCCCCTGCTCACGCCGAGCTACTACGAGATAACCGCGAGCCATCCCGGCTACTTCTCCGTGTCCCGCGTGGCTACAGTACCTCACAACCAGAACCAGGCGCACATCCTCAACTTCAAGCTAGAGGTGAGTGACAGCGACTACTGCCGCCTGCTCACGCCGGGCTACTACGAGATAACCGCGAGCCATCCCGGCTACTTTTCCGTGTCCCGCGTGGCTACAGTACCTCACAACCAGAACCAGGCGCACATCCTCAACTTCAAGCTAGAGGTGAGTGACAGCGACTACTGCCGCCTGCTCATGCCGGGCTACTACACGAGATAACCACGAGCCATCCCGGGCATTCTCCGTGTCCCGCGTGGCTACAGTACCTCACAACCAGAACCAGGCGCACATCCTCAACTTCAAGCTAGAGGTGAGTGACAGCGACTACTGCCGCCTGCTCACGCCGGGCTACTACGAGATAACCGCGAGCCATCCCGGCTACTTCTCCGTGTCCCGCGTGGCTACAGTACCTCACAACCAGAACCAGGCGCACATCCTCAACTTCAAGCTAGAGGTGAGTGACAGCGACTACTGCCCCCTGCTCACGCCGAGCTACTACGAGATAACCGCGAGCCATCCCGGCTACTTCTCCGTGTCCCGCGTGGCTACAGTACCTCACAACCAGAACCAGGCGCACATCCTCAACTTCAAGCTAGAGGTGAGTGACAGCGACTACTGCCGCCTGCTCACGCCGGGCTACTACGAGATAACCGCGAGCCATCCCGGCTACTTCTCTGTGTCCCGCGTGGCTACAGTACCTCACAACCAGAACCAGGCGCACATCCTCAACTTCAAGCTAGAGGTGAGTGACAGCGACTACTGCCGCCTGCTCACGCCGGGCTACTACGAGATAACCGCGAGCCATCCCGGCTAATTCTCCGTGTCCCGCGTGGCTACAGTAGCTCATAACCAGAACCGGGCGCACATCCTCAACTTTAAGCTGGAGGTGAGTGACAGCGACTACTGTCGCCTGCTCACACCAGGCTACTACGAGATAACTGCGAGCCATGTCGGCTAATTCTCCGTGTCCCGCGTGGCTACAGTACCTCACAACCAGAACCAGGCGCACATCCTCAACTTTAAGCTGGAGGTGAGTGACAGCGACTACTGCCGCCTGCTTACGACGGGCTACTAAGAGATAACCGCGAGCCATCCTGGCTACTTCTCAGTGTCCCGCGTGGCTACAGTACCTCACAACCAGAACCAGGCGCACGTCCTCAACTTCAAGCTAGAGGTGAGTGACAGCGACTACTGCCGCCTGCTCACGCCGAGCTACTACGAGATAACCGCGAGCCATCCCGGCTACTTCTCCGTGTCCCGCGTGGCTACAGTATCTTACAACCAGAACCAGGCGCACATCCTCAACTTCAAGCTAGAGGCGAGTTGTAACGACTACAGCCGCCTGCTCACGCCGGGCTACTACGAGATAACCGCGAGCCATCCCGGCTACTTTTCCGTGTCCCGCGTGGCTACAGTACCTCACAACCAGAACCAGGCGCACATCCTTAATTTCAAGCTAGAGGTGAGTGACAGCGACTACTGCCGCCTGCTCACGCCGGGCTACTACGAGATAACCGCGAGCTATTCCAGCTACTTCTCCGTGCGACGTCAACCTCAATTTTAAACTTGAAGTTCGTACCTTTCAGGACTGTTTTTAGTAGGAATATTTTATTTTTATTTTTATTTATTTATTAATGTAAACTTATATTATACATATTACTGTAAACCTAGCCAAACTGTGACGTTTGATGGCGTTATAATGCCATAAATCAAAAGTACCCTTTTGTTTTTCAATTTTCAATTGTCGTTTTACAGATGTGATTTGGTTTCTAATTCCATCTTTAAATTCTTAACAAAATTATGGCTTAGTGAGTCATAAATCTGTATATGTAAACCGGGAACCACTCAATTAAGAACAGCAATCAAGATTTACGCACGAATACCCACTCATTTCGCCCTAGCTTGTTGACGTAATGGAGTTATCGTGTACGTCATTGCACAGAATACCTACCTATCAGATATTTATAGGCGGGACTCCGTTTTATAATTCTTCATGCCTATATGTATACTGGGTGGTTATTCAAATTAGGTCAACATAGGCTGCTACTAGATCCCGTGCCGCTACGCGATAATTATCTTAGAAGACCTTCATCTTCAATACATGTTTCCGAAAAAACATTAAAAGGCATTTGTCGTCATTTCCTTTCGTCGTAATCTTATAAGTAGGTCACGTTGTTTTAAAGTTTGACGTGTGCCCTTATTTGCAAACTCAGTGACAACAAAACATTTATAGGATTTCAATCTCCGATTAACGAGAATCCCTATACGTTCTATCGGATTTGGATTAAAAAAAACTCTTCGTAGGCTTTTTTTACATTGCGTAATAGAGTTGATTGGTTATCAATAAATGTTGGTAAGAGAATTTTAGAGGACAAATAGGTACTACCAGGGGCATGATCGAATTTATATGCCAGCCTCATCGCCAAGGCAATCACAATGTGATGATTTTTTGTGTCCTTTTCTTGTAAGACGAATTGCTGCTAGACTATTGGCTAACTATATGGAGTGACTGTTACTGTTGCTATGCTATACTTTTTCGGGCGTTTTAATTTCTTACTATTAAATAATTATGTTGCCTACAGTCGTTCTGAAATATTCTTATGGAGTTTTTGAGATGGTTAGGTGGGATGTTGAGGCTTGCATTATATGTCAAATATATTGTCAAATGCATTGTCTACTGTAACTTGACGTATGTAGTTTTAGTGGTCTAACTATTCATCTCATATCAGTCGAAAAACTGTCAATCTACGCAAGCGTGGAATTGTTTACCGAAACATATATTTGAGTAATTTATTATATTTATGTTGTACATTTGTACATTTATAAATTAAACAATTACATAGGTCTACTTTATCTAAGCGTATCCAGGTTCCCTCGGGCCGTGGTTAAAAGCCAGGAAAAACGCTAGGATGATGATGATATAGTGATTAGAGGAAATACGAGTATGTATTAAACGAAGATAGGTCTGGAAAAAGATAATCTTTGCTCAACAAATGATATGCTAGGTTTTGATTCCTGCTGACCAATTCTTTTATACATAGTCATACGGCAGGCTTAATAAAGCCTCTTTAGCTGGTCTTCTCACCGATCAAATAATATAAGAGATACACAATCAGCCCAAAAAATGGCCCACAATAGTACCGCAAGAACGACTCGTGCGGTACTTTCTTTGACAGTCTTATTACGGTATAAGACTGGCCGGTTACACATTTGCACGAGCCATATTTTCAGTAAATCTTGTTTGAGTCTATACCTCCTTTACGTTGTTGCTCGAAGGGTCTTCTTTGTTTTTTCTTCTTAATCGAGTCTAAACATTGTAATTATTTTTCCAGCCCACAACGAACTGGTTCGACGACGACAGCATCGGGCCGTACCCGCGCGGGCTGCGCGAGGGCCAGCCGCGCATCTACAAGCGATCCCTCTACGAGAAAGTCGTCAATACCATGCTGAAACCCGATAAAACTAGCCAACACTAAATGGACAGACAGCACGATCACGTTCATATCCGTAGTATATACCAGGCCCTGTAGCCAAGATGACAATCGTTTGCAGAAAACGAAACGAAACGCTCCACGCTCTCGCTCACTTCATATTAGTGCGATAGAGAGACGCGTTAGCGTTTCGATTCGTTTTATGCAAACGATTGTCATCTTGACTGAGCTCCCAGGTCTAACAGCTCGGGTTGTCAGTATTCTATTTCTCCAACGCACATGTCCTTTCGATGAAACCATTGCAACGTATCTGTGTGAGTCGATGGCTAACCACGCCGCGCGTCTACAAATACTCGCTCTACAATAAGGTCGATATTCTTATAGATGCAGGCGCTCATAGGCAATCGTGACCGCTTACTATAAGGCCCTGTATTAAGCGGGCTGTGTGCTTGTTTGCTGCTGACATGGTAAAAAGAAGGCCGTGAACGTGATTGTGCTATTCAGGATTTCGCGCGTGGCGACAAGGACGGGCAACTTTCGCAAGGAAAGGGCAATAATAATGTATGGTTGGTATTCTTAATGCTATTTCCTTGCGGCATTTATGAAGTCTATTCGTTTATTTTTAAGTTTTAATGGCAGGGTTAGAACAGCACATATACCGTAGATATAGTGTAGAAATGGAACGAATAACCATGCCGTGAATGGAATAATTTCAATATATAGTGAATGGAATAGCTTCAGTTTTGATTACAAATAGTACAGATACAGTTGATATTTTCTTAACATTGTTTTTTCGTATTCTAAAATTAAAATATCCTTGCGCATTTATTGGACGATTTCGTCCCAGTTTTGTCGCTACGCGTGTTTTGGACTTAGATCTGAGAACGCGCGAATATATTAAAACACATTTTAAAATAGCTAATGTATCCCTTTCACCAAAAATCAGTTTGTACTGATTTTAACCCTCGTGTTGCAGTTTCAAGTTAAAGATAGTATTAGTATGTTAACATTCCATAACAAGTCTTTTAAATTAGGATGCCGTATTTCGTCCCCAGTAGCAATATGAGGGCTAAAATTATTTACTTATAATAATTTAAAATTTAGATAGTCTGTGCGAAAAGTGAAGGGTCGTATAATTAATTAGGTCCCATATAAACCACGACACTTCTCTTTCCGCTCAAACTTTAACAATTTTATCAGAATGAGGGTTTCCGCGATCGAGTTTTTCACTAGATGGCAGCACCGTGGCGACAGGTCTAGCTGTCACAATCCACCAATCATGTTTTACCATATATTTTTTGATTGGTGGATTTTGACAGCTACTGCCAAAAAGACCTGTCGTCACGGTGCTGCCATCTAGTGAAAATCTCAATCGCGGAAACCCTCATTAAGTAAGCAAATATTTTGTTACTTACTATACCTGTTTTGGGAAGTTAGATCTTACACACTAAAGTGCCATAATTATTAGATCATTTGGTTATATTTTAAAGAATTTATTTACCCTGGCAATGTCACAAAGATTAAGAGCCTATATGATTTTAGATGTTTATTGTTGCATGTTACCTTTAATACATATTTTCTAGTCCTCAATGAAGTACCTTCTCCTATGTATAAAGCTCCGTTAGGGTAGTCATTAAGTATGGTTGTTAACCCTTCGAGCACTGCTGTCGGTATTTGATTATTCATATATTTACCCTTTCGCTACAAAAGAGCAAATGGTGAACTTACAGTTTAAAATGAACCTTCATGCTTTATATTAACGGCTATTTAACGGCCTCCTAGCCCAGTCGGTAGTGACACTGCCTACGAAGCAGGGGGTCCCGGGTTCGAATCCTGGTAAGGGCATTTATTTGTGTCTTTATCACAGATATTTGTACCTGAGTTATGGATGTTTTCTATGTATTTAAGTATTTATCAATATGTATCTATTATATATATCGTCGTCTAGTACCCACAACACAAGCCTTATTGAGCTTACTGTGGGACTAGGTCGGTTTGTGTAAGATTGTCCTATAATATTTATTTAATATTTATTTATTTATTTATATAAAGGTTTACTATGGCGCGTTATATAAAAGTTGCACAAGGGTGAGTTGTACTTCTCAAGTCGACAAAAGGGTTAAGACCCAGATATGCCCACGCAAACTAAAGCTACTCTAACTTTCGATTAGATTCTTTATCGACATGTGGAAGCACTTGAATAATGTAACCGCTAATCGAATGTCCCAACTAGTGGCAATAATAAATGAGGGTAATAAATGCGATCGAGTTTTTCACTAGATAGCAGCACCGTGGCGAGAGGTCTAGCTGTCATAATCCACCAATCATGTTTAATTGTGTTTAAGGGATACCCGCTTGAGCTCAAGATGGTGACAGCGTGTTTAGAATAGCTTTTTGGTTTTTGCTCATTTACGTTGTTCAGTGTGTAATATTGATAGCTTATTGTGCGGTGACCTAACGAGCAAGTGTGCAGCTAATGAAAAATTAGTCTCAAAACGCGCGTAACCTCCCTTTAGTTGAACAAACGGTTATCCGGGGTCTCGGCCACCCACGTGTTTGTAGGGAGGCTATCACCTTACAATCAGCAAGGCCTCAACCGAACAACGTTGCTTTTATTTATTACTAAAGATTAATAAAATCAAAAGTATACACCTCGACATTGGCAGAATTCACCTAGCCTAAATCGGCGAGGAAAAAATATATTGTGTTTATTCGGGTTCCGTAGCCAAATGGAAAAAAACGGAACCCTTATGGATTCGTCATGTCTGTCTGTCTGTCTGTCTGTCCGTCCGTATGACACAGACATTTTACTCGGAAACTATACGACGTATCTGAATAAAATTTACACATAAGGTGTATTTTGTATGCAGCTACTTAGTTATGTAGTTAAATTTGAAAAAAAAAATATTTCTAGGGGGGCGCTCCATACAGGTAACTAAATAAAAATAAAAAATAACCAAATATCAACATTTGACACATCAATCGATAGGTATTTCAAAATAACATTGAGGTTTGTTTGACTATTTTGTGATTAAGTGAATATTTTCTGAAATAATCGCTCCGAAAGTCAGAAAAGTTGTGGAGCCCCCCCCCCCCCCCCGTAACTTTTGAACCGTAAGTTCAAAAAATATGAAAAAATGTGAAGAGATGCGCCTTATCATATACTTTCAACGAAAATTGTTTTGAACATTATCGGTCCAGTCATTTTTGAGTTATCTCCAAAAAACTTCTTCCATAGGCATCAGATACGACCTTTTGGTATTAGTTTGGTTCTTATTCCATCGAAGGTACGGAACCCTCCTATGCGTGGTCCGACACGCACTTGGCCGGTTTTTTTTGATTGGTGGATTTTGACAGCTGCTGTCAAAAAGACCTCGGTGCTGCCATCTAGTGAAAATCTTAATCGCGGGAACCCTCATTGACTCACTAGCGTTTACTCGCTCATTTGTCTTCTTTCAATAATCCTATTGAGTATGTAATGTAATCACCGCAGTAACGCAGAACTCATACCTATAAGGAACCAAAGGTAAAATCATTCACATGACAGCAGTGGGTGGGTTAACCTATTATTAGTATTCTATTGAAAATAATGAGATTTGTATAATTTATAATTTGACTATGAATATTGGCAGCTAAACTTTTCTACCTTTTCTATTGCTTTTTAATCCTTTACTTTTTATATCTATTCTATGGTTTTTGTGAACCGTTTGTACCACTTGTATTTATTTGAAATCGAATCATTCCTCACAACTCGACCACTTTACCATTCCTCTTATAGATATTTATTGTAATGTACACTTGTAGGTTATATTTATGTAAAATTCACAACAGTGTTTGACACTAAGTAATAAATAAAATATAAGATTGTGTGTGAGCATGATTATTTTATTTGAATTTCATATCTGAAATACACCTTAACCTCATTTTATACAGGATGTCTAACAACATTTTTTTTTCGGTTTTGTATTAAATTGAAAATAGCTTTCTTTGTGTTAGTACACATTCAAAACATTCAAAAACACGCAATAAACTTAGAGCACCTTTAATTTTCGAATCCCGTGATGTTTCAGAATTGTTCACAGATGATTTATTAATTGTAATAGACATCTGTTTCCAATTTGTGGTACCTTTTATTTGGAGACTAAGGTGGTAAAAATACTGAATACAGGAATATTTTAAATCAGGTGAATTAAACAATTTTTTTGTGTTAAGATTTTTATTGTCTCACGCTCTTGGTTTAACACAAACACATAGCACACAATAAAACGAGATTCAATCATTATTCATTAAAGTTCCATTTACTCACGGAGGACGGATTGAGCACATCGCTATTTATTGTTCAGTCTCTTCCAAATTTTGTAACTCTTATTCATTCTAATCGAAATATGGATACCGGTGTATAATAGCGGTAATATAAATTTGATATCGCTAATCTTTTTCTTTACTATAGAAATCTTCTAAATCCCCAACATATGTTTAAAAAGTCTAGTTTTTAATCAAAACGTACTTCAATATTAGTCTGTATACAGATAGGTATTTTTAAATATAAGTCACAAAATCAGGAAGAGATATCATATAGCTAATATCACTCACTCTTACTACATATCAACACACAGGCAATACGACACATTAAATATTCTAGGCAGCTGAGGAAGTACTAACTACTCGTGTAAATTAACACTATAATTCACAGTGTTTGATGTGGTACAGTTTATACGCACGTCTACTCATAGACGCGCGTCTTTATGCTAGATTAATTCTAATAATTACAATTATTAACTATACTGGTGTATTCCTCAATCTATATCTTATTCTAAGTACAACCATACAATGCATTAATTTATTTTAAATCTTATGAGATAATTTTGGACGGATTCGTTGTCTTGTATCAAATTGCATTTTAGATGAGAATTATTGCGGTCATAATGTACCAAAATTTATATCGTTCAAGTCCATTGAGGTACTTGGAAACAAAATGGCACAAGATAAATTCATTTGAACATATGGAAGTACATGTTCCTCTAGCTTAGGTAACGTTACGGACTATGGTCTACATACTGTTATGTTAAAATTTGTGAATATTATTCAAAGCACCACTGGTATTTAAAAAATATTTTTGTTATTATTATTGATAAATATTTTCAGAAATGTGGTAGTTGACTGTATACTTAATATTATAATGGTTTTTGATTATCTAAGTATCCAATATCAACCTTTACCTTTGTATCTTTAGTTCCTTCAACAACTTACTATGTTCAATTGGAGATTCCGTATAAATTCTGAAAACAAAATACCGTTTAGCAGAAGAAACCACTATGAAAAGTATCAGTTCGATGTCCGGAAGGAACCATAAGGATTTTAAAGGATTTTTTACTGGTTTTATATCTACTTTTTTGATATTTAGAGACTTTTTTCTAATATTAATAAATAAATAATAAATCTTACACAAATCGACCTAGTCCCACAGTAAGCTCAATAAGGCTTGTTATGGGTACTAGACGACGATATATATAAATAATAGATAAATACTTACATAAATACATAGAAAACATCCATAACTCAGGAACAAATATCTGTGATAAACACACGAATAAATGCCCTGACCAGGATTCGAACCCGGGACCTCCTGCTTCGTAGGCAGGGTCACTACCGACTGGGCTAGGAGGCCGTTATATACTAATAAATAACCGTATAATATTTTTTTTCTTTTTGACGCGGTGTCTAACTCACAAAAAAACAGAAAAATATCATTTTTTTTTCGAAATTTGATCTTAATAACGTGTCATTTAGGTTCCTCCCGGTGTTTAGATTTTAATAAATTAAAATTATAAGCAACAATTACTCAAGTTTCGGGCTGGAAGTGTAGTAAAGTAACCATTGAAATACCTTTTATTGCCTATTCCGATGCATGCCGGAGTGTCGGCTGCCAGGCCGGGATTGCACTATCGCGTAGTGGTCGCTGTTATCCGAGACAGACCTGACAAAAACAAACAAACCGTAATTCTATTAATTGTTCCCAATAGTTTGGCTGCAGTAGCAAAATAATACTTATTAGAATAGAGTAGCTAATGCTACAGTGATTCCGTTCAAATTCATTGATAACATAAAACCAGACTAAGTATATATTTAACACATTCAACGCCACCCAGTGCTACGCGCTACGCTCGTAGCCCGTAGCCACGTAATCGTCGCATGTAGCTCGTAGTAGCTACGAAGAGAGAACCCGACAGTCGGGTTCTCGGTGCTGAATGTGTTAATAGATTACATTTATTACGGTATTACTACTTTAACTTTGGGTTGCTCTCGTTTAGAGGGCGCTTCAGACTTGGTGCTTCAAAAAGTTCTTAGACTATGCCGCTCTATTAAATATAATACTCTCTGATGAAACCATGATTTTATACATCATGTAATAATTCATATTACTAAATAACAATTATTAAGCTGCCATTAAGCTGTTTAGTGGTCATTGTCATTGTCATTGTCATGTTTAGTTTTTTGTACAGGTTAGTTTAAGCTGGTGCCTTAGCTAGTTAGGTGTTTAGAACGCAATGAATTTGAATATGTCACGAATCCCTAAGTAATGATATCAATCTAATAAACATATATTGTCCCGCGAACAAGCAAACGCAGACCACGGTAAAATTTACAGTAGAAGCCGACAAACCATATGGCCTGTCGATCCTGACATTTTATGTTGCTATAAATGACTTATGATGGTACTTACGGGACACCCTGCTTACTTAAAGTATGATGATTAAGTACAATGGCAAGTGATTCAACTATCCCGTGCGGTGACCGTACTTCTATTGCACAAAATCATGACAATGATTGTTTATACATTTAGGTATTGGTTGGTAAGCTACATGATGTATTCTCGTAGGGGTATATGACACTCACAGCCTTGGGTTTGGTATGTAAAGTAGCGGTATGGTATGATGTGATGGGTGTTACCTCGCGGAGTGTATGGTGGACGAGGGGTACCTGCTGCCGTACTGGCTGCCGTGCCAGCTGCGGTACGGGTCGTAGTCTTCTACTACTGATGGGTCCTTCTCTATCACCTGCAAAATTCAAATAAAAAGATTTTGTACAAGAAGAAACGAAATTGAGCCCTTGAAATTGGGGCCCTGGGCCGCGATTCGACATGGCATAACTGTCAGTCGCTTGCGAGACAACTATGATATCACACTTTTGTAACAGTTGAAATTTGGGGTGGAATGGAATCACGCAAGAGTGATATCTAAAATGGTGGGCCATAGCCATAGACAAAACGCTCTAGCGAGACCTACTGACAGCTTGACAGTTAGGTGTGGACACGTGTGGACAGGATGGATATCACTCTATCCACTAGCGATACAAGTGTGACATCCACGTCTCACAGTTTGGCATGTCGAATCGAGGCCCTGGTAACCAAAGTGTATGGGCTTAGAAGTAGGTACAGTAGAGTAGATCATTCTTAAAGCAAAATTTATTGTTGACTCTCATTACTAAATACTACAAGGAGTTACTATTTGTAGAGCGTCCTAATAAATCGTAGTTGACTATAGTTTGGAGTTAATTAATTATATGGGGTAGAGTAGAGTACTGAGTGCCACATCTTTTTTCATATTTTTAATATAAAAAAAAAACGCCACATTTTATTGACGAGATAAGGCGCTGCATGTTTAAGATAAGGTACCTACTGAAGCGTCTCAACTTAGGCAAGCCGGTAAAAACAAACTTCTGCGGTGCAGAAGAATCAAGTTGTCACGAGCAACATGACTCCGAATGCGATGGCCAGGTACAGCAGCTACGGCGGGTGACGCCTCGGCCACGTCAGCTGCCGTTACTCACGTCAGTCCGGGCGCAGGAGCACGTCATGGCGGTGCAGAGGAAGCAGTTGACGAGCAGCATCACGAGGAACATGACTCCGAGCGCGATGGCCAGGTACAGCAGCCACGGTGGATGGATGCCGCTCTCGGCGCAGCTCAACGCTGCCACTGCGTATGGAACGTAAGAAGATTATTCTAATAACCAATTTTTTATCCAATTAGGTACGAGTACATCACTGTATTGACTTGTAAAATTAAAACCAACCAATGAGGGTTTCTGCGATCGAGTTTTTCACTAGATGAGCGAGAGCGAGGGGCCTACCTGTCATATAATCATGTTTAATCTTCTTTTTTTTTTACGGTGGATTTTGACAGCTGCTGTCAAAAAGACCTCTCGCCCCGGTGCTGCCATCTAGTGAAAAACTCTATCGCGGAAACCCACATTAAGCATTAATCTGGATCCGGATTTGACTAATAGGTACCTAAAGTCGAGGGTAAAGAGGTGCAAGGTGCGGAAAGTTTCCAAAAAGTTTTCGGAAAAAGGATAATTTCCATTAATTCTTACACGCAACTTATCGGTACTTGAGCAGAATTCAGCTAAGAATTCCGTCGGGATAGACAAAAATAAGCCTGAGGAAAAATCCATTTTCCGGCTGAATTTCTATATGGGCTCCATACAAAAAAGTCACCATAGAGATAGACAAATTTCCGCCTTCCGGCTATTTTTTATCTATGCTGAATTAATTCTGCTAAGTGAGTTTTGCGTCTTTATGTGGGGACTAAAACTTTCCTTTTTATCCGACTATAGCGAATACAAAAGGAAGGGTTATGATTTTTCATAGAACTTTTCCAACTCTTTGGAAAACTTCCACAACTTGCACACCTGTGGTGTTTATTTATTTAAACTTTATTGCACACAAGAAAAACTCGATGTACAAAAGGCGGACTTAATGCCAGGGGCATTCTCTACCAGTCAACCTTAAGGCAAAGCAAAGAAGTTGTGTTGTGGGCGGTGCTAGAACAAAAGGTAAAGAGTTAACTACAAGTAAACAATGAATAAAATTATACAGGGTGTCTCATTCAAATCGGTCAGTATGGGAAAGTCTGAAACTATAAGACATACGAAGATCTGTTCTGAGGAACCATGTCATCGTTTAATAACAAGAAAAACAGCATTCATACATTTTAAAAAACATCTGTACTCCGTTCGGGAATCGAACCCAGTTGTTTTGAAAAAAAAAACCTACACTATTTCTATTTAGATATCGATTGTGTAGGTCTTAAGCAGTAAATGTCTGTATGAAATATGATGTCTAAAATGAATAAAATGCATTGTTTCCACATACTTTAATTTATTTTAGTAGGTGCTCGAAGTGACCACCGCCTTGTTCAATACAATATTCAACACGTTTAGGTAACGATCTTACAATTGCATTTTGTATCTTCATATAATAAAATGCATTTTATTCATTTTAGACATCATGTTTCATACAGACATTTACTGCTTAAGACCTACACAATCGATATCTAAATAGAAATAGTGTAGGTTTTTTTTTCAAAACAACCGGGTTCGATTCCCGAACGGAGTACAGATTTTTTTTTAAATGTATGAATGCAGTTTTTCTTGTTATTAAAATCGATGACATGGTTCCTCAGAAAAGATCTTCGTATGTCTTATAGTTTCAGACTTTCCCATACTGACCGATTTGAATGAGACACCCAGTATACAATACTATTGTATTGTATATAATTTTATTCATTGTGTGTGAGTATATATTTATACATAATAAGTGTTGGTGGTTCAATGTGATTAGTAGGAAAAATACCTGCACTATCATTGGGGTCCAGCACGAAGACCCCTGTGGAGGCAGTGACGGTGGTCTCCTCTTCACCAACCACACCCACTCCGTCGTCCACGGCACAGTCCTGCACCGGGCAACTTCCTGGAAACATATGGTACAAAATGAGATATGGCTCTGAGCCGACGGGGCGGAACGGGGCGGTTTTAAAATGCAAGGGCAACTTTAACAAATTAATTTATTAATAGGCCCATAGAGTGATTTTGGCGCTAGACTTTTGATAGGTACGTTTTAATAAGTTAATATAAATCTAGTCATTTACTGATAGAGACGAGTAAATTAAAAGCTAATGGTGCTCTATGACCCTTTGAAATCTACCAAATCAGCCCAATATTTTCCTAAAGATACCTCGTCTGACCGTAATAGTAGGTACTTAATCAATCGATAGTATCGATACAGAATAATTTGAATAAATACGATTTTAAAGCAACAGACAAGAGTGTCTAAAAATGTAGGTTCGAAAATACGTTTCAATTGTTTCAAATATTTAGCATTTTAACTCGTCAAATTTTTTGTATGTACGGCAATAAAAACTAAATTATGCAGCTTTTCCTAGCTTCATCTTTATCACCCTTGAGTTCTAAAAAATATGCTGGTAGGTTTCAGCCGAACTCAAAGGAACTTTTGCTATCCTCATAGAAAGTTTATGACCGACGCGCTTCATACGGAATAATAATTGATGGGTCAAGTTATAATTAACTCTACAGAGGTCCAGGGTGCATACGTTATTTACAAACATTTTGCTTCGATCGCAAGCCCGTCCCTTGTTAACTTTATCCCGAGATGCGTAATGACTATGGGCATCAGAAATTATACCTTCTCGTCTCAGGTACACCTGAGTTGTGCGCTCGGCTTTGTGAATTTGTAAATATACCTGTAGGACCTGCTGAGTAGGTAAATAACTCGAATACGTATAAATACTAACAAAAGGGTGAAGGAAATATACGTTAACTTCGGTTAAAAAGGGCATCGTGCGAGCAAACATCACTTAGACGCACCGAGAAAACCCCTAACAAGGAATACCGATGAACCTACTTATCAAAATCGCAGCGAACGGTCTGATGAGGTCAGGCGCACGATCAATGATTGTGAAGATTCTTGATAGCTATAGGTATATTAGGTATGATCCTTTTCGAATGGTGATGATTAACCATACCTTTGCAGATGGAGATGTCACACTGGAAGTTGATCTGGGAGGAGTCGGGGAATCGAAACATGGCGGGGATGAAGAGCTCGGCCGCGCCGCTCTCCGACCGCACTATTACTGACTGCTGCTTGATCGGACACCTTGAAACCATACAACATAATTACCATCAGCATTCAGACATGCATTCGCATTGTTACTTATTTAACAAAGACGATACACGCAGTAGATGTGCGAGATCATCATCAGTTCACTGATCAGTAGGTACCTAATGTTTTCCCCTACAAGGAAGTCACAGAACATTGGTGTTTTGGACATTTGGGAAGCGTATGTGGAACCGCAACCAACGCGCAGAGGCCCTTTGGACAATTTAATCAAATGAAAGGAGTAGAGTAATCGAGTGCTGCCCCTTCCCGTGTCATCGGATTTATGCAGAGCACCCGCCATTTCTTTAAATACCACGACGGTGGCAAACATGCACACGGCCCACCTAATGGTAAGCATTTACCGTAGCCTATGGACGCCTCTAACTTCAAAGGATGCCATGTGTAAGTACTAACTAAATACTGTATATAAAAAGATAGTGTTTATTATTAAGTAAACACTCACCCTCGCTTATCCAGCAAGTCCACCGTGTTGTTCTTCATATTAAAAGCGAAACAACTCTTCATCTTAATGCCATGAGCACCTGTAATCAGAAGTATGTACCTACATATTTTTGCCAAACTTTATTGTAGGTACGAGTACCTACATTAATCCTTGCTTTATCATACCTCTATCAATTTAAAATAAATAAAGAAGTTCCTGTTTCTTACACATGAAAACAATTTGTTATGTCTGATCCATAATTCCATATCTTAAAAAATAATCTTGAAATTCACTGAGCGGCTATCTCAAGTCAAATCAATATCAGATTTATATTGCTTGAAGGTCGCATCTGGTCTTTGTATTCCTAATTGGTAAATAATTAGTATCTAAAATTGCTCTACGTTGGTCATACTACATCAGGCGCGGACGCAGGTGTGTGGGGGGGGGGGGGGGGGGGGGGTGTCACTATGAAGTTTTGGGGCGGGTCACTAATGCAGGAATGATTTTTTTTGAGGGGTCAGTAATTAATTTTTCTATTTGACGTGTACAATTTTGGGGGGCGATTATGTCCCATGTGACCCCCCCCCCCTCGGACCACGCCTGTACTACATTGTACTCGTGCAGCCAGATCGGAAATTTCGCTTCACACATCCCTTCTCTCTCTGATTTCTATTTCCAGAGACATCCTTTATAAATTATACGAAGCTTCATACATATATAAGTATTGTACCTAAATATTGTAATTATTTATTTACCATCAGGCTTGCTCATCTCCGCTCGCAGCGTGTATGGCAAATTGAAGGCAGCGTTCATAACCTTTTTGCCGTTTTCGTTTAACATTCGTAGAGACACGAGTGAGGTTTCGTTTCTGCAAATAAATTAAATTATTTTTAAAGGTCATCGTTACAAGTACGTAAAATTAATGCTAAATGGAATGTAATATACTAAATGAAGGGCAATAAATATAGAATACATGTACGCAATAAGTACTGATTACATGTCATTAACTCATTCGATTCATTTACACCAGCTTTGGTGATTAGACCAGTATGTCCTCGTGTTTCGAAGTATATTCTCACTTTATTAATTACTAGCTTTTGCCGCGGCTTCGCTCGCGTTAAATTCGGGGTAACAAACCATACAAACTTCCACCCCCCATTTTAGGGAAGTGGGGGTTAGAAAGAGACAAAAAGTAGCCTATGTCACTCTCCATCTCTTCAACTATCTCCCCTTAAAAAATCACGTCAATTCGTCGCCCCGTTTTGCCGTGAAAGACGGACAAACAAACAAATACACACATACACTTTCCCATTTATAATATTAGTATGGATTTGCATTTTAAACCTCGTTGATATTCCTGTTTTACTTGTGCTTTATGTGTCGCATTCATTCAGCCTTGTTAACGAAAGTTTAATAAGTTGGGCGCGTTTTCCTTACTCGCGTAAAAGTTATATTGTCCTCCAAAACAGGTGTTTAAAGTTCAAGAGCGTTGGTACGGAGATTTTTGTGTTGAGTCGGTGTGGAATGATAATGAAAATATAAAAAAAAAATATTAGGCACACAGCGGAAGCAATAACTAAAACTAAAAAAAATATTATAAGACATAATTACATTCCAACTGACAAAACAATAGAAAAAGTAATAAATAACTATAAACTAAACACTACCTACAAATAAAATATACTTATCCTCTAAATCGCTGCCAATGGGTAGGGTGCCCAGAAGGGTGGCCGCATTGCCACGTTGTATAGCGATACTTACACGCTGTGCAAAGTATTTGGCTAGAAATATACCTTTTTTTTTAATAAATATTATTTTATTTATTTATTTATTAACATGAAAAAGATACAGCTTACACAAATAAAGGGTCCCACAAAACAGTTTTCACGGTTTGACTGTGGAATAAAGGGTCAAATATAATTATAGGACAATCTTACACAAATCGACCTAGGCCCACAGTAAGCACAATAAGGCTTGTGTTATGGGTACTAGACGACGATATACCGGGTGTGGCCTGTAATAAGAGAAAAAAATTCTACTCCTCAAACTAGACAACGTTTGTTCAACAACTTTTAAAAATAACTTGTAGTTTGAATTTTAATACAGTTTAAAGTTTATTCGAACACGCAATGTATTACGACATTGATTAATATCTGTAGGGTGACAAGACTGACGGGCGATATCATTTAGGCGGAACTTGATGTACATTGAAAATACTATTTAGTTTGTGTGAAAAAGAGACAATCTAAAATCTACATAATTTTCAAAAGTCGTTGAACAAACATTATTTAGTTTGAGGAGTAGAATCTACGTTTGAATTTTTTGCTCCTATTACAGGCCACACCCGGTATATAATAGATAAATATGGATAAATACTTAAATACCATCCATAACTCAGGAACAAATATCTGAGATAAACACACAAATAAATGCCTTGACCAGGGATTCGAACCCGGGACCTCCTGCTTCGTAGGCAGAGTCACTACCGACTAGGCTAGGAGGCCGTTTACCTACATTTACATTTATGTTTTTGATGGGATATCTGAATATTATGTTAACTATAAGAAACAAGTAGGTACCTAGCGTTCCTGAAGCCCGCTTTCCCGCACGTGATAACGTAGAACTTGTCGTCAGCCAGCTCTAGCGTGCGATGCACGCGGACTGCAAACGGCAGGGAGCGCTCGTCCGTTCGCTGAAATGTATCAAACAATTTTTTAGGGTTCCGTAGATAAAATTTATAGTTTCGTCATGTCCGTCTGTCTGTCCGTCCGTAAGTCACAGCCGTTTTACTCGGAAAGTATAAGACGTATAGGTATCTTAATAAAATTTTAACATAAGGTGTATTCTGTATGCTGCTACTTAGTTTTGTAGTAAAATTGCTGAAATAAATATATTTAGGGACAGCCCCTGACAACCACGGGAGTGTATTCGTTAATTACAAACGGCGTTGTTTTATAATGAGCAGCACTTACGTTATTCCAGAATACTCCGCAGTAGTCCGGGGAGCCCTGCGCCGCCATTAGACTGACGTCGAAGGTCATGGACTCCGAACCGTTGCCTTGCGCCATGCATGCTGGTGTTCTGAAATATATCCGCATGTTATAAATCGAATACACACTACACAGTTGGTACAGTCACCGGCAATAGTATCTTTTTACACGAAGGTCGCAAAAATATGTGACAGGCTCTTATAGCCCTACAAATAAGAGCGTGTCATATGTTTTTGCGGCCTTCGTGTAGGAAGATACTACTGCCGGTGACTGTACCTACTAAGGTACCTACGTGGACTGGACTGTTTATTTAATTTAATTAAAATTTAACCCTCACTTCATGTTTACGGGAGGTAGGTACAGTAAAATTTTTTTTTTTCAGTGTTTGTTTTACCACTTTGTCGGCGTGATCAATACACATACTCATATCAAATTTCAGTTTTCTAGTAGGTACTGACGATCACTGAGCTAGGCTGCGGATGGACAGACGGAAGGATGGACATGGAATGGCGAATGGAAACTATAAGAGCTCCTAATTGACTACGGAACCCTAAAAACGACCATTTCAGTGGATGTATTGTGACGGGCCAGCAACTACGGAACCCTACAGTGAGCATGGCCCGACATGCTCTTGGCCGGTTTTCACACTAGTGATGGTTAATTAATACCCACTAATTACACTAAGGTTATGATCTTCATGATTTCTCGATTTTGGGAAGTTGTACAATAGTTATCTGTTACTGGGTACTTAATTACCTGTACTCTCTCGCATGTGCGACGCCGTAGAAGGGCTGGTTGAAGTTGATCTTGACGGACATGACGCCTGTCTTGCAGGTGGCTGTTACTACGGGAGCGAACTCGCTGCTCCCTTCCGTGCTCTGAAATTAACGAAAATCCTGTTAGTCCTGGGCATCTTACTTGGGAAATCGTAAGCATTGAGTAACAGGAGATGACAGTCTATACTACTGTTTGATTCTGTCATAGCTATCAACCGCCAAACATATGGCGCACAAAACTTGTTTTAGGTGTCACATCTAGTAGAATACATAATCAATCAATGAACGTAACTGACGGTTTAGTTTAATTTAGTTTAGATCGCGAACATCGCTAGGAATCGCGAACAATAGTTACAGTTGACTTCAAATATATGTTTACACTTTTGGACCTTATTACAAATGTACCTACTTGCTCGATTATTATGTATACAAACATGTAGTATGCGTTTGTGGCGAAATTGTTCTATTAGGTATTATAATTAGTAGGTATCTAATATTTTAGTATTTTTCAAAGATTCACTAAGTTAAGACATGACTATGACTCGGTAAACCTCAACGGTTGGAAATGCTGACAATTTTGTCAATGGCGACTATTTGGCATACCTATGACAGCAGCATGGTTAGGTTATAATATAACGTCAGTGCCATGTGCTAAAACATAATCTGAAGAAAATACTTTCCCGCAAGAATTACCTACAAGTGATTATTTAGTGAAGTTTAAAACCCCCCTGCACCATGAATCGATTAGACTCAGCAGCGCCTATCTGTAGCCGCGGTAAGAATTCCCTTCATATGGAGTATTTTTTTATTACAATCCCTTTTGGTACAACTAACTTACTTTTGGTACAACTAAAACGCTACAGATAAAAGCCACATGTAAAATAAATGGAACACGAGACACATCTGAACTGAATACATCGTCAGTAAATCTATAATTGAGATGTCAAACATGCTCTAAATTTACGACGCTCACTTTGGTCGCAATTGCATCAATTTGTCATACGGGTATGCGCTGCAAGTCATAGCACCGCATACAAGGATTTCCTGCTCGTTGCGTCCACCTTCCTTCTATGGACGCTGCACACGATTGTGTGCATAGAATGTTTTTGTTCACTAGGTACGAGTTGTGCGTGTACGTAATTAGGCAATTGATTAATGTCTTAACTTGCCGACAAACTGTTAAACACTTATTAGATTCGATGATTACTTTAAATTATCGATCAGAACTTTATTAAAAAATATTAAAATAGATGCATTATACACATATTTAATGAAAAAAACCGGCCATGTGCGAGTCGGACTCGCGCACCGAGGGTCCCGTACAAAGCTGTAGGTATATAATTAAAAGTTCACCCATTGCATTGACATAGAAAATTGATTTTGTTACAGCTTAAAGGTATTATATGACCTGAGTATTTGATATGAATTTCAATTTAATACCCCTACGCGTTTACGAGGAAAAAAGGGAGTAAGTTTAAAGTTAAAAAAAATATTTTTTGTATGATTTTACTAAAAATTTGTACTTTTTGTAATTTTTCCTTTTGTCTGTGCTATATGAAGTTTCTTCGTGCCAAGTTTCAAGTTTCTGAATTTACGGGAAGTACCCTTTAGGTTTTGAGTTTCTTCGAGTACTCAGTTTCAAAATATGCGACTTAAATTGCTATTTCTTTTGATTGCGTTGACATAAAATTTTGGTTTTGCTACATCTGAAAGGTCCTACAGCGCTGAGTATTTGAAATGAATTTCAATTTAATACCTTCACGCGTTTACGAGGAAAAAGGTAGTAAGTCAAAAAATAAAAAAAATATTTTTTTGTATGATTTTACTAAAAATGTCTAGTTTTTGTAATTTTTCCATTGTCTATGCTATATGACGTTGCTTCGTGCCAAATTTCAAGTTTCTGAGTTCACGTGAAGTACCCCGTAGGTTTTGCGAGTGCCGAAAAACTCTAAAATTTGCAGCATAAACGACTGTATCTTTTGATTGCGTTGGCTTTTAAGTTTGATTTTTTGACAGCTCCAAGGGACAATAAACCTGAGTATTTGATATAAATTTCAGCTTGATAACTCCACGCGTTCCTGAGAAAAATGGTCTTGACAGACAGACAGACAGACAGACAGACAGACAGACAGACGGACAACAAAGTGATCCTATAAGGGTCCCGTTTTTTCCTTTTGAGGTACGGAACCCTAAAAATCAAAATCATTTATTAACACGTTAACAGTCCCCATACAATATGTATGCATCTCCTCGTACGTCCAAGCAAATTACTTCAATCACACGTCTATGCTCCACATATGGGTCACTAAGAAACAAACAAGCACGCTTTCGAATAAGTACAATATCTTTCTGTATGCTGTTGTCTAACTAGCCAAAAACAAAATTATATCAGAATTATCCCTATATTATCATGCAGTATGAAGTTATACTAACTAATCTAAGTGCGGACACGGTCGTTAGTGGCCCACCTGTGGGGCACGGACGTGTGGAGATAGTTCAGCGTGAACCATATATGGGGCACTGGACAGTGAACGTGTTAACAAGCAAATACCTAAAATATTATTATTTTAAGTAAACGATATTTTTTGTTCTATATTAATTAATAGCTAAGTTTATGCTTAGAAAGCAATTACTGTGCACCAGGACGGTCTTAATAATATAATATTCATGTTTCAAATATGTACATCAGTCCTACCGGTCTATAGTTTGAATTCTAAAAGTTTTGTAAGTTGCATTTTTTTGGCCTGATTTGTACCCATTGAACGATGTAACGATAACATTCAGGGAAAATCCAGGAAAGACCTCCAACAAAGATTTTTCATTGTACTTCCTTCATTCAAGATTAGATATAAGTAATCGTCTTATCTATAAATTACTTGATGTTCGTTACGTTAAGTTGCTGCTTGAAGCGTTATGTGGTCCTTGATAACTTTACGCAAATCATGCATAAGGAAAACCAACAGTTTAATTGACTTGAATGCATAATAGTATAGATAAAACCTAGGACTTATTCTGCTATCGAGCAGACCATTGCAACATAGCGTTGTATGACAGAACATAAATATAAACAAAACAAATTGCTATTCTTTGCTCGCTGGACGACTCGAGATAATACTAGCTGCAGAATATTGAATATGTACCTTATGCGTTTGTGATAATGCTCAATTCTTGTTTCTACGATCAATGATGTTCATTTTATACCGGAGTTTGCAAATTAAATAAAGGTCTCCTCGGCCCTAATACCTATCAATTACGTACGCAGTAAGTTTTCAGTTAAGACGATGACTATCTTGTAAATTTTCTGCATACAAGGTGTAACATAATTTTAAGCAAAGAATAACCGACTTCACTTAGCCTCCAAAGCAAATGCTCGAGCTGCTGTAAAAAATACTCAAATCACTAAAGGTGTGTGTATAATAGTTGAAGAGTTCCCTCGATTTCTCCAGGACCCCATCATCAGATCCTGACCTGGTTACAATGGGACCAACTGTGAAGTATACTCTTTCAAACAAAAAAATAATTTTCCAAATCGGTCCAGCCGTCTTCGAATAATCGGTGAACATACACAAAAAAAAATAGCAAAAACAAAGATCCCGACGAATTGATAACCTCCTCCTTCGAAATCTTGAAGTCGGTTGAAAAGAGCTGATGTTCGTTTTAAGGGAATAATTAGTATTAGTTATTAAGTGTATGATGGGGGTAACGTAAACGATCGCAGTGCACAATGTGACAAGAAATTAAACGGCAAAGGGCACTTATCAATATCATATTTCAAAATATTTGAAGTCACCTCAACTCGATTAACTATCAAAATAGTAAATCAGCCGGATACATCTATTCTATATCTATATCTTCTATACATATAATAAAGCTGAAGAGGGTCGAAAGTCTGTACATGGAAGATAATCGAAAAAAAGTTGGCTGGGGATACTTAGAATCGATAACAGAACACGTTCCAACAATTTTTAGAATTTTTGTCTGTTTGTCTGTTTATCTGTTTGTCTGTTTATTTGACCGCGCATCACGGGAAAACGGCTGAACGGATTTTGATGAAATTTTGTATAGAGATAGTTTGAGTCCCGGGAAAGGATAATATATAGTTATAATCCCGAAAATCAACCCTGGTGGGGGTGAAAATGGGGTTGAAAGTTTGTATGGAGAATTTTGAACCGCTGAAACGATTTAGATAGAAATGAGTATGGAGACAATTTGAGTCTCGAGAAACGCCATAGGATAGTTTTCAAACCCTTGTGGGGGTGAAAAGGGGGTTGGAAGTTGGTATGAGGATTTTTTTACCGCTGAATTGATTTAGATGAAAATTGGTATAGAGATAGTATGGGTCTCGAGAAAGGACAAAGGATAGTTTCATCTTCAAAAAATCCCCCCACCCCCCCCCCCTCTTACTTTAGGACCGTAGGTCCAAAAAAATAGAAAAAAATAATGGAAGTAATGCCTGAAGGGTACTTTCAATAAAAACTATATATACATATAATAAAGCTGAAGAGGGTCGAAAGTCTGTTCATGAAAAAAAGTTGGCTGGGGATACTTAGGATCGATAACAGAACACGTTCCAACAGTTTTAAGAATTTTTGTCTGTTTATCTGTTTATCTCGGAAATTATCCCTTAAGCGGATGCAAAAGGGGTGGAAGTTTACATGGGGAAGAAACAACCGGTTATTGGTTGTTTCTGTACGTATTTAGTTGAAATTTAGTATTGAAATAATTTGTAATTTTTTGGTCAAGGTGTTCATATTTGTAACATGTTACCCGTCGATGCTTTAAATTTACCTTTACCCGCTCTTAAGAAATATTTGAAAATGTCATGAATGTGAAAGGGTTATTGCAGGTTTGAGGACTATATATGACGGACAAAGAAGCATGGCCCAAACCAGAAACTACTACAAAATCATCTAACATTTATAGGACACCGTTTAGGTAGGAAAACATATCAAACGTTTTGTGAAGCTGTCAGATTAGGATTTATTTTTCTTTATAACTAAACAATAGGTACATTATCTGTCTCTCAAGCTGATATGTCTTCTTGAAGAACTGCGCATTATTTTGTATCTTTAAGATCTAATAATGTATTACTGTTTTGAAAAAAATAAGTCCCGTCGAGTTTCTTTTCGGTCATAATACTTCTTGGGCCAGAGGTGTAAGGTTAGACCCGGTGGTAGTTTTGGAACGAAGTTCCTTCTCTTCTCGGACGGTTCGCGGATGGGGAGCTAGACGAAAAAGCGTCACGTCACGAAAACGCGACAGTCCATACGATTGAGAAACATGTAAAATGGATTGAAATAAAAAATATATAAAATAGAATAAAGTGAAGTGAAGTGTAGTGAAAAGTGAAAGTGAGAAGTGACAAAGTGATAAAAGTGAAAAAAGTCGAGAACCTAAAAGTAAAAAATCTCAAAAATGGCAAAATTTCTAAATCTCAAAAATTTCCAAAATTTCCAAAATTTTCAAAATTTTCAAAATTTTCAAAAATTCAAAAATTTCAAAAATTTCCAAAATGTCCAAAAAATACAAAAAAAAATTAAAACCACAAAATTTACGACAAAGTCAAAAATGATATAAAATTAAATAACATAACTTCGTTCCAATCGAGTGTTCCACGACACTCACGTATTTTATTATTCTCTGACGTTCATTAGTGCATTGTAATGTACTTACATTGAAGAATAAATATCTTGATCTACACTAATATCATAAATTCTCTATTCCGCGTTCGGAACCGTATGTAATAGGCATGATGACACATGTTGAATAATGCATTAAAATTTAGTTGATGGTATGCAAAATGATCAATATATCCAACTAAAGTGAAAATCTATAAATTCTATTGAAATGGCTCTAAGATATGCTGCGAAGTTTCAAAATTTTTCGATTTTTAAAGTGCGAAATTAAAAAAAAAACAATGATAGCATTCGATTTTTAACATTTTACTGTAAAATAAATTGTATGGCAACCATATACATAAACGCAATATTTCACTGTAAAAATAGCAATTTCATATTTTTTCCATAATATAAACACGGCGACTATGTGATCGTGACGTCACTTTTGCACGTCATTTTATTAGGAGCGTTTTGAGAAACAAATGCAAATCTCAGACTTTAAGTCTCATTTCTGACTAATGTGTTGCTTTAACGCAATTGGCCCCATATAGACATTTGATCCTCACAACAAAACGAATCGATTGATACCATACATGAAAACAATTCACCATTATTGCAACCACTAACATCAGTGTATTATCTGTGACAGTGTGGTAAAAACGTATGAAAATTAATGAAAATCCGCCCCCCCCCCTCCCTGACTACTATTTATCTCTTTTTAGGGTTCCGTAGTCAACTAGGAACCCTTATAGTTTCGCCATGTCCGTCCGTCTGTCCGCGGTCTAGCTCAGTTACCGTTCGCACTAGAAAGCTGAAATTTGGTGAGGCCTGATAAGAACTTTCAATACATACTATATTGAATAAAATCGGTTCAGCCGTTTTTGAATTATCAGTCAAAAACGCATAGTGAAAGGAAGTGCCGAATAGTAAAATGACGTAAGCGCCGCCAAATATCCCTTAATAAACGACCTTTGGAACGGATGTTTTGTAACAGGGCGGCATCTACGAAACTCTACACTGAGCATCGCCCGACATGCTCTTGCCCGGTTTTTTTTGCATTGTTATCCCGGAAATCACCCCTTAAGGATTACTAATTCCAATTTAAGAAAATCTCCAGCCAGGTTATATTAGGGGGTAGCCACTACACTCGATTGAGTTAAATTTGCAAGGGTCATGAACCCCCCCCCCTCCAAGTGCACCTCAAATAGAAAAAAATCATTTCTGCATTTGCGAGCCCCCCCCCCACACCCATATTTCAACCACGCCTGTTCTTACCTTTCATGCTCAGACTGATTTGATGGGAGGATCGATTTGGATGATATTTGCCATGGACATGAACGTATAAATACAAAAGTGGTCCTGTATCGTCCGATATACACCACACCTTCTACTCTCTAAGTCGTTTAAATCATGCCAAAAAAAATATGATAGTATTAATTTTTGAGTTTAGTTTCATTTAGTGGTAATTGTAAAATATTTTATTAGGACGACTGTCCTCTAGCGTATCCATCTGTCAACTTTACTTCAAGTTCCGCCTCCAGGGTAGCGGGAGAGAAATTAGGGGTGAATTAGGCGCTTACTGACACAGACCGAATTCCACGCGGGCGGAGCCGCGGGCACAGCTAGTATATAATAAAGCTGAAGAGGGTCGAAAGTCTGTACATGGAGGATAATCGAAAAAAAGTTGGCTGGGGATACTTAGAATCGATAATAGAACACGTTCCAACAATTTTTAGAATTTTTGTCTGTTTATCTGTTTGTCTGTTTATCTGTTTATCTGTTTGTCTGTTTATTTGACCGCGCATCACGTGAAAACGGCTGAACGGATTTTGATGAAATTTTGTATAGAGATAGTTTGAGTCCCGGGAAAGGACAAAGAATAGTTTTCATCCCGAAAATTAACCCTGGAAGGGGTGAAAAGGGGTTGAAATTTTGTATGGAGAATTTTTAATAGAAATTAGTACGGAGATAATTTGAGTCCCGAGAAACGACAGAATAGTTTTTATCTCGAAAATAAATCCTTGTGGGGGTGAAAAGGGAGTTGGGTATAGGGAATTATTAACCGCAGAATCGATTTAGATAAAATTTGGTATGGAGATAATTTGAGCTCTAGAAAAGGAAATAAAATAGTTTTATCTCGGAAATTATCCCTTAAGCGGATGCAAAAGGGGTGGAAGTTTACATGGGGAAGAAACAACCAATAACTGCTGTACGTATTTAGATGAAATTTGGTATTGAAATAATTTGTAATTTTTTGGTCAAGGTGTTCATATTTATAACATGTTACCAGTCAATGCTTTAAATTTACCTTTACCCGCTCTTAAGAAATATTTGAAAATGTCATGAATGTCAAAGGGTTATTGCAGGTTCGAGGACTATATATGACGGACAAAGATGCATGGCCCAAACCAAAAAACTACTACAAAACATCTAACATTTATAGGACACCGTTTAGGTAGGAAAACATATCAAACGTATTGTGAAGCAGTCAGATTAGGATTTATTTTTCTTTATAATTTTATTTATTTTCTTTTAGGGATAACAAACAACTGTACAGAAAATATTACAATAAGTGTTACAATTGGTGTTACTATATGTACAATCAACGACATTATCCACGAGTTACAATTAAACTGTTAAAGAATATAATTAAACAATAGGTACATTATCTGTCTCTCAAGCTGTTTTGATATGTCTTCTTGAAGAACTACGCATTATTTTGTATCTTTAAGATCTAATAATGTATTACTGTTTTGAAAAAAATAAGTCCCGTCGAGTTTATTTTCGGTCATAATACTTCTTGGGCCAGAGGTGTAGGGTTAGAACCGGTGGTAGTTTTGGAACGAAGTTTCTTATCGGACGGTTCGCGGATGGGGGGCTAGGCGAAAAAAGTCACGTGACCGTCGAGAAAAAGCGTCACGTCACGAAAACGCGACACCCATACGATTGAGAAACATGTAAAATGGAATGAAATAAAAAATATATAAAATGAAATGAAATAAAAAATATATAAAATGGAATAAAGTGAAGTGAAGTATAGTTAAAAGTAAAAGTGAGAAGTGACAAAGTGAAAAAAGTCGAGAATCTAAAAGTAAAAAATGTCAAAAATATCGAAAATTTCAAAAATCTCAAGTTTCAAAATTTTTTTAAATTTCAAAAATTTCAAACCACAAAATTTACGAAAAAGTCAAAAATTAAATAACATAACTTCGTTCCAACCGAGTGTTCCACGACGCTCACGTATTTTATTTTTCTTTGACGTTCATTAGTGCATTGTAATGTGCTTACATTGAAGAATAAATATCTTGATCTACACCAATATCATAAATCCTCTATTCCGCGTTCGGAACCGTATGTACCATTATTGCAACCAGTAACGTAACATCAGTGTATTATCTGTGACAGTGTGGTAAAAACGTATGAAAATTCATTACCTACGGTAACGTAATGCAAAATCCGCCCCCCCCCGACCGCCGGCACGCACCCTCCCCCCTCCCCCCGGCGCAATAAGGTTGGTCATGGCAGTGTAATGGCGGTCATTCTAATCGTTTCAATGGAATTTTTATATGTGTGTAGGTAAAGCAGTGTATGCTTGTGTACATAATTAGGCCTTATTACGTAACAGTTACATAAACTACTATTTATCTCTTTTTAGGGTTCCGTAGTCAACTAGGAACCCTTATAGTGTCGCCATGTCCGTCCGTCTGTCCGCGGTCTGGCTCAGTTACCGTTCGTACTAGAAAGCTGAAATTTGGTGAGGCCTGATAAGAACTTTCAATAAAAACTATATTGAACAAAATCGGTTCAGCCGTTTTTGAATTATCAGTCAAAAACGCATAGTGAAAGGAAGTGCCGGATAGTAAAATTTAAGGATTACTAATTCCAATTCAATAAAATCCCCAAGCAGGTTATACGTAGCCTTTTAAAAATTCAACGTCCAAAGGGGGGGGGGGGGGGGGGGGGTAGCCACTCGATTGAGTTAAATTTGCATGGGTCATGGACCCCCCCCCCCAATTTCAACCCCGCCTGTTCTTAACTTTCACGCTTAGACTGATTTGACGGGAGGATCGATTTGGATGATATTTGCCGTGGACATGAAAACGTATAAATACAAAAGTGGTCCTGTATCGTTCGATATACACCTACTACTCTATGTCGTTTAAATCATGCCAAAAAAAATTAATAGGATAAAAAAAGTATTCATTTTTGAGTGTAGTTTCATTTAGTTGTAATTGTAAAATATTTTATTAGGACTACTGTCCTCTAGCGTATCCATCTGTCAACTTTACTTCAAGTTCCGCCTCAAGGGTAGCGGGAGAGAAATTAGGGGTGAATTAGCCGCTTACTGACACAGACCGAATTCCACGCGGGCGGAGCCGCGGGCACAGCTAGTTTGCAAGCCTAATATAAGCAAGGAGTCCAAGCCATTCATAAAAAAAAAGACTTATCCCTGCCCAAAGGATGGCGCCAAAATGATGTACACAGCGAATACATAGTTCTGGTGTACTGTGTAATATTCTATTAACTATCTCTCATCTATATTTAAATAATAATAAAATTATGAAAGTAAACGTACGTAGGTACTTACTACATAGTTACATAGTAAGTGTAATTTGCCATAAACTTATCAATGTGTCTGATTGCTTTGCTGCAATTACGAGTATACGCGTACCGTTATACGCGTAGTATTAGGTTATTTAGGTTCTAAAACAGATTATGTCAACTGGTTCTACACACAACTAGGAAGCACTCCGTAGCGTGGTAGGTATGCTGATACCGTGTTAAAACTGCCAAGTTTGGCGAGATGGCATAAATCGATTGTTCGAAGGCAGAGCGTGATACGAATGGATTAGCTTCGCCTTGGGGCTTGCCCACGCAAGCTGCAGCTGCTAGGACTTAGGGTGCCTTTCCACCAGAGCTATGCTGTACAGCTATGCTGCGAGGATTTGTTAAGCTACGCGTTTCCATTGGTTGGTGTTACGCGTTGATTGGTATATTCATAGCTGCATTGCATAGCATATAGCTCTGGTGGAAAGGCACCCTATTCTCGATTTAGCTTGCAGAGTTGTTAAGCTACTGATACATGACGAGTATACATTTCCTCTCATTTATATGATAGCCGTGTCCTTTTTACGGTATATGTTCTATACCATTTGTATTTGCGATTTAGTTTACACGTAAGTTCGGTGATGATGAACGGTACAATTTTATTTATGACGCCTTTTTTAAATCAAGGCTTTTTTTTCTCTTCCCCTTTGTCTTACCTCCTTATCTATACGCCCAGATATTTAGTTTTCGCCCCTGACCGGGACCTGCAATAATACCAAGCAGTACAAAATGCTCAAAAATTTCTGAGACGCTAAAAGAGCTATACTATTTCTTTTTTCAGTTATAATTTTTAAATATTTATTACAGTTTATTTCCAGGCTATCCACTTCAGGAAAATAAGAAAATTCCTTTCAAAATAAATTTGGAAATCTATTTACTCTTATAATTCTCTCCTAGAGACCTTTCTCTCATATAGAATTGAACCGTGAATGCGGCCCTTTACCTTTACTCTAATATTTGCTCCAGGAAACAGCGGGCTGACGCGGGTCGCGGCCTAGGGCGTCGCACGCGCACGATCTACACGATCTGCCCGATAGCTCCGACATTACTCTAAACTTCAATTTATATCCAGACAATTGATGGCCATTCTTTTGCGGAAAGCCTTAGGTTATTTCCTGGATTGAGAAGATAAACTTCTATAAGTAAATAACCGGCTGATAACCTTTATCTTTAGGAAATCGTTTAGGGATAGTTTTTTTATATGAACATACATAATTACTTTGATAGTGAAATAAGTATATTTTAAACGTCGAATTTTAGTAGAGAGATTTAGGTTGATTAAAATGATGGCTTTTATTTAAAAAGAAGAATCTACCAAAGACATTTAAAAATTGTTCCAGTTGTCCTAACTAATTTTTAATCGTATGTACAGTCGACGACGTCAAAGATATTTTTACACTTTTTCACCCTACTCCTTTGTAAGAAGATTCAAAAGTGTAACCATATCTTTGACATCGACTGTACACTTACCGGCGATAGTATCTTCCTACACGAAGGCTGCAGAAATATGTGACACGCTCTTATGACCCTACAAATAAGAGCGTGTCACATATTTTTGCGGCTTTCGTGTAGGAAGATACTATTGCCGGTGACTGTACCTAAGACTGTACGTAAGCACGAGATAGGTACTACCTATCTCGTGCTTACGCATTTTTATCGTTTAATTCGCAAAACATTGCCTTTGATAAAGGGATCAGATACAAACATAATTTACGGTAAACTTCAACCTTTGCGGGCAATGTTCGTTTCTTTTGATTAAGTATAAACAGGCTGAGCAGAGTTATTCCAAACTTTTACCAGAGTGCGGGTGTGTTAAAACTCACACGACTGTACAAGAGAGCTTTCCGATTACGCATATGTTGTTACAGATGAATAGATCATTTTACACTGGTTTTTCTCCAATTCAAATTGCTGGTGTTTGTGCAAGCACCAATAATACACGGCGAGGATTCGAGGAGGAAAGTTATGAGTAGGTACGGTCTCCGCGAGATAATGCCCTCCCGGGAGGATGATTGCCGTTGTTATGATTATGAATCTCACGACCTGCCTTATTCCTTTATCGTATTCTCAAAGTGCAGATAGACGAGGCTATAAATATCGACCCTCGCATGCCATAATTTCTAGGCTTTTCCGAGACCGTAAATTTTCGGGAGTTTTAAAAGGTATTGTTTATTACTTCGTGAAAGGTGCTCACGAACTGAAATTGTCCCATTTATCCATTAAAAATCAAATCAAATTATTGCTAATTCAGAAGAAACAAGCTTTAGTAAAACTGTTAGGTGACGTAGTAACCTATTGCTAAAAATAAAACCTGACAGCCAAAAATTTCAAGTCCAGCGTTTTTATGAATGTGTAGATTCCGAACATTCTGCGCTAACAGAGAAATCTAGACACACGGCAGTTCGAGTTCACATTACCGAAATGATTTTAGAAAAAAACACACACAAGAAATTTAAGAATACCAAATACGAATTTGTATTTAGTATATTCTTTTGATAAATGTGTTATACCGTATGTATCAGAACGAAAGGCAAAGAAAGAGACCCATTAATGTGTAGACCATAAATATGATTATGGTGCCGGGCTTATGCAAATTTAGCATCTTTTAATGGTAGTGAAAAAAAATAAAATAATAAACAATTATTTTATTACCTCCTGTATTATTTATTTACAGTGTTATCAATTACAACAAACAAAATGAAGTAAATGTCATAAAGGTCAGCTGATAACGTTAGACAGCTGAAGGTGAGTGCACACTCACATATAAAATGCGATCCAGTTCGATGTGCCGGCCGCCGGTACGTAAACATCTGAGCAAGCGACGACGCGACGATTGCTTTCGTGTACTTTTCGCAGCAAATTCGGATTTTGTCAGACACGGTGTCTAATTTTATCAAATGCTTGAATTATCCGTGCTTGTAATTCTTCGCGAGTTCGTGATTCCGTCCATCGGCACCGGCGGGTTGTTACTTCGCAGTCGGATAAGTGTATTGACGATCACACGGCCGTTGTTGGGTTGCCTTCGTGCGGGAAACCTCTCCGCGTACAGACGAAGAGCGGCATTGCTGTTTCCCCTACACTCTCCGTAAAGAAGGATCATATCCACAAGTTCCTCCGCAGAAAAAATTAAAGGCATTAGTAATTTTTAATTTAAATTTCTATTTATTAGATTTTCTTTTTATCTGGCAGACGAATGTCAAACTCTGACTTGAAGTTTAACTTCAAAAGGAAAAAAGTCCAATTAATTGATTTAACCTGACCTCTTTCAAAATAAAAATAACAAGATGACACATTTAATGGAACGTCATAATTAATGTCAAAGTGAACTACATTATGATATGCGAAATCCCTGTTGTAAATAATAATGGAATGATAACAAAAAATAGTCCTTAAATGATAATTTCAAGAAGTGATTAGTGTTTCGTATTTATTAGGCTTATCAGTATCTGGTCATAGTTGAAATTGCAGTAATCTGATATGATGTGGATTGGTTTTAATTAGTTTGTTTACGTTTATAAACTGACGTCTTACTGTTTCTACAGGCTGTTACAGGAATTTTTAACCGACTGCAAATAAGAGGACCCAAAGTCATGTTGAGATTGAGCAAAGTTAAAAAAAGCAAATAAAAGTTATCTGTTAGAACATACTCCACTTTACCATCAACCAGGCTTCAGCTTTGCCTTACGTTCTGATACATACTGTATATTTGTCTCTTTACACAGTCTTTCAAATAAATCTAATTTTTTTTAGAAATTAAAGAATAATTTACATATTATAACAACAAGTATGTTTATTTACTTCAGCTATTTTACTGTAGATCTTTGTAAAGATCAAAGGGTAAATTTCATAGTAAAAGGATGTGAAGTAAAATGATCATTAAAACCGACGCACATAAATATACCTACTTACCATGCGATTTACTGTTCATGCTCCTTTATAATATTATATACCTAATCGTATGCTGCACTTTTCATGTAGTAAAAAGAAAATAATCATTATTTAGTTGAGGACATTAAATTACTAGTTTTAGCTGCGAGTAGTAAGTGATGTAAAATATTGTGGTTACCGTGAGTAAATACCAAGTTTAATAGTTTTTTTAGCATTCACATTCTTCTTTTTTACGAGTTTAAGGAGCGTGCAACGCGTGTAAGGAGGTGTAAGGTACATTGTAATTTTTAGAATAAATGTTCATGTTGTGATACTAGTATCCTGTAATGTAAATTTATGTTAATTTTTAACATGATCTTTGTATGATATCTATTTTAAACTATATTCTGTAATTAGTAATACAGCTATAATAGGTACATCATTAAAACCCATTTTGATAGCAAAAGTCGTAGTAATTGCCCTGAAGGGCGAAAACGTTTGACAACAACTTCGAGTATGTTGGACCGAGAAAACGAATTACCATGAAATCATCACGCAGTATATTTTTGTTATTGTTATACAAATAAGTGAAGTACCAAGACCGAGTATTAGTTCCGCCGACACAAATACAAAAAAAACTTATCTTTCGTTGTCGTGTACGATCTGTGACAACTTGACAACATGTAAGAAGCAAGTAACTTGTATTTTGTTGATGGCAATATATAGTTGATGGAATACGCTGGAAGGAAATTCAACATGCGACCACAGAATAACTAATAGTACAAGTACGAAAGATTCTCCTTCCTGAATTTGACATTTAGCTACAGAGAAGAAAACGTTAGCTGGTATGCTCAAATAGGGTCAACGTGCTTCATATATCCGTGTCCTGTTTGAAATATGTCAAACGCATATCATAAACACTGGCTGAATTGATACTATTTTCGAACGCACCTATAAGGTGATAAAGCGATGTACCAACCCTTCCCTCTAGCCCTCAGATGCGGTAAGCGCAACGGCAAAAACGGGTAGGTACTTTGGAGATAGACAGTGAAACCCCAGATGCGATTATAGATATAGTACAGTCTGCAGCGGGGATGAATTGTTAAATTCTAGTTTATCTTGGCACACTTTATTATTATGAAAATAAGAGCGTGTGAAAGTAATTTTGAACACCTCACCGGCTAAGCAACTTCTGCTACTTACCTACATCGTAAGTTATTGTAATTTAGCCTATCGCAAGCAATACAATTTCGGTTTTCGAAGTCGTATAAAGTTGATGTAAATATTTTTTTTAATAAAGAATATTAACGGCTATGCACAAAAATCAAAGTATCTTCTATAAATTAAAAAAAAGAGCATAATACGTTGCAAATTTCTCACCTGCAATTTGCAACATTATGCTGAGTCTTTGCCTGTTATTTATTTTACACATTGTGGAAGTTTAATGAAACACCAGCATTATCGTGTTTAAGCTTAGTAGTGTTTTATTTTTAGTCTTGTAATCTTTCCTTTTTTTTGTTCTATAATGTGTGCTTATTTAGAATAAAATATTTCTTTCGTTCTTCTAATAGTTTTCTTTGGTTAGGATCGCGGTGCAGTAAAGCATAGGTACCGTAAAATGGGGTTCGCGAAGGGAGTTGGGTTGCGAATCCAGAATTTCTTTTTTCAGTAGCTACTTTAATTTTCGGACTCAGGTTGCTCTCAAAGTAATTTGGTTAGATTTTTAGACATATTTTTTCTTCTTTTCGCAACACTAAGCTGCCAAATCAAACAATTTAGAAACACAAATTCACCGTCAAAGTTGATGCTCGAATGCGGTAGATTTTTAGTTGTATTTAACTTTGTTTTTATGTGATGTTTGCCAAAGTAAGTGTTCATCCACCTTTCGGATATCGTTTATAAGTATACTTACATGGCTTATTGGAAACAGCAAAACATAAGTTATATTTTCTTTATTTATAATGGTTTTAACATAGAAAACGATTCAACCGCATTTGAGGATTTTTATGGGGAGAGCAGGGATGTAATGAGGGGTGAGTTGGGTCGACAACGGGGACAGTTGGGTCATGAATGGGGACAGTTGGTGTTACGAACGGGGTGTACTGGGATGATAGAGGGGGGAGTTGGTGTTCGTAGTTCAGGGTTGTCGATTTACATAATTAGTCAAAAGTGTCTTACATTATGATAAAATCACACACTTATTTAATTAGTCTAAACATACAATCTGTATATTAACGTTACTAATTTTTTTAAATGGAGAATAGGCAGACGTTTGACCGCGATCTCACCTGATGGTAAGTGATGATGCGGTCTACGGTGGAGCACGCTTACCTATGAGATACCTATTTACTCTCGCTTTGAAGAGACCCAAATTGTACTCAAGTGGAAACACAGACTCGGGCAGGCCGTTCCACTCCTTGGCAGTTCGCATAAAGAATGTTGAAGCAAAACGCTTCGATATGTGGAATACTTACCATGAAGCGATGCCGGAGTGCGATTGTCTGGTAGTCCGATGGTAAAATGGAGACGGACGAATAAGGTTGTGCAGTTCCTCGGCACACTCTCCGAAATGTATCCTATAAAAGATGGATAGGCTGGCAACCTTGCGACGATCCTCCAGACTTTGAAGTCGAGCATTCGTCAGCTTGTCATCATTGATGATTCTCTTGGCCCTCCTCTCGACTGACTCGAGCGCCTCAAGCTGGTATTTTGCTGAACCATCCCACAGATGTGAGCAGTATTCTACACACGACCGGACTTGTGTTTGGTAAAGGTCGAGCAGCTGCCTAGGTGTAAAATACTGCCTCACCTTGTTAAGGATGCCCAGCTTTTTTGCTGCTAACTGCGCTTTCGACTCAATGTGTGGGCCGAAGTTGAGTTTCGAACTCAGCGAGATTCCGAGAAGCTCAAGATGGTCGGTTAACGGAAGGGATACATTTCGGAAAGTAGGAGTCAGATGGAATGGACTCCGTTTAGCGGCGATAAGACACGCTTGAGTCTTACTAGCATTGAACGAAACCAAATTGGCTTCACCCCAATCGGAGACTGCCTTCAGTGACACGTTCATGCGTTCGACCATTGCCTCCCTTAAGGACTGTATTTGTGTTCCACTAGCTCGTGGACTGGGCATGTAGCTTTTAACAACCGTTGTGTCATCTGCATATCCAAACGTACCTGGCTTCATCAGGTCGTTTATGTAGACTTACTAATTCCATATACTTAGATCAAAGTATTTTTTTTAATGGATCTAAAAAAAAACTATATTTACGTCATAAAAATAAGGGTCACAACTTACAGAAAACATTAAACCGGTTTAAGTAGGAGCATAAATAAAACATAATTTTGCTAGATTAATATAAAAATCTCTAGCAATTTTCCCATCTCACCCCATTGCTAGCCCTTATAACTACGGGGTGAGCTGGGTTTGCCTACTATTATGTATTTTTCGTTGAAACTATGCAATGAAGCAACAAATTTTCATTGACAAACTAAAATTCATACCTCCGGAACACTCTTTTTGTATATAAATCAATGTGTCACATATAAAAAAAAAACTTTTATCCAGGTTTGAACTTCGATTTCGACCCAACTCACCCCATTTTACGGTATTTAGATATGAAAAACGCTTTGCACCCAGCTTTTTATTCGAACAGCTAAATAGTGGAACTCACTTTTCGCACGCCTTGCATTTGCAATTGCATATTACCTGCCAACTATAACTTGGACCTTTTAAAATCAAGATATATTTTGATCAAAATACTATAAGCCCGCACAGTCACAGGTATTTTTAATTGGTCGGATACGCCATATTGTTGGTCTATCGTTGAAAACCATTAATAGTATAGAAGGCACCGCGGGTCGTGGCACTTTACGTTACTATTGTCAAAGAAGAGGCCATGGGAGGTCAACGGACGACCACCGGGGCTCAGCTCGAGCGGCCGAAAGATGGAGCTGATAGAATAGGGAATACATATTTAAGGATAGGATAGGATAGTTTATAGTAATTTCCTTCGAGAAATATTTCCTATTTCCTACTCAATGGAAGGAGTCTTGATTAGCTCTGCAGTGAAACGACTTCAAGTGACGTTTTTCACAATTTACGACTGCAATTGCCATTTCAAGTAAGTTCTCGAGCTTTCGAGGTCCGGGGTAAGAATACTTTAAAATATTTTCTGTGCGTAATGTTCACTTATTAGTCTTATTACTGAATTTTTTTTCTTAATTCATGAGTGGTATTTGAATGCATACATATTCAAATCAGTTTTCCGGCAGTAGCATCGTCGATCGTTGGGGTGGGTGTCCACAGAACGATTGTCTAGTTTCAGAAGGTTGATCACTAAGCTACAAGTCACAATGAAAAGGAAAGCCAAATTAAGTGCATTTTGCAATAGTAGTTTATGTGACTGCTACATAATGAAGGGCATTAAAATACGAGTGTGGTTTTATAATAAGTATGTAATATCACACGAGTGTTTTAATGCCTAATTATGTACAGTTACATATACATTACTTTATCTACACACATATTATAACTTCTCATAACGTGACGAGATTCATTAGTATGACCGCCATTGCACCTCCATGGCGATCTAGATTTCAAATCATGACCAACTAGATTGTCATAAGTACCAATACTTTAATTACATTCAAATTTCGAACGTCTTCTGGTATTCTGATTCCAGAAGATGTTTGAAATTTGAATGTTATTAAAGTATCCGTCATCAATATAGTAATAGTAGTTTACGTCACACCTGGCCATAATGTGAGTATTACCGCACGCTACGCGTACGGTAAAACTCGCATTACGGCCAGGTGGAGACGTAAAATTGTGTACTCACCACGGGCAGTAAAAAAGAAAGCCCTCTATCGCATATTTACAACCCTCGCCTGCGGCTCGGGTCCCAAATACCTGCGATTTTGGGCTTTCTTTCTTTTACAGTCCTTGGTAAGTAATGTACTATTATGTAACTGTTACGTAATAAGGCCTCTAATTACGTACAGTTGCATACACTGCTTTATCTACACTCATATTATATATATTAAATTAAGTGCTCGGAAACCATAGAATGACCGCCATTGCACCGCCATGGCCAACTCGATTGTGCCGGCGGTCGGGGAGGCGCGTGTCGGCGGCCGCGCGGGCGCGTGCCGTTGGTCAGGAAGGAGCACAGGATTTACATTATGTTATCAAAACTCATAGCACATCAATATTTGAGCATGTAAAGTTAAAATTACGTTACTGCCACAGATAAAAAGCTTATCATAGTAAAATCGGTTGTGGTAATGCTAGCCATTGCCTCCCGTTTTTGAACACGTTTTAGAGGACTTACAGTGTGAGTGTAGATAAAGTAAATTTTACGATGCACCCCAGATGCAGGTTTCTTAATGTAGCTTATCGTTTCTGAACATATATTATAGGGAAGTTATGATATGAGTGTAGATAAAAATATTTACTCAGTAGGTAATAGGATTGTCTAACCCCAGGTCTGAACAAAACATATATTAGTCATAAGTCAACCTACAGCATTGCAATTACTTTAAATAGTCGTAGGCAGGCCCGTCGAGCGCAGAACCTGTTGTGACAGTAACAATAGTCAGCCGAAATGTTGAAGGCCGGTATGCACGATTGATATACCGCTCATTTCTTAATCGCAAAAAAGAATTCAACCATTAGAATTAGGAGCGTTGAATCTAATACAATGATCTGATTTTATCGCTATTTTTTTCTCGGCCAATGCAGTTTTTGTTTCGTTGACTATTTGTTTCTTTAATTTTATCTATTTTTAATATGCTTCTAGTTATCTTTCCCTCGTGATTTATTTTCTCATTCGGATCGTATACGTATCTATAATAGTGTAAATCGCTGTTTACGGTTCTCGCAGTTATCAACCTCATCCGATACGAATTGAGCATTGCACACTTGCACAGTATATTGGCGGCGTCGGCATAAGTACTAATGTAATGATATAACACGAGAAGCAGACGCTTGCGCAACTGCAGGGTGCCGTTTACGCCGCCATCGACTTAACGGTTCTCCTGCGATACAATTCAAAATTCGAATGGCAAACAAATAAAAAGATTATCATCATAACTGTCAAATGGTTCGGCGGATGTACAGAAAACGGTGACCGTGTTCTGTTTAAGCACTTTTAAACCAGAAGCATATGATTACTATTTTAAGTTCATGGGCAAAAAATGGTATATAATATTGAACCGTTTGTTCCAATTGAGGGATTTTGTTAGAGCGTTAACGACGACGACTCGTGTTACCTTTTTAGTTATTACGATGGGAGTTGAATACAGTAATTACAAGCGTTATACAAAACCGAGATACCTATACAGTCAGCAATGAGGACCCAATGAACCAAGTGCTCAAAATGATCAAAATTGTATACTTTATTAATGTGCTGATGATTTTGAAAGTTTGAATACCTAGGTATTCAAACTTTAAAAATCCATGTTTCACTGCATGGCAGCGTCGTTTAATGTTGTTTTCAAAAAATGATGAAATTTATAGTTTAAATGCTGCTTCTAGCTATACCGCTGCAACTGACAGTATGTATTTTACTACACCTATTAATAGCTGCCGAAAGCTGTGGGTAGCCTTTTTGGCACCTCTCTATTGATAGAGACGAGGTGAGTGTATCGGTATTTTGGAACGTTGTACTTATTAGTACACTGACATTTTTTATGTCTGAATGGTAAGTACCTTCTCAATTTAACTGTACACATTTTTTATGTCTGAATGGTACTCAATTTAACTCCACAGCTTCTTATATAAATTTCTACGAAATCCACACAGGTGGTCTTAGTACTAGCGTAGGCTCTGTAGGTACCCTACGTCTGTGTTGTAAAGTCGAGGTGTTATTGGGTCGTAACGGAGCGTTAGGCATTAATGGCGCGAAGAAACGACTATGGCAACATTTGCATACTTGAAGGCGGAACTAATTTGCAAATCCCTTTGTTAAAGCTTTCTGAAACAAAACTCTCAAACGAAACACTTCAATTAAGTAGGAGTAATTTATCTTATAGCTTCTTCGAATAAATTTTGATGGGTCTTCGAACTTGTTACTGGGGAGGTAAGTTACCTCATTTTTCTTCCTATTCCATAATTTTTTTTTACCGCATCGGAATCTTCTAAAAGGAAATACCTTTGTTTAATTTAATGTTAAAGAACGTAAACAGCACCTAAAACACCCTTTTAGGAATGCTTCCAAGTCTAAACGTCTTTCTTAGTGTTTAAATGATCGTTGCGTTGAAATAGCGCCAGTAAACAAGAGCTTAATGTTCTGCAGAGTCTGCGGTATCTTTAGATTACTTACAACTAGATTTTGCATTATGAACCACTACGTATGTAACCCTCGCCTATATTTTTTTTAGTACCTACTAAGCTAGGCCAATGAACCGTACGGTGTGCATAGATACAAATACATTATCCTGGAGTGTCACATGCGCGTTGTCGACTGTACATTTGTAGTCCTTCAAAAATACCTCGGCAGGGAGTTTGAATTCTACAGTCGGAGCGTTCGAAAAAGGAAATTATTCTGAAACCACACGGTTTGCAATCAGTAAAATCTAGAAATTAGGGACAACAGCACAGTACCTATAACGCAAGTGTCACTCCTCTGCTGTTGCAAGCGCGCATAGGTTGTATGTATTAGTGGTTGTTTAACCAGGCAGGTTGCTCATGGGTTGCTGTTTTTGTAGCTACAATTCTGTAGCATTTTTTGTAGCTACAAATCTGTAGCAGGTGTTTAGTTCTTGATCACTCTAATTTGTGAGTGAGTAAGCGCGAGTCGTCTCTAATGCATCATCTAGTAGTAGTAAGTAGAGTGTGTGGCGGCACAGCATCCTAAACTTTTAAAAGGCAGGGACAGGCCATTACGTCCCTTAATAGCAACTCTATGGGTATTTAACGATATGTTCATCCAGGGAAATAAAGCTTCCTTTTTTTCCTCGCCGTCTTAAGGAATGGGACGGATATATATATATGTAGATAGAGCTTTTTATACATGCAAATTGCAAGTGGTTTCTAACCCATATAATACGCAAAATCTAACACATGCGCTTTGCCATTTAATTATTTAATGTCGTTTTTTTAATAATTTATTGTGTGCATAAATATTTTTAGTTTTTCACAAAAAAAAAACCCGTTAAATCGACTTTAAAGAGTTCGTGTTCTATTTTAAGTTAAACTTATGTAAAGTAGCCACGGCAGCTGTTATACAAATACGAATGTGAGTTAATTCTGTGACGGCCATTGCGTTTTGATGTAACTGAGCGCTTTAACCGGTTCTGGCGGCCCCAATATCTTGGTTGCGCCAGTGGGCGACTGTACCGGGCCGCAGGTTGGTGGCACCAGGGCTGGCGAGCAGAGTTCTCTAGCCAACCAGTATAAGGGCCATGTGCATGCGCAGGCATATCTGCGTCCAAATTAAAAGATCCGCAGAAAAATGAATAGAGTCTAATTGTCGAATTACCTGACCGCCAAAATAGATTTTGAAAGTCATCGTAAGACAATCCGGGTGCGACGTCATGAAGTGTCTGCAGTGGCCCTAGAGGAATACCTACAGTTTAGCTTATTTGTATCATTATTATAATTAGCCATAGTACATATATTATTTACGGATCTCGAGGTATTATTTTATGTAATTTATGTTCATCAATAATATGCATAGGTATGTAGGTGTTGAATGTACATATATTATGTATAATTCTGTAGTATAGTTTGTCTCTACAAACCTCCTACCTCTGTCCTACGGTCATTTTTAGAGTCATGCTTCGTTGCCCACATAGCATAGGTACTAGACGCAGACGCACTGCAGAAATACGTAATAATGAACCTCTAGGCCCTCTAGCATCTCTTACATCCTAGGTTTGCCGTCAGCCCGTCACTGATCGTCCGCGTGATATGTTAGCGATTGGAATGACATCTCAGCATGTGATGTAGGAATCGTGACGTAATTTCAAACCTATTATACAGAAGAACTTGTTGGATATATTCACGACTCAAATGCTTATTATGGCGTGGGATTGTTTCCGTAACAGGATCGGTATTAATAGCCTCTTAAATATATAATTCACTTTACACAGGTTATTTTGCGGTGTGTCTAGGTGCCGTATTCTAATTTTAAAACACATAAACTATACATTAAAAATACAATCTATCTTAAACATAACTCCAACACTCAAAAAAGAATCAACCAATATTGAAGTTGTATTGTAGTTGCATCGGAATAATTTTCAAGCAAATTCTGACATTTCTGATTCAGTCGTTTAGGCGCTAGATGTGTAGTTAATGCATTGGAATTGTATTGAAGTTGGATCGTGTCTTAACGTGTTTTAAAGTTAGAATACGGGAATAGTTGAAGGTGCAGGTGCAAAATTAGTTTGAAACAACCTTATTGTAAATAAACAAAAGCGTCTCAAGATCTTTTTGAAGATTTCGCCCGTTTAATTACTTTTGCTGCTAGCTGTACATGTTAGTTACTACAAATCCATTAACAAGAACACGACATCCTACATCGGAATTGGCTAAGTACGTACGAGTATAACCGTAGATTCGACGGTGGGACACCCTATTTGCACCTCACTTTTACAAGGCATCACGGCTAATGCCAAAATAATGTCACTTTAATGCGATAACACGATAAACAACTTAACTCAGTAGGTCACAATGCTCTTGAAGTGTGCTAATGAAAAAGTAACAACTTTATATTTGTCAGTTTCGATCACATAATACGTTTCCCACGGAAATCGCGGGGTATTGTTAGACTGTAAGATACTCGTAGCCTATAGGAAGTGGTCAATGATAGAACATTAGCGACGTAGCCGACGTAGGTGGCGATGCGCGCGGAAATGTGCACATAATGACAAGGCGGTACCGACGTACGTCTTCCAGGAGACTGTAATTCCGTTTGAGCAACAAAAGTTCATCCTGTGTGTATATTGCAACAATGTAGAAGGAAATTTGCAAGTGTGTCACGTGCAAAATCACTTTTTATGAGCTACAATTGCATTCCTATTTTTGATGGTGACTTTACACCATCAAAAATAGGTATGCAAGTTTTTTAGATGTTCGAAAAAATATGAACGGTCTTTGACATCAGATAAATGTTTAAATATTCATGAAATAAAACAATTAAAAACGGATTTTATCGCGTGTATTGAGTTTAAATTACATCCCGACGTTTCAAACACTTTACAGCGTTCGTGGTCAACGGGTCGACGGGTGTTTAAATATTATTAAAATGAGTGACATTTTAACACTGATACATGGTTCTTAACCACACAAACAATGCGCGAGAAATGATAACCTTGTTCGTTCCCTGTACGGGTGCCCCCAATGTGGGGTCATGTAGCTTTTTTGCAAATGTCCGTGCTCCCACTATGGGTCCACAAACTTAAATTGACTAATTAGACTTGCGACATTGTCACATCGTTTTGTAAGGGTAGTGAAAAGTTATGGTTTGAGAATATGAATGATTAAACCTTTTTGTGTCCCCCTGGCTAACTGGGTCAACATTAGAATGGCAGGGCTACCCTTATAGTGCTATTTAAATAGCATTTCGAATAAAGGGACTCCCTGGTGCCAATGACCTTCGATCTGAATCCTTTAATTTTCTATTACCACTAATAAAATCATGCAAAAACAAGAATAAATACATTCAGAACTGGTATGCAGATGACTCAGCATGCTTAGGCTTTGATGAAATACTAGAATGGTTCACCCTACTAATGAAAGAAGGACCCAGATACGGCTATTTCCCTGAGCCAACAAAGAGTTATCTAATAGTAAAAGAAGGCCTCACAAAAATCGCCAAACAAAAATTCGATAAATTAGGAATCAAAATTGTAAAATCACAACGGTTTTTGGGAAGCTTTATTGGACCCATAAACGATAAAACCGACTACATACTACAAAAAGTGAAAAATTGGACAGACTGCATCCCTAAAATCACAAAAGCCAGTGAAAAATAACCTCAAGCTGTCCATACTGCATTTACTAAATAAATCACTGCAATATGAATGGCAATACCTACAAAGAGTAACCGATGGAACAGACGAAGACTACAATGACCTAAAGAACGCAATCAAGACTCATTTAACGCCCTCAATACTGGGCAGAGAAATAACATCCATAGAACACGAACTCTTTGCACTTCCAGCAAGGCTGGGAGGTCTTGCAATTAATGATCCCACAAAACAAGCAAAAACCGCACATGAAATATCATCAAATGCAAACAAAATATTAATAAAAGCAATTCGAACCGGCGAAGAAATTAACATAGTCGACAACCAAAAACATGTATATAAAGTTCTAAACGAAGAAAGAAAAAAGCGAGAAAAAAATGAACAACATGAATTAGAATCAATCCTAAGTAAGCTGACAACAAAGAAACAAAAAAGCATTCAAAGGGCGATTGAAAAAAAATCATCACAGTGGCTAACAGTAATACCGACCAAAGCTGATGATACCGACCTAACAGCAACGCAGTTTCGTGATGGCCTTGCGATCAGATACGGGCATGAACCCTCTAACCTGCCACCAACTTGCGATGGTTGTGGAGAAAATAGTTTCAACCTCAACCACGCACTTAATTGCAAGAGAGGAGGGCTCATAAAAAGAGGCCACGACCAACACAGAGACGACATCAAAAACTGGTCGGAACTAGCATTGGGTTCGGCTACCACTGAGCCAATAATGCGAGCCGCAACCCTAGATCAACCAGGGCTAATAAGCGACCTACTAATGGAAAGTGTGTGGGAGCCAGCGAGGAAGGCGTTTTTTGACATTCGCATCGTAAATGCCGACGCCGCTTCGTATGGCCAACTCACATGGCCCACAATCGCCCAAATACACGCTCGTGAAAAACATCGCAAATACGATCTGGCTGCGGAAGATCTTAGAGCCTCATTTACTCCCCTTGTGGTCTCCTGCGATGGCATTGTTGGAATAGAATACGAATCCTTTATAAAGAAAACATGTCTAAAGCTAAGTGAAAAATGGTCGAAACCATACTCACAAATAATAAGCTGGATCAAAGTCAAAATACAAATATCAATCATCAGAGCGGTCTCTATGAGAATTAGAGGAACGAGAAGAAAAATAGAAAGATTTGGATGCGAAGACGGCTGTGGAATACCCACCACACTCGATTCCTCTTCTTCTTATGTTATTATTTTTTATATTATATTGTATTATTTAACGTAATAAAGTTTAATATCATCATTTAATTTTCTAATGATTTTTATAGCTTATTACATTATCAGTAACGGCCTTAAACAATATATTATCCTATATTTACTTCAATATTCATTGTCTTCGAGATATTTGACATCTAAGTCGAATCATTTTAGGCCAAAAATTGGTTTTTTGGTCATAACTTTTGTGTTAATTAGTTTATAATTAAAACCTCTCTTCAGGTTTTAGAGACGTCAAAGTGGAACCCTAATATGTAGATTTCGAAAATGGAAAAAGTGTTTTTAGACCACATTTAAAAAAAAAACAAACAAATAAGTGCTCATTTATTTTAAAGTTCGGCTCTACAGAATTGAGATAAAAGATTCAAGAACCGATAGCCGAAAGCAAAATAGTGCAAATGTTGGAATATCGACTTAAAACGGGTCAAAATTCAATAAAAAACGTGTGGAGCTCCTTAACCCATGTACCTATCTTACACGCTACGTACAGTAGGTACGTACCTATGTTGAAACCTTTGTACGTACCTATGTTGAAACCTTTGTAATGCGTTTTGTTTCAAAATGTTTTAAATGTTTTTAAGCCAACAAGGTGAATAAGTTACTTTAGTCGCATGGTCCTGTCTGCGTATTCTGCAAAGGATCTCAAGCCTTTTGTAACATCAGATGCGGACGAAGACAATAAGTCACAGACACGCCCGCAAATCAGATAACCGACGAAAACATCTTTCAAATGGAATGACGTGAATAACTTAGTTACATTGTACCGTTGCTAAATATCTAGCAGGTATTGAGTAAGGCTTTTCTATTTGTGTAAGACATACGTCGGTTGATTAGCAACGGTTGATCAATGTTTAAGAACAATATTTGTGGTTTAGTTGAGATTTCCTGCTTGGTATTCTTAAGCCGGCCTTTCTTCATATATGTGCTTAGCATCATGGCTGAGTATGTTTTCAATATGGAGCAGTTGAGAAGGTTTACGTTCATAAAATATTAGGTTAGCAGTGGCGAAATGAGTTATTTTAGCCATAACGTTGCTCTCCGGTTACTTGCCTCTTATATTTTTAATGAATGAGCAGGCAATCATCAGCAGCTAGCAGTTGCATACAACTTTAATTTGTCCGCAGTTTTCATATTACTTAATAGATGGATTTAAAATCCTGTCTATCATTATCCATCCTAAGAGATTGCAAAATGTTTCGATAGGAATCACATAAGGTACGCTTTTGTCGGTTGTGCCGGGTACCTTTGGAGTGCGAGGCGAAGCTTCCGCGAGGTGTTATCGCGATCGACGCCGCCGGCGCAATCAGAGCGTTGCGTCCATCGCGCATGCGTAACCAAAGACGCTATCAATTACATATTAAAATGCCCTTTTCTTTTGCATTTATATTTTGACTTTAGCACCTTGCGCTTTTGTTTTGAATGAATATTTTGACTTGTATCTATGATCAAATTAATGTTGTTCCGATATCTAAGGCACGGCCGCGCGTCAGCTATCCTCGCGTTGTTATTGGATTTCTATTGGCCATTTGAGGTTTAGTGTGTTTGTATTGTAAATAATAGAAATGTGTACAAACCGATAAAGTTACAATCACAGCTTTATGTTTGTACGAATACCAATATATTAAATTATTTTGATAAGTGCAGATTGTCTATTATTATCCGCGCATAGATGAGAGACTATTGTATATGTAAGAAAAAATATCTAAGGAACCTCTCTTTCATTTTTCTGTACTGAAATCTTATAAGGCAGGCACGAGTTTGATTACATTAAGTTTGCCTTCATTGTTCGATGTATTTCTCTATTTAGCTACCCACGTATAATTGAATACCGCTTAATTTTAAAAAGCTACAACATTGTTAACCTTGTAAGATAATCTCAGCAATTTCGTTCAATAAATCACATTCACATCCGCAATATCACTTGCATCAACCTTCAAATTCGGCAATTAAGTAAACGCTTAATTAAGGAAAACTAATATGCCCATAATTTTGAATGAAGTGGTAATTTGTTAAATAGAGAGGAAGATGCGGCCTCGATGCGGGCGCCGGCGGCGTCGGAGGCCGACCAAGTCGCATGTGGAAAACTAAACAAACGATTACGTTATGACCATTGACTTAAATAACAGCCACGTTATGTTATACAACACTTAATACCATTATTTAAAACGGTATTACCAACTGACCCATTTAACAGAACGTTTAACGTTAGTATCAACATTATCAAGCCATAAATTGTGGCTAGAATTTCCGTTTCCTTCATTCAAGTTATAGAGTTAATTTAGCGGACATTTGCATTTGCGTATAAAGGTAAAACTAGTCTCGAGTCAATAACTTGCCAAGTTTTATTACGTAACTGTTAAGTTTACACGGAATGTGTATTGAGTTTGTCATCGTTTTTAATACCTCCAATTCTATTGAGAGGTACCTGGAACATGTCATAAGTATGCAGCGCTCGGCTCGTTCTATGTCTTTCATTTGTCATCATGTTACTTACATATGTGATGTCATGCGCCGAGGTGCAGGGCAGTTGTTCCAACTACTGAGCAGTTGTCTGAGTGAGACCTGAGTATGGTGGTGGTCTCTCATTGCGCATGTTTGTCGTAGATCTTCGGGTCTCTATTATATTGGATAGCATGAGGCGAGTGAGGCAAATGACAGGAACACCATGCCAAGGCGTGTGCCATACAACGTGAGAATAATTTTATGACCGTTTTCAGCTATGTTATAGTGATATTTTTTCTGACACATATTTAAGCTATCTGACTACTTACTAGTCATTTGTGATTTGAAGTTTTTAACTACGGTAAAAATTTGTAGTGTAAAACTGTTAAAAACTACTAGGTGCAAGTACGTCGGTACGAATTTACAGTTCTTACTGAATTCAAGCGAAATAATTATATAGTTTATCTCATGATCATATTACAGACTACCCATAAGAATATTTTTTTGGTAGTTTTTTTAGGGTTCCTAATACAAAGTTCGGTCTCTACTTTATCGTCGGTATGATCTCTATCATAATTCGTAATCAAGTCGTATGAAACACGTTTAATCACACTTCAATAATTAACAAAAAATAAATAGCGCGGGACAATGTTAAGCAGCAAGTCATGTTTTGGCAATTTGATTGAAATCAAATATGAACGTCAGTTCTTGGATTAAGTTGATGCGTGTTACGTGTCCGCATTGAGTAGCACATCAGGGTCAAACGCAGGAAAAAGATATGGTTACAAATTTAAAAATGTAAATACGGTTTTTTTCATGGTAGATTTTCATTTCCAAACTGCCAATGACTAAAATGATAGTGCATTGTCCCTTAGTATTGCATTGCAGGTAGGTAACCTGCTATAACTTGCTAGCAGAAAAAATAAGTCACCTGAATAAACGACAAAAATAATGTAAGCCAAGGTTATAATGCTCATTCGTGAAAAGAAAGGTTACAATTTTCATTCCCATTTAATTCTGCTTCAAAATGAGCAAGGTAATTTCGAAAGAATATAAAAAGCAAACGTGCCAATCTTTATTTTCCACGTAAAAGGTTTTCGTTCACAGCGGGTACGGTACGCAGTCCGGCGTGGGTCGGGCAGATTTGTACCTTGCGTCATACTTTAAGGCTGCGTATTTGTTCAGTGACTCAATACTTCAACTCAACATATGTTTCCATGAATGAACTGTTTGTCATACTACTATGATACATATTTCCGTGACAATTCCGTGAATAAAATGTTTTGTCATTGGAAATGTCTTTTCGTTCGTTCCAGTATAGGCCCCGATTTCACGAAAAAGTGCGATCCCCTTATACCTCGGAAAGTTGTAAAGATATGATATTCAAAAATGGCTCAAAAGACTCATATTTACGAGAGCTGTAAGGTGCAAAGAAAATTTTTCGAGAAAATCAAAAAAGAAAAAGTTATGGCCGGAATAGTGAAAAAAATTTTTTTTCCAAATTTTTGGTTTTGTCGTTCGATATTTTGGAAACGAAGAATGATGTCAAAAATTTGAGAAGAACTCCTCTGGACAATGTAGTCAGCTACAATTTAAGCCTAAAAAAAAGACGATAGGGTTAAGGGTCTGCCCTGTAGCCTAATCTTTTTGAAAAAAGTCAGAACGACATTTTTCACATTAATTTTTTTTAACTGACTTCAAGATTTCAAAAGAGGAGGTTCTCAATTCGGCGTGTATGTTTTTTTATTTAATTTTTTTTTGTTTTTTTTTTTTAATGTTTGTTACTCCATAACTCCGTCATGGGGAATCGAGGGAACTCCTCAAATGTTAATGGCATACATGTAGTGATTTTTATCAACAAATCAATCATTTTCATTAAGCGGAACTGCTGATGATGATCAGAAGGGAACTCTTCAACACGCATAGTTCACGCTTGGCGATTCCTCCTCTTATCGAATACACATCGGTGTTACAAACACATAGTGATTTTTGTATTTTTATCAACAAATCAAGCATTTTCATTCAAAAGAGTGACATTTGATCAAGTGAAACTGCTGATGATGATCGGAACGGAACTCTTCAACGGCGCATAATTCACGTTTGGCGATTTCTCCTCTACGATGTGTTTATTAAGCAAGTTATATTGTCAGGACAAATTTTCGTCAAGCTCAAGTTCTGATGATGGGATACATGAGGAATCGAGGGAACTCCTCAAATCTTAAAGGCATACACATAGTGATTTTTGTATTTTTATCAACAAATCAAGCATTTTCATTCAAAAGAGTGACATTTGATGAAGTGGAACTCCTGATGATGATCAGAGCGGAACTCTTCAATGACGCATAGTTCACGTTTGGCGATTTGTCCTCTTCGCTATGTTTGTTAAGCAAGTTAGATTCTCAGGACAAATTTTCGTCAAGAGCTAAGTTCTGATGATGGGATCCAGGAGGAATCGAGGAAACTTCTCAAATCTTAAAGGCATACATAAAGTGATTTTTGTATTTAAATCAACAAATCAAGCATTTTCATTGAAAACAGTGACATATTGATAAAGTGGAACTGCGGCTGATGCTATAAACATGTGAAATGTAAAATGAGAAAGGAATTCTTCAACGATGCATAGTTCACGTTTGACGATTTGTCCTCTTCGCTGTGTTTGTTAAGCAAGTTATTTCATTGTATAGAGTGCACCATCTACAATAATCCTTCATCGGCTTCCCCCATTGAAGAAGTCGGTTTTTTTTTGCTTAAAAATTATTTAGCTATATGGCTACCATTTCTCGAGTTGACTACGGATTAGTAATGTAATAATTTTCTTGTACTTTGAACATGATTATATCCTGCTTATTAATCTAAAAATGAAATATGCATACCTAGGCGCCACGGCGACAATTATTCAAACTTCGATATGCGTGTGGAAATTTTTCAATTTGTTTGTTCACTTTAGAGTACACTTGATTAAAATCGGTGATTGATTACTAATCATCGCTGATTGAATAATCGCTGATTAAATCATAACACAAAACAATTTCGCCATGAGTAAATCATTAACGACGGGCGCTGATTGAAACTAAATTAACGCTAATCAACTAACTTGTTTAATGTGATTGACGAATGTATGATTAGAGTGTTCTTAAGCTGATTTATATTATTACTAGAATAAGGCGTTTGTTCTGAATTTCACGTATTGAACCAGATACATATGTAGAAATTTTCTTTATCCTTAATGAAAATGAAAATGAGAATGATAATGAGAATGAGAATGGGGATTATCATGAGAATGATCATGAGAATGAGAATGAGAATGAGAATGGGAATTATCATGAGAATGAGAATGAGAATGAGAATGAGATTGTGAATGAGAATGAGAATGAGAACGAGAACGAGAACGAGAATGAGAATGAGAATGAAAAGCGCATGTGGAAACCGCAGCTGTGTGATAGCTGCCTTAACTGTAGCCGAAAACCGCAATAAAACCGAACAGGCCGTTTCAAAGTTAAATGGGAGCATTCTGTTGTACACTCATACCAAAAACCAACAAAAAATTGTCGATATTTTGGTAAAGGTAACATTTGCCACTGTCATTTACGCTTTTATTGCTCAATATTGAATCTGCACTATACAACTTAAGACGTAAGCGCCAACCGCCAAATGATACCTTTAGAAATATTGTCACAAATAGCCATTTATCCTAAATTTACATTATACTCACCTAGGTACCGCCTCTGTTTCGTCAGGGAAAAAAGTGAAGGAGCTAGTAGCTACGCAAAATCTAATCATCTAATCAACTAAATCGTTAGTTTAACTAAGCATTCTGTCTTACTAATGTAATCACTTCAGCTGATCATGAGTGAAACTAAAAATCGACATGATTTACTCATGTCGGTGGTCAATCAGATTAGAAAGCTCATGATTGAATTCGTAATCATGTTCATATGATTATGAGTAACGTTCTCATTTTCAACTTAATTTCAATCACGTTAATTTTTGCCCAACTCTGGTTCACAGGCGTTATGTCGAGGATACTTATGTTAATCTAAGAATAAAATAATTATCATTCAACGTCGTAGTTTTATTTTATAACCTTTTCCTTATCCCGACTTTCTCGTCGCTCAGCGACAATATTTTTTCGAATTCCGTAGATTCATTTCCAATGTGCTCGATAGTCGTGTGAGGCACGAAATCTGTGAATTTTTTATTTGTTTTTACCTATTGCCATTTGTTTATTTTATTAAAATATTGTAATGTCGTCGCAATGTCAGTGGAGGTTAACCGAATTAACGTTTCGTTGTAAAATCGTGTACGTGTATTGTTGCTGCTTGTTACATTTATTTCCTTTGGACAAGAATATCCCCTTTAAGGGATCATTTCCGTGAAAAAAACATCCTAATGTCCTTTCCTTCCCCGGGACTTTACATACCGCAGCGTACAGACTGACGGACAGACAGAGTTTCTTTCGCATTTTATATTATTTTATTACATATGCGGGGGATTCTCCCGTAGCAGCTTATCTTTCATTTCGAGAGAAATTAATCTTCCCGCCATAATATGGCTGTGTAAAGCGTTCCTTTTTAGGGTTCCGTAGTCAACTAGGAACCTAATAGTTTCGCCATGTCTGCCCGTCCGTCCGTCCGTCCGTCCGTCCGCGGATAATCTCAGTGACCGTTAGCACTAGAAAGCTGAAATTTGGTACTATTATGTATATCAATCACGCCGACAAAGTGGTAAAATAAAAAGTGGAATTTTTTTTTATTAGGGTACCTCCCCTATACGTAAAGTGAGGAGTGATTTTTTTTTTCATTTCAACCCTAACGTGTGATATATTGTTGGATAGGTATTCAAAAATGAATAAGGGTTTACTAAAATAATTTTTTGATAATGTAAATATTTTCGGAAATAATCGCTCCAGAAGTAAAAAAAAATGTGTCCCCCCCCTCTAACTTTTGAACCATATGTTTTAAAAATATGAAAAAAATCTCAAAAGTAGAACTTTATAAAATCTTTCTAGGAAAATTATTTTGAACTTGATAGGTTGAATAGTTTTTGAAAAAAAAAATACAAAATAATTTCTGAACTAAGTTTGTAATTTAACCGTATAAGCAGGTGTTTATTGTACCTGTAATTTCTACAAAATCACAATGAAATGACGTGCTTTCAAATAAAGTAAAAACGGTGAAAATCGGTTTACGCAATAAATAATTATCCCATGAAAATCATGTTCCATACTTTAAGCTCGCGTGCAATAGTTTACTTAATTTGCCGATAGATGTCGCTGTACGTGGAACGCTCATATCATATCCTACATGGCGGTGTTATTGTAACTCTTAAGTGGGGACACTTACTGTGACGGACGGAAAACTACGGAACCCTACACTGAGCGTGGCCCGACACGCTCTTGGCCGGTTTTTTATGTTTTAAGTATATTGATATTATTGGTCCTTCGAAATGTTGGAACCTGTAATATCTAAATAACGTCGCGCGTGGGATGCGTAGGCGCATGCAGCCTTGCTGCCTGCCCGTATTGGCGTGGCATTGGCGTCAAGTCAACCGCCAGCCTTATAAGCGATTTGGGGGCAGGGCTACTTCATTGCAAAAACATTTCGAGCATTTGTTTTAATTACTGCGGCGGGGAAATCTAATACGCTTAATCAGAATAACAAATTGGTTTGCATTGTAGGTACAGTTGACGTCAAAAATAGGTTTTCATTTTTGAACCTTACTAGTTTGTAATAAGATGTAAAGTGTATGTATATACATATATTTGACATCCACTGTACCTAACCTGTTTTTTGTTATTTGTAACTCTGTTTATGGGTAAGTTTAGTTGATATTTCAGAGAAGTCTATTTTGTACCTGTCATACAAGTTGTAACAAAAGTGCTGGTGATCCTGTTAAGGGCATAATTGGTATCGTGTTCTAATTATGAAAAACTAAGAAAAACAATTTTTTGTTGCAAAAAATTTTTATTGACTTTGTATGGATATTTTTCTTCTACATTTTGTTACTCGCAATACAATACGAGTACAAATTATGCCCTTCATTTTCATCACCCGGAACGGATGACACTTATAACATTGACACACTGATGTACGATACCTGACAGTAAGGTCGATGATGAGAAAATGTAGGCACATAATATTACCAATGATATACATATACATATTCAGTATGTAGAGTTTTGATCTGAAAGGCAAGCGATTTATTCTCCAGACGCTTACTCGTTTGTCAAGCCTATCCTCGTTCCTCTCGTATTGAATATTCCAAAGCCCCAGATCCCAAAGGACGAATATTAAACAATGCGGTGTGGAGGCGTATAAATTATGTACGGATATTTATTCAGCCGCAGCTGATCTGCCTTCCTAGTTTATTAACATACGAGCAATGCCGGGCATGAGAGTGAATAAAAATAAAACTAGGTACCTACTTCTAAGTATTACTGCATTATCTACTTGAAATCTTTGTTACAATAAAATCAAATGAAAATAAGCAGGCTATGCTTACAATAAGAAATGTTTTTTCATATTTGTTGTACTTGTGAGCTTGCACAGTCTGCGTCGTAGATGCTTACATTTAGTACTTTGTCGTAATAACGTACAATATGCCACGGACGGTAGAGAAACTTGACTCGGAAAATGACAAGATCCTAAAAAAGGGCCTCGAATTTAGATGTACTTTGTTGCAACATTAGCTTAGGTAAAATGTTTTATTCATACAACATCTCAATATTATTACAACATTAGAATAACATATTTATTGATGTAGGTATACAGAATATCGCATAATGAAAATAACTTCTGTAGACACTCGTTATTGGAACAAGGCCGTATCGGCAATTATGGTATGAAGTCATTCTGGTGATAATTTATAAAAAAGCTGTGGTTACGCTAAACGCTCTGGTAAATATGGAAGTACTTTCTCTGATTTTCAGTGCTAATGTATTCATATTCATTAGTTCAGAATATATAGCCTTTAATAACTATAATTAGAATCTTATTAGACTCGCTAAATCAACAAGAAGAACAATAGGCGATAGCGAAATATATAAACAGAACCTGTTGTTTCCAATAAAAGATCGTAAAAACTTAGTGTTAAGTTTATGATCTAGGTACTCTACATGTCATAAACATTTTAAGACTTTGTAACATTCATTTTATGTGAGTACCATATTTTTACGACATATTGTGATATCACCTCTAGTTTAACAACGCAGAATCATGTGTTGTATAAGTCCTCGTATGTTCACAACGGCATCAAAGTTCAAAAATCTTGCACGGCAATATCAGAGCAGCTCTGACACACAGCGCGTATTGATAATGAAGTATTGCCTGAATCGGTACGGCCAGGAATGTAAACAAAACAATGGCGTACCTGCGAGCGCACGGTCGCCAGGAGGACGCTGGCGAGGACACACGTTCCATGGAGCCACATGTTGACACTCGACACTCTTGACAGCTTGTCACTAGCACGGGTTAGCGCGGCATGGCGTTCGATCGCCGTGCGGGTCTGAGAGCCACTGCCGATGCCGAGCCTCACGACCGAGAACAACAAACTTTACTTTCTGTGGGAGGCCGCGTCTACATGCAAGGTTTCGAGGTGGACAGTGATGGTTTTGGTAACAAATAAACAGACGCGTGCAGGTATATTACATGCATCCATGTATAGTATAAGCATTATATTATTGATATTAGATTGTTTTGTGTTTGTGGGTAAATTAAAAATTGTTACTGTAGTATCCTATAAGGCGCTCTACACACTTGATCTGAATTCAGTACTGAATTCTGAAAGCAGGTTGTTAAATGCTATGAAAATTTCGCAATCGACGCAAAAAGCAGTGGATGAAATCAAGGTCGTCACAAAAACGGACGAAATAAATTTTAAAAGATGTTGTATTACTTCAAGCCGCAAAATCCTTAAGAGAGCAAGGGCTCTTAGGGCCCAAGGACGAATCTTCTATAATGACGCCGGCGATGTCGGCATAAATATAAATGTCGCCCCGAGTCACGTTCTTTGCCGTCTTTCTACGAGGAAAAGCATTTGCATGAACCGGGGTGTTATGGCGAATTTTGTTCAAATGATATGCAGGAAACTCTCATAAAATGGCTCAAAGAGGGTCTTACACACGGTAATGGTTAGAAAAATGAGTTACAGTTTCATTACGTTGGTTACACTTACAACTCCCTTTTACATAAAACCAAGTTGTGGTTTCATGTGTAAAAAGGTGCATCATCAAATACATGTTACAAATTTGTTACTGTTGGTACTACCTTGCAAAAATCTCATTCATCATCCTCCTGCCCTTGTCCCATTTACTTGGGATCGGCGCAGCATGTCTTTTTCTTCCACACATCTATATCACCCGTCATCTCATCACTCACATCCTTTCTTTTCATATCATCTCTCACACAGTCCACCTTTTCCTAGGTTTGCTTCTTCTCCTACATCCCTCCACATTCATTCTTAATACCTTTCTCGTAACATGACTACATCCCTCCGCATAACATGCCCGTACCACGCTAGGCACTTGCAAAAATCTCATTGAAATCTTAATATTGAAAATTTGATATCAGCACAGCCCTTGGGCTTTAGCTTTCCTTGGAAAGCGAGGGGCCCTATCCATATATTAGATCATCGCAACGTCGGACAATCCTTAGGAATAGGAAGCAGTTATGCTTTAGAGCGAGCAAGCGATATTCGGATCTCGCCTTAGCTGCGTGCCTTGGTTCGGCCGATATGGGCCCAATGTGTGCATCGGACCTAAAATTAAAAGTAAATTTTGATACTCTAGAACCGGCTGCTCATACAGTATGAATATGTAATATTTATAGACAAATAAATTTATTTTGATTCCAAAACATTCACCTTTAGTCAGCGAAGGTCTTATCCATCATTTTATTAATACAAGATATCTATTTCAAATAATTTGTAATTTAGTTATTTATTTTATGTCACCATATCTTACAATTTCTCCTATTCTAAATAGGTACCTATAACGATGCTGAAAGATAACACAAGCAAGCTATTTTTTGTGACGTTAGGTTTGCTAAGAACAAATTAATAAATTTATTCACTTTACCTATTTAATTGCGGAACTATGGATTAGCTAACGACGAGTTGAATTTGTCAGCAGTGCTATTGCCAGTATTCAATACCACGGTAAACATTTTCGAGGTTAATTTTCAGCACAAACGCGCTAAACGTTTTAATGAGGTTCTTTCGTTGTAACAAACAACAGGTTATTAAAGTAACGAAGAATATCACAAATTGTGCTGATATAAATAAAAGATAATATTTAACCATCGATCCGTATTGATATAAATTGCTTGCAATTCGGATATTTCGAATAGTAATTTGTATGGAAACTATTCGAAATATCCGTATTATCCGGATAATATCCCGATAATTGCAAGCCTTAAACGTAACATAAGTCTTACTAACAATCTGTACGAGTCTTTTTAGTTACTATAAATAAATGATTCTATTCTATTCCATAATTTCGAAACGAGAATTTATTCGACCTGCTGTTAGATATCAGTGGTTTTTAACATGCAGACATAAAATAACCGTCCTTTTGGACTCCAGTGTGTACGCGCGCCGGGCACGCAACGCCGCGCGCGGGCGCAGCGGTTACGACACACGCACACGCGCACGCGCACACGGACGTCACGGACGCACACACCTGCGCGCAGGTACTGCCAGCCGCCAGCCAGACCCATCTGATTATCCTGTTCTACCTTTTTTCCTACTTTAGAGTCAGCCTTGGAGGACATGGCGAGTCTTTGCGGGTTTTTTGTTTCGGTAAATATTTGCTTTAGTTTATTTTTTAAAGGAGCAATAATGTAAGTAGGAGTTTATTTGCTCGAAATATTGACATAGTTGGTTTTTTTATTTTTTTTCTTAAAAACAAGTTGACTATAGCCGATATGTCTAATTTTAGATTAGATTTTCTTGGGACTGAACGTTATGTAGATGTGTGGGTGTGGGGTTTTGTTACATTTTGAGGCATCCTTATCGAGACGTGCTTCAAAATAACAATAAAAATGGAGAAATGACTCACTGTACATTGTATTTATTAAAGTATATTATAAAAAAAATTGGTAACTAAGTAGTTCAAAAAGGAAGAGTATCTACATAAGTACTATTAATAGTTTCAATATCTAAAAAGGTCGTAGAGCTTTTAAATCCTAAGAACCCTATTATTCTACCTCAGCAGTCTGGTAAATACTTTTAAATAAAATTAAAAAACTTGAGACGAGTTTAACCGGGCTAAATGTGAAATAAGACGAAGGATTTAAAAGGTTTTACTTAAAAGTTTACTGTCGTGGCTAACTATCGTAGACGTCTACGAGCTTTTCGCACTGCACTAGATTTCAACGCGTCGATATGTAGATTGTAACTTGGTAATAAGTTATTGCAATCGTTTAATTTAACTTTCTGACTAACAAGTAAAAAAATGTCATTACGCCTATGTAATGTCTGTTAATAGAAATTCCAAATAAAAAAGAAATAAAAAGAATACCATAATTTTGAAAGAAAAGGAATAAAAGTAGATAATAATCGTACCGGAAATTATAAGATAAAACAGTTTTAGATAAATAAATCGTACTACCTGATGATAATGTATATCCATAGGCACCATCAGGTTCAAAATTGCATGGTCAATTTATCAATGAATTCATTCATAAAATGACCATGCAATTCTGAACCCGATAGTACCTCTATACCTAGACCTCTAAGAGTCGTTTAATTATTAAGATTTTTTATTTATTAAAACCTATACATTTAGGGGGCTTCCAAGAACTTAGAATGGATATAGATACAATACAAGTCGTAAATAAGACAAATGTAAATAATTAAATTGTTCCAAGAAATATCTTTTAAGCGCAAAGTTTTTCAAAGCAGAAAAACTTTTCCTTATTTCCAAGTTTCCTCCAAACAACTTTCCAAGAAATATCGCCATCTGTCGGCAAGTGCTGTTAAACCTGGGTTCGCGGCGTGCCACAGAATGCGAGGGCGCTGCCGGCGGCTTGTTGCCGCCCAAATCAATATCCACACGACGTGCGCCGTCCCGCTGATTTTCCCTTCAGTATTTCAGAAGGCACCCCCCTCGTTGCCCATTTCTCGTGTCCACTCGCGCTACCAGTGCCCGTAAGCGAATTCCAACAGATAACCGGACTTGACCCAATTACTTGTAGGTGAGTCGACTATTCTCTATTAATATTTATTATTTTAGGAGGTTCATTGAGCGGCTGTATGATAAACATTTCATTATTACGTTCATTCATAAACACTGTATACGGAGCTGGGAAAGAATACGTTGGAACGGCGGTCAAAGGAACGAATCAGAATTAAACGTTGAATACAAACGCAAGGAATAAATATTGCCGTTACCCCATTTTATTACTTGACAATCATGTCCATTGCGGCTTTTACGGTAATGTGATTGAATATTACATAACTTTAAGCGGTGTCCTGAAAAGTTTTCCGGAGTTTGTCGAAATATATTCTTACTACCTATTAATTGTAACTAGGATAACTTAAATAATATCTCTTTAAAATGTTAAGGGATTCTAACTACGGATTGCAACCCTTTTTAGCATGAAAGAAACCCGCGTTTTCTGGTATAAGGTATCCGGGTTTTTCATAATAAAAAAAACCCGGGTTGCCATCCCTAATTCTAACATATCTTTGCGTATAAATATGTCACCATTTAATACAGTGTAACAATTAGACACCGCGACGCGGGGTGTTAACGGTGTTGTTCATTTGTTTGAGTTTGTAATTAGCTGTGCTTTAATTACCATTGTGTGTTACTTAGCTGTCTCTTGAATTACAAAATGACATTGGATGATAATTGATTATACTTATTACTGACAGTTAAATTGTTTTTTTTTTAATAGTTTTATATGTTATTTCTTCGGAACTTATGAACTAAATATTCTTTTAACTAGTCGCAAAGGTGACTACGCGATCAGGATTTCTTACGAAGTCTTCCTTCACTGCTTACAGTGTTGCACTGAAAGCAGTAAAGGAAAACATCGTAAGGAAACCTGAGCTATTCCCAACAAGGTCCAGTTTCCCCTCAGGGTTGGAAGACCAGACGCTTTCGTAAAAACTAGTTCCTAACCCAATTTTTGGGATTACGTTGCCAAGCGGACCCCCGATTTTCATACTAAAAATTATATATTGTATATGGTATTATCACACCATACACAATCATTCCCCATGCGGTTTATCCGGGAAGCTTGCATTATTAATAATCATGAAATCCATGCGGACGATGTCGCGTATAGTTGCTAGCAGCTATTTAAATAAGAACCTTAGGTACGTGGTAGTGGTCGAAAATAAGACCCATTTATATACCTTTAAGGATAAAACATACAGTGAGCTTTACCTTACACAAACACAACACTTAACACAAACTAAATAAATACTTAAAACACTTTTCGCCCAGACCAGGACAACTCATTTAAGTATAAGTATGTCTTGACTGCTTATCAAATTGTTGCGTTAAGATTAACTTAAAGAACGTCGTCAAGGGAATCTTTGCCTTAGCAACATTCCTTCAACAATCTACATATAAGAACATTATACCTATATCTTATTAGGGTTATTCTACACGGTGCCCGTGAGCATTGCTAGAGACTTTAACAGTGTATTCATGATCATTTTAGAGAAAAAAATGTCCTATAAACTTTTCCGAAATTCGCCATAGTTTCAGAGTAAATACTACTTACAAAAAAAACATTTTTAATTATTACTCATTGTAAAATGCTTTTTTGATGGCGATGATGTTACCAGTATGGGACATAGTCTAGACATCTCTTATTGACAGATATTAAAGACCTAACAAACACTTTGCATGAACAAGTTTTTAAGAGAAAAAATATAGCAATTTATTGTTTCCAATGACATTTGCTATTTATGTAGAAGAGCATTCCAAAAAAGTAAAAAAAAAAACTTTTTTGGCGTTTTACAACTAAAGTCACATTATTTTTTCCTTCTTTTGACCTCAGAAATTTAATGCGAGTTTAAAATCACTCGCAATGCTCACGGGCACCGTGTATATTGGGGTCACATATCTTGCCAGGTTCCTTGGCACGGTCAGCGGCAATAAATATATTCCTAATGTGAGAATGAGACGCTTCCTAATCTTGTTTGACACGTTTTCGCTCCAGGCGTTAGCGTATACAAGGTGTTTAATTCAATGGCCCAGGAAGAGAAAATTATAAAATCTTAGAGATAGTTTGCATTGTTCGAGACCTATTTTAAATATAAGAAAAATCGTATAAAAAAATCTCATACCCCGTTAAAATCTATAAAAGGCTGTAGGACATTTTCATTATCCTTGTAAATTTTACACACTGTGTAAATCCAATACTAGCAATGAATGAAACCAGATATAGGTTTTAATAGTGGTATCATTTATTAAGAGGTTTTTAAAGTTACACTTAATTATGACCCCGTAAATATTTTTTTGGAAATTTACCGAGGAGTAAAGTTCTGCAAGTAACTGAAGTCTTTGTTGCTCTATTATTGTGTCATATCTGACGCGGCCTGCAAGTCCATAACTATCTGTCTGCCAACTGTCAACGAGCTTTAAACACTTGAGTAGGTACCTATGTTGCATTACATTATGGGCCGGATTATTTTTAATGGTTAAAATTTTCAATGTAATTCACAAAAACTATTTAAATATACTTCCTATGTCCTAAGCTAATCGCCGTTTATAAATTTCCCCATGGATTTACACAATGTATAACTTTGATTTGCCCCAAATACATTTATTTGGTCAATTTTGTATTAGCATTGTTTATACGAGTAAAAAACATGTTTCTGACACATTTTTTGGACAAGGATTTACTGTCGAATTAGATAGGCAGATCTGTGCACGTCGTCGTCGATTCATCATAATGCTGATCATCATAAAGACTGTACTAACACTAACGAGCCCAGAGTCTGTTTCACAGATCTATGAAGAGAGAGCGTCAAGACCACGAACCAGGGGGGTCTGGGCGCCGAATATAACAAAATTATTTTAGGCACCGATACCATTAAATTAAAAGTTAAAGAAAGTTATTTATCGGAATTATGCCAAGTTTTGTCATAACATAACTAAAAGTAATTTGGAAGACAATAACTCATGTCAAAGTTAGGTTAATTCAAACAAAGTTAGCCAGGCACTGTCACCGACTTTGATTAAAGTAAAAAGAGGAAGATACCTGACGTTCATAGCTGACAAAACTGAAATGTGTTCCGGCACCCACACACTTGTAAATGCTTACACACTGCTATAAATGCTATAATGTACATGTGCATCAGGGGTAAAAGAGATACACCAATATACTTAACACGGGCGTGTAAGCGAGACTTCCATATTTTGCGCATTGCACAAAGTGTGACAGAGACCAACTAATATAATTTACAGTAGTGTAGACAAGATCGTCACATTTCTAACAATGACGTATAGAAGTAAAAAGAGAGTCATTTGGGTTTGAAAAAATTAAAATAATGAATTGATATTAATCGTAGTAAGTCCTTGTCGCATCAATATGAAAGCGGGCAAGATGGACCGAGATAGAAATTAAATGTCGAGTCAATAGCATACTATATTTTTAAAATATGAATAAATCTCTAGTTCTAAACTTCTGGTGCTCTAGTCGAATATTCCAGTGTTCAACGAAATAGGTAACGAACGATCGTCTCAAAAAACCAGTCTAAAGGCATCAATGTTTTCGCGTAGTTGTTACGGATCTAGAGGTTTCTCATTTTAATGCAATAATGGTTTGTCAAAAGAGACGTGTATGGTAAGCGACGGTTTTATTGCACTACGCCGTTTCTGCGAATGATCCGTGCGGTCCTAGTACTTTAATTTCCATCGCCTACCTCGCGCACGACTCAAAACAACCAATGTAAAGGTGTGACCTCCGATTGTGCATAGTTATAATGGTAAAAAAGATTTACTTATCCTGAACGAGTTGTAAGTCTCGGGAATCAGCGCTAGGTGCCTAATTTCATAGGTAACGTTAGCAAATAAAACTTTTTAATACCACGACGGTTGCAAACAAGCATACGGCCCACCTGATGGTAAGTAGCTACCCGTAGCATAGGCTACCCGTAGCCTATGCTACGGGTAGCCTATGCTACGGGTCCTATGGTACGGGTATGCTAGGCGTCCATAGGGACGCCTGCAACTCCAGAGGTGCCACATGCGCGTTGCCGACCCTTTACAAAAAGGAGGATTCACTGTGTTCACGGCTAAATGAGCAAGAGCAAATAAAACTGTTAGAAATTTAAGTAATATACTTTCTAGAAACGTTTTCATTATCGGGTAATTCGGGTATTAAAGATAATTGCTTACATTAATCGGGTAACACCCAAACCTCACTAATATAAATATAATAAAGAAGAAACTGACTGACTGACTGACTGACTGACTGACATATCAACGCACAGCCCAAACCGCTGGTTCTAGAGATTCCAAATTTGGCACGTAGGTTCCTTATAAGGTCTAGGGGTGCACTAAGAAAGGATTTTTCAAAATTCACCCCCTAAGGGGGTAAAATGGGGGTCCAAAGTTCGTATGGCGAATCAAGATTTGTTAGATTATTTTATTCGAAACTTCACAGGAGTATTCCTAACGATAAATGAGTAGACACGTGTTTCAGGTTTTTTGAAAATTCAACCCCTAAAAGGGGCAAATGTAAGTCTGAAAATCAACCTGGGTATCGTATCCTTTTTGAGTACTTATAGTACGCGGGCGAAGCCGCGGGAAAAGGCTAGTATAAATATAAATTTGTTTAATATTTAATATGTGAGTAGGTTTGCATATTGTGACAGTTTTTGAACTGAGGTAATTGTATATTTTTCCTCAGTCGACCCGTTGACCACGAACGCTGTAAAGTGTTCGAAACGTCGGGATGTAATTTAAGCTCAGTACACGCGATATAATCCGTTTTTAGTTATTTTATTTCATGAATAACTATCGCGGCAACCGAAGACAATATTAGGTTTTGACATGTAAAATCGAAATTTATGTCTAGACTAGAAAACTATAGGTATGCATGTTTTCTCATTTACAGATGTTTCAAGTAAAAAAATAATTTATAATACCTATTAAGGCTTAAGTAATAAGTCTCTATAGACCGTAAGCCAGGAACAAATTTTGTTGGTCATCGCCTCCCAGGCGATTACTTGTCAAGTGTTTAAGGGTGATGTTTAATGAAGCCTCGTGAAGGTCAGCTGCCTCTCCGTTGGTGGGTTGAGGAACGGCAGCGATTTAATCAATCTAAAAAAAATGGTCATCGCGTCCCGATTGAAACTTTCGCGGATATAATGGCTCCAAAAATCCTTCTAACTTTTGAATATGGGAAAATTCAAGAGCTTGAGACCTAATAATTACTTTCAATGAAAACTATATTGAAAAACTATTGAGTTATTTGAGCGATTTTTGAGTTATTTCAAAAAGTTGTTTATTCATAGTAAAAGGACGTAAAATATCCTATAAAAATACATTTTGATTGGGTGTATTGTGACGGCAACTACGGAACCCTACATTCAGCAAAATATTACAATTCACAAATTGTCATGCAACAGGCTCTAGTTTAGAAGTATAAATAAAAAAAATGACATAACCATAAATAATTTGTACATACGTTTAGCTTGGTAACGGTTTCAAGCACTAGGAGAACAGAATTAAATAAAAATGCATTTTTATCAGCATATTATTTGCTAACGCTACCCAAAGGGGCATGACACTCGGACATACGTGTTTCACGCGTGGGTAATGCCTATTTAGCTGTCTCGCTTACTCAATAACAAAAATGTTTTTGATAAATTTTGATAAAAAATTATGTTTGCCTATTTAAAACAGTACTTACGAATGAAAAGTTATTCCGTGAGCTTTGTTTTTATGTTTTGAGCTATTAAAGCATTCAAAAAAGGCACAATTTGGCATGATTTACGGGTATTTTAGTCGTTATTCTTGAAAGCACGCTCTTCGGCGGCCATGACACGACTGATTCAATATAGGCGCCGGAACCTATATTTGATGGCACACGATCGTGCGCCTGGTACCATATCTATTCCCTTTATATTTATCAAAGGTCACCGATCACACCGAGTCTATGGCGTGGAATTAATTGAAAGTCGGGAGGAATAACCGACGACCTTCGCCAAAATCCGATATTACTTATTATTTGCGGTGATTTTCGGCATTCTGTCTCCACAGCTACGACGAAATTATTTATGTTAGTTGTTTGTGCCCATACTGTTTAATTACTTAAGTAGTACTTACAAATATTGTATAGGTACTATGAGATGCAAATCATATCACATAAACCAACGTAAGGATAATCAAATGTATTCTTTGAGTTTACCTATTTTTAGGGTTCCGTAGTTAGTCAACTAGGAATCTTATAGTTTCGCTGTGTCCGTCTGACCGGCCCGTCGGTCCATCCGCGGCCTAGCTCAGTGACCCTTAGTACTAGAAATCTGAAATTTGGTTATGTGTATTAATCACGCCGACACAGTGGTAAAACGATGAAAAAAACTACGTAACCCTACCCTGAGCATGGCCCGACATGCTCTTGGCCGGTTTTTGCATTATCTGGTAGCCAACGTTAATAAAATAATACCTTTAGTATTTAAGTCCGAGGAACCAAGTGAAAGGAGTGATAGCAGGATTTCAGCCGACAAATGGGAACACCACACTCTTTGCTGCCACCCAGTTTGGAAAACCAGTTTGGAAAATTATAGTACCCTCTGCAAAAGAAAATATACTATATAAAGGAAGAAATACCACGACCACCAAACACGAGGAAAGCGGCCAGACATACTGACGCCAGGATGACTAGACTTCGTCTTCAGCTCTTATAATATAATTGGCGCTTTTACAAGTCCGACTTAGAACTTTCTTTCCTCTATCTAGTTTAATGCCCTACATTTTAGTTATTCACAGACTCGTGCCTAATGTGTCCCAAGTTGTGCTTCTCTTATACTAAGTCTACGTCCCGGGCCGTTACAGAAGTTGTTCTATGCTAATTTCAAGTGTATTTCGGACATCTTTAGGTTTCAATAGCTTTTACTATGGTAGCTGTGTAAGGTAGTAAGGATTTATGAAGTAATTATAGGGTATTGTCAAACACCACGCATAATATTTTTAAGTTTTTAAACCATCGTGTAGTCTAAAGTAAAATAAATACCTTAGTGTTAAACACGAAACGCGTTGTGTCAACTGTTGACCTTCGGTCATTCCAACTTTGATAGGTATGCGTGCGGAGTGCCTGAACATTACGTAGCTATGTGGATTGCAAAGGCTTTGATAAAAAGAAAAACCCGAGGAACGCTGTCGGAATCAGCGTTTAATCTCTTTCAGGTTTTTATTACTTCTGGCTAGTGGCACGTGGGTATTACTTTCCTCAATTGGCTGTTACGTTTAAGTACCTAATGGTCGCGTAAAATAGTATTCAACTGCAGTTCGTTTTAGGTTCTAGGCCAACATTTGCATTAAATGATCGTGATGATTTTAATTGTTGGTCATTGTTCATGTTAATGAAACGATTAGTTTCTATTGTAGTGATATTACAAAACAATGCTTACTTAATATATATACGTCTTTTATGACTTCTACTCGTAGTTTCATATATTATTTACTTTACAATCCTAAAAAACCCAGTTTAAGAAAATAAACAACATGCAATGCATTTTTCCTAAAATGACCAATGAAAAACTTTGCAGTCTAAGGCATTACTATTCTAACCATTCGAGGGAATCCTACCAATCTCCAAGGATTTCCCGCCGAGCAGCTTCAGAATTTAACTGAGTTAACCCGATACCAGGAAACCATGCTTAGAGTTACAATTTAGGAATGCTTTCAAGTTTTTTGAGGATTGTTGTTAGTATACAACAATATACAGTGTTCGTGGTTTTGAAATCGAATTAGTGTAAAGATACCTCGTTCATGCTATAGAGATTATGTACATAAGGCACATCATTAGAGTTATAGTTTTTATTCGTAATTAATTGGTCAAACATCCAGTAATTTTCTCGTAAAATCTTTTGTTTAGCTCCTTATTTGAGAATTTCGTATATTCCTCCAAAACGAAAAAAGCACTGATCACCTTCAAGCGACCTGGGCTGTAGAAGGTGACATTACCATCATTTCTTCATCACGCGGTTAAATTGAATAACACTGTCATCGAGCCATACAATTCAATAAGGTTGATGGTAATCCTCGACTTGCAAATTACGATCTAGCAGGTACAGCGCGATTTCATTATCCAATTATACAGGAACTGTCGCTTTAAGTCAATTATCTCGTGCCTGCCATAGACACCTGTGTCTAGCGCCGTAATTATGCATTCTGTGAAGCCACTAGATAATATTTGATGTCCTTTATGAAAGACACTGTTTGAAAGACAGCGTAACAGTTTGATACTTATTTCCAAGTATATCACCATGTTTCACTTAGGTAAGTACTCATAATAATATTTAAGCTATTTTTACGTGCCAAATATTGTCTGGAAGAGATCGTTATTTAGTAATGAACCATCTGCTGTCTACCGTTCATTAGCTCTGTTGTTTTATTTGATTAATGATGTGTATGCATTTCCTGCATGGTTCTATGTGCGTGCGACGCACCTAATCACTAGTTTATGCTGGAAGAAAAGTAATTAGCGTATATTGTCTTTATGGGCTAATTCATCTTAATTAATTAAGGTATGTGCGGTCACGGAACGTCAGAATTAGGTGGAAGACCAGACTATAGCAGTGTTTTCTTGTTTGCTGGATAACGTTGTAGAAGCAGCTTAAAGGTGGAAGTTCTTATACCGAGATCTTTGATTTCTAAATCACGCAGATTTGTATTTGTACCTATGTAAAATATATTTTTCGATTTTTTTCTATTTCATATTGTTATTTTCCAATTCGAACCGGTACGTATGGAGGTCCAAGGGGGAGGCCTATGTTCAGCAGTACACGTCTTACGGCTGAGATGATGATGATGATTGTTATTTTAAGGCGGAAGGAAATATTGGATGTGTACCTACAGGTTATGCTTTCATAATATTATAAAATATATTTGGGTTTAAACACGCTACAAATCTACGTTTCCATTATATGGGTCGTTATCTGAAGTTCTGGATTGCTAGTTGAAATATTAATTCTTTTCACATCTTTATATTTTAGTTTCTGCTTTAGGCAGGCTTCATAGAAGTTATTTCTCGAACCCCGGCGCTTACTGGGGAAAACGCGAATTGTATAAAATATATACAGAAGGCATGTCAGTGGTTCATGAATACGGCATACCGGTATTTAGCGTTCCTTGCTCCCTAATACGCAAGACATTTTCGATTGTGGCCTCATCCCTATTATAACGTGACCTTAATATTTTGTAGTAACTGTAGGTCAGACTTATACTGGTTTTTTGAAGATTCGTAAGCGTGGTGAGTACCTACCTACGAGTCCCAGGATCGATCTTTTGCCCGGACGTCACAGCGTTGGCTCCCAGCCAGGATTGTGATTGTGAGTCGAGGTAATGTGATTACCGGTATTTGATAATATCACACTGTGACGCAGGCAATGTTCAGAATTATTTAGAGCTATTTCCAAAAAAATACAGGACACAACATGTTATACCCGTATCTTTTGCAATAGGTATTAACTTAAAACTTTCATAATTAATACTTAGGACGGGGTTAACCTACATAGTTTATAATTGATATACCTATCATATTGTTACGCAGACGCAATGTTCAGAATAGTTTAGAACTAGGTATTTCAGAGAAATATAAGTTAAGACACTTAGTAAATTTTGCAATAGGTACTTATAAGCTTTCAAGTTTAAAACTTATTCAATACTTATGAATAGGTTAGTTTATACATAATTGATATCTTCAACCTTATTTCAAGGTAGAAGAGCAGGTCAGGTAGGTACTTTTCTGTGACAATCATTGAGTCATGTAACCTGATGAGTACAAAATGTTGAATCAGTGGCGGCCCTTAAAATATTCTAAGAGAAGTCGCTATTTTGACTTTTTTTCTTCAAGAACCGGGGTAAAAGTACTAAACTGGCTGACAATTAGGCAAACCGGAAGGAATAGAGTTCTATGGACGCTCCGCCACTGATAGGTATGTAATTTATTTTGTCCCAGAAGTTATCGGATCGCAGGTAAAACTACTCGTATTCGTATATTATTATTATTATTCATAATCAGCCCAAAAACTGCAAGTATTTTCAAAAATAATAACTGCAACTTAACTTGTTGTAATTTTCTACGTAAACGTATAGTCAGCTGCAAAAATACGTATCGAAAAAATCGTCTCATAATAAATGGTACTACGCACTTATTACAACGGAATAAGATACTATGGGACATAATTTTTGAGTAAGATGAGTACACCCATATTTTTACAGCTGACTGTACTACACAAGACCTTCATCGAGAAAGCACTTTCACTCTGGTTGTACCTCAAGGGCTTGCTTCATTTATTTTTCCACGTTTTACTATTTCTCCCAAGGGCACGTGTTCCTCTTTCCTTTTAATGACAACAACCAGTCTTACTTATTTAAATATTTGTGACTGAAAATATATTGCACCTGATATCTCGATGAGGCACGAAAGGGGGCGAGGGTGACAAAAATTCTCATAAGCTTTTTAGGTACCTAAGGTTTGTTGCTTATCGTTGTTGTTCAAGACTCTTTCTAAAAACAACTTTCATGGTTTTTTAAAAATAAATATTAGTTATGGCATCCTACACAAATCGACCTAGTTACGACAAGTAGATAAACCCAACGAGGCTTGTGTTGTGTGTACTAGACGACAATTATATAATTGACAGATATTCAATTTATAGAGTCCCTAAACCAACACCTGGAGAGTATCCAATCATGTAAAAATATCATAATAACCGGAGACATAAATATAAACCTTATACATAAACCTACCGAACAGACCTACGAAATTGCAAATAGGCTAACCTACCTCAATATGCTGGCAATGCATGGCATACTCCAAGGACATATATTGCCCACAAGAGGCAAGTCGTGTCTAGACCACATAATGATTAAGACTGACATCGAAAGCTCCAAGCTTGATATTTTAGTTCTTTACACAACTATTACAGACCACGCTATGGTATTATTAAAGTTGGTAACTCCTGTATGCCCTTACCACTAACAAAAACAAAGAAGACTATTAATTTCGAAAATGCTTCACAGCACTAGCCTATCAAAAGAGAATCTAGCTTTCTTATTAAAGACAACTAACCCAAATTTTCTTATTGGTGCACTCGTAAATAAAATTAAGCACTGTCTTGAAATAAAAACAATTACCACCTTAGTTCCTCGAAGAAACCGTACTATAAAGCCTTGGATCACATTAGGAATTTTACGATGTATACGAAATAGAAACAACATGCAAAGAAAACTCCGTAATGATCCCGATAATATCACGCTAAAAATAACGTACAGGAGGTACAGAAACTATTGCAATGGTTTAATCAAAAAACTTAAACGTGAATATGAGAAAGATAATTTAATTAAAGCAAGTAAAAACTCAAAAAATCTGTGGAAAGATATAAATAAAATTACTCATAGGAAACAAACTAAAAGCGACAGTTTACAATTACTCGAGACCTATGGAAACTCCCCTCAGGCGGCTGTTAATTCTGTTAATCAATATTTTTCAGAAGTGGGCAAATCGCTGGCACAAGCCATCACATAAAATATAAATTATTCCTTAATAAATAGTAACTTCGATCACTTAAATACTACTGTAAATTCCTTTGTACTCTTTGACACAAATCCAAATGAGGTCTATCTTATGCTTTCCAACCTTAAATCAAATAGTGCTCCTGGCTGGGATAACATCCCCACTAATTTCCTTAAACTTGCTAGCGCCACCATTGTCTCAATCATCACTCACCTGGCAAACCTATGTTTTAAACAAGGAATATTCCCGGAGTCTCTTAAGCAAGCCATCATCACTCCGGTTTATAAGAGTGGAAACAGAAACCTAGTGTCGAACTATAGGCCTATATCTGTTTTAACGGCTTTTTCAAAAGTTTTAGAAAAACTTATAAACACTCGACTTATGAACTATATAAATAAGTTTAATATCTTAGCCTCAAATCAATTTGGTTTCAGGAAAGGGTGCTTCACTGAGGATGCTATTATCTATATCTTTGACTTCGAAAATAGTAGAAAAAGTTGATAAAAATAAAAAGTGTCTGACAGCATTCCTAGACTTAATAAAGGCTTTCGACACGGTATCTGTGCCCACTCTTATAACTACACTGGAGGGCATTGGCATCAAGGGAACTCCTCTATTATTACTAAATGATTATCTTCGAAATCGTAGGCAAAGAGTAAAAATTGATAAACACGTGAGTGATGAATGTGATGTCACCTATGGAGTTCCCCAAGGAAGCGTTTTAGGCCCTACACTCTTTATAATATACCTGAACCTCAATCTGCAAATGTGCAATCTGCACATCGAGCAGGGGTTCATCGTTGCTTACGCCGATGACACAGCTGTTGTGTTTTATCGAGATACGTGGGATGATGTACGGAAGTCCGCGGAACTTGGACTAGCCAAAATTGCCCGCTGGTTTCAGGCGAATCTGCTCACTTTGAACACGAATAAAACAAACTATATCTGCTTCTCAAAATATAACAGGACACAACCAGACAACACGTACCAAATTAGGATTCATCGTTGTGATTATTTAAACCAGTTAAATTGTTCTTGTTCACCAATAACTAAAGTTGACTGTGTTAAATACTTAGGCATTATGATAGACCAACGACTAACCTGGCATATTCACACAGAGCTGTTAATGTCACGTACTCGCAAACTCATATGGACCTTTAAAAATTTAAGACACATTGCTACCAGAAATCTTCTTAACCAAATTTACACGGCTTTAGCACAGTCGGTTCTTGTCTATTGCATTTCGATCTGGGGTGGAGCCACTAAAATAAAATTCCTCCAATTAGAGAGAGCTCAGAGAGCTTTACTCAAGGTCATGTACTGTAAACCATACAGGTTCCCAACTGAAAAGCTGTATGAAGATAGTGACCTCCTATCGGTAAGAAAACTATATGTTTTGAAGGTGATTCTTCGGAGAAATAAAAGCACTACGTATTGTCGAGAGGACACATCAAAAAGATCTACAAGGAAAAGGAAACCTGATGTTATCCCTATTCCTAACACAAAGTCTGCATATGCTAAAAGACAGTATATTGCCTTATCGGCAAAATTATATAACCTCATAGATAATGACATTAGTTTATACCCCTCTACCTATAATGAATGTAAAAATATATTATTAGTACGGTAAAGATACGGTTGCGTCAAACATTAATTGATAATAGCCCGATTTTTTTATTTTTCATTCTTATGGAATATTTATAGATCATATATGCAAAAATCCTACAAACTTTTAACCCGGAAGTAGTTAAATAGGTACAAAAAAAGATATTAAAAATTTGTATTTTTTATTTACAATGATATCAATTGTTTTTATTTGTAAATATGACGATATTTAAGTTTACTTTCTGTTCAAAGCGAAAAACAAGAAACCGTGTCCATGTAAAACCACATAAATTACAAAATGTACGGCGCGGGCGATATATATCCTTATTCGTTCGAAACAAATAGTAATAATTGGTAGTTTGTTCTTACACATTTTAAAAGACTTAGAAACGATATATTCATTAAAATCAAACAAGAAAAACGCTAGTAATATGTGTGTACATATTTGTGGCGGTTAGCGAATAACGATATTTTGTAGGATTTCATTGCGTAAATAATACTAGTGTCATGATATATCCGTTACACTAAAAATATTAGCTATTATTAATTATTTCCAATTCCCCAAACTAGCCGCCCGTAAAATGACTGTAGTATATCAAATTGGCGCAAAACAAAAACTACACGGAATTAGAAGATTTATTAGTAACAATAAAGTAACCTTTTACAATTACGCACTCACACACTGTAAAAACTCACCTATACTAACCAGTAATATTTTAAAGCTGAACCTACCTAAAGCTTGAAATTAACTGAAACTTTTCTTTGAAAGCGAGGATCTTATCACTAAGGGAAATAATATGATTTAAACAACATATAAGTTAATAAGAAAATTTATTCAAGTAATAAGAAATTACTGTTAATGGAAAGTTAAATGACTCTATAAACTATTATATCTAATGTAACCGTTAGGTCACATTAGATATACCGCTACAGTTCAAGGGTCTAAATATGCCAGAGAAAAACTATAGCGGTGAAAAAAAACTGACGCCCAAGTTTAACCTGCACACATACATAATAAATTTTGTAAAGATTAAAGACACACAATTTATAAAAATTATAAAATAATGGCATGATTGTCTAGTGGTACATATTGGACTACATTATGATAAGTAATAACCAAGGTCTCCCGAGGTGTGAGAAACGCTAAACAACAAAATTAAATCTGAACAATGCTCAAACAAACACAGAAAACCAGAAATTAAAAGAAATAAATACAATTTTACATAAAACAAATAAAATTTGGTTTAAAATATCCTACATTAACCTACAAACTTTTAAAACAAGTATTATAACTAACTACTATTGTGAAACATACCTACTCCCTACATAATGCTATTGTTGACTATGTAAAAATCTTACATAAAATTTGAATCAAGCAAAATATTGAAATTACTGTACACACTGTTTACTACTGTATAAACGATAAAACAGAAAGATTTTTCTTTATGCAGTAAAACCTGTAATTGTAATAAGTTAAACATAAAAGGTAATTATATTATGTTATAATGATTGATGTAATTTTATTAAAAGATGGTAATATTAATAATGTGATCATAATATGTCATAATATAGATATATGAGAATAGGATACATAGGCTGCTATTTATATATCCGGAAACCGGGATTACAATCTTCTTAAATAGCATATTTGACCTCCATGGTAAAATTTGAACTTTTTTAAGTACTGGCCGGTATATTTTTTCTTTCTTATTAACGCTCGTGTTTTGTTTTTGACGGGTTTTAAATGTCATCTCGCAGCAAGAATGGAACTCACTCGTGAAAATATTCGTGCTATGATTTATTATGATTTTCGGCGTGGTTTAACGCAACAACAGTGCATAGATCAACTAACTTCAACTTTTGGTGATGAAGCCCCATCTAAAACTACTGTGTATCACTGGTTTAGTGAGTTCAATCGTGGACGTAGTATGCTTACGGACGAAGTTAAGGCAGGTCGCCCGAAATCGGTCGTTGTACAACAAAATATCGAGGCTGTGCGAAAACTTATAATGGACGACCGACATGTTACGTACTGCGAGATAGAGGCGACTCTGGGTATTTCTATGACCAGCATTAATAGCATATTACATAATTATTTGGCTGTAAAAAAAATTTGTTCGCGTTGGATACCCCACAACTTAACAAAAGAGCAAAAAGATGCTCGCGTCGAATGGTGCAATAAAATGTTAAAAAAATATAACCGTGGAGACTCAAAAGCCGTTTATAACATCTATACAGGTGACGAATCCTGGATCTATGCATACGATCCCGAAACGAAGCAACAATCAACGGTATGGGTGTTTCAAAATGAGCCGAACCCTACGAAAGTTACTCGTGCAAAAAGTACATTGAAACAAATGGTGGCCTGCTTCTTCGGTATTAATGGCCATGTAGCTACAGTGCCACTAGAAAACCGTAGAACGGTTAATTCAGAGTGGTACACGACCATTTGCTTACCGGAAGTATTTGAACAAATTCGTAAAACTAACCAGCGACGAAGAATCATTCTTCATCATGACAATGCCAGCTGTCATACGTCACGCGAAACGACTCTATTTTTGGAGGGTCAAAATGTGGAATTAACGGGTCATCCGCCGTACAGCCCTGACTTGGCACCCAACGATTTTTATTTATTTCCAAATATAAAGAATAAATTACGCGGTCAACGATTTTCGACCGCTGAAGATGCTGTCGACGCATTCAAACAACACGTTATGGAGGTACCTCAGGCGGAGTGGCAGAAGTGCTTTAAAAATTGGTTCACGCGAATGCAAAAGTGCATAGATCATCAAGGGGAATACTTTGAAAAACAATAAAACCATTTTCAGCCGTGTACGTTTGTTTGTTTTTTTGTTTCCGGATATATAAGTAATGGAACTCTGGCTCATTAAAATCTTAATATTAATCAAGATTAATTATCATAAAAATATAATAGATGATTGCAGTCCACTATAAGGCTACTTTTCATACCTCTTAAAATTACCGAGCCTACGCCGATACTATAGGCAGCTATGTCTACGCAAAGTCCCAACGTGAGTTATTCCATGCATAACCGTAAGATAAACGTCTTTTAGACTTGTATACGAATGCGTAACCCTCAGGTGACGAACATGCAGACCCTAATGGGAATGCCGATTAGCAAATCCCTCAGGTAGGCCCTATAATTGGGCATGCATACCCTAATGGGTTAGTCCTTATAATTTGGACTCGCACTCGTCTACATTATCTTAGGTTAACCCGGCCCTATCAAGCATACATGTGCAACCAACCAGCCCTGCATATTGGAACATCTTACGTGTGGATCAGAATTATGAGTATGTTCAGACACCGAAGCTTATTCTAGTTAGTTATTTGACAATAGCGTTCTGGGAACGGCCATAAACACGTCAACAATATGAGGGTAGCCCCTAATATTATGAAACCAGCCATTCCATTGTATTTGTTATTCGAAAGAAGTATAAACACAACTATTATCAACTAACTATTAATTTTATAAGCCAGTTGGATTAGGGTTTGTTACCTTTTACCCAATAATGTAATCAGAATGCTTAGCGTTTACAATAAGGGTTTATGTCCAAGTTGAATCATACTTGATTGCACTTATAGACTAAAATGACTGCATAACTGAGCTTTACGTTCGTAAATCTCAGTAATGACTCAGCCTCTCACAGTAGAATCAAGCAGTCAGTCTAGGTCGTTGTTGACTCCAATGTAAACCATCTCATCCATATAATATGTTAGATAAATCCTTATATCTATTTATATATATTGGAGTTTTTAACAGCTTACAATCGGCAAACAACAACACACACGTCTCGTAGGTGGGAGGTTGCGAGTGATAGTTATAACCCTGTTGTAAATATACTTCTCATATAAATCTAACAAGACTCATTTAAGAAGTCTATCTCTCTAGATTTAATTAAAAGGCGCACCCTCTTATGTAAAACATACCACTTGTATGAATCATACATATAAGATCTATTCAAGTGGTCTATTTTGGTGGGAAAAAGATCCCAGCCACAAAGATTGCCCTTTTCAAAGCTCACTATAGTGACTCTCTACTAAGCAAAATACTACAGCTGAGCACGGTCTGGCCCTATAATAAAACACAGATGCGTACTCCATCAACTTGGAACAAAACCATTGCTTATCATAATTTTTAATAAATAGTTTTGGGTAGTACCAAGTACCTTTGTTACCAAGTACCTTTGTTACCAAGTACCTTTTGTCATAACTGGAAGGAGTCATTATAACTTGTCAACATTTCCAATTATAACTACCTCATCGTTGGAACAATCACTATTGAAATAATATCCATTGTGACAGGTGCTCAACGACTACAATTTTATAAATAAATATAGTGTGTAATTTATATAGATATATATAAACTTTTTAGTATATAAATGGAAAGGTGCTGTTGACTATGTTATTATCGGTCTATATTCTTAATGATATAGAATCATTATATAAATATGAATTTTACTGGTATGACCAATCTGTATGTATGTCAACAATAGCATTTTGTAAATGATATCCATGAGATATCACAAATTATTTGCGATTCACGCAATCCGCGCTACATACCAAAATCAAGGCATATATGAGGATTACAACCATTCTGACTTCAAGTATCATTTAACTAGTGCAACATAAAGTATAACTATGCAATACGAGTAAACTGTGATCCTACATTTTAATTCTAATCTTCAACTATACCCACTTTGCACGCCCTTTATAGATAACTATAGGTTATTAAGTCTTTTCCCGGTTTCTATCAAATCTATGCTCGTAATCACCATTCTTTTGTTATACATTTGGCTAACCACTAACTCACTCAATTGAATGGCGAAACACAACAAAATAAATAGACGTACTCAATAACGAACTGAAATTCTCACCAACCGCAATCTACACATAAACCAGTGATTTTAATTTTAATTTTGTTAAAATAAACACGCCTCGATCAGACTATCAGATTATCTGCTCAATAACGAACTTAAAATCTCAACACTTATCAACCCGCAACTACCCACTATTCTGTAAATATTAACGCGACGGTCCGTCATACGCACTTGCTGTTAAAACCCGAATAAATCTAAATTTCTTACCGAGACACTCGTGGCTGATGTTTGCGAGCCACGTGGAACACGAGATTCTTCATGCAATGGTCTCGAGCGCTCCAACAGGGTTTCTCATCTTCGTTACCATAGAAGCGGGCGGGCCGTGGATTTCTGTTGTCTATCGAATGCTTCCATCTCTTGATAACAGATCTGTGAACAAACTCAAACACCATTTGTACTTTACAGCCTAAACTCACTGATCTCCTTTAGACACGACGCTCTGCTGAAGAAAAAGCCCAGATATTTCCTTCCACAACCTTATATACACTTCCATGTCTTGAGATGAGAACCCCCAAAACCAACCCCCGCTAATTCAAACGTTTCTCAATCCATTCAACAACTCTCATTTTGATTGGTCCAACTAACTAAGATTGATTATCATTGGTTGCCATTTTTACCGCGTATTTTACCGAGCTATTCTATAATCTATCGTGAACCATAGATTAAAGACAAATCTAAACCAAACTTAAAACAAACAACATTAAAAAAAATCTAAAACTATGTTAATTTTATTATTTTACGTTTCAATAAAAAAAGTAAATAATCATTTATTTTGTTTATAAAATAGGCTCAGATCTGTCCATAGAGAAACTGAACGACTCTGGCAACGACTAAATTAAAAAGGTCACCTATCAAGGAACATAATTTTGTAAGCTAGCCTCATTTAATTTTCGTACTGTAGCAAATTGATTTTATTTCGAAGTCAAAGACAAGGTATAGTTCAAAACAATTTACTGCTTACAGCGTAGCCGGATGTTTTCAGATGTCGGTCTGTTACAACACACACACACACACACACACACACACACACACACACACACACACACACACACACACACACACACACACACACACACACACACACACACACACACACGCGCACGCACACACACGCACACACACGCACACACACACGCATAAGTGGTTCATAGATATTTAGTTCTTTTTCTTTTTGTATAACTTTTGTAATATACATAGATACTGTAATGTTAGTTTTAAGGTTTTAACTTAAATTTGTTTTTGTTTATTCTAACCAATGGTTGTTATTAGCATAAGCAAACCAATAAGGAAGAGCGGTGTCTCTTGACACAGGTATCTTGTATACTTAAAAAGAGACACCAACCTGAATTTTTGTAAAGGTTTTAAGTTAATGAATAAATATTTTTTTATATAGATAATTATACTTAAATACACATAAGTAGATACACACAATATACATAAGTAGAAAACATCCATAACTCAGGAACAAAATAATCGCGATAATCACATAAATAAATGCCATGACCGAGTCGAACAGGGACCTCCTGCTTCGTAGACAGGGTCACTAACGGGCTAGGCTAGGATGCTGTTATATTACGCACTATTCACAGTCTAACATTAAAAGTCTATGGGACGGGGCACGTCAACGAAAGTCTACCGTGACCTAGGGAAAGTGCGACCGACAAAACTGAAGCCAACGGCCCCGTAATGGGTTACAGCCCCCCGGGGTGGCGTTGTGTAACGGGCAGAGTTATTGTGCGTCGATTGCCGATGCCGGTACGGGCCTGGCTCCGGGCCAGGGACTGTGACTGGCCAGTTAGTGGTGTTTCCCGGGTCTACAGATGGGTGGTATTGTGCATGAGAACCCGTTTAAAACGAATATTAAAATTTCATACAGAAAACTTAAAATATTCGGCCTTGACATCCTTATTGAAATAGGTTGTGTCCAAATTGAAGTCATAATTTTTGTAGAGTATTCTTCCGATCGATCGATCGGCTTAATTAATTAAAGCTACATATTGTTTTTACAAAAAAAATGTTTATAGTATTCAACATATACAATTATATTTACATAGAGCATTAAAACTGAAAACTGTAGCGATTTTTAAAGTTTTTTTTAGTTTAGATATACATATTTCTGGACGGAAACGTTTTTATTTATTTATTATGCAAAATAATATTTTTAGTTCAAATATTTTCGTATTTTTTGCTACATCACTAAGATTGACTGGTCTGCCACTACTTCCCTAGGTAAATTACAAACCCCACGTATTAGCTACTCGCTGTCTTCACTTTTTGTAATCTGATATTGCGCTTGTAAAAACAGAGGCCCTGAGCAAAACATCTTCAAAATACTTAGTCGTATACTCACGTAATCTTGGATACCAAATGGGTCCGAGTATTGCACGTTCGAGTGGAAACTAAACTTTACGGAAAATAAACATATTACTTATGAACCCAGTTGCGGTAAGGCAAGGTGCACATATTATCACAACATCTAGTTTGCATATAAAGTAGGGTAGGAAAGGGAGTGTCTTCTGGACGTTTATTTACGAGTATATGGCAGAATGCTCTGAGTCGTATTTTCAGGGGAATCATAAATATTAAGGAAGACTAGGACTTTGTCCTCTGGACTGACCATTTGTTCTCTGGATATGTAGGTTATGATACTTATGATATCATTGAATCGCGCTGAACTGGCTACAAAGTTACCTTTCTGGGAGGGAAAAATGTGCGTAAATTCAACGGATTATCAATGATGAACTAGTATCCATAAGGTCTGAATATAAATATAACCGCTGTAGAGTACCGCAGGGGAGCATACTAGGTCCATTATTATTCCTTTTATACGTCAACGATTTGCCTAGACACGTGCAACATGACTGCATAATGTTTGCCGATGACACTACCTTGATAATAAAATCTTATTTAAGACAATTTAAGTAATTTTAGTAAAGACATAAATGACACTGTAATTAATGTAATTCATTGGCTTGACAATAATAATTTAAAATTAAATATTAATAAAACATGTGTAATGCAATTTAGGACATATAGAGGTACAGATATCGACTTGGACATTCAATATGAAAATGAGACAGTAAAAGAAGAAGAATCCACTATGTTTTTAGGCATACATATAGATAAATACTGCAGCTGGAAAAACCATGTTACTGACGTTTGTGAAAAGCTTGACAAGTTTGTATTTGCTCTTAGGAGACTAAACAATATTACATCTAAAGCCGTAGCCTTAACAGCTTACTACGGACATGTCTCCTCCGTTCTGAATTATGGTTTATTGATCTGGGGCAACTCTGTTGATATCCACAAAGCATTCCTAATTCAGAGAAAATGTATACGCTCCGTTTGCAACGCCCACTATCTAGAACCATGAAGACCACTATTCAAATCCATGAAAGTTCTACCCCTACCATGCATGTACATATTACAGGCATCGCTCTTTGTAAGAGCGCATCCTGAATATATTGATACAAATAATACCTTTTATCCTAGAAACACCAGACGGGAAGACCAAATATTCTTGCCTAGAGCAAGAAAAGATATTTAAAAACAATGCCTTTTACATGGTAATCCTCATATACCGTAAATTACCAAAATGTATATCAGATTGTTTAAAAGTGCCCTCTTTAAATGGCTATTATCGAAATGTTATTACTCTGTTGAGGAATTTCTGTCCGACGGGAATCAGTAACTAAGCCATTTTTTATTATTTTGTTGATAATTAGTAATTATAATATAATTAGTAATAGTGTAAATTATGTTATTTATTCATGTTTGTTATCTAATTTACCCATCCTATAAAATTTAACTTGACATTCTAAGATAAAATAATTTGTAATATGACATTTTTAATAATTTTGATATCTAGCTTAGTGCTATAATAATTCTACTGACATGACATAATGTATATAAATTGCTTGCTTGCTTGCCGCTTGCTCTACTTATCATTGCATGCCTACTATAAGGTAGAACATAAGGACACCTGTTTATTATAAGACCAATGTAAACACTATGTTCTAGCAATAAAATATTTCATTTCATTTCAATATTGCATTTCATTTCATTTCATTTCATTTCATTTCAATCGATCATATTACTAGGTAGGGCAGATGCCCCTGTTTTGGCCACCTTAAAGAGAGATTGTCTATTCAGACGTCCGTCATTTTGTGTCAATGAGGAATTATGACACTTTTTTGTACTGAGTAATTGAAAATATATTTATATAATTATATGAATCTCCGCTGTTCAGATTCTGATATTAGATCTTTTCTTTTCTTTAATGAAATGTCAGAAGGGGTTCCAGGAGCAAGTTTTAGCCACTTTTTTCCATGGCTCCTGGTAACTGAATGACAGATGACAAATGCCATCAGTGCTGTCATAATTTACTCTTATATTAATTTAAAAATTAAACCATAAACTTGTAAATTTGTCTATACCTTAATGAAGTTGAAAATGGCCAAAACCGGCACAGTGGCCACAACTGCCCGCTGCCCTATATGTATACTTTCTAGGTATTCAATTTATATTTCTATTCTATGTTGTTTTGTTTTTTTGGCATCTAATTACTGAAATAATTAAGGATCGCCGAACTGCCAGAATTACCCAATTAAAAGTCCAGACACTCAACAAATTAAATTTAACGAAGTTTTGCAGAAGCGGAAAAGGATAGCCATAATTTTAAATAATTTTAGAAATATTGGTTGTTATTCGTCAATTTTTATATAACTACAAATATAAGAACAAAAAGTGTAACGAAATAGTGGCATTCTATATTTAATGAGATCATAGCTATAACAATATGAATGGACCAACGAACTGATCAGGATCGCAGGGAATCGCTAGGTGAGAGTTGAGGCTGCGGACGATCAATTCTTACAGTTGGGGACGTGGGGTAATGTCGTACATTGTAAGAGATAAACATGAGTCTATATGGCGTCGGCGACGTTTGTAATAAAAATATATTGAGTGTTAAAGAAAATTTACGGTTTCTTTATGATGTCATGAATAATGCAATGGGGTTGTAAACAAAATGTATACTTTGGTTAAGACTTGTTTACTTTTAAGCAACACGTCTATTTAAATAAAACATTGTAATGCCGTTTTCATAGCCCACTTTCAAATGCTACTGGGTCATACTCGGTTGTCTATTGTTTGCCCGAAAATTACATAAAATAATACTCATATGCCCGAATTTTATTTTCCCGAATTCATTTTACCATAAAAATGATGTGACATAATCTTTGTTTACCCGATTATTAGATTTCAGAACGTACGAGTGCCATACGTATGGTTTCCATATTATTAATTGTAATAATACTATTTAATAGAATATTTAAACTCCATACTAAATAATGGTTTTCCGAATCCATGCATATAAACAATGCATTTGCTCACTATATTCCTGTAGGAGCTCTAAAAATATTTATTTACTTATCACTATAATCCTATCATTTAACTTAGAAGGCAAGCATGATGCGAACTTCTGTGTATTCAAACAAGTAGATTTTATAAAAAATCATCTGTCCGCTATCCAAGTCACTTCCATCCTTCATCTAACCTACTTTCTGGTACTTAGCCATATTATTATGTAGAGGCCATTTTATTTCGTAGGAGATCACAGTTCTAACCTAACCTATCCTACTTTCTGGTAGCCGTTCGCATTTTTAGGGATCACAGTTCTAACCTAACCTACTTTCTGGTAGCCGTTTTATTTTATAGGAGATCACAGTTCTAACCTAACCTAACTTAACCTACTTTCTGGTAGCCGTTCGCTTTTTGGGGATCACAGTTCTAACCTAACCTACTTTCTGGTAGCCGTTTTATTTTGAAGAAGATCACAGTTCTAACCTAACCTAACCTACATTCTGGTAGCCGTTCGCTTTTTGAGGGTCACAGTTCTAACCTAACCTACTTTCTAGTAGCCGTTCGCTTTTTGGGGATCACAGTTCTAACCTAACCTATTTTCTGGTAGCGGCTTTATTTTGTAGGAGGTCACAGTTCTAACCTAACCTAACCTACTTTCTGGGAAGCAATTTGGATGGCAAATGATATTATGGCTAGTGATCATTATGGCTTACAAAGATCATGACAAATTATATTATTGAAATTGATTTTATGGGAAACAAAGTTTCTGGCACGTGACTAATATAGTAAACAATAAGTATTGCATATGTAATTATGGGGGGTTACCCTCATCTGGCAGAAAAATGTTGGTCAGAAATACACTTGGCATAACATGTTTCGCAGAAACACTTTCGGTCGAATGGTAATTTTGCATAAAGGTATAGTTGGCATAACTACTATTACGCATACGACACGTTTTGCAGCATATTGTTTTGCAGAACACTACTTTGGCCGATTTTGGTTTAGCATCATTTTATGTACCATAATAATCCTATAGCATACTATTACAATAGCATAATTATTTTCTGCTAGCAGAAAAGTAGGTTAGGTAAATTTAACGTAGTAGTCCCACCAAAAACTGTTGCCAGAAAAATGAATTAGGTTAGATCAGAGTTGCGACCCTCGCGAAAACTACTGTCGCCAGAAAAGTGGGTTAGGTTAGGTTAGAGTTGCGACCCCCGCGGAAACAATTGTCGCCAGAAAAGTGGGTTAGGTTAGGTTAGAACTGCGACCCCCGCGGGAATAATCTGTTGCCAGAAAAGTGGGTTAGGTTAGGTTAGAACTGTGACCCCCACAGGAACAAACTGTTGCTAGAAAATTGGGTTAGGTTAGGTTAGAACTGTGATCCCCACAGAAACAAACTGTTGCCAGAAAATTGGGTTAGGTTAGGTTAGAACTGCGACCTCCGCGGAAACAAACTGTTGCCAGAAAAGTGGGTTAGGTTAGGTTAGGTAAAAGTAATTGTGGCAGCCGCAACGGGCCATTGCTCTCAGGGTGGCTCGAGCATGCCGCGATAACTCGCAAGTAACAGGCTGGCCAGGAGCCCGCCTTAGGAGGACACTACAATTACCACAGACACAATTGGCATATACCAATTTCATTTACCGGAGTACAGACACAAATATGCTCATTATTACAGCGCCTGCACGTTCTTATGAGCAATACATCCAACCCCGCATATGTCTTGTACAATATGATAAGACAATGAAGATTATCTTGTAATAAAAAAAAAATTGGCTTTACAAATTTATGCCGCCTAAATATTATGCAAACAAAAAATTCTGCGAAAGTACTATTCGTTTAGAAGACAGTTATGCTCATCAACATTATGCCAATATAAGATTCGGCATTTTTAAAATCTGCGAAATTATTTAGGCCAAAGCATACTCTGCGTAAGGTGTTTCTGCCAAACGTTACTTCTGCCAAGTATCATTATGCAAAACAAATATATGTACTGTGTGTATATGTGTGGGACTGGATGTATTGCTCATAAGAACGTGCAGGCGCTGTAATAATGAGCATATTTGTGTCGGTACTCCGGTAAATGAAATTGTTATCTGCCAATTGTGTCTGTGGTAATTTGTTGTGTCTTCCCAAGGTGGGGTCCCGGCCAGGCTGCTACGTGCGAGTTATCGCGGTATGCTCGAGCCACCCTGAGAGCAATGGCCCGTTACGGCCGCCACAAATACTTTTACCTAACCTAACCTAACCCACTTTTCTGGCAACAGTTTGTTTCCGCGGGGGTCGCAGTTCTAACCTAACCTAACCCAATTTTCTGGCAACAGTTTGTTCCTGAGGGGGTCACAGTTCTAAACTAACCTAACCCAATTTTCTAGCAACAGTTTGTTGCTGTGGGGGTCACAGTTCTAACCTAACCTAACCCATTTTTCTGGCAACAGATTGTTTCCGCGGGTGTCGCAGTTCTAACCTAACCTAACCCACTTTTCTGGCGACAGTTGTTTCTGCGGGGGTCGCAAATCTAACCTAACCTAATCCATTTTTCTGGCAACCGTTTGTTTCCGCAGGGGTCGCAGTTCTAACCTAAGCTAAATAAATATAAATTTGGTGGGACTTATATTCTACTACGTAAAATTTACCTAACCCACTTTTCTGCTGGCAGAAAACAATTATGCTATTGTAATAGTATGCTATAGGATTATTATGTTACATACAATTATGCTAAACCAAAATCGGCCAAAGTGCAAAACAATATGCTGCAAAACGTGTCGTATGCGTAGTAGTAGTTATGCCTACTATACCTTTATGCAAAATTACCATTCGACCAAAAGTGTTTCTGCGAAACATGTTATGCCAAGTGTATTTCTGACCAATATTTTTCTGCCAGATGAGGGTAACCCTCAGGATGAGCGCTTGCCGTTACTGAAGACGCCTCGGGATGCCGAGGATTCGACCGCGACGTCTTTCGGTGGCCCTGGCTTTAGCTCTAGGGCACCCACGCCGAAGGAGAGGAGAGTCGGAGTGCCTTGTGATGCAGATTGCCCTAACCCGGTGGCCCAACTAGGGGTTCATGCGAGCGGTAAACTGCGCTCGCCTTCTGTCCACAGTCTGGGCCGCATCGGGAGCGCGTCAGCCCTGCTTTCGCGCTCCCTTTCAGCGGCCTCCTTCTGAGTGATGACGCTCTCGCAGAAAGAAGAGACTGCGACCTATATACTATATGGTGCATCAAGAGGTCCCCCGTTCCAAGGGCGGCAATCATCCTAGCGCAGTATAAGGAGAATAGCTCGGAGCTTTCAGATGTTCTAAACAGTGTGCCAGACCCAAATATTACCGATTATATTTAGAGTAAAATATCATCTCCTAACAGGTTTATTTTGTTTGTCAGGTACTCTCCCCTGCCCGCCACCAGCTTGCACCTGCCGCCTCGCAGTTGTTGATATCCGTCACCCTTCCCAGTAGATATCCCTAGGTAAGCTAAATAAATATTATTTCAATCTGCTGTGCCCTATTTTGCCATTTTTCGTTCTACACTTGTGTAGTTTTAATATAATGTAAGATTTAAATACTAATAATGACGCCTGGGCCTCATTGGGAAAATCAGAATATATATTCTTCAGATGGCCAGATAACAGTCGCTATCGAAAAAGAATACTGATTTAATCTTAAGATAGGGGCCGCGATTCGAAAAATAAACACACACTGGACAGACACAGCTTCAACCCAACTCAACCCAACTCAACTCAACGCTATAACGACATTGACATTTGCCATACGAACAGATTTTCATTCAACATTGGTCACACATTGGACCAATGTGAGACCAATGTGTGACCAATGTGAGACCAATGCATGTGAGACCAATGTTGAATGAAAATCTGTTCGAATAGCAAATGTCAATGTCGTTATAGCGTTGAGTTGAGTTGAGTTGGGTTGGAGCTGTATCTGTCCAGTGTGTGTGTTTATTTTACGAATCGCGGCCAGGGTTGTCAAAACGGACCCTGGGCTCCTTGAGGTTGGAATTATAAAAGCGCTGAGAGTAAGAGGAAGAGACGGATAAGAGAGAAGTACAAAATAATCTGTCAAGTTTGTTCCACTAAACAAACACTTGACAAAATTCAAAAGTCTTGGACCTTCCCTCGTTCATTTCAATTTCTCCCTAGAGATTTGCCTAAAGGCATTATGTTGTAATGAAGTAGAATTCTCAACATGAAGTAATAAGGCTTCATCTCAAAGGAAATATAACAACAACATCAGTAATTTGTGTCGGACAAAATAATAACGTCCATATTAGTCACCCTACCGCAGAACGAAGCAGTTCGCGACGCGATCGCGACCATTCACGCACGGCACATTTTTCCCAAATGTCAACTCCCCTATATTTTGATATCAATGTTCTTAACCAACATAAATATTCGCGGATCATACTTATACTGGTGTAACAAAAGCAATGTGTCGGGTAAACGTGAATAGTAGCCCATTACTGGATCTACTCGACTCGATGTAACACTTCAGTGATCAAAATACGGATCTACGAAATGTATAAGGTGTTTTGTAATAATATAATTATAGGGTAAGGTTATCCGAGACCACCGATTTGTTTGATACCGTCACTTCCCGTTTCGACAAAATTGTGAAAGGTTCTAATCAATTAGATATAATAGATACATTTACATCACTTTGCAATATTTTACATGGTATATCACTATTGTACTTAACTGATCTAGTAAAATTCATATTCAAATACTTTTCCGAAAACCGCATCTAAATCGGTTCAGCCAAACGCGAGATAATCGCGGACAAACATACATACCTACAAAACAAACATAGGTCAAACTCACCTTTTTTACTTTTAGTACGCGGGCGAAGCCGCGGGCAAAAGCTAGTCAACTCAAACTCAAACATTTATTCAGTAATTAGGCCACAAGGGCACTTTTACACGTCAGATAGTTTATCAAATTAAAAGAGAAAAAAAAAACTACACCGGTTCTAACCCTACACCTCTGACCCGAGAAGAATTATGACCGGCAAGAAATTCGGCGGGACTTATTTTTTCCAAACAACAGTACATCAAAACTTAAAAATATATACAAATGCGTTGTTCAGTGATGACACGTAGTTTCAGTGACCGCGAGGCAACCGGATGGTTCGCGGTATTTAAGCTCCTGAAGTGATCAGGAAACGCCCTGTGGAACCCAACCTGACCCTACTTGGACTGGAGCGGAAATAGAGGGGGGTGCAAAAAGATTTTTTTTAACGCGAGGTAACCGATTGAAACAGCGGTTGCCTGAAAGAATGTACCCTAGTTATATAACAAAATTTTAATGCCATCCCTCCTGATTGAATTGGTCCCCTGTACGAGAGCAAAGAAAAAAAAATTGTCAGGTAACCGCTTGAAAATTTGCATGCTTGTTCTTCATCACATACAGACACCGGAAACCAATTGCCATCCGCCCAGGCCGGGCAGTTATCGAACCATCAGAGTCGGCAGCCGGACAGGGATTCAGTCCAACCAGGAGGGATGGCATTAAAATTTTGTTATATAACCAGGTACATTCTTTCAGGCAACCGCTGTTTCAATCGGTTTCCTCGCGATTTTTTTTTGCACCCCCCCTTTATTTCCGCTCCAGTCCAAGTTGGGTCAGTTCGGGTTGCACAGGGCGGTTCCTCATCACTTCAGAAGCTTAAATACCGCGAGCCATCCGGTTGCCTCGCGGTCACTGAAACTACGCGTCTAAGGCGTGCTTTTCCCGTTTGAGCTAAGCGCATCAGTTTTTTGAATGCCCTCGGAGACATAAGAAACAATGTTTTAAAATTGTGAAAAAAATATATCTTATACTTAAGGATTCGGCAGATATGTGATCGATCTCAAAAACATGATTAAATAAACTTTGGTCGATAGAAAAAAAAGCCAAAGTTACGCCTTTTTTTAAGAATAAATCAGTCTCAGGGCTACAATACAAACTTTTTTGACATGTTTTTTACATAAATGTATAGGTGTTAAGATAATCTAGATGATTTCGATCACTTTATCTCGGTAACATCATTAAAATATTTTTTATGTCTAAATACCTACAAAATTCTCAAGCGCCATCACTCGCGAACGCACTTAAGTCCTATTCAGTCGCGCGGCAGCGCTTGTAGAGAAGGGACCTGCGTCAGTGTGTTCCGCGCGATCACGTGATTTTACCATTTACAAACAATGGAAAACAAAGCATTGAAACGCAAGAAAAAGTTACTGAGTGCTTTAAAAAAATAAACAAAGAAAATTTTCACCGAAGAAAACTGAAAAAGTAAGTAAATGTTTAATTTATTATGTACCGTACTCGGAAATATCATTTTTCAAATTTTTATTGTATGTCAAGTTGATATCAAGGTAGGTACGGTACAAGTACTTATACTCCAACTGATTTCGACACTTGTTGCGAATTTCCTATTTTTCGATCTTGTATCGTATTGTACTTATTACCATTTGTTTTTGTGAGATGCATAATGTTACGCACTTTCTGATAAGAAAAGCATCTAATACTTTACCGGGTTCTTGAAAGTGCTTAACTAGTTTTCCTACATCAACAGTTAAAACATTTCAGTACTTTCACTAGGTCATCAATCAATTTCGATGTAAGTCAATAATATTATATTCCTAGCCTAGATAATATAATTGTGAGTAATTAAGTATGGTGTTTTTACAGTAAGTAATTCATCTTTACAGATATACGTCTGATCTGCAAAATTATTATATTCCTTCGTGCTCTTTGACTCCTGTGACCACAGTTGACATAATTGAGAGTTCAAAGTAGGCACAGGCAGTTCATCTTGCCCTTGGTTGTGTTTTATACTTTATTCATCACCATTTCATCATCATCACAATAGTCTGCTGATTAAAAAAATAAATAATAATTTAGGCTAAATTACATTATTTAATAGATCTTTGGAGGAATCAAAAAATAATATAGAAAATAATTTGTTATATTACGGTGTAAGTCAACTTTTATGTGTTTTCAGCAGTCAATTGCAAATAACAAACAAAGGAAGTACGGAAATGTTCCTAAATGTCTTTTATACACCCTTGCTGCCAGCTGATATCGGCCAAGAGTAAGTTCAGTTTAACAAATATTTATGATTATTATTTTAAACCGAATCGCATTCATCTAAACCAAGGATGATATAGACATGGATGGACAATACCCATACAAAATCGCGTTCCTTTTATTTCAGGTTAAAGCACTAGCGTCATCTATCGGTTACACCAGACACTAAATCCTAGTTTCTAATACTTTGTTCGTCGCTTAACGCTGACAGAATAACTCGACTCCGACTCGACAGATGGCGCTGTGGCACTTCGTACCGAAAACAGACGTATAGCCTGAAGGTTCGAGGAACGCGATTTTGTATAGGCATCAAGGATGATTAAGACATGGATTGACAATGCCTATACAAAATCGCGTTCAGGCTATACGTCTGTTTCGGTACACAGTGCCACAGCACCATCTGTCGAGTCTGGAGTCGAGTAGAGGAAATACCTATATACTCGTATGTTGATTCTGTTTCAGGAATGCTGCAGTTAACTTGACTGAACCATATCTGGTAGAAAAAGAAACAGATTATTGTTTTAAACCTGATCAAGGACGCCGCATATTTGACATTAATTTACTCTTTGCCCAGCTTCAAGAAAAAGGACATCATAATGGATTATTCGAATGTAAAAGTGCTTACTTTATATTAGTAGGAGAGAGAAGAATCGGCCTTTAGTCAAAATTCAAGTTCAGATGCGATGTATGTAAAGAAGTAGTTGTGAATTATTCGTTCATGAACAAAAATATGATTGATTTTTAGAGTGATTGTTAAATAATTAGACTGTTTTTCTACTTTGTGTTTTCTTTTTTAGGTTTCTGTACCCTTGGGTGCCAAACGGAACCATATTACTAAGCCTATAGAGTTATTTTAAACGTTAAACTTCTATGAAATGACGTATAAATAACACTTGCACTGCGTATGCTAGATATCAAAATCGTTGCAGACTTATCTTGTTCTAACTCTACCAAACAATTCAATTCCATCATCCGCTCTTCCGTCTGATCTTTAAATGAGTTTTCCATTAACCCGTTAAAGTTTTCTTAAAATAAGAATGAATTAATGAATACTTTATCGCACACCGCATTTGCTTTATTGCAAAATATGCCCCGTTATTGGACAAGTAGTTAAATAGTAAAAATAAAAATAAAAACGGGCCAAGTGCGTGTCGGACCACGCATAATGGAGGGTTCCGTACCTCGTATCCAAATTAATATCATAAGGTCGTACCTGATGCCTATGGCAGAAGTTTTTTGAAGATAACTCAAAAGTACCTGAACTGATAATGTTTAAAATAATTTTCGTAGAAAGTATGTGAAAAGGCGCATCTTCTCAAATTTTTCCATATTTTTTTAACTTAAGGTTCAAAAGTTACAGGGGGAGGACACAATTTTTCTGACTTTCGAAGCGATTATTTCTGAAAATATTTACTAAATCACAAAATGATCAAACAAACCTCGATGTTATTTTTAAAGACCTATCGATTGATGTGCAACATGTTGATATTTGATAAAAAAAATTTTATTCACATGTATGGAACGCACCCCTAAAAATATTTTTTCTGCAACTTAACTACATAACTAACTAGCGGCTTACAAAAAACACCTTATGTCTAAATTTCATTAAGATACGTCTTATAGTTTCCGAGTAAAATGGCTGTGACATACGGACGGACGGACAGACGGGCATGACGAAACTATAAGGTTTCCGTTTTTGCCATTTTGGCTACGGAACCCTAAATACGGTTTTTTTTCTGTAGCCCTTCCCAAATGCGTTTAAAGTTTCATGTAGATAGAGTCCGCGTGGAAAGACAAGAGTGGTGGAATGTAAGGGAGCACATACATTCAACGACATTTTACACATTATTGTGTGATCAAGATCATAAAAAAACATTTAGTAAACTTTACAAAAGTAGATTATTTGTGAAGGGTGCGGAATACGGGGTGCGATTACAGGGAGTTCAGAATAAGGAGGGGTTCAAGATTTTTTTTAAATATTTAGTGTTATTCAGTCAGTTACAACTTAAGTAAAAAAATGAATATAATGTACTTAATAAAATGTCGGTACTCAACCCTCGGTGCGCGAGTCTGCTCGCACTTAATTGAATTATTTTCTTGATAACATTGTTTCGTTTAAATTGTGTGATAATTAAAGTAGGTATAACGTCGATAGGTATTGAAAACAATAATTTATTAAGTTAGGCAACAAATGTATTGGAAATTGTGATAATGAAATCAAATGCCTGTTTCTTTTTTTTAAATTTACTTTGAAACGGTTCTATTTTGTTTTTAGCTTATAAATAAGTACTAGTGATCGGTAACAACGTTTTATTTTCATGGCAGCGTTATTGAGTTAAAGGAATCTGTAAAGTAAAATTCAGCTGAAATTATTGATTAAGGTTAGTAACATTTATGAACCTTAATTGACCGTCTCCTTTAAAATTGTTACTTTCCTTTAGGTACTTTAATTCTACCACGCTGCCATGAAATGAAAATGTTGTTACTGACGACAGATATGGCCTAGTGGGTAGTGACCCTGCTTATGAAGCCGATGGTCCCGGGTTCGAATCCTGGTAAGGGTATTTATTTGTGTGATGACACAGATTCTCTATGTATTTATATATTAATATATCGTTGTCTCAGTACCCACAACACAAGCCTTCTTGAGCGTACCGTGGGGCTTAGTCAATTTGTGTAAATGTGTCGCATAATATTTATTTATTTACTAATCACTAATAACAATGTATGCAAAAAATACAAACATATATAATAAAAACTCTAAAAACGTGACACCTGCACGGTGTAGTTAAAAGACTGCCATCATAAGATCATTATACTGTGACCCGTCTGCTATGGCGGCGCGCGCTCACGAGCTCGGCGAGCGGGTCGGGACGCGCGGGCGGGGCTTCACGTTTTGCCGCGCACCTCACCCCCTCAGATTGGTTAGTGAGTCGAATCATTTCGCCTTCGCTATAAGAAAATACTATATCAAACCAATATCAGTATTAAATAAAACCGAAAATTAGGGGTAACACAAAGTAAACTTTCATAAATGAATAGAATTTTTCGTACATTTTTTATCTATTGGAATGAAAAAGCTCATGAAATGAAATTTAGTATAACTATTATAGTCGCGTTTGCACGTGATATAAAAGGTCAAATAAGGCTTTTCGTGAATAAAGGATTTCCTTCGGCCTGATTATTCCTTAGGACCCAAGGATGTATTTGAGAACTGGAGCCACCAAGATTTTTGATGAAATTTTTTTGTCATAATTATTTTACATGTTTTTTAAAGTGGGGCATTCCACTCATACAATTGTATGTTATTCAATCAAATACAAACACTGAAAACATTGAAAAAATAATCAACCCAGCAGGATTTGAACCTCGCATCGATACGCCTTACCGGGGCTCGATCGCTTTACCAATTAAGCTATGGGTTCAGTTACTGAGTTGACGAAATTCTCAATGCCTTCAATCATCTTTTTGTCTTTATCTTGATATCGACATCAGTTAAGCTGCTAGGTCACGTTTGGTATCATTTTTGTATAAATTAGGGATGCCTAATTCATTTATGGTATCATTTTGACACCGTCCCGAATCAAAAACATGTAAAATTTAAAAAATACTTATTTTGAAATTCCCTATTTCAAAAGGAAAAAGTCCATAACTTATAAAAGTTATAAACAATTATGCATGTTGAAAAAAATTAAGGTGCTTTAAGAGCCCTATTATTCGTTTTATGTCAAACAATAATAGTTTACGTAACTGTTACGTAATAAGGGTCCTTAAAACATGAGTGTGGTTTTATGAAATGAGCCGCAGGCGAATTTCATAATAAGATCACACGAGTGTTTTAAGGCCTAATTAATTACGTACAGTTGCATACACTGCTTTATCTACACTCATATTATATATATTAAATTAAGTGTTCGGAAACCATAGAATGACCGCCATTGTACCGTCATGGCCAACTCGATTGTGCCGGCGCTCGCGCGGGACCAATCGAGTTGGCCATGGCGGTAACATTATGTTATCAAATTCGATGTTCCAAATTTGAAACTCATTGCTTAACAATATTTGAGCATGCAACGTTAAAATTACGTTACTGCCGCAGATAAGAAACTTATCATAGTTAAATCGTTTGTTGTAATGCTTGTCATTGTCTACGGTTTTTGAACGCATTTTAGAGTACTTACAGTATGAGTGTAGATAAAAACATTTTATATTCCGGTGTGCTAAAAAGAACTGTTGACGGTGCAATAAAAATAATTGAAAAAAAATCCAATTGAAATGTTTTTTGTGACCGTGGAATGATAATACTGAATAAGGATAAGAATAAGAATTCGTTAATTGTGGTAAAAGAATAAGCAATGGTAGTGCATTCCGTTTCAGGCCATTCCGCGCCATAATATGATATCCAAGGAAATTTTACTTTTATGTCGTGTGCAAACGCAACTAGGTATATCATTCTACGATCGGAAAAAACATTTTGATTAGATTTTTTTCCATTTAAATTTTTGGCACCGTCAAGAGTTTATTTAGTACACCCTTACCATATTACTACGTTTTAGTTTGACATTTTTGTTTTAATGAATGTATAATAGGGCTCTCTAAGGTACCTTTTTTTACTACAACGGCCACTATTACAATGTGATAGTATCTACCATATTTCCTCATCGTTTAGGTGTGTTAGTCGAGGATATATCGGTTACAACGAACGCCGACATCAATCATAAAAGCGTAGAGAGGAGGTACTGGTGGCTCGTAACGTAGGTACCCAGGAAATACTGCGATTGGCAACATTATGTAGAAGGAACGTCTGGACCACGCTTTCCGGGCCGGAGAAATTGCAAAGTACCTACCTATAATGCCGGTGTAGTTGACAAATAAAATCAGTTGTATAATATATTTTATCTACACTTATATTGTAAGTTCTCTAAAACGTGTTCGAAAACGGTAGGCAATGGCTAGCATTACCACGACCGATTTTACTATGATAAGCTTTTTATCTGTGGCAGGAACGTAATTTTAACTTTACATGCTCAACTATTGATGTGTTATGGGTTTTGATAACATAATGTACACCTACACGCGCCCGCGGGGCCGCCGACACGCGCCTCCCCGACGGCCGGCCGCCGGCACAATCGAGTTGGCCATAGCGGTGCAATGGCGGCCATTCTATGGTTTCCGAATACGGCATTTAGAATAAATAATATGAGTGTAGATAAAGCAGTGTATGCAACTGTACGTAATTAGGCCTTAAAACACTCGTGTGATCTTATTATGAAACTCACCTGCGGCTCGTTTCATAAAACCACACTCATGTTTTAAGGACCCTTATTACGTAACAGTTACATACAGGTAGATAGGGATTTAACAATTAATTTTTAAAACGTCGTGTCTGTGTTCAGCTAATTTAAATTTGTAGGGTTCCCAATTTTAAAAAGTGGAAATTGGTTGAAGAACCGAGATTTGTATTAATTAGTAAAGTATGTGTTGTTTGCCGCAATTGTACCTAACCTATGAAAAAGTCAATGCTGGTATTTTTAACATTGTTTAGCAAAGACTTAAGTTTGAAACAAATGTCGTTGAGATTTTTGCGGAGCGTCAAGTTTTGTCACCATAATAATACAGCGTACACTAGGCCAATAATCAGCACTAGGCAGTATAAAAAAAACAGATACTTACCTACTTTATTTTATTTACAGGAAACGTATCATATTTCCCAGGAATATTGCCTAGATTCCCGAAAATGGCGATGTAAGTGCGCGTCACTAAGCAGAGCCCACCCTCGCGCCTTTTCGCATGAACATCAAAGCAATTTTGCGTCAATAATTAACCGGGGGTTAGTTGGCTTTTTATGGAAAGAGCCATGTAAATTATTCTTGATAAGTTTAGTACGTACCTACCTAAAAAAATAGCTGGAAATCGACACGGGTAATACGTACGGTACGATGATACGACATCGTACCTACGCGTTATACTTAGGATGCCACAAATATTATATCCACTTTTTAGCGGATAAGTAGAGTCAACGTGACAGCCTGTCACTCCCACGAGTCAAAAAATATACCTATTCAAGTAATCAGCTCTCTGTCTGGTACAAATAGGTACTCAATGTGCACGGTTATTAATGTTATTATACCTACTACCCATCGAGTTAGAATATAGTAGAGGTACAGTCTCAAACAAAATTTACCGAAAATATGGCTAGTGAAAATTTGTAAAGTCTAATAAAACTGACCGAGTAACTGCTGTACGAGTCGTTCTTACAGCACTATTGAGGCACCATTTTTGCGGCTGATTGTGCATCCCGTTCTGTATTACCTAGTCCTATCGGTAGGTACCCAGTATTGTGTTACGAATTAGGAAAAAAAGTTCAAAGCAAGAAAGATCTTATATTTTTGTCCGGTTGGCGCCATAAATACATTCTCATAACTCATAACTTCCTGTGTGAAGTGATGTATAAATGTGACCATACAAAATATCAATCCACACATTAATGTTACTTTTTACAAAAAGCCACAAGCATTGAGAAAAAGAAGAGATTACAGTTAAGCTGAGCCACAAGAGTCGGGACAAGTTAGGTACGAGTACACTACATCGGTCCAATAAATCAAGTGGTTAGTAAAACTCTTAGAGTACGAAATAAAAGCCTTTGTGGCGCTCCTTGGCTTATTGCTAGGTAAATCAGTCACCATTTGCACTCATTATTTTCGGGACCCGAGGATTTCCAAAGTACGAGTAGCAAAATAGATGCAAAATGGAGCACGCTGTATAACATTTTATAACACCAGGCGAAAAATAAACACACACACTGGTCTCACATTGAGACCAATGTGAGACCAATGTGTGACTAATGTGTGACCAATGTGAGACCAATGTTGAATGAAAATCTGTTCGAATAGCAAATGTCAATGTCGTTATAGCGTTGAGTTAAGTTGGGTTGAGTTGGGTTGGAGCTGTGTCTGTCCAGTGTGTGTTTATTTTTCGAATCGCGGCCTAGGGAAGCAGCAACATTAAAGGTGAACTTTTTGGCAACAGGGACGGCAAGATAGAGCGTGCGGGGTGTCCGGGGATCTGTGGCCCGCAGGCCGCGACCACATCAACCCTGTCTTTCTCAAGCTTTCGCACCTCCTTCACCACCAATGTCAATTACCTGAAAAGAAGGTAAGCCTTACCGCCTTGTTAAGCATGTCTGTGATGCGGTTGAGACCGCGAAAATCTGTCAATACAGACCACATAATTTAAAACCATCGCGTTTTTCATAGGATTTGGAAGCTGCAGAAGTAACAAAGCTGGCGAAGTGTTAGAAAAGAGCTCGATACGACTTTATTGTCACGATATCAAGAGCGTGTCAAGATAATTTTGAACAGCTTGTCCGTTTAGCCACTTCTGCTTTTCTTGTAGATATGATGGGTACAGTGAACTTGACTACTGGGACATTCCACGAGCTGTACCGTACAAACGCGTGTTTATCTCTATTTGTTTGAGTTAGAGTTATTTTTGCGATCTTAATTGGAATATGATAATTTTGACCAAATTTTTACACTTGTCGCAGAAAAAGGAACTCCAAAACCAACGAGTTTTCAGAAAACTTGCGTTCGTACGGGACAATGGTGGACTTTTCCGTGGAATGCTCCAATTAAGCATTTCTTAAATTCTTAAGACTACCAGACACTGTCAGTAGTAATGACATTAATACTGACAGTAGTCTTTAGTTAGAATTAGTTACCTTGGGGCATCAACATCTTAATATTATAGCCGTTTGATATGCTGATAAAATCTTAAATCTCATCGATTTCGTCCTAATTTTATAGATTGTTGTAAATATCTAATGTTGAGAGTGTCCGCAGAAATACATTCAAATGAAGCTAAAGTTATAGATTTAGAATTGTTTATACAAGCACCTTGACAACCACTATATTTTACAATATTAATAATACTGTTGTATGAAAACATGGTGTTGTTTTGTAATATATATTCAGTATTTATTAGGTACTAATCTGTTGCTGGATTTTTTACTAAATTTGGTTAACTAGGTACTCTGGTACCTGAGAACATAGTTATTAAGTATTATGATATGAATATTAGTGTTTGTTGTTTCAGTTCTGTTAAAGCCAAATGTGATAAATTGACAATCATCTTTTTTACTTTTTGTCATTGGAATGAGCTTTACGTGGCTGTATAATAAGAATGAGCTGTTTTGGTGTAGACAAAAAAATGCATTTTTTTAAAGTTTCATGTCTTTATTGAGTATCCAACCTAATCTAGGTGTTGTCGGTCAATGTTTCGCTAGAAAAAAATGCAACTTAAATATAAACTGATTTGATGAATCAACGAATAGTCAATTTAGAGTTAAAAAATCGGGGGTTTTGCTAGAAATATAGCATGATATACGAAATATAGCATGATATAGATAAACGAAATCGTTGCACTCATTTTATCATATTGAACGAGAATGTCATAATAAGTTACACGCATAATTATAAGTACCTTATTACAATAATCAGTGTAATGTTATGTGTATTAAGCGCACTTTTACCAATTAAACCTCGACTGTATCCATCTTTTCTAAAGTAATCTTTAAATATGTCGCACAAAACATCATACTACAATATTCAATAGAAACCGCTTGGATACGAATAGATAAAACTGTGAAAAGTTGACGAGTACCCTCAGATACATTCGGGGTTTAAAAAAGACGTTTAAAACAGCGTAAAAAGGCCAAGCCGCTTCACCGCGCTTCCACCCCTTCCTACTTGAACCCGCCCGCCCCGGCGGCAGCCTACTCCTAATGGTTGCGCGAGCATGGGTGAGACCTGGGCGAACCGCTAAGGGTGACTCACGATTGACTATATCAAGCCCAAACTGTGCCAGACTTGTACCAAACATAATATTACTGTCACTCTGTTGCTTCATTTTTGACAATGCGTTTTTTACGCGGCTTCCGCTTTAGCTACTTTAAGGCTACAAGCAAATATGTAAGAACTTCGGTGGCCGAGCGTCGGATGACGCTAGTGCCGAGCAAGGTTCAGTGTAACGTGAGCCTTGCTTTCTTTGCTCTAGTGTACGATATGCCGCAACGCGTTATTGGAAATCAAGCTTATACCGGTTAGCCTAAAACTCGCCCGTTCTCGCTAAGCGATTGGAAAGCCACCCCCACCTTGCCACCCCGCTGCCACATGTGTGCCACCACTCATCAGCTCAAATTTGATTTACCCACGCCGCGCTGGTCACACGAACGTTGTTATTTGTTATTTCTAATTACCTACGCCGTACTGGTTTAGCCTAGTGCACCGTGATTATAAATTATGGCGTTAGAAACGTAATATTTATTGTCGCATTATGATTCATAACAACACGAATATGTACGAGTAGTTAACTCAAACAACCACGCAATTAAATTGGTCATACACAGACTGATAAAACAAAAATGCTCTTGTTACCACAAAAAAAGTTCAACATTTTAGACTGACTGGTTTCTGCATATGAATTAGGATCCTCATTTCAAAAATTACGGATATATTTCAACATGTCATTATGATGTAACAAGAACGTATATTCAAAGAAAAATCTGTGTGTGACTGCAGCATCATCATGCTTAAACAAGTAACAACGCAGCGTCCATCGTCAGTGCATGGTCCGTTCGGTGTTCGATGTCGTAAGAGAGTGTGGCTACATGGTGTCGGTTTCCCTGTCCCGCGCGGTGGCCGGTAGCTCAGCGGAGGCGTTGCGCAGATTCAGCTCGGGGGACCTGCAGAGCGAGTGCGATGAGGGCGAGGTGGATCCCTACACCGGCCGGCCGGCCACCACCAGTCAGCCGAAGCCGCAGAACCAGAGGCCGACTTCACAGGGTAAGTCATGGAACCAAATTAACGGCCTCCTAGCCCAGTTGGTAGTGACACTGCCTACGAAGCAGGAGGTCCCGGGTTCGAATCCTGGTCAGGGCATTTATTTGTGTATTTATCACAGATATTTGTACCTGAGTTATGGATGTTTTCTATGTATTTAAGTATTTATCTATATCTATCGTCTATTATATATATCGTCGTCTAGTGCCCACAACACAAGCCTTATTGAGCTTACCGTGGGACTAGGTCGGTTTGTGTTAGATTGTCCTATAATATTTATTTATTTATTATATTTATTTAAATTATTAGGCTATGAATCAACTGTTTAAGTCACGAGTACACCAAGTTATAACTTCTGAAAGGCGTACGTTACTCAACGAATTGTTATGTACCTAATCGTACTCGTAAATCTACCGTCGAAATTGTAACTTTAATTAAAATGGTAGCACAAAAAATGTAGGTATCTTAGCTTTTTTGTTCTCGCAAGACTCCAAGAAATGTTGTCTGCAAATTGTAATAGGTACCTAAATAAATATATTATTTTGTTTGAGGTATTTAAATTACATCGCATTTTTTTTGTTTTTTATTTTTCCATTATTATTGTCTGCCTGCCTTATTAAATAATGTACAGATCATACTAATAAGACGAAACGCTTAAGCATATTAACGATATGCTGAGGTGCACATTTTTTGTACTACCAACCTACCAACACAAAATTATTGTGCTTTTTAAAGATTTAATTTAACTACAAAAATATTTCTAGAACAGTTTCTAAAATACAGATTACTATATAAACAGATCTTAAAAGGTAATTGAAGTCCACTTTTCTTCAAAATGGATGCATATTGCTTCGCAGTCGGACTATCACACAATTTTCCAAAACAAATTTCCAACTATTTCCGTCGAACTCTGAAGCGAATGCTGGAAACGGGAGACGGAAATCAGATTTGGGAGCTTAGCTACACATTGTCGTGTCCTTCCGACCTTAATATAGTAGATTAGTCGGATCCTTGGGCTAACTCGGTTTATGAAACCCTTGCTGAAACTACTATCCTGGTATTCTGTTTGTTTAGGACACACAAAACGTATATTTACAAAGAGACATGATAGCTGCTCAATAAATTGACGTATTTTCTATTTACATCAGAAAATTATATGGATTCTAATGCATGTTGTTTATGATTTTTTGATTACAATCAGTTTTCACATCTTAAAAGAATCTTTTTTTAAGATACGAATTTCATTATCCCATCGGCATTAGGTCCTAAACTAGATTTTCTTAACTGGTGTAAGTACTAAGTACTAACCCCTAATCGTTATAAAAATTGTTATAAAATGTTCAAAAAACGGCACTTAAATAGTCATCTAAGAAATTTAATAGGGTTACGTGAGTTAGAGAACCTTGTGTTAATATCATAATGTATGTTAGTTAAGTTAATATACTCGCGAGAATGGTAGGTATATTGGATAAGTTTAATTAGTGACTTAATCAATTAGCTCAGTCAGTTTGCGCTCTGCAAGCCGAACAAGTTATTTGAACAAACCCATTTAAACTCACAATTCTAGGATTTCCATAATTTCAAATAAACTGTAATTGGAACTCACACGGGACCAAAAGCTTAACTTTTCGGACCGAATTCAGGTGTGCAATTTTATTCTCTCACGAGTATTTAGAAAGTTATAGCACTGAAAAAGTGATTCTACTTGGAAAAACTTTTTTAATACTTAGTGAAATATGTTTTACTGTAGTTTTCTTGTTTCCGGTATCAGGTACCGCCCTAAAGTTATTTATAGTACTTATACTTACAAGTGTTAGAAACTTATTGTTTTATTTATATGAACATTTGAAATTTATTATTTTGGATTTTGCTAAACGTCGATCTTTATAACATGCCTTGCATATTTTAATGATACCGTGTTCAACTATATTCAACGCTTCCTAACTGACCCCCATTTTATTAGCGACCGGCGGCAGCATCAGCAGTACGGGCAGCGGTAGCGGCAGCGGCAGCGCTGGCCCGTCGGGGCCACCGCCGGCGCCCAGCTCTGGCGGGGACCTGTCGCTCAACCTGCGCGGAGGCTCCCGCGGTACCTCCGCGCCATCCTCGCCCGCCAAGTCTAGGGAGTCGCTGCTACAACGAGTTCAGTCGCTCACGGGGGCTGCAAGGGACCAGGGTGCTAATTTGTTAGGTAAGGACTTATTATAAAAACGGAAGCATGTAAGCAGCAACAATATTTTGGTTAGGTATTCAACCTGCACTATATCTACTAAATGAAAGAGAAGGTACCTTCACCTGGTATCTAAGTTGCAAGTCATATTTGCGACTAAGGAGGCTGCGAATCTTTTAAATACTTAAGTGTTTTAACTTTTAATACCTTTACTTACTACAAGGACCATAACAGTACTGAAGAAGAGAACTTAATATAATACATAGCTCGTTTATACTTACATTTTTGCTGGAGAAAATAGGTAATTACTCAGTCTTCGGGATAAGAAACTTTTTTTAGGTAACAACAGTTACGCTATTAAGGCTAAACCCTTTTATAGTAATGCTTTTTGTGGTGGTTAGATACTACTGCTAATGAAAATCCCTACCCTTTGTTAATATATTACCTTAGAAATAAAAAACTATAGCAACCACATTGTACAATTATGAATTATGTTATGACACAACATTTTTGCCTATTTGTGTATACAGTAACAGAGTTACTTCAATTACTGTTAGCTAGGCACCGAAAACGGCAAAGTAATAATCATAATAATACATTCATTTATTTCAGACAGTTGTCCATTGACATACAAATATTAATACATTTACAAATTAAACAAAAATAAAACTATTACCTAAAACCAACTTAATAAATACCTATAGGTAATTAAATGAAAAACATACTAAATTACAGAATGAAAATACGTAGGTAGTCGTTCTTAATATCGTAATCCAAAACATTAGAAACTAGTTTATTTTTTGTGAGACAAATTCATGTAACGTAGGATAACGTGAATATTTACCGCATCATTCCTGGGTACCTAACAATAAAGCAATAAATGTAGGTTCCAAAAGATTAAACGCTTTCTGACAACGGACTAAATTTAGCTCTTTAATGAGATTTCTCCTCTGTATTAACAAGCAACGTGGGGCTTTAGTAAGATCGAATATTTCTTACCCTTACTTAGAATTATGCCGATTGATCGTGGCTTCTGTTTGTTACAAATAAATGATGGTGTAGGTTCAAATTTCAAATTAAGATGGAAACTTGATTCTGATGTATTTTCACTTACCTACCGAGTAAATGTCTAGTGTATGATAGACTAAACAGAGCTTTAATTTCTTCTTCTTCCGCCTAGCGTTTGCCCCAGCTTTTCGCTCTATTGAGCCTGGGGTCCACTCGGCAACTTAATCCCAGGAATAGGCGTACGCACTAGTTTTTACGAAAGCGATTGCCATCTGACCTTCTAACCCAGAGGGGAATCTAAGGCATTGTTGGGATTAGATGCGGTTTCCTCACGATATTTTCCTTCACCGAAAAGCGATTGGTAAATATCAAATGATATTTCGTACAGAAGTTCCGAAAAACTCATTGGTACGAAAAATTTCTTGGACGTGAAAAAAAATAGATGTATGGGCCACGTCGTCCCAGCCGGCCAACCCTCCATACAAAACAATAGGCATGATGATGATGACACATGTTGAATTATGCAATAAAATTAAGTTGATTTGATGCAAAATTATCAATATTTCCAACTAAAGTAAAAATTTATAAATTCTATTGAAATGGCTCATAGATATCAAGCTGCAAAATTTCTAAATTTTACGATTTTTTAAAGTGCGAAATTAAAAAAAAACAATGATACCATTCGATTTTTAACATTTTACTGTAAAATAAATTGTAACGCAACTATATACATAAACGCAACATTTCACTGTAAAAATAGCAATTTCATATTTTTTCCATACTTTAAACAGGGCGACTATGTGATCGTGACATCACTTTTGCACGACATTTTGTTAGGAGCGTTTCGAGAAACAAATGCAAATCTCGGACTTTAAGTCTCAATTCTGACTTTTATGTTGCGTTAACGCAATTGGCCGCATATAGACATTCGATCCTCACAACAAAACGAATCGATTAATACCATACATGAAAAAAATTCACCGCGTATTATATACGTCCTTAAACGGATCACCAACTTTTTTGTTACACCTTGTCTTGTATACATTATCAAATATAATAAATAAATATTATTACATAATAAATATTATGGGACAATCTTACACAAATCAACCTAGCCCCACGGTAAGCTCAATAAGGCTTGTGTTGTTGGTACCAGGCGACGATATACAGGTTGTGGCCTGTAATAACAGCAATAAATTAAAACGTAGATTCTACTCCTCAAACAGTAAAACTTTTGTACAACAACGTTTTTTAAATATGTTGTCTTAAGATTGTCTTTTTTTCATACAAACTAAATAGTATTTTCAATGTACGTTAAAATCCCTCTAATTGACATTGTTTGTCAGTCTTGTCACCCTACAATAGTATGTTATTCAATCAAATACAAACACTGAAAACATTGAAAAAATAATCAACCCAGCAGGATTTGAACCTCGCATCGATACGCCTAACCGGGACTCGATCGCTTTACCAATTAAGCTATGGGTTCAGTTACTGAGTTGACGAAATTCTCAATGCCTTCAATCATCTTTTTGCATTTATTTTTACATCGACTTTATAGCAGCCGTAAGCGACATCTAGGTGCCAACTACTAGAGTTAGATACCCTTCCCGCCAACCCTTTTACAAGTGTCACAACGGAAATGATAGATGGCGCTGCTATCAACTCATAATTATTTTACATGTTTTTTAAAGTGGGGCACTCCACTCATACAATAGTATGTTATTCAATCAAATACAAACACTGAAAACATTGAAAAAATAATCAACCCAGCAGGATTTGAACCTCGCATCGATACGCCTAACCGGGGCTCGATCGCTTTACCAATTAAGCTATGGGTTCAGTTACTGAGTTGACGAAATTCTCAATGCCTTCAATCATCTTTTTGCATTTATTTTTACATCGACTTTATAGCAGCCGTAAGCGACATCTAGGTGCCAACTACTAGAGTTAGATACCCTTCCCGCCGACCCTTTTACAAGTGTCACAACGGAAATGATAGATGGCGCTGCTATCAACTCATAATTATTTTACATGTTTTTTAAAGTGGGGCATTCCACTCATACAATAGTATGTTATTCAATCAAATACAAACACTGAAAACATTGAAAAAATAATCAACCCAGCAGGATTTGAACCTCGCATCGATACGCCTAACCGGGGCTCGATCGCTTTACCAATTAAGCTATGGGTTCAGTTACTGAGTTGACGAAATTCTCAATGCCTTCAATCATCTTTTTGCATTTATTTTTACATCGACTTTATAGCAGCCGTAAGCGACATCTAGGTGCCAACTACTAGAGTTAGATACCCTTCCCGCCGACCCTTTTACAAGTGTCACAACGGAAATGATAGATGGCGCTGCTATCAACTCATAATTATTTTATATGTTTTTTAAAGTGGGGCATTCCACTCATACAATAGTATGTTATTCAATCAAATACAAACACTGAAAACATTGAAAAAATAATCAACCCAGCAGGATTTGAACCTCGCATCGATACGCCTAACCGGGGCTCGATCGCTTTACTAATTAAGCTATGGGTTCAGTTACATAACATACTATTGTATGAGTGGAATGCCCCACTTTAAAAAACATGTAAAATAATTATGAGTTGTCACCCTACAGTTATAATCAATTTCGCAATACATTGAGTGTTCGAATAAACCTTAAAGTATACTAAAAATCAAACCACAAGTTATTTTTAAAAGTTATTCAACAAAAGTTTTATTGTTTGAGGAGTAGGATCTGTTTAAATTTATTGCTCTTATTACAGGCCACGCCCTGTATATAATAGTTAAATACATAGAAAACATCCGTAACTCAGGAACTCAGGTGGAACTCGGGAACAATATCCGTAATAAACACACAAATAAATGCCCTGACCAGGATTCGAACCCGAGACCTCCTGCTTCATAGGCAGGGTCACTACCGACTAAGGCTAGGAGGCTGTAAATATAGATTAGGAACCACAATAATCTTAAATTAATTAGTAAAATATTCTTCTTTTATCGTAACCAACCAGCTTCGCAAAGCTTTAATAACCATTCCATTATAGTTGCCGGCTACATAACAGTTCCATTTTAGTTTCGCCCAGCTGGCGCTTAATCAGAGTTTCGTAAATAATAATCCACTTCTAAATACATCTAAACCGGGTTTAAGCAGACCTTACTACATAATATTGTAATACAGTACTAATGAAAAACGATCGTCCCTTCGCCGAGGCACGTAGGGTGTATTAAACAGGGCAATTATTTCTCATTATGTTTAATAAACAGCATGATCGTTTATTTGCTAAATAAAAAGGCCGGATTAATTTTGGTAAAAATACAAATAAATAATTGAGAGTTTATTTTTGAAGCTGTATTCTTTTTTGTCAATAAGTCGCTGTGTAGAATTCCGTTCATGAAAAGACTAATTACGAAATAACTCTGGGTTTTCCGCTTCCGTCTTAATCCGAAAATAGGATCGAATGAGGAACCGAAAGATTTTAACATTTTAATTGTATTTCTGATAGTTTCAAAATTTTTAAAATATCCTAGCAACTTTTTTTTTAATTCGCGTGGTTTTAGAATAAAAACCAATAGAACAAAAAAGTTTTTTATTGTGACTCAGTGCAAAACGCCTTTTTGATGGCGATGTTGCCACTATGAACCTTATGAACCAAGTGACAAGATCACTTTGCATAAACTTGTTTTTACTAAAAAAAACTACCCATTCACACTAAGCGATAGTTTTACCATTACAATTTTTTTGGCGAAATTTACCTAGACTAAACTTGTATAATGTATTTCCTTCTTTTGAACTCAAAACTCGCTTGTCGGTACCTTCCGTGGGCTTCGTCTAAACTATATCTAGAGGAAGCGCAGGAGGTACAGGCTGGACGTAGCGAGGGATGAAATTCGTGTCAATCGACCAATCGTCTTACAAAATAGTAGATATGCCAAAGAATAAAAAAGTAATTAGATTCCGAGTTCCGTGAGCCGAGGATTAAACCGGGATAACGATACTTATCTAAAAAAATAAGTGATTGGAGAGACTTTTGCATAGTACCTAGATACAATATTATACTCGTAGTATGTGTTTACTTACATTTTTTCACTAAGTGCCTATTGATTCAACTTTGGTTAAGTAACTACACACGGCTTAAGTGGCGCTGTAAAAAAATAACTGCAACAAAGGGTTAGGTAAAAGGACTGGTATGGGCAGTACTTTTACCTAACCCTTTGTTGCAGTTATTTTTTTCAACAAAACGTCGAGGTTCTATCATCCACACGATAAATGAAATAAAATGATACAAACAAACTTCTAACAACGCAATAACTATTTCAAACGTACACTTTCCGGCTGGAAATCAAACACCCGGTTTTATGATTGTTGTTTTGCTTCTACATACTCTGTTGATTTTTTTTATACCATGACGGTGGCAAACAAGCATACGGCCCGCCTGATGGTAAGCAGCGACCGTAACCTATGGACGCCTGCAACTCCAGAGGTGTCACATGCGCGTTTCCGACCCTTTACAAAAAAGGAGGATTCACTGGATTTTATATTATTGTAGTCTGTAAAGCATAGTCCTTCCCAGTCTATTCATTATTTAATTTTAGAGACCACTAAATATTTAGTTTTGTGGGAAATTGCAGGTTTTTTGCCATGACTTTAACTTATCTAAGAATAAGCAAGATAACCTCAATATATTATTTTCCTCGATATTTGTTCACAGCGGAACATATATTGTGATTGCACCTACATATTTAAAAGCTTTCAGGAAGACAAAGCTAATACACTGTGAAATAACTATAAGTAAGTAATTTACTATTCATGAATTTTAAACTTCATTCGGGCGGAATAACACATGTAATAAGAATAGTTTATTCTTCGGATGTTTATTTAATATTTGTGTTTATTCGTCGGTTGGATCAAACCCTGAACATTTAAGAGTCCGGTAAAGTTGTTTTTCGAATTAGTGTGTATACAAGTTAAATAATAGTAGTTTTCGATACAAGTGCGAGAAGTATGTCATTTTGCACGAGTACCGAGGTTACTTGACCCAAGCCGAGAGGCGAGGGTCAAGACTCGGGACGAGTGAAAATGACACTTCCGCACGTGTGTCGAACAACGTTTTTTAATACAATTGCGAAAAAACTACAATGAAATGAAATTACATTTATATTCTGTCAGTGTAAGAAAGACAGCTTCATTCAATCGCGCGTTGTTCAAGTAATACTATTCATTTATTTATCTGCAAATCGTGCGTAAAATCAAACTTTACGCACGATTTGCAGATCAGATTACTTTTTAGCACTAGTGCATAAAATCAAACTTTACGCACGATTTTCACCTACATAAACTAAACTTTTTGAGCAATTGTATTAAAATAGTAGTTTTCGATACAAGTGCGAGAAGTATGTCATTTTTCACGAGTACCGAGGTTACTTGGCCCGAGCCGAGAGGCGAGGGTCAAGACTCGGGACGAGTGAAAATGACACTTCTGCACGTGTGTCGAACAACGTTTTTTAATACAATTGCGAAAAAACTACAATGAAATAATAGTAGATTGTTTGACAAGGGTCTAAAGTAGGCCATATTACCACCAGGTGGTTATTTTCCCGACCGAAGTGAGGGAAAATTGTTCGAGTGGTAATATGGCTTTTAGACCAGAGTAATGCATACAATTTTTCACTTCGATTGCGAGAAAATATCATAAAAATACTTATTACTCGTATTTACGCACAATAACTAATCTAAGGTGAAATTACGGTATAACTTGACGGTCTTTTAATTTTTTTAACTTCTTTGACATAGATACAAAATATAAATACCGCCAATAAATGCCACAGACGACGGTGTAATTAGCTCTTTAAACAGTTTAAACACACACTTTAAAGCGTTTCCCAAAAAAATAAATCTTTTTTAATGATTGTGAAGTAGGAACTAAAAAACACCTCATGTTTTGAGAAATAAATTGCGTTTCCTGATTGGTCGATTTTAACATTACTGTATTCTGATTGGTTGATATTAAATACAATATTTTTTTAGGACTTAAATTATTTACACAGTATACGCACCAAAAAAGTATCTAGCGTTCCGATTAACTCCGATATGTGTTGTGATTGGTGGATTTAATATAGTGAAGTGTTCTGATTGGTCAATTTAAAATGTCTTGTTCAAGTAATATTATTGGGTCTCGCATAATACTCCTTTATGCCCAATCGCGCGTAGTTCAGGTGGGTCATTTATAAGCGGGTCTCGCATAATACTCATTTATTTAAACTTCTGATCTGCAAATCGTGCGTAAAATCAAACTTTACGCACGATTTGCAGGTCAGATTACTTTTTAGCACTAGTGCATAAAATCAAACTTTACGCACGATTTGCAGCTACATAAAGTAAACTTTTTGAGCAATTGTATTAAAAAATGTATTTTTAAAACAGATAAGATAACATTACAATAAACTATAAACAATAAAACTAGACCTAAAATAGAAATATCAGCAAAAGATCTCTCAAAATATGTATAAACATATTTTGAGAGATCTTTTGCTGCATAAGTGGAATACTTTTTCAAATTTGTGTTTTATTTATTTATCGGCCTCCTAGCTCAATCTGTAGCGACCCCGCCTACGAAGCAGGAGGTCCCGGGTTCGAATCCTGGTCAGGGCATTTGTTTGGCTGTTTTTTGTCACAGATATTTCCTGAGTTCCTGAGTTATGGATGTTTTCTATGTATTTAAATACAAATTCGTTTATTTCAATACTTTTTCACATTATTTAAGTATTAATCCATATTTATCATAGGCCTCCCCCAAATTGAGGGAGGCCTATGTTTGGGGGAGGCCTATGTTCAGCAGTGGACGTCTTTCGGCTGATGTGATGATGATGATGATGATCCATATTGATGTACTATTATATCGTCGTCTAGTACCCACAACACATGCCTTATTGAGCTTACTGTAGACCTAGGTCGATTTGTGTAAGATTGTCCTATAGCATTCACACTAATCTAACAGCTGTTTCGCGATTTTTGCTTGGAGGGGTGAAAAAAGTAAGATTTTTATTGGTTAAAATGATGTTAAATTAGTAGGTACGTAAAATATATAAATATATTGGAATATGAGTCGTCTAAGGAATAAGTAGAAAAAAAATTTATTTTCATTTTCATACGTATTTTTTAAGCAAGAATTGCCGGAGTAAGGTAAGGCCGACCAAGACATGCATCAACAAGTTTAATTTAGCTATTATAATCCGTTTCTTTTATTCAATTTTTCGATGAGGTAAAATGTACCGGTCACGTGGTTCCACAAATTCAGTCGGACACGGGAACCTGCCACACAGGATCTGGCCGACCACTTTTTTTAACTTTCCTTAAAAGGCAGCTATCCTACCATACAAGTTTCATTCTATTTTTCGATGAGGTTTTTTTTGATGAATTTTTGCACTACTTTTTTATCATTTGCGCAAAATTTGCCAAGTTAAGCCGCGGCCGATCAAGAGCAGTGGAAGCTACTAAAAGTCAGCTACCCCTACAGAGTAGGTATTTTCTATTTTTCAGGTGACTTTTTTGCAGTCGACCGACGGACTATATCTCAACCAACACTCTTACGCCTTGACAATAAAGACGTATTTAGACATTAGTGAGCATCAATGCTGCTCCGATATATCTGATGGCAACAGGACATCCATAACACAGATAATTAAGGAAGTTATATTTCCTTTACGTAGGTACAGATAAGCATTAGCAGCTACTCTCATAGTGTTTCAATAAAGGTACAAAAGGCTAATTTCCACATTTGTTTGCACAGGCAGCGTAACATCGGTGACGTCAGTAGGCCGCGGCTACAACCGCGACCGCTGCGTGACGCTGTTGGTCGTCGACGACCAGAACACGGACTGGTCGAAGTACTTCCGGGGCAAGCGGCTGCCCGGCGAGTGGGACATCCGCGTCGAGCAGGCAGAGTTCAGGGTAACTATTCTAGTGACTCTACGGCTTCCCGTTCAAATGGGATGTGACGAGCTCAGTTAACTTTACCACGCGTGTAGAGCAGAGTACCGTTCAAGGGTGATGGATTGGTCGCCAGTACCTACCTGGTAAGGTCATTTATTTATTTTATATATATTTAAGTACTTATGCATATCTTTCTACATATTATATATATATATACCGTTGTTTTTTATCCACAACACAGCCTTAAAACCCGCGGCAGCGGTGCGGGGGTGGCATCGTCTACGATTGCCCTAATGAGCTTGCTGCATGTGGGACTAAATTTACCCATAATGTGTATTTGTTTATTAATAAGTAAAAAAAAATTCAAAAACTGGTCCAACATTGTAGCACGTTTAGTTATTATAGTGATAGGCTTAATCGCAATGAAACCAATTTAAATTCAAACACTTCACGTAAACCAAAACTATGTGTAGGTAATGGGAAAGTAATCGAAACGGAAAATTATAGAGGGTTTATGCAGCGACGCTCTCCGTCGCGCATACGAAATGTAATCAATTATTCATGCAGATTAACCGACGTGTGTAGAGGGAACTAGGGCTGTCATCGACGGCACTGTTATTAACTATTTAACTGATCATTCGTAAACCGTATTGCGACGAGATAAGGTTGACTGAGCTCTAATAGTGCTTCAAAATCAAATTTTGAATAGAATAAAAAAAATTGCGGATGGGTTTAATATAATAAAACGAATTGAATATACTGTGAGATCTGATATATAATAATATTCACTATTGCATTTTGAGTAAATGACAATAATAATTAGCCATAGAAATAATTTAATTTAATCTGAATAATAAATACCATCAGTCATATATACGTCGTATCGTCGCAGTGCCAGGCACAGAGTCTCATGCACGAAAGGCATTGGGCTATGGTCACCATTCTGGCCCAATGCGGTTGGGTTCAATTTGTTCCTCATTAAGTTTTTATCTTTTTTTTCTAATGCTATTTGCATGCTTTGTTTGTCGGTGGGTTACTGGATATGTTTACTATCCTATCTCTATTACATATCACTGGCTCAATATTACATGGCTCTATGTTGCATTTTCGGGGTAGTTTAATTTAGACTTAGTGTCAGTCTGACAACGTTCAAATTTCAATTCAATAAAAGTGAAACATAGAACCCTGTAATATTGGGGCAGCGAATACATAATTCTCTAGTTGCGCTCTAACGTGTTATACTTACCTACACTTACATATATATTTGTTTTTCTACTCCTGCACTTTTATCTGTCATTTATACATTCGTCAACACCTTTATAAGAACATAGATAATATACTAGAAGAAAAGTCTATCTAGTCTATTGCCCAAAATAACACTTGTTCTATAAAAGCTCCAAAATAGTATCGTGTAATCGCCATGAAGTTAAATACAATCTGGAGGTCATACTTCGACCACAAAGTGAGGCCGAAAGAGAGGGTAATGTAGGGGGCTGCATCTCATTCTAAGTAGGGTGACCATATGTACTATGATGTATGTAGGATTGGGATAGTATGAAGATAAATATAAAATAAAATATGCTTGTCGTCTAGTAAGTATTGTCCAGAAAGAGAAGTCTCGTAGTTCATATGGAAACTTATACATTCTACTGACTTAAGGAGCTGGCCACTTCAGATACGTTGACGCAATAATGAGAGCAGAGAACCCCTCTAATTAGTTTATTATTTTAAACTTATTGCTATATCCAGGCATCTGGCAGCTATTTATCGGAGGACGTCAGAGAGACAGACCAGCAAAAAAAATTTTCCCCCAACAGAAACTCCTGAAAATGATATAATCTTATTATTACATGATACTACACTGCATCAAACCTAGAACTGTAAGATATTTATTTCTTACAACTCGTTTGCATAACACCGATGAACCATTGCCAGATGTCCGCGTCTTAAAATAGGGGATAGTTAGTGTAGCAAACTAAAACTAAGTAAGCACAGGGGGTTCGTGGCTCTCACTATTGCGTCATATCTAATGTGGACAGTTCTCCGACTTTAATATACTTAAAGGTAAATAAAGAAAACATCAATAACATCAAACAGCTCAATGGTTGCCTGGAAGAGATCTCTTCCATGTACAAATATTGTATATTCTTCCTGTTGTATTTTTCTTTGTTGTACAATAAAGTATATTTTAACGGCCTCCTAGCCTAGTCGGTAGTGACCCTACCTATGAAGCAGGAGGTCCCGGGTTCGAATCCTGGTCAGGGCATTTATTTGTGTGTTTATCACGGATATTTGTTCCTGAGTTATGGATGTTTTCTATGTAATTAAGTATTTATATGTATATATCTATTACATATATCGTCGTCTAGTACCCACAACACAAGCCTTATTGAGCTTACTGTGGGACTAGGTTGATTTGTGTAAGATTGTCCCATAATATTTATTTGATACTAGTCTTTTCCCGCGGCTTCGCCCGCGTACTATAAGTACTCAAAAAGGATACGATACCCATGTTGATTTTCAGACCTTATATACACATTTGCCACTTTTAGGGGTTGAATTTTCAAAAAACCTGAAACACGTGTTTACTCATTTATCGTTAGGAATACTCCTGTGAAGTTTCGAATAAAATAATCTAACAAATCTTGATTCGCCATACAAACTTTGGACCCCCATTTTACCCCCTTAGGGGGTGAATTTTGAAAAATCCTTTCTTAGTGCACCCCTAGACCTTATAAGGAACCTACGTGCCAAATTTGGAATGAACCAGCGGTTTGGGCTATGCGTTGAAATGTCAGTCAGTCAGTCAGTCAGTCAGTTTCTTCTTTTATATATTTAGATATAAGATGTATTTATTTATTTATTATACTGCCACTACTACAATTTTTTGTATGGCCTTGTGCCATTTTAGGACCCTTTCGAAAGGGCCTATAAAGACCCGCGGGCCACTCCTGTCCTGTGTAAGTAATACTTAGGAACAGACCATGTACTTATGTACATTTCTGTAAAAACTACAAAACCGATCCGCAGCTTGCCGACATCATAGTCACCCTATTGTTTGACAATCTTAACTTGTTGTTAAATCGTAAAATTGAATGATTGTGGATTACCAGTGAAAGGAAAGTCTACTGTATTGTAAAGTCTCACCCCTGCACCCTTTTACGCAACATATCTTGACCATTTTTACTTAAAAATGTTGTTACGAAATGTTGTTGAGCTGAGCGGCGTCATTTGAAATAATATCAGTGACATATTATGTCAGTGATGGGACTGATGGGATGGGGATACCAGACCGTATTTTAAATATTACAAAACTTACTACTGTCTGCAATATTAATTGCAATTCTTTAAGTAATTTAATGAATGAATAATATTTACGTCGTAGAAAATTCAAAGCAGAAAAGGGAACAAAGTATTAATTCAAATCTTGCAATAAATTATTTTAAGTAGGAAGTAACTTCTAGTGTGTTACTAAAATAAATGTATATAAATAAAACCACATTGGTAAGTTTCATAAGTTGGCAGCATTGTGCGAGTGAGACACCGCCCCCTACATTATGCTCTCTATCGGACCGTTTTTATTACTTTTTACTAGTGACCTATGAACGACTGTTTTGCTCGGTAATGAGGTTCAACTGTGGTTAGGGAAATATAGTAAAAGTACTATCCGGATTGTCTTCTGATCCGTGGTAATCGCGTGCAAGTACTTTAATATAGGACAAAATAAATTACTGCCAACCTAAAAAACCTAAATAAACGCAGCGTTTTTAGAAAAAAAAACTTTAAAAAAGAAAAAATGAAAAGAACCACAGATACTTTGCAGTTTTTATTTTACGTTTCCCGTTCGTTTGTTGGGGCAAACTGTAAACTTTGAAAGTAATTTAGGTATTTTTACTAATCTCTGTAGCTCTTTAATCATTGATCAAATAACGACGTGTGTATTTGTGTTAGTAATGTTAGTATTCTTGAAAAATAGTGTTTTAAAAGGTAAAACTTAAATGATTGTTGATTATATTGACAAAATAACGGCAATATCCATGAAGTTTTCAATTTCGCATTTTATGTAAAAGTAAGTGTAGTCGTAGAAAAAGTATTGTATGCAACGTCGTATAAGTAGGTCAAAAAATGTTCGTGGCGTTTTTCTTAACAATTTTCGCCTACGGCTCAAATTGTTACCCACACCACTCACCTTTTTTGACCCCTCTTATACAACTGTTGCATAAACTACTATTAAAAGGGTATGTTGAAATTACATTTAATTTTAAGATTGACGATGGCAATTAATTCGATGTAAATCAAATTCCGTCGACTCACGACCTGATAACCATCTTGCATTAGTGTTATTAGGGAAATTTATGAGCTGCCATTCAATGCTCTACTCGGACGATTGAATGCTACTTATTACAACTAATTTTCTACAATCTACACTGTAAGTTATGTATACATGGCCTGTTTCACAATTTCCAGTTAAAGCATATCTGTCAGATAAATGTTTGCTGTCCTTTTCTTTTATATGACTGGAGAAAAGGATAGCAATAATTTTAACTGGCAAATAAGGAGATTGTGAAACAGGCCCTAGTCGACATAATACAGGTATAAATAAATAATTAAAAATATTACGAAGAATCTAAGACAGATTGACCTAGCCCCGAACTAAGCAAAGCATGTACTAGGTGCACCAGGAGACGATTATATATACGATTTTAAGCAACCATGGTCATTAACATTACAAAAACTATTTAAAACGGGGTATTTATCATGTGTATTACAAACACATCCTAAATACCCCGTTTTAAATAGTTTATGTGATGATAATAATACTGAATTAGATAATTTCTTGCATAGATACATAGAAAACATGTATATATAACTAAGGAAAAACGATTTGTAATAAACTCTAAAATAAATACCCACAACTTGATTCTACCGCAAAACCTCCCGCTTTGTAGGTAGTGTCAGTGTCATCCGTACCTATGTTTAAGATTATTACATAGGATCACATTTCAAAAGATAAGTTTGATGTCAACTCTTATACAAAGGTCGCTTAGGTAAGTTGGGTACCTACTTAAAATATGACTAATTTATGTTATTTACGCTGAAAATGTAGATAAGTAACAAGCAAAATATTAGATCTCTCAATTTGTTCTCTAAAAGCATTGTTGACCAAAAACATTAATGTACGTGTGTCGATCTCAGAACGAGAAATCGCTTTAAATAAGTAAGTAGGTAGTTAGATTTTCTCAGATAGGTACTCCCTGTTAGCGAATGAATGTTGTCCTGTTGCATAAATCGAGTCTATTTTTAACACGCTTTTTTGTTGTAATGCCCGGAATACACGAGGCTAGTTTTTCAAGCCAGTATAGTAAGCTAGTGCTAGTAAGCTAGCAAGCTAGTGGGTCTATCTTCGTGTATACAAAACTAGCTTAACTTTCAGGCTAGTAAGCTAGTGCTGAAGCCAGGATAGTTTTAATAGCTTGCCGTTCTATTTTTTGAGCTAGTAGCGCCCCCCACCACCGATTTCGCTAGCCTGGCTTGTGTACTATCTTCGTGTGGCCGGCGAAGCTAGTATCCGTCCGGCTAGTGCGCAGTGACCACGTGCTTTTGTTTGTGTTTTGCTTTTGGTTATGTTTGCGCATTTTCTGCTACAAAATGCCGAAACTTACTAACGAGATTAATTTAAAGTTTGTGCATTTATATATATATATATATATATATATATATATAATAATTATATTAATATGTAATATTATTAGGAGGAATCTTTATGGAACGCTAGCATTCCATCTTATAAAGATAAGTCTATGCGAGATTCCGCATTACAAAAAATATGTGGTGAATTATTGAAAATGGGTATTCAAATGAATATCAAAGATGTTAAAAATAAAATCAAAAACCTAAGAGCAACAGCAAAGTCAAGAATTGTCAAAAATTTATAAATCAATGTTTCCTTTCAATGCGTTGTAGATTTCAACAGATACTTCTGGTATAAATTTGCCTACGGCACATCTTAAAACCCGATAAAAGTGACTGAGCCTCCTGTAACTCGTGCCGGACGAAAGGAAATCTAAAGTGATCTCCAATTTTATTCTTGCTGGTAACGCCTGTCTCATAATGGTATCCATTCGTTGTATTTTCGGCGTTACAAGACTCAACGGAATATCGAACATATCAGGCGTCATTCGCAGAATACTTTTGTACTCGCCTAGATCTTCATTTCGGAGTTCTTTTAAAAGCAAAGCAGATGATCCACGTTCACTCCTCCTTAAAATCCAAGGTCTTGTCCATACACGTTTTTCTAATATATCTTCAAGTAATTCATCTAATACAAATTTACATAGTTTCCGAAGTAATTGTTTCAATCGTACTGTGTTCTTTTTACGAATGACGTTCATATTTACCGACGATTTTTTTACGACACTACGATACTGTGCAATGGTACTGGCACTGTCGAACTGACTTAAAATTACTGGCATCATGTAGACAGCACTAGCCAGTGTTCAAGCGAGGACAGTTTTACTAGCTTCCTAGCTTACTAACTAGCTTACTATACTGGCTTGAAAAACTAGCCTCGTGTATTCCGGGCATAATATGCAATCTCTATTCGACAGGAGCTGTCCGTGACAGCCAATTCCGATGGGTCCAACGTGTCGATGGCTGTGTATCGCGGCGGCACCAAAGTCACAAGATGCTTCAAGTGAGTTTGATCCACCATCATTTATAGAATAACAGCAAAGTTCAGTAAAATTAATAACTGATCTCATGCTAAGTACTTCTATAACTCATTGACATAAACGTAATAATACCAAGACCGAATAAGACAGTGTCATCGTTTTTTTAAGTATTGCAGGGATCAAGTCTGTCTTTTCATTGCTGGTTTTCAGATTGGTGTGGCATATGTTTATATTTTGGTACTTAAGTTACGGGAAAGGCCACCGTCAATTGTTAAGATTTAATGAATGACTTTCGTTTGGTATTAATGAGTAAGTATATATTAGAAAGTAAAAAATCGGTATATTTGTTTGTATCAGGCCGGAGTTTGTGCTGGTGAGGCAAAACGTACGAGACGCCGGCTGCGACAACCGCGCCCTGCTGCTCGGGCTCAAGTTCGGAGGTGTGCCCTCCGTCAACAGCCTCAATTCCATCTACCACTTCCAGGTAACCAGCGTCCACTGATTAACGTACAATGAACCAATTTGATTCCTAAGCCTCTATAGAACCTTTTCGTAATACCAGTTGCCCGTAGTTAAATATAAACGTAATACTGTCAAGGAATGGAATGCACTCCCGCCATCTGTATTCCCTGACAAATACGATCTCGGTATCTTTAAAGCAAGAGTGAATAGGCTATTACTGAACCGGTGAGCTCCATCTTAGGCTCTGTTTTCACTTTCCATCAGGTGAGACTAGGGCCAATCGCTGGTCAGTCTCATAATAAAAAAATAAAAAAAACTGTGCACTTCTATGGCCTAGGAATCAAATTGGTTGACTGAACATGCTTCATTAAGTCTGAGTATGTGCTGGTGACGCTAAACGTAAGAAACGCCGGCCCTGATAACTGCGCCCTACTCGGACTCAAGTTCGAAGTGTCATCAATCAACGGCAGTAACTGTTATATCTATTATTTCCAGGTAGGACAAGTGTTCCCAGTGATGGTCCTATAAGACTAAGCATGTCACAGTTGGACATAACTGTTATGTAGGGTAGACTCATAAGTATTTCCACATTAAAATAAACCAGCCTGTTATGGATCTCAGTCTTTCCTTTATCTAACATTGGCACAGTCGGTAGGATGGTTAAATAAAAGTAGTGAAATAACCACAAAGATTGAGGCATGCCGCTTTAAATGATACAGCAAGCGACATTTCGTTAACACTGCAAAGACTTCGTTAGTTACAACAAGATCAAGAACATAAAAGGGTGCTATTTGTTAGACTAACAACAAGATGCAGATAAATCGAATATGTAAAATGCAACAATATTCCTTGGCAGAAAATAAAATGCATAACAAATACCGGCCCGGAAATTTCTATATAGAATCTTCGAGATGACATTCGTTTTATTGAGAGTGTGACTTCCTTTGCTTTGATTGTGACTTTTGTATTGAATTCGTGCACCCAATCATTATCTATCATATCGTCGGGTGACGACCAAATCTCACTAATTACGACCACAAGTTTAAAGCCGTAATGAACCGTTTAAGTAACAAAAGAAGGTTGATTTTAGTTTTTTTTTTGAGTTTTGCAATTAATGAGTTTTGGTTGTCATCTGACGATATATAGCACTTAGAGCGCGATGCACTAGTAAAGTACTCACTGTGCCCGGTGGAAAAAAAAAACTTTTTTATTTCCTCATTTTGAATTCCTGTCCAGCTTTTAGCTACTTCTTCTGCTGACTGTACAGGTAATTTACTGAAACCGGCTTGTTAACAGGACCGCCCATGGGTATTTGGGCACCTGCTACAGCTACAACGGCGCTTGGGCCGCGAGAACTTCCCCCTCATCGAGCAGACCTACTACCACAACCATACCGATATGGTAAGTCCGCTTACAGTGCAGAGAGATTCACAAGATGGTCCAGCGCTTCGTTTTCAAGCGAACAATCGTAACACTGACCTATCTGATGCTACGCACTGTGTAGGTACTTTACTGACAAGCGAATGTTGTTTTGTGAATACCTCAAACTGCTGGTAGGCTTAGATAATATATGCTTATAATTTACGTACCTGTCGTTATCACGTGTAAGATTTGCGTGAATCTTGGCGGATCTAACTAGCGCCATAATTGTATATATATACTAGTATAGATTTGTAGACAAGTGTTGCCATTGCCATACCAGCTTGCAGAAACATTTTTAGGTTTATATTTTTGTATGTATTACCTATGTGTTTTTAGGGTATGATAACTGGATAACAAATATCCTTGCTGATTCATTGCGAATATTGCGGGGTAAATCATATTGCTCTAAAAAAAATTCAGGCGCTTAAAGATTTGAAAAAGAAAACACATTTTATGTGAAATTTCTTTATTTAAAACCTAACAATATCACTATGATTTGTTAATTTACAATCATTAGCTTAAAAATAAATAATATTTTTAAAATTAGCCTTACTTACGACTACTCTGATTCTCGTTTTGTAATATCTACAAAACAAATGAGGCGTTTACTCAAAGCGTAAGAAAACGACGGATTAAAGGAATTCACAAGTACTTAAGCTTTCTTTCCATTACATAATCTCTTCATGTATTCAAAAAAGAAACATTTCTCATAGCAAAATACTTTCTAAGGTGAAGTACTGACTTTTACCCAGAAGTATTATTAAGGGTGTTAAAATTGAACCAATTTACTTCGATTTAACTATAAGTTGACGACATGCGGGTTGCCTGTCTAGTAGGTACAAAGTAATTTCAATTGTCTCGTTACAATAGCTGCTTGTTGGTATAAAAATATTAGTAGGTAATTAAATAATCTTATCTTACAGTAGGCAACAATATAGAAGTGTAACATTTGTTTTCCATGACTTGTATTTAACGGTAGGCGCTAACGATACTTAGATCAAAGATTGAATCAAGTCATGGTACCGTTAAAGTGTTGCTGCTGAAGGCATCTCGTGAGAGCCGGGGCCCTGAAACGAAAAGAAATAGGATATTGATTGACGATCACACTGGAAACATCATATTTTACAGCCCGGCCGCAAAGCGACATGAATTATGGAACGTGTCTTTGAAGGTTCAGGCCAGAAATATTATTAAAACATCTGATCCGAAGCCTCGAACATGTTTTTTCTCTTCGTGATGTGGGACACACTATTTTTAAGATGTTTTTGGTTTATAAAGAAGCGTGACATTTGGCAAAAATCCGTGAAGAAAATATCGTGACGTGATAAAATCAGCATTAAATATTCATGTGGATATATTATGCAGCGTCCGGCATGGAAAAAGTAAACTCTGCTGATTTATACCGAGTCCAAGGGAATATTTGTGTAGGTTACTCGTACTTACATCAGTTTGTCCATAACACATTATTTTAATGTAAGTGTTCATAGAGAATGGGCAATGTAAACACCTATTCGAAGTACGAGTTTGATAATAGGCGCCAAAAACAAAAGTTTATATCAACAAAATACCTTCTAAGTTGAAGCCTCGCCAGAAATATATGATCATTGTTAAGAGGGCGCTATTATTCTCATTTATATGGTAACAGTTCAGTATATTCATAGAGTATATTATTCTATATGATATGCTGACATCTGAGTCGTCTTGATTTGTTTACCTATCAGCTTTTATGCTGATTTGGAAATGTTTCGTATAGTTTCATTGCCCGAACGATTTACATCCACCTGTTTATTATCCCCTCGCTTGCTTTAATTTTTTCAGTGGACTCCATTGCCTAGATAATAAGGGTGACAGCTGGTAGCTATAGCTACCCAAAGCAACTGAGTGGCTTCATACATTATTTACAATGTTTCGCTCTGTTGACTATGAATAATTGTGGGCATTTTTTGTCATTTATTATTTAATATCCAACACTTTACTTTTTATTCAAGTAAACCGCCACAATGACACTGACAACGATGACAACCTATCATTAAAATTATTGCTAGTGTTAGAAAATAGTTGCAATGAAATTCCGGAACATGGCGCATGATCATATATTGCTGGTCAAGGTTTAAGTAATGCTAACCAATCATTCCTGACTTTGTGTATCCGCAGGATTTAGACAGATAGTTAGCATTGCTTTAAATGGGTTTCAATTATCACTGAAAGTATTTCATGCAAATAGAAAATATTTCTAAGATGTTTGTATTGATTGATTAGCCACAGTGAAGGCACGATGTCACCATGCATAGGTCATAGTCAGAGACATAGCTGTCAATAAATTACCTGGTCCAATGACACTGCTGCTGGCGGTTGTGGAGACAGATGCCGTGTCGTTCGTAGCACTCGTCATTGCGCATGAAGCATGTGTTGGGGGAGCCTGAGCGCCACGCCCTGCCATTCGCCTTAACCTGGAACATCACAATAACGTATATTTAAAAAAATAAGATATCTACACTACATCATACAAGTCTCAACTGTATTTCCTTATATGGACAATCAATTATACGGAACATTAGTCCCCGTAACACTTAACAGCAATAAAGGTAACTAATGTGATGCTCTGATATTGTAATTTGCAATGACATTTGTAGTCGGATTATCAGCTTCAAAAGTAGCTTATAGGGCGAAGTGTTTCAAAGTCCCCACGCGGTCTTATTGTTGAAACAAAGTTGTACCTATTTAGATTAGGAAAAGGTCAACATTTCACTTAAATGCCCTAAGCTATGAAATAATAGGTTATTCCTGTGGAGGAAGAAAATTGGTGCATTCTGGCTTATACGTCCTCAGCACGCGTCAACTTAATCGAAAGCTTTTTCCCATGTATTTTTACAAACTTGCTTGCGTTTACTTTATATCGGACTCTGACATTAAATACGATCATGCTAGCTAATAGCCAATTAACAATTAAAATAGGTAATTTGATTGCAACGTCTGCAACTAATGCCTTGATCGGCATTTTATCTTATTAACATTGTTTAAATAGACATACGTTTCGAATTTAATTACGGAGCATCTGCTACCGTAATTTTCCAAGTATTTTACGATCTTAATGCACCATTATAATATATATGCATAATATATGCATGTAAGATCTCTAGATTTGATTAAACCTTTAAAATTACAGTAATCAAAACGCGGATAAGGATACGCATTTAAGTGCATGTTATTGCTTCCTGGTCATTAAAATTACTATGACATAGTTGAAGTTAATAATAGAAGAAAAATTATTATACACCTTCACACACCAAGAGTGTTAGAATTGTAGGTACTTACTAGTACATTAATGAAATCTCTAGTATATTAATTAAAGCTTCCAAAATAACTTTTTATGTGGTTATTCGATCCTACTCTTCACACCTATTTATTCCGATAAAAAAGACTTTCGGACTCTGCCTACCGTCGCTTTTGTGCTAACAAATCTCATTTCCCGCTTCGGAAATGGAACGGCAAGAACCGAGAACAATTTGAAATTATTTTTAGGCTTAATATCTAACAAGACGATAAACACCTTGTAATTCTCGATCTAGTTAAGTAATATGTCTTACCTATATACAGAGACCTATTAACTAAGCAGACTAGGTAGTAGTATAAGGGTCAGACAGAAATGTGATACCAAACTGTGGCCGCTGTAGAGGTCATTAAGTCAAATTAACCACCGGACTACGCGACAGCTGTATACTCCGCAAATTCATGGGTACAATTTTATAATTAATCTAGTGTCATCATCATCATCATCATATCAGCCGAAAGACGTCCACTGCTGAACATAGGCCTCCCCCAAATAGTGCCACAATGACCGGTCCTGCGCCACCCGCATCCAGCGGACTCCCGCGACCTTCACCAGGTCATCAGTCTACCTTGCGGGGGGTCTACCCACGCTGCGCCTTCCGGTTCGTGGTCGCCACTCGAGAACCTTTCCGCCCCAACGGCCATCGGTTCTACGAGCAATGTGCCCCGCCCACTGCCACTTTAGTTTAGCGATTCGGAGGGCTATATCGGTTACTTTGGTTCTGCTGCCATCATGAGGCCATCCTCATTTCTGATGCGATCACGCAGAGAGACTCCAACCATAGCCCTCTCCATTGCCCTTTGTGTGACTTTGAGCCTTCTTATGAGGCCCATTGTAAGCGACCACGTTTCAGTTCCATATGTCATCACTGGCAACACACACTGGTCAAAGACTTTCGTCTTGAGACACTGCGGAATATTGGACAAAAAGATGTGCCGTAGCTTCCCGAACGCTGCCCAACCGAGTCGGATTCGTCGATTGACCTCTTTCTCGAAGTTGGATCTACCTAACTGGACAGTTTGTCCTAAGTATATATAATCGTCCACAACTTCGAGTGTAAAGTCTCCGATTGTAACGGGAGTTGGTTCTACATGGGTATTTGACATGATCTTCGTCTTATCCATGTTCATCTTTAGACCAACTCGCTCGGAGGCTTTACTGAGGTCATCGAGCATCGTACTCAAATCCTTCATGGTCTCAGCCAAGACTACTATATCGTCAGCAAACCGAAGGTGAGTGATGTACTCGCCGTTTATGTTGATGCCTAGCCTTCTCCAGTCCAGAGTCTTGAAAACATCCTCCAGTGCAGCGGTAAACAGTTTAGGAGAAATAACATCTCCTTGCCTGACTCCCCGCTGCAACGGAATAGGCTTCGAGTTCTGGTCCTGGAGTCGGACTGACATAGTGGCGTTCTCGTACAAACACTTCAGCACTTCGATATAGCGATAGTCCACTTGGCACCTCTGGAGAGATTGTAGTACAGCCCAGGTTTCGATCGAGTCGAAGGCTTTCTCGTAGTCCACGAACGCTAAGCAGAGGGGCAGGTTAGGTAATCTAGTGTATTTGGGACAAATTGAGCTAGTAACTTAAATAAACTTGCGGAAAGATATTTATATTTCAAAACCGGACCTATTGACCTATTGACAGGAATACACCAGGTCATCCACGTTTTTTAGGGTTCCGTAGTCAACTAGGAACCCTTATAGTTTCGCCATGTCTGCCCGTCCGTCCGTCCGTCCGTCCGCGGATAATCTCAGTGACCGTTAGCACTAGAAAGCTGAAATTTGATACTAATATGTATATCAATCACGCCGACAAAGTGGTAAAATAAAAAGTGGAAAAATTTTTTTTATTAGGGTACCTCCCCTATATGTAAAGTGGGGAGTGATTTTTTTTTTCATTTCAACCCTAACGTGTGATATATTGTTGGATAGGTATTTAAAAATGAATAGGGGTTTACTAAAATCATTTTTCGATAATGTAAATACTTTTGGAAATAATCGCTCCAGAATTAAAAAAATATGCGTCCCCCCCCCTCTAACTTTTGAACCATAAGTTTTAAAAATATGAAAAAAATTTCAAAAGTAGAACTTTATAAAATCTTTCTAGGAAAATTATTTTGAACTTGATAGGATGAATAGTTTTTGAAAAAAAATTACAAAATAATTTCTGAACTAAGTTTGTAATTTAACCATATAAGCAGGTGTTTATTGTACCTGTAATTTCTACAAAATTACAATGAAATGACGTGCTTTCAAATAAAGTAAAAACGGTGAAAATCGGTTCACGCAATAAAGAATTATCCCATAAAAATCATCTTCCATACTTTAAGCTCGCGCGCAATAGTTTACTTAATTTGCCGATAGATGTCGCTGTACGTGGAACTCTCAAATCATATCCTACATGGTGGTGTTATTAACTCTTAAGTGGGGACACTTACTGTGACGGACGGAAAACTACGGAACCCTACACTGAGCGTGGCCCGACACGCTCTTGGCCGGTTTTTTATAATATTAGAACCTACATGAATGGTGAAGTGGAACCCACGTCAACGTTAGAAAGCATGCTTAGATAAGACGTTTTCATGTGCTTTGCATGTGCTCCCCTGCTTGTAGAGTTGGCGGAACCCTTTCTCTGCCGCGGGGTCACCTCGCGCCACTTGTTCACGTACTGGCGTAGGTTGACGTGCGCCTGTAGACGCCTAGTGTAATGTAAACAATAAATAGCGACTCACTTTGCGTATGCACCCCTGCTTGTAGTGTTGGCGGAACCCTTTCTCTGTCGCGGGGTCACCTCGCGCTACCTATTCACGTAGTGGCACTGGTTGACGTGCGTCTATAGACGCCTAGTATAATGTAAACAATAAATAGTGACTCACTTTGCATGTGCATCCCTGCTTGTAGAGTTGGCGGAACCCTTTCCGCTGCCGCGGGGTCACCTCGCGCCACTTATTCACGTACTGGCACAAGTCGACGTGCGCCTGTAGATGGGTCACGTGACCTGGAATATAGAATAAACGTTTTATTTTATTTTGTCTGTAATTTTGCTCATAGTTCCTACAGGTAAAGATTGTGCGGTAAAATAACGAGTAATAAAATTATATCTTTACTTTATAAATAAAATTATTATGGTTAATAAAAGACAAAATGAGGCGTCGATAAAAACAATACTCGTTTTGCAGACCTGTTCCTCGTAATATATGGCGACCGTAATAGCCACAACACGTCCTGTATCCATGTCAAGGCATGTCATTATGCAACTTCTATGTCCTAACAGAATAACATTTGATTCATCTTCTAAACTATAAGTCTGCATATTTAAGCCTCTCGGGATTTTCGCTAAATTGTGAAAGTTTCAAGATTAATTCAAACGTTATGGATAAACTTGAAAGTTACTGGAACTTCTTTTCAAGAAATTATACGTACCTAAACAGTAATATTTTCTTTGGTCCGGGTTCACCGATACTTTGTTAACAATCTACTTCAACGAAATATGTACCTACCTATTGCATATTATGTATCTTACGCGTACAGTAATCCACCGTCCTTGTACTGTGGTAATACTATTTAAGTCTCACTTATAGTGTTCATTAATATCAAGAATTGACAGATACCAACCTAAACATGATTAATATATGTCTCTGGAGTGCTTTAATAGCATTGATGATGGTATATTTTTATCCTTTCTACGTATAATTAATTACACTTGCGGAGCTGTCTCCTTACCTGTTATGACATAGGTTTCTCTAGGCTTCAGCGTTATCCCACAGAGCCCATCGTTCGTAGGCGTTAGTATTCGGCCAGATTTCAGCGCCACTTGCGCCTTCTGTGTTGCCTAAAAACATGTACCAATTATACCAGTCAGTAAAGGTGCGACCACACCGCTGCTTAAAATACGGTGACGCTACGGAATCGCAGTGACGCATCGTATCCATACCGTTTTTATCGCATGCCCTCCACACCGCTGCTCAAAATACGGTGACGCTACGGAATCACAGTGACGCATCGTATCCGTACCGTTTTTATCGCATGCCCTCCACACCGCTGCTCAAAATACGGTTTGGAAGGTTCGCGTCAAAATATTTCGTATGGGGCACGTCACGTACACGTTGCGTCTGCGTATTTTGAGCAGCGGTGTGGAGAGCATGCGTTAAAGTCGTGACGTTTACGGCACGTCATTGCGATTCCGTACCGTCAGCGTATTTTGAGCAGCGGTGTGGGGGGCATGCGATTAAAACGGTGCGGATACGATGCCTCACTGCGATTCCGTAACGTCGCCGTATTTTAAGCAGCGGTGTGGTCGCACCTTAACTCGTTCAATATAACGATTCGCCACCAAAGGTGCTACAATGCCAATGAAACTTACTTTGAACACGTTTCGAATCTTCATTTTGTACGTGTCGTAAAAGGAATTGCCTCTGAACATCTTTTGTACCCTGCCGACGATCACTGGAAATGAAGAACCCAGATTTTATTGATCACATCAAACAACTTCGAAAGTCCTTCAATATTTAATTCACGTTTCTATCTTATACTTTGACAAAAATTCACCTTCACTTATAATTTTTGCTAATATATATACATAATTACAAGATAATATTCATTTGTAAAAATAATAATATGAATCTTTATTTGTGGATAAGCAAAATTACACAGTTTTAGACGGTCACTAAGTAAGAATATCCATATTACGAGGTATCACTAATAGACCGTAAGCCAGGAACAAATTTCGTTGGTCATCGTAAAGTGGTTAAGGTCGATGGTGGGTTTAGGAACAGCAGACATTTAATCGATTTAAAAAGAAAAGATCATCGCGTCTCGATTGAAACTCTGTCCTATTATAAATACAAAAATCGCCAGTCAGCTATATCGCAATGAAAACACCGTCAGCTGGTCACGTGAACATACGATCTTCAGGGCATCAGCTGACGGTCTTTCCACCTAGATACAGCCGGCTTACAATGTGTCTTGTTTGTAAGAGCATATAAACACTCATCTGACAAATTTTCAATCGGGACGCGATGACAGTTTTTTAAAGTGATTAAATAATAGCTGCTGTTCTTCAACCCACCAACGGAGCGGCAGCTGACCTTCACGAGGCTTCATTATACATCACCCTTAACCACTTCACAAGTTATCGCCTGGGACGCGATTGGTCATGAAATTTGTACCTGGCTTACGGTCCATTACGAGGTATCACTAACCAACATAGTTAAGAACAGAGTGTCATATAACGTGTACACACTTAGGTACTAATTGCTTTAATTTATAACAAAAGACAAGGATTGGAAAACACCTTCGTACATAACACCATATGCAGAACATTTTAAAAAACCGTGCGAACATAAAACTAACGACTAAGTATTCCTCGTCGCTTAGTTTTAGTTGCGTAGATTCTTTCTAGGTTAGCTTAAGTATGTCCCACAAACAAAGTATACGCACCGAAATCGCTTTTACAGTAGTGTGTTTGCGGGTGCTCCAGCATGCACGAACAGCCGTCGGCGGAGCGCCAGCTCGACACGGCCAGCGCCAGGAACACCCACCGCGTCAACATGGCTGTGTGATCTGTTGACAAGCAGAAGCCGGATTAGATTAAGCTATTTCGTACGGGATTTGATTCTCACATGACTACAAACGATCAGATTTTTTTTGTGCGTGATTTTTGGATAAGGATTCGTTTGGTTCCAAATTGTGAGACAAGCTTTTAGATTTTTGGGGACTGATAGATGGATAAAGATAGAAACAATGTTAACATACATAAACATACTACTTTTTTTTAAATAGGTACCTCTGGTACCTATCCTAATGTGTCTCAAAGCAAGTATCTCTAGAGTTGAAACACGCGTTCCCCAAGAAGGTCAGAATACACGCAACGCGCCTAATTTTAAAACATGTTTCTAGCAAGATGGCTGACTGCATACCGTAACTAGCCTACATAATTTAGTCGGTTTCTTTGTTCCCCTTAAAAAAGCGATGGAGGATAACAAATGTTTATATTGTACTTAGGGCCTTTTGGAAGTAAGCAATAATCAGAATGTGATACTATGACAAGGACCAACGATAATAGCGCCTTCTCTGTCATACCTATTGAAAGTTTAATAAGACCGTCCCGTTTAATCTTGGTATTATTATTACCATGTCAGGTCTATGTATTGTCTATGTAATGTGTCCCATTAACTTTGCACTTCAGTTTAAAGTTCAAAATAAGGTCGTCACTTATTGATTACCTTCAGAAGGACGTTATCGCAAACCAAACGATAAATATCACCAAATACAGGCCGCGCCATACTCGTTCTTAAAAATCTATTTAATGTCTGTCACACACTATCTGATGATGTACCTATATTACAAACTAGCTGTGCCCGCGGCTCCGCCCGTTTGATTACGTTACCGTAGGTAATGAATTTTCATACGTATTTACCACACTGTCACAGATAATACACTGATGTTACGTTACTGGTTGCAATAATTGTGGTAATTACATACTTCAAGGTAAGCACATTACAATGCACTAATGAACGTCAGAAATATTTAGAAAATTTTGAAATTTTTTGAATTTTTTGAAATTTTTGGAATATTTGAAATTTTTAAAATTTTTGAAATTTTTGAAATTTTTGAAATTTTAGGAATTTTAGAAATTTAAGAAATTTTAGAAATTTTAGAAATTTTAGAAATTTTAGAAATTTTAGAAATTTTAAAAATTTTTGAAATTTTAGAAATTTTAGAAATTTTAGAAATTTTAGAAATTTTAGAAATTTTAGAAATTTTACAGATTTTACAAATTTTAAAATTTTGGCATTTTTGACATTTTTTACTTTTAGGTTCTCGACTTTTTTCACTTTTATCACTTTGTCACTTCTCACTTTCACTACACTTCACTTCACTTCACTTTATTCTATTTTATATATTTTTTATTTCATTCCATTTTACATGTTTCTCAATCGTATGGGTGTCGCGTTTTCGTGACGTGACGCTTTTTCGTGACGGTCACGTGACTTTTTTTCACCTAGCCCCCCATCCGCGAACCGTCCAATAAGGAATTTCGTTCCAAAACTACCACCGGTTCTAACCCTACACCTCTGGCCCAAGAAGTGTTATGACCGAAAAGATACTCGACGGGACTTATTTGTTTCAAAACAGTAATACATTATTAGATCTTAAAGATAAAAAATAATGCGTAGTTCTTCAAGAGGACATATCAGAACAGCTTGAGAGACAGATGACAGAGACAATGTACCTATTGTTTAATTATAAAGAAAAATAAGTCCTAATCTGACTGCTTCACAAAACGTTTGATATGTTTTCCTACCTAAACGGTGCCCTATAAATGTTGTAGTAGTTTTTTGGTTTGGGCCATGCATCTTTGTCCGTCATATATAATACTCGAGCCTGCAATAACCCTTTGACATTCATGACATTTTCAAATATTTCTTAAGAGCGGGTAAAGGTAAATTTAAAGCATCGACGGGTAACATGTTATAAATATGAACACCTTGACCAAAAAATTACAAAATTATTTAAATACCAAATTTCATCTAAATACGGACAGCGGTTATTGGTCGTTTCTTCCCCATGTAAACTTTCACCCCTTTTGTGTCCGTTTAAAGGATAATTTCCGAGATAAAACTATTTTATTTCCTTTTTTAATTAATTATCTCCATACCAAATTTCTTCTGCGGTTAATAATTCCCTATACAAATTTCCAACTCTCTTTTCACCCCTTTAGGGTTGATTTTCGGAGTGAAAACTATCGTTTGTCCTTTCTTGAGACCCATACTATACCAAATTTCATCTTTATCAGTTCAGCGGTTAAAAAATCGTCATACCAACTTCCAACCCCCTTTTCGGGGTGAGGGGTTTATTTTCGGGATGAAAACTATTCTGTCGTTTCTCGGGACTCAAATTATCGGCATACTAATTTCTATTAAAAAATCTCCATACAAACTTTCAACCCCCTTTTCACGCCCTCCAGGGTTGATTTTCGTGATGAAAACTATTCTTTGTCCTTTCCCGGGACTCAAACTATCTCTATACAAAATTTCATCAAAATCCGTTTAGCCGTTTTCACGTGATAGATGTATAGATAGATAGTTTTTATTGAAAGTACCTTTCAGGCTTCGCTTCCATTATTTTTATCAAATTTTTTGGCCCTACGGTTCTAAAGTAAGGTGGGGGGGGGGGGGGGGGGTTCAAGATGAAACTATCCTTTGTCCTTTCTCGAGACCCATGCTATCTCTATACCAATTTTTATCTAAATCTGTTCAGCGGTAAAAAATCCTCATACCAACTTCCAACCCCCTTTTCACCCCCACAAGGGTTTGAAAACTATCCTATGACGTTTCTCGAGACTCAAATTATCTCCATACTCATTTCTATCTAAATCCTTTCAGCGGTTAAAAATTCTCCATACAAACTTTCAACCCCATTTTCACCCCCACCAGGGTTGATTTTCGGGATTAAAACTATATATTATCCTTTCCCGGGACTCAAACTATCTCTATACAAAATTTCATCCAAATCCGTTCAGCCGTTTTCACGTGATGCGCGGTCAAATAAACAGACAAACAGATAAACAGATAAACAGACAAACAGATAAACAGACAAAAATTCTAAAAGTTGTTGGAACGTGTTCTGTTATCGATTCTAAGTATCCCCAGCCAACTTTCTTTCGATTATCTTCCATGTACAGACTTTCGACCCTCTTCAGCTTTATTATATGTATAGATAGATGGTAATTGTCAGATTAACATACATTGCTAAGACATAATTGAACGCTTCACGCTATAATAGGATTTGGTGCGCTCCATACGTTACATTCAGTTCAAGTGTCACCGAACGAAAGACTTAAAGGTCAACCAGTGACCCATCTCGTAACGACCGTTTGTGGATTCCGGAAATTGAACGTATGAGCATTGACGGAGCACAATATGACGGAACAAGCGCTGGTTCCGAAAATACGTCTCTAATAGCACGTCTATTCTGGCAGCCATGTCGCAACATCGCGGCTCGGATTCCACAAAGCCTGGCGACTAAATTGCGATCTGTATACCGAAAGGTAAAAAAGGTAACCCATCATTCCACGCTCTTATTAGCGTAATAGGAGGTTTTCATTTTGTTTATAAAGAAAGGAAAGCCCTCTTAATAAGAAAGGAGGATGGGCAGATTTGTATGGACTCTGGCCTAGAAACCAATAATGACAAGCCATATCTCATTGGAAATGTCTTTTCATATTCTACAACTTCTTGTACAGTCGAGTTCACAAATATCTTTACAAGTGAACGTCCCAAAAATATGTTTACACGCCTCTAAACCACTGACAATAAGGTGGAGTAAATATATTTGTGGAACATTAATTTGCATGTATTTGTGAACTCGAGTGTATGGCGGAAAATCTCGAATGCTCAAATGCTGTGTGATAAAACTGATAAATGAACCAGAATGACAAAAAAACATGAAAACGCATAAATAACAAAAACATGACACATAATCATCGACAGTTATAAAACCTTCATAATACAAGCGATAGCAATAGAGCGATACAAGAACTTAGTATCAAAAAACCTACATAGTAACGTATCGCTTGATCTTACTGGTCATATAGACCAATTTGCCCACCCTCCTTTAATTGGGTTTTGCTTCGACCATCTAAACAAACTGAAAGCAATTTGAATAATATGCCATATACCCTTATCAAACGTTGAAAGTCGCTTAATCCAACGCACTTCTCGCACTAGTTTACTACACTTTGAATTAATTATGTCGGTTACACCGAAGCCATCAATTTACGCTTTAAAGGGGGGACACCTCCCTGGCTGCGGATTGATAATTTATTGGCTTCACTACCTCAGGGACACCATGAGATGATGTCTGTGACCTAATTTGTGGGCTAACATTGTTAAGTTCGCGTAAGATTCTAGTACTTACATTGTGGAGAGTGGACACGGGCGTAACTTATGTAACTTTTATAACTTTGTCTTTATTATTTCCGTTTCTTCGCTGTTTTAACGAGATTCACACATCACAACTAAGTGAAGTGATACCATGTGAAAAGCGTTTAATAAAAAAAATGTTTTGGTGAATTTTAATTTTAACTAAACTTATAAACTCTCTATCGCTCTTTACCTAGATACTTTTCTGTTTGTAACTGACGTGTCAATCATTTATTTATAAATTAATCTGTTTGTAACTTGTGTATACTTTGTTACTTTAATTTGAGGTGTGCAATAAAGAGTATTTATGTTATGTTCTTGGACGAAAAAAATTAAAGGACGGAGCATGGCTGTACAACAAACTGTGACGCAAGATGGCGGCTGGTTTGAATGTGTGTGTCCAGACGAGTGTTGCCATGTAATACAAATTTTCCCGATTAAGAATACAGTATTTTTGAATTAACAAAAAAATAGATTATTAATATATATGTTTAAATAGAATTAATAAGCGCCTGTTTTAATAAATTTGATGAAATATATTTCTGAAGAGGCGGATACGAGGTTGCTACTTATATATCCGGAAACAAAAAAACAAGCAAACGTACACGGCTGAAAATGGTTTTATTGTTTTTCAAAGTATTCCCCTTGATGATCCATGCACTTTTGCATTCGCGTGAACCAATTTTTAAAGCACTTCTGCCACTCCGCCTGAGGTACCTCCATAACGTGTTGTTTGAATGCGTCGACAGCATCTTCAGCGGTCGAAAATCGTTGACCGCGTAATTTATTCTTTATATTTGGAAATAAATAAAAATCGTTGGGTGCCAAGTCAGGGCTGTACGGCGGATGACCCGTTAATTCCACATTTTGACCCTCCAAAAATAGAGTTGTTTCGCGTGACGTATGACAGCTGGCATTGGCATGATGAAGAATGATTCTTCGTCGCTGGTTAGTTTTACGAATTTGTTCAAATACTTCCGGTAAGCAAATGGTCGTGTACCACTCTGAATTAACCGTTCTACGGTTTTCTAGTGGCACTGTAGCTACATGGCCATTAATACCGAAGAAGCAGGCCACCATTTGTTTCAATGTACTTTTTGCACGAGTAACTTTCGTAGGGTTCGGCTCATTTTGAAACACCCATACCGTTGATTGTTGCTTCGTTTCGGGATCGTATGCATATATCCAGGATTCGTCACCTGTATAGATGTTATAAACGGCTTTTGAGTCACCACGGTTATATTTTTTTAACATTTTGTTGCACCATTCGACGCGAGCATCTTTTTGCTCTTTTGTTAAGTTGTGGGGTATCCAACGCAAACAAATTTTTTTTACAGCCAAATAATTATGTAATATGCTATTAATGCTGGTCATAGAAATACCCAGAGTCGCCTCTATCTCGCAGTATGTAACATGTCGGTCGTCCATTATAAGTTTTCGCACAGCCTCGATATTTTGTTGTACAACGACCGATTTCGGGCGACCTGCCTTAACTTCGTCCGTAAGCATACTACGTCCACGATTGAACTCACTAAACCAGGGATACACAGTAGTTTTAGATGGGGCTTCATCACCAAAAGTTGAAGTTAGTTGATCTATGCACTGTTGTTGCGTTAAACCACGCCGAAAATCATAATAAATCATAGCACGAATATTTTTACGAGTGAGTTCCATTCTTGCTGCGAGATGACATTTAAAACCCGTCAAAAACAAAACACGAGCGTTAATAAGAAAGAAAAAATATACCGGCCAGTACTTAAAAAAGTTCAAATTTAACCATGGAGGTCAAATATGCTATTTAAGAAGATTGTAATCCCGGTTTCCGGATATATAAATAGCAGCCTATGTAAAAGAAAAAATAGTGATGTAAAAAATCTAAATTTATAAATTAATAAAAGGACACGACTTGAGTGTGTCCGGCCTCTCTTCTCGACCCAATATTATTATTTTAAGCATTTATCATACCTTTTTAATATGGCCAAGGTGAACCCAACTAAAAGCGTATTATTATAAACTTACCTTATCTCAAACCGTTTCACACTAGAGAACCAAAATTCAGTCAGGTTGAGCTTCGTCGTCAGCTTTGTTGGCAACCATCTAGCAGACGCTAAAGCGTTATGAGCTTGTGTTGTGAGTCTTGGCCGCTAATTTTACATGGCTTGCTTTTGGTAAGATTAGGCGCAACACACACTTAGCGGGGTTCAGTTCAGCCACGTCTATGAGTTCTGGCTTTTTTTATATGGGGCCCACTGATAATTTTCCATCGTGCAAAACCTACTTACGACAGCCTTCTAGCCACAGTCGTGGACAGTGGGCTTTCTGGCATAATTATAAGATGTTATTAATTTAGTAGAAATAAAATGTACTAATATAATATGGAAACTTTCGAAATAAATGATCATTAAATTGAATTGAATTTATATCAGGCACGTGGGGTACAAGGGCAAGTACACCTATATTATTTGTATGTTGTCTATAACACTGTCATTCCTAAACTACAAAACCGATTTCGATAAGAAGGTGGCATTTGTCGCTCGATACGATTGATCTGAATTCATCAATTCATAGACAATTGTCTATGGTTTCCATAAAAAAAATCAGTTACAATCTTACAATAGACAAATTTCCGCAACCATAGACAATCGCCTCTGAATATGAATGATGACTATCGCGTACGAATTTCCGCTAGAGGCTTTAGTGTAGACGGAGGTCTTCGAACCGTTAAATTCCATAGTAATTCAATGGAATTCACAAAATTATTTTTAATTTGAACAAGGTTGTGAAAATTTTATAATAACTGATATTAATTATGGCAAATATGAGTTACGAATCATTGAATGTGAATCCTTTAAAAGCGTAGCTCAGAAAATTCTCCTTTTTTTCGAAAAATATGGAACTACGCAATGCTGCGACGTGGTAAATTTTATTACAGTAAAGTTCAGTGTATTAGATATTATTTAAACTTATATTTTGTTTTCACGAACGCGATAGATAAAAAATACAGCTGTATATAAGGACCGCATCAAAATTGGTTCAGCCAAATGCGAGATAATCGTGAACAAACATATATACACACACATAAACTGAGAACCTCCTTTTTTTGAAGTCGGTTAAAAATGCTCCTAGATCGATCAACACAACCGGTTTGACAGCTAACCTCTCATTCTAACTATAGTTCAATTTCGTTCTAATCGCTTGACCAGTCGCTTACTAAAGCGACTAGTCAACCGATCAGAGTGAGAGGGAGCGATAGTTAGAATGAGACAAAAGTTGGACAGATCACTCATTGTGGCATAATTTTGCGCATTCAACCTACGACTTGATAATATGAGCTTTATGCTTTACGCAATTTTTGTAATTATTTTAAGAAATATATAGTTTAGTTTATTAACTAATTTTATTCAAAAAATACTAAGGAATATAATTTGCTTTCAAAAACTTATAATTTATGAACTATTAGGTAATATGTTAATATTAGTTGAAAATGTGCGTGAAATAAAACATCAAGTTGTGTTTGGTTCATATCGTGTTGACACCATATCGCGGCGATTATAGACCCCTTTACATTCGGGAAGTTTCCCTATTCAACCACTTGGCAACACCGCTACCATGAAGTTAATAGTTTATGAAATTACTGATATTTAATGTGATTACGCAATTAATTGTTTACTTAACGGTGAAAAGTTATCCCATCCGTTTTTTTCTTTCGACCGGTGGCATTTCTGCAGCATTTGACAACGCACGACGGCATATTTTAATTATTTTTTAACTGCTCTTGACTGCATAGACGTTTGGACACGAATGGCGGGGGAGCGGCTCATTATTGCTGTGCGTATGTGTGTGTAGTGCGTAACGACGAGGACACTGGCTCTTTATGGAATCACAAAATTTTGTTAGCCGCACTCTATCTGGGACTTATATAATCTATGGTTATGTTATGTAATAAAAGCTTTTTAGTTCATTATAATGTCGTATTCATATTATTTTATTTTGATAAACTTTTTAGGTAGGAACAGACAAGGTCATAAAGTGTCTAACGCTCGTAAATAAAAACCCTATACCAACTTTAAAAATCATTTTACAACAATTATTGTCGACATGGAAGAGAAACGAGTGTTACCAACCAGTGTCAACAAACTTAATTCATTCTAAGTGTAAACGTTAATCGGCTTTACCTAAATAATCTCACGTGTTATTCATCTGAGCATGGCGTCGTGGCGTCGTTGGACAAACACAAAAGTGCTAATCCAGCCTCTAAGTTCACTATACGTATTCGCTCTTTTATAATTTGATTAACGACGACCATCAGTCATTCACTCCTCTGCCTTATTCATAACAAACCGACAAATATTTAACTGGCTTTAAGATGCGTCCAGACTGCCTGAATGCGCCGCGCCGTTCATGAGCTTATGTGCGATGTCAGCTGTAAGAGGCGCGTTTAAAATGAGTCTTGCTTGAATTTATGCTCAATCTAAAGCTAACATGCAAGCGAGAAGCTCGCGAGCGGCGCGTTTGCAGCACGTGAGCTGCGAACTCGGACAATCTGTACGTAGCCTTTAAACAACAAAGCATCCGATATGTATCTAATCGGCGCTGGTATTGTAAATGTGATAGAAGGCTTCATAGGTCAACGATTGTGAATTGTAATTAAGAAAGTCTTTCTCTGTATAATGGCGTGTGGCCAGGAACAATGAGGCGGCCATTAGAGCGGCGCGTGGGTCGGACCGGGCCCGGCGGTGCGGTACGGAAATGCACCGACTACTGCGCTAAAACTGCATGGATCAATGTCGTAGAGAACTTGTTTCTGTGAGGATATTTATATTTATACAATAACACCCCTGTGGAAGCAATAGTAGCATCATATAAGTATATTCTACAGACAGACATCTTCTGCCTACTTGTTGTTCCCGAAAAATCACAAATAACTATATATTAATTTTTGCACTTAAATACCTACCAAGGCAAAAAGTATGGAAACGAGCTTAAGAAAAACATACAAATCCTTGATTATCAAACAAAATTTTTTATTAATATTTAGTTCGCAGATATACTATGTACATTTTACTTCGATTTTACTAATGGGATGGGAATAATCTAGTTTTTCTAAAATTCACAATACATTCAAAACTTTGCGGTAAGTAGTTACTTTTTTATTAATCCATAACAATTTCTAAAATTTTTGGACTATTTTAATTATTTGGTTAAGCGTAATGTGAATAAGTATTTGGTCACCAATTTTACAACAGAAATGTTTTAATTCTTCGAATTTATATGCAATGCTCGTATGTACCTAAAATCAATATTATTGTAAATCAATCTAAATGGACCTATCGATTTGAGACAGTTTCATTTAAGTACTAATCATTATAAAGTATTAATCACTATAAATACGAGTAGTACGTAGTACGGTCAGCTGCAGAGAAAAAGGCCCACGCTGCATAGGTACCTATACAGTTTGGGGGTACACAGCAGGGGGGGGGGAGATTCTCTGCCTAAAGGTCAACCTATCTGTGTAAAAGTTATCTATTTCATTAAAATTTATTCTAAAAAACTCCACTTTACACGTGTTCATAAAGTACATTTTGTATAATTACTTATACCTGTACCCCTAAGTTATAACTATTATAAATAAAAAGCCCCCGAATCAGCTTAACCGATTTTGATACATTATGACTAAGATCACTTGCAAGAAATCCTACTTTAAAATATAAAAGGAGTGTATAGGTTCTTAAAAGGTAGGCAACGCGCATGTGAATCCTTTGGGGGTGGCAGGCGTCCATCGGCTACGGTAACTGCTTACCATCACGCGGGTTGTATGCTTGTTGCCACCGTCGTGATATAAAATATATAAAAAACTACATTTCATTTAAATCGGTTCAACCGTTTTATCGCTACGGTGTCAAAGACAAATACGCATAACGGTCAAAATTATATGACAACCCTTTTTTTGCGTAAGATGTTAAAAAACTAAGGGCATTGAACATCTTGAATGTCATGGAAACTCAAGGCCGTAATAAACAGGCCTTAACTGTTTTTTTATAGACAGCCTAGATCGTAATGTCCTCGATTCTTTAGTGCTGCTCGACCAATAAAATTCTAGTGCAAAAGTAATTAAACAAGATGCACTAAGCGTGAAATTAGTAATAAAATGTATAAACTGCTTTTAAAGTGAATTGATATGACGGCATTTAGGCGCATTTTATGGTGTATAGTATATATTAATAAACATCTGAAACAATTTATTATTATTTATATTTAGGTAGGTACTTATTTTGAAATTACGTCAAGTTAACAAAAAAAATACCAGTAGTAGGTATGTTGTATTTTGGTGCAATAAAGAATATTTACTTACAATACATAACTACAATTTCTTTTTTAGTCATATAATGGCATTGTATTTTGGATTTCCTTATTTGCGTTGACTATCATAAATATGCAACCCAAAGTTATGTAAAACCCCGGAAACTTCTAGTAAATATTGTAGATGTTTTGTTTATACTATTTTTTATTTTTTTGTTAATTAATTGTTTCAATCAAAGTTTATCCCTAAATACTTATGGAATGCTTTTTCAACCCTCAAAGTCATCGCTCATTCATTTTTTCAACTCGATAAAAAGAAGGCACATTTACCACAGCACCTTGAACGTGCTCTCAAGTGCTCTTCACCAGTTACCGATTAAGTATCGTCTTTTTGTGCAACGTATTAGCAGTGGCTGCGTGAGCTTAAACGTGAACGTGAGCTTATGTTACAAATCAGGATATTTCAAACTCACTGTCATTCAGGCAGAAACCACAGGGCACTCCTCACCGCATCGTTCGTTCAAGTACTTCTCTGTAAGACTGACGAGGCTTTTGTATCTTCGGTTCTATGGAATAATTCAGTGCATTCGTGTTTAAAAATCACAATGAAGCTTTATGGGTGCATTTCATGATGCAGCCACAATGCATCGTTTGTCAGGGTTCGCAGGAACTTGAGCCGAATGTTGACATTATGTGCTTAGCCGCTGACGTCTAGCTGGGTGCGGTGACGAGCCATAACCGCTTATTGGATAGTGATGGATTACTTACGACAACTCTGCTTGTTCACAAACACTTATAGGTTCTGTTTATTGCGACTTCAAGCATCAGTTTTGTTTGACTCACGACATCACTGCATACTCACTAAACGTGACCAAATGAAGGGAGTTTTTGCGTACATATCCATTCTATAATATTTAATTGAAATAAGAGTAGAGTATTCGCTGCTACATCCAATGTAATTGGAACACGTACTGGAACCTGAGATAACTAATATAACTTGAGTGTAGACCCAGTAACTAACGGTTTTCACTGACAGTAAAGTCGGAAACGTTTAATTCCCCAGAATATTGGACGTGCCTTATCTCTATTATCCATAAAACTATTATACGGCCATAAACAAATATATTTGGCGAGAAAAGTATGATAAAAGCAATAACAGATATCGTGTTAAGATTCGTTTCCTTTAAAAACCGTCACTTAATTGACTTAATTCCTTGTGTGGAGGATAAGTGTGCGATTACTACCATTCGTAGTCGGTGCGGTGCCTCTGTTTTTGCGTAAGCTAAGTATAACAAAACACAATCTATAGGTCAATTTGCTATTAAAATGGTAGTCTAGGCAAACCATTGTGTTATGCAGATGTTTCTTAGTTACGCAAACAGTGTGCAGCAGCCATCAATCGCACCTTGTTATTGATACCTAGCGCCGCTAACGATCGCCGGCTTCGTCACCGCCACAAAAACAGACAATACATATAAATCCATCGTCCAATCCCTTGCCTGACACCTCTATTATCATTGTAAACGTATCAATCAATCTCGCCACTAACGTTCATCTATCACATCACGACATTAAAACATCAAAGTATAAAAACCAATAATAACATACATAGGTGCTTCAAAAGGCGTAATCTGCTAAAAATAAGAGACCCCGTATGGCAATAAAAAGAGTCTTACCCGTGAAGTGTCTAATTATCGTGTGGGTGGTTCATAGCAAAAACATGTCTGATGACATTATTTCTCAATCACATTGAAGACTTATCCAAAACAAATGTTATTAAGCGCTAAGTTTTAGTACCTACCTACTCTGCCGTATTTGCAGAATAATCAACATAATACTAACTTTTAGGTTTTTGAATTATTTTTAGGCCAAACACTGACATATAATTATTGTAGCCCTAACATCGTTTAATCTCACTTAGTAACTGTGTTAATAAACTGAGCTTTAGGTACTTAGGTATACCTATCTAAAGCATATCACAGATGTGACGGATGAGTGAAATTCCAATTCAACAAGGTTATCTATTTCACGACGGTGACAATGATCTCTATCTGAATTGAAATTGAAACCCCGTTTTAAACCAATTTCGTTTTAGATTGAGATATTTAGTGAATGACAGATCTTTAATATAGATAAATCTATACTATGTACGTTGACATTCCATTGAATGAAAACAATTTACGTTTCTGAGAAACGATCGTAAAAAGCCCAGCTCCCGAAACTATTTAGTAAGTAGCCTTGTATTGTAGAGATTGAGTCTTGTTTGTGGGAATCCCGCGCCGAGTCAGAGTATCAAAAGATAGTAAACAGACCCATTTGGAGTGAGATAGTTATCGTAACGTAAGGCGTATCAGTAATCCGGGAATTACAATTTATTTATGCTTATGTACCAACTCGGATATAGTGAGTCAGAAATGTTAGGATTAGCAAACTAGATTATACGTGAGGTTTAGATTATTAGATTTATAAGTTACCTATAAGCTAGCGTAGTACAGTCGACGTCAAAGATATGTTTTCACTTTTACACCTTACTCCGTTGGAATAGGGTACAAAAGTGTAAAGATATCTTTGTCATCGACTGTAAGAGGTATGCATGTGTTAAATACGTACCGTAAATACGTACATAAATAAATAAAAAAACAGCGTCCGGAAAAATAGTGGACGAGAATAAACAATTAAATTATTTCAGGAGTTTATATTATGGACTACAGAAATGTATAATCGGCTGAATGAATAACTTTGCATTATTTATAATCTTTGTAATCCCGTGGCTTAAATTATGCAAATTCCGAATGCAATAAGTCGAACTGCGTGGTATAAAGCATCTTTAGATTGTGAGTGAATAAAACGCTGACAGGCGCCGGCGCCGGTGGCGGCGTCACGTTTATACCAGAGATGAACGATTCACGCAAAAATGCATCCCGATGAAACGTTAATGAGAATGAAATTATGCGGTAAATCCTCAGGAACGCAGAACTCACAGCCGATGATAAATCCCCGCTGACAGCTTAAACGCCACGTCAGTGAAATGCGCCAAGCAAGTGTATTGAATAAACGTTATTGAATAACAGGAAGGATATCGTCATTTAAGAAGTGTAAAATTAACCCCTTGAATTTATTAAAATCCTGAATCTGAACAAACAACATATCGAAACAATATGTCGAATGTCGAACCTGAGGAAGCCTGCGGCGTGAATTTTGAAATTGTGGATAAAATAATATACATTCTTTACATGTATCAAATCTTTTCCAGAGTATTTTCAGCGATAGTTCCTTTATTCATCAAAATAATTCATTTAATTACTGATGTTTCACTTAACGCTCTTGCTTACGTATCTTACATAATAGGTACTCAGAAATATGTTTATTAATTTTCTTCAATGTTTCATCGTTTTAGTTCGATTAATGTTATTGACACATGCATTACCGGGTACCGAGTAATCGATGTCACAAAACAACTGACATAAGTCACAGTTTATTGACCCATTGCATAACAAAAGAGCGTAATATTTGCATCGAAGTCGCTCGAGACCTTACTTAGCAAACATTTCATTCTACTCTGTGTCAAATGAAAGCCTTATGGCTGTATTCGTATTATGAAACCAGAATCCACACATTCAAAGTACGGTCAGCATCAAAAGTAACTACGCAATCGAAGACGTCAAAAGCTCTTATTCCCTTTTAAAAGGGACTTTTGACGTCTTCGTTTGCGTAGCTACTTCTGATGCTGACTGTACAAGCAAAACTCTTACCAACTGAAAGTTACCAACCACAAAATTTCCATGTCAACCTAAAGTACTATTTTTAAACCAGTTTGTAAGGCAGGAGTTGTCAGATTTCTGTTCTCAATTAAATTACTACTTTAGTAAGCTTTAAATTTTTGGCATAGCATATTTGATTTCGAAGTTTAAAAGATGTATTCTGCAAAGCATCATTGTAAACCTTGGCGTAAGTACTGTTTCAAATTGAAAAATAATATATATTAAAATAAAACGATATAGGTAAGTAACTAAGACCAACAGGACTGTAGATTAAAATAGAGAAAGATAGACTCTTCAACTCTAAAATTTTATATACGTCTACATTGTACCGTCAGCAAACGTCCGAGTAATAAAATTGTACATTTCCAAGAGTCAGCAAAAGTTCACACTGACTATAACTCTGAACGAAGTTACGTCTTAATTCATTCACAAGTCGACAGCCGGTACCAAGGTACCAAGGTACTTCTCTTATAAATCTTGTAAATGAAAACCTTCTTGTTTACAATTTAGTTTCTCTCTGGCCCAGAGCAAGCAATTTCCTTTCCTTTATTAACACCTACACTGTAGGTAAACGAAATCTCTCGAGTTGTTGTTACACCGCCTGTTCCAGTCTATCGGAAGAAAAATGTCACATCTTCTCTTTCTGACTATTGATAGCTAGCTTCTTTGTGGATAATCGTTTATGCCTCATAGAGTATTTTACGTCTTAATTGTCCATATTTGCTCTGTAACATAGATTTGATGGTTCCCTTTGGTTTGTTTAACAATAAGTGGCAGGTTATTACGTTCATAGGCTTTTATTGTCCATAATTCATCTTTAAACAACTACCGGTTAGCTGGTCCTTACGTCACGGTAGCTTGTCAACGTTAATATTTGTATTATTTATTGCTGATATTAATTTAATGGCGTTAGTGAATTATGTTGTAAGAAATAACGAGTGTTTCGTTAGACGATGTATAAAGTACGGTTCCGTATGTAATATTGATGGTAACGTCGACATGATGTAATACAAATGTCATAATCATAATAGTCATAATGCACAACTTATGCTTTATTCCTTATGGGTCTTGAAAGAATATAAATGAACAAAGTCTAATGCATAGCCAATGATATAATTCCGTAGATACAAAATGTTGTACCTCATAGACCAAATGACTAAGCCACGTCATGAATTAGAATACACTGAAACTTAAAACTGCTTAAGTTTGGATATCTTATTCAATATTCATACCTAATAGGATAAAAGTTACAACTGCCGCTACTATAACATACGTCGGTAATTTTGAATGCACTCGTACATATTTAAACTTCTGAACGCTTTGAACTTCCTTGGAACTTTCCGTCTGGTGAAGGAACCCTGAACGTGGACATGAATATTTAGACGTGAAAAATAACTAGTTTAAATACCTAGTACTTATTCGTTTAATACTTTGACAGGCGTTCTTATTTGTATTAGTCTTGCTTGTTGTTTAACCGTCGTCACATTTTCAAGCTCGTTATCCTGACAAGGCTAAATGTTGTAAGAACCGAATAAAACCAGACACGATTTTTGATAAATTATCTCGTCCTGCCATATACTAGTTTAATGTTGTGTTATGGAAAGTCTCGTCATAACGATAGCTGGTCGTGACATGGCATGACGAACAGTCAAGCTGGTCTTTTTAATGAAAAATGGCGGTGTCACGACACAAGCAGACTGCATTTATTACAACTTGTAACTAAAATGTAAAGTGTGGTCCGGTTGTCTACATATTTAATAAAGCTAAATAAATATTGAAAAAGAAAAAGTCTCTTCCCAACATAGAGTTAAGACGAAATTTCTGCTTTAAATTGTAACTTGTATCATTGTAAAGTAATTTACATGTGGCAAATGTGATATATATTTAATGATAACAACAAAAACAACCCAATTTATGAAGTAAATAAAGTTGTCATTAGATAACATGTTGTAGAAATTGACTTAGTGAATGTAAATGGTTTATTTGAATGGGTAACGACGGTTGTCATGCCATGCAGTCGTCAGGGCGCCGTGATTAACGAGACCATAATAATTAACGCCAGTGGGTGTCGTGTCCGATCATAGCTCCATTATTTTGTAGATTTATCATGGTAAATCACAGTTTACCTTCTACATTAGGGTCAAGCTATTAATCCTTATGTGGCTTAACTTTTCTCACAATATAGTACATTTCGGTCTAAGGGCGGAAAGTTTGTCATTATATGTACAAGGGATGTACGCTGCTAATCTTGAATAACATAATGCATTGTATAAATAATGTAATTATGGATTTACCAAAGTGTTTTGTTATGTGTGCCAGACTTTCTATAATTACCTTAGATATATAGGTGATATGCAAGTAATACGGAATGTTTTATGCTGGGTATAAATGTCGAATTACCTTTTTATACTGTCGTTTAAGGGTATCCGCTTAACACCATTATAAATTACAAGGTGTAAATATTACTTTATCCAAAAGGACTTACTTAATACATTTAGCTCTCAATTTTTCATTTGAATAGTGTTTGTTTACTATAAACCGTGTTTACTATAAACATGGTTTTACCGAGAAAGGATTTAACAAACGTGTTTTTTTTTATGTTTCGGCTATATCGTGTGGTGCCAACAAAACTAAATGTAAACAACTGCTGAATTTAATAATGTTGACCGTCCAATCAGGACTTCGAAACTTGGCACCCGAATTCTGCCTATAACAGTGATGCAACTCTGGAAATATCGATTGCAATATTGCAACTTCACACTCCCCTTCTTCAAATATAAACCACATCATGGAAGAAATAAGATTTCTTTTACATTGACTCAAATAGGTAAGATATGCGCTTGTAGAAGGAAGTAGTGGAAGTTATGAGTGTTCTTGGTCCGGGTCCAAATCACGTAGCGCCCCGCCGCTACCTCATTCACATAACGTTTTCTCTTGACTTTAACCTCGTCTCCCTTAATACAGGTAACATCCAGATGTGTAAAAAACATAGTACTCAGCATACGATATTAGATTAATTATGTATTTTTATTAATTCGTACTCCTGAAACTGGTTTACTTCAGGAGGTATTCAATTTTTTCTTATCAATCGATAACATTTAAATTCGCCACACTTTTTTTGCAGATTTAAGCGGTTTACATAATGGAATATCCACCAAGATAGTTGATAAAACGTTGTACTGAAGTTTCTACCTATAATATTTCTTTTAACAAACTGTGCTATTATAGTAGTTTATGTAACTGTTACGTAATAAGGCCTAATTACGTACAGTTGCATGCACTGCTTTATCTACACTCATATTATATATATATTAAATTAAGTGTTCGGAAACCATAGAATGACCGCCATTGCACCGCCATGGCCAACTCGATTGTGCCGGCGGTCGGGGATGCGCGTGCCGTTGGTCAGGAAGGATCACAGGATTTACATTACGTTATCAAATTCGATGTTCGGAATTTTAAACTCATAACGTATCAATATATGAGCATGTAAAGTTAAAATTACGTTACTGCCACAGATAAAAAGCTTATCATAGTAAAATCGGTTGTGGTAATGCTAGCCATTGCCTACCGTTTTTTAACACGCTTTAGAGGACTTACAGTGTGAGTGTAGATAAATTTCAATAAACTATAACAGATTGACAAGAAGAAATAACTGAGCCACAAAATAGCCTTACCGTGATATATATTAATTATATTATTTATTAACAGACTCTGAACGCGACAGAAACAGAACACGATGGCAATATTATTCTGGCAGGCCTGGGGACTAGGCCATAAACGGTTTATGAACACTACGAGTAACTCGGGAGTTGTGAACTGCAGCGCCGGAGGAACGAAATGCAAACTGCAATGAATTGCAAACATTCTACACAATGCTATTTCACGAAGGTCGGCTGTTACCTGTTATGAGATTTATGGTGACGGCTTCCGACACCTGCCATAACTTTCGTATGGGTTTTATGTGAAAAGAAATGTTAGTTACTAAATGCAGCAATCCATCAACACAACAATGTACTTTGTTTACAGTCAATAATATATCATTTTTATGTCTAAAGAAGCACAATTTTTTTTGGTGAAAAGTCGTTCTTACTCGGATAGTTTTTCAAATAAAAAGTTATGCAAGGTTTACCACGTCTTTGGTAAAATATCGCTTAGGTATACGAGTATATATTATATATTTTTCGGTTGTAATTTTTTATTACATTATTTATCTAGAGTAAAATACGAAAAAACAAATAAATATTATAGGACAATCTTACACAAATAGACCTAGGCCCACAGTAAGCTCAATAAGGCTTGTGTTATGGGTACTAGGCGACGATATATATAATAGATAATTATGGATAAATACTTAAATACATATAAAACATCTATAACTCAGGAACAAATATCTGTGATCAACACACAAATAAATGCCCTGACCAGGATTCGAACCCCCGGGGTCCCGACCTCCTGCTTCGTAGGCAGGGTCACTACGTACTGGGCTAGGAGGCCGTTGCAGAAATAAGTAGTAATAGCAGTATTAGTTGTATTTAATAATGATAAGCATATACTACTAATAAATTGCAATAACATTACTAACCGATTTGTCATCGGAGGCATTTAAGTTTATTTAATTAACTAGCTGTGCCCGCGGCTCCGCCCGCGTGGAATTCGGTCTGTGTCAGTAAGCGGCTACTTCACCCCTAATTTCTCTCCCGCTACCCTGAGGCGGAACTTGAAGTAAAGTTGATAGATGGATACGCTAGAGGACAGTAGTCCTAATAAAATATTTTACAATTACCAGTAAATGAAACTACACTCAATAATTTTAAACAAAAAAGAACCGACTTTACTTAGCCTCCACCTTTCCAAAAGCAAATGCTCGAGCTGCTGTAAAAAATACTCAAATCACTATAGGTCTATAATAGTTGAAGAGTTCCCTCGATTTCTCCAGGATCCCATCATCAGATCCTGACTTGGTTACAATGGGACCAACTGTGAAGTATACTCTTTCAAATGCAGAAATGATTTTCTTCTATTTGAGGTGCACTTGGAGGGGGGGGGGTCCATGACCCATGAAAATTTAACTCAATCGAGTGTAGTGGCTACCCCCCCCCCCCCTTTTTAGACGTTGAATTTTTATAGGCTACGTATAACCTGGCTGGAGATTTTCTTGAATTGGAATTAGTAATCCTTAAGGGGTGATATCGATCGAAGAGTAAAAATAGCATGGAATAAATTCTGGAGTCTATATAATATGAAACTCAAAAAACAAGTTATAGATATGTGCATCTTACCATCATTGATATATGCTAGTCCAACCTGGGTGCTTACTACAAAAATAAAATCAGAAATAACCACATGTCAATGGAAAGGAGCTTACCAAACATTAGAAGAGTAAAATCGCCGGAATAAACTGGATATTTTTTTTTATACCACGACGGTGGCAAACAAGCATACGGCCCGCCTGATGGTGAGCAGTTACCGTAGCCTATGGACGCCTGCAACCCCCAGAGGATTCACATGCGCGTTGCCTACCCTTTAAGAACCTATACACTCCTTTTTTGAAGAACCTCATACTGTAGCGCGCTGGGAAAACCTCGGCAGGGAGTTCATTCCACAGTCGCAGCGTTCGTGGGAGGAAATTCCTCTCAAACCGTTCAGTACGTGACCCATTAGGCTCCAGGGTGTGAGGATGAACACCCTGCTGGCGGCGAGCGGTGCGGTGATAAAAAGCTGCCGTGGGCATCATATCAAACAGTTCTTCAGAGCACAACCCATTGTACAAGCGATAGAACACACATAAGGAGGCAAAGTCTCTCCTTAGACTCAATGGTTCAATATCGCTCGTGAGTTTGGGATCGTCGACGATTCGCACAGCGCGCCTTTGCACCGAGTCAAAGGGCCCAAGCTGGTATCCAGGTGCTCCCGCCCAAAGGTGACAGCAGTACTCCATGTGGGCTCTGACTTGCGACTTGTATAGAAGCAGTCTCTGCCCCGGAGTGAAGTATCTCCTCGCTCTATTGAGCACACCGAGCTTTTTGGATGCCAGCTTGGCCTTCCCTTCAAGGTGACTACGGGCGAACGACGTTGGAACTGAGGGGCCACAGTAAAATGGGTTTTCTTAGCGGTAAACGCGCAAACTTGTGTCTTTGTGGGGTTGAATCGGACTAAGTATAGTCTCGGCGACTTTAGCTGTACAGGAGTCAGGGTCTTCTGATGTGAAACAGAGCTGCGTCCACGAGTACGATGCGTAGAATTCACGCAATCCATCCCAATCTGCTGACGTATACTGCCACACGCGTCGCGAGCCAGTTGGCCGTGGTGGATCAGGCCGCGCGTAAGGTGCCAGTGTCCGGACGAGGCAGTGATCGGACGAGCCGAGAGGTGCATTCACTGAGACGGAATATCCGTCGGGACGTGTGGTCAGCAGGAGGTCCAGTAAAGAGCTTGTATGGTCCTCGATATCTGGTATTCTCGTGGGAGAACGTACCAATTGCGAGAGACCATAGGCCAGAGAAAACTCGTAAGCAGACCTCCCCGCATAGTCGGTGGACCGAGAATCAAGCCACTCAATGTGGTGGGCATTAAAATCTCCCAAAATCACCAATTCAGCGAATGGGTACTGCTCCAGAACTCTGTCCGTTGTCACTTGTAGGTGCTCGAAGAGCCGTTTTGTGTCCGTGTCTCCGCTGTGAGACCTGTAAAGGCACGCGTAGACGCGGATGTGGCCGCCGAAGTCTACACGCACCCATAGCACTGACAGGTCCCTGTCTTCATAGGCATGGAGGCGGCGACAACAGACATCCTGCCGAGCGTACATACATACCCCAGCGCGCCTCACAAATCTGTGTTCTAGCACATAGCCGGGGTATAACAGATATGATGTATCGGCCGGGCAGGATATCTGCGTCTCCATTAAAAACAGAAGGGTCGGCTGCGCAGACTCGAAGTGGTGGTGTACTGCGTTTAGATTCGAATGCAGTCCCCTGACGTTGCAGAAATCCACTTTTGTGGAAGGGGACTCCGCTGAAGACCTATTTCTTCTGTTTTTTTGCCATAATTTTGGGGAGTGTGTGGGAAATAAAGGAGGATTCACTGTGTCGATGGCTAAAAGGACAAGAGGACGAAACAAACCGACCGAGGAACGATGTGGGAGGTGCAATTTGCAGGCACGTTGTACGGAAGGGCCCCCGGTCCCCCCCTGTTGCAGTAGCCGGGTCCACTCCGGTCTCCTACACCGGCACGACTACTACACCAGGGATTTTTCGCAGGTTGGCGGTTCAGCCTCCCTGGGTGGAGATTAAGTGACCCCTGGGTTTGGGAACCCTATTGACCTGCGGGCGGCCAGCGGACAACCGTTTCACCGGGTCTCCCTGATCGCCGTACCTGCACTCTGCGCCCACAAAGAACAAAGGCCGTATTATTGGTTCCGTGGGCCCCCCGTCGTCAACACAATGTATCCTCTTAGAGCTCACTGGCGACCTTCCTAACCGGCAGGAACGCAACACTATGAGTAGGGTCTAGTGCTATTTGGCTGTGGTTTTCTGTAAGGTGGAGGTACTTCCCCAGTCAGGCTCTGCTCCAGATTTGAATGAGATGACATTCGCTGAACGTGCCCTACCACACTTAGCGAGATGTCATTCGCAGTGCCCAAACCTCTCTTTTTGGCGTAGTTTAAGGACATACCCGAGTCCGGACGTAGTTTAAGGACATACCCCGGGTCCAGATATCTACATTATCTTTAAGTAGGGAAACTTGGAAGTCCTTGGAGGAGGCCTTCACCCAATGAGGGGTTCTGGTCCGTCACGAAGAAAGATAAATAATTGACAATTGTAAATAAAATGTAAGCTATATTTTCGACATACTGAGTTATAATAATTTTGACATAGAAACAATACAAAAATGACATAGTACGAAATAAAGATAAGATTGTAAAAATTTGATGTACCTACTTACTTACATTTTCTTTTTTCTATCTTCTTCTTCTTCATTCCCTGTTCCCTTTATTTGGGGTCGGGTCTCCTCACTCTTCGGCGCCAAGTTACTCTGTCTTGGTTGTCTCTTTTGACATCTGAGATCGTTTGAGGTCCCTTTCTATGTTTGACCACCAGGTCAATGGTCGACGGCCTGGGCCTCTCTTGATTTCCGGTATACTTAAAGCGACTTTGACGACATAATCATCACCGCGCCTGTTCACGTGTCCGTACCACCTAAGACGATTTTCAGTGAGTTTTTCGGTGATTGGTGCGACTTTAAAGCTTCCCCGTATATACTCGTTCCGGACTTTATCTATTCGAGTCACGCCTCCCGCCCATCTCAACATTTTCATTTCATTTACGTGGCACTTTTGCTCGTGTGACTTCTTGACTGTCCAACATTCGGATCCATACATTAGTGTTGGGCGAACTGCCGTCTTATAGACTTTGCCCTTAGTTTTTATAGGTACACGTGGATTACAAAGTACGCCCGTCAGCGATCTCCATTTTTGCCAAGCGACATTTACCCTGTGATTGACGTCTGCGTCTATATTGGCATCTGCCGACAATACGGAGCCCAAGTATTTAAAATTTTGCACTTCCGTTGCAGGCGTCGACCCTATATAAATAGGTTCAGGTGGTGAACGTCCACTAAATGGGCATTTTAAATACTCGGTTTTACTTCGGCTAATTCTTAAACCGTACTTCTCTAATGAGAGTGTCCACGTTTTCAACATTTCCTGCAGGTGTTGTGCGGTATCGGCCACGAGTACTATATCGTCGGCGTAGAGTAGAGTCCAGGGTAGTGGTGCCTGTATATCCTTTGTTAGATAATTCATCACCAGATTAAAAAGAAGCGGGCTTAGTGCGGAACCTTGGTGTACCCCTACTTTGACTTCGAACGCTTGGCTTAAACCAGCTAGGCTTCTGACCCTCGTTGTAACTTTGTTGTACATGTCTTGGACTAGGCCAACGTAGTGTTCGGGTATATTTTGGGCTCGAAGGGCTTGCCAAACTAGTTTTCGAGGCACAAGGTCGAAAGCTTTTCTAAATCTATAAAAGCCAGGTGCAGGTCTTTTTTATTTAGCCTGTACTTTTCCATCAGGATTCTAACGCCCTGTATAGCATCATTGGTTGATCTGGATGCTCTGAAGCCAAACTGATTTTCTTTTATTTCTGATAGAGACGAAATACGTGCATTTACGACGCGTTCCCAAATTTTCAGTGTATGTGATGTTAACTTTATTCCCCTGTAGTTTTCGCATTGTGCCACATCCCCCTTATTTTTATAGAATGGTACGAGATAGCTCTGTCGCCACGACTCAGGCATGCGTTTCGTTACTAGAACCATATTGAACAGCTTAGTGAGCCAGATGATAGCTGAGTTTCCTATTCTCTTCCACAGGTCAGCTGGGAGCTCGTCTGGGCCTAAGGCTTTGTGGTTTTTCATTTTTGAAACTGCGAGCTTAGTTTCATCAAAGCTTATTTCGGGCACTGATCCCACCACTGCATTTAGGGGGACAGTTTCTTCATTTGGGAACTCTTCATTGAGAAGTTGTTGATAATAATCAAACCATCTTTTATTGATTTGTTCGTTGTTCGTTAACAAATTGCAATCCTGATCCTTAATGTATTTATTTACTTTTATATCCAACGTGTTATTGTTTCTATATCTAGCTAGTTTGAAAATCTCATTTTCAGATTTAGCATTTTCCAAATTACAGTAGAATGTTTGGTTTGATTTACTTCTTTCCTGTGCTACGCATATCTTTGCTCTTTTCCTCGCCTCTATGTAGGTTTCCTTATCTGCGTCTAGTTGAGAACACTGCCATAGCTTAAAGTGAGCTTTCTTGTTTGCTAACGCTTCTTTGACAGTGTCATTCCACCATGTTGGGTCTTTCTCACTCCTGAATGTACCTTTGGTGGAACCGAGAATTTCCGCTGTTTTCAGACGGCAGAATCCCTCAAACTTGGACCACATTTCTTCGGCTGATTGATGTTCTACCCATATATCAGTTTGAAGATTTTCATCGATGACTTTCAGTAGCTGTTCCCCTTTGGGCCCATCCAGCTCTTTCCATTTTATTCGTGGTGTTCTGTTAACGGTGATTTTTATAGGTTTAGGCAGATCGTACACGGCCACCAGTATGCGATGCTGAGTTGTCAGTGCTTCTCCCGGTATTACTTTGCAGTCCTTAAACTTCCGTTTCAGAGCCAAATCCGATAGAATATAATCAATTTGTGAGGTCTTCCCTGCGCTTTTATAAGTGATAATATGATCGGTTTTTTTTTTAAAGTTAGTATTGACTATAGTTAAGGAATGTCTGTCTGCAAAGTCCAGTATTTGTTCGCCCTCTTTATTTACCTGCCCGTACCCAAAACCTCCATGAGCGGCACTAAACGAGTTGGTTGTGGAGCCTACGTGACCATTGAGATCCCCACCTATGATCTTGTACTCGTTTAGCGGAATTTCTTGCAACAAGTCATCGAAGTCGTCCCAGAAGTCAGACTTTTCAGTCGATGTACAGCCCTGTTGGGGAGCATAAGCCGAAATTATGTTTGTTATTTGTTGGTTATCTAACGCTAGTTTGACACATATAAGGCGTTCGTTCTTTCTCGTGACATTAATTATGCGGCATTTAAAGTTTCTGTCCAACACTATGCCTACCCCGTTCTTTTGGTTTGTGGTGCCGTGGTATATGACCTGGTAGTCGTTTCCTATTTCCTTTGATTTAGAGCCTTTCCATCTTGTTTCCTGTAGGCAACAGATATTAATGCACCTTTTATGTAAAATATTACTTAGTTCCTGGCTCCTTCCCGTTAGGGACCCCGAATTCCACGATGCAAGTCTTATCCTACTTAAAGAAATTGAGTGCTTTTGCAAACATTTGTTCTTGTTCAAATTTCCGTCGCTTCGGGGGGACGCCCTAGTATTCGTTGCATTTAATGTCGCATTTCTTGCACTCGCGTCGCTTACGGGGTACGCCCTAGTAGTATTGCCCTTTCTCATTTTACTTTGCGTTTTCATGTGAGGAGAAGATAGTTTGGCTGTGGGTTTTTACGACCGGCTGCCGCCTGACGTCAAGGCTGTCACCTGCCTGGCAGGTGTGGGCGCCACCGTTGACCCGCATGGGGCTCCTCCGCTGCCTACCCTTCTGTGATCCCCAGTCTAGAACCACAGCACTGTTATCGACCTCTGCTCTGTAGATGTTAGAGAAGCTCGAAAAAAGGGGTTTGATGACGGAGTTTACCTTCTCCGGCCTGTTTGGTCCGCGAGGGCTATTTTATTTCACCCTTACCCTTCGGATGTTTCTTGCGTCACATCCGCCGGGCATTCCCCTATCCGCCACCTTGGGGACGCGTTCTCTAGGGTACAGGCTCCCCCGAGAAAGACATTTTCTTTTTTCTATAAGGACTGGAAATAAAGGCTTTTTTATTTATTTTTTATTTATAACGGGTGATTTACGGGATAACAATGCAAAAAAAACCGGCCAAGAGCATATCGGGCGATGCTCAGTATAGAGTTTCGTAGATGCCGCCCTGTTACAAAACATCCGTTCAAAAGGTCGTTCATTAAGGGATATTTGGCGGCGCTTACGTCATTTTACTATTCGGCACTTCCTTTCACTATGCGTTTTTGACTGATAATTCAAAAACGGCTGAACCGATTTTATTCAATATAGTTTTTATTGAAAGTTCTTATCAGGCCTCACCAAATTTCAGCTTTCTAGTGCGAACGGTAACTGAGCTAGACCGCGGACAGACGGACGGACATGGCGAAGCTATAAGGGTTCCTAGTTGACTACGGAACCCTAAAAAGAGATAAATAGTAGTTTATGTAACTGTTACGTAATAAGGCCTAATTATGTACAGAAGCATACACTGCTTTACCTATACACATATTAAAAATCCATTGAAACCATTAGAATGACCGCCATTACACCGCCATGACCAACCTTTTGGTGCCGGCGCTCGGGGCAGGGGGGGACGTGCCGGCGGTCGGGGGGGCGTGCCGGCGGTCGGGGGGGGGGGGGGGCGTGCCGGCGGTCGGGGGGGGGGGGCGGATTTTCATTACGTTACCATAGGTAATGAATTTTCATACGTTTTTACCACACTGTCACAGATAATACACTGATGTTACGTTACTAGTTGCAATAATGGTGGTAATTACATACGGCTCCAAACGCAGAATAGAGAATTTATGGTATTGGTGTAGATCAAGATATTTATTCTTCAATGTAAGCACATTACAATGCACTAATGAACGTCAGAGAAAAAAAAAATACGTGAGTGTCGTGGAACACTCGATTGGAACGAAGTTATGTTATTAAATTTTTGACATTTTCGTAAATTTTGTGGTTTTAATTTTTTTGTAAATTTTGTGGTTTTAATTTTTTTGTATTTTTTTGTAAAATTTTGAAATTTTTGAAACTTGAAATTTTGGAAATGTTGGAAATGTTGGAAATGTCGGAAATTTAGGAAATTTTGGAAATTTTGGAAATTTAGAAATTTTGCCATTTTTGACATTTTCGACATTTTTGACATTTTTTACTTTTAGGTCTTGACTTTTTTTACCTTTATCACTTTGTCACTTCTCACTTTCACTTTTCACTACACTTCACTTCACTTTATTCTATTTTATATATTTTTTATTTCATTCAATTTTACATGTTTCTCAATCGTATGGGTCACGTGACTTTTTTTCGCCTAGCCCCCCCATCCGCGACCAGTCCGATAAGGAACTTCGTTCCAAAATTACCACCGGTTCTAACCCTACACCTCTGGCCCAAGAAGTATTATGACCGAAAAGAAACTCGACGGGATTTGTTTTTTTCAAAACAGTAATAAGGTACCGGAGGTATGTAAGGCCCACCTTATTTAAATTTTACTTATTTTCATAAAATACGTAGAGAATAAATAAACAAAATTGAATTCAAATTGTCTTTTTATTTGGTTACACAATGAGATCAACTTTTTGCACAATATTGTAATAATATTCTAGATAACATGGTCATTTTAAAATATCAATTTTGGGCTTTATTAAAATAAGCGCTGCTATTAAGGCCCAGTAAAATAATCAACATTAACAAACATTTGAGAGATTATAAACATGTCAAGCACTCGTTTCTTATTACTTATGACATTTAAGATCACAGCATCATAGAAAATACACCTTCTTTTAAAAAAAAATGGCCTTGGGCCTTATTAAACTAACGACTATGAAAAATATTAACATTTTGCTTTAAAATCAATTAAAATAAAAAAACGATAACAAACTTAGACTGAGCTTTTTGGACACAAATCTTAAACTAAAAATTAGTAAAATCTAACCCTAAAATAAAAATCTCTTAATTGTCTGGGCCTTATTGCACCTTAGGTTTTCTAACTAGATATCAACTAAGTATAAAACAAAGCGTGTATTGTATAAATTATGCCTAAAATTTGTTTAAATCAGCATTTTAATTAGTAATATTCGTCAAGAATAATATTGCGATACGAATCAACAAAAACTTTCTTTATGCTTGATGTGTACTCCAAATTTAGTTTCATACGGGTATAAAGGCCACCACCCGGGCCTTAATGCCCTCAACAGCATATGGCTTTATTTGCTCTAGGACACTCCTAAAGTAAAACAACCATATTGCTCTTAAAAATAAGTAATTATGTTATCTTACCTTGTCAATAAGAGCGTAACGAGCTCCAGCACTATTATTAATAAGTAGAAAATACGTTTTCTCTGTGAAATTCTAATAAATCGACTTCAACTTTTTCGCAAAACAGTAATAGGCACACCCACGTGAAGCTTCTCCGACTATTCGACGACTCCTGACAAAATGGCGGCGCACACGACGCGGCGTGCCGTTGCCAGCTCGCTGTATTCTTAAGTCCTTGACGTGTATAAAAGCATTTGACGAATTTGAACCTTGTATCAGTAGTTTTTTTGAAGTGGGCCTTACATACCGCTGGGCCTTATATAACTCAGGTACCTTACATTATTAGATCTTAAAGATACAAAATAATGCGTAGTTCTTCAAGAAGACATATCAAAACAGCTTGAGAGACAGATAATGTACCCATTGTTTAATTATAAAGAAAAATAAATTCTAATCTGACTGCTTCACAAAACGTTTGATAGTTTTCCTACCTAAACGGTGTCCTATAAATGTTAGATGATTTTGTAGTAGTTTTTTGGTTTGGGCCATGCATCTTTGTCCGTCCTCGAACCTGCAATAACTCTTTGACATTCATGAATCATGACATTTTCAAATATTTCTTAAGAGAGTGGTAAAGGTAAATTTAAAGCATCGACGGGTAACATGTTATAAATATGAACACCTTGACCAAAAAATTACAAATTATTTCAATACCAAATTTCATCTAAATACGTACAGCGGTTATTGCTTGTTTCTTCTTATTTCCTTTTCCAGAGCTCAAATTATCTCCATACCAAATTTTATCTGAATCGATTCTGCGGTTAATAATTCCCTATACAAATTTCCAACTCCCTTTTCACCCCTTTAGGGTTGATTTTCGGGGTGAAAACTATCCTTTGTCCTCTCTCGAGACCCATACTATCTCTATACCAAATTTCATCTTTATCAGTTCAGCGGTAAAAAAATCCTCATACCAACTTCCGGGTTGGAAGGATTGTTTTACCTTTTCACCCCCACAAGGGTTTATTTTCAAATAAATAGACAAACAGATAAACAGACAAACAGACAAAAATTCTAAAAATTGTTGGAACGTTCTGTTATCGATTCTAAGTATACCCAGCCAACTTTTTTTCGAATATATTCCATGAACAGACTTTCGACCCTCTTCAGCTTTATTATATGTATAAATAGTTTTTATTGAAAGTACCTTTCAGGCTTCACTTCCATTATTTTTTTCTATTTCTTTGGACCTACGGTTCTAAAGTAAGATGGGGGGGTGGCTTTTTTGAAGATGAAACTATCCTTCGTCCTTTCTCGAGACCCATACATCTCTATACAAATTTTCATCTAAACCAGTTAAGCGGTAAAAAATTCCTCATACCAACTTCCAACCCCCTTTTCACCCCCACATGGGTTTGAAAACTATCCTATGACGTTTATCGAGACTCAAATTATCTCCATACTCATTTCTATCTAAATCGTTTCAGCAGTAAAAAAATCTCCATACAAACTTTCAACCCCATTTTCACCCCCACCAGGGTTGATTTTCGGGATGAAAACTATATATTATCCTTTCCCGGGACTCAAACTATCTCTATACAAAATTTAATCAAAATCCGTCTAGGCGTTTTCACGTGATGCGCGGTCAAATAAACAGACAAACAGATAAAGAGATAAACAGACAAACAGATAAACAGACAATAATTCAAAAAATTGTTGGAACGTGTTCTGTTATCGATTCTAAGTATCCCCAGCCAACTTTTTTTCGATTATCTTCCATGTACAGACTTTCGACCCTCTTCAGCTTTATTATATGTATAGAAGATAATGTTTAACGCCACAAAAGGTGAGCAAGTCAAACTGTATTGGATGGCATTTATTTTTGCTGTAGGTAACCGCACGCTGGCAATTACTTAGAAACGCAAACAAACAACCTGCTTGTATACATACTAGATACAGTCACATTCATAAGTAATTATTTGTACATGGTATACTTTTTACAAGCTTTTATTTAGCTTGCAAAGTTCGTATATATCTACTGTGTACATAGATACTGTGTATGTGTAAGTATAATTCAAATTTGCGAACCACTTTACGACAACTTTTTGATATGTCAGACTTAGGCGGTTTTCACACTGCTGCGGTTTCTGCCGGTGCGCAAGCAAGATAGCGCTCTGCATGTGTATAGCGCTATTACGCTTGCACGCACACCTTCGCCACATACGGTTGCGGCGCCAGTGTGATAATCGCCTTAGCCTATTATTAGCTAGGGGATCTGGACAGATCTGTGCGTGTATCCTAGGCTATAATAGCATGTATCGTAAATTACATTATTTAAAAACAAAAGCACCTCTATATTAGGTAAAAATGCCTATCAACATTATGTTGGTTTCTTAATACATTAGGTAAAAAGTGTGTACACATTTTTATGAGGGTGACGCTGCCTAAGTTACTTATTACTTGGTTGCGGTGAGCCAACGTGTTCTATCCTGCGGGGCGTCGAAGCGGTGACCGCTGACCCGGCCTAACAGCGGATTACATAGATCACTTTCCGTTAGATCCCGTATTGATTTTTTTGGGGGGGGCATTGGCTTTGGAGGATCCGATGGCTTTACCTTGGAAGAGGTCTTATCCAAGTCCAACAGTAAGTAAACGTCTTTCAGTTTTTGAGATTCCGCTTTATGAATCAAATACGGCAACTTGCTATTGCAGCATTCATTATGCTATCTCGTACTTTTGAGGTAAATTGAAGGGATGAATATATAGGTACGGGTTTTTATAGTACACAAACGGAGCTCAACGGAACGGAACCGAACTCGACATAACGGAAACCGTTGAGCTAAAACACGTCCGTGTTGGGGTGAAGATGAAAAATCGAAACGACCAAAATAATTATGTTTAAGTTTACTTTCTAATCGAAATCACATAATCAAATGTATTCATACAAAACAAAATCAAGACTGACTTAATCAATCAATGACAACAAGAAGAACCCTATCTATTCAAATGCCGTTACCAGCCTGCATGCTTAGGTCCGGTGCGCACAGTTTAATCTAAGGGCGGGTGCAGGTGTACAGGCAACGTTTCGTTACAGTCAATAACGCATTTAGGGTGTGTGGTTGTTTGTAAGTTTGTTACTGTGTCTGTTCACCAGTGATTGTTCTTATATATGTTTTAACTTTTAACTCGATTGATTGTGGTCAATGGTTTTTAGATTTTTATCTTAGCCTTGTTCAACGTTTGTTGGTCGTAAGTAAATGATACATCTAGTGGTGAATAACGATCTATGCCCGGGATTACAAGCGAACTTGACCGCCCACGTACCTACCACAACAACCGCGGTCGGTGCAAGACTGACATTGCCATCGCTGATCATGCACTCAACTCGCCGTTGAGGGCTCTGATAAAGTGTTCGCTATGGGAAAAGTGCGGACGGTGCAACTAAGAAATTGTGACAGACGGTTACATGACGGATCCCTTAAGTGTTCCTTAAACTTGGTTGGTATGGGAAAGATAATGACAAAGCGAAATTCTGTCATAATCATTTCATTACACAGTAGTCCCGTATATAGCCGCCAGGCTCACATATTCGTAAATGTAGACAATACGAGTAAAGTGCGTCTTCCGTTTATTACTCAGTAGGTAGCTGTTCGCAACACAACCTGTGGTATGGGAAGAAGTAGAGATGAAAACTTGAAGAAATTTGAAATTAGATTTTTTTTCAACTTTACTAACTTATTCCCGCCGTGTACGGAATTGACCCTGCCACTTTTTAAGACATTTACTTATTTACTGTTAAGCAACATTGAGTAACAGGAGATGACATCCGTAAGAAATTCTTTGTCCCAAAGTGTTAGTGAAAATCACTACAAGTCTATACTACTCTTTGATTCTCTCATAGCTGTTAACCACCAAACATGGTGCACCAAATTTGTTCTACATAGATGTGACATCTAGTAGAATACATAATAAATCAATGTTAAGCAAAATCACATTGCGTTACCTACGTTACGAAGCGCTACATTAAAGTGCTTCATAAGTAGAGACGTAACGACAATGTCCCGTCATGTTGCTGCTGCTTGTAAGTTACACTGGATTGCACAGGAACTGAAATGGGAAATGGAACTACTATACACTGCCAGGGTGCAAAGCTATTCATGTTACAAGATGAGCATTAGCCCTACTAACTACGTAACACGAATATTTCGGCGAAGTGTATTAAACTGCTTATACTTATAAACAGTGTTCCTACCAGTGTAACTTTACACTTGTTCGCCCAGGAACTTAAATGGCCAATGTTAATACAAACTAAACACAGCCAGTCCGCCAAACTATTCATGTTACCCGATGCGCTTTAGCCCCACTAACGACATACCGCGAATTTAGGCGAAGTGTGTTTAACTGCTTGTAAGTTACACTGGTTCGTCCAGGAACTTAAACGGCCAATGGGAATACAAACTAAAAACAACCAGGGCGCCAAACTATTCATGTTACCCGATGCGCTTTAGCCCCGCTAACAACATAACGCGAATTTCGGCGAAGTGTGTTTAACTGCTTGTAAGTTACACTGGTTCGTCCAGGAACTTAAACGGCCAATGGGAATACAAACTAAAAACAGCCAGGGCGCCAAACTATTCATGTTACCCGATGCGCTTTAGCCCCGCTAACAACATAACGCGAATTTCGGCGAAGTGTGTTTAACTGCTTGTAAGTTACACTGGTTCGTCCAAGAACTTAAACGGCCAATGGGAATACAAACTAAAAACAGCCAGGGCGCCAAACTATTCATGTTACCCGATGCGCTTTAGCCCCGCTAACAACATAACGCGAATTTCGGCGAAGTATGTTTAACTGCTTATAAGTTACACTGGTTCGTCCAGGAACTTAAACGGCCAATGGGAATACAAACTAAACACAGACAGGGCGCCAAACTATTCATGTTACCCGATGCGCTTTAGCCCCGCTAACAACATAACGCCTATGCACAATGCACAATGGAGTATCCAATCACGATAAAATACTCAATAGATAGGCGATCAAACTACAACTACGGGTATTATTACTTGCTTATAGTACTGCTTAATATTTCTTTTAAGCACAGTTACTGCCTTTGCATATAAGTAACTTACCATTGTAATATATTTCACTTCATAGGAGTAAATTTATATAGATGCAGAATGCCGCGAATACAGAAGACGCTGGTTTGAATCCAGCCCTGAGTACCGGAGGCCGCGGTCACTTTTTCCTTCGTATATGACATCTATTTATATAAGTTTATAATTTATATAGTAGTGTGTCTACTTAAAATAAAAACAAATCAAAATATTTATTTAAAAAAAATTATTCGTTCTTTATTTCATATGAGTACTCCAAATCCAGGAAAATATAACATTTTCAAGTGTGTTTTTACACTATCGGGGATAAAGTATACGTTCATTTTAATATGAAATTGTCGTAAACTATTAATATCGCTGTGTGTACTGTGTATTAACAAAAACTATATTAACAACCCTTATTAATCGATGTGCTTTTCAAGACACATAACTTTATCTAAAGCTCGGACGTAGCCACCAGCTTTCACAATGGTTATAGGTATCGAGAACATCGATAGGAAACTGGCGCCGATAAGGCGTTATCGACTCGGATCGGACCATTACATCGATTTATGTGACGAGATCTCAAACTAGCACGCAATAAATCTCACGAGCAATTCTCTTGAAACACAATGCCTTGAAACGTAGTAAATATATCAAGCATTTTATTACACGGTTTCTGAAGTTTTCTGAAATTGACCTGATGTTGTATTGAGTTATCGAATTTATTTTCATTGGCAGCATTGAAAGAGTGGGATAAAGCGATAAATTTCTAGTGCAAGGATCTCGGAAGCTAGTATTAGGTTATATAACCTGGCTTCAATACTCAAAATGTTAAAGCTATTAAAACGTATGTACCTACACCCAGATTCAAATATCGAAGGAATACGGTAAATCATGCTACTTAGGTACCTATTATGTTATTATTATCACGCCTAATCTATTACCTACTACATATACTCAACGGAAATAATTAGTAGAATGAGATTGCGTAAGTAAAATATTCAAGGTTCTAGTACTCTTTTAGTCGGTGGTTCACACGACAACAAAGGGCATTATACGGATTTTAGTGATGATGGGATCACCTTTTGCATAGTGAGACTTTAGGACCCATAGGCCATTTTAGGAAGCAGAGCCACCTAAATTTATGGTGCGGTGGGGGTAAAAAGGGGGGGTTAAAATTTCGCGACACATAGATTGAAAACTGAGTAACATATTTCAAATGCAAGAATTGTAGAGAATTTTATGAAGAATATTTCCTTTATTGAAAGTTTTGTGGTAACTTGGTTGAAGTTTTTTGCAAAAAATATATTAATGTTCCTACTTTTGTGGGAAGTGGAGAAAACAATTGTTATATTTGTAACACATTATAGTGCAGAGTTATCCAATAAATATTTGGCTTGAGTCTCGTATCCAGGCCATAAATAAAATAAGTAAAATAATTATTTTCCGTTTTGACTAGATACTATTAAAATATTATTATTTACCATGTATTTTTGAATTAGGTAAACACCCCGTTTCCAATAGTAGTTAAATTAGTATGTTAAAAATCGTGTATTAAACGGTTTCATTGAAAATAATGATGCAGGTAATGTACTCAAGTAATCGATAGGTCCTAGGTACCACTCATCACACCACTAGCGTAGCGTACTTAACCTAAGTTCATATATATTATACTGATATTAGGCGTTGTTCGTTGATAAAAGATTCAAGCGCCCCACGATTTTAGTTTTTTGTCTTTTCAATGCTCTAGCTACATTTATGAGAAGAGCGGTGTGATGTACATAGAACCTACCGAATTATTTTTATAGATTTTTGTACATTATCTATATCATTGATTATTTTCAATAAAAGCTTTTGAATTTACCTAAACAATACTTATTTTGTTTTCTAGTTGTTATGTTACTAAAACTGTCTAAACTACGCTTACTTTATGATCCGCAATGCACTTTGTTCTAGTAATAAATCCCTTTCTTTTTATACTTGATTGAGAGGTTCGTTAAGAAATGTGTAATACGCGGCATTCTGTAGCGGCAGCCATCTTGGATTTACAATGATACTGAATCTATTAAATTATCAGAACTTAAGGTGTGCACCAGATATCGGATCAATTTGTCAACAGAGCACACTATTCGCCAACAGACTGTCCTCAGTTAAAGATGTATACCTACCGCTTAAGTTTTTTCTCTAAAAAAATGAACGGGCCCTTATTGATAACCCGCAATCATGTACCTTTCACTTGAATGCGTCACTAGATAACAGGGACTGGAGAACCCCTCTATTTGATAACGCTATTATTTGGTTACAAAATTATATGGTTACCCTATATTCAATGTTATGTCCCTGTCTAATGTCTTAGCAATAGAGATGAAATTAGCTTGTTAAGTAAACGTCATTTTGGATTTTCATTTCGGCAAGCGCTACATTATCATTATCAGCAGCAGCAGCAGCAGCCAGTATCAGTCCACTGCTGGACATAGCGCTCTCCCATGGCACGCCACTGTGCTCGATCTTCTGCTCTCCTCCTCCAATCCGTACCCGCCAAGCGCTTACCTTTGGGTAACTCAATGATGTGCTTACTAAATCGATAGTTTTTAAAAACTACCCTACCAAATACTTACTCGATCTAATACCCATTTATTGGTAACCGGTTCCGGTAACTTCTAAACGAACTCTTTATTTCACTTACGGATTATAAAAGGCAAGGTGAATAATAGCGTTTGAAATGGTTGACGTCCATTTAGTTGTGAAAGATATAATTAAGCAAGCATTAGAGCTCAAACCACATTGTTTTTCCTGCATAATTAGATTGGGCTTGATAACAGGCTTATTATTACATTTTTTTTGTTAAAGATATTATAACCAATATAGGATTTATATGCTTTTTATAAAGGGAAATAACAGGGCTTTATCATAAAAATATATTTTTCATTGTACGACCATAAATAAAAAAAAATAGGCATTTATTCAAAAAAATATCAAACGTTGATTTCATATTTTTTGTGTTTTTTCAGTTTTCTTATATAGAAAGGTATAAATAAAATACCAAAAATGAATTCGGCATCCTTGCTTTACACGAAAATGATATCAAACTTGACTATATAGCTCTATTCTATTTTTAATTAATTATGGGGGCACCCCCCACTTCGTCAAAATTTTGCATCAAAAATCTGATTGGCTCCCCTTCTTAAATTAATCTTAGAGCCTAAAAGATTAGCTCTGCAAATGGAAATTCCATCATCATCATTTTCCGTATAAATAAGTGTACACCACCGACTATTTGGGATAAAAAGGATATCTATGGGATTCTCGATAAAACAATTCGATAGAAAATCCGGCTTTATCGGGGTTTACAGATAAAAGTTATTTTTACTCCTCCGTTCCTTTCCGCGATTCTGCGGATGAGGTAGAAACAAGATTTGATTTACGTAAAATTCCTGATGTAATTATACCTTTTACATCTGAAGCAGGTTAATTTGTCTGCGAAGCCGCCCGTTTGAGAAGTTTGGCAAAGAGAAATAATTCATTTTATAAACAGCTTTTCCTTATTTAATTTCAGCTAGGTTGCAAAGATTGAGGTATCCTCTTTAATTTAATCTAGCCCAGTCCAATAAAGGAATATCAATGTCAGTTGTCATTACGCAGGTAATTAATTTAGCTTTTTAAGAAATATGATTTAACTATTGTAGAAGTAGAAGAATCATTATTTTAACCTTGAACATAATTAACACACCTATCTGACAGAAAGTTTAAAATGGTAAAAGGTTACCCACATATCGCTGGTTTTGTTAAAAATATAGTTTACTAGCTTTTGCCCGAGGCTTCGCTCGCGTTAAATTCGGGGTAACACGGTTCCCATTTGCCCCCCGTAATGCTCCATACAAACTTCCACCCCCCATTTTAGGGAAGTGGGGGGTTAGAAAGAGACAAAAAGTAGCCTATGTCACTCTCCATCCCTTCAACTATCTCCACTTAAAAAATCACGTCAATTCGTCGCCCCGTTTTGCCGTGAAGGACGGACAAACAAACAAACAAACAAACATACACACTTTCCCGTCTATATCTATACATATAATAAAGCTGAAGAGGGTCGAAAGTCTGTACATGGAAGATAATCGAAAAAAAGTTGCCTGGGGATACTTAGAATAGATAACAGAACACGTTCCAACAATTTTTAGAATTTTTGTCTGTTTATTTGACCGCGCATCACGTGAAAACGGCTGAACGGATTATGATGAAATTTTGTATTGAGATAGTTTGAGTCCCGGGAAAGGATAATATATAGTTTTAATCCCGAAAATCAACCCTGGTGGGGGTGAAAATGGGGTTGAAAGTTTGTATGGAGAATTTTTAACCGCTGAAACGATTTAGATAGAAATGAGTATGGAGATAGTTTGAGTCTCGATAAACGTCATAGGATAGTTTTCAAACCCTTGTAGGGGTGAAAAGGGGGTTGGAAGTTGGTATGAGGAATTTTTACCGCTGAACTGATAAATATGAGATTTGGTATAGAGATAGTATGGGTCTCGAGAAAGGACAAAGGATAGCTTTCAACCCTGAAAATCAACCTTAGGGTTAGGGGAGGGGTGAAAAGGGAGTTGGAAATTTGTGTAGGGAATTAATAACCGCAGAATCGATTTAGATAAAATTTGGTATGGAGATAATTTGAGCTCTGGAAAAGGAAATAAAATAGTTTTATCTCGGAAATTATCCCTTAAGTGGATGCAAAAGGGGTGGAAGTTTACATGGGGAAGAAACAACCAATAACCGCTGTACGTATTTAGACGAAATTTGGTATTGAAATAATTTGTAATTTTTTGGTCAAGGTGTTCATATTTATAACATGTTACCCGTCGATGCTTTAAATTTACCTTTACCAGCTCTTAAGAAATATTTGAAGGGTTATTGCAGGTTCGAGGACTATATATGACGGACAAAGATGCATGGCCCAAACCAAAAAACTACTACAAAATCATCTAACATTTATAGCACACCGTTTAGGTAGGAAAACATATCAAACGTTTTGTGAAGCAGTCAGATTAGGATTTATTTTTCTTTATAATTAAACAATAGGTACATTATCTGTCTCTGAAGCTGTTTTGATATGTCTTCTTGAAGAACTGCGCATTATTTTGTATCTTTAAGATCTAATAATGTATGACTGTTTTGAAAAAATAAGTCCCGTCGATTTTCTTTTCGGTCATAATACTTCTTGGGACAGAGGCGTAGGGTTAGAACCGGTGGTAGTTTTGGAACGAAATTCCTTATCAGACGGTTCGCGGATGGGGAGCTAGGCTAAAAAAAGTCACGTGACCGTCACGAAAACGCGACACCCATACGATTGAGAAACATGTAAAATGGAATGAAATAAAAAAAATATAAAATAGAATAAATTGAAATGAATTGAAGTGTAGTGAAAAGTGACAAAGTGATAAAAATGAAAAAAGTCCAGAACCTAAAAGTAAAAAATGACAAAATTCCAAAATTTCCAAAATTTCCAGAATTTCCAAAATTTTTAAAATATCCAAAATTTCCAAAAAAATTAAAACCACAAAATTTACGAAAAAGTCAAAAATTAAATAACAACTTCGTTTCAGTCGAGTGTTCTACGACACTCACGTACTTTATTTTTCTCTGACGTTCATTAGTGCATTGTAATGTGCTTACATTGAAGAATAAATATCTTGATCTACACCAATATCATAAATCCTCTCTTCCGCGTTCGGAACCGTATGTAATTACCACCATTATTGCAACCAGTAACGTAACATCAGTGTGTAGTCAACTAGGAACCCTTATAGTTTCGCCATGTCCGTCCGTCTGTCCGCGGTCCAGCTCAGTTACCGTTCGCACTAGAAAGCTGAAATTTGGTGAGGCCTAATAAGAATTAGCAATTAGCATCGACCGACGTGCTCTTGGCCGGTTGTTTTTGCATTGTTATCCCGGAAATCACCCCTTAAGGATTACTGATTCAAATTCAAGAAAGTCCCCATCCAGGTTATAAAAATTCAACGTCTAAAAGGGGGGGAGGGGGGTAGCCACTACACTCGATTGAGTTAAATTTGCATAGGTCATGGACCCCCCCCCCCCCTCCAAGTGCACCTCAAAAAGAAACAAATCATTTCTGCATTTGTGACACCCCCCCCCCCCCCCCCCCCATTTTAACCGCGTTCTTACCTTTCATGCTTAGACAGATTTGACGGGAGGATCGATTTGCCGCGGACATGAACGTATAAATACAAAAGTGGTCATGTATTGTCCGATATACACCTTACTCTCTATGTCGTTTAAATCATGCCAATAAAATTAATATGATAAAAAAAGTATTCATTTTTGAGTGTAGTTTCATTTAGTGGTCATTGTAAAATATTTTATTGGTCATTGTAAAATACAAGTTATCCATCAGGATAAATGAGAGACGAATATAGATTCTTCTACATATTATCCATATCGCTATCCCTAACCCCTTACACCCACAACACATCACCACTGGCTAGGGTTAGCCGAATTAACTCACTTATCACTCAGCTTTTTGTCACTGACAAACCAAAATGTAGCTTTTTTTTATACCACAACGGTGACAACGGCCCGACTGATGGTAAGCTAACTTGTTTGGCAGCAAAACAATGAATACAGTAAAGTTATGCATTGTGCTTAAATTAATAATGGATTAATTATCTAACTTTTATCTTATCTGTGACAAATAACTCAAATCGACTGCCGCGGTAGTAGCAAGTAATGTAACTTGTAAGTATAGTATCCGAGTAATAATAGATCCAAGTCACGGACTAAAATAGTTATGATTTAATTAAAAGTCATAAGGTGTGTTAACGGTCGTCCTTGGTGCTCTTTGAAGTGCATCGGTGCATACTTGGACTAACAATGTTGACGAGACAAATACAAATTGATAATTCTTTACTATTTTACGAAAAAGGTTACCATTATATTATATAACATTTAATTTAATCAATAATGTAATCAAATAATTTATTATAATAAAAAATAACACAAAGCTTAATATTGCATAATATGTATTAAAATTTAAGTTTACTTTGTAGTTTAAAGTAACATAGTTCTTGTCTGTTTCTCCCAGGACTCCCAGGCGTTGTAAAATTAAATCTTAATCCCTAGTTATAGAGGAAGTAAACAAACCGTCAACTATTACAATAAGGCTGTTAAACACTAATATGATCAATTTTATAATTGAAAGAAATTTCGTTTGCAGACGTTTCTGCTTAATACAAAATGAATACTAATATGCTCGAAAGAGGTCCCAAGTAACACATCAAAGCAGTATAACGGCCGTCTTACAGCATATCTGTATGCTTTTAGAATTTTGAGTTCGTTTTATAGTAGCATTATAAACGTTTATAGTGCTGATATAGGTCTTAAATGGGCACAAATTACCCAGCTTGAGATCCTATACAGGTCATTTAATAGCATTGCAGGCGCATTATGTCTGCGCTATTAGCATTATCGTTGTCATGGAAAGTGCCAATCGCCTCAAAGAAGCATTAGTACGCTCTATTAAGTTGCCGACTGCATTAAAGAAGCCTTAATACGGCCAAAAAACTTGCTAATCGCAGTAAAGAAGCATAAGTACTCTCGATTAACTTGCCAATCGCAATACAAACGCATTGTACTAGCATAAGAGTGTAGTAAAATAAACCTTACGTCAATGCAAAAACGTCTCTAATACCGACGGAACAAATGTTATAATACAATGAACGTTGTGATGTAACTACTTTGTCTCGCAATATAAAATGGACGAAGACGGTACAAAAAACTGAATGAGTGACACGTCATATTTGTTTGCATCCTAACAAAATTTATAAAAGTTTTTGACACTTTTACGTTATTATATCCTTCAAATATGACTGCGCAATGTAGTTTACTGTAAATGTGTATATAAGTTTCATTGAAAATTTTCACGCGCCTTTGATTTATTGTGGCTTTGCTATAAAATATTATAAAAAGATATGCGTCAAATAAACAAAACAATTGTGTAATCCTCGTATAGAACGAGTTTTGCATTATTAACACAATAGTGTTGGTTGAGCAGTCTTAAATTAAGTAATTTCTTTATTATATAGGTATTTTCCTTGTATAAATAGGTCCGCATGATTTTATTTTTAGGTTATTAATTATTTACAAAATGGCGTTGGTCTATATAGACGGAGAGCTAGCCACGTCCACGTCGGATATGACAATAATGAGAGCAACCAAACCCCTCTAGTCAGTTTGGTATATTATGCTTATTTTTAGATCTGGACATCTGGCAGCTTTAAAGTAGTGGAGGTCAAAGAATGCAAACCATTTCAAGCAAATAAATCCTAGAGATCTGGGTTTGATGCAATATTATGAGAAACTATACAAATACTATACAATATTAAGAGAAATTATACAAAAATTTATGTTGGGAGAAAGTAGTGCCAAACGATGTATAGTAAAATATAGTTCATAGTTTTCGCCTACTGTTTTTGTTTCCGTAATAATCATATATCGGGGTTTTCGGAGCGGGAACGATTTGAGAAAGAGTAGAGATAAACAGATAGGTTAAGAGTTAGTCTGAGAAAATATCATATTATGCTTAATGAATAACTACCTCTCTGTGAATAGCTTACACACTATGATACGAGCTTTTTTTCTTAGAGGCATGTTTGTATTGACTATTATATACTTAGTATTTTAAAAATGCAATTGCATATCCGAAATTTATTAACTAGATCTACCTAAGACAAAGACACGGTATAGTAAGTGTCAAATATTAATCTTGACGTCCGATATTTATGAACTATTTGATTAACTGAAGAGGTTGACAATGATCAGTCACTACATGAATTAATAAAAAAATACTTGAAAAAATCATGAACTTACAATATATATACATAATAGTCAGCTATTTCATATAAATTGTATATACCTATGATTTTTTCGATCAATTATTCATTAGGTAGAAACGTGCTAGAGTACATTCTGTTTTTGAAGTTAATGCCTACTCTTTGGCTAATGTCAAACATTCCCGCACCGAAAACCCCGATTTATGGTAAGAATACACAATATTTTTTGGTCTAACGTTTTTTTTATCGATTTTTGACCAGTTTTGAGTCGATATTCCAACATATTCACTATAGATAGAATTATAAGGCAAACGACTATCGGTTTTTGAATCTTTTATCTCCATTCTGTAGAGCCGGATCTTGAAATAAATGAGCCGTTATTTTTTTATGATATTTTTAAAATATGGTCTAAAAAAAGACTTTTATCGATATTCGAATGGTGTAAAGAATCTTACATATACGTAATCTACATATTAGGGTTCCTCTTTGATGTCTCTAAAAACTGTAGAGTGATTTTAATTTTTAACTAATTAAAACAAAATTTATGACCATAAAACCACTTTTTTAGCCTAAACCGGTTCGACTTTGATGTCAAATATCTCGAAGACAATGAATATTGAAGTAAATATAGGATACTATATTGTTTAAAGCCGTTACTGATAATATGATAAGCTATATAAATAATTAGAAAACTAAGGGAATCAGATCTAAGGTCGTTGGCGCCAGGGAGCCCCTTAAAATATAGGCCCTGTCCTTTATAACTGAGACAACTTCGGCAATTTTTACCTAGTTTGGTATTACTATTTTCCAATTAAAACATTTTGCTAGTCTGTCACTGTGACCTCCACCCATTAAAAGCTGCCAGATGCCAGGATCTAGCAATAAGAATAGTATAGCAATCTAACCAGACGGGTTTTGTTGTTCTCATTATTGTGTCATATCTGACGTGGCTAGCTCTTAGTTCAATAGCAGCTCAGTGACCCTTAAAAAATGCCTTATTTATGCCTACAGCATTACACGTGAATAATTATGCTATTAAACAACATTAAGCATTTATTTATGCTATTGTAGAACCTAAGGCACTAAAACCGCTAAAAGCTGTATAGGGGCTGTTCATAAATTACGTCATCAATTTTTGATAGTAAAGCTGCCAAATAAAGTGACGTCATTAAAAAAAAATGCGTTTTAAGCTTAATTGTAAAATAAAAACTATTTAGTAGATAATATTTTATAGCATTAAAAGTTTATAGAAACACGACATTCATTCCTTTTTTACACATTGATGATGTGATCTTCGGAATGACCGCCCCCCCCCCCCCCCTCCTACGTCATGCTACCATCATCCGATGTCCAGACCCCCCCCCCATTTGAAATGACGTAATTTATGAACAGCCCCTTATAGTGAATTACTTGGCTTTATAATGGTTTATATTATTGCTATTATACTGCATTAGGAACGTATTACCTACTTATAAATGCTATTGTACACCCTAAGGCATTAAAAATAGCTGAAAGCTGTATAGCGAATTTACGTGGCATTATAATGGCTAATATTCATGTTCTTAAACAGCATTAAGCATTTATTTATGTTATTGTAGAACCTAAGGCACTAAACCAAACCGAAGCATTAGTGTAGCAAACCAAAACGCAACTGTACAGCATTCAGCTGTACAGTTGCATGTTGTTCGCTGCACTAAAACTAATGGCTAAACAAAAGCATTTACATATGCCATTATACAACCGTTATACAGCGTAAAGAATCATAAAATTCTATTGTAGAACCTAAAGCACTAAAAACAGCTGAAAGCTGTATACCGGATTTACGTGGCATTATAATGGCTAATATTCATGCTCATAACCAGCATTAAGCATTTATTTATGCTATTGTAGAACCTAAGGCACTAAACCACACCGAAGCATTAGTGTAGCAAACCAAAACGCAACTGTACAGCATTCAGCTGTACAGTTGCATTTTGGTTCGCTGCACTAAAACTAAAGGCTTTAAAAAAGCATTTATACATGCCATTATACAACCGTTATACAGCTTAAAGCATTATATAATGCTATTGTAGAACCTAAAGCACTTAAGTGCTTTTAAACAGTCGAAAGCTGTACAGTTGCGTTGTGGTTTGCTGCACTAAAGCTAAAGGCTTTACAAAAGCATTTAGGTATGCCATTATACAACCGTTATACAGCTCAAAGCATCATATAATGCGACAAGTTGCTCGGTGAACGTATATAAGAGTTTATACGGTCCTTAAGTTCGAAATAAGTTAACTATTCATATGTTATAATGCTTCCTGTGTTACTTGGGGTACGCATAATATTTGGGGGACTGCAATAACTACGTAGTTCGATGTTTCGTTTCGATCGATAAGACAAGTGGGTACGTGTTTAACTATAGATTGAGTGTAGGTAGTGTAGCTGAGGTCGTAATTTCTTAATTTAACCCATTTATGTAAACACACTTTCGTCACTTGTGAGCTGTCGTTTAAAGTGCATATGCAAGTGTGCCCGCGTTCAACTGTTCATTCCCATTTTACCGCCAAATTCGCCTTCAGTAGGTAAACTAATATAACGTGATCTCTGTTTTAATATAGTTGTTACGGACTCCAAGATCCTGTGGACGAGTGGCTTCATGTTAGCGATAGGACTTACAGTACAGATTTGCCGGCGAAAGCGCTCCGGTGCCGTCGTTAATCTCGCTGCACTAAAGACTCAAGGTCAACTTTCGCGACCGCCTTGCGTTTTGCGATACATAAGTAATATAGATACGCGATACTTGTTGCACGTAAGCTGCTAAGGTGACATTTTAATTACTGTTTTCTAATATGTATGTTAAGGAAGTTAATGCTTATCTTAATGATAACGTTTTTTATGCAACATTAGCTCGCAGTGTTTGGTAGAGTTCTTAATTAGGTTAAAAACCACCGATTCAAATTTTTCTTTAGTTATGAAACCAAGCACCACTTTAGACACTTTTTTCTAACAGTTTTTTTAAACGAATGTAGTCTCATATTTACGTTGGTTTTGCGTTTAGGTATATTACGTATATCCGAAACCAAAACTTATTAAAATGCGTGTCACAGTGAAGTTGCCAAATATTCTCTTGTTCAGTCAATTTATAAATTTAAAATACGATATCTTTTTTGTAAATATCAAAAAAAGTTACTTACTAGTAAGTAGGAAAGGTACCTAGGTACTCAGAAGTGTTAATGAATTGCCGAACCAATCTATTGACTTTCAAAACTTTCTGAAACTTTGTGATGTTTTCCGTAATTCCACCGTAGTTAAGGAAACTTACTTGTGAAAAACAGCTGGCTTGATTGAACAACCCCGAACACTTCTCACAATTTAAACTGAATAATTATTGGCACTTCCCTCAAGCAAGTCACGGGTGGAGTATTAATTAACGGTTTATGTATTAATTGCGCACAACCATGCCTTAGATTGTTTCAGGAGTGAATGAAATATTGATGTGGTGCCGGGAGCTTTTATGTAGATGTGATTGCGGAGACTAATAATCTGGGAATGTGTATGAGTAATCAGGGAATTTATATATTAATTAGGCTAATTGAATCAATATTCAAGTAGGTATTAGTATATTTCTACCTAGCTCCCAGGTTACCTATATGGTTTTATTGCGATTGTTTGTTATACATATTTTCTTTATTTATCTTTCTGCGCAAGTTAGGTTTTTATAATTTACAAAAGTAAAATATAATAAAAATTCATCAGAAACGCACAAAAAAAAACCTAATCTAAGGTGCCGCCGGCAACAGAGCAACGCCCTGGCTGCCGGTGGTTAGGGCCGCAGATTGAGGAACCGTCAGACTATGCGCGCCGTCTCCACGTGTACCGCCTTCTGAACAACCCTGTAGCGAAATTCTCTTAAGATGTTGGTCGAGTCACTTCGCTGTGACACCGTTCGCAGAAACAACTATTGGCAACCATCTATATGGCGGTTACCTCGTGAGCCAAGTCTAGGTACTTGCTGGACTTGTTCTTCTCGGCCTTCACGAGGTTCTTGTCACATGGGACGGTGATGTCGACGAGAATGGCCCGGCGTTGCGATCGATCTATTAATCTATTATCACGACATCAGGCTTATTGGCTGCCATAGTTCTGTCCGTGACGATACTTGTAGTCCGGCACTTCCTGGTCCACAAGACCGTACGTAAGAGCAAAATGCTGGTGTATACTCCTGGCTACGACGAGGTTATGTCGGTGCAAGTACAAGCGGAGATGATATGCTAGTGACGTAGTGACTCTCCGGGACGGTGGCATACCCGACAAATGTCGACCGTACCGTCCTTCAGGAATTCCAGGATATTTCATATTAGTTAAAAATATATTTTATTGGTAGTAGAAAAGATTAATGGCCATTTTCCGATATTGAAAGATGAAATTGACTATTTGCACCACCTAGACTTAAAAACTTAGATTAAAAAATATTTTAAAAATTATTATTAGGAGCACAACATGTACGAAAACTTCAAAGGTAGGACTTGACTTGCATATATTTCCTATTTTGTTGTTTACTTTCAATCTTGAAACTTAGGCACTTGGTGGTGCTGTAGGTTTTGTAACTGACTAACCTATTTAGCGCGCAATGATATCCCAATTTCAATCTAGTTTTATTGATATTTAAAGACACACCTTTGCGTTTGATATTACATATATATTTTGTTCCCACGCCTCGTTTTTTAAAGCTACTAGTTCCGATTTTGTTTTTTTCTTTTTTACTTCATTCGATTAACTATAGATAAATACATTCAAATGTATAATATATATAAACAAATGGGTCCGGTGGTACCTGTAATGTTGAAGATGAATAGGTAAAAAAATAACATAATTATAAATTAATCTTGTCATCTTTGCCACTGATCATTTAAAATTAAAAACATTGCATTTTTATAAGAAATTTATACACTAAACTCTGTATTAATAACCTCCAGATTAATAAATCCTACTTATCAGCGAAATTTCATTAAATGTACCTTGCATAACCGTCAGAGTAGTAAAAAGTAATTATACGATTTTAGGTCATGAAATTGCGTAGCGCTCCTGGGTTTTATCTCGGCGATAAGGAGCTGCGTCACTCCTCCTGAATGGACGCGCACGCATCATTCATGATTCATGGCTGTATTTTTAGTGCGCTGAGGCATGCGTGCAATTTACTACGAACTATTACGATTTTTGATCTGACGCGGCCATGTAACTTATTATTTTTATAGTAAACTCGTCATTCACACCTACGTAGTGATTATGTATTCATAGCATTCTTTTAGTAATTAAGTCATCAAGTCTGTCAAGCAGATTAAGTAATGTCGTCTCAGTTTGTTAATGGTTATGCAATATAAACGCTGTAAATTTTGTCGGGTGTTTACAGGTTTTTTAAGATCGGATAAGGTGTCGGATTCTAATTTTAAAATACATTAACAATACAATAAGACATAACCTATTTCAAACATAACTCCAACACACAACAAACACTCAACCAATATTGAAATTGTATTGGAGTTGCGTTGGAATATTTCTCGAGCGAATTCTGATATTTCTGATTCAGATGTTTATGCCGTAGCTGTATTGCGTTGTTAATGCATTGGAGTTGTATTGGAGTTGGATCGTGTTTATACGTGTTTTAAAGTTAGAATACGACCCATGTACTTACGTACACTGTATGGATAAAATGGCGGTGATAAGACAATGTTAAAATTATAATATTGTCATGCATTTCTTACCAGAGCAAAAAATATAGAAAAAAAATAAGATCCCCTATAACTAAGTACAAGTAGAGAAATAAGTATTGGTGTTGTAGGATTGAAAACAAAGGGAGTTTGTTTATGAGTAGGTTTTTTTAGCTGATGATAATGAAGATGATGAAATATATATCTTATAGGCTTGGCCTAGTAAGAATCCAATAACACTAATATTTAAAAAGTTCAATTAAAGTTCCCTTAAATATTAGTAACTTGACTGAATGCGTCTGGGAACGCATCGATCAATATTTATAGAGGATCAATAAATCAGTATCCGTCAGCTCACGAGTGGACAGCCTCGATTATTTCGCGCCGGTGACTCAACGTTAATACCCGATCTGCCTAAAGGCTAAAGGCTTTACGCATAAATTTTATAATTGCAGACTCGTAGACAATGTAGGAACAAGCGCGACGAGTCCTTATGAATAATGTATGTGAAAAAAAGCTATGCCACCAACGGCGGTCTTATTGTGTAAACCGCCCCGGGCTGACGGTATGAGCCCTTCAGGAATACCCAATGTGAGGAGTTTGCATTCATTTCTAGACCAATTGCGGTGCCAAATTGTGTATCCAGAGTGAATTTCAATTTGTTGCCCGCAAAAATAGATGCTATTGGCTGTGCGAATATGTTATATCTATCTACGCCTACCTAAGTCACAGTATTGCTCCGTACGATGGGATACGTTACTCGCGTTTTTTCGGTTTTAAAGTTCTAATTACAATCAAAGTGGCAATATATTCACATCGATAAATAGCGGACCAACACAACAACTGATCAACAAATTCTATAAACTATTTAAATTGTAATTACATAGTAAAAATAATGCGATAGCCATGACGATTTCAGATACGCGATGGGTCGTCAGGAAGGCTAGGACTGTATTTTATAAAAGTGGGCTTCAGGGTGAGCCACTATTCCTATTTAGGGACAAGTCAGACCCTCCTTTGTTCATAGTCGCCATTGATATATTGCTTGAAGTAGATGCCCACGTTGAACCTATATTTATACAATTTAAATTGTTAAAGGCCTCGCTGTTTTTTACCTTATTCAAATGACGTCTCGAATGTCGTTGTTCTATCTGGAATAAAATAATAAATGTTAAAAAAGTAGAAAGGTGAAGAAGACTGAAAACAAAAATAGAGAAATAAAACGGTCCTCGTATTGTTTAAAAATCGGAATACAATTCTGCATAATCTGCATGTGACCTTTTGGCGTCAGTTTGTTTTGGGAATTTTTAATAAAACAATATTGCCAGCAATAACAAAAAGTTTAAAACAAGAGTTTGAACAGTTTTTTTATTAGATAAATTGGTACATCCACAGGTAAAAAAATATCTAGGCTACATTTTCGTAAACAACGCGTAGCAGCAGTAAAAACATCTCGTAATAAAAACGTTTTTTTATCACTCCTTTACACTTCCAACTGAAATTTATCATGAGATTTCGTGAAGCCCGCGGCAACCCTTCGAGGATAATACCGTGTCGTATAAAACGGGCCGCACTGAAAACTTGCGGGCAGTCCAACAAAGTTGAGCTGAAATATTGCCGGCCCACTGTCTAGTCGGCAGCACGATACAAGGCCTTTCATTAAAACAATATATGTGCAGATAATGTTAACGTTAACAGCTATACATTTTTTTTTACTGGAGGGTCTGATGGCACTTGCAGAACTCTTCAGCGAAACTATTATCTGATTTAGAGTTAAAATTCAAGTACAAAACCATTAGCTACGAAAACGAAGACAGGGCAAACTTGTTTCTGAATAATATAAAATAAACTTTTGTTGAATAGACTCGGTCGTTTGATCGTTGATTAGATACGTGATAATTGCATTTCACTTCAAACTATTGTTGACAATTCAATTAATTTATATCATCCCAACAATGAGGAATTAGCCCGCGATAACCTTCAACCTTAGCAGTTTATAATTTCCAATCATTCAATAAAGATCTCAATTATCATCAAACATAAACATCAATTATTATTAGCCAATTATTTGAACAAATAATTCCTCGAGGGAGCGATCCTCGCAGATTGCAGCCGCGTGGTACTGCGATCAATCACTTGGCGAGATAAAACGGCCTTCTGTCTGGGCTCTGGGCTTATTCGTGGCTATGTCTGCCCTTTTAATCTCGCTAAACTCGGATTGGTATCTTTTCTATCTAAGAATATGTACGAGTATATACACTCTTCCCTTAGGTATATTCGATATAGTTGAATGTGTTAATGTTTTGTCAGTATTATTCGTATGATATACAAATGTAATGATCTTGATTAGTGGATACCGATAAATCTGAAAACATCCTTCAGGAAACACAGCTCCAGCAACAAATCGATATTGTAGAAGTGATAGTTGCAGTACTTGCAGTTGTCGTGCTCGACTCCATATCTCAAACGGGATTATAACTATAAGTTAAGTATGCAGTCACAACGTAACTAAGTCATACAAGTGTACTAGTGGGTCTGGTATACAAGCTGTAAGGTGTTACAAAAAAAACTTTTGATCTATTTAAAGGCATACTGAGTATCGTATTCCGAATAAGAAAATGTAGGAGAAACATTTTTTGGACGCGACAATTCTTTTTTGTATGAAACAAGCGGTCTCAATAGGCCAACCCTCCATACTACACCATGTATTGGCGTCAAAAAAATTTTTTTCTAGCTTTTCTAATAAAAATAAGATATCCATCACCAGCATTATTGTAACACCTTGTTTGTACTTATTTATACCTAGTATATAATAAATTAGTACATAAGTTAACGTCCTACTCGTCCTATCGTCTCCGGTGACATAAGTACATACATATACATGGAGAAATCTAATCTGTGATCAGGGACCATTTGTTCTAATTCAGTAATCGATGGAGATCACATTTATGTAGCACTCACATGGAAATAAGATATATTTTAATTACGAGTACATACTCGTATGTAGTTTTATTTAGTTTTTTTTAATGATTTTATTGTAATACCTAGAAGTTACTTTGTACAAACATGGTGAATTTTATGTAATTCTGTCTGTGTTTTTGTGTATTTTTATGTCATTCTTTGTTTACATTCTTAAATTATAAGTTAGTTTTAAGTTGACATTTTTTATAAAACATGTAATGACTTTAGTTTCAATAAACTAATTTATTGTGAGGTAACATGGTGATATCATAAAGTTATGATATCATTAATCTTAATGGAATAGCAATCGCGCATATATTAATGTTAATGGCGTATGCAAAAATGCTTCGAATTGCATTTTGACTGCTGATAATAAATCTATTTTTATTTAAGACGAGTAAAAATAAATAAAACCAGCTCTATACTACTTTGCAATGAAACCTTCGCTATATTTGGTTGTACGGGATCGCATTTATCTCCATGGGATGGTTAATAAAAGCAAAACTAGGTATTTAAATTTATTACATTGAGGACGTTTCGAAGAAGTTTTGCCACATATTTCGAAGTGTTAATGATTACGGTGTATTCATTCATTCATAAATAAGTGAATAAACAAATTGTGCAATATATGATAAATTTGAAATTAAAATAATAAGTTAGGTATGCGTTATCGACCTATCGAGTTCTGGAAAAAAATGTTTCAAAATGTTCAAGTTCATTATTTAAATGATACATGTGGCAGTCTACATAAAAGGTACCATTTGGCGAAAGGCGTTTACGTCGTACGTTGTACAGATTCAATATAAGTTTCAAGCAATGAAATCGTCTGCGCCGCCGGCCGCGAAATAGTACCTTTTGATGTAAACTGTCACGTATAGCAAATAACAAAAAAAAAACAAGTTAATTATTTTTTGCATAAAAAGTTTTCGTAATTAAATAATATCACCAACACCTACGAACATATCAATATTAGATGGTATGGTATAATACATAGTGTTTTGATATTCGATAGCAATATAACAAAGATTCGTTGTCAGCGGCGGAACGGACGGTCTAACTGGCAGGGACGATAAATCAATTTACACCAAGAGCAGAAACTAATCAAATCATGGCGATTCAGTGAACCGATAGAAAATAATTAACGAACAACTGGCCAAATATGACGCGATATTTTAATAAGCACTGTTTACACAACGGGGTTTATTAATAACGAGTTTCTCGATTAATATACGCTATTAGATTTTTCTAGTCGCGCCGGACATGAGAGTGAGTTCGACTACAAGTTTTTATGATGAATTGTGTCAGATAATTTGTATTTATTCTAATAATGTTTTTTTACTATCTATAATTGACATGATATTTTATGTGTTTTAAAACAGGCGTGTCATAATTTATAAGAGCTTGATTAAAAATCAAAAAGAATTAAAAAATGCATAAAAAGCTTTGCAAGATTATATTGTTTGTATTGTTTTTTCTAACTACCAAGATACATTATTTTATAGTAAAAAAAAAGATAAAAGATAAAAAGATAAAAGATATTTATTCTTCAATTTAGGCACATTACAATGCACTTATGAACGTCAGAGAGAAAAAAAAAATACTACCTCCGGTTCTAACCCTACACCTCTGACCCGAGAAAAATTATTTAGATGTAGATTAGAAGTAGAGTTATTGAAATGTTACACACGCTAAGATGTGTAATGTTTTTTTCACCTCAGCAGCTCGAACAAGTCTACTTCCCTGCGAATACACAGTGACGACTACAACTAAAATCCAGGGAGTGAGACAAAGTAGTTTTTTAATTTAGCGAAGGCCACGAACTGCCACTTCATATTTCGGGGTCTATTACAAATTCGAAATACATATTTTAACCTTTAATATGTTCTCACAACTGAGGTGAAAAGTTGTATGTGTCACACAAGAGCAAAGTTATTTTGAATCTCGTGTTTTTGAGTCCCTCGCTACGCTCAAGATTCTAACTTAGAATCACTCGCTTCGCTCGTGATTCAATTATAGAGTCTTTCGCTTACTCGGGACTCAAAATCAACACTCGCAAGAAAAACCAACTTTCCTCTCTTGTTGCACAAATATCTATTTTCTTCTACTTTTTCTACCTTCAGTTTCTATACAAGGTGTAACAAAACTGCTTGTGATCCGTTTAAGGGCATAATCGGTATCGTATTCTAATTATGAAAGACTAAGAAAAAAAATTTTTCACACGAAAAAATATTGGTTTTGTATGGTTGACCGGCCGGGACGACGTACAACATACAAAAAAAAATTCGCGTCCAAAAAAATTTTTCTCCTACTTTTTTTTAGTCGCAATACGATACCAATCATGTCCTTAAACGGATCACCAGTATTTTTGTTACATCCTGTATAGGTCATCACTAATCTAGTTATACTAGGTAAGGCTAAAATATACCTACAATCGTACAGAGGTAGTTACGTCCTAATAGACGGAGAGCTGGCCACGTCAGATATGACACAATAATGAGAGCAACGAAACCCCTCTAGTTATTTTGCTATACTATGCTTATTTCTAGATCCAGACAACTGGCAGCTGTAAAGTGGTGGATGTAAAATAATGCAAGTAACTCGAAGGAAACAAATCCTAGAGTTTTGGTTTTGATGCAATATTATGGGAAATTATGTAATTAATTAGATTATATCATATCCAGAAGTTTCTGTTGGGGGCAAGTAGTGCCAAATGATGTATAATGCAATTTTTAGTTAGTCGCTTACTGTTTTTGTTTCCGCAATCATAGACAATGGTTTTTAATCTAATGTTAAAATATAGGCCCTGTCCTCTATAAATGACACAACTTTGGGAGTTTTTACCTATTTTGGTATTACTTTTTTCCAACTTAAAAACTTTCTTTGTCTGTCACTCTGACCTCCACCCATTTAACGCTGCCAGATGCCCAGATCTAGCAATAAGGATGGTAAAGCAGTCTAACAAGACAGGTTTCATTGCTCTCATTATTGTGTCATATCTGACGTGGCCAGCTCTTAGACCATAACGTTGTTACAAATTGGTGTTGGTGCATTTCTTTAAATATACCTACTGTATCCTCAACATTTTGGACGCAGAGATAAATTGAGGGTTGGAATGGGGAACTTTGAAACGGAATGCGAAACATTCGCAAGCGAAATCTCTTTGCGAAGATATAAATGCAATTTATATACTATGTTTAGTCTATGACGAAAGAGTGATCGAAAAAAATATTGCATCGCACGCACGCATAAAACCAGGTGAGCGAAATAAAAATTGGCCTTGGCCATTTATTTACGTCTGGGAGGGTATTGTTTACGGCGCGCGAATGAAATATGTTAATAGCATTATTTTATTGGGGTACAAGGATGTTCGGTGATTTTGCAAAACCTGCACGATTCTTGCTAACCACTCGCGCATGAGCCGATCTCCAATGTGCTCACAGTAACATACATATTACATGGAATTATTACTGACCGACTATACGTTCAAAGACTAAGCATTTTTTGTTTAATAAAATAAATAACGACGTCGTAACGATTAGTTTCCCGGCTGGTCACATAGCTCAGGAAATAAAAAAACTCAGCCTTCGCAATTTATTTATGTTCCTGAAAGTGACTGCTCGCCTGGCGGTGACGCGACTTCACCTGTTTTCAAAGACGCAATTTAAAGACGTATTACCTTTTGTTCACGAGCCCTGCAGGGAGGTGCTTACGCTTACGGCAGCGTTTATTGTAAATCTAATGTGCTTGCAAATGAAATGGCAGATTGTTTCGCCTTTAAACACCCGCCCAAATATGAACTGGGTAGCTTTATTCAATAATTGTTTGGATATTGCTGTAAATTACAACTTGAGCGTAGAAAGTTGAGTACAGCTCAGAGTTTCTCCTGTTTCTATCGCAGACGTAGCTATATCAATATGCTTTGATACTAATTTGAATCTTATTCTCTTGACTTAAGTGCGAAGACGTATTATTGGACTCGTCTGTACATTGCAACACGTAAACTGTTCAGTTTCGTGCTAAACACACGAAGCGCTACTTTCGACACGGGTGCAGTTAGCGGCCCTTCATATGGAGATGCCAGGCGCCCTCGCAACGCAACTAACAACACTTCACACGATTTCGACGACATTCTCTAAACAAGTTGCCAGTTTGTTAGTGGTCTTTGTCAAAGCGGCTGAACAACTCTACAAACAACGCTTTTGAATTATTAATAAAATAAACTGAATTGTATTCAGTACCTAAGTAGTTAAGGAATTTGGTCAGGCATCCCGAAGACCTAGAGTAAACTTTGCATAGTTGACAATTGCAAGAGAAATCCATGTCAGTGCAGCGCATCGCTTGTGAGCATATACAGAAAAGCGCTATAGCCAGTTCCTAGACTGAATATTTAAGAGAAATTGTGAAAGCGCACACACTAACTTTTTTACACAATTCTTAAATTGTTTAACCCTTTTCTTTTAAGATGGAAAACGGCAAAACATATACACCTATTATCCCATACTACTACTTATTTGATATTTTTTATGTGTCCAGTTCTACTTAAATTAATCAAAATAAGGAAGCAAATAAACTTAACGCATGATAATTTAAGAAGTGACAAAAAATTACATTTTATTTAATGTAGTACATCTAAACATACTTTTGGTTTTTAGTAAATGCGCTTGTTTTCAGTCGTATTTCAATACACGATGTTTAACCCTTCAAATTTCTCTACTGTATATAGGAAATAGCACATCTAATTTAGGTATTTTACATGCCTTTTTGTCTTCGACATTCCATTTAGCCCCGGGATCCGTTAAATTCATTATGCTCTTGCTCTTCACCATCTATGAGAACTTGTTTCCTGTAGTAAATTTGGCACTGGTTGTGACATACTGTACGTTTGACTGCAACCAAATGCACCTTATTTCGCGGAACATCCAATCGTTTGGTGATGCTGCGAGCGCCAGGTCAGATCTAATAGACGCGGCCTCGACCTGCTTCGGACGACAATAATAATTCATTTATTGAGACCATACAGTACAGTATTTTCAGTTATGAAACCTAATAGATACTCCTATTAGATAAAGACGACATCGTTTAAAGTTATACAACGTGTTACTTCCAAGACTAAAAACTTGAAAACTGTTTATTGAGAATCGAGAGAGGAATCGATTGCAGTATATCTCAACATGGCTATACTTTTTCGTTAATTTTCCATTTTTTTACGTGGCGAGTCTCAAATTTTCTAATACTACAGTTTACCATTCTATTGAGAGGTTAGGAGATAGAGGTTGAATATTTAATAATGGCTGGCAGCTTTGACAAATTTGTTTTTCATTGTCAAAGTATTCCATCTTATGTCATGTCATACAAATTTTCAAACATGTAGAGATGTGACAACAACGCAACAAATATAGAGTTAACAATTGAATAGAATTGCAAGGCAAAAAAACATACGAATATCTTTCGAAATAATTAACCGATTGAAAAATAAATACTCTAGATTAATTAGCAATAGTAAAAATCATTTGGGGTGTCTGGGGTTTTTAGTGGCTCAAGTAACACGTTGTATATTCAAATCTTAGGCTACTGTTTATTAACCATTTGCTTTAGGGTTTTATAACAAACAGGTATAACATTCTCGTTGCGTTTATAAGCTGGCCTATCATTCGAGTGCACTGGCACTCCTATCGTATTTCATCCGCCTTCACATACCAAGTTAATACTCCGGAATGTAATTCAATTATGTACTTATAATTCATTGTATTGATTTAAAAGTGGCTCTAGCTTTTTTTACTCTCTTGCCAAGCTAACGCTACAGATTTTCCACGTCCAACTATGTATTCTTAACGTTTGCTGAATGCGGCAGAATGCTTCATGTCAATTCGCAGAAACTACATTAACTACAGTACAGCATTTGTGAGTCAAATGGAATGGGTGGATTAGGCGGTAAAGAGGAATAAATTGCAGTTTATTATATTAAATAACTGTAATTACACATTCATTAGACATACCCATATAATATTCATAGATACTTCTAATCCTACAAATTACAGTCACGACTTCCTTATTGAAATCAGTACGAGTAACATAACTTATAAAAACTACCACATAAAATCAGATTAACTTTACCTACATGACTAAAGTACACCTAAAGTATGATAAAAGCGCAATGTTTTAAATGAAACGTCAAAGTTTTATAAAAACTTCACCACGTCTCAAAAGATGACAACTGAAGGACGTCGTCTTGTCATGTCGAGCGGATTTATTATTTATGCATTCCTACATACGGTGCCATGCCGGACACATTACTCCAATATGTCAGTGGCTGGTTTTACCTCTTGACAAAATTTCACAAGAAACGCGATGTACAGATATAGCTACTACATCATTTGTTTCACTTGACTGATCGTGTACTAGCCATGAAATTCATATCACATTTCCCTAGCTGCATGAAAGGAATGTGTTAAACCTCGCTCGTGTCCGGTGTATATATTTAATCATCTGAATTCTTCGGCATAAAGCTTCTCTGACCCTGTTTATCAGCCTTCGTTCCACGACATAGCTTGCGGCTACATGTTAAAGTGTAAACATGACCCACCCACTTCAATGTGTTTTAAGTGATGTCAATAGGTACATACTGCGTAATCATAACAGAGTGACCGGAGGCGGCGCGGTTAAACCGGGCAAGTAATTAAAGACTTTTAGTACAAATTACTCGTTTCATTACCGTAATGGTAAGCGATTTGCCACATGGTCGTGCGGGACTTGGACGCTGATACAATAATAGGATTATTTTAATGATAACGCATTTCAATTTGTTGGATCGTTGGGTCTGCGCGTGCACGTCATTAGCCCAGTTCCTTATCTTGTGCTTCGTTTGTTCATTGCAGTTATCAGGTTACAAGGCATGGCGTAATCTTCGCGAGTATTTCTAACCAATGTATATTTCCAATATAATCATATTAATAATCATACATTTTAGCATTTTATGTGTGGGCAGGCGTGTGTGTATTCTAAACAAATAATAACAAAAGTTGACATATTTTGTCCTGGAACTGCGCAATGCTTATGCTTACTGCACATCATTTGGCATATGTAATAAACTTAAAAAGGTAATAATAATACTTTCTACCTACGATGTTTATTTGCCTCGTATTGAGAATTTAGGTTATACCTATGTTTTTCAATATAATTACTTACCCGCAACACGACAGGTTTTACCTTCCTTGTCATATTTTAAAGAGTCGAGCTCTTGTTGCTGCAGCAATATCCTTGCATGTCCTTTTCCTTTGCGTTCTCCTTGGCAGCTTGATATGCAACGAAGTTTACGTTTTCCTTCAATTGATCCATGTATGTTCCCTGACTTCCTCTTTGCTTTTTTCTCCCTTTTAAGTTCTTCTTTTATTTTGTGAGTGACATATTTTTTTTATATTATATACTTACGTCATATTCGCCTAATGTGTAGATAAAATTCTTGTTTTGTTCGCTATTAGGTATAAAAGTAGAAAAAGAAATCATTCCTTCTTACGACCCTACAATGAAATTTGCCATTTCTACTTAGTATGGTCGACATTATTTTCTACCAGAGATATGATACCTGCCTATATGGAACATAAATTGTGCTGACACTTTATCTTTATCTTTAGCAGCGCAGTAACATTAAAAATATATAAAAAAAGACCATAATTTGTAGACCACAATAAATGTTGACACTATCTGATAAAATAAATTATTCATCATTATTATCAGGTCTCTTGCGCAGAGATCTCGCTATCGCCTTATCTATGCACCGGCGCGATGACACACTGCCCGCGCGCATGCCGCTCTTATCGCTCAAACAACTCCAAGGTCAACAAATAACAATTCGCATCTAAGACTTTATTCCAAAGAATCACTATATTGCATTTTTTAGTTGATTTACAGATGTTTTCATCCTAAGCAAACAAAAAACACTTTTTTGTTTTCTCTAAATTCAATAGCTAAAAGTCCTCTACACAATACTATCTAAAGTATAAACGTAATTAAACGCATGTCCTTAGTTATTTTTCCTCGCAAGGTGGTAGAATAATCATTACAGATACAAGGAATATACGTTAAAATTACCTATGGCGGTAAATGGAACTTAATTATTAGTAGCTGCGGCCGTGTGCGGAATAAACTGTATTCAAATATCTACTTAACCATCCCGTTCATTCTAAGCATAATTATCAAATTCTTGATAAGGCTTTCTATCCGATAGTAGGTAAATTAAGATGGAACTCAATTATTGTTGTCGGCTAGTGGATTGGCCCACATTTCTAATCACAGTGATTACTTCAATCATGAAGCTGCTCTCGAAAGTAAACCAGAAGAAGCAACTTGACTTGATCTCCCCTAGCTCTGTGGGTATGTGAACAAAATCTACCTGTAGTATGTGTAGTTTAATACTTTCATAACATAACAAGCATAAAAAATGATAATAGTGAGGCTATGAATGTCATATTACCACTGTGAATAAATTTATCACTGTAACTTTAACCAGACTTAATAATCTTAAATCATAAAAGATTCACTTGTAGTTGGAATTCCACGTTGAATAAGCAATAAAATTGTCGCTTCCGAGTCCACAATCGTTGAATTACAGCGAGTTATTTCTTGGGTGGGAGCCCTGCCGCGTCTTTATAACGCAAGTAGGCGTGTTACCTCTCAATATTTATGTGTTCAAGTGTTTGGAAATAAACCACACAGCGTTGGACAACTGCACAGCTCTACATGGCAAGTATAAAAAACCGGCCAAGAGCGTGTCGGGCCACGTTCAGTGTAGGGTTCCGTAGTTTTCCGTCCGTCACAGTAAGTGTCCCCACTTAAGAGTAAAAAAATGGGGCCATGGTTGGGTTATTTGAAAGCACGTCATTTCATTGTGATTTTGTAGTAATTACAGGTACAATAAACACCTGCTTATACGGTTAAATTACAAACTTAGTTCAGAAATTATTTTGTAATTTTTTTTTCAAAAACTATTCAACCTATCAAGTTCACAATTTTCCTAGAAAGTTTTTATAAAGTTCTACTTTTGAGATTTTATTCATATTTTTAAAACTTATGGTTCAAAAGTTAGAGGGGAGGGGACACATTTTTTTTACTTCTAGAGCGATTATTTCCGATAATATTTACATTATCAAAAAATTGTTATACTAAACCCCTATTCATTTTTAAATACCTATCCAACAATATAGCACACCTTAGGGTCGAAATGAAAAAAAAATCACTCCCCACTTTACGTATAGGGAGGTACCCTAATAAAACATTGTTTTCCACTTTTTATTTTACCACTTTGTCGGCGTGATTGATGTACATATTTATACCAAATTTCAGCTTTCTAGTGCTAACGGTCACTGAGATTATCCGCGGACGGACGGACGGACGGACAGACATGGCGAAACTATAAGGGTTCCTAGTTGACTACGGAACCCTAAAAAGCAAGAAAAACGATGGATTTTTTACTAAAAGATACGCTGTCCACTGTAAAGATTCCACACTATTATCATCTCAACTAATATATCGCAACGGTACTTTGCATCGTGTAGTAAGTAAAATGATAACCAATAATTGGCCGTCTTTTATAAAATTTATGTTCTCCGGTTTTCACATGTGTACCAAGGACCAAATTAAAATTACCTGTTTTCTGCATCATTCGTGTAAATTAATCCTATTTATCGTGTCAAGAGGATATTAATTTGCAGGAGTGACATATGTTTTATCTCGTGTCTGTATATGCACTTAACGTGCCAGTAGGTGCTTGCAAGTATGTAGGTTATTTTTGCGGCGTAGCATGGAAGGTCGGATATCAACAAGTAGCTAAAGTATCCAACCATTTATTCTTGTTGCATTTTTGCAGTGGAGGGTAAATATAATACTGACGTTGATGCATTTTAGGAATTTCATGTTAAATATGTTAAACAAACAGTTTTTGAGTGCAAAGTATCAACAACATGTTTACGTTTGCATACGGGTCGTATCATGTGTATGTTTACATTAATTTGGAGCTTAAGAATGTTCCTAAATTCCATTGAATACCTACATATTTACGTAATATGGTTATTATACCCTACACTTAACTATACCACAATTCATGTTGTTTTGTAATTTATTTCTAAAAATACTACATAAATCAATTCACAATAGGTAGTACAAAGCTATGTAGTTAGTACTCATTGTCAAACAAGTATGAACATATTGAAATAGCAACAACGCGATGCGATTTTTAACAAATCTTTTCGTTCATATTCACGTGTCCGAGTTAAGTGCCCTTAGAAAATTTAAATCACAACTTAATATGAATGACTCATTTATTATTGTGAAAATCCTCGAACAATTATATCGTTCCCGCTGCTTGTTCTCATCAATTGATCCTCTTAACGAGTATGCGGGAATCAAGCCTTTAACATTAGGTGATTGCTGGATCGTTGCATTCTTCATCCCGCATACGGGATTAATTGAAACTTCACAGTTAATCGTTTTAGAAAGTTTTGGATGCACGCCAACAGCTGGTCAGCATCAAATACTTGTACTGAGTTTTGGTTCGACATACGGTCAAGGTTATCCTTAAAGACTTGTAACTTAACCTGCTATAATCGATTCACTTTTAATTTATTATTGAGTGTATGTTATTGATACCTGACACATAAAAATCATACCAAGAATAACTTACGTCATGGTTGGTTATAAATATAAGGCATGGTAGGAGTTATGCGAAGCAACTATTTCTATACTCCACATAATTCAGTGTATCGATTCAAATTGCGTTACAAAACGTTTACAGCTAGAATCTGGAATTGCTTTAGCCTTAGCCAGAAGGGAATTCTTCATTCGGCCCATCATTAATAACAACAACTACTGTAATAAAATTGATTATCACGCGATCGATTTGATCGATTACTTCCAACAGATTTAGAAAATTTCCCCTGAAATTATCTCGCATCTTTCCACAGTGTTTGATTTGAAAACTTCTAAAGTGAAATACTTAATTATCGACCTCTTACAGATTGCACCGATACCCTGAAATAATGTTATATTATGACTACTATGAAGTTGAGTTACTTTGTAATATTTTGTGAGACATGTAAATTTATTATACTTATTCCAATATCCGAAACTATATAGAGTATAGAGAGCATTCTGGCTACTGCAGTAGTAAAAGTGGTTACTGCTGCCACTTTATGCTCTCGTAAATGATCGATGGCCTAGAATCAGGCAGTCCCTATTTCACGTAATGCTAGATAATAAATCTCCCGCAGCGCTAACTTTGGCTATTATCCAATGGTTATTATTACTTAATGAATAATATTATCTAAAGTACCCCGAAACGATGCATAGCTGCTGTACAAATGCATTTGTTCATGAGCTAAACCCATGTAATACTGCTTCAAAAATTAAATCGAGTCATTAATCTTTTAACAATTCTAGTTTGTTAATGCATTTCTCTCGTGTTTCGCTTTCGTCTTTAAATAGAAAATGTTACGACCGCCGGTTACAATGCAGTAATTGTGTTGTGTTTGTAAAGCAATAAATTGGTAGAGTTAATACCATCACTTCATTTTTAGCACCATAATTAGCGTGCTATGAGGTAATACGATTACAACGATTTTTAACGCGATTTCAGTAGGAGGAACCTTGGCCGACTTTAAACCTGGATCGTGTTGTTCGGCACTGCGCTCGCGCCGCGCAGGATGTTTACATAGAGAATAATTTTGAATAGAAGGAGTGGAAACTAGGTGATTACACTGATGTTTGATGCTCTCGTAAAACCAGCCCGATTTTGTAAAATCAAGCGGCGCCTACAACAATATACACGGGAACTTTCCTTGTTTACTGCTCGGCCGTAAGACAAGAGCGGCTGCGTCCATCGCCATGTTTGTTGCAATATGATTGGCCTTGACAACGGCAATGAATATGGCGGTAATAAAGTAAATATCTAACGACACAACAAGCGGCTCCTCAAGTGGTTACGTCAGACGAGCTCCCGTCAATGGAGCGCAAATGCAAGCATGTGTCCGGCCGGACGCGTCGCCCACCGCCGCCGCCGTCTAATTCAGTGGTTTTTGATCGTAAAATATTCGAATTATCACCATATTAGCAGTAAACATTTATTACATTCCTTTGATAATGCACTAAACCTAGAAACAAACTCTTGTGTTTGTGTTTATTAAACTAAAAGCGAAAGCACCTATAAGAATATTCGTATGCTACGTACTGCCTGCCTGTGCCTACCTCGTACTCGTATTAGTAAGGGAGCCCATGAGACTGAACCTAGTTCGATAAGTCTCCTAGATGAGATATATATAATTAAACACACGAAATGATGATGCTGCAATGCAAAAAAAGTGGTGGCGTATTTAAATTTTTTTTTTATATCAAAGAAATCGGTTACTAGTACGATAAGTCTTCTAGATTTCCTTTGTTCCTCGAAGCAGGGGAGGGGTAGGGCTACACGATAATGCGGTGCTGCAAGCCCCCGTGCGTGGCCTTGTCAGTGGCAGCAGCATCAAAAAATTGTAGATGTATGCAAAAACAAAGCGCCTGATCGTTTAAAATATATAATCATTTTAATAACGTAACATCCTTTTGCAGTTCAGGCGCTAAGTTTAGGTTACATAACATCTTATTTTTGTTATAAAACGATCAGGCGTTTTGTTTTTTCATACATCTACAATCTTTTGATGCTGCTGCCACTGACAAGGCCACGCACGGGGGCTTGCAGCACCGCATTATCGTGTAGCCCTACCCCTCCCCTGCTTCGAGAAACAAAGGAAATCTAGAAGACTTATCGTACTAGAAACCGGAATTTTTTAATTTTTTCTAAAAAAAAAAACAAAAATCGCCACCACTTTTTTTGCATTGCAGCATCAGCATTTCGTGTTCCCCCATTAAAGACGCGTCTAATTATATATATATAATCTAGGAGACTTATCGAACTAGGTTCAGTGTCATGGGCTCCCTTACTATATTGTTGGTTTCAAAATTCAAAGACCGAATGTGGACTTAATATTTTATAATTATGGGGTTTCATATGCACTATGTTATGTATAATTTCCTTCTTAACTACGATGAAGTTGCATTTTGCTACACACAAATAAATCTGCAAAACACAAGATCGAAATTTAGAGTTCACACAAATTCTTCGATGAAGTCAAGTTCAGATGGCGGTTCGGTTCTGTCGGTTCTAAAGTCACAAGGGAACTTACGTTGAGCTAACAGTATAAGTAAAATTAGCCACTGTCAAAATTCTATTACCATCAAGAACGGAGTTGTGGAGTTACCTAATAGAACTTTAAATCAACTATAATTGACTTATATCAGCCTGTTGCTATCGAAATGACAAACCGGTAAACGCTTCTAAATTAAGATGGCAAATACATTTGTATTCAGACACGTAAAATCGCCGCCTAAATGGAGGGAGGCTATTATGGTTTTTCGATATTTGTAGCTACTACACAACCAATATTGAGATTCTTATTTTTGAAATTTGAGTTATTTAGGTCTTTCTGTTACGTAGAACAGAAAGAGCTATAAAACTCAAATACGAATGGTAAAGTTAAGACAAAATATTTGGTAGTGAGTTGCATTATCGTCTCGTCCTTCTCGTCACCGTCATCGGCCGGTTATTTCGGGCGGCGCACATATTACGATCACCTCCGCGCACGGGCGCTTAGCGTGTCTAACACAACGCAAGCATGCCATGGCGCATGTGCAGTGCTCTACTAAACTAAACCGCACTCGCTAAGGAGGACACTATAGTCCCGACCCGGCCTTACACGCCATCTACAAGATAGTTATTAGCATAGTTGAGTAGGAGGATATAGTCAGTAACAGCAGACTACCTCTTGTTATAGTTAGCCGCAGAAGTAGCTAAGCGGGTGGGATGTTCAAAATTATCTTGTCAAGTTTTTAATTTTTAATAGAATAATAGCGTTTGAAGATCATTTTGGATCCGGGCGTACTTTGCTCCTTTTGCCTCCGACGGTACAAAACCTACTTTATTCATATCGTACTACAGTGTAAATAAGGAGAACTTTTTTTACTGAATTGAGACATGAAATTTTGATTACAAATAATTATGGTTGCGCAGGTAACGAAAAGTTATTTGTGTTCGAGAGGTAATTGTTGAAATATATTGCTTTTGCTCCAAATATACGTTTACTTTCGAATCTTAGGGCAATTATTGAGATCGAAGATTACGAAATTTTATTTAACTCAGATACAGATTTAATAAAGTATTTGTTCCATTCGTCGACTAATAAATTGCAAATTTTTTATTGTTATGTTCAATGTTTATTATGTTTATCAGCAATCAGGTAACTATGTTAGAGAAACGCACACACCAGAAGCATTCGAAATCAAAACCTTCATGGTTTGAGTTTTACTCGCGGAAAACAAACAACTTCTATCGTTTGAGAGAAAATAACATAACATTCCTACTCATAGGTAACAAATTAAATTTCGTTTGAAAAATACAATTAAATCTGTATTGGATAATACGCAATAAAACTTCCCGTTTGTTATTATAAAGCCTGTTGTTTAGAGTCGCATTTTATTGCTCCGTCCGAATTTATATTGCGATTACAACACGACAGACGCCAACGGATTCCCTGACGGATTCATTAGCAAGTTGCTTGCGTTTTGTGACTTCGTTCATAATTTACTCTTTCCATTATGTTTCATTAGTGGGATGAAACGATTGAGTCTAAAACTTCGTGTCAAAAATAAACATGGAAAGTGATTTTACACTATAAAGCGTTAAAGAAATGCATGGAAGCGTCGGCGCCTGAATGCCGCGAGACGCCGGCATGCCGCGCGCTCTTTAGATACTTGCACCTTGCAACTAGTTTTGCTTGTATCGATTACCATCCTAGCTATTTTCACGTACGGCTCTTATCTATAGGTATGTGAGATTTTGCCAAAATCATGTGCAATTGTGATAGAGGAAAATGTAAGATGATCGGTAATCTCCCCAATAGGTAACCTAAGAGCCAGAGAAAGCTTCTCAAGCCTGTCCGTGATGATCCATTTGAGAGCTAATTTTGAAAGGAGCATTAATTTTGTCTCTGCTGTTTTTAGATATCTTTAGGGTCAGAATTATCAAAGGTATCTGTTGCGCTCATGGTTCTGGGCGAGCATGGCATGGATATCCATGCTAACATCGGCCTGGATTCAGCTAGGACTAGGACTTATTAATGGACAAAGAAATGCTAGACTTACAGGTGATCTTAATTGTGAGAAGTGCATCGGGGATGAAGTGAGCGTAAGGCATCTCGTATTACCGTTAGCGACGGAGCGGCGCCGTGGCTAAGTAGGCACTACTAGATAGTCATGCACCGTGATACGATGCTATCTCCAATATAATGTCACATATAATCCGATCCTGCACTGGGCACAGGAAGGCCTCATGTTACGACAGCAATCAGTGCACGTCCTCTGGCTTTAATTACAGCTTGTTGGTTGAACCAGTTGAATTTTACTGAATTTTTCTGTCATCCTTATTCTATTGCAAATCGGTGGGTGTCATCAATATTGGTGGTGAGCTATTTGTTTTTATTTTAGGTACTAAAGAATAAAGTAGACACTTACAGCGGGCATGGAAAATATATTTGGAAAGAAAATAAAAAAGGAGTTACTTAGAAAAACACAAATGTAGAAGAATCAAAAACTGAAACTAACTATAACTTCGCTAAATGAACGACTAAACTAAAGAATATTGGATACACTGCTAACCTTTACTATCCCATTCGAACTCCCATCAATACCACTCGGTTCCAATGCAAAATATACTTACATCTAGTTTTACCTAGTCTAGTTAATACCTGATTTGCTCCAGTAAATAGTATGTAAATTGTAAACGAACGCTATTACTGTAAATTTAAGTATTATATCTGAATACCATTCATATATTTGGCGAATGTCGATGATTTTCTCTATCATGAAAACGGAGTTATCACATTATAACTACGTTTGAAAGTTTAACGTTCAGTCTCGCCAGTGAAGTTAGTACCCAATAAAAGATATCTAATTCGAAGATCAAATATTGATCGAGCCATTTATCAACTCTCGGAGATGTAAAATATGAACTTTAAAGCGATATAATATATAGGTATAGGATGAAAATTACATTACCCATAAGATGGTCATAAATTATCATACATTTTGTAAAAGGGCTGGTATTTTTAAGCTCATTAGCAGTCATTTCTAGGGCCATCTTGTGTGGCTTATATCCTCGCAGACCGCAGTCATGGGTCATGGGTATGATTATGGGCGGGTTTGGGCGTCCATCATAATAACAAGAATTCGCCGAACTTCAATATCACGAAATAGGGTATAAATTAAGTGATGCAATTTGGACAATGACACACATACTATATAATTATATTACTGATTCTTAAAATGTAGCCGGCCGTATTTAAATATTTGCTAATGTAACTAATACAGACCTTTTTAGGCTAAGCCGGGAAAATACAAGGTTGGATAAGACATAAACTTCATAAACAAGAAAACATATGAGCATGACGCTAGCACGGTCAATGTTATATTCTTAGCTAGGCATTTAATCGTCTGTGTCACTTAGGGCGCTTATGTCACGTACACTTGTTTTTATATAGGAATAACGTTAATAACGTCTTAAGTTCGTTTCGATTTAAGGGTCTTTTTGATTTGGGCTGTAATTTAGCGGCGCCTCACGTACCATAGTGTTAATATAACCTGGCCTTTGTAGACCTTTTTGCAACGAGATAAGGTCTACTTTTCATCAGTTAATGATGTTATTGTTAGTACTCATATTATAAATCCCGGCACACGTGGGTGGATGCCATTGGCGGTCTTCAGATAACGTGGATAGCCACGGTTATCGTGGGAAATTTCTTCTTAGCCATCACGATTGCGCTACCTTTGAACTTATATGTGTTATTATCAACTTTTACTGTAAAAAAATAGTTAGTTGATAACAATGATAACTATCTGACGTTAGATTGGCCATTCTTATACGATGGAACCGTGGTATTATCAAAATAATATAAAACGTGTGAAAAAGGGCGCTGGCTCTTTGGATTATTATTTTTTATTTGACAGTATAACTCATATGTGTTTTGTACCTTAATAGAATGGAGAAAAATATATACACGACACACTTTTTTCATTCAACACAAGAATGTTACACCAGCGTAGTAGCAAAAATCCACCCAGCTATCTTTACTTTTTGAAGAGTCACAAAACCCTCACACATTCTTCCCAAACTTCCTGTGTTCTCAACTTAATATACCCACTTGGCGAAACTTGTAATGTAAATTATTAAAACCTACAATACGCCGTCCCAAGAAAACTTACTCGGCTCTTGAAATGAGTTTTGAACTCGGAATTCCAGGCGGCTACAAGAAATGAAATTAGATGTCAATATTAGGTTTCCCTATGACAGATCTGTGCTAGATGCTAAAATGGTGCGCGTCCCAGTTCCGAAGCCACCTAACATACATGCAGTAATAAACACCAGTTAGTGCGAGCTCTAAAGTAATAAGTGGCTGATAGACACCGATAAACGTCAGCTAATAATTGCTTTCTGCTGTGAAACGAAATAGGAGTAGGTACTCTACGTCATGCCTTCTTTGTAAACACGATCGTTGAAATAGGTATTACGTTTAAAGTTCGTGTAGGTTTGTTCACTGGTAATGAAAGGCGACCGCTTTTGTCACCTGCACTATTGAGTGCCCGAGAATCAAAACAATGAGTCCATCTATTGAGATGGACTCATTGTTTTGATTCTCGGGTGCTGTAACGCGAGACCTGCGGCGCGCTTGCGGCTTGTGGTACTCAGCGCGGGATCAGAGTCCGCTCTTCGATATTTCCTCTACCGTTCAAATCACACTGATTATATTACTTTTCTCGCTTTTTATTATCTGAGGAATAGACATTTAAAACTCGTCGCTTAATTTCACAGTTTGGCGTTTCCGGCGCACTTTTATTCGATTCCTCGTATTTATGACTCCGATCAATACTGCTCGGCCCGCAGCTTTGAATTAAGATAACGGTTTTATTAGCTTCTAATTCAATTCGTAGAATATGGTTTATCTATTCAACGTATACTTAAACCTTCTTCTATTTGAGTGCTGCTTTCTCAACATTTATCGGGCGTGAATAGCAAAATCCGCATCGTGAATATTCGGAAGCGTTCTAGCTTAAGAACTCAGCGACTCCAGACAGGTACAGGTACCTTCGTATTGGCCACTAGGTCAGCCACGATCTTGCGCTAGCATGCCACGGTACTATACCATACTGCGATAATTAATAATACTCCTTGCCTATTATTGTCTTAACATCTACAATTGTATGCTTTGTTATCTATTCCGTCAGATTAGATATATGGAGCGATAGCGGCGTCTTCCTGGAATATTATTGCGAGTTGCAATTGTATTTGATCAATTACAATGTACCTAATAGGACCTGTGTTTGCCTTGTAAATGTTTTCTTAGAACCGATGGTTTGTGTTGTGTGTCGGTTTAACTAAGAGAGTAATAATTTTGACGCACCGTCACAGTTCGTTACAATAAAAAGAAAACTCACAAATGAATTTATATGTATAAATTCAAAAATATGTCTACCTTTGCGTAGGAATGTTATAAATGTATTTGCCTACTTGTAGTAAGTAGTCTATAAACGTTTAACCTACATTGGTCCCCAGTTGCATTTAAAACCGCAGTCGGAACATTGTCCTACTGAATTAGAATTTCAATTCTTCGCCCAGAGGTTAAATCATAACAATGTAAGCGTCGTTACCGTCATAAAACGCTAGTAACAGGCAAGCGGTGTTGATGTCTATCTCCGTTCGTGATTACTCTCTTCCGCGAGCCGGGTCGGGGGTCGGGGTTTGACACTAGACCTTCGTTTTGATGCAACTTTCTAGCTGTAATATATCCCAGCACTTATCATCCTCATCATATGCAGTGAGTTCGTTGCAACACACAAATGTTTAAGATTAGTCAAATCAAATTGCATGTTGCATTACTTTATCTTAATAACACACATTAGTTTTTTATTACATGTTACATCTATTTTTTATTGAGATAATATGTTTTAGGCAAAATAGATAATTGTATGTTATTCACAGTACGTTTCCAAATCGTTGTTTATTGATTAACAAAAGTTTAACACACAAAAAAAGTTTATCAGATTTTCTATAAGCAGTTTAATTATTTAATTCATATACAGGCTAAGCCAAAAGTATGGAAACGTTTCGAGCTTAATATGACAGAAAAAAATTAACAAATCGATGATACAGTACAATATTCTTTATTGTTCACCAATAGCAGAAAATAGAAATAACAAGCAAAACTTATAATTAGAGTGGTAGACAAAAGGCGGTCTTATCGCTTTAAAGCGACCTTTTCCAGACAACCTTTGGGTGCTGGACACAATGCAAACGAATAAACAGAAATGAAAGCTAAAAGTTTTATTATCCAGATCGCACTTTACTTAGATTTTATTAATTGGGATAATCTAGTTTTCTAAACTTTACAATACATTCAAAACCTTGCGGTAGACCGAAATCTACTTTTTTGAATACTTACCTTTTTGATAATCTATAACAATTTGGGCTTTTTTAATTCTTTGGTGAAGCGTGATGTGAATATTGATTACCTATTTCACAAGAAAAATGGTTAAAATCTTTGAATTTGTATAAAATGCAATATTTGTTTCCATACTTTTGACACTATTATCGTTTACATGAATAGTACCTATTGAATAGCTTCAGGCCTATGTAGTTTTATCAATAGAACTAGTTTTACCAAACACTGGTGAAGTTTACCTTTACCCTAAGAGGATTCTATAGGGCACGGGCAACCCTTTTTGATGTTCGAGACCTGACAAAAACCTATTACCGAGACGTATATGTGTCCAATGCTCTCGACCTTTCGACAAAGCTATTTTTGAAAAGAAAGAATACAAATGAAAAGAGTTATCTGTAGATTGAGGCCAATATTGGCAATATTAAAGTTAGCGCAGTCACTATATGGCAGTAACAGGAGACGATCAAGTAAAAATGACAGTGTTAAAATAACCAGTAACTTTTTTCTTCGAGCTTAATGTAAGTAGATACGTTTTATAGAAAAGCCCTTTCTAGAAGAATTATTGGAAACTTGCGCTGCGCTGGGAAGTTTTCTCAGTTGTTGGTTTTTAATTATCTAGAACTAGAGCTAGCTCCAGAAATCGGATACAGGTATCCGATTTCCGAGAAAAGATTGGATGTAGCTTCTGCTTGTTAGGTAGGTACAAATGCGTTATTTGTATTTTGCTAACTATATTTGCTTTCAGATATGATAGGACGCTTCTCCTCAACAAATCGTCACTACTCTAAAAAACCTCATGTTCTGTCAATTAAAAGAAAAATGTGGTAACTACCGGATGCATGCAAACAGAGTTGCCACATTTCACCTTAGAATAGCATTGTAAGATACGAGATGTTTTTCAAAATAGTGACAAAATAGTACCTACATTTAAACGTTAAGCGAAACGGGAGACTGAGCCTTAAATAACGACATCAAGACGTGTCTTTGCAAAAAGAGCATGACACGTAGAAGTCACAATTTTATCACAGTCGCGACGACGTCCAGAAAATACTACGTGATGTCTTGGCCACAGACAGCCCGTACAAACTGATCATTGTGCAATAAAGTGATCTGATTAATCAATAGAGCAGAGTGGGTCCCGCGACATTCGTACCGCTAACGACACACATCCTCTATACTCTACAGCATCCTGGCTTTAGCACCCTGCTGAGACTTACAATTGAATCTACCACAAATAACCAATCTATTCTATTAATAGGCATCTTCTCACGCCCATTAATTCATCGTAATCTAAAATACGTAGTGTGTGCGAGTTTGTTTATTGTTCGTGGCGGCGTAACTGACACTGAGCTCCGAGAAACGAAGAGGGTAAACAATTATCTGAGTTCGGGTAGGTGAATAAAACGAACCACATCACTGTTCACATATTTTATTAGAAAAATAGAATTAAAAGTAATTTGGATAATTTGAAACAATAAAATTGATGGTTAGATAATATAGTTTACGTCACACCTGGCCATAATGTGAGTTTTACCGCTCGCTACGCTTACGGTAAAACTCGCATTATGGCCAGGTGGGGACGTAAAATTGTGTACTCACCACGGGCAGTAAAAAAGAAAGCCCTCTATCGCATATTTACAACCCTCGCCTGCGGCTCGGGTCCCAAATACCTGCGATTTCGGGCTTTCTTTTTTTTACAGCCCTAGGTAAGTAATGTACTATTACCTACCAGTAGTATTCAAGCATTTCTCCAGGAAGTTACATTGATTTTTGCACTTTCACCTACTTCAACTGTCAACATCAACACACTATGTCGGACATCAACTCAATTCAAGCATCAATTGTGGAGCTCACTGAAACCTTCAATGCAAGGATGGCTGAGATGCAGAGTAATTTGGACAAAGCGGGCTCAAGCAACCCTGGGAGCGGTATTGAGGCAGTAGCGGCGGACTTCACTAGCTTCAAAGCATTTGTTTTGAACTCTCTCAATATACTCCAGAAGCAGGTGGAGCTCATCGCTCAACAGGTCGATCAAATAGAAATCTCGACGCAAGATGCTGGTCATCCATGGTGTTCCGGAGGCTGACAAAGAGGACACAACGGCCCTTGTAGTTGAACAGCTCAAAGCTGTTAAGGCTGACGTGGCTGCAAATGACATAAGGCGCAGCCACCGACTTGGCCGTCGCAGAGGCAGCAAACCCAGGGCTATTGTGGTGAAGTTCTGTGAGACTGCCGTCCGTGATAAAGTGTGGTTTGGTAAGGTGGCATTGAAAGGCTCCGGCGTAACGATAGCCGAGTTCTTGACCAAATCACGTCAGCAGACCTTCATGGCAGCTCGGGAGCGGTTTGGCGTCAGAAGATGTTGGACCTGGGACGGCGTTGTTCATGTCTTGGATGCGAGCGACGTGCGCAGGCGTGTGGTGAGCCTTGCAGAGCTTAAGGCGATTTCGGATGCGCCAGAGCAGCCTGTGACTCCGACCCCAAGCGTAGATGCTCCTCCCAAGGCAGATAATTGCAGCAAAGCCGAGAAACCGGAGAAACAGATAAAGCCCAGACGTGCGGCTGCCAAATTGAAGCCTTAGTATGTACATAGTGTAGCTTTCTTCTGTATTTGTTCGGGTTATACAGCTTGACGCTTTTCTATTTCGACGTGTAATCACTGTTATTTGTTGTATACCCTCTTTAATAGTCTCCCGTAAATATTATAAATTAATTCCAATAACTTCATTGCTAACTTTAAATGTCACTTTGCCAAGTTCCAACTGACATTGACAGTTTGACATGTGTGCTGACGGATGGCAGGTATAGTGTTGCCAACTGTTATATTGCGGTCCGCTTTACCAAGTTAAATATTTCCTTATTAAATTACGTTCCGTTTTTCTTAGTTAATTATTTCCTTAATTATGTGATTTAACTTAATGCCTGTCGAATCTGAGGCCAACATGTATTTTTGAATTGAACTTCCGTTTCTTTATAAGTGTATTTCTTTCTTTATTTGCTGCTGGCGGGTAGATTGTGGAGTTTTTGTTTAGTTTTTACTGTATATATTTTTATATTTATTGAATATTAGTATACACTTATTATATACTTATTTTATTTTTAACTTTATATATATTTTTCAGATGCCTTTCAGTGATAACAGTGACCAGTATTTATCTTTTTCCTCCTTAGATAGTGTAAGTGAAGACAGTTTCCATAGTTTGCCTCCTTCGCTTCACGACTTTCTGGAATCTCAGTTTAATGATGTACCTAAAAATTTTAACGTTGTGCATTTAAATGCGCAAAGTATTCCTGCACATTACAGCGATATGTTACTCTCTTTTGACATTAAGAACATTCATGCTATTTTAATTTCCGAATCGTGGCTCAGACCAGCTTTGCCTTCAACGTCTTACTCTTTACCTGGTTTCAATTTAATTCGGCACGACCGCCTTGGAAGAGGTGGCGGTGGAGTTGCGATTTACCTTCGTTCTTACATCCCCTATTCAATTGTTAATGTATCTGCCAGTTCTTCTACTTCTGATGCCGCAGAGTATATGTTTCTCGACGTTTCCCTCTCTCATTCCAAACTTTTACTTGGTGTTTTTTATTCCCCCTCCCTTCACGTTAATTACTTTGATTCTCTTGAGAAACTTCTCGAAGACCTTATGCCTTCTTATAATCATCACATTCTTATGGGAGATCTAAATACGTGTCTTCTGAAGGATGACAGTCGATCCCGGCGCCTTAAATCCGTGGTAGATGCATGCAATCTAACTATTCTCCCTTCAGACGCCACACACTATTTTCTAAATTGCTCGCCTTCTCTTCTTGATTTAACTTTAGTTTCTTCGACTTCTCATGTGTCTAAATTTGGACAATACTCCGCGGATGCCTTCTCATATCATGATCTGCTCTATCTCTCTTACAAAATTCGTCCTCCCAAATCTAAATCAAAAATTCTTTTGCAGCGCAATTTTAGTGGATTAAATGTGGAAAAGCTTCGAGATGACGCTTTAACAATCGATTGGAGCAGTATCGCTCGAGCGGGTTCGGTAGGCGATCAAGTTTCTCTCTTTAATTCGCTCCTCATACAACTTTATGACGCTCATGCTCCTGTTCGTGCAATAAAAGTCAAGCATCTCCCTGCTCCTTGGCTCACTGAGGATATTAAAGCCCTTATAGAGAGGAAGAATCAATCTAAATCTAAGTATAAGGCTAACAACTCTGAGAAAAATAAACTTAAATATCATATCCTGCGCAATCGCTGTAGCACTATATGTCGAGATGCTCAGAGGCGTCATATTCACAGTTCTGTTGAAGATGGAAATCCAGCCAAAGTGTGGAAATTTTTGAAAGGTCTCGGAGTTGGCAAATCTCAACAGGCAACCAATTTAAACAATATTAGCGTTGACCAGCTTAACCAGCATTTTTCATCGTCCACCTGTTTCAGTGGTCCTAAGAAATCTAACTCACTTCATCATCTTTCATCACTTCCTGCCTTAGATTTCTCTTCTTTCTATTTTAGCCCTTTCTGTGAGAGTGATGTTAGGAAGGGTATATTGAATATCACTTCTAACGCCGTTGGTGTTGACTGTGTTAGCCGAAATATGATACTCCCTCTCCTTGATTTGTTTGTTCCTATTATCACCGGTATTCTGAATTTTTCCATTTCATCAAGTACTTTTCCCAGTCTGTGGAAGGATGCCAATATTATTCCTTTACCCAAAAAATCCAACCCCAGTTCCTTCTCTGACTATCGCCCCATCTCCATTCTTCCTTTCCTATCCAAAGTCCTCGAACGGCTAGTGCATCAGCAACTAACTTCCTTCCTGAATAGAAATGACCTCCTAAACCCATTTCAATCTGGTTTTCGTCCGGGCCACAGTACTACCTCGGCTCTTGTCAAGGTTACCGATGACATCCGTTTGGGTATGAATGACCAGAAGCTTACAGTTCTTGCACTTCTAGATTTCAGTAATGCCTTTAACACGGTCGATTTTGACATTTTGCTCGCGTTCTTACAGTCTCTTAACATATCGGCTGCAGCGATTGACTGGTTCCGCAGCTATTTGGTTGGTCGTCGGCAAAGAATAAAACTAGATTCTTCGTGTTCTTCCTGGTGCAGCACATCAGCTGGTGTTCCACAGGGTGGTGTGCTGTCTCCTCTTTTATTTTCTATCTTCATTAATTCCATAACTCTTGATCTCTCCTCTTCGTATCACCTCTATGCCGACGACCTTCAAATATATTCGCAGGGTATGCATAGCGATCTCAATTCAGTTATAGAAGCCACGAATCTTGATCTGCTCCGCATATCAAATTGGAGTCAAAATTACGGTTTAAAAGTAAACCCCCTAAAGTCACAGGTAATTGTGATGGGTAGCGCTAAACAAATCTCCAAAATTGACTTTCTCAGGCTCCCTCCGATAGTCTTCGATGGTATCCAAATTCCTTTTTCCAACCAAGTGAAAAATCTTGGCGTAATCATGGATCGTTGTCTATCATGGGTGCCTCAGGTGAGTGAAGTGAGCAGGAAGATGTTTGCTGCCATAGGGTCTCTCAGACGGCTCCGGAATTTCCTGCCAATTGCTACTAAAATTGCGCTTGCTCAGTCGTTACTTCTCCCCATTCTTGATTATGCAGATATCTCCTATTTAGACCTAACCGTGGAGCAACTTAATAAGCTTGAGCGTATTCAAAATGCCTGCATTCGGTTCATTTTCGGATTACGCAAATTCGACCATGTTTCTAGTTTTCGTTCTCAACTCAAATGGCTCCCTATCCGTCACCGCCGTAACTCTCACATACTTTCTTTACTCTTTTCTATACTTTTTAACCCTGCAACTCCCCGCTACCTCAAAGAGCGTTTCTCTTATCTTAATTCTATTAGATCCTCTCAAAAATTGCTCCTAAAAGTGCCATCTTCATCTTCCAAATTTTATAATTGCTCATTTACGTTCCAGGCCGTTCGTTTGTGGAATTCTCTCCCTCTCAACATAAAACGCGCGCAATCTATTGGTAGCTTTAAATCGCAACTTAAGGAATACTATTTATCTCTTCCTTAGGTTTTTAAGTTGACACTGTTGTTTCTTACTCTGTGTATTATATATGTATATATGTACGTATATGTATGTTTATTTTGTATTTATTTAAGTATGTATATTCATATGAATATGCTGTGTTATCTATTTCGTCTCTTTTGTTTCTATGCACCACCTACTGCTTATTGTTTTTCTCTAGTCTCCACTACCCAAAGGTTGTCTGGAAGAAATCGCTCATTAGCGATAAGACCGCCTGTTGTTACCTCTACCTAAATTTATCTAATTGTAAAATTTGTGCTTGTAACTGTATGAGGTGTGCAATAAAGAGTATTTATTATTATTATTATTATTATCTGAAGGAAGTGCAGTAAAGTTGTGAAGTTGAGCTGAATCCTCGGACGTTAACTCCATGCCTTAATTATAAAGCGATACCGTAATTTCACTTAATGAGTTTACTTTAAAAATTTAAATTTGATTACATAACTACTATTTACTTATACAAAATGTTAAAAGCTTCGTCACCAGTTTTATTAAAAACTTATGTTGCTTAATTAAAATATCGATGGCAATCATTTTCGGACCTTATCGCGAGTTTCGTAATTTACCGAGTTTCATGAAAGGTGAAACCTTGTTTGTATAAATGAAAGAATTGTCTGCGTTTATAATTTCATCGAAAATGGGGTTCCTTTATAGGGCAAAGGTCTCAAACCTAAAAGACTACCTGTAACGTCATCTTTTTGTATTTTTTTCTTGTTCAGTATTTTTAGGACTATAGATTGACCCCAGCAAACATTTTTGGTAAAAATAACGATAAAACCACCTATTATAGGTCGCAAATCTGACAGTGACCAAAATCAGTTACCTCGAATCGACGTGGATTCCACGTGGAATCCACCAAAGTGGGGAAAAAAAGCACGTGCCGGCTACGTCGATTCCACGTAATTTTAGTAATTGCGACCTAATGGTTACTACATAGGTAATGTTTGCGACGTGGATTGAACGTCGCCACGACGTGTCATGTGGTTGCAATGTACTAAATTGGTAAGACTTACCATTTTTCAACATGATTTCAACGTGTTTTTTACCATTTAATTACCCAGACAGGTTTATTTTTTATGAGATATCATGCAGAGAAAGAGACAAATATATTACGAGAGTATTATCTTTTCGCTCACAAACAAAATGTCTAACTAAAAATCAATCTTAAGTTTTGCAACGAGAATGGCGGCCATTACTTGGCTTAAAATAATTATTTAGTTGGATTACGCAGGAATTATACGATGAAATCTTGTGCGCTGAAAATTTTCTCGTGCTGTTAGGTTTTTATTCAAAACTACTAATGGGCTTTCGAAATACTTAAGTATTACTTTTTTTTAAGCTCATAAGTAGTATGTATTGCTTGTAATTGGGGTTCGTAAATTTGAGTTCGGTGTTTGTAAATATATTAAATTGACTTTATATATTTTTTCATTTAAATGATAATAAAAGTACCGTTAGATTTTATTGTTATAGGTATTACAACTTACCTAAATTATGTAATTTGCAATATCACGTCCTAATTATAACAAAACAAAATGTCGGCTCGACTAAGAAGTTAAAATTTACCTAAAAATACGACGTACTAGTATTTAAGTCAATTTTACGTAATATATACTTAATTCTGCGACCTAATGGTGCAGAGTAACCGTTCATGGTCGAAGCGACCGCCATCACAACGTCACTTTGACCGCGAGGCGAGCGCAATCGTATTCAGTATTTGTTTGACAGCGCGGGTGTAGGCGGTGTGCTTCCGATGAGGTGCCAAGCACAGACAGTTAGTGGCGAATTAACACATTTGCCGCCAGTAGGCTATTCAAATTTTGTCGCCCCTTTTGACCTCTGCATTTCGATACCCTACACGGACAAACGAAGGTGGAAGAAAATATTTTAGAATTAAAAGACTAAAAAAATATTCTTTGTTTAAAAAAAATATGTCTTATGAAAAATTAAGAACTGATTACATTAATTCTAAACCTGTCCAGTAAATTTTCTAAACTAATAACATTTGTTCTAAACCAGTTTAGTAAATTTTCTGAACTTCTAAATAATGTAATCTATGAAATCAATAAATACTTACATACAGCAGCATACGAATTTCTAGTAAGCTTACTGATATTTAACATCATTGGATTCCAAATATTACTGCACAGTTTCTAAACAATTGGTATTCTCATCATAAATATTAAACTATATAAGAATACTTGTACAAATTTTTGATAAATGGTTGACAAAAAAAAAGTTTGTAAATTTACTAACCCGGTTTGTAATTTTCTGTGTTTCCAGTAAGTAAAGTTTGGTAACTTGAGAAATATAATTTTTGCTGAAGCTTAATTATTATTGCTAGTATTGCTACATTTTATTCCTGATTCAACATTAGAATCTAAATATCACTGTTTTTAAAATAGATAATCATTTTCAGTATAATATTTTTCTCCGTGTAGTTCATAATCATATTAATTTGTTTGTCAATGAAATTGCAACTTGCATGGAATAGTACGAAGGAAGTGTACTAAATTGGTAAATATTTTTTATTGGACTTATAGTTTAAAAACAATACGAACAATATTCTTATTAAATTATCTGTTAACAATCTGCATGGCGATCATGATCACAATAAAATCAATTCAGTTATAAAACTTTTACATGACCTTTTTGCGCGATTTTATATCCGCAAAATCGTCAATTATATCGTCGTATGTAATTTTGTTCATTAGTTCTGACTCTATGCACAAAAGAGCTAAGGCATTTAGCTTTTTTTGGCATAATGTAGATCGTAGATAGTTTTTCACCCACTTTAAGCAAGAAAAGCTTCTCTCACCCGAACAATTTGTCGCTGGTGTACACAGAGCCATGCGAACTGCTATATCCAAGTTTGGATAAATGTTCTCCAAATTCTGATTTCGCAGAAACGATGATAGACTTTTTAATGATCCAGAATCTAGTTTTAACAAAATTCTTTCAGAAGAAAGGTGGCCTTGAAAGTGTACACATTCCTGAACTAGGCTAAATCATTAGGATACATTTTTTCCAAAAAAATTGCTTTTTCCGTAAGGGTCGATGTTGACAACTCACTTATTTTAATTTTCTCGTTAAATCCGTAGTAGGCCTCCTGTCGTTTCTCTAACTCGGACACGAGTCTTATCTACGGGGACGAGAAACGTGTTAATCCTGAAAGTTTCACTCGCAGTCATTCTAATTTCTTCATCAGGTGTTTCATCAATCATTTTTTTCTTTTCGGTTGTCTTTTTCCGATATATGTTGTGTATTGCTTCGATACGCTTAATTCCATCGACTTTTCTTCGAAATACTTGAAGTTCTCTCGTTCAGCTAAGAAAAACTTACAGTTTACTGTTTCCGGTCCGGCTTCCAACTCTGATGGTTCGATAACTGCCCGGCCTGGGCGGATGGTAATTTGTTTCCGGTGTCTGTATGTGATGAAGAACAAGCATGCTAATTTTCAAGCGGTTGCCTGACAATTGTTTTTTTTAATTTTTTTCTTTGCTCTCGTGCAGGTAACCAGTCCAACCAGGAGGGATGGCATTAAAATTTTGTTATATAACCAGGGTACATTCTTTCAGGCAACCGCTGTTTCAATCGGTTGCCTCACGATATTTTTTTTTACACATCCCCCGTATTTCCGCTTCAGTCCAAGTTAGGTCAGTTCGGGTTGCACAGGGCGGTTCCTCATCACTTCAGGAGCTTAAAAATACCGCGAGCCATCCGGTTGCCTCGCGGTCACTGAAATTACGCGTCATGGCTTTAACTATTTATAAATTGTCGTAAATAAAGTTCCAAAGGTGGTTTTCCACTTCCATAGTAAATTGCTGCAAACATCGGCTTTATATTTGGCATGTCATACATTGTATATTGCCATAGCAATAGGCCACACTTCGGAAGCAGTACTGTTAAAAAAAGACATACCGTCTACGTTGAACATCAACATAATAGGAACTTAAATCCATATCTGACAAAGTTTTTTGTAAACAATTGCTTTGATACCAAAACTTGCCTTGGCCCATAGGCACTATAAAGATATCGTCAGTTTTTAAAAGTGTTCGTCCATCTTTTGGCAATTTAAATCCGTAAAACTAACAAGTCTATGTAAAATTGCCAATGGTTGCAGTGACATGGCGGATATGCACTTTGATTCGCTTAAAACATTTATAAAACCGGCCAAGAGCGTGTCGGGCCACGCTCACTGTAGGGTTCCGTAGTTTTCCGTCCGTCACAGTAAGTGTCCCCACTTAAGAGTTAAAATAACACCGCCATGTAGGATATGATATGAGCGTTCCACGTACAGCGACATCTATCGGCAAATTAAGTAAACTAGCGCGCGAGCATAAAGTATGGAAGATGATTTTTATGGGATAATTCTTTATTGCGTGAACCGATTTTCACCGTTTTTACTTTATTTGAAAGCACGTCATTTCATTGTAATTTTGTAGAAATTACAGGTACAATAAACACCTGCTTATACGGTTAAATTACAAACTTAGTTCAGAAATTATTTTGTATTTTTTTTTTTCAAAAACTATTCATCCTATCAAGTTCAAAATAATTTTCCTAGAAAGTTTTTATAAAGTTCTACTTTTGAGATTTTTTTCATATTTTTAAAACTTATGGTTCAAAAGTTAGAGGGGGGGGACGCATATTTTTTTTACTTCTGGAGCGATTATTTCCGAAAATATTTACATTATCGAAAAGTGATTTTAGGAAACCCCTATTCATTTTTAAATACCTATCCAATAATATATCACACGTTAGGGTTGAAATGAAAAAAAAATATCACTCCCCACTTTACGTATAGGGGAGGTACCCTAATAAAAAAATAATTTCCACTTTTTATTTTACCACTTTGTCGGCGTGATTGATATACATATTAGTACCAAATTTCAGCTTTCTAGTGCTAACGGTCACTGAGATTATCCGCGGACGGACGGACGGACGGACGGGCAGACATGGCGAAACTATAAGGGTTCCTAGTTGACTACGGAACCCTAAAAAGTGTGCGAAAATGTTTTTTACAACATTAAGCCAAGTTACCATTTACTGGTGTTTAAAATAAATAAATGAATAGATATATTATTATCCTTAAGTAAAAACTAAAAATATACTTTTCTCAAAAATGGTATGTAATGTTGCCATAATATCCCTAAAATGTATCCAGAAAGTGAACTCTACCGGAGACATATTCACAACTATCCAGTAAGAAGCGAGATTTTAAATTTGGAATCTCCTACTGTCCAGTAAGTAAGTATGTCATTTACCTACTGGACAGTAGGTCATCCTCTTTAGATCTGCTTAGAAAAAAAAACATAGTACCAGACACAGATTAGAGTGTAGCCATATAACATGGTTATAGGAGGGAGGCTCCAAATATATATCTATCTCTCTTTTCGGTATGTCATTTTATGAGATAGATATATTTTTGGAGCCTTAAACAGCCATTTTATAGTCTGTGACACTTAACGCGACGCAGAAAAAGTATGCACGTTGCGTTTTGTTCTTAGTAATGTTGTAGAAGTATAGTGGGATTTTATGTTTGTATTTAGTAATTTCAGTTTATAAATCATGTTGGATTAAAACTTTCCATTCTAAAATTAACATGGAGTTTCAAAAACAATAATTTACATTTTTTTACTAAAACATTCATGTAAGTAATGTAAAAATAGAACAATGTTCCAAACTAAACGCAAACTTTTTAGTAAAAAAAAAACAACGACTGGCGGGATTTCACATTCAATTGCGACAATTGTGTTTTATTTTACCGCGTGAACATAAATAATCCCAAAAAATGAGTTCAAGCGAATCCGATTCGGAAATAGATGGCACTCCTCCTGATTTAAAAGCTGAGGCCGAATTAGCAAAAAACAATTTACTTCCTCCAAAATCCAAGGAGCGATATATGAAAACTTATGAAAAATTTATGAAGTGGAAGTCAGAAAAACAAGCCAACAGTTGGTCTGAAAATGTATTCTTGGCATATTTCAGCTTTCTTCGCCAAACAATGCAGCCGACAAGTTTATGGGCTGTGTATTCTATGCTTCGATGTGTAGTGCAAAATAAACACGATGTAAACATTAAGAATTATTCCAATTTAATCACTTGGTTGAAAAGACAATCGACTGGCTACAAAGGAAAAAAATCGAGTGTATTTACCAGCCAAAACATACAGAAGTTTTTAAATGAAGCACCCGATGATGTTTATCTAGCAGCGAAGGTAATATTTATTTTATTTACTTATTTCATTTAAATTGTTGTGATGTAAGTTGTCTGTTAGTCGGTTGCAATAATATAATTATGCTATTAAATCTGGTTCCAATTAACAGATACTTATTTTTATATTCTCGATTTAAAACAGTTTTTTTTTTGTTTTTAGGTTATTACTATAATGGGAGTTAATGGCGCCTGCCGAAGTATAGAGCTCTGTAATATTAAAAACAGTGACGTGGAATACCATAATGAAATAATTTTGGTAAAAGTACGAGAAACAAAAACAAAAATTGATCGCTCTTTTGTTATACACAAGGAGTCAGCTCATATTGTAAGGAAATACCATGACCTGCGCCCTGAAAATACGAAAAGCGATCGTTTTTTTATCAATTATAGAAGCGGGACATGCTTGCGGCAAAACATCGGTCGTCATAAGATTGCCGCAATGCCTAAACAAATAGCAGAATATTTGAATTTACCAAATCCAGAGAGCTATACTGGCCATTGTTTCCGGAGGTCGTCTGCTACCCTTCTGGCTGACTCTGGAGCCAATCTCACGACAATAAAACGACACGGGGGGTGGAAATCGGACCGAGTTGCAGAAGGATATATAGAAGAGTCATTAGAAAATAAAAGTGAAATTACAAGCAATATAAATAAAAAAATTAAATTGAATACTCAAAAAACACCATCTTTCACCTCCCCGCAGCCGTCTACATCGCGTCAACAGCCGCTAAGCCTGACTCCGCAGCCATCTACCTCTCGCCAAGAACCGACCACTATTCCCCTGACCGTAACATCATCGCAACCATCCACCTTCCCAAACAACCAAATTAATGTTTCACAGACATTTACTGTCAGCCAAGAGTCCATTAATCCAGATGTACAAGAAACAAACATAAATGCCCCCGGTAAATCGATAAAAATATCTATCAGTAATTGCCCGTATATGAATGTAACCTTCAATATTAATTAAACGAATTTGTTGTTAAACTTTCTTTCATTTTTGAGAAAAGCACTATACAAGCCTCAACCAGTAAGAAAGCCATCCTGGCCTCGTATATAACCGGACCTCACCTGCGGTTCGGTCCGGTTAACTCATCCTTGGCCAGGAAGGCTTACTTACTGGATTCTGCAGTAATGTACTATTTTTGTTTTGTTTGTTTTTTATGTTACACATAGTTGTTTACATCCAAATTATTTTGCATGCGGTGTTTACCTATAAGTAATTGTGACATTATTCTTTAAGTAGGTTAGCTTTTAAAATGTAAACATGTATCGATGTCAACAATTTTTGGAAAACCTTAATAAATAAAAAAAATTAAAAAAGTCGTTTAGAGATGAGTTGGTGGGTTTAAGCTGTACTGTCCATTTTCTTAGGTCTTCCATAAGTTTTATTGATTTTATATTAAAGCAGTCTTCATTTCTAATGTACTCATCTCCAGAGTCTTTACTTTCCGATTCTTTGTTTGCACCGATTTCATTGCCATCTCTCATCTCATCTATATTATCAGATATTTGATTTTCTAATTCAATATTATAGGAATGCATATAATCAAGATCTTTGCTTGTGTGTGTTATTGAAACGGTATCAGTATCAGTAGATTGACACAAAGTTGGATATCCATGCAAACTGGATTTAGAAGTTAATTCACACTTTTGTTCTTTTAATAATTCACTTTGAATTTTCATATTGTCCTAATACTTCCTATAGTGACTACTGGAAAATCTATATTTTTTTTTGTCTTTGGCCATTGTATATCCAACACTACTGTTGGTTTAAAAACGAAATAACTATTGGGTAAACACGTCCTATTTCACCAAGAAATGACTTATTTGTAAGTAAAACAAACTTGACCTGAAGTCGCCTCGCAAACTTCAACTTATTAGTTATTTTTTAAGGTTAATTTGACTATTAGGTAATCTAAATGAAACCTTATGGTATTTTTAGTACCTTACAAGTGTTTTTAACTTTATAGTCTCAATTTGGTATCTATGGAAGGTAATATTTACTACGAAATTGGTAGCAAAAGCTACTTAAATCGTCGACCTAAAGGTCCTCACTATAAGAACAAATTACGTCGCATATACACCTAATATGCACCTACAAGTATATATTAACTATTGGTCAAGTTTCGAAGTTAATTTTACCTTATATTTTGCTCATTCTCAACCCTTAAGTTTCTGACCTTATAGTGAATTGATTAAGGGAAATTTACGTTTTAATGGCTCTATATTTTTACCCGGAAGTATAAATGTACGATATGTGAATTTATGTGGTGCGTATGATGTAATTTTTACCTAAATTAGTAATATATTCTAGAGCCTGGGGAAAAGTACTTAGAATGTTTGCTGGGACGATGACGCTTGCATTGAAGATTTTTTAAAGTCTTGTCCGTTAAAGGGTTAACAAGTTCTCTCCCCTGTCCGGGTGCCCCCAATGTGGGGTCATGAAGCTTTTTTTCCGGAGTCCGTGCTCCCAATGGGGTCACGGCCACATACATATTTAGGTGCTGAAATTGACAATGAGGCTTGTGAAATTGTCAGATCGTTTTGTATGGGAACAGTAAACGTGTTCATTCTCGTACATACGAGTTGGTATTAGATTGGAATCGTATTGGTTCATGCGTCACTGCGAATCTGAATGTATCTAAAACCAAATGCAAAACGCTCTTGAAAAAAGCCGATCTTATATTAAGTAAAAAAACATATTTAGGGTCAATCAGCTATTTGTTGCTGTATGCATTTTATGGTAGAGTTGACATGAGTTGGAGTTTGTAGAATTATAAACTCCAAATGTGCAGATAGCAGCAAACAAATCTAAGAAAATAATTACAGATATATTTATGGATTGCATTTATTAGATATATTTCTGCATCTGGCTATTTGTATTTAATACCTACCTATTTTAGCTATTGGCAACAATATTGACTAGCAGTTCTAGCAAACACCACATGAAACGCGAGAACGCTAACCAAACGCTAACTATGTTTACAAAATGTGTCACGTTTGCTTCTCAAGCATTATTTAATATAGTCGTAAGTCTACAAACTTAGCAAACTTGATCTCCGAAAGAATCAGTATAGTATACCTACCAATAAACATTTTTGGTAGATTTATTATACAAAAGATCGACGACTTCTTTCACGTGTCACCGGTTGGCAATCGGTTTTTCTTTGATTAGAAAAGAAACTGTCTATTACTGAGTGAGATGTTGTCGGCCACTGAATCACTGATACAACAATATACGCATTTATGGATTTATATCATACAATTTGATTTTCCTCTTAGGAGTCGCGTGCCAACTTTCGCCTCCATAAACATTGTGTAATTAGTAATTGTTAGTACTGTATTTATATCTAGCTGTTACTTCATTATCAATTGTGCAACTGTCTGATTCATTGAAGTGCACCTTACTGCACCTACTACATGTTAGAGATGATACTTGGCATAAATTTTATGATAATGTATTAAGATATATGTATCATTAAAGCAAAATAGAATGTCTTATACGCTCTGGTACACATAATAATCCGTTATTTGATTATTCAAATCAGAAAAACATCAGCGGAGCCGAAACAGTGTAAACATAAAAGTAAACAAATGCACCTGTAGAGGTATTTCAGCCCCTAGTCCACGGTCATCCAAGGTGATGTCACAAGCACCGCTAAACTGTATCACTAGTTCATCAAACCCCTTCAAAGTCCGATTGTTTGAGTGATTAAATTCGTTTCATCGTATGTGGTCGCGCTAGCCGGCACAGAGTATCGTTCGACACGCGCTCCTCGTAGCGGGCAATCAGTAACTGAACGTTTGGTTGCGCCGGACCAGGTTATTATGCGCCCACCAAAGGCATCAATACACTAACACGTGGGTATGGCGCTGATATCACATCGCACTCGGCTTATCGCTGCATCGTCGGTAAAAGCTCGTGATTCATCACAATTAGATCTCGCGTGACATCACTTTGGTATGCAGCTAGTGTCAACATTGCACATTGTATGTTACCTAGGTGTCAAGTCAGGTCTTCCGATAATGGCACGTGTACTTTCGTTCGGTCGTACAACTGCCATTTTCAACGGTGGATCACGCAATAGAACAAAAATAAGTTCTATATAGGAGGAAATTGCTACACGGTTCGTCCATTTTCCCACTTTCGTGACCTCTCGACGTAAAATAATTAACCTTTGCTTCTACAAGGATAATTATAACAAGAATAGACTACTTAGACTTTCCTTTATTAAATGACTACGAGTAAACTGTATACTAACATACAGTTTTAAGAACTAACATAATATTAATAACATTATTGGGTGTTATTTTCATAACTCTTCCTGTTTATAGTATTTTAGATAGTTAACAATCTTCATCTTAATTATTATTTTCTAGCAATCATTAAAATCAGACACATCATTATTAGTAATCCATTCTCCTCAGGCCCATAACCTGCCTCTGTCAATAGAAGCATCTCTTCCACTGATCACTTAAAACATAAGCTCTGTGGCTCGTGTGGTTAGAATCAAGTCAAGGGTTATAATCCAAATATTTGTAATACGAGTATCTCCTGTCTACGTAGTTTCGAAGAAACCCACTTACTTAGAATCGTGGGTTTACCATACTCGTACACTCCCAAGATAGTTATTTATTCTTTACAAAGTTGTTTACACGAGTTTATCCCGTCAATTTATTGTTTGTAATATTCGTCACCATAAATGGTGTCCGACTAAAATCTGAAAATGTGTTACGTCGACAAATCGGGGAAGACACTTCATACTTATCTTGTTGAGCATAAGTACCCATTAAAAAGGTCAAGAATGACACACTGGACATTTTTAACACCGAGAGGTGCCTTTACTTATTCGAGTGTAGTACAATCGTGACTCGAAAGCCCAGAAGCTGCAAGAATGTATGATACATTGTGTGTCCGTTCTTCCCTAATAAAGATATATTTCATTGTCCCTTCGTTTCGATTACTTGATTCAGTTTAGCCTGTGTCTTCTTGATGTTAAGTAATATTTATGGTTATTGTCAGGTCTTCCAGAGGTTAAAAGACGTCGGATTTTGTTTAATGTTAGGAATTAGTTACATGTAAGTAATGTTCAGGGATTAAATAAGCTTTTATAAAAGTGATTTAGAAATTATAAACTTATATAGATGTCTAAGATGTCATATACCGGATGTTGCCTGTAACATGAGCCAAAAAATTAAAACGTAGATTCTACTCATCAAAGTATAGAATGTTTGTTCAGCGACTTTGAAAAATTAAATTATGTCTGTAGGGTGACAAGACTGATAAGAAATGTCAATTAGAAGTATTTAACGTACATTGAAAATACTATTTATCTACACTCATACTGTAAGTACTCTAAAATGCGTTCAAAAACCGTAGACAATGACAAGCATTACAACAAACGATTTAACTATGATAAGTTTCTTATCTGCGGCAGTAACGTAATTTTAACGTTGCATGCTCAAATATTGTTAAGCAATGAGTTTCAAATTTGGAACATCGAATTTGATAACATAATGTTACCGCCATGGCCAACTCGATTGGTCCCGCGCGAGCGCCGGCACAATCGAGTTGGCCACGACGGTACAATGGCGGTCATTCTATGGTTTCCGAACACTTAATTTAATATATATAATATGAGTGTATATAAAGCAGTGTATGCAACTGTACGTAATTAGGCCTTAAAACACTCGTGTGATCTTATTATGAAATTCGCCTGCGGCTCATTTCATAAAACCACACTCATGTTTTAAGGACCCTTATTACGTAACAGTTACATAAACTACTATTAATTTGTTTAAAAAAGAGACAATCTAAAGACTACATATTTTTTACAGTTGTTGAACAAATGTTGTATTGTTTGAGGAGTAGAATCTTTGTTTTAATTTATTGCTTGTGTTACAGGCAACACCCGTATACAAAGGAAAAAGTGACCTAGGCCTCCGGTACCCAGGGCTAGGGCTAGTGTGTCTACTTAAAAATAAACAAATAAAAATATTTATTAAAAATAAATTGATTTGTTCTTCAGTTGTGTTTTAGAAAGTTGTCAATTTATAATATTTTAGAAACACTTAAAGTTGCCTCTGAACTAATCATATTTAAGAGGCTGACAACACCAGATGACCTTCAAATTGACTTTACTCAAACGGTTTTTTAGCTATAACTATTTGTTTTGAGAAAGTAAAAAAAATGTTGTTATTATTCGTTATATTTGGAAGAACTTCGTTAGTTCCGATACACGATTGGACGAAATCGGCTCGATAGAAAATAATTCCAAAGTTACATCTTAAAATTTGCTTTAAACACTGGTATGTCTTTACTCGTAGTTTCTTGACTTATACGTCTGTAACTAAGGACAAAATTCCACCGCACTAATACTAAAAACTTCGTTGTTTTATATTTCTTAATTAATGGGTAGTTTTTTTTTAATTAATCATTTTGAAAAATTTGCAATGAGCTCCCATACTAATCGTAACACAGTGTTTCTCTTTCACTCGCGCTGAAAAAGATAGGGAGGGAATTTAACTGTTGTCAGCCCCTTAACTAATAAGAAATAAACTTGTAAGTGGAGTGGTGGGTAGGTGCACCTTATGGGGCACTTTCGATAGAAAGGGTAAAAGCGTCCAAGGTAAAATTGCATTCAACCCCTTTAAATTTAAAAATGTTTTTGTGTACGGTTGCACAAAAACGACGTTAAGTTAGTAGAGAAACTAAATGTGACAGTCTCCATCAAAAGGTACCATTTGGCGAAAGGCGCTTACATCGCACGTTGTACATTTGTACCGATGCAATATTGAATTCGAGCAATACAAAGCGTAAGCGCCGGCCGCCAAAGGGTACCTTTTGATGTAGACCACCACATATTATCCTGCACCCACATAAACTGCATTCTCAACTTTCTCACATCGCATGCATTGTTTAATCGCACTGGCTCCCTACATACTTAGATGTATCTTATCAAACTGGGTCGAGCCGCGCACGGGCAAACTGTTGCAGTCATTTCCTTCTAGACCACCTTCAGCGGGCCATTGTTTCTAAAATATCAAATATTTATTATAAACGTCGATTTTGAGGACATTTTGCGGTTAAAAATTTGTTATTTATTAGATGTTTTTAAAACATTCAAGTCTTTTAGATTTTTGTAACAACGCAAAGTGAGTCAGTAGGTTAATGCTTTCTTACTGTAGGTTCTGCATTAGAAATAGAACCAAGCATTGTTTCTATTTCTAAACGATCAACTATTTATTACTAACGTCCATTGTAAGGACATTTAGAGTTACCATAAAAAAATGTGTATCAATTTAATAGGTCAGGACAGCATATCGATAAAACAAAGAGATGTTTTATAAATATTAAACTCTTTTAAATTTTTGTAACAACTTGTATGAGTCACTAGGTAACTGCTTTCATGGATTCATGTTCTATTAAAACCAACCATTGTTTCCAAAGGATAAACTATTTATTATAAATTATAAGCATCCATTGTAAGGACAATAAGTATTAAAAAAAATAGTCTAACAATTTAATAGGTCAGGACATGTCGATAGAACAAAGGGATGTTTAGTAAATATTGTAGTCTTTTAGATTTTTTTAACTAACGCATGTGAGTCAGTAGGTTACTGCCTTAATGGATTCATGTTATTAGAAGCTTATTAACGTTGAGTTAGGAAGCGGCTCAATGATGATCTAAGTTACGGGATGGTCTCATCTGACCATAGACAATCATTTACAGTAGTTCTCTACAGTTCGAATTATTAAGTTAAAGCCTTGATACACTTCACTTTTTTTAGTGTCCTTACTAGCATCCTAATTCGGATCCTAACTTGTTTTCACAGTAATTGTTAAATGCGGTTACAGACAATAAATTTAAAAAATAAAGACTTTTAATCCTACTTCCAGTTGAGGACTGCAACAAAAGTACTTCTGTTATTTTTATGTGTATTAAGAATAGTGAATAGAAAGGTATGAGGTAAAAAGATGCAAGAAAGGCAAGGTCTTTATCAGAATAACATGCAGCTGTGTTCTTTAACTGTATTTTAATTTTGCCACCAAACAATTCAGTTACCTGCATGCACTTGGTACTTACCGATTAATAAATATTATCTTACTGTTTGTTTAGGGGACGTGGTCGGAGCGAGTTTTTTGTAATTCATTTAATTCATTTTATACATTCTGCTGCACACAGATTTGTCATACTGCAACTACTGCAAGTAACGAACAGTGCCAGTGTGGGACAGCAAAGTGCAACATTTGTTTATACACCTTTATTTAACCTTTTAAGCGTTAACGGCAGCGAATTGAATGGGCAATATGATCAGTACACAGATATAATAATTATGTTTATATTGTGAAATTGTCAATATAACATTTCCAGGCATAAGTAAGTATTTTAAAATATTTTAACTTGAGCGCCTGTTCTAGGAACAAAAAGTTTTTTTTTAATAATAATCGTGCCATACGATAATTAATATGCCAAACAGTATTGATGAGAAGTATAAATTGCAAAATTAAACAAGGGGTTTTCAATGTTTATGCCACCTGAGGGCGAGATTCCAATAACAACTGTCCAAATTGCAAAATATTAATAGAAGTGTCAAAATTGCAAATATAAAAATATTTAATAATACATGTATAAAAAAATAAAATTAGATCTTATACAAACATTATCGGTTTCTAACTGTTAGTTCATAGGCACTTTGATGTGAATGGCGAGTTAATTTAGTCGATGAACTAAGTCTTGCTCAGGTCAAAAACAAGGTAAAACTTTTTAGTCCCTAGCCACATACCACAAAGAATAGTTCAACCGCAAATATTGATTCATAGTAATTGTTATTTATTTAATTTCCTTCCATAGGCCATGTCATAATTCCTGTCATTCAAATACTTTTTTTAAAGACACAAGGTAAACCACGAAACCGATACTAAATATAATGATGCTCCGACTAATTAGTTCCATTACTAATGTAAAGCTCCCGGATAAAGTAACGTTGGTAATAAAATAAAGGAGTAGTCAGTGTAAAACGTGCAATTATATCATTACGCGGACGTCTGTCATTACAGGCGCTATAATAGCTTATGATAGCAATAAATAAGAGATAAATTGACTTTGAATGCACAAACGCTCAATGCATTTGTGTATCTAGTACCAATCGCAGCGTATAGATAACATCAAAGGCGGCCTTAGTGATAAATGGCAATTGCCTCGTCCTTTAACTACAATAAATACTCCATTGAGACACTATGATATTATTTCTCGCCTGCTTATAATCATTAAGAGCTATTGTCAGCAACTTGTTAGGCTATTTGAATGGAATACGGCTCTGTTATCGGTAGATCGATCTGATGATATATAATGGTAGCTAAAGAGCAAATCATGTGCTCCGTATGACAACGGCGCCAATTCCCAGTCTACGCCAGAGCCATGGAGCGATTACCTCAGTAAAGATATGGTTACGTTAAACATTAATTTATAATAGGCAGTTTTTTTTATTTTCATACATATGGGATATTGAAACATAACATATGCAAAAATCCTACAAACTTTTCACCCGGCAGTAGTTAAAAAGGTAAAAAAATATGTATAACAAAATTTGTGTGTTTTTATTTTCAAAACTATCTATCATTTTTATTTGTAAATATGACGATATTTAAGTCTTCCTTCTGTTGAAACGAAAAAGAAAAAATCGTATCCAAAAAGTACGGCGCGGGTGATATATATCCCAATAAGTTAGAAACAAATAATAGTTTGTTCTTACACACAAAAAAAACTTTGAAACAATATATTCATTAAAATCCTACAAGAAAAATGCTTGTAATATGTGTGTACATATTTGTGGCGGTTAGCGAATAATGATATTTTGTAGAATTTCATTGCGTAAATAATACTAGTATCATGATATCCGTTACACTAAAAATATTGGCTATTATTTATTATTTCCAATTCGCCATACTAGCCGCCCGTAAATATGACTGTACTAGATGTACACCCTGTCCAATAAGTTCGAATACACATATTTTTGCGTTGACCCTGAAGGCATACAGGCTGCAGGCCATCCATTTATTATATTAATCTAAAGAATAAGTTCACTTGAACATAATGTAATAGTAAAAAACGCCAAGGACTTGAAATTTGTCTTCACTCTTCAATGAAGTACTTTCGATTAACAATTTAGTACAAAATTTCGTAATGGCGACTGCAAAGGTGTTTTTTCAAGGCGGTAAAACTTTTTGGAATCAAACGCAATCTCGTTTACACAACAATGAGAAGGTCTTAAAATAGCTCCTCTTTAGAAGACAGGAAAAAATCTGGTCAGCTACGCAGCTAGAACCATTAAAATACTAAATATCGTGAGAGTGCGAGTTTAGAGGACAAAAGCCGCTTTATCCAAAAATCAACTGCCGATCTGAAAATTTTGAGGAGATCCTTACGTGGTATTTTGGAGGTGGATCCTGGATATCATAGCTACAATAAACGTGAAGTTCATCGTTTTTCCGCAGCAATCGAGAAAATTAGAGTACATAATCCAACTCAATACATTCCTGGCACACAGGTAGGAGTTGATTTTCTGACGAGAAACTCATTGAATTAAAATAGCCTTACAATGCTCAAAACGGTCGTTTGTGAGCAGCAAGTATAAAAAACAGCCTAAACCATGAGGTTAATGTTCCCAGACTCCAGAGGGAACTATTGGTGGTAGTGTGGGGTTCAGTTAAATATGTGGGGCCAAATTTCGTTAAGTATATTTACCGATAAAGTCGCACATTAATAATGAAAATTATAAATCAGAGGTTTTCGTCGAAAACCGCTCCTGAAAATTTGAAAACTGTGTTTAGGAATAAAAATTAAATTATTTTCTCACAAAATTGTGCTCAAAACAGTGCAAACATTGTTCAAGCTTTGAGAAAAGCTAATTTCGACGATTATATTGCCGAAAGTAAACGGCCACTCCATTCTCCAGATTTGCGTTTATTAAATTGATTTGGTATGTTTTTACATGCCTTGTAGGCACTTGTAGGTCACATTATTATAAAATAGCAAATATGGACAGTAAAAAAAAAGATATCGAGCATATTTGGGACGAAATAACCTTGAAAGCGGTGCGTGCCGCGTGAGATTGAGTTGAAAAATGTAGTCAGCTAGTAAAATAGGTAAGAGGTGGAGTTAGTCCAAAATATTTGCAGCATATTTTGTATATTAGTATAGCTTTAATAAAATACAGATTTCACTACAATAACTATTCGTACAAAAAAGTTATAAGACCTCCAAAGTGTATTCGAACTTTTTGGACACGGTGTATGTAAAAATTAACGATGTGTGAGAGATAAATAACGAAAGATGCACGATATTATGTAGATTAACAAGAGAATTAGTACATAAATGACTGAGAAATATAACAAATAGGCAACTCACTCTCACAAAGAATCTCACATTAAACTACATACATTTACTTCATAATTTCACTGAATTACATTTTATTTTCAACTAGCTTTGTGGCAATGCTATGCTCATAATGGTTTAACTTTTTCTTTCTTCTCTTATCTACTTCTCAACTATACCCCCGTTTACTTCTCCTGAGTATACATTATTTAAATTTTAATAGGACTCCAAAAATGATCTCCTTTCCTTGATGCAAACCTCAAAATATATAAATAATATTAACCACTACGTTTACAACCTAGTGATCAAAATTATGTTAATTTGGGATTTGTGATTCAAAAGAATCGAGTATAGCCCGGCTAAGTAAGTTTAAATTGTTTTTTTTACGCAACACCGCCATAAACGTAACATTTATATAGTCTGACAAGCAATTCTGTCAGTAGAAAAAGCGCGAAAGGCTGACCGCCCATTAAAAAGTTAAATTTTGCGCATTGGTACTAACAAAATTGGTTCGCCAATCTATAGAAGTTTGACGTTTATAGGTACGTTACTAAAAATATTTGACTGACAACTTACCATAGCCGGTCTATAAATTTTATGGCCCGGCTTAGATCTAACGTATTATATTGTCTTGGTTCCGCTACCTTGAGGCTCATTCCTCTCAGGTAAAACAATAAGGTCTATGGAATGAAAATTGTATCACAAAATTTATTAGACGAATGTTCGATATGACAATCATTGTGAATGTGTTTGTCGCCCTTATCTGATTGGCTGATTCATCTCATCTCGATTGGGCATTTTAAATCGCCCTTAAAAAAACAATTCTCGATCACGGTTAGTCGATCCCCAGCTCCGATGAGTGGCTGAAAAAATAATGTAAAACCCAATCGCTGACTCGTCGGATCTTAAACTTTGCGACAGGCAAACATGTTCGAAAAACTTTGCGGCTTTGACCGGACAACAATGCTTAATCACTAAACTACATCAATACAATATGGCGACATACCATCTTTGGCAATATACACGCTGAGTTTGCTTTGGTCTGAGTGTGGATGCGTCATCGGAAGACGCAGGAAGTGTACCATAAGGCGTATTCAGAATTGTAAAATAAGATACGAATTTGATTTTAATATCTGTTCTTAACACTGCTCAAATGCGCCGTTACATGTTTGTGATCGTGACAAAACGATATGGAAATCAGCTTTACACAATGTTATATGTTTCTGAATACGATTCTTTGAGCAGCAAAACACTTGATACTGCGCCGCCCACAACGCCGCCTCCGGCGAGACGAATAAGTATGTGTTTGAGGGATCAGGATACCATCAGTGCCGTCATAACACATACAATCAAAGCAGGTGTGGGGTGTCGAAAATTATCTCTTAGAGTGGTATTCTCCACCAACCAGCTAAGCAAAATCAAGCAGCTCTTAATTGGTATTTTCGTAAAAATAAAGCCTTGACATGCAAGATCATTTCGGACACCTCACCCAATTACCTACTTTAACTGCTGACTGTACATACAAGAAAACAAGGAACCAAGAATCCTTCTCCGTATACTAATCTCCACTAGGTACAGTCAGCATCAATAATATGTATACGAATTTGAGTCCTATCCCACAGACATAAGTGCCGAAATGTTTACATATTTTTGATGCTGACTGTACATCGTAAAACGAATATTTATTATATCTTATCTAACACGTTGCGCAATGTAGCGCATAAATTGCCTTTGGCCCTAACAAAATCATTAATTATGTTACCTTTACCTAATAATAATAAGTATTAGTAAGTACATAAAGTTATGTAAGTACATAAAATCAAAAATCACCACAATGTTTGTCACAAGTACCTACTTACAAATATTTTTTAAAGTAGGCAAATGAAATAAATATGTACTATGTTCACGAATACTTCGAGACTTTCGTAGATTACCTATGCGTAGTGTCACGTAGTATTTTGATCTGTACCCCCGCCAATTCATTGAGAGCCAGGTCGATATAGAAGAAAGCAATTAAAACATTTTACTGCTTATTGCTTAGTTCCCTACGCTCCCATACAACTAGCTTATGCAATATTATTGTGTAAACACGACCTAATTCGCACTATGCAGAAGGTTTATATTATCTGACCTGGTTATATAATTCAAATAAAAATATTTTTATCGTTACTGTTTCCAATTTTATTCGTCTGTTGGGTATAAAGCATGGCCTTCAACATTACGATACAGTTTATTATGAGACGTTATTTAATTGTTTGTCAATAGTACACATTTAGAGAATGATTTTAGCTATTGAAAGCGTGCCAAGTTCCTTACATACCTGCCTGACTGATGAACGTAATCGCATTTCACGGGAAATAGTGGGTTTGATTACTAAAACTTGTTTAGTCACAAGTGTGAATCATAGAAATAAACGTTACTCGGCTTAACCCTGCCGCACCATCACCGCCATCGCAAGAAGTATTATTAGTAACGGTGTATGTAACAAAGATTAAAGACCATTAGTATTCTCAATAACAGTTCTGGGAATTGTTTTGCCAATTTGAAGGGTCGGCAGTCCGACAAATGAAGTAGGTATTAATGAGATCGTTGTCCATATTTGGACAAACGCAGTAGGTACCTATTAAGTATTAATTAATTACAAATAATTTTCCACGCCACACTAAACCCAGAGGTTAGCTACAAACATAGACCAGAAGGCTACAAACAACCACCCATATTTATACAATAGGTACTCATAGCGTACAGCAAGTCTAAGTAGCTACGTAATTGATTTTCAAGTAGCTACGTCACAAAGATTTATGTCAAACCGATGCGTTTGATAAATTATTTAATATTCTAGACATAATCTTAATTAAATTTCTCTGCTTAGATCGGAAAACGAGGGCGCTTTCCCGCCTGCCGGACTATATAAGCGTATGATATATTTATTACTGCATAAATTAATTTTATTATACCTATCTACTTTATATCGATTTCGTAAAATGGTAGCAGGAATTCTATGTACCGGCGGGTTCGGACGTTCCTGTAAACTTTATATTGGAAACAGAAATTTCAACTTTGCTTCCGTTCCACAACAGGAACCAGATTCTCTAAATAATTTAAATTTGACAGACGGGAACACGTGTAACTTGTGTTTTACAACTTTGTGATGAGGCATTCACGAAAATCACAATTGTACAAAACAAGAAGAGCTTACTTAGGGATTCCTAACTAATACAGAGAATTGATCAACTTGGAAATTACCGCACATTATTAATTTTCTTAAAAAAACTATATATATAATTTCCGCAAGTGAACCAAACGATTCCTGAGTTTAATTACGAAATGTTTGAATAATAGCGACTCCCAGACGCAAGGAAACATTCTATTTATGTGGACAATGGTGTAAACTGTAGGTGCTAAGCTAATCATTCATTGTTTTGAATACGAGTATATCAAACGCGTGCGAGAACCGTGTGTTATTTCAGTCCGTTAGTTAATTTTATGAGGCCGATACAAATCTTAATTGGTAGTGTGCGCGAAATTGTAGCGTAGCGTAAAGGGTAGCTAGCTACAGAGAAACATAAATTATATATACACAAAAGTGTTTTACAAATAAAAATCGTCATCACATCTCATTGATGTCTATTGCTACCCCAATTAAACCGTTTCCTACATTTATGGAAAATGGTTAAGCGATGCCCTGGTTTCTACAGTCAAGTCATTAATAAATCTTGTGCTAATTTTGTTGGGGGCCTTCCGGCGCTACATTTGCAATACGTAAGTTAGCTAAAAGAACGAGCAATGTTAAAGAACTTTAGTACGCGGGCCTACATCGTAATTATCCGAAGTTTTATTCCCAAGTAAATTATTATCCTACAAAGCAATAGAGCTTGTTAACTGATGAATATTTGAATAACACCTATGAACAAAAGGCAAAAAAAAGTTAATACCGAAGGGATTCTAAAATGCGTAATAAATAATGTCAAGGATTTAAGCGCCTTTGTACAATTTATTGAATCAAAACCTTATTTTATTAAAATAAGATATTATATTAAAGTCTTTAAAGGCCGTCTTTTGTTATTATCTACGAACTTAATTGCCAGAATCCACTTTGATAAATTGGCCATAAGTCCTCTATTCAGTAAAAGGGACTGGAGACAATTAGACTAATATCTAATGTCGCGCTGTAGACATTCCCTATCTCAGTGATTCGGCGATAAAAGGGATGCAACAGATATACATTGAAATAGATATAACGCTTTTACAGCTATTTAAAAACCATGTATGTTTTACACAGACGCGGATTGTTTTACTATGAGACCTATTTGAGACGTGTAAATGTTGAAAAATTGCATCAAATAAGTATTAAGCTTATAGTCACTAGATATTATTTTTAGATTTAAAATTGACTTATACTCGAACTTTACAAATACCAATTTATATAAGTTTTAAGCGATCATATGCCATTGTGATATAAAAGAAGATTTTTAAAAGCTTTTGTCTTTATTGTATAGCTATAATAAAATAGTGAGGTGTTCAAATAAATGTTATTACTATAACAGCGTGTCGCGTATCAATCATTTTGAACACTTTATATACTTACTTCTGTTTGTAACTAGTAACATAAGTAGGCATCTACATGTCTGTGGATTCGGCGATAAAAAGAAGATTAACGAGCTTTCTTTTGTTCCAGGTGACGGCCCCGAAGTTCCCGGTGGTGATTAAGATAGGGCACGCGCATAGCGGCGTGGCCAAGGTGAAAGTGGACTCCGTGACCGATTTCCAGGTATGCTCTATACTTTACCCAGACTAATAAGTGTTCTAAACAAGGTGGGCCTAAATATGCCGCCTAACGTGTATACGAGTCCCGGTGCAAAACAATTTTTACCTCAATTCTAATAATTCACACGTTTAATGATTAATTAATAGGGCAAGTAATAGTAATGTTTAATGTAGTTTATTTTGATTATATAATGGAAACACTACCAGAGTTTTGTTGCTGAAAATAACCATTGTCCTAATTAAGTCGTGCTCTCCTATTGCACATCAGTAGACCACCGAAAAAAATGGCCCCACACTAGTACCCCAAACCCCAAGAACGACTCGGGCGGTACTTTCTAAAACAGTCTTATTACGGTATATGACTGGCCAATAACAAATATTCAGCAGCCATATTTTCAGTAAATCTTGTTTGAAACTGTACCTCGTTTACATGGTTCCTTGCAAGCTTCACGAGGCTTCATTACACATCGCCCTTAACCACTTGACAAGGTTTCGCCTGGGACGCGATGACCAACGAAATTTATTCCTGACTTACGGTCTACTACTTTTTTGTACAAATGGGAGATCCTTATAGAATGTTCTGAGTAGACGAAAACATATGCATCGGAGCTTGTATAAATTCTGATATTTTAAATGAGGTAATGAATGATAAATAAAACTACCCATTACCCATGGCTCTGGTACTATTTGTAATAGTTCAGGTGATGTACCAATTGTACCCATCCCACAATGACAGTAGGCACTCAATCCTAATATCTCGCAGATAAGATCACCTTCAATTTGAGATCTATCTGGAATTGAATAAGGAAATGGTATAGTTTGTAGTTTATCGGTAGTTTAAGCCACTCATACGTGTGGAAAGTTTCATAGCTCAAGCTTTCTGATAGCTACTGTCTACAGCTATGGTCGCTTATTACTTTCTCTAGTGGAGTTATCATACTTTGCTTATAGCCCCCGTTTAGTTAGATAACTATAGTAGAACAACAGTGCTACATAATGAAAGCTATAAGAAGACTAATGAAGATGTTTTTTTTTGTCTGTGCCATCACAGAATAAGTAATGTGCAATATAAAATTCTAACGTCTATGCGTTTTCCAGATAAATTTAATGAACCTTACGCATTTTTTTATTTTTCTACTCCTGCATTACAATATGTCAATAAGATGACTCTGATAGACCATTCAAAACGTATACTTTATAAACATTGTCTACAGTATTTCAACTGTACTGTAAGGCGTGGGAAATAAAAAGAAATTCCTACATCCTTTTCATCCTACATTGAAGAATCTTTTCAATGAAGATCGTTTAGTGACCGTGTCTTTTTGTCCGCCAGGTAAAAAATATCTATACAGGATTGGCATTGTGAAACCAAAGATCAGTTTTTACTTTTAAGCACTGTCGCCGATTATTTTAATGCCAAGTGTACCGTGTTTAACATTTGAGCAAGATTAATATGACATGTCATGGAGATTTATCTTTATCCTTAAGATTGAGTAGGCATGGTGAATGATTCCGGGAATGATGAATCTCTCATAACAACTGAAAAATAACACTTGGGCACTTAGTCTTATTTTTATATCAGATCGCAGGACTTGTTAAGTAACAATTTTAATTAATTTGATGAGAAAATAACAATGATACTCGTAAAAATTAATTAAATGAGAACAGAATTTAGTAATGTTTCACATGTTGATTACGATGGTCGCGAGTTCGATTCCCTTGCCTTCCTTAGTTCCTTTTAGAATCACACAAAATATTTGTAGTCAATATTTTACCCATTAAAAAACTTATTTCGATTTGTTATTATTTTTGATTTGCATAGGTATTAGTACAGTAAAGATACGGTTGCGTCAAACATTAATTTATAATAGCCTGATTTTTTTATATTTCATTCTTATGGGATATTTATAAATAATATATGCAAAAATCCTACAAACTTTTTACCCGGAAGTAGTTAAACAGGTAAAAAAATATTGTATATTTTTATTTACAATAATATCAATTATTTTTATTTGTAAGCATGATGATATTTAAGTCTTCTTTTTGTTGAAAGCGAAAAGCAAGAAATCGTGTCCATGTAAAACCACATAATTTACTAAATGTACGGCGCGGGCGATATAGTTATATCCAAATTCGTTAGAAACAAATAGTAATAAGTGGTAGTTCGTTATTCAATCAAATACAAATTGAAAACATTGAAAAAATAATCAACCCAGTTGGACTTGAACCAACATCGATACGCCTTACCTTAAAGTCGATGTAAAAATAAATGCAAAAAGATGATTGAAGGCATTGAGAATTTCGTCAGCTCGGTAACTGAACCCATAGCTTAATTGGTAAAGCGATATCGAGCCCCGGTAAGGCGTATCGATGTTGGTTCAAGTCCAACTGGGTTGATTATTTTTTCAATGTTTTCAATGTTTGTATTTGATTGAATAACATACTAATGTATGAGTGGAATACCCACTTTAAAAAATGTAAAATAATTATGAGTTGATAGCAGGCGCCATCTGTTATTTCCGTTGTGACACTTGTAAAAGGGTCGGCGGGAAGGGTATCTAACTCTAGTGGTTGGCACCTAGATGTCGCTTACGGCTGCTATAAAGTCGATGTAAAAATAAATGCAAAAAGATGATTGAAGGCATTGAGAATTTCGTCAGCTCGGTAACTGAACCCATAGATTAATTGGTAAAGCGATATCGAGCCCCGGTAAGGCGTATCGATGTTGGTTCAAGTCCAACTGGGTTGATTATTTTTTCAATGTTTTCAATGTTTGTATTTGATTGAATAACATACTAATGTATGAGTGGAATACCCACTTTAAAAAATGTAAAATAATTAGAAGTGGTAGTTCGTTCTTACAACTTTTAAAAGACTTAGAATTGATCAACTTGGAAATTACCGCACATTATTAATTTTCTTAAAAAAACTATATATATAATTTCCGCAAGTGAACCAAACGATTCCTGAGTTTAATTACGAAATGTTTGAATAATAGCGACTCCCAGACGCAAGGAAACATTCTATTTATGTGGAGAATGGTGTAAACTGTAGGTGCTAAGCTAATCATTCATTGTTTTGAATACGAGTATATCAAACGCGTGCGAGAACTGAACTCGGTTACTGAACCCATAGATTAATTGGTAAAGCGATATCGAGCCCCGGTAAGGCGTATCGATGTTGGTTCAAGTCCAACTGGGTTGATTATTTTTTCAATGTTTTCAATGTTTGTATTTGATTGAATAACATACTAATGTATGAGTGGAATACCCACTTTAAAAAATGTAAAATAATTAGAAGTGGTAGTTCGTTCTTACAACTTTTAAAAGACTTAGAAACGACATATTTATTAAAATCCTACAAGAAAAACGCTGGTAATGTGGTACATATTTGTGGCGTTTAGCGAATAACGATATTTTGTAGGATTTTATTGCGTATGTAATACTAGTATCATGATATTCATGATATTCATGATATTCATGATATATCCGTTGCACTAAAAATATTAGCTATTATGAATTATTTCCAATTTCCCATACTAGCCGCCCGTAAAATGACTGTAGTATATCTAATTGGCTCTGTGTCCATATTCCAGGATATAGCTGGAGTGGTGTCCATGCTCGGCACCTACTGCACGGTGGAGCCCTACATCGACGCCAAATACGACATACATATACAGAAAATTGGCACCAACTACAAAGCGTTCATGTAAGTTTTAAAACCATAAACCACCTATCTACCTTCGTCATCTATCAATCATCTTATTAACTTGTAATTTATTCATAAAAATATAAATCAATTTTTTGTTACATTTTGTTGTTACTTGAAGTATATGTACCATCTTTTTGATTGAATGTTGGTACTTGCCATTGATTTATATTACTCAATAGTACTAACTCGTAAATTCCCGCAATTTCGTTTTGCTTGAAATTGCCCAAACTTTTACAACATTAGTGACATATCGTAAATATGTACTACAACGAAATAAGTAAGTACGTACGTACGGTCATACGTACGTACCTAATACAGGTACAGTGCATGTACAGTCGCCATCAAATATATCGGAGCAGCCAAGGTACTCAAAAATATTTGAACATGCACTTTACCGCCTTGACTATAGAGGCGTGGTTCAGATATTTCTGACCACCTTGGCCGCTCCGATATATTTGATGGCGACTGTATCTACCAAATATGGAACACTTATTGTCTTGAGAATTATGACAAGGAATCAAAACGATTCTTTTTAAAGGCTAAACCACTTAAAACTTATCTTATCAAACATTTAAGTACACTGTAAAACGATCCAAATTATCTCGTAAGCACAATACAAAGATACAAATTGCGAACATTTCCCCGACATAAAACGGTGGGCGGTAAAATATAATAAAAACGCACTTTACGCCTACGGGAAATAATATAAACGTGTTCAGTTCCAAACATAGTTGGATCTGGTTTACTAGGCGTTTTTATTGCGAGCTTGTGTTTAGATATGGTATTTGAGCTTAAATTACCGAGTTCGATTATATTTCGCTTTTAATTATCGGCTCAACTTGAATTCATCTAAACACAATTGTGTACATTGGCACTAGGCCTGGTACTCGTATATAATGTAACACTAACAATGTACCTTATACACCGTGGACTGGAATAACCCGACGGATCTTAAACACGAATTTCTAAGACCAAAAGAAGGAAAAAATATTATGTGACTTTAGGTCAATTTCGCCAAAAAATAATTTTTTTTTTCGTTTTTTTTTTCATTTTTTTTAATGTTTATTGCACATGAAAAGCTAATGTTATTATTAAAATTGTCGCCTAAAACAAATTGGTACTTTTTTTTTGTAAAAATTTAGTTTCTGCAAAGTTTTCTTATCACTTTGATATCTGTCAATAAGAACGTGTAAACTATGTCCAATAGTGGCAACAACGCCATTAGAAAGGCGTTTTGTGATGAGTTATAATAAAAAGTGCATTTTTTTTTATTGGTATTAACTCTGAAACTATAAACGTATTCCAGAAAAGTTTATAGGACATTTTAGTATCTAAATATGATCAGGAATACACTGTTAAAATCTGTCTAGTTATATGGCCCCACGGTGTATAAAGCAATAAAATTATTAAGTACTAAGTTCACTTGTTAAATTGCGTCGCTCATTTGTTTCCCAGCTGAAAATCAAAAAAGGTAAATTCAGTGATTCACTTCAAAATCTAACACCAGAGAACACCATTTAGTAGTATATACTTATATACTATATATGGTAGTCAAAATACCTAATCGTACAAAAGATATTCCATAATAATATATACAGCCTTGGCCAGAAGTGTTGAGCACCCTTGCGATTTTCATACAAAACTCGAAAGTTTAGACCGGCGTTTCTATCTTTTTTGAAGTTATTTTGTCAATTAATTCAAACTGAACAGGCATATTTTGTTGAAGTGAGTAGTAACTGCATAGAATATTTGCAATTTGTCGCACCGACTTGCATTCGCATTTTGGGACCTCCACTTTTCATATTCTATAGGTACCTTGAAAGTGTTATTAAGTGAAGTTTTCTAGATATATCAATAAAATATAACATTTTACGTCATCGTACATGTTATGATAGGGAATTAATACTTAACATGAAAATTTTAAACAAAAAAGAGCTATGCTCAACACTTCTGGCCAAGGCTGTATAGTAAGTATGTATAAAGTAGAGATTGGAGACAAATAAGAGGAAAGTACCCAAACCAACGAACATGTCACGATATCCGTATAGCAAAACAGAGGAATTTCCTTATGTTTCTAAATTGGTGTCAATACATTATATACATAATAGAAACATCTTAACCTATGATATAAAATAATGACAGATGGGTTATGCACGCTCTAAAAGTGAAGCACTTACAATTAGTGATCAAACAATTGTCTCTAGTCGCGTACCGGCAATCGAGAGATGAGATAATAACGAGAGTGACAAAGATGTAATGATTATCAAAATAGATAAACATAACAGAATCATTGATAGGTTATGAAATAACTTTTGGAAGTAATTATTGCGCTCATTTTGTTAGATCATAAGTATAACCCATCCATAGTAAATATCAACGGACATTTCTATTGATTTTTATTGTGTTTATATCTAGGCGCAAATCTATATCGGGCAACTGGAAGACAAACCAGGGCTCAGCCATACTGGAAGCTATCGGCATGAACGATCGGTACAAGATGTGGATCGATGAGGTAACTTATAAATACTATCTCGCTTACGATCTTTACTTAACTCGCCATGATCAAAAGATTTTGATCTTGATTGATCAATTACTTACCCGTAATTTTCAAAGAAAAAATAAAAGCTTGTAATAAGAATAGTGTTGTCAGGACATAAGCAGCCAACCTAAAAGTCCCTGTTAACTCTGTTAAGTCTAAATAAGGTTATACCATATATGAATTGTTTTATACGCTTCAACATATTTGATGGCAAGGAATTAGACCGGCTCCCTGCCGACACCGGCTCACTGAGTAGCTAAGGACCTATAATGGGTTCCAATAGGGAAGATGCAGCTATAATATTTACCATTATTGTGTGATCAAAATGTTTAAAAAATATAAAATAATAGAAACGTTTGAAACGGTTTTTAATTTAGTTTGTTTATACTAATTTCAAATAATAATTACGATTGGAAGTAATGTGAAACGGAACGTGTTTTAATCCACCAATCAGCGCCTGGTGACGTCACTCCCGTTATGACAACTAATGGGATTAGCAACTGTCTATGGGATTTGGCTTAAACATCCAGGTCATCAAAAAAAACAAGAATTTGACACTGTGGACGAACAAATATGACGAGTGACGTCACAGGAACTGTAGATCCGTTTAGGCGCGAAATTTAAATTGTCAGATTGTAACAGCAATTTTTGCCTATAAATTATAGTATTTTTATTTTTTAATACACTCGTGGTATATTCTACGTGCAATTCTTTCAAATGAAAGAATATGTGAAATATTGCATCTTGCCTATTTTCAATTTTACGTAAGGTTTAATCATTACATTTATTCATCACTAGCTTTTTCCCGCGGCTTCGCCCGCGTACTATAAGTACCCAAAAAGGTGGTTCTCAGTTAGACTGGTATGTTTGTATGTTCCACATTTTCCCCTTTTAGGGGTTGAATTTTCAAAAAACCTGAAACACGTGTTTACTCATTTATCGTTAGGAATACTCCTGTGAAGTTTCGAATAAAATAGTCTAACAAATCTTGTTTCGCCACACAAATTTTTGACCCCCATTTTACCCCCTTAGGGGGTGAATTTTGAAAAATCCTTTCTTAGTGCATTCTTTCTAGACCTTATAAAGAACATAAGTGCCAAATTTGGAATCTCTAGAACCAGCGGTTTGGGCTGTGCGTTGATATGTCAGTCAGTCAGTCAGTCAGTCAGTCAGTCAGTCAGTCAGTCAGTCAGTTTCTTCTTTTATATATTTAGATAATTCATCATAATGTGGCAATATATGCATCGTGTGCACTATTGTAAGAGATACGAGTATTGCGACTTTAGACTGCCGGATTCGGCCATGGTGACTGCTGTCAACTCCGTTGCTGTCGCTAGTGTGCTTGCATATAACTCAAACTCAAACATTTATTCAGTAAGTAGGCCACAAGGGCACTTTTACACGTCAAAGTAAAATGAGAAAAAAAAAAAACTACACCGGTTCTAACCCTACACCTCTGACCCGAGAAGAATTATGTCCGGCAAGAAACTCGGCGGGACTTATTTTTTCAAAACAATAGTACATCAAAACTAAACAATACATATAAGTGCGTTGTTCTATAAGAAAACATATTAAACCAAGGTTAGATTAACCAACAATAGGTTATAGTTTAAGAAAAATACCAAAGAAAAAACATGAGTCCAAATCTGACTATTGAAAATGAATTACATACAAGTTTGATATACTTTCTTACCTGAACTGTGTCTTCTAAATAAAGTTCCAAATTATAATAATCCATCATCAACAGTTAGAAACAAAATAATTTTGAATTAAAATAAAAAAAAAGTAAGTGATTCTAGTATACAATAAACATACTATTTCTAAATTATCCTTAGAGATGTATAAGGTCTCCAAGTGTCTTGATCTATATATTCTATATAATAAAAAAAATATGGATAATCAAGCACCAAATGTTGTCTAAAGCCAATTAAACTAAAATTAAATATGATTAATAAAAAGTTACGTAAATGTGTTGCCCCAGTTTGCCTAAACAGACCTGTCTCCACAAACAGCACCCGTTCACGAGTATGACGCATATCTCAGCCATCGCCTCCCTCAACCTTTCTTCGGGAAAGTGGCAAACCGATCAACTAAAATTACTCGTATGTCCAGGTGAGCGAGATCTTCGGTGGACTGGAAGTTTGTGCCCTGGAACTGGTGGTTGGCAAGGACGGGCGTGAGCACATCATTGAGCTCAACGACTCTGCCACCTCATTCATGGGCGACTCGCAGGAGGAGGACCGCCGCCATCTCGCAGACCTCGTCTTCCAGCGGATGCAGGTGTGTAGTTGTAGCATTAAGGACTATGGTTGACCACTATCTAAACGGATGAAGGCGAATATCTCAATATGTCTTTGGTTTTACTTAAAAATAAAAACCTACTTTTCTAGTTTATACAATAAACATACCCAACATGAGGGTTTATTAGTGCCGACATCCAGTGTCTTGGCAAAAAACTATCCTGTCTGGCCGTTAACGTTTTTATTACACCGCAACGGTGTCAAACAAGCATACGGCCCGCCTGATGGTAAGCAGTTACCGTAGCCTATGGACGCCTGCAACCCCAGAGGATTCACATGCGCGTTGCCTACCCTTTAAGAACCTATACACTCCTTTTTTGAAGAACCTCATACTGTAGCCCGCTGGGAAAACCTGGGAATACGTGTATGATCGACACTACTTTTTTTCGCATTACTGCATGAAAACCGTTTACGTCGGCATCGCCGAACATGCCAGACGTGCTGCGGAATCTAGGGAGTCTCATCAGAATCCTAAACATGTTATTATACCTCTATAATCGGACTCGGAATGATTAGAGGTTGTCATACTACCACGTTACAACTGATCTACTAAACAACTAGCCAACCACTAAGTAACACATATTTAGATAGCATGCGATGCATCTGCAGATTTCTGACCGTATTAAGGTGTCGTATGTTGACGGTCATTCATAACGTGACGGATCTACTAGTAGTCGATGGTCCATGACATTCCAGTTTAACGTAAGCTATGTAAGTTAGTGTTGATTTTACATTACTCCTGTCCCTATATCAATTTCCAGTCCGTCTGCCGACCGGGCATCCCGAAGACTGCATCCCGCAGCTCGGTGTCGGGCAGCTCGGCGCCGTCGCCGGAGGAGCGGGCGGTGCCGCTGCCGGGCGCGGGCCCGCCGAGCGCGCCGCCGCCCGCGCCGCTCTCCGCCGCCGCCAGCATCGACCGCCCGCTGCCGCCCATCCCGGCCGAGCCCAGCCAGCCGCCGCCGCCGCCGCTCACGAGGCGCGACTCGCAAGGTATGCTTTGAACAGGATAATTCACATCCTCTTTTGCGTGCAGATGTCGTGCTTGCCAACCGACCTCTACATGTAAGGCTTCACATTTCATTAGGCCATACTGCCCAGCTGACTCCACATATACTTATCGGACATTTAAACGCTATCGCTTATTGCTATAGGTAATACAGTAGAAACCTGAAAACTAAATGTTGCGTATGCATTGTACAAAGCTATTGTATCAACTGAATTAATTGATACGATTGTATCGTATTATAATTTATATATTGTCCTACGATCAAAATATAAATTTATTGATTTGTAAAGTTCTACTATACCGCATAATACAATTTAAAAAAAAAACTCGTATTCCTTATTGCACACCTCAATAAAATCTAGGTAAAATAAAAATTTTAGCTGCTTCTTCCTTTGACTCCGCACATTTCTTATTTCATTTGTCCATGTCCCGTAGATCTAAGTCTCCTAAAGCATAGTAAATGTATTATTGCTCAAACCTACGATGTCTTTCTTAAACCAGCATCTCAGTCATCGACGGTGTCGACGGCATCGGGTGCGCCCGGTGCGTCGGGCACGGCAGCGGGCGCGGCGCCCACGGGCTCTGCCGCCGGCCGCGGCGGCTTCGCGCGCCAGGGCTCCCTCAGCGCCGCCCTCACAGAAGACGCCGAGGACACCATGAAGAACTTGAGGAAGACCTTCGCTGGCATCTTCGGCGATATGTAAAACTGGCCGGCACTCTGGCAAATACGCGTTTAACCGAACTATTTTTAAAGGTTGAGCTAAGCTGGTCAATAAAATGACATACGTTAAACTCGGTTAAACCCGTAGTGAGCGTGCTCTGCTCTTCCTTTAACGGTAGTTCAGGAAATTAGCGACCATATTACTTGGTACATGATGCCCGATTATGGTAATGTTGTTATTTGCATAATTTTCGTACCTTTATTACAAACTTTACATATACATTGTTATAAAGTATGAGATAAAAAACCGGTTCCGGTATTTTTTATTATGAATACTCATATCGTTTGCATCGGAAGGGGTGACGTTTAGCCGTACAGGTTGGGAAGCTCCTTACGACAGAGGGAACGACCGAAGCTATAGTATAGTGTTAACGTAAATAACTATAGATTTTGTACAATAAGTTTATTATAAAATAACGAAATACGAATCAACTGAGCTGCATTGTGATCGAACCCGTTCGGAACGCCGCGCACTGCGCGCACGTCGTTACAGTAGTGTCTTTCTCTGGCCTTCCTTCTACCGCCCGCAGGTGGCTTATTCCCAGTAGGTATACACGAAACCATATCTGACGTACACAGTTCAATCAATCAAACACTTAAGAGCCATGCTCTTGTCGGTGCAACTCAAAGTGGGCTCTCCATTTGCTTCGGTCCCAGGCCTCCTCTTTGATCTCTTGGTACGACCTGACCTTAACATTATTTTTAATTTGGTCTATATAATTAATTTTAGGTCTTCCCCTTTCAACAGTTAGCTGCCTATAAATTGTATTCTTGATTTTGACTGTTAGACCAGATGCTCATATGGCGCTAACATCACGGCAGCCGTGGACTCTGAAAAGTGTGTACGTCTGCTTTTTGTATCTTTACGAACATTTGTTACTCGTCATACAATATTGCCTACAGACGCTGGTAAACTCTATGCTATTGACATAAAGTTTGCCGCTGGCTAGAGGTCGTTATTGAGAACAACCCACTTGCGGCGACCGGCGCACACGCACCTTCGTAGCAGAACGACGCAAACGACACAATTCGCAACTAGTTACTATATCATTGAGGACAAATAAAATGTGTGGCAATAAGTAGAATTGAAGCGTTTTAAGGATTTGATGTGTAATTAATTTCATGACTTCCCTTTAGCGTAAACTGATCTAATCTAGGCATCTCTGTCGCTTCTGAAGTAATCGTGTCGAATCAGTGGAATGGAGGGACAACGGCCGAACCACATCGGATGCGTATTCAGCATGGCTCTGGATTGCTGTAGAGTGTGTACCCACACGCATCCAAAACGTCGGTTGTAATGTACGGAATTATATTGCAGATGTCACACGGCATGGGAATACACGCGTGCGGCATGCACTACGAATTACGTTATAGCCACGATACGCCAGCCTTGTGACATCTGATGCTGTATTCTAGTTTTAAAATACCTACATAAACAATACGTTAAAAGCACAATCTATCCCCAACATAACGCCAACACACAACAAATAATCAACCATTATTGAAGTTGTATTGGAGTTGCATTGGAATAATTTTCAAGCAAATTATTATATTTCTGATTTTAACGTTTACGCTTTAACTGTATTGCGTTAGTTAATGCATTGGAGTTGTATTGAAGTTGGATCTTGTCTAAACGTGTTTTAAAGTTAGAATACGGCCCTTGATAGCTCTGCTATGTAAGTATTGGTCTTATGTAATCGATTGCTATTGCAGATGTGTTTGTGTGGAAATCGACAACAAATGAGAATATTCCCCCGTATGGTCCTATTAGATCTAAATTGTTTGGATGAGAGCAATGCTATTGAAGACAATATTGTTAAATGCAAGAATTAATCCACATTTTATATAACCTAATAATAGTTGTATTTCATAGTTTTAAGAATCTTGTTGATGCGTGTGTGTTTTTTTTATTATGCTTAAAATGTTGTTTATTTTGGGATGATGTAAAGTGGTAACTCCGAAATCCTGCCAAAACAAAGCTTTTTGTTTCATAATGCGTCTCTTGCAAATTACAAACCAGGGCGTCATTATTTATAAGCACTATTTTGTTGATTTGTTTTTGATTTTTGAGAGGGTTGTATTAGAACGAAGTCTGATATTGTCATATCATGAATGAGGGTCAGATCGAGGAGGAACCAGAACGATTGAATTTGAAATCCTTTGCACTCTTGACCGCTTACCAGTTTTTCATAAATCTTAATATTTATAGCAACCATGTATCTATGCCTATTCTTTAGCTATATTTAAAAGTAGAGTTTTAAACTTGTAGTTTTACTCGATGGTATTTGCGGGTCGTGTGAAGTATGATAATTTACCAGCCTCCGTGTTGAGCCCAGCACCTTTAGTCGACCATTTGTTATTGTAGATTTTACAACGAAAATAGCTATATACATTACATGTAAGTCATATATATGGTTTGCAAAAAAATGTGGTGGGTTATGTTTATTTAGTGCTCAACGTTGTCACACAAACCTGTTGGCAAATCTAATTAGTTAGCGAATCTTTGTTGTCGGGGCCTTTATACTGCGTCATACAGAAGTAGACTTACCTACAATATGAGAAGGTATTTTAGTGTAATTTTTATATGCACTCGTAGCTAGTTTAGACACAAACATTGTTTAGCCGTATCCACCATGTAACTACGTGTAAGTACCTACCTACCTATAAAATGCGCAATTAGATACCTTATAAACGAACAATTTTATTACATATAATGATATACAGTAAAATATTAATCAATGAGTTAATTATTTTAATAGAAAAGTTACCAGATAATGTATTTATTGTATATTGTACTGCAGCGACTTAAATTAGTTTAATTTTTAAAATGTTTAATGTTATTAGTTTATTAGATATCAATATATAAATAAACACTAATATTAATGCTGTTGTTGTTGTTGCTAACAAGTTATACGATGTGTACTCATACGGAGCGAATAGACGGAGAGCTAGCCACGTCATATATGACACACGTGGCCAGCTCTTAGTCCAGAAGCACGCAGGCGGCGGCCACGGGAAATCACTTAAACTATATATATGGATTGTTATTGTCCGAAATAAATGAATTTAACTATTATTTTTACAAAACTGTGCACTTTATTTATAAGTATAAACTGGAAAATTGTCTAGCTAAAAATTTGAATAAACTTTAGTAATTTTTGCTCTGGCTCAGTCTTTACAAACATCATGTGAAATGGCCAATTATCAAGGAAAATTAACATTAAGTAGCTGGAGCTTTTATAGTAATTTGTCGTGGCCATTTTCTGCTTAGGAAAGAAAAGGGACATGGAATGTCATTACAATAAAATAACCTACGTATCTTAGCGGGAACCACGAGAAATATCTCCTAAACCAGCGGTTAACCCACTTTGCCTGTTGGCTCACATGCCATCCATGTCTCTCGAAAGTATTAATATCTATAACGGAATTTGAATGCATGTTAATCTATATAATATAATAAATACCTCTTTTGGTAAGTCGGTACCGAATGGTTGTTTTTATTTTTAACATTTCCTTAGGTACCTGTCCTGGATATCCTATATATTATATACCTTCCTAGTTATCGGAACTAAAAATACTTACAAAAAATATGCAATAATTAATAACTGTCCCAATTTTTCACAATTTTTTCCCATTTTTATTTCGCAGAAACATTAACATAACAATAATATAAACATTCTTATGATCAAATAATTTTACTCGTAAAAAGATAAATTATAATATGAAAATAAATTTTAATGAGTTAAATAAAATAAAAATACACCTAGCGAATCAACGACGTTCCGAACATTATATTCGATTCTTAAAAACAACACAACAATTTATTAAAAGTAGTGCCAACATTTTTTATCCTGATAGTGATAATATAATATTTTACGTCACACCTGGCCATAATGTGAGTTTTACCGCTCGCTACGCTTACGGTAAAACTCGCATTATGGCCAGGTGGGGACGTAAAATTGTGTACTCACCACGGGCAGTAAAAAAGAAAGCCCTCTATCGCATATTTACAACCCTCGCCTGCGGCTCGGGTCCCAAATACCTGCGATTTCGGGCTTTCTTTTTTTTACAGCCCTAGGTAAGTAATGTACTATTCTAATTCCAAATATTTTACGTCAAGGTTACGTGGTACGACAATGTTTTATTTAAGGAACTCACTTGTACATAAATCTCCTCGCCCCAAAAAGGTTCTACCCTCCGAACCAGCCATTTACAGGCTTAACCAGAAACAAGTTAAGAAAGAGCATAAAAATATACAATGTGGCATAATGAATATGAAAAGTTTTTATTTGTAGCTCGGGGGGTCCATGCCGGTGTTAAGACTGTAGTTCCGGTACATACCGGCCTTCGTGAGCAGGTTCGTGAAGGTCTGGCTCGAGGGGTAGAACACGGACGGCACGGAGTGGATGCCTGCAAGCACGGGTACGGATATTAATGTCGCGGGAAGTTCAAAAAAAAATCTGAAAAAATCATATTTCAGGTCGCGGAGTAGAACACGAGCGGCACGTAGTGGGTGCTTTTAACCATAGCTATTTACAGATGTGCCACTTGCAGAAAGTTTCTCAATTGTTTGTGAAGAATATCAAAATCTTTTACGGGAGGTATTCCCCAGGAATTAACCCTTTAGCCAATATTTTTTCAAAGCAAAAATTCAAAAGTTTGCAAGCACATATTTATTTAAACAAGATTTTTTTTTCCTTTTGTCATTTCAACGTTACAAGACGGCAATATGCCATTGTCGGTCAATGAATGTCATAAAATACCCATTTTCATAGTGGGACTGAAATTTTGTAGGCAATTTATATATTTTATTATATTATAAATGGACCTAATGGTAATGGTTAGATAATATTTGACGTTTTAAACATGAAAATTATGATTATCAACAAAATCAAGCGTAACTAATTAGTTACGTTATAATTATATTCATAGATATTTTTGTTCAAATGTAGGTAATATCAAAATATTTAAAATCTAGCCAGTTTACATTTTATAAGAGATGGAATAGCTTTTATCAGTTATACTTTTGTTCTTAAATTAGTACGAGTATGTTAGTTATCCAATGTGTGTATTTATATTATAGAAAAAAAAATTTGCTATCAGACGGCAAATATCTTGCCGTTACCCACTAAACGGTTAAGGAATTTCTATATATATAACAAAATCCACTAACAATAGTAACGAGAAAAGTTTATATAGTTTTTCATATTTCTACTTAGAAAATTATGTAATTTGAGCAAAGGGATCATTGAGACAACGACCGTTAACTATCGACGTTTTAACTTTCGAGCAACAATTTAAAGGAGGTACAAACTCAAACAAGATTTACTGAAAATATGGCTCGTTAAAATTTGTAACCGGCCAATAAGTAATTGAAGAAAGAAAGACATTATTGTAATATTTGTATTACCTGCATTCTAGCAAATAAATGTATTTCTATTTCTAATTATATCGTAATAAATAAGACTGTCAAAGAAAGTACCGCACGAGTCGTTCTTGCGGTACTATTGTGAGGCCACTTTTGGGCTGATTGTGTATACCTAGTATTATTTGATCCATCAAGACATATTTGTGTTCTTCAAACCGTACTCTACAAGAATATAGGCCAATATAAAAGTACCTCGTATTTGATATTTTTTTCTCATTGGCTCGGTACTGTGATGAGATACGTATTATTAAAATAAAACAAACAGGTACGTAGTCTATATTTAAATTATGTTTTAATAACATTATTAAACCGTGTATACTGTCTAAGGAATTAAAAAGTTAATCTAACAATTCAAATCAAAAGTTCAACACGCAGTGATGAAATACAGAACATGCAAAGATTTCATGAATACAAATGTAATACTGTGTTTGTTCATGTGATACACCTAAAAACAAAATATACGCGTTTAAAAATTACACACCTTAAAATAAAAAATACGCAATAAAATAATTGTAGTTTTAAAAATTACAAACCTAAAAATAAGATAATACGCACTTAAAAATAATTGTAAACTTTAAAATTATTGTAAGTTGATAAGTGACTTAAATACGAAAATACCTACCCTTAACGTGGTTACCTGGATACCTATACCCAGCAAAGTGCCTTATTTGCAAAACATTTCAAACATAACACAGGTACATAAATACTATACTGCCCTGAAAACAATGAACTGCTATTGCAATTGGTATTCTTTAGTTATAATTATAAACAAGCAGTATATCTTTTTTACAATATTAAAACAAGTTTAAAATAAAGACTGCTAATCTCCAGACAGTTGATATATTTTTTAGTCTGATGTAATTACTCAAATTGCGTGGCGCAATGAATGCTCCACCTTATCAATAGTTTCGTCTTGTATATTATGTATATGCACTTAAATAAGTAAATGCTTTACCTAACAATAAAGTCCTTATAAGGGTATGTTGCTCACATGCCATGTCTGATGATTTTGGTGGCGGTGTAGACTGTCGTATTGTAACACAGTCATAGCTTCATAGCGACAAAATAAAGACTACAACGAAGAAAGCAACGCTGTATGGAGATAAGAAGTCTTTATTATTTACTCATCTCTACAGTGACTAACAAAACCTCAACACTTGAGGTTTCTTGGTAAACCTCAAAAGGCAATTTCACGGCTATCAGAGCTCAGTTAAGGGTCAAGACCGGTGTTGAGCGAATAGTTGCGATACATCCCAAACTGCGCAAGATTATTCGTGAACGCCTGACTCTTCGGGTGATACTGCATTGGTACCGAGTGAATACCTAAAATTAGTAAAAAGTTAAATATAGACAATATAGCTATACAATGACGGTGAACGCGCAAATAGCGCCGCAACTGCAAAAAAGGACATATTGTTAGCCATGATTAGTATTATGACATGACATGACAAATCCATTCAGTCTATGGTACAGTCTGTTTAATGAATAGTGCTTTAAAAAAAAATTAATAATCTGTAAGTTTTTACCCTCATTAAAACAGAATAGTAAATAGATTGTGTGGCTATTTCTAACCACATATGTAAACATTAATATCGTTTCACCTGTTTAGGAGTTCATGATTAAAGTTCTAATATTAAAGAGGAGACCAACAAAAAATCAAAATTAAATAGCTACAACAATCCAGCTGAATAAAGCGCTGCCCAGTATTAATTTAATCCATTCGGTTATCCAATAAAATACAAAAAAAAACATCATTTATAAGTGATTTTACCCAGTCGATTTTTGAGGATCTCAGTTACAATGACAACATAGATACATAAGTACGTACTCAACATTTTTTGCCGAGAAAAATATAAACTATACATATAAAGGGATAAAAATATAGTTACCTAGAAAGGTTCCGATCTTAATAATGTTCGATGCTTGAACTGGTACGAGTATAACCATGGGTCGTTAGTATCGTTACTGTGTAAATAACACATACTCCGAAATATAAAGCAGGATTCGAGTGTTTTAATACTTTCAATTCGATTGAATATTCGACTTGGTTTTTTTTTAATACTTGAGAAACCCTAGAGTATTTTTTTCTAAAAATATATTTCCGGGTGCCAAGATCGTCAGAATGCAGTTCGCATTAAGGACTTATAGGTTATAGGACCCATGATGTGATGAACTACAGGAATCTTGGCACATATATTTACAACAAATATAGTACCTGATACCGTCAACAACTTTAATTAAGTTTAGTGAAGTGGAACTGCTTTAACTTTAACTCTTTGATCAGTGATCGTAGATTTTTCAGCAAAACCGGTGCAATGACGTTTTTTTGTGAAATTGTTATTTAATTACCAACCATCTCTACATTATTTATTACTTAGTTCTAAATGGCTTTGAAGTGATATGATTCTTTGTTCAAACATTTAAAAGCCTCAAAATAATAATAACCACTGGTGAATCAGTGATCACTTCATTCAAATATGAAAGCGTTCAAAAGGTAAAAAATAACAACTCCTTATTCATAAGTATATTGAAACGGGTAGCTCGAGAATAACACTCCTCTTTATTTTTTGGGTAATTGCATGGTCGGTATCGCCGTAACCATAATGCTGACCAGACACTGTCAATAATAATGTCATTATTTCTGTACCCGTCCTTTTCTGTATATGAAGACTGAGAAGGATAAGTAGAGAAATAAGTCTGGTCAGCTTAAAAGTGCTTGAGGTTCAGAACAAGGCTAGGAGGTCGTTAAACTTGTTATCCTATATATATTCACTAACCTGGAGCGTACCATCCGTATTCGCTGGCAGTCGTTCTGTAGAATGGGTGCTGCTTACTTACTTGACTGCCATAACCATTGAACCAGTCTGAAACAATAGTAATAATTCGATAATAAACGTTTGAAAATTTTGCCGAACGTTGATATGGTTGTAGCAGTCGGCTGCAGAGTTATATGACACCCCTGCGTAATATCAACAATAATCATAAGATAACAAACACAATATGTGTACAATGTATGTACATATACATGTAAAGTCCTGGGCTCCTGGGTTCGAATACTAGATATAAACTTTGATAACTATAAATGAATTTAATGATGGTTGTAAAGTGTTAGATAGCTTGCAGTTTTATGTGGTGTCAAAGTCATGAATGAACAATTGCTACATTTGTAAACATAGAACATAAACATCTGTTAGTGTCTTCATCACTTTTTAGGCTGTCCAGGATAGAAAAAAAAGCTTATTGTTTCTTAAGAAAAGGAAATCAAAAGTGAATATTCCACCAAGCTACTAAGAATTATGCGGTAACTTTGGTTTGCTCTCGCTGCTCAGATGGCGCTTCAGACTCGGAGCTTCAACTTTTTTTTAAGACTGTGCTCCTTAATAAATACGTACTCTGATAGATGTATACGGGAGAAAGGGGTTTCGTATAGATATTGCAGTCCAGTTATCACCTATATGGTCCCTGCGTTGCGTTGTAGGTAACACTGCGTAGGTAATAGCGATGTATATCGGAAAACCCGCATATCACAGGAAACACTTCCTGTTTCAGCGAAGATCAACGACACCTTCATCTAGATAAGCCGTGTTCCCTATACAGGCTGTTCCAAATTAAAGAGACTAAGTTACTTTCAGTGAGAGGCCTGCCTTGTATTGTATAAGAGGTTTAAATGTAGATAGGGTACAATGTAAATATCATATGTTGTCCGTGTAAATATTTATTTATTTATTGTGACGTTTTCAAGTCAAAGGTATGTACATAATTTTATCGGTTGTCAATAAGGCATTACTACCATAAAAATTCATTTAGAAATGAAGTCTTATTATATTAACAACCGACCTTAATGTACCTTTAATGAAATCCTTCGAAGTGCTACTTACTTTCGATTAAATAAATTAATGCACCGCCAATGCACTTATATAGGGACTTTAAATATGTAATAATAATGATGGTAATATCACACAAAGATTATTGTATTGAATATTATGTTGTAATAATTGGGATGTTTCTGCGTTAAGACTGGCTCTCCCATATATGTATGTGCAAACGAAAACTAGACGAATCCAAATATTGTATAAAATAACGTAGATGCTCTCAGACTGTCATGAACAGGAATTAAATATTAGAAGTAAATTCTGAATTAAACCAGAAGTTTATAGGTTTCAAGGAACAGTGAACATTTTGTTTGTAATCTTAATAAAATCCTATATCTAAGTATAACAAAAACAATTGAAATTTTATGTCCATCAATAAATCTCATGATATATATGTAGAATAGGTAGATGTTAAAGTGTATTGCTTGCTACTTTATGCGATTTCATGTATGAACAATGCATATTGAGCATACAAAGGGCATCAAGATGTCGACATCGGCACTATCCAGTATTCAGGCTTCAGTTGCGTTAGGTTACTACTATATTTGCATATTTCAGATCATTGCCTGATTCACATTCATTCAAAAAACAGTAAAATAATAAACAAACCACATAATACACCTAGGTACTTAAAGCCTGACCAGAAATATATGATTATTGTCAAGAGGGCGCTATTATTCTCATTTATATGACAACTGTACAGTATAGTCATAGAGCGTATTATTCTCTATGGTATTGTGACTTCTTAATTTGTTTACCTGTCAGCTCTGATGTTAATTTAAAAATGTTTCACAGCGAAATAGTTTCATTTCCCGATCGTAATATTTACAGCAGTTTATTAAATACACTATTTACAATGTTTCGCTCTTAACTATGAATAATTTTGGGATTTTTTTGTGTTTAACCATATATTTCTGGTCAGACTTTAAATTTAATCACTGATCGCTGTCAATGAGCAGGGTGCCTAGAACTTTGATTATTAAACCAACCGGATGCGAGACGCGCACTAATTTCTATCAGAAAAAGTCTGCCAATTTCGGCGCGGGGGTCGAGGAAACGCACACAAATACTGTTAACACTAATGCATTTTCCATTGACGTCGCTACACACGCACACGATAAAATTATCAAACACTAGCATAAAATATACTCACACAAGTATAAACACAGACACAAACAACCTGTCCGTGAACGAGATAATGTCATCTTTAAGTAAACGCACACAGTGCGAGGAACGCGTCGATAATAATATACTTAAGTATCGATATTTGTGACGTTTTCAAGTCAAAGGTACATCATTGTCGGTTGTTAATAGAGTTAATTTCTAAATGATTTTTTTATGGTAACGCCTTATTGACAACCGATAATGATGTACCTTTGACTTGAAAATGTCACATTTTATCGTAGATTCATTTATCGTATGCCTACATGTCACTGGATATAGATAGGCATTTCTTCCCTAGGGTAGTGGGAAAGCAGATGATGAAGAAAATCCAGTGAGTGCTGCGAGGTCCAGGTAGGACAGTAGAGCTGCCAAGTTTGTAACTCTTTTAGCACCACCCAGGGATTACGTGTAGGGTTGTCTTAAGGTGTTTCCTACGGACGCAGAGAAACATTGATCGTAGAATAGTTATATATTTTTGTTCATTTACCAAGTATAAGGTTTAGCTATTGATATAATTACTCGTATAATGTTAAGTTGTGATTAAATATCAAGTTTTTCTACCAGCATATTACTTACAATGTTAGTATTCTATGTAAGTTAGTTTGTCTATTTGTTCAGGGCAAATCTTGCAAGCTGATTTAGAATAACTTTTATATTATCAATTTAATATTTTGATGTGTATTTGCTTTTAAATTTAGTGGAAAATACTAAAAATTGGAAACAAATAACTATTACAATGAAACATTGAACTGCAAAGAACTTTGGAACATCACGGGATTCGAACCCACGTGTTTAGGTTACCGTTCCAATGTGCTTCCGATTACACTAGACGTTCCTCTATCCACCTCGGTGAATTTTTCACTGTAATGAACAATGATGAATCAGTCACTAGCGATATCGTGATGTTCCAGAGTCCTTCGCAGTTGATATTTTGATTGTAATGGGCATCTGTTTCCAATTTGTGTTTTTATTTCTATTATCTCTTCTTCATTTTCTATTATAAATAAAAAGTATAACATACTGCTAATGTTAATATCGATATTTATTTTTGTGCTGTCCCATCACTAAAACTTACCCGTTAGGTACAGTGATACCAGAGTCATAAATTAAAAGTGCCTATTTACTCGTAAGGGGATAAGTGTGTATACCGTACCTTATAATAAATAAAGTATAATCCATACAAAATTAAAATGCTACATTAAATGTATGGTGAAAATAAAGGAACGAATTAATTTCTAAACAGGAATATCGTTATTTCAAGAATCTATAAGTATATTTCACTTAAGGGGCGCCACACATTAGAGCGGATTTCAGTGCGGAATTCAGCACACTAGCTGAAATTTGTCTATTAAAACGGAAATTTGTTTATGGTAGCTGTATTTTTGAGACCATAGACAAATTTCAGCTATTGTGCCGTACTACAAGCACACATACGCTGATTTTCTTACGCTGGTTCTTCTCAGTTGGGGCTCCTTTCCGAACCAGTAGTAGTTTATTGCCCTTCCCATAATACGGTTTTAAAAAGATTTGATTTCAATACAGTTGTTAAACCGGTGTTTATGTTTTATTTCATTACCGTGCGTAATGTGCTATAGGCTAGTTTATCCTGATAGTGTCAGTTTTTGGAGTTCCAAACCACCTTACAGCCCTGCCCTCGGCGGTCCTCGACGACATATATAATTTAAAAAGCTATGCGTGTGAATGTGTTTTACCTTTGAAGTACTGACGTTAATCTTTTCATTTTTGTTAATGATTGAAAATAATATGTAATTTGAATAATTTAAAAGTCGATTAAAATACGTTTAGAAATAATTTAATAACAACACACACACAGACACACTGCTTTTTTAACAGAGCAATGCTTTACAATTATGGCTGTATACCGAATGGGTCTCTGCCTAACCCACGGAGTATCTTTTAAGTGTAAGTAGTCTAACCTGTGACAATGAATGACATAATGGAGGACGTATTTCTGCCGCACTCGAGTCGATTACTCTTGTTTGCAATATTTCACTTACCTCCCTCGATGTAATCGTGTTCATAATTGCATACCCAATTTATGAATGAATTCATTGATAAATTGGGTATGCAATTATGAACCCGATGGTACAATGTACTATGAAGAGTCAAGTTTAAAAATTACCCTAAAGCAGAGGTAGTACCATTAAGTGGCAGCACTTTTTGATTGACAATATTTTTAGTTTTTTGCTAATTTCGTGCACTATTTGATGATATTTAGACGTAATTATACTTACAGATGAAAAGAAACGTTATCCTTATGTAAACCAGATAACTCAGATCTTTTCTTACATGAAAACTCGCAGCAATTCGGCATTTTTACCTCAGATCGTTCCGGGCTGACTGACATTCATTGAATGGCGTTTGACGCGCGACAACTAGTTTTATATAACCGCTACGACCAGTGGTCTTGTACTTTTGGCAGAGGGGGACTTTCTCTGAGGCCTAGAAGGTTCTCCGTATTGCCTCGCAGGATGGAAAGAGCTATACGCTGTGTGAAATACCTAGTATAGCGACCGTGTGTGTTGGATGTCATCTTGTGGTCTAAATCAAAAATTGAAACTAGGTACTCCACGCCAATAGACGGTGAAACCCCCAACATTTGACTCACGTACCCTTTTTCGTACGTTGTAGGTCCTGCCATCTAGTTAACTTATTTGAAAGCTTTAGTTATCATTCATTATGCACTTCACGCCAATAATCAGGGGTATCCATAGACATAAACAAAAACCGGCCAAGAGCGTGTCGGGCCACGCTCAGTGTAGGGTTCCGTAGTTTTCCGTCCGTCACAGTAAGTGTCCCCACTTAAGAGTTAAAAAAATATTTTGTAATTTTTTTCAAAACTTTATTTGAAAGCACATCATTTCATTGTGATTTTGTAGAAATTACAGGTACAATAAACACCTGCTTATACGGTTAAATTACAAACTTAATTCAGAAATTATTTTGTAATTTTTTTTCAAAAACTATTCAACCTATCAAGTTTAAAATAATTTTCCTAGAAAGTTTTTATAAAGTTCTACTTTTGAATTTTTTTTCATATTTTTAAAACTTATGGTTCAAAAGTTAGAGGGGGGGGACACATTTCTTTTACTTCCGGAGCGATTATTTCCGAAAATATTTACATTATCAAAAAATGATTTTACTAAACCCTTATTCATTTTTAAATACCTATCCAACAATATATCACACGTTAGGGTTGAAATGAAAAAAAAATCACTCCCCACTTTACGTATAGGGAGGTACCCTAATAAAATATTTTTTTCCACTTTTTATTTTACCACTTTGTCGGCGTGATTGATATACATATTAGTACCAAATTTCAGCTTTCTAGTGCTAACGGTCACTGGATTATCCGCGGACGGACGGACGGACGGACAGACATGGCGAAACTATAAGGGTTCCTAGTTGACTACGGAACCCTAAAAAGGAAGATGAGTGAGCATAGTAAACAAAACTGAAATGTGGTCCAGCACCTACATACTTGTAAAATGCTACGCACCGCTATAATGTATGTGCATCATGGGCAAAAGAGATAGTTAACACGGGTATGCAAGACCTCCATATTTTGTGCATTGCACAAAATGTGACTGAGAGACTCTGCGACACGACTAATTCAATATAGATCCCGGAACCTATATTTTATGGCACACAATCGAGCGCCTGGTACCACATCTCCCTTTTTGTATAAATCAATGGGAGCATCCTATGCCCTCTTCAGTTTCCACCCTCTTATCACCACCAGCCTGATCTGAAATCATAAAATAATGTACACACTTACGTGGATGTTCGAATCTTTTGGGCAAGTTGCAAGTAGCAAAGTAGTCCGAAGTCTTTGGTTCAGGTTTCTGGATCTCTCTCTGAAGACACTCCATGTCTACGCACGACGCGGAACAAAATCCAGGTGTCGACTTCTCATTTTGTCCGCCTTGTTGATCGCTCATTATACAAAATAGGAAATTAACAAAATAAGCATAAAATGTAACTGCTACTACGCTGGCTTGAAAAATTGCTTTTAATATTTAATCAAAATTGTTGTCATAGCAACTGCTACTTACGTCAACTACGGACTACGTCGAGTTTGAAATCGTACTAAGTTTTCATAGGTTATTTTATTTTACATGTTAATTTATGACCGGCATGTTGCTTGATTAGAAATTGTTTTTAATTATTGCATAACTAAAATAGATGCCTTTTAGTTACAGGAAGTAGGTAATATAGATTAGAAATGACTTTCAAGCTGACAAGCCCTTACAGTTGTGAGTCGGTAAAAGCGCTCTCTGCGGGAGATCCGTTGCAAATCATGAAATCACCATAAACAGCAATGTATGAATGCATTAAATTTTATACAAATTGGCAGTTCTATTGCTTTAACCTTAAACGTAATTTCAAATTATTGTATAGGTTCGATTGAACTAGTAATCGTATTAGAAAAAGGAAAGGGAATATATATCCAAAAAAAGTGTTTATTGCTAATTTTGAAAAGTTTCATGCTGACTTATTAGAAATATAACAAATAAAACTAACTTTAAGTAAAATAAATCGAAATAATTAACTTTAAGAATAAAATTAAACTAAAACTAAAAGAGGCCCCTGCGGCATGGTACCGCAGATGCTGGCAGCATTTTCTCTCTGAATTGCTAAACTTATTCGTTGAGCTAGATAGCTGCCAGCCCATCGGTCTCCTGTGGCATCTCTGAGTCTCTTCGACAGGTCTTTGAAGAGACTCAGAGCGCTAGGGCCCCACGGACCAAAGATCTCGACGCCGAATCGGACAAAAATATATTCCAAGCCGAGACCACTGTACGGATACGGACATTTATTGCTTAAGTAGGTACCTAATTATTTGCCGGACTCTATGATTCTCTTATTTGTATTTTGTTTATTTATAATCTTTCTTCTTATCCATGTTTGTCGCCGAAACAAAATCATTTAGTCATCATTTTCGTAACCATGCATATCATATCGAATTTACAGAGGTTGTCTGGTGTGCTCCAAACTAGCCTGAGTCTGTATTTATTTCTATAATTAGGTACTCATTGATTTGAATATTTTTAGGTAATGCTAATTATTCAACGTCATCGTCACAGTTTCATGTGTTTTCATTTCAAATTCAACTATGTTCAAGCTCCATATCGCTGAAATGAAGTCGGCTAAACAAGTATTTTTATCTAAGTAGAAGGTACTTCAAGTGTAAAGCTCAACGCATACCTAGTTACAACTATGTATTTATCAACCATGGTATTTTTGTTTATTTATTTTAGGAATGTTGGATAACGAAAAGTACATTTATTTTTTAACCCTTTGAATGCCAAGAACCCCTAAAGAGGTCTTGTGTCGTCGTGCCCCCCACGCCAACCCATAAAGGGGTCGGAGTGAAGGTGTACTTTGATCATGAATAAAATCTAGTATGAATTGTTTTGCACAGCACTACGATTCGTCTTTTTTGATAACGCAACAGTGCTTGGCGTGTGAGTCATTACTTCATTCAAATATGAAAGCGTTCAAAAGGTTAAATTAGAAAATCTTATGATAGTCTCACTATAGTTAGGCAAAACACCTTTGGCTAAAGGTAAATATATTCGACTTCTATGCCCCGTAACTATTATCCGGTTTGCTCTCCCGAATTTAGCAAAACAGTGCCCAGTTCCTAATATAACCGATGTTAGTCGGATTCAGGGATGTTCAGTCAACTCCAAAAAAATTGGAACCCTCCCTCTGCATAGGTACCAACTTCTTTGCTGCACGGTTAGCACAAGTGTGTAGCGACAGTATCTCGCGAGCGGGATAGACATCCTTTCAACAAGATACTGTCGCTGCAGGTGGTGCAGTATTAGCTACACAATGTACCTTCAATGGAGAAGCATTTTTTTTAAACCAGGATAGTGGCAAACAAGCATACGGCCCGCCTGATGGTAAGCAGCTACCGTAGCCTATAGACGCCTGCAACTCTAGAGGTGTCACATGCGCGTTGCCGACCCTTTGCAAAAAGGAGGATTCACTGTGTTGACGGCTAAAGGAACAAGAGGGTCCCTCGTCGTCAACACACTGCGTCCTCTATGAGCTCCCAAAAACAAACAATAACGCATACAATAAAGTTAACCCTTTATTTTAACAGTCTAGAAAATTAGTAGTTTATGTAACTGTTACGTAATAAGTAAGTTCCTTAAAACATGAGTGTGGTTTTATGAAACGAGCCGCAGGTGAGTTTCATAATAAGATCACACGAGTGTTTTAAGGCCTAATTACGTACAGTTAATTGCATACACTGCTTTATCTACACTCATATTATTTATTCTAAATGCCGTATTCGGAAACCATAGAATGGCCGCCATTGCACCGCCATGGCCACCTCGATTGTGCAGGCGGTCGCGCGGGCGCGTGTCGGCGGCTGCGCGGGAGCGTGCAGGTGTACATTATGTTATCAAAACTCATAACACATCAATAGTTGAGCATGTAAAGTTAAAATTACGTTACTGCCACAGATAAAAAGCTTATCATAGTAAAATCGGTCGTGGTAATGCTAGCCCTTGCCTACCGTTTTCGAACACGTTTTAGAGAACTTATAATATGAGTGTAGATAAAATAATTTACAGTCCGTTGCCCTTTAACTCATTGGGCATGCATTCGGCTGAATAAATTAGTCGTTATCAACGGTATCGGGACTCCCGACCACCAGCGAGTGGGTGCTATCGCCTCCCGCCTCGCCACACCAACAATCGATCTTCCTCACTCACCCGACTAAGTGCTCATCTCATTTCAATATTAATCAAACTGTAATTACTGCAAACGAACTAAAAAGTGTCTTAATTGAAACTTTTTTTTTATTGTCTATGATTCACAATTTGCGTTGACAGTTACATTCAAATAGACAAACAATAAACAAAGTGTTTTACGAATAAATACATAATTAGTGCCCAATATACTACAAAATGAGGACTATAAGTGTGCAACAACCTATAAATTTAAAAGTGGTGAAGATAGAATTGGATTTCACACCGTTTGATACGGAGCCGCAGAAAAAAGAGAAGCCGAAGCAAATAATTGTGCCAAAAATCAATTATAGCAGGAGGGCTTCTGTAGTGCCTCCTCCCCCACCAATCACAAATTATACACAACAGGTAATACCTCTCATGAACTACGTTAGTTATATGTGCCGTTATTTTGGTAAAGGCACCATTTCGAGGCCAGCGCTTACGCCGCACGTTCATTGAATATCAACCAATAATATCAACAATGCAATTCTAACCACAAAATTTAATTTATAATGTTTTAATTTTTAGTAATTTTATTTTATTGATTTATAGCAATCAATAATATTTCACCTGTTGAGATTAACGATTTTATAATTTAACACTAATTTTAATTGCATTTTTTTGATGTTTCAATTTTAATTGTTATTTACTTAATATATTAATAAATGACAATTAAAATGCGGTCCTTTTTTATTCGTCTAAGTAAAAAGAATGAAAATTGGTATACAGTGTGGAAAGATAAGTCGGGCCCTGGAGGGAAACTACCTTTAAACGTTGAGATAGCTCAATTCGCTGAAAGGAAACATTCTTTTATTTTTCCTAAAAACTGAAACTGAATTCACAGTTTTTTATTTTATTTTCACTTTTTTCCAGACTAATTGTATACATTTTTTATTATTATTATTTATTGGTTCTCTTGTGCCCTGAACTTGGTTGGTATTAAGAAGTTTTTATCCTTGTTAGAAATATGATCGATTGGCATCAATTGTCGTAAAACATATTTATGGCAAAAATTACAAAATAAAAAGTTTTTTGTAAACTGTATTATTTTACAAAAACTCGTTAATGCAGTTATGTCCCTTTAAAAAAATAAAGATGTTTCCTTTCAGTGAATTGAGCTATCTCAACGTTTTAAGGTAGTTTCCCTCCAGGGCCCGACTTATCTTTCCACACTGTATACCTACTAAGATTAATTCTGTACTTTACTAACAACGATATGGGCAATGACCTGAAATAAACGTTTTTTTTTTTTTTTTGATATTGTATTTGAGCCATGAAAGCGTAAGCGCCAACTTCCAAATGGTACCTGTACCAAAATGATGATTGATGACACACTATTTCGTACAGACGTGTTATAGTGAGAGTACTTACTCAAAACGAATTCGCATTGTATTATTTAAAACCTGCACCTAATACTTACTCATTGATATTATTTATGTGCACAAATAAATGATAACAAAGAGCTTGACCTTAATGAACCGAACTAGAGTAAGGAGAAAATAGACGAGAGATTCGTAGTTTACAGCTGCTAGAGGTTATTTTGCAGGAGGCGCATTCGGATTACTAAAATATGCTGTAGATTTGGTATCAGTTTCTGTGCATTTTACCGTGGTAATGCCGTGCCAATCCATTAGTGTGCTACCAACGAGATGCACGAGTATTATAAAAGCACTAAGTACTATATTTGTTTTAATCTGAATCTGTCTCTGAGGGATTCTGGCCCAATTCCAAGAAGGTTAGACTCCGTGGCGTCGGTCTAGAGATCGTTCTTTGTTGTCGCACCAAATAAGCGTAAAGCCTGGTTAATTACTTAGATTTTATCTTATTAGCATTGTTTAATCAAACACAAAGCTTGTTTTCTATTGAAATCTGAACAAGGTTAAATAGAGAACTTATCGAAATGAAAAATAATAATATTAATTCGAATAATTCCTTAAATCACTTAATAGTCACTTCGGAAAAATAACACGAATACATTACTTAAATGTAGGTAAGTACTTATTTAGTGAATTTTGGTTACACCTGATAATATTTGAATAGCATAGGTACAGAAAATTAATCGACATTAGATAAATTTTCGGTACCTTTGCTCGATTGACGATTCCTTTGAGCGATGAAAATAATAACTAAGAGTAAACTAGCTTGCCGCGACTTAGCATAATCGTACTATAAATTTCAATGACCGACGTCTTGTAAACAAATAAAAATACAAACAATTTATTCATATCATAACGCCAAGTTACAGGTCAGGCTTAGGTCTAGGAAATACACTAGGTATCATAGGTACAGGTAAGTATTCGACACAACAATTAACACACATTAAGTAAAGTAACACTCTATTCTGTTCAGAAACGCGATGTAAAAGATTTGGTTCAAGATCTTCTGGACGACTTATACGCGGACCAGCGGGACTGGGGAACCAGCAGCGCCATCGACTACTGCCACGCGTAAGTATCATCCTGAGTGGTCGCTCGAACGGCGTCGGCAGTAATTAAATGAGAACGTATGGAAGTGGCTTCAGTGATCGCTGCTCAAATCTTTGTTCGCAACGCTGCGCTGTTCGCAACGTAGAACGCGCCGCCGAACGCTCGTCTCTGAGGCCGTACGAGTGCGAACTGAGTGGCCGTTTTAGCGACGGCCACAACAGCGCACCCGGCGACGCGTTCTATGTTCATGGTAAACAAACGAAAAGGTATGGGAGTGGCCTCAGTCAAAGCTATTCAAATCCCTTGGCAGCTAGACGCACCGCCATTCGCGGTGCGGAACGCGCCACTGATCGCTCGCTATTGAGCTAAGGCTTACACCTACTACGGGTACGGCCTCAGTGGCCGGCGATCAGCGAGCCTTTCGGTGAAGTTGAGACCGAAATTTAAAGAAAACGCAATTTAAAATTGCCACGCCTAAGTTACTATTAAAAGACTGTTTCTTCGAATATATTCATGAATGTTACACAATTGGAACCTACTTAACCCTTTATAAGGCAGAGACGATTTGGAAACCACTTAGTTAATAAACATTTACGGAGAAGAACATCCTCTTTTTTATTTAACTTTAATGGTATAATATAGCGAATATATCAGGCTTTCTTTCCTCATTCATACTTTTTCGGTCAGTATTTAATTTTAGTGTAATTAATTAATCTATAGTATGTGGTCAATTTATGCACTATGCCTGTCGAGGGAAGCAAGCTATCGTCATTGTTTCCATTATACTATTAAAAATATACAAGTCGCTGTATCTAATAATTTGAATTATAGCTCTTGCAATTCACGATGGCGAGTGGCGAGACTCTTATTGGTATGATGACAAGGTCTAATTTTGATAAATCCACTCTCCATCGTGAATTGCAATAACTGTACTACGTTGTTTGTAGTGTCAGGAGAGTGTATCATTTGCCACTTAAGATTAATAAAATTATAAAAGGTTACATGCTATATCTATAGACCTGACGGAACGCAATTTACAAGCGGAAGTCTCTTTCTAACTCCTTGATAGAAAGAGACTTCCGCTTGTAAATTGTATCGTGAAACGGGCCACAGGTTAGGTTAGGTTTCAGTCATATTCGTATATTAATCCTACCCACTACAAGATACACAATAATATTCGAGTACCGTATGTAGTCAATTAAACGCCAGTCTGTACAGAGCACCTTATGTTTGTTATGTCAATGTCAATGAATAGGTGTATTGGAAACAGATCATCTGAAAACTCAAGTGCACTAACAGGCTGAGTGTATATATTGACCACATGTTTTTCTTAATGATTTCGTGTTTTTTTGCCGTAGATGTGTTCCCCAGTGCATTATAAACATGGTAGTGTATTTAACTTTCACGTAGCATATAGCATAGAGTATTTTATTTTATGCCGCTTTATAAATCGTATCATCATTATGTAGCGCGATAACAATTTAAATACTTGCGGCCGCTTTTGTAGTAAGGCAAAACATCCATAAAATTAGTTTGATTGATGTAAATCAATGATGGGGCTTAGGCTTCGTGATGCCGCTAGGTTTAGTAACATGGTTTGTTAAACTAGAAGGTACTTTCGACGGAGAGGTGGCTTCGTCAGATATGACACAGTAATGAGAGCAACGAAACCCCTCTAATTAGTTTACTATACTAAGCTTATTTCTAAATCCGGACATCTGGCAGCTGTTCATTGGTGGAGGTCAAAGAATGAAACCCACTTCAAGAATAAAAATAGAGTTCTGGGCTTAATGCGATATAATGAGAAATCATATAAATTATTAAATTATCTCATTGTCAAAAGCTTATGTTGGGAGAGAGTAGTGCCAAATTACGTATAATGTAATTAATAGTTAATGTATTTTTACCGCAATAATACTCAATGTTTTTTGTACTAATGTAGGCCAAATATAGGCCCTTTCCTCTATAAATAAGACAGCTTCAGCAGTTTTTACCTGTTTTGCTATTACATTTTTCCAACTGAAAAAGTTTGCTGGTCTGTCACTCTGACCTCCACCTATTAGAAGCTGCCAGGTGCCCGGATCTAGCAATAAGGATAGTATAACTATCTAACTAGACGGGTTTTGTTGCTCTCATGATTGTGTCATATCTCATATCTGACGTTGCCAGCTCTCATTCTACTTCACCTAGTATTATTTAAGTCATGAATGTTCTGCCGGCGCATTCTCATGCGTTGAAAAAAGTTAAAGGATTATAAGTCGTTCGATCACGGAGTTCTAGTTTCTACATGTCTATGGTAATAGTCTACTACGGCACGGAACCTGCACCTCTTTATTTTATTTACTATTCGTAATCAAGTCCTCAGAATAATGATTTAAACTCACACGACTTTCACTCATTATTTTGACAAAAATCGGGACATAATCGCGTACACTTACTTTTATTATTTTCGTGACGTATCGAGCGTCTCGTAACGCTCGTAGTCGCAGGCAGACACGTAAAGGTAAGTAAGTACACGCGATTAAGTCCCGTTTTTTGCCAATTATAATGAGGTCCTCAAAGGTTTTTATATTTCCTATCGAAACCCTAAAACCGGTATAAATCCTAAACCCATTTGAGCGATAAAAAGCTTATTTCCCGATGGATGCGTGGGCGATGAAAAAATATCTCTGTAATGTTTGCTGAGTGAATACGAGGCAAGGTTTTGTTACCGTTGGATGACACGATTGTAATCGTCATCATAATAACCAAAAAAGATCAGTCCCTTAACTGCCAGGTTTTCATTTTGCGTCGTAAATTGTCAAACCTGGTTCAAAAAAGCAGTTCTGGAATACGTCCCGCCAATCCATGTGCATTGCAATATGGAATGTCCCAATGATGAGGACACCTCCCTCAGTCCTCTAATCGTCTAGTCTTCATAATTTCAAGCTTTCGAGCTAATAATCAGTTCTATGTAGTGAGCACTCTGTGCTTACTTATTTCTCTATGGTGTAGACATTCCAGGCTAGTCCAGGATTTATTTAATATGATCCTTGACCACCCTCATCAATCATGAATACATTATGTATTTACACTATTTACAAAACATACTTTTCCACTCGTCGACTGTAATGCTTGAATTGACAACATTTCATTTTTTTGAGTGCTACTTTTTATTGTCTGGCCCGAAAGAACTCACAATTTTAAGAGACCCGTATTTTTTATTTTTGCGAAAATCCATGTTTTTTAGTGGAAAAATCCATTTATATTATTACTTGGGCAGAAAGGGCGTATGTAACAGTCGTCGAAGTATCGGCTAAATGACGTCACATGTTGTGTTTCATACACTGAAAAAAAACGTTAAAATAGTCACATTGATTGACATTTCCGTAAAAAAACCATAGCGTGACCATAGTGCGCTTAAACAGTTTGACATTTGAAGCACAAGATAAACGTCAAAACTTAATATCAAACCGCTAACAGGGGGTGTCACTACGCAGTTTAGGTACATTTGGCCGGCGCGCCTCCCGGGAAGGCGTATGGCAGTGGGCTGCCGCTCGGCTCGCACGATAGTCGTGTCACGTGGCGCTCGCGCAAAATTGAAAACACACAATGGCTGACTCGATCTAATCCGTATAAAAGATATAATATTGGTTGCCCAGAAACAATATTAGGAACTGACCGATATAGGATTTTCAAAGGAATACGGCTGCGGCATACCTATTTCCGTGAGAATCAGACATACTATTTCCGGATAAAAAAATTATGTTTAAAGAATCAACGTTTGTAATTCCTACATATTTATCTTAAAAATAATAAATCAGTAGGTATATGTAGGTACAGAAACTTATCAAGTGACAACCCGTGTATCACAGCTCGGTCATCGCGCAAAGAAGATTCACGGTTCGTGCGCGGTTATAAGTATCAATTTTGCTTGCAGGCGGCGAGTATCGGTATAATTTTATACCTAAAGTTGACTTTTGTGAAGGAGTGAATTTTCTGTACGGTAGTACTATTAGTTATTCTGTGCCGCTAACTTCGAAAGATATCTTCAAGGATTGTTGAAAATGCCTTGCATTAAATATTACCTAGTGAAAACTTGCAAAAGCAACACATCTTTATTGCCCGGTAAACAGTTATTTACTGTTCCCGAGGGTAACAAAGCCGAGGACTGTGTCGCAGCGGGTTTGCTTCATTTACCAACCAGGGGACTTTTGATTTGCGAAGATCACTTGAATGTGAGTACAATGCGTGTCTATTTTAATGAATTCTTAGATTCGACAAGAGTTTTTAGCCATATTATTAATCGTGTGTCCGTTTCTTTCAGTTGGAAGAACCCTACAACAAACTTTAGAGCTGTGGAGACTTGCACTGGAAAACGCTGGCCTACATATAAGTAAACAAAAAACTGAGCTATAACAAAATATTTTAGGACTCAGGACTAAAAGAAATGAGGCAGTGTACTGAAACTATTGCTTCAACTTTAAGAAGTGTCGGAGTACTGTGTTAAAAAATGAATCTTAGGCAGACATAAGCTAAACCTCAAATGGCAGATCAAACAACAAATTGTTCACAAAAAAACTACTGTAAAAAATACATATATCATATAATGAAGCGCTCAGTGGCGGCCTTAGGTGCAGTCGCAAAGGTGGCAGTCGCTCGGGGACACCGGGGCTAATGTAGCACCATCAGCTGACGGAAGTACTATCTGAGATTATATACAGATAGATACCTGAGGAGAGGCCCATCTTGTTGTTTTTCTTGCGCTGATGTGTGTAGGTTTGTTTATTATATTGTGTGAGAATGTATATTTTATATTAGGCCATGTTTCCACATAGATGTGTTAGATATAAATGAAGGTATCCGCCTAATGAATAATTGAACGAAATTAAAATAATTTTATCATAATATACCATTTTTTTCTCCCCTGATTAAGACCTGGTGAATTTTACTTCTCCAGTAGTAACATTCTAAGTACAGGACAGATAGTTACCTTATTATTGACAAGTCATCAGAAAATACTTAAGGACCTACTTAGGATACAGGTTTAAAAATGACAAATGTCCATACTAATAAAATAAGTACTTTATTTCCTATAAAATGTAATTTATTTACCACAATCCGAAACATCTTTTGCTCATAACATTTTTTTTTTTATATGACTTTTATGACATTAGCCAGCGTCATGTCGATATGGCATAAATATAAAAGGATTGATCAAATATAAATAGCAGATACGAGTATATAGTTGCTTTTCCATGTACAATAATGATATAAATTAAAAAATATATATAATCCGTATACTATGTTATAATATTAATATTAAAGTTTTAATTTATTTAAGTCTAAGAAAGAGACTAGAGCCAGTAAGGTTTGTTTGTCTTTGGTTTGTAATAATTCCAGGACGGAAGTAGGGAAAGGAATTTTAATTTTCAAGAGGTCAAAATATAATCTAGTATGATCGTAAAGAGGACACGCCAGTAGAATATGATTCAGATCCCCTTCTCCCAGCCCGCACTCGCACAGAGAGGAGTCCCGAGCATGGATTCTTTTCAAATGAACAGGGGAACAGCAGTGGCCTAGTCTCATTCGAATGATTGTGGAGCAGAACTGTTTTGGGATAAAAATCTTAGCAAACCAAGGCTTTCTTGTTACGTTAGTCGTTGCTTTAAGATCATATAAACGATGGATGATGGGGTGATACGAAAATTGTAGGCAGCGGAAAAAATACCTATCTGCCAGAAATTGGCGACGTAAATCCAGTGGAGGCTCTGCGCATTCCACCTGCATAGCTTTAATAGGGCTAGACCTCATTGCACCTAGAATAATTCTCATAGCCTTGGATTGGATTAGGTTCAACCTGTTCAATCCAGCTCTGTTTCCCGGCACTAATAAGTGACATCCATAATCCAGTATACTGCGTACTGTGGCATTATAAATTAATCTAAGGGAAGTAGGGTGACCTCCCCACCAGACTCCCGCAAGGCATCTTAGTGTATTGAGCCCACACTCACACTTTTTAACTAAATAATCAAAGTGCAGATTCCCGCTTAATTTCGAATCGAGATGAATCCCTAAGAATTTATAAGAGGAGCGGACAGGTATACTAGATTCATTGATTGATATATCTAAAGCAGGCACGTTTCTTTTACGGGTAAAAACAACTGCGCAGCATTTGGACGGAGAAAGGGACAAACCATTTTTATAGAGATAGTTATTTAGCGATCGGAGGGAATTATTAACTGAGGCGCATGCAGATGTTATATTTTTGTTTGAAGAGTAAACTAATAGGTCATCAGCATATTGGAGGACTCGACAGTCAGACACAGAGTCTTCCAGGTCATGTGTATAAATATTGAATAGTAAAGGACTTAAAACAGAACCCTGTGGAAGCCCCCGCCAAACCAGTCTCGTAGGTTTGATTTCGGGATCTTTACCCCGGAAGGGGATTTGTCTTTCGCAAAGGAGGTTACTCACGAGGCAGGCTAACCTTTCTGGGATTCTTAGTTTATATAGTTTTTCTCTAATGATTGGAATCTGAACATTATCATAGGCAGCTTCGACATCCAAGAAAGCGGCAAAAACCGAGGCCTTATTTGAAAAGGCAAGCCTGATATCAGACGTAAAAATGGCCAGGTTATCAATTGTACTTTTTCCCTTCCTAAAACCGAACTGAGATTTTCCTAGTAGATCATGACTTTCAAGGAACCATTCTAGTCTATTTTTGATGAGGTGTTCTAAGATCTTTGAAAGGACGGAAGATAGGGCTATAGGGCGATAAGAGGTTGGGTCATTAGGGTCCTTTCCTGGTTTAAGTATAGGCATAATAAGTTGAGATTTCCAGGATGAAGGCGGTTGGCCTGAAAACAATATACAGTTAATTAAGCCAAGGAAATATTTGAGAAAAGAATTGCCAGCTTTAGCTAGAAAGGAGTACGGGATGCCATCATGACCTGGGGCTGAGTCTTTTACCGCTCCGAGCACATTTTTGAGTTCTAAGAGAGAGAATGATTGATCTAGGGGATCAGATGACTTATTATTCAACAGACTTATAGGGGAATCATATACACCCGGGACATATGGGGGAGCTATTTTAGTTAGGAACGATTCAGCCCATTTTAAAGAGATAGGGTAAGGGCAATTATAGGAATTATAAGATTTCCTAAATTTTCGGATGTTATCCCAAACAATAACATCAGGAGTGGAAGGACTTAATGAAGAGCAGAAAGATTCCAACCTTCAGCCTTTTTGTTATTAAGCAGAGTCTTAGTGTCAGTCATAGTTTTGGACAAAATTTCAAAATTCTCGGACGACATATTCTCGGTATACGACCGTTCGGCTTTCTTTCTAGTCTTGACGACTTTAGTGCAGTCATTATCCCACCACGGAGGTGATGGCAACTTCCCTACAGCAGTATTTTTAAGAGGGAAGACTTTATCGGCTGACGTCTTAATAACATGAACAAGGGCATCTGAGCAGATATCTATTGAGTTTGAGGAAATCGGTGGTAAATATGGAGTTTCGCGATCTAGATTTTTTTTGTAGCTATCCCAATCTGCGCCATTAATATTATACAATAAAAGCGGCCTTTTTACAGATGGTCTTTTATTAGAAACAAAAGTAAAACGAAGTAAAACTGGAAAATGATCGCTTCCGTACTGTCCAAGACCCAAGAGATTCGAGATGCAAGAGACGGAGAGCTAAGAGATAGGTCTACTGCACTCGTTGCTTGGTTAGGTAGGGGGCGTCGAGTGGGAGAGCCTGAGTTCAGTAGACATAGGTTGCACTTGTCCAAAATTAATGATAAAAATTGCTCACTGAGGGCGTCGTTCTGATCACAGCCCCATAAAGCGTGGTGTATATTAAAGTCACCCAGTATAACGAGAGGTTGAGGGAGGGATTCTATTAAATCCTTAAGCGATTTAAGGTTATTATAAGAGGGAGAGGGAATATAAATGGATAAGAATGTTACATTTTCCACTCGGGCACAACATGCATTGAATTCAGGACTATTTTGGGATATAGGGATGGGCATGTAAGGAATGTGGTCTCTAATAAACAGGGCACATCCAGCTCGACCATCTTGTCGACAGTCCATTAGAGAGCAATAGCTGGGGATTTTAAAAGAGGAGTTATGTCTGAGCCATATCTCTGATATGGCAAGGATAACCGGGTTGAATTTATTAGTAAGGAACAGTACTTCTTGTTTTTTATTATGTATGCTGCGACAGTTCCATTGAAGAATTACCTGCTCCATTATTAGAAGATAACAAATTTGAAATAAGTGGTGCGACGTGGGATAGCAAAGAGGGCAGAGGACTGGTAGGGGAAAGTATTTTAATAAAGGAAGAGATCAGTTTTATTACCTCCGTAATTTTCATATTTTCATTAGTCGGGTCTTCTTGTGTGCAGAAAACAGGCCTGGACTCAACAACCGGGTCTCTAATTAGGGCTTCATGGGCCTTTCGGTCGTAACCTTTCTGCAGGCGGGGGGCGACGCGGGGTTGTCGGGTTATAGTTTTTTTGTAAGAGATTATTTGAGGCGCATAAGATTTGTTGCTGTCCTTCGCATGTAAATTGGCTGCATCAATGTATGATATATTCTCGTTCGTCATAGTCTTTTTAATGTTTGTTTGGCGAATATATTCGGGGCAAGACTTACTGTTGGCCATGTGACCTGTCCCTAAGCCCCGAGGGCAGTTAATGCAATAAGGTTCTATATCTTCATTGCACGAGTCACCTGAATGGGATTCGCCACATCGGAAGCACCGAGGAAGGGATCGACATTTCTCTTTTGTATGGCCAAAACGGCAGCAGTGGAAACACTGGATAGTAGGGTACTGATATTGTTCCACCGGTAAAGAGTTTAAACATAAGTAAACTCTCTTCGGTAGGGTTTGTCCATCAAAAGTGATAATTACCGTCTCAGACGGAAGCCAAGAGTAAGAACCGTCAGGCTTGGATTTTTTAAAATTAAGGCGTCTAATCTTGATAGGGACAGGGTCACCTGAGTTTATTGGGACCTTGATGTTTTCAAGGATCTCTTCCGGCGACCAGTCGTTAGGAACTCCTCGGACTAACGGACTAAGAGGGCACAAATGCCTTATAATTATTATGAGTTAGAGTAGTGGACTCCAGGAATAAATTAGCATCCTCTGCTGAGTGAAAATTCAGAGAAACTCGGTTTCTACCGATCCTTTTGACTGAACCCTCCACGATATTTGGGAACTCCCTTTTTCGGTTTTGTAGGAAGCGCCCGAAAGCTACTGGGTGGAGTGTGATTCCTGTATCTGGCGCGGGTTCGAATTTTTGTACATGGACCAAAAATGGACCTTGGTCATTATGAGAATATTTGGGGCGGCCAATTGGGGTAAAAGTAGATGATGGTGTTTGTGAAGGGGTTTTGTTTCCTTGGGAATCATCAATCAAGTGTGCTGGGGGGGACGGAAGAGATTTTGATAAAGTCTGGACTAAGGATTTTTGGCCAGGAGGGATCAAAGTATCATCTGAACTACTTGACGAATTGTTTGAATCCATGCTCAAGTCATACGACCGATCAATGGGGCTGGGGGACCTAGACCTGTCTCTATCCATGTGGTTGTCGTTACGTTTAGCCTTTAACCGTTTATCTTTACGGATCTCCCTTTCCCTATCATTTATACGGGTCTTTAAGGAGATGGGAGTTTCAGAAGTGCATTTTTTTTCAAAGTTTTCATGTTGAGCTAAACTAAACCTAAAGAATCTGTAACGGTTCTCCGACAGGCGATTCGACGACGGGCTGTTCGTCGACAGAACTTTTCATCTTTTATTTTTCCGTCGACAAAACTTTTCTCCGACGCACGTTTCGCCGACAGAACTATTCATCTTTTGATTTTTCGTCCAAAGCACTTTTCTCCGACGATCGTTTCGCCGACAGAACTATTCATCTTTTGATTTTTCGTCGAAAGCGCTTTTCTCCGACGAACGTTTCGCCGATAGATTATTTCGCCTACGAACTTTTCGCCGACAGTACATTTTAACGATGAACGATTCATCGACAGATTATTTCTTCGATGAACGTTTCGATCACAGATAATTTCAACTAACGCGCATCACATATTTGAAAGGAATTTTGCGCGAAATATCATAGACATCATAGAAAAAGTGGAAAATTTGTGTATGGTAGTGGAATTTTTAAATGGAACCACAGACAATTTGCAGCCGGATATCCGTCTTCTGGCTGATTTTTCTCTATGGTAGGATTCCGAAGTGTGTGGAGCAACAAAAAACTGTGTTCAAAACGTCTGGCCACAGAATAATATACTAGTATTTCATACAGAAGGTCGTCTTCCCTACAAAATCAACGTTTGACAGAACTTTGACAGATGAACGGTGACAAATAACGTCTCCACACAATTTTACCTTTCGACGTTGTAGAGTTGACAAGTACGCAATTAGTATAATTGCTGGACCTGCCCCAATCTGCCTCAATCTACCTAATCTATCAGTAATTTTAATCAAAACTAGATAAATGTCCGATGTGTTACCTTATTTGCCCAATCTAATTATTATTTTAGTACAAAACTACTACTATAAACTACTTACTTAAATATTTTATCTTATCTATGGTCATGCCGCAAATAAACGAAAGGGATTTTGACAACTCCGAAAACGTATCCGATACCAAGGGTGTCCATATCCACGATGTGACAGCTACTTGCCTTGGAACGTAAAGCGTATCGGATACGTTTTCGGGGTTGTCAAAATCCCTTGTATGGAGACTTCATTTGTCACCGTTCATCTGTCAAAGTTCAGTCATGTCAAACGCTGATTTTGTAGGGAGACTACCTTCTGTATGAAATACTATTATATTATTCTGTGGCCAGACGTTTTAAACACAGTTTTTTGTTGCTCCACACACTTCGGAATCCAGCTACCATAGAGAAAAATCAGCCAGAAGACGGATATCCGGCTGCAAATTGTCTGTGGTTCCATATAAAAATTCCACTACCATACACAAATTTCCCACTTTTTCTATGATGATTTTTTTTATACCACGATGGTGGCAAACAAGCATACGCCCGCCTGATGGTAAGCAGTTACCGTAGCCTATGGATACCTGCAACCTCAGAGGATTCACATGCGCGTTGCCTACGCTACCCTTTAAGAACCTATACACTCCTTTTTTGAAGAACCTCATGCTGTAGCCCGCTGGGAAAACCTCGGCAGGGAGTTCATTCCACAGTCGCAGCGTTCGTGGGAGGAAATTCCTCTTAAACCGTACAGTGCGCGACCTATTAGGCTCCAGGGTGTGAGGATGAACACCCTGCCGGCGGCGAGCGGTGCGGTGATAAAAAGCTGCCGTGGGCATCATATCAAACAGTTCTTTAGAGCACAACCCATTGTACAAGCGATAGAACACACATAAGGAGGCAAAGTCTCTCCTTAGACTCAAAGGTTCAATATCGGTCGTGAGTTTGGGATCGTCGACGATCCGCACAGCGTGCCTTTGCACCGAGTCAAAGGGCCCAAGCTGGTATCCAGGTGCTCCCGCCCAAAGGTGACAACAGTACTCCATGTGGGGTCTGACTTGCGACTTGTATAGAAGCAGTCTCTGCCCCGGAGTGAAGTATCTCCTCGCTCTATTGAGCACACCGAGCTTTTTGGATGCCAGCTTGGCCTTCCCTTCAAGGTGACTACGGAATTGGACGTCGCTGGAAATTTCGACACCGAGGATCCCAATACTCCCTGATATTGTAAGGGTTGTGCCTTGGAACTGAGGGGCCACAGTAAATGGGGTTTTTTTAGCGGTAAACGCGCAAACTTATGTCTTTGTGCGGTTGAATCGGACTAAGTTGTCCTGACCCCACACCGAGACTCCAGAAAGAGTGTTCTCGATATCGGACACAAGTTTTTCACGACTCTCTACCACAACGGATCGAGGGATATTGGCACGGCCCGTGTAACAGGCATCCCCAGTACTGTCGTCCGCATAACAATGAATGTTGCCGATAGACAACATATCATTGATATGCAGCAAAAACAGCGTTGGGGATAGCACGAAGCCTTGCGGGACACCAGCGTTTATGTCCATGCTTTCGGAGCAACTGCCGTCGACTACAGCTCGTATGCTTCTGCCGGACAAAAAGCTGGCGACCCATCTGCACAATCCCTCGGGCAGGCCGTAAGCTGGCAACTTCGATAGAAGACCTCGATGCCACACCCGATCGAACGCCTTAGCTATATCAAGGCTGACTGCCAATGCCTCTCCCTGACTCTCAATGGCTGAAGCCCAGCGGTGAGTGAGATACACTAGAAGATCACCAGTTGAGCGACCGCGTACCGAAAGCAATACTGGCGATCAATTATCAGGTCGTGCTCTTCTAGGTATTCCAGTAGCTTTGCATTGAATATGCGCTCCATACCTTGGAGAGAAGGGAGGTTATGGCGATAGGCCTGTAATTCGACGGGTCCGAACTATCGCCCTTTTTAGGCTTACGAGGGCAGTCTTCCATGAAGACGGCACTTGCCGTTTGTGGTGAGAGAGTGTGAAAAGGCGCGTGCGTTAGCACGGGACACAACTCAGGGGCACACCGTTTGAGCACAACTGCTGGTATGCCGTCTGGTCCGCTCGACTTGTGGACGTTTAATGATAGCAGCTCCCGCCGGACATCACTTTGTTTGATGATCGAGGCTGCGCACCGCGGGATGTCAGGCGGTAGGGTGCTGCCATCATCGTTCAGGGTCAAGTTCGAGACAAAAAAGTACCCAGAAGATCGGCTTTCTCTTTTGCACTATGGACCAGATTACCATCAGCATTACGCAGTGGTGGTAAGGACGACCGACAAAAGTTTCCCTCGGCAGCTTTGGCAAGTGACCAGAAGGCACGACTCCCGGTGGGGTAGCCCACTAGCTTCTCACCAATTCTGCCGGCGAAGTCGAATTTGGCTCTGGCAATGGCTCTTTTACTGGACCTCGAGGCAGTGTTTAATTTGCGTTTCACATCAGATATGTTGAGATCCTTATCAGTAACGGCCTTGGTCCAAGCCCTGTAAGCAGCCTGCTTGCGAATTGTAGCTTCTCTACAAGGTCGATTAAACCAAGGTCGTTTCCTTGCTCCTGCAGCTATTACCGAGTTGGGAATGAAGCAGTCCATTCCCACCAGTATAGTCTCGGCGACTTTAGCTGTATAGGAGTCAGGATCTTCTGATCTGAAACAGAGCTCCTCCACGGGTACGATGCGTAGCATTCACGCAATCCATCCCAATCTGCTGACGTATACTGCCACACGCGTCGCGAGCCAGTTGGCCGTGGTGGATCAGGCCGCGCGCAAGGTGCCAGCGTCCGGACGAGGCAGTCATGTCTATGATATTTTGCGCAAAATTCCTTTCAAATATGTGATGCGCGTTAGTTAAAATTATCTGTGGTAGAAACGTTCGTCGAAGAAATAATTTGTCGATGAATCGTTCATCGTTAAAATGTACTGTCGGCGAAACATTCGTAGGTGAAATAATCTGTCGGCGAAACGTTCGTCGGAGAAAAGTGCTTTCGACGAAAAATCAAAAGATAAATAGTTCTGTCGGCGAAACGTTCGTCGGAGAAAAGTACTTTCGACGAAAAATCAAAAGATGAATAGTTCTGTCGGCGAAACGTGCGTCGTAGAAAAGTTCTGTCGACGAAAAAAAAAAAGATGAAAAGTTCTGTCGACGAACAGCCCGTCGTCGAATCGCCTGTCGGAGAACCGTTACAGATTCAAACCTAAATTGACTGAGTTTCCCATCTTCTAAATCAGTATCCTCACTCATGAGGACGTTGATTTGGTTGCCATGGGCAACCCTCTTAAATCTAAGATCGCTATGATATTTCTATGTTTTACAACTATATATACTTAATTAATACACCTTACCGAAAAGATGGAAAAGCAACTAAGTTTAAAGGTATTTAGTTGGAACTTTCACGCAAATAAGTGATTATAGACAACTAAAATTCACATTAATTTGAAACTAGCGCCTATCCGCCATCGACACTCTACCGGCTCTTCCTCATGACATTTTAATTGATATAATTTCTCAGTTTTATCTGTAAAAGGACATTTCAACTTGACAACCAAATCATCACAGATTCCGTTTGGAGAGAGAATGCAATCCGGGGTCTGTTAGAAAGAGAGTTGTGGTCGTCGTAGAAGAAAGCAGTCCAGGGTCCGTGACAAATCGTAACGCGTAGATAATTAAAATAATCCAAGGAAACGTAAATTACTAACAAATATTCGAATCGAATGAATTAACTGTCAGCTGTCCTGTCACTGTCAGTAGCGTGGTAATTGTCAAAGTTGTCAAACGGAAACCCGGAAGATAACGTTTTTTCATAATGGTAGTATTGAATCAGCCGTGTGACGTCATTTTCCGGTTTACATATTTTGGTGATTTTTCCAAAAAATACTGAAATAAAAAATTTAAAAAAATGCTTTTTATGTTCTACAAGTGTATTTCTCGAAATGGTTTACGATTTATAAAATTAGAAAATTTTGAAATATTGTCAATTGAGATTGTGTAGACCGAACTAGCATACTTACTTATCGATAGAGCTTTTATGGTCGCAGATTGTAGCATCGCCAACGATGGTCGACGACTCGCGCGCTCGGACGGAGACGCGGTGCGTGCCGCAGGGTATGTCACACCGAGCTCCGCAGTGCCGTACGGATTTTAGTGCAAGAAAGGACGTAGGCGCAATGGATATCGACGTCTATAAGTTTATTTTTGAAATTGAAAGTCGTTCGTTTAATCATAATCTAGGAATTCTTGTAAAAGTATAATTGAAGATTGAAGTAGTACATTATTACTTACTTGAATGTAAGCCAAGGCTTTTCTTCCGCTGTAATAGAACGTCGAAAATTTGTGTCCGCGCCAGTAATAATCACTCCAATTTTGCTTAGCAATCAAATGACGCGGTTGACATACGGGTGCAATTAAAAAAAAATCTTCGTGTTGCTTTAAAGCTTGGTAATCTCTAGCAAAAGACCCATTTATAGGTCTGGTTTGTAAATAGGGATGTACCCAGTGTCTTCTGCGTTTTATGACTCGATTGTACAAAAACCAAACTGAAAGTATCACCGCAGCGTTCTGAATAAGTTCCGTGTCCATTTTATCGACAAATAGGAACTATTTTCACCTTAACGTTCGAATGTTAAATGAACGCGAGACGAAAGTAACGCGGGACGTCGCGCATCGCAGCTCCGGATGGAGACGCGGAGAAAACTCGGACGTTGGTGCGTTGTCTCCGCATGCGAGTCCGTTGCTCCGCGTCTCGCAACGAGACGCGGCGGCAGTGTGACAACCGCCATAATCAAGCTTTTCAATCTCGTACCTTACTTAGGCCACTCAGCAAGCTTCATGGCCTAAACATGGTACTCGACTGAAAAGCTTTGAATTATGTCACGATTGTATAAAATACTATTTCAAAACACACGCAACATATCTACTTACATTGTAGAACAGATGAGATATTGGGTACTGAAACCTGAAGAATATTTTACGAGCTTAAAAACAATCTTTGGACCTAAAATCAATTAAGCTCAGGTCTCGGTTAACCACAATGTAAATAATATCATTATATCAGTGTTGGAAAACCACAAAAATAGTTAAAGGAACCGGTTAGGTACGTTTCTCAAGTTTATTTGCAAGCTTTTATTTTTCACTTACAATTTATGTACAGACACTATCAAATACATCGGCGCGACCAAGGTACTCAAAAATATCGAAACATTCACTTTACCGCCTTGGCAATAGAGTAGAGGGATTGTTCCGATAATTTTGATCACCTTGGGTGCTCCGATATTGCTGATGGCGTACAGTCGCCACCTGCTATAAAATATGTATTGTTAAAACATTTTTCGTTACTTAAATGAAGTAAATTTTTAATACTTGGTAAGTAAATGAGTCGGCAAAATGCCTGCCCCCCCCCCCCCCCCCCCCCCCCAAATGGAATCTAATCCAGGACTTCCACAGAGAGTCTAACTGCGTAATCAGGGTTACTATATAAGGATGTGCCTGCGGAATGTTTCCTAGGTTGTGATTTTTTTTCTTGTATGAAAATTTCGGTAACTTCTCACATTTTGCATGGAAATTGAAACTTTATATTTACTTATTTAATTTCCAATTTCTAATATTTCTTATGACAAGCTGCCACATCTTGGTTACTACCGACTAGGCTACAAAGACCTTTAAATAGAATGACTAAGTAGGTATTGATTAAAATGGTTACACGATGTCATGAAGTTCTATCAAAAGTAAACCAACATAAGCCAAACCAATCAACTACCCAAATATTATTTATTTTAGATCAACTTCAGCCGCGTCTCTGGCGTCCTCGCAGTCGATTTGCAATGACCACGACGACTCCTTCGAGCGCAGCTACTTGGAAGGATTAGGTATGCATTGATACATATTTGATAATAATAACAATATAAAATCCTAAGAGATTTAGATGTTATGCTTTTCTATGTCACTCTTTACCTTTAAACTAGGGTAAATCGCCAGTAACTGGCCACCTTTTAGTAACTGGCCACCTTATGTTTTCTATTTATAGGTGAATAAAGTTCATTTTAGTACAAGGTATAAATTAAGTAAAAATTTCAATAACTGGCCACATTTTAGTTACTGGCCACCTATACTAAAAATGAATTCTTATTTAAAGGTGAAGAGAACTCATTTTAGTATGAGGAAAATGGCCAGTTACTGGAGATTTACCTACTAGCCACTCGTTCAATAACTGGCCGCCTCTTACAAAAATGAGTTCTATTCACCTATACACAGAATTCATTTTAGTAACTGAATGGTGGCCAGTTACTGGCGATTTACCCTACCTACTCAACAATTGGTCTATTCTCACATAAACAAATGAGTAACTTATTCAAAAAACATTCTTAATAAGCACTGGCTAAGGTGCTTGATGTATCCGTGCTGATAGTAAAAATAAATTTGAATTCATACTTGTTCGCATGAACATTTCTCGGTGATTAGAAATGCCCTAGCGGGCAAGGTACGCAAAATGATCTTGGCATGCTACTATTTTCTTGACAATAATTTCGTGTTGAACTCATTTTAAACCACTCCGCCTCGCCGCTTAGGCGACCTATTTCTGCTGTGGCAGCATAAATCTTGTTGACTACAGCAGTGGCAGCGCGTCTATAGAATAGGATTCCCGTCGGCTTGCCTAATTTTCAGGCATTTGAGCAGTTTTCCTACAGCTCATGAAGAAATTTTAAGCCAAACAAAGTTGCTTACCTAAGAAAAAATGTCTACCCACCGCCACTGGACTGTCACTTACAGCAGTTGAAGCCAGTTTTTTTATCAATAAATTATTTACAGACGTGGAAGACCTCCAAAAGCAGGCTATCGAGTGGGAAGTCAGGCTGCGAGTAGCTGGAGAGCGGCTGGCGCGGTGCGTGCGAGTGCGGGACCGTTTGCGAAGGCAGCAGAAGAGACTGTGCGCTGCCTTCACTGTGCTGCTGCGGCACATCAGTAACTATACCACAGTTTTGTTGATATCATATACATAAGAAAAATCATCCTAAGCAGACGTCAGGTTGTGTGTAGCTTGCTTGGTGCGTCCGAGTGCAGACGGTGTCGCGCACCGTCTGCAGCGCAACACATCAACAACGGCAGCTGATGCACATCAGAAATTACCGAGTATAACACTGGGTACCGGTAACTAAAACACCTAATCACTTTGAGATCAACAATTGTTTATTCCAATCACAGTTACAGTGTGAAAACATATAATATATCCAACAATTCTCATCACCCGAAAAACCGCCAAAAGGAGCTGACCCTTGACAGCCTAAACGTCAGAGCAATGACAGCTTCTTTCTTTTTTTTAGGTCCAAATCGAACTGTCATATCTTTACAACAAATTTAGCCAAAGTTATTAATTTTAATCGGTAAAAACAAACATATATTCTAAATAATTCGTCCAAATTAATGAAATTACATATTTTGGATGTCTTCTTCGGCTAGAACCTTACACTCGTCCATCCTGACGCGTGTGATGTCCTCACACACGCCACCTTACACTTGGTCCAAGTCTCAACAACAACTATAAATAATATATATTTCAGTTTACAGTTTTTACGGTTATGGCAGACTTTAAACATATGCCGCAGTATCCGTAGCGCTAACATGCCGCAGTATCCGCAGCGCTAACATGCCGCAGTATCCGCAGCGTTAACATGCCGCAGTATCCGCAGCGCTAACATGCCGCAGTATCCGCAGCGTTAACATGCCGCAGTATCCGCAACGCTAACATGCCGCAGTATCCGCAGCGCTAATATGCCGCAGTATCCGCAGCGTTACCATGCTGCAGTATCCGCAGCGCCAACATCCCGCATTATTCACAGCGCCAACATGCCGCAGTATCCGCAGCGTTAACATGCCGCAGTATCCGCGGCGTTAACATGCCGCAGTATCAGCAGTGTTAACATGCCGCAGTATCCGCAGCGCCAACATGCCGCAGTATCCGCAGCGTTAACATGCCGCAGTATCCGCAGCGTTAACATGCCGCAGTATCCGCAGCGTTAACATGCCGCAGTATCCGCAGCGCTAACATGCCACAGTACCCGTAATATAAACATGTCGTATATTTGGACTTTCTGTTGACTTGCTTGCTGTTACTTACTACTTGTAAACTTATTATCACAATACTTCGCTTTAATCTTTTATCATACGATAATACCCATTTTTATACTTTAAACTAGCTTTTTCCCGCGGCTTCACCCGCGTACTATAAGTACTAAAAAAGGAGGTTCTCAGTTAGACTCGTATGTTTGTATGTAGGAATGTATGTTTGTCCGCGATCATCTTGCGTTTCGCTGAACTGATTTAGAAGCGGTTTTCGGAAAAGTATTCGTTACATTCTGGAGGTTTCGGTATACCACGTTTTGAAGACGGCGGTTCCCTCACAATTTAGTTTAAAGAAATTATTGCAATAATTGTTTAATTGTTACGCCATCAACGACTTACTACTGAGAGATTATGATTAATACAGATTTCTACTCTTGAATAGATGCTTTTCCCCGGGACTTCATTTGCGTGGAATTAGTAATCCACCCTCCTTTTTACCCGCTTAAGGAATGACTTCTGGGATAACAACTATTATATATCTTTCCCCAGAACGCAAAATATCTCCATACCAAATCATCTAAATAGGTTCAACGGTTATTAATTTCCCATACAAACTTTCAACCCCCGTTTCACCCCCTAGAGGGTTGATTTTCGAGATAAAAACTATCCTATATTGTTTACCGCGACTCAATCTATATAATATGTACCAAGTTTCATTTCAATCGTCTGTTCAGCGGTTAATAATTCGCCATACAAACTACCAACATGTTTTCTACCCCTCTAAGATTGATTTTCGGCTTAAAAAATATTCTATATTGTTTCCTGGGACTCAAACTATATACACAACAAAATTATCTAAATCGGTTCGCGGTAAAAAAATCTCCATACAAACCTCCAACCCCCATTTCACCCCCTTAAAGATCGATTTTCGAGATAAAAACTGTCCCATGTCGTTTCCCGGTACACAAACTATCTCTGTACCAAGTTTCATCTAAATTGGTTCACCGTTTAAAAATTCCCCATACAAACTATCAACCCCCCATTTCACCCCCTTAAGTGTTGATTTCGTAATCAGCGACCCGATAAACCATAGAAACAATACCCATGTTGATATTTAAATTTTGTCACCACATTTCCCCTTATGGGTTGAATTCTCAAAAAAGCTGAAACACTTGTTTTCTCATTTATCGTTAGGAATACTCCTGTAAAGTTTCGAATAAAATAGTTGAACTAATCTCGTTTCCCATACAAACTTTGAACCCCATTTCCCCCCTTAGGAGGTAAATTTTTAAAAATAATTTCTAAGTGCATCCTTATGCCTTATAAGGAGCATATGTACCACATTTTGAATCTCTAGAACCAGCGGTTTGGGCTGTGCGTTGATATGTCAGTCAGTTTCTTCTTTTATATATTTAGAAGAAGATTGCAATTTGGCACAAATACTTTCAAGAATTTTCATGTCCACAATATTAAATTTCAAAATCGATGCCATTTTCTTAATTAACGTCCCAAAAAATCACAAAAACGACACCCATATGGATATTTAGACATTTCAACCCCATTGTACCCTAACAGGGGAGATGGTATTTCACGTCCGCCACGTCGGATTTTAAAATCGTTGTTGTTTTCGTAATCAACAACCCGATAAACCATAGAAACAATACCCATGTTGATTTTCAGACATTTTGACCACATTTCCCCCTTTTAGGGGTTGAATTCTCAAAAAACCTGTAACACATATTTACTCATTTATTGTTAGGAATACTTCTGTGAAGTTTCGAATAAAGACTAACTACGAGTGTGGTCACGTCTCTGGTGTAGCTAGCCCTTTGCTATAGTCCAACCTCAGCGTCTTCTTATACCGCGCGTTTTCCATTCTTGTTTGTGCGGTGGTGGCTACGTTTGCTTTTGTTTACGTTTCACTTTCTTTGACGAGGATGGTGAGCGTGAACGAAAGGGCGGCATTACGTTCAAACAATCCCCACTTACTGAAGTATAACACTGGGTACCGGTAACTAAAACACCTAATCACTTTGAGATCAACAATTGTTTATTCCAATCACAGTTACAGTGTGAAAACATATAATATATCCAACAATTCTCATCAGTCTCATCACCCGAAAAACCGCCAAAAGGAGCTGACCCTTGACAGCCTAAACGTCAGAGCAATGACAGCTTCTTTCTTTTTTTTAGGTCCAAATCGAACTGTCATATCTTTACAACAAATTTAGCCAAAGTTATTAATTTTAATCGGTAAAAACAAACATATATTCTAAATAATTCGTCCAAATTAATGAAATTACATATTTTGGATGTCTTCTTCGGCTAGAACCTTACACGAGCTAGCTTTTATTACAAATCCTTGCGTTGTGGCTTTTTTTATAAGCACATTATTTATGAACTTGCTTATGAATTTTAGTGCAGATGGAATAATTGTATTTAAAAAAAAAATGTGTATATTAACTACGAGTCTCCAAACTAGGCAAGTTGCAGAATGCGTCGCGAATAATCGATACTTCTTGCAATTATGTCGTTACCGTACAAGAGTACCATACTATACTCGTAAGGTACTTTTATGTATAACATAATATAAGTTACAACTACAAATTCATTCATGAAGACTTAAAATAGCATTACGCACTTCAAAGCAGACTGAGATCGGCGCCTCGCTTCTAATACGGCTCGACACTGACGTACACTGGCAGTTCGCGAAATCGATACACAACGCACACAACCACGCTGTTTCTCGCCTTCAAAGCGCATGCCCGTGGCAGCTACCACGAAGCTTCCCGTTCATATCCTTGTCACATTTACAGCGTCCTAGAGTGCATACAAGTCCTGCGATACGGCAATTTTAGGTACTATCGTGGTACAGGGTCAGCGGTGCCGTCGCTTTATTTCGCGACTTTCCCAGTAAACATCGCATCAGCTGGTCGAATACGCAGTCTCAAATGCTTTTGAGATATGGGGATAATTCACAGTTCCCATCCCAATTGTCAGTGGCGAATATTAGGAGTATCGAGAGTGGTGTGTCGGGGTTGAGGATGGTCGCATCCGCAGTGACACTGCAGTGGCTGGCTGACTTGGTGGTTGTGTAGTGATATGCGTGTGTTGTCCAATGTGTTCCTTGGCCAGGACAGATGAGTGCCATCCTCAACTCACTCCGGAACTTGGCTGCCTCGTCGCGGGCAAGCGCAGGTATTTTTAAATTGAATTAGGAATGGGGAAATGACCTTTTCTTTTGAAGCCTTTTAAGTTTTTTTATTCGAAGCTTACCCTATTATCGTGATTCAGATTTGCCTATTCAGATGAAGTATACTTTTATTATTAGGCTTTAATGTTTATATCTTAGTTAATTATTTATTATTTTTTTGCTAAAACCATGCTGGGTAAATAGGATAGGTATTTTACATGAGTAATAATGTAAAAAAATCCAAAACAAATAAAACTTTTTCAAAGTCAGTAAGTGTCGAAGAGATACCTTTAGATAGAGATTGAATATTGTCATATGGTAAAAGCATCGTATTGGCCGCTTGTTTCCAAATGTACATTACAAACATAATAATTCAAATTTAAGAGGACTATAAGATGCTTCCACCGTGCCACGCGCTACGCTCGTCGCCGATCCTGTAAAGTAAATAATTTACTGTATAACTTAAAACTCCTACAAAACCCTGTAGATAGACTGATTCATTTTTCATTTATTTTTGAGACTGTTTATCTCAGAGCGGATTTTTTTAGGGTTTTCTTACTCACAATCGTTAACCCTTTCGATTCAAACAATAAAAAACCGGCCAAGTGCGAGTCGGACTCGTGCACCGAGGGTTCGGTACAAACCTATAACAAGCAAAAGTTGTAGTATGTTTATTACTAATTTCAATTGAATACCTAACGCGTTTACGAGGAAAAAGGTAGTAAGTTTAAAATTTAAAAAATATTTTTTGTATGATTTTACTAAAAATGTCTACTTTTCGTAATTTTTCCTTTGTCTGTGCTATATGAAGTTTCTTCGTGCCAAGTTTCAAGTTTCTGAGTTTACGGGAAGTAGCCTTTAGGTTTTCAGTTTCTTGCGAGTACTCAGTTTCAAAATATGCGACTTAAATTGCTATTTCTTTTGATTGCGTTGACATAAAAGTTTGGTTTTGCTACATCTAAAAGGTCCTATATAGCCCTGAGTATTTGTCATGAATTTTAATTTAATACCTCCACGTGTTTACGAGGAAAAAGTTTAAAATTTAAAAAAATATTTTTTTGTATGATTTTACTAAAAATGTCTACTTTTTGTAATTTTTCCATTGTCTATGCTATATGACGTTGCTTCGTGCCACATTTCAAGTTTCTGAGTTCACGGGAAGTACCCCGTACGTTTTGCGAGTGCCGAAAAACACTAAAATTTGCAGCATAAACGACTGTATCTTTTGATTGCGTTGGTTTTTAAGTTTGATTTTTTCACAACTCTAAGGGACAATATACCTGAGTGTTTGATATAAATTTCAGCTTGATACCTCCACGCGTTCCTGAGAAAAATGGTCTTGACAGACAGACAGACAGACAGACGGACGGACAACAAAGTGATCCTATAAGGGTTCCGTTTTTTCCTTTCGAGGTACGGTACCTTAAAAATTAATTCTAAAACAAACAAACAGTTGTATAGGTAAGTACCAAAACAATTTACAATATTACATTTATTTACACAGAAATGAAATGAAGTTCTATTCATGAAAAATTAAGCTCGACCGCCAGACAACGACATTCAAAAACAATACGAACGTCGAGTCAAGTTATAGGCATAACCACCCCAGAAGAATAAGGTAATATCTGTCTATGAATCTGTAAAGTATTGGTATCTTTAATCCTCGGCAAGGCGGACTAGACGGAATGGCCTGCTTTGTGTCAGTCAAATAGACTGTTTGCATTAATTTTTGCATAAGTTTTTGACATCACTGAGTCTTGTTGAACTTTTTCTTGGCATTTTTTTATGACTCGCACTGGAAATCATTTTCAAATGCATGTGGCGTCCTATAAAATTAAGTAGGTGAGTAACTAAAAGTGTCACGGTGATATAAAAAAAAACTAAATGACTATGAAAAGTAAATAGGTAGGTACCAATATTACAAGTCGATATAAAAACATTAAGAATCCATTTGTGGTATGGTACGACTTGGCAAAGTAAGAGACATACATACTCACAAACTCTAAAGAAAACATAACCCTCCTTTGGCAGTCGTGTGCATAGCTATATAATATTTTGCCTACAAAACACGTAACAAAACCCTTGCTCTGATTAATCTACATAATGGCTCGAGAAGTCGAGACTATGAACCGGCCGACGCCAACGCATGACATGCATGACACAATTAATAATAAAATACGAGTTAATATAGGTTTATTTTCTACCCTACGACCTGACTTCGTGGCCTAAGTAAGGTACGAGATTGAAAAGCTTAATTATGTCACTATTGTATACAATACTTTTTCTACGAGTGTTCAGTATAATAGTGGTAGCCGTACAAGCCCAATTTCAAAGAAACACCGCAAATGCCCTTTTATAAGATACCCACGATAGGTTTCTGAAAAAATATATTTTTTTCCATACAAATAAAAAAATGTCTCGGCACTCCCCTCCTAAGGGAATTTTTTTTAAGAACTGCGGGTCAAAAAATGTGTCTATTCCCTGACTGGCTAGTCTAGTGTAATCGACTAATATTCCAGTCTGATCACTTCGGCGGCCGTCAGGCCTAGCAGAGTCTCTTACTGAAGTTTTGTCGGCTAGGTTAGAGAAGTTAGCGAACCAGCAACAAAACTTCCTAAGCTCGATTTCCTTCAACTCAAGTGCATTCCATAGTAATAAACTGTGGTACGGAATGGTCCTGGATTTTCCCCCAGCCACCTTCCTGCCACACATCCCGATAATAAACAAAACACTTCAAGATTCAAGATATTTTATTCATGACGTACACAGTATTACAGACAATCAAAATAAAGACGTATTGGTGTAGCACCACGAAACGACTCAAGACTTGTGACCTCAATGTTGCAGCGGGCGATACTGGCGCCCGGTTCGGCTTGACGCCGTCCGGCAGCGAAGGCCCGGGCGAGGGCGGCTACGCGGAGTGGCTGCATGCTATGCGACTCGTCGCGCGGCTGCCCGCCGGCGTACCGCAGCATTTTCGCAAGAAGGTAATATTAGACGACATTTGTATAGATAGAGTAGTGCATCTTCAAAGAAAGTTCGCTATATAGCCTTTAAACAAGTAATTGTAATAGGTACGCGCCCGACTCGGTTTGAAAAGGTAATAGGTATTAGACGATATTTATATAGGGTACTGCATCTTCAAAGAAAGTTTATAGGAAAGTTAATGGGTGTACCCATTGAGTTACATATGTGATAGTAGAGGTACAGTCTCAAACAAGATTTAAGTACCGAAAACATAGGTTTTGAAAATTTGTAACTGGCCAGTCTTATCACTGATAAAAGTGACCGAGAAACTGCTATACGAGTCGTTTACAGCACTATTGTGGGGCCATGTTTTTGGGCTGATTGTTTATCCCGTTATTTATTACATGCGATTTTGTAACTGGGTGTTCCCACCGAGATACACCCAGATACAAAATCACATGGACACATTATGAATGACATCATTCATAATGTGTGTCTGTGTGTGTCAATGCAATTTTGAACTTTACTGTACATGACATGTGCGAACCGTGCGCTAAAACAAATATTTGTAATATCAATCCACAAGGCAAGGCGGTGACTTTTTTTACACAAATCTGAGGCAAATAAGTGTATGGCTCTGCTTGATGATGTTTTTTTTTTCCTATTAACAATTTAAAAAAAATTGAAAAATCCCCGTGTTATTTACGTCATTAATTTATCGTTATCATGTCACTTTATTGAAATAAAGGTCGCGCTCAAGGAACTACTCCCAAATTAAGGGCAGTGCAACTGTGAGACCTCGAATGAGAAGCCAATTCAAGAAGTACTGAGGTTAAACGATTCGGACTGAATGTGTTAACATATAGGTTAGGTTAAAACAGTGATATATAGTCGTTTCCATTTACGGAGCGATACAACCGTAATATGAACAGAAATGCTTGTAAGTTAGTTGTAAATTATACACATTAGTTTCTTGTCTAGAGTTTCTGGTCAAGAATTATCGAAGCGAGTATTCCCGGGGAATCTAGCCTGACTCGAGACAAGAAAAATAGCCTCGAGAAATCGAGAAATAAGTCTCACAATGAATTTTAGCCTATTGGACTTTTCCAATCCTACGCGACCTGCGTTACTATGCACGCTCGCCCATTGGGCTCATATTATTAGACATACAAGTTTAAGTATTTCTTCCTGGAAATGCTATTACTAACTCACAGTTAATACTTAAATAAGGTATTTTGTTCGTATTTCGTTTTAGTCGTTCGTATATACTTTTGGTTTGGACGATTTCATTGTGAAATTAGTATTATCTTTACAATAGATTTCATTGTGAAATTAGTATTGTCACCTTACCGTAATTCAATATTTTCCTCGTAATTGCATGGATATATTATCCTGAATGCTTAGCTTAAAATTATGTTTATAGCTGACCATTTGCAACTATATGTTCCTGAGCCTACTAAAGAATGTTTTGACTTTATAAAAATTGCCATAGTTGTATCCCTTCCTAACAAGTTTTGAAAATTCCCGGGAATTCTCGAGTCCCGAGAAAAAAAAAGTCGAGAAATCAGAACCTATTCTGGTCATATACCTTTGTAAGGTCACATCTGAAAACATGGATGGATACATTTATTTAATGTGATAAAAACATGTACACACATGACTTTACGCCTTGGTAATAGAATCGTGGCTACATATTTTTATCACATAAATGTATCCAAATTCATATTTTCAGACGTGACTGTATTCTAACTACATCATCATCATCATGCAGCCCCATCCCTCCATCCCTACCTTTTAACTTGGCAACGAATTTATTTTCATTACGTACACTCTTATTTTATAATCGTTTTGTTAATAGTTGCTGCCACTAAAAGACGGAATCTTTTATTTATTTATTTTTATTTAGGAAAAAAACAGTCACATCTAAATGTATATTAACTTAAGAGATAACATACAGACCTTTAGTTCCATTTAATATAAAGGAATACATCATTTCAAACCGAAACAGGACGGGTATAAACACCATCATGACTAATACTTTTCGCTTAGGTACAAATGTTAATAAGTACATAGAAGGAAAAAGTACAACTACAATATATGTTATGAAGAAAATATTAAACATCGCAGAATGCTAATGTATTCACCAAATGGCAGTCAAAAAAAATATTTACAAATCAGCGCTTACCGTATCGTATCCTACGCTCATCAGAGGAGAATTATACAATTTAATTGAGCGATGGTGACTAGTATAATTAAGATGAACATAGTTACATACAAAACTTGATAAATAAAATAGGTACCTACCTAAATAAATGTTCAGATTGCATTTACGTAATGGCACAGATTACGGTATCGGGAGTTATTGGATTCGCATTAAGGATTTACAGATCACAAACTTTGCGCATCAGTGCCGAAATTTGCTGCGAATTTTGATCATTTTAAAATCTTTTCTCTGTTTTATCGTCTCTAGAATCTCAGTACAAAGACTAATGTATCATCTATACATCAAGCTTCGTTATTTTCTTATTTTTTTCTAAACTGGACGTATTAATTGGTGCTTAAAATAGAACTCTGAAATTCTGGTGTGCATAAAATACCTATAAAGATGATTAATAGTAGTTTATGTAACTGTGACGTAATAAGGGTCCTTAAAATACGAGTGTGGTTTTATGAAACGAGCCGCAGGTGAGTTTCATAATAAGATCACACGAGTGTTTTAAGGCCTAATTACGTACAGTTGCATACACTGCTTTATCTACACTCATATTATTTATACTAATTGCCGTGTTCGGAAACCATAGAATGGCTGCCATTGCACCGCCATGGCCAACTCGATTGTGCCGGCGGTCGGGAGGGAGAGTGCCGGCGGTCGGGGGGGAGCGTGTCGGCGGCCGCGCGGGCGCGTGCAGGTGTACATTATGTTATCAAAACTCATAACACATCAATGTTTGAGCATGTAAAGTTAAAATTACGTTACTGTCACAGATAAAAAGCTTATCAGTAAAATCGGTTGTGGTAATGCCACAGAAGAGATAATAGTATTTCATACAGAATGGCCACGCTCCGCCCCGCCCCGATTCAAATTACCTCACTCCGCGGCGGCCGTTTGGTAGGCCGTAGGTAGGCCGTCAGCTGGTCGGCAGCGCGTCGAAGAAACAACGCAAAATGTCGCCGTACAAGGTGTATTGTCATGTTAATGGGTGTTTAGAAAGTAATTACATACAATAAGGAAAGAAGTATTTTTTCGGTCGAAATAACTATTATGCTTTATCGTAAGTAGCACATGAATCCATGACGATATAATACATGATATGACGCATATTTTTGTTGTTCAAAGTAGAAAAGACGTGTCATTGGTGAAATTGATGAAGGATTTTGGCAGTTCTTTTTATCTACCTATATTACTTATTTACCAAAAATATTATAAGAAACAAAATGTGCGGCGTTGCCACTGCTGCACTGTTGCCAGCTCGCGCGCGCGTCTCGGCCGCGAGCCGCGACCTTGTCAGGTTATAGAACGTAGACAAGAGGGTTTTACCGCGAAATTTGAAACTCAAAATTTCGTTATCTGCATATAGTTCCGCTCGTATTATGAGCGAGTGCGACAGAGAGGGAGGTAACTAAATTTCCATGTTCGCGGTGGGCCCGCAGTGGGGTTCGTTAGCTCTCGTCAAAACGTCAAATTATTGGAGTAGCCAGGCCTATACCGCTAACCTCTTCATTCGTTCGATCGTCTATTTGCATCACTCTCTTTCGAATAGGCGAGAACGATAGAGACGGAGATGCAATGTGAAATAGATACTTATTTATTTTTAATATAACCTTACTTAAATTACAAAATAATTTATTCAAATCAGCAAAAACAATAAACAAAACTCTTACATTATGACTAATCTACTCAAAAAGTCCCCCACGAGTTGTCCCCGGTGCAAAAGTTCCCATCACGCTAGCCGCGTTACCACGTTGAATGGCTATGGACAACCTGGACTATGGACTACTTAAATTTATCATATTTGATTCTTTTTTACGAATTACGAACAATGGCAAGTGGCTCAACAATCCAGGTTCGTGACTGTACATAACCGTTGTCATTTTACGCCTTTAGTCCACCTACGCATTCGCATGCGAAACAGTACCGACAAGGACAGAACTATCTCAACTCGCTGTAGAGTGAGTGAGACGTTACGACATCGACAGCGGAAAGTAGAAAAATAATTGAATGACAGCCCTGAGAATATACGCACACATTGAAGCGTGTACAGACGTGCCGTGCACACATAGGCGCTCAAAACAGCTTTGTAGTACGGCGTGTCCGCCCTGTGGTAATGCTAGCCATTGTCTACCGTTTTTGAACACGTTTTAGAGGACTTACAATGCGAGTGTAGATAAAAAGATTTATATGTTCTGTCGCGCTGACGATACTGTAGTAGCCTAACTATTTGAATATCAAAGCGACCTTCATATATTATATTACCTTATATTATGTATGTACTTTCATCTTAACCCACATAAAACCGCGTACAACTTTATACTTAATGTAATTTTACTCGATGGGTAACGTACTTTCGATATCAGTTTAAAGTTTTCTGATATCTATTATATTTACGGAATAATCGCCTGTCTACACTTAACGATTACGTCGATTACAACCTGTATACTTCTGTAAACTCGTACATACTTAAATAAATCGTTGTCGTAGGTACAAAAATAAGGTACGTACCTACACGAAAAGGTCACTAAGTGGGTAGGCATCCAATCCAATCAATCATGCTGCCGATGTTGACGTCGACATTTACTACATTTCAGATTGGAACATTTAGAACGTACCTACTCGTATACAGGATGTTTTTCTAACATCTTGCTTTATTTCGCGATTCTTAATATGTATATGTTTAACACATAACGATGAAAATAAATTGGCTGACATGTATATTTCGTGTTAGGCCACAATTCTATTCTTCTATATAACTTGTATTCAGTTTTAGTTAATAAATGTATTGTATGTACTGTCTAAACTTTAAAGGAACATACTTTTTTGCCTAGGAGATGCTTTTGAAAGAATTAAAATTAGAATTTAGAATTTTTCTTTTTTATTAAGTATTGAAGAGTAGTATATATATATGTTAGGGTTCTGGAAAGAGTTAAAGAAAAAAGAAATATAATAGAGACAATAGAAAACAGAAGAGGAGTATTAATAGGACATCTGCTACGACACGACCTGTTCCTTACGAACATCATAGAAGGAAAAATAGAGGGAAAGAGAAGAAGAGGAAGACCGAGAATAAATTATTTCAACCAAATAAAAGAAAAGGTTCAGGTCGTGTCATACCAGAAGGTTAAAGAGTTGGCAGAGGACCGGACGAGTTGGAGATTGCTCCACCGACAAGAGCACAGCTCTTAAATGTAAAGAAGAAGAATTGAAGAGTACCTATAGTGAGAGGTAAAAAAAACCGGCCAAGTGCGAGTCGGACTCGCGCACCGAGGGTTCCGTACAAACCTGTAGGTATATAGGGGTAGTAACTTTAAAATTATTAAAATTATTTTTATTATATGATGTAACTAAAAAGTTACGGTTTTCCCAATTTTTCATTTATCTGTGCTATAAGACGTTGCTTCGTACCAAATTTCAAGATGCAGAATTCACGGGAAGTACCCTGTAGGTTTTGATTCCCTTGCGAGTTTCGAAAATTTGCGACATAAACGGCTGTATCTTTTGCGTTGGCTTAGAAGTTTGATTTTTTCACAGCCCCAAGGGACAGTAGACCTGAGTATTTGATATACATTTTAGCTTGATACCTCCACGCGTTCTTGAGAAAAAGGGTCTTGACAGACGGACGGTTATAAGGGTTCTGTTTTTTCCTTTCGAGGTACGGAACCCTAAAAAACAACCATATTCCATTGGACGAAATAAAAATAATTCTCCGCAGATGCAAGAGTACATAAAGCGATTTCAGGTTGTACTCTATATTTAGATTCAATGGAGGTACGATGTTTATGTTATGAATCAAATTCGTGCGTCACACAACTTGAAGATGGTTGTTTATTTATAAAGAATTGTTTGTAAGGTTTAAGGAAAACACAAAACTTGAGGGTGGTTGTTTATTTATAAGGAATTATTTACGGAATAAATCACTCGTTCGTAGGTATAAATGGTATAATAAATGTTGTTTGTCGGATAATTATTTTTAGAATAGTAGATCGTTAATCAAGGGATGAAAGGTACTATCGGGTTCAGAATTGCATGGCCAATTTATGAATGAATTCATTGATAAATTGACCATGCAATTTTGAACCTGATGGTACCTATTTCCGGTGAGATACATATTTTGTGCTCAAACGCTGGAGGCAGAACGCCAATAGTTTGAGTAAAATGGGTGCTTTTCGCCCGAATTGAACTCTATTTTCCATTTATATAACTAAGAAAGGCAAAATTTATGTTTGTGTATTTTATAAACTTAGTAGTACAAGTTCTTGAGGTGACTTTTATTGAACAACTAGCTTTTGCCCGCGGCTTCGCTCGCGTTAAATTCGGGGTAACACGGTTCCCCTTTGCCCTCCGGAATGCTCCATACAAACTTCCACCCCCCATTTTAGGGAAGTGGGGGGTTAGAAAGAGACAAAAAGTAGCTTATGTCACTCTCCATCCCTTCAACTATCCCCACTTAAAAAATCACGTCAATTCGTCGCCCCGTTTTGCCGTGAAAGACGGACAAACAAACAAACAAACACATACACTTTCCCATTTATAATATTAGTATGGATTGAGGCAACAAGATCGTCATTTATTGAATCAAGCGTTAAATAAATATTAGAATGGACATCATACGACACATTCACTTTTAAAGCAAATCGTGAAAATTTTAAATTATGGCATAAACAAACAAACTTTGTATGGAGCGTGGCCCTTTTTCTCTGCAGCTGACCGTACCTAGAAAGAAGAAAGTGAAAAGCTTTAGGGCGGAAAAGTATCATTTTTCGCCCGCTATAATAGACAAACAATGACTGATAGGTACCTACTTTCAGAATAATAACCAACATGTCATGTTATGTTTCTGTTCGCTTTGCACCAAATAAATATTTTTCATTTCATTTCAATGAGGGCTATCGTTTTATTACTCACCAGTTGGCGCCACTGTAGACGGAGGTCCTGAAACACAGCAGTAATTTTTATTAAGTAAGTTTGTCATAACCAAATTTACGCATAAGTTATACTATACTGTAAAAATATCGACGACGCCGCAGTGTTTCGCAGTTCCGCTCTATTTGGAAAAAAGGAGGATTTTTTAAGTTCCACTTTTAAAACATTCACATTCAATTACTCATAACATAACTCATATGTGCCGTAATTAATATCCTAGTATGGCAAAATATTTACAACATTGTTAAATTAGAAATTATTCCGCGAATCCCACTTATTTACTATGGAATTTGATAGTTCAAAGACCTCCGTCTAGACTAGCGCCTCTAGCGGAAATTTAATTCGCGATAGTCCTCATTCGAACATTACAAATTGTACTTAAGTCTTGCTGTTAACTAGTACAACATGTGTATTAGTCACACGGCCTGCTTAAAATGCAGCACCCCCTGCACCTCTAACAAAATAGAGATGTGCATTGCGTCTGCCTTGCTTAACGTAACACACACGTTTTGTGTAAGAGCTGCTGCTGGCGATAATGTGGCGATGATGTCGTGCATCATGTGATCATATGTGTCGGTGTAGCCTGGCCTTAAGAAGCTGACAACACCCGATCACCTTCAAATTGACTTTACTTAAACAGTTTTTTAGCATTATAAATAGTTTATAAGTAGATAACATTACAATAAATAATAAAACTAGACCTAAAATAAAAATTAAATGCTAAAAATTAAAAACCGGCCAAGTGCGAGTCGGACTCCCGCACCGAGGGTTCCGTACAAACCTATAACAAGAAAAAGTTGTAGTATGTTTATTACTTATTTCAATTTAATACCTCTACGCGTTTACGAGGAAAAAGGTAGTAAGATTAAAATTTCAAAAAATATTTTTTGTATGATTTTACAAAAAATTTCTACTTTTCGTAATTTTTCCTTTGTCAAGTTTCTGAGTTTACGGGAAGTACCCTTTAGGTTTTGAGTTTCTTGCGAGTACTCAGTTTCAAAATATGCGACTTAAATTGCTATTTCTTTTGATTGCGTTCACATAAAAGTTTGGTTTTGCTACATCGCAAAGGTTCTATAGCCCTGAGTATTTAACATGAATTTCAATTTAATACCTCCACGCGTTTACGAGGAAAAAGGTAGTAAGTTTAAAATTTCAAAAAATATTTTTTGTATGATTTTACTAAAAATGTCTACTTTTCGTAATTTTTCCTTTGTCTGTGATATATGAAGTTTTTTCGTGCCAAGTTTCAAGTTTCTGAGTCTACGGGAAGTACCCTTTAGGTTTTGAGTTTCTTGCGAGTACTCAGTTTCAAAATAAGCGACTTAAATTGCAATTTCTTTTGATTGCGTTGACATAAAAGTTTGGTTTTTGCTACATTTGAAAGGTCTTATAGCGCTGAGTATTTGACATGAATTTCAATTTAATACCTCCACGCGTTTACGAGGAAAAAGGTAGTAAGTTTAAAATTTAAAAAAATATTTTTTTGTTTGATTTTACTAAAAATGTCTACTTTTTGTAATTTTTCCATTGTCTATGCTATATGACGTTGCTTCGTGCCAAATTTCAAGTTTCTGAGTTCACGGGAAGTACCCCGTAGGTTTTGCAAGTGCCGAAAAACTCTAAAATTTGCAGCATAAACGACTGTATCTTTTGATTCTGTTGGCTTTTAAGTTTGATTTTTTCACAGTTTCAAGGGACAATAGAACTGAGTATTTGATATAAATTTCAGCTTGATACCACCACGCGTTCCTGAGAAAAATGGTCTTGACAGACAGACAGACAGACAGACAGACGGACAACAAAGTGATCCTATAAGGGTTCCGTTTTTTCCTTTCGAGGTACGGAACCCTAAAAACTTAAAGATAAACTATAAATAGAAAATTTGCCCCAAATCGCTGTCTATTGGCAGCGTGCCCAGAAGGCTGGCAGCATTGCCCCTTTGGATCGCAATGCTGATCCGCTGTGCAAGATATGACCCAGCCCTCCGGTCACGCGTTAACTCGACTAACCTGCGGCTACATTCTTTCAAGACCCTGTGGGCACTATCCCCCCAGGGTCCTAGGGTCTCAACCCCAAACGGCTCATATATGCAACCGCTATTTATGGTTGCATACTTGCGCCGCTTGAGGAGCTCGGCCGAATTGGCAGCCGAGCCAGCCTTTACTGCCGTGCCATGAAGATGAGACAGCGCCAGAGTATCAGCACACGTCGTATCCCAAACCAGCGGCCGTCCCATCGTCCATGGCACGAGGGTCATACCGTCAGGCCTCTTACCGTCATCGTGGACGAGGCCGGTCGGTTCCAAAATGGCCGGCACTCCCGCGCTGGCTAAGGCCCGACGGATGATATCGTTCAGGCTAGCATGGCGAGGGGCCCGCCCTGCACTTCTGCTGCAGGATAGTCCATGATGACCCAATTGGTCAACTGAATCACCACAGCGACAGCGATGTGGGGCAACACAGGTCACTCCCAGGCGGAGAGCAACGGAAAGGCGGAATGTGGAGTTGTCCAAAAGCGTTCCTATCGATGACGGCAGAGCTTGGAGCCACTGCCCGGATTCCCATTCACAAGCGGCAAGGAGGCGAGCGCGCTCCGGTAGGCTGGTTGCCGTTTGATACAGATTATTCCGTACCAGCCTACAGAGCGGTTCGTCCCAAAGACGCTGCGAGTTAGGGTTTGCGGGCAGGTCAGTGTTTGAACAGGTATCACTCCATGCATTTGTGGCCTCTGACATTAAAGGTAAGCTAAGTTGGTCTATGGGGGACTTAAAAGTTTTGGACATGAGTTCCAGTGAATGATGTATTGAGGACAGATATGCGGGGAGCGAAACACTGGACACTTTTCTGATACCCAGGCCACCATGCCTTATCGGCAGAAAAGCCGCAGTCCATGAGCGGTCGTCTAAATTTATATTCATCACTGTAACAAATAGATTTTGAATAATCTTGTAATTTTTTTTTAAAAGAGTGGGATATTTCCAGAAATGGCTGCACCTTAGGACGTAGGTGAATTCTAGGCAGCATCTAATAATGGTGTATGCTACATGACACATGCATTTATTTTGGACATTCGGTCTGAAATTTCGTTGAGGTTTTTAATTTTGTCAAGTAAAGTCTGAAAATGATTCGTCCAATACAGGTGCTCCTAGGAGGTGAAGTGAGCTTTTCTCTGTAATTTTAATATTTGGAGCAAGATGGCGGAATTTAGATGTAACGAGTTCTTTGTCTAAACACGTATCGGAAAAGAAAAGTTCGCATTTAGAACGAGTTCAGTTCTAGTCCGATACCGCGGAATTCCTCAATTAAAACGCGAAGGTCCTCCAGAACTTCGTCACTCCTAGAGTGCCGTCGTCTAAATACCATAGCGTCGTTGCGCTTTCCAAAACATATATGTGCATTTTTGAGATTTTTTTTTATTTGATATTCGTTGGTAATTTTTAAAGCCGCATCTTTTGCAAAAACAGATATGTCTAAAATGCTAATAGAAACGGAAATAACAATTATTACATGTGAAATAACCAATAAAAAAAGTATATATGTGTCTGCGCGACACTTAACTGTTTTATGAAATTAGGCGAGTAGCACTTATCAGGTTTGGTTTGCACATGTCACTTTTTCCTCCTTTATACATTCTGAGGGTACGTTGAGTTGACGGAAGGTTACATAGTGTAAAATTTGTGGAAAATTTCGAAAAAGTGTGAATTTACAGGTAAGTTTTTATACTTTCATAATAAATTATGATAATAAACCCGTAGTAACTGTGGTTCATAAAAATTACGCAGGTATAATTCAATATCTGATTAAAGTTACAACTGGTTCGATGTTTGTCATATTTGTAGTTCCTGTACTACTGTACTGTAGTTTTAATTTCTAATTTCATGGGTCAACGTAACTTGGAAAGATGTACAAAACAGTAGCTAGTCCAATTTATTTAGAAACCTGGGCTTTTTAAAGGTTTTGTTGTAAAGTAATAAAACTATCAAAATTTTGAATTAAGCTTCACTGTCCTTAATTAAATACCTACATATCGTCTGATGTCATCTTTTGTTTGCGTATGATTTTACTTTTTAATAGGTTTAATTTGGCTTGTGTATTGTTTATAGGTAATTTTAAGTGGAAAACTCAGCGGAAAAAGTAAAAAATGAGTGCGAGATATAAAGGCCGGCGAGGAAAACTTCTTGTAGATATGAGTACCGGGAATATAAATGCAATCAATGACGAGCCAAATTTTTCTTCGGATTTTTTTCCCTCCAATGTTTATGATCCCACTAGATCCCACGATACGGTTCCTCAAAATCTAACCCTATCGCTGGGAAATAACTCTTTGACTCAAAACTCAACTTTTCCTTCTATAACTTTAATGGATACTGATGATATACAGCTGGACTCGTGTTTTCTTGACGTTAGCTTAAATGCACATCAGTCAACTGTCCCCGAATATTTCACCAGACAGTCTACCAGTGATCATTCTGTAACCCAAAGCCAGATAACAAAATCATTTGAAATGAACGGGACAAATATCTCTGCTGCAACTTTTGAACCTAATGAACAAGAAAGTGAGTTAAATAATAACTTCTCTTTCATGGAGTTAGATGAAGCAACTGGGCTTTTTAAAGTTGGTCATAATGATTTGATGACCCAAAACGACAATTTTACTTTGGACGATCAGACTGGAGAAATAATTTTCTTAAAAGAGACTACTGAGGAACCCCAAGCTGATATTTACAATAATCGAGCTGATCGGATGTTTAATAAAAAACAGCGAGTGATGGGTAAGCAATATTTGGGAAGAAAAATAGAAAAAAACCAAAATGATGACAGATTGATACAACATTTTGTTACAAAAGATAAAAAGAAATTGAAACCTAAACCTTGTAGTCATAATTTGCCAGTAGCCAAAACCCCGAGAACTTTCCTTTGTGGAACTGTCAGTGAGGAGCAGAGACTTTTGGTTTTCGACTACTTTTGGGGTCTAGAAACTTGGCAAGAGAAAAAGGCATATTTAAAAAACTTGGTATACATTAGGCCAGTACTCAGAAGACGAGTAATATCTGACGTGAATTCCAAAAAACAATGTGGTTTTGATTGTATGCTACCAAACGGAAACAAAGAGTGTGTAAGGGTGTGTAAAGGTTTTTTGCTGAGCACGCTAGATATGAACAACCAGACTTTAATTGAATGGATAAAGTCAATAAATGATGGCACGGTACATAACCCTGAACAGAAGCCTCACACTTCAAAGAAGAAAAGTGTCCAAAACTCCTTATCTTCAGGAGATGTTGCTCCTACCTCAGGAAGAATCGATTCAACAAAGGAATGGTTGGAACTGTTGCCAAAAGTGCCTAGTCACTACTGCAGGGCTAGTTCCAAAAGATTATACGTCGAAAACACTTTTAGAAGCAAGTCACATATGTTTAGAGAGTACAAGAAATGGTGCCGTACTAATGGCAAAAAGTTCGCACATCGAAAGTTGTTTTGTTCCGTGATGGAAGCAGAAAAAATATCAATTTATAAACCGCGAAAAGACCAATGTGACACATGCACTGGGTTTAGGCAAGGAAACATTGAGCAAAACGTCTATGAAAAGCACCAAGAAATGAAAGAGGAAGCCTACCGTGCCAAGGAAGAAGCCCTATCTTTATGTTCCTCGGAAGTGCTGGTTTTGACAATGGATGTCCAAAGTATAATATTGGCACCTAAATTGCTGGTTTCTGAAATATACTACAAACAAAAACTACAAATACATAATTTTACAATATATGTTAACAACAATAGGGAAGTTCACTTATACGTCTGGCATGAAGGCGATGGTGGTGTAACAGCTAGTCAGTTTACGAGTTGTCTGATAGACTTCATGAATTCCAAAGTCGATCAAAGTATCAAAAAAATTATTCTTATTTCAGACGGTTGTTGTTACCAAAACAGGAATAAGGTTTTGGCTTCTGCTCTTCTTAATTTTACAAATGATAAACACATCGAGATTGAACAGCGAATTCTTGAAAAAGGCCATACAATGATCCAAGTCGATAGTGTTCACTCTACATTAGAAAATCTGTTCAAGCCTCCAATATTCGCTCCTAGCGATTACATCAATCTAATGTCACAAGCGCGACCGACTAATCCTTACATCATACATCACTTAGACTACACATTTTTCAAAAATTACGAATTGGTGTGTGAGTTTGATTCTATCAGACCCGGAAAAAAGGTCGGAGATCCCGTTGTAACCGATATCAGGGGGCTGCTTTATAAAAATGGCGAAGTATTTTATAAATTACGACATCCAGACGATTGGCAACTGTTGCCTCAAAGAGTCCGTGCGTCTAGTGTTCAACTGTCTGCCATGTATGACATGCCTAGGAAGCTAGAAAAAACGAAATATAACAGCTTACAGTTATTGAAGAAATATATGCACCGAGACTATCATTATTTCTATGATAACTTGCTTCATGAATAATTTTAGATCAGTATTATGACTACCGGCTTAAATAAATAAATATTATGGGACAATTTAACACAAATCAACCTAGTCCCACAGTAAGCTCAATAAGGCTTGTGTTGTGGGTACTAGACGACGATATATATAATAGATAGATATAGATAAATACTTAAATACATAGAAAACATCCATAACTCAGGAACAAATATCTGTAATAAACTCACAAGTAAATGCCCTGACCTGGATTCTAACCCGGGACCTCCTGCTTCATAGGCAGGGTCACTACCAACTAGGCTAGGAGGCCGTCGTAAATATAAATATTATCAGACATATGTAGATAGATACATGCAGTACTAATATTAAACCGATTAAACTAAAACAAAGTTTTTGACAGCTTTCCTAACGTGACAATAACATAGGTTATACTTTAAGTTTAAAAAAGTGCCAATACTTTTTTTGTAATAAACCCTTTTTCTAATTAATCTATTGTTTCATTTCGCTTCCACATACATAGAAAATTAGATAATCACTTAGTTACAAATAGTTTTAAACACATACGTAACCAAAATTTGTAAAACAATATAGAAACTAGATCTGATATGTGCATAACACATACATAATTTTATTGACTCAAACCAAACCTGATATGTGCAATAAAACTGAAAAAATGTTAATAACGACTAAACTAGTAATATTTCAGGGGATATTTCTAACTCATAGGTAAATACTGATTTTTCTTCAATTTAATGTCTTATTTTTATAGACTTTCGACTGGTGGTTTGAACGTAAAACATTTTTTTTTGTCTACTGAAAAGTAATGTCGAAACACATGTATGTTTTGGAAAGCGCAACGACGATAGGTTAAATTTTGAATTTAGTTTTACAATGATTGGGTGGATTGCTAAACTAAAAAGTGCCGGCCCAAGCGGGTCGCCCTGTTGGCAACCTACAGCTGAGGAGAGATGATTTTCTTTAAAAAGTAAATGAGAAGGGTTGCTGTAGCACTGGTAGAGCAGAAGTTATAAATTTCTGGTAATTTTATACGCGTTTGTGCTAGGAGGGCAGCTCTGTCGACACTGTTGAAAGCATTTTGGACATCTACCTTTAGCAGTACCTTACCGGAGGTTTGTGTAATGTGTGTTCTGAGTGCATGCACCGCAGCCTCACACCCCCCCTTGGACCCGAAACCTAATTGAGTTGGCTGGAAGTATTGGGTTAGAGGGCCACATGCAGCAGCGCAGGCGATTTTAGCTACAAGACGGCGATAGGTTGTACCCACGGCAATGGGTCTAATACCGCCGTCTTTTTTCAACAGCGCACACAGGTTGGCGCCGTACAGTGTGCTGTAACTCCCGAATGTACTTTACCTGATAGCATGAGGTTGCTTAGGTCTACCAATGACATAAGGAGTAGCTCGCCGGCGCTGCCTGAACTATGTCCGAGGAGGTCCTTGAGATGTTGAGGAGTTAAACCGTCCAATCCGCCAGCTGAGCCGCTTTGGAAGGACATGACAGCCCAAGAACCCCATCGGTAGAGGTAGTGAGGGGAGGTGTTGACGGATCTGATGGATCAGGGAGACTTTGGTTAGTTGATGGCGTTGGGTGTTTTGTTTTTAAGGTTGAGAGAGTTTCCTGGTTATTTGGAGCAATAGAGTCAGTAGAAAACAGTAGACGGGCAGCCCCTCTGATGTCGCCTTCTCCTATTTTGTTTTCAATATTTTTATATAAGGATGTGTTATTCTTTGGAGCTATTCTGTGGAGGTCTTCGAGAGAATGTGGATGTTGACAATTATTTTTTATTTTATTGGTAAGAGAAGTGGTTTTATTCTGGTCAGCTATATGTAAGGTCCGGTAGGGGAAGGTTAGGAGTTGTTCCCAGGCCTGATAAGAATTTTCGGACACATCATTTTGAACACTAGCAGTAAGTTTTTCTGCGACCGATACCCTGGCACCTCTCGGGACTCGTTTGATAACACGAACGCTATGTTTTAGGCGGCTTAAGGTTTCTGAAATGTCGTTTGGAACTGGATGATATACCGAATTTATTGGGATTGGAGGGTCAGCGTTTAAGTTGTGTGTGGTATCTGAGGCTTTGTGTTTTTTGCCCAAGTGTACTTTAAGGCCGTGTTGGTTTTTAAAGTACCTCGGTTGGGAGCACAGAGAGCATTGCAAAAGATTTTCAGAAGACTTGTAGTTGTCGGTGATCGATGATGTATTTCCGCCTGGAAGTGACATTCCATGAGTCATATTTACACTTAAAATTACAATAAAAAACCGGCCAAGAGCGTGTCGGGCCACGCTCAGTGTAGGGTTCCGTAGTTTTCCGTCCGTCACAGAAAGTGTCCCCACTTAAGAGTTAAAATAACACCGCCATGTAGGATATGATATGAGCGTTCCACCTACAGCGACATCTAATTAAGTAAACTATTGCGCGCGAGCTTAAAGTATGGAAGATGATTTTTATGGGATAATTCTTTATTGCGTGAACCGATTTTCACCGTTTTTACTTTATTTGAAAGCACGTCATTTCATTGTGATTTTGTAGAAATTACAAGTACAATAAACACCTGCTTATACGGTTAAATTACAAACTTAGTTCAGAAATTATTTTGTAAATTTTTTTCAAAAACTATTAAACCTATCAAGTTCAAAATAATTTTCCTAGAAAGTTTTAATAAAGTTCTACTTTTGAGATTTTTTTCATATTTTTAAAACTTATGGTTCAAAAGTTAGAGGGGGGGGGACACATTTTTTTTTTACTTCTGGAGCGATTATTTCCGAAAATATTTACATTACCAAAAAATGATTTTAGTAAACCCCTATTCATTTTTAAATACCTATCCAACAATATATCACACGTTAGGGTAAAAATGAAAAAAAAAAATCACTCCCCACTTTACGTATAGGGGAGGTACCCTAATAAAAAAATATTTCCACTTTTTATTTTACCACTTTGTCGGCGTGATTGATATACATATTAGTACCAAATTTCAGCTTTCTAGTGCTAACGGTCACTGAGATTATCCGCGGACGGACGGACGGACGGACGGGCAGACATGGCGAAACTATAAGGGTTCCTAGTTGACTACGGAACCCTAAAAACTAAAATTAATACTATAAAAACACAAAACAAGAGTAGGTATAAATATTAACTATGTAAAGTCCCGAAGATAAACAAAGCTGAAAGTAGCTGTGGCAGATGGTGTCAGCAAGCAAAAGCAGCCGGAGCAACTATAACTACTTGTTTTGAGAAAGTAAAAAATATATAAGTATGTTAATATCTGTTATATTTGGATTCGTTCATTCCGATACACGATTGGACGAAATCGGCCCGATAGAAAATAATTCCAAAGTTACATCGTAAAATTAGCTTAAAACAGTTGTATGTCTTTAGTTTATTGACTTATACGTCTGAAAATGAAAATATTTTCGACGTCTGTAACTAAGGACAAAATTCCACCACATTAATACTAATAGATAGGGAGGGAATTTAGCTGTTGTCAGCCCCTTAAATCGATAGCATATATTATTATGTGGAGCATGTAGGTTAGATTAGTATTTATATATTACTAGCTTTTGCCCGCGGCTTCGCTCGCGTTAAATTCGGTGTAACACGGTTCCCCTTCGCCCCCCGTAATGCTCCATACGTTTGTATGGAAGTTTTTCCACCCCCCATTTTAGGGAAGTGGGGGGTTAGAAAGAGACAAAAAGTAGCCTATGTCACTCTCCATCCCTTCAACTATCTCCACTTAAAAAAACCACGTCAATTCATTGCCCCGTTTTGCCGTGAAAGACGGACAAACAAACAAACAAACACACACACTTTCCCATTTATAATATTAGTATGGATATTGATTATCTTAATCGGAGTCTGAATATGTGTGTTGATGTGTCCATTTCTTTTTTTTAATACCGCGACGGTGGCAAACAAGCATACGGACGCCTGTAACTCCATAGGACTCACATGCGCGTTGCCTATTCTTTAAAAACATATACACTCCTTTTTTGAAAAACCTCAGGCATTTCTTAAAGGTTTTTCATCATTTTCATATTATGTGATTTATAATTTTATAAGGTCCGACATATTTTTGAACCTATCTATCATTAAGAATCCGGTAACGATTTGTAAACGAAAATCGCTGAATAACGCACGTGAATTGTTTTTGATAAGATAGTTTGAAGCCTTTTTTGTTGCTAAAAAATAGTTTTGGTCCATATATATTATTATTTAATACCCGAAAACTTAATTCTTTCAGATTTTGTTCAGTGATGACGTTGATTCGTGCAAACTTGTCACTTCATTTTTTATTATTATTTTTATGCTCTCTAATATGTTTTATAATATGTGATTAAAACATAAAGTAAATTTTATTTCTACATTTTATCTTGAAATATTTTAATACATTCCCAAACTAACCTTCGGCGATTTTTCCTAAAATTGCTCTAGCTAAACATACTCTTGCAAAAAAAAGAAAAAAACTTATTCCTTAATCAACCTATTTTTATATTTTCTATCGTATTTATATATCTTACTAGTTTAAAATAAATAAATAAATAAGCCTTTTATTTTTCTCACATTTTACATGCAGCATAACATTTTTTATTTACGTGCAACAAAAAAAAATATTAATAAATATACATTTCATTTTACAACAGTAAGCATATTATTAATTCATAACAAAAAAGTTTATATATTATGAAGTCATTACAGTATTATTATGATTTAATTTTATTATTAATAATTATGACAAATATTTAATTAATTGATTCATAGTTTTTTTTTCTTACATTTATTTCAAATGAGATCCCCTCTGTAGGGTAAAGGCCTCCTCCAATTTTAACCATTGTTTCCTATCCTTTGCCTTTGTTTGCCATTTGTCTCCCGCTATGTCCTTTATATCGTCAACCCACCTTCTTAAGAGGCCTTATTCCCAAAACGCGCGAATTTCACGAAATGCTTCATTTTCTTCGAAGGCTATGGCGAAAATACTAAGTTTTTTTAAATTAACTATTGATGTTCATTTCTTTATCTAGACGGCCATCGGAGCAAATATAACATTTTAACGAGTGAAATATGAAAAAAATTGGTCGTCTTGGAAGGCCTTTCCGGATTTTCCAGTTAGGTGTACCGTTCATTTTCAGATTACGCAAAAAAGTGTAAAAATTATTATTCAATTTGAATTAAATTCAATTGAGTATATCATGTATGAGACGGCCATGGAAATAAAAATCGAAGATTCATCTTGGATAATCGACAAAATACCTTCTGATTATATGCCAGTTTTTTGATGAAAACACGGTTACATTTCATTTTTTCCACGAAAACCCTATGAATATTTTGCCCTAAAAATATTACCATTGCAAAGTTAAACTATATTTCTATCACGATAAAAAAAAACTATAGCAGTAAATTTCAAATTACTATGAATTTTTAAAAATGACACTTAAATCACACTTCACAGGACACTTTTTGTAAGAATCGTATTTTTGGGTACTTAATAATAATAAACATGGTTCAAAATCATTTTATTGTATTACTAATACTTCAAACTATCTTATAAATAGCATTTTATGCGGCTTTTTTCATTAATAGAGTTTTTCGACCTTTTAGGGAATAAGGAGCCTTAATGGTTTTCCCCGTTTTCTTTTTCCTTTGGGTCCTTTCCACGCTACGGCACGGCTCGTCCACCGGTTATCTTCTGTTCTGGCGAGATGTCCTGCCCATTTCCATTTCAACTTCATAGAGTGGGTTAAGAAATCGTTTTGTTTGGTTAATTGTCTTATCTTTGTGTGGCGTACCTTATCTTTCTTTCGAATTTTTAAGATAGATCGTTCCATGTTTGCTTGACATATTCTGACTTTTTCCTTTGCTTGTCTTGTATAAGTCCATGTTTGTGAGCCGTACGTTAAACAGGGTAGGATGCCACTGTCCATTACTTTCTTTTTTACAGTAAGAGGAATGACACTTGTTTCCCGAGGTATATATATATTCAAAATTATCGTCCCTTATCTTTATTGGTGGTTTTAAATAATTATTCATAAGTTTCGTTTTTTGCAGGTTCATTTCCAATCCCACACTAGCGCTTTCGACCTGAAGCTGATGTATCATTTGTTCTAGTTGTAAGCTTGTATCCGAGAATAGTATTATATCGTCTGCAAAGCGTAAATGGCTGAGATAATTTTCGTTTATTTTTATGCCAAAGGTTTTCCAGTCAAGTTTTTTAAATATTATCTCTACTACGGCAATAAAGAGCTTGGGTGATAACGGGTCGTGTTGTTTTACGCCTCTTTTAATTTTTATTTCCGGGCCACTTGATTCAAGGCTGACTCTACTAGTGCTGTTGTCGTAAATGTTTTTTATTAAATATATTACAGTAAGTGTCGTCTATATTGTTCGCTTTCAGTGCCTCCCATATAGAAATGTGTGATACTCGTATAGAGTCGAAAGCTTTCTGATAGTCTACGAAAGCTAAGTAGAGAGGCCTTCGGAATTCCTTGTATTTCTCTATTATGCTTTCCACAGTTTGAATATGATCGACGGTAGAGTAGCTTACTAAGTAGTTTAACATAATTTGAATCAATAAAAATCTTACTTTCTTCACCTTACCAAGCAAATATCGCAAAACAGCTGTTAGATAACGGTGGATTACTTATAAATGAAACATAAAATCCAAAAAGTGTTCCGCTTATGCAGTTTAAAAGGAAACGATATTTAAAAATATGTATTCACACTAATAGAAGTCTCGTTAGTTACTGTAAAATGGTATCAAAAAGTTTAACGAAATAAAAAAAACGTTACCGGACAAGAGTCCGGTAATTAAGAAATCATTAATTATAGCGCCACATGTCTTTGCAGCTATGGATGACCTTGGCCGACCGCCATCTGATCGCACGGAGCATAGACTGGCCAGTGGCGGAGCGCGCGTGCTTCCGCGGCACGGCGCAGCCCGATGACACGGAGCTCGGGGCGCAGATCATCAAGGTACTGTGTTGTATGCTACGGGTGGTGCTCAACCGACTGGCATCTGATCGCATGGGGCATAGACTGGCCAGTGGCGGAGCGCGCGTGCTTCCGCGGCACGTCGCAGCCCGATGACACGGAGCTCGGGGCGCAGATCATCAAGGTACTGTGTTGTATGCTACGGACGGTGCTCAACCGACTGGCATCTGATGGCACGGGGCATAGACTGGCCAGTGGCGGAGCGCGCGTGCTTCGGCGGCACGGTGCAGCCCGATGACACGGAGCTCGGGGCGCAGTTTATCAAGGTACTGTGTTGTATACTACGGATGGTGCTCAACCGACTGGCATCTGATCGCGCGGGACATAGACTGGCCAGTGGAGGAGCGTGCGTGCTTACGCAGCACGGCGTAGCGCGATGACACGGAGCTCGGGGCGCAGATCATCAAGTGCAGTAAAACACTTCTTAATTGCATTAATACGTTTAATTTTGACGACAAAGTAAAAATATTTAATATTAGCAAAAAATATCAATTATTTAAAATTTAGCATTTCACGTAAAAATCACAATAACGGCATCTAAATAAGGGTATTTCACATTCAATAAGTTCCCTAGTGGTCAGAATGCAATTAAATTACAATAACAAAAATATTTAAATTTAGCACTTCACTTAAAAATGAAGAGAACTGTACCTATTTCACTTTCACATTCAACAACCTCCCTAGTGACCAGAATGTAATTAAATTACAATAATTAAAAATATTTAATATTAGCACTTCACTTAAAAATGAAGACAACTGTACCTAAACAAGGACATTACAAATTCAATAGTTAGCAAAACCGGTAAGTAAAAATAAAGACTCGGCTAGTAATAATTTGGCTGCAGGAAAAATAATGGGTTAATGAGGCGGGTGATATGGATGGTGACAGATGATGCGCTGGCTGAACGTAGCCTAAATTAAAGAGCCAGGTCTTTATACGCCCGTCAAACGAGGCAATTGGAATTTGGGGAAATTTAGCAAAACAACAAAAAAAACTATTATGGCACAAAAATACTGGATACAAAAAGGAATCCGATTTGTAACGTTTTTTTAACAAAAATATAAATAATTTGATGTTCTCGAAAGCAGGATGCAAAAGCTGTTGCTTAAATTAAAAAAGAGTTCGTGGGCCAGTGTCCGCTTTGATACGGCGGACCCAATAGCTCGCTGAACTCCTTTTCTCACTTGCGAGAGCCCGCTGGATGCGGACTCTAACTCTCCGATGATGTGGCGAAGAAACCCGCGGAAATCGCGGCAGCTGCAGACTGTCCCGCCGGCCCGGCACTCACAAGGGCCTTCCGGAATCAGGCGGTTTCAGGGTATAGCACTTGCTAAATAATTTATATTGGGCCTCTTCGCCCGGCAAGGGTTTCGGTTTTATTTCTGCTCCAACAATGCAACAATAGCACTTGCCATACAATGTTTGAAATAAATCGCACTTTATCACGATGCAGCTAAGCAAATTATGGCAAAAAAGACCAGAACAAATCCAGATTACGCGGATTAATATTGATTGCGCTCTGACAGACTCCATCAAAAATCAACTTTTTTCTTTTGACAATCTGGAATACCTCAAAATTCACATTCAAAATTAGCGCGAGTCTTATCTCAATTTTATAACTGCCAGACGTATTACGAAAAACGGACTGATATAAGCGCCATCTACCTGTAATGCCGTGAATCACAATGTACGCTTTTTTATACATCAACCGTGACCTAGCCTTAGACACAGAAGTTCAGAAGTTCTAAAGAAAGTCGACAGATGTCGTACGATACGTAGCGTAATGCTACAGCATCTCCCTACCAAACAAAGAAACAAACAAACAACAACACAAGTAAACACAAGAAAACTAACCCCAAGCAACAAAAACAAACACAACTTAATGCTAAGGCCAAAAAAAGGCACAACAAGAGAACCCTAAACGAATTCCAAAAAAAAACAAAACTAACCAGTTAACATTACCCCTAAAGACTAACCTAATAGATTAACTTTATTTTTTGTTTGAACTTGCAACGCAAGACAACATTCGACTTTTCGCCTTGTCCCGCGCTCAAGTTGGGCTTATCTCATTCGCGTTCTGCACCCCTGTCTAGTAAGCAGTAATCTTCCTACTGCATTTATTTTAGGAATTGAGCTCAGGTAAGCAGTACTGTGTTGTATGCTACGGGTGGTGCTCAACTGACTGGCATCAAACCGCTCGGGGCATAGACTGGCCAGTGGCGGAGCGCGCGTGCTTGCGCGGTACGGCGCAGCCCGAGGACACGGAGTTTGTGGCGCAGATCATGAAAGTACTGTGTTTTATTTTATGCTACGGATGGTGCTTAACCGACTGGTATCTGACCGGGGTATCTGTTGGGGAAAACATAGTTTGGCCAGTGGCGGAGTGCGTGTGCTTCCGCGGAACTGCGCAGCCTGATGACACGGAGCTTGCGGCGCAGATCATCCGCGCGAGGCATACAGTGACAAGCCGGAGTCAAATAAATATTAAATAATAAGCTTTTATTGGGATGTATCTCCACGGACAGTGAGATAAGGGTTATATTATTATTATGCTTTTCGGTGAATTTCGCCTAAACTCGGTTAAAGGCTTCGATACATAAACTCTTTAGCACTACGTCACATCAAATTAAGTTACGCGGCCAGTAAATGGAGCAATAAAAACTCTCGTAAAACCGTTTATTTGTTGAGGAATGACAATTTTCCCGGAAATTACACTGGAACATTTACGGTTTATCAATACATTTAAATACTACTGAGGTTGGAAGGGCGGTAATAAAATAAAGTACAATTTGCTTTATAGGATTTGCACCGGACGGGTTGCTCGCTTTTCTGCGGAACGGAAGGTCGGGAGAACCAAGCCATGCTACGCCGAGTTCTGTTGGCCTACGCGAGGTAACTACATCTTATCGTTGTTGTTGTTCGCATATTTCATATTTTAGCCGTCCGCAAACAGCGGGGTTTTATAATATAAGTTTTAACATTATTTATGCGTTTTGTTACAGATGGAACAAAGATGTCGGCTACTGCCAGGGTTTCAATATGTTAGCAGCTATAATTTTGGAAGTTATGGACAAATCGGAGTCAGAGTCTTTAAAGGTTGGTTATTTTAGACTTGATTTAACGACTTTGCCAAGAAAACACTTCCCACGCTAACTCAACACATGTTACGGACTCCAATCAATCATCTCCGTCACCTGGAAGGGGTATATATCTCGTAAAAGCACTATAATTATATAGGCAGATAATCATAATTTAAATCTGCACACTGAACATTGGCGATGCGATGCGTTCATTGAAATGAATTGCCACCAATTTTTTTTTTGGAGCATTTTCAGCCGTTCATTCCACCTACTAAAAACGTAAAGTAACTGTAAATAAATAAGCAACGGTAAACACCCATAACTCAGGAACAAATATCTGTGATAAACACACAAATAAATGCCGTGACCAGGATTCGAACCCGGGACCTCCTGCTTCATAGGGAGGGTCACTACCGACTAGGCTAAGGAGGTCGTTAACTGCTGTAACAACAGGTAATTTAACTTTTCTTAATTAACTGAAATATTAATTTAAAGGTGATGATATACTTGGTGGAGGCAGTTCTTCCCGAGGGTTATTTCGCCGATGACCTCCGAGGCCTGTCAGCCGACATGGCAGCCTTCAGAGACTTGTTGAGATTACGCTTGCCCCGACTCGCCAAACACATGGACCACTTGCAAAGGATATCTGACGGTATGCACGATATTCATAACGACGCAGCGAAATATTGATGGCATTTATGAATTTATTATTGATATTTTACACCTTTCAATATAATGCTGAAATACCGATATATCTGGTGAAATTAAAAACAAACAGAAAAAATGACGGAATTTTTATATATTCTTCTTCTTCTTTTCGTGTCGAGGTTCCCTTCAGTTTCATACTTGAGGTGCCCAGTAGGCGGCACTATATATTTAGAGTTACCTAATTTAAAATGGTAGAGTCTGTGTCAAACCGGTGTCAAATGAACTGTTATTTTTGTTATTTATCGTTGTCTACATTTTTAGGTGGGGGCGTAGAACCCCCATTGCCTGACGTATTCACGATGCAATGGTTCCTCACTCTCTACGCCACGTGGCTCCCTCGAGAATCCCTTTTGAGAATATGGGACCTCATTTTACTGGATGGAAATGAGATTCTGCTGCTCACGGCCTTGGCTATTTGGGATATGCTTCAAGAGTAAGTACGAATGATATTTTTGATAGCAATCATAAAGTATATTTTTATGCTTTTGTGCGCCATGTGTGGCGCCGCTGAACTGAACTGAACTGAATGCATCAATCAAGATCGGCATCAAGAAGAGCATCAATCAGATATCGAATGATTCTATTATATTCATATTTAAGAGATAATCTCTTGGCGATGCAATTCCCTCCAGTCTTTTCTGTTCAACCGACTTCAAGATTTCGAAGGAGGAGGTTATCAATTCGTCGGGATCTTTGTTTTTGCTATGTTTTTTATTTTTTTTTATGTATGTTCACCGATTATTCGAAGACGGCTGGACCGATTTGGAAAATATTTTTTTTGTTTAAAAGAGTATACTTCACAGTTGGTCCCATTGTAACCAGGTCAGGATCTGATGATGGGATCCTGGAGAAATCGAGGGAACTCTTCAACTATTATAGGCACACCTATAGTGATTTGAGTTTTTGTTACAGCTCGAGCATTTGCTTTTGGAAAGGTGGATGCTAAGTGAAGTCGGTTCTTTTTTGTTTAAAATTATTAATGCAAGTTATTTCACCTGATAGAACTCTACAATTATCCTCTTCTCATCGAATGATAGAAACTCTTAATTAATGCCGGAACATGTTAGGAATTATAATGCCGGGACATTCTTGTAAACTTTCCTTTTCACAGTCGCATCCTCTCAGCCCGTTCCGCTGACGAGTTCTACAGCTGCATGGGCGGCGGTGCTGGCGCCGTCTGGGAGGCCGGCGAGGCGTTGGTGGCCCGAGTGGTGGCGTTCGGGTCCGTGCCGGAGCTCCCGCGGCTGCGCAGTCTGCACAGATACAGGGTCACGCCACCTGCGCCGCCCGCTGCGCCGGTGTGCCAACCGCCTTTACACTCGGCGGTAATTATTTTTCTACCTATACCTATATGATGACCAGAGATGTGCAAAATGGTTTAGAGAAAGTATTTAAATACAAAATGCAAATACTTTCATTTCAAATGCAAAATACAAAATACTTAGCAAAATTGTATTTCAAATACTAAATACAAAATAGGTATTTTCAAAATACTTTTTAAAAATACAAATGCTTTTTAGAATTCCGTCGCCAAGATGGAAAAAACGGAATCCTTATCTCGTCATGTCCGTCTGCCTGTGATCATATGTCATAGTCATAGCATAGCCATTTTAATCAATAAATATAAAGCAAATGTTAATCAAATTTTAAAGAGGTGAGTTTTGTGTGACACTAATTTGTTTTGTAGGTAAATGGTTAAAATATTGTTTAGGGTCGGCACTCGATACATGTAATTAAATGTTTTTTTTCATGCTCTGAAATATTTTTTTTGTTTCAATGCAATGTAAATTCGGTGCAAAAATGGATTGCTATTTAATACGGTTTCCACTCTTATAAGCGCTGGTATCCTGGCGATAAGACGTCCGACTTTCAATCTGGAGGTCGCGGGATCGAATCCCGACTTTGTACGTACCACTGAGATTTTCGGAACTTATGTACGAATTATCGGTTGATATTTATCAGTCGCTTTTCGGTGAAGGAAAACGTCCCGCGGAAACCGGAACTAATCCCAATAAGGCGTAGTTTCTCCTCTGGGTTGGAAGGTCTGATGGTAGTCGGTTTTATAAAAACTAGTGTATATGCCAATTCATGTGATTAGTTCGCCAAGCCGGGACAAACGCTAAGAGGATTATGATTTCCATACTTATCTTAACTCTCCATTTCAAAACAGACGACTAGTTACAAAATGACGAGATCGTCAGGAATGAGTGCCTTTTTCCCTTGGTTACGCGGTGTCCTGTCCTCCTATAATCACCCAGCAATATAACTATAACCTGTTAAACCTACCCTTTCTTCCAAAATTATGTTAAATTACAAAAAAAAAGTATTTTGCATTTTCAAAATAGAACATGGGTCCCAAAAAGTATTTCAAATAAAATACAAAATGCTTTTGTTAAAAAGGTATTTAAATACAAAATAGGAAATAGGTATTTTGCATTTTGTATTTGCATTTTAAATACAAGTATTTCAAATAAGTCACATCTCTGATGATGACTCAGAAAACACATTCATAAATAATTTTGTCGTATAGTGTAAAGAATTTTTATACCCTTGAATACGAGTATTTTCATATTTTGAGATCTGGATATATTATATATATGCCTTTTATTTTTCTGCTTGCAATCAAAAAATTAAACGATTTTCCGCTAGGTACCCTCACAAAAATGTACCTACCCATCTAGACCTAACTAGATAGGTGCGAATACATTTCTTCCGTCTGATATAAGGTACCTAAATAGCGGATGATACTTTAATTTTTGATTGAGTAACTACAAATTTTTGCATTTATTTTTAAGAAACTACCTAGTTTAGATCTGTACCTTAGATACGTTTTCAATAATGTGAAAGTCATATAAATAATTTATTAATAATTTAGATGCAATCGATGACGAAGAGGGGACTTCGTCTGTTTTATTCAGAAGACGAGGGCGATTCGAGCGATGATGGAAATAGAATGGCGTTAGCAACGGTAATTATTGTTTTTAATGTTTTTATGAAGTACGAGTACATAACACATACCTCCATAGGAACAGTTTTTGTGATAATTTTTTACATTACATCTATTTTAAATGTCAATAGGTTATTCCAAGACGAGAAGACCGTTTGGGTGCTGGCGATAGACTGTCATTGGATATCGGTGCTCTCAAGAGGCAGTACGCAAGGCTGAGGGAGCGGCAGCGACAAGCCCATGTCATCCTGGCAGCAGCCTGCGCCAGACATGCCGCAGGTAACCAGCTCAAGCAGCATAGCATATTGTACCTGATCATATCACATTTATATTGTGCCTGAAATGCTGTAATATTTTTCATTATTTATTTGCAGTTGGAGTACCTACTTCACCGACGTCGCTTACGGTCAATAATCTTCTTTTGGGAAAAAGTGCCATTGTGAGCTCGCGGGGCAGGCGGCTCGGCCCACCGCCCGGTGCCGTGCCTCCCTCGCGACAAGCACTCGCCCCCAGGGAGAAGACCTCGTCTCGGGCCGGCTCTAACGACACCATTAGTTGGAACGAAGAAAAAAGCCGCAAATCACTGAGTAGGCGTAATTCCGTCAAATGGAAAGATATTAAGAAAGATAAGACTGTAGAAAAAGATAGAAAAGCATCTGTTGATTTAGATGAGGCTGGTGATGGAATCATTGTTTCGGAGCGTGAAGCAGATGAAATGATTGCTTCATTAAGATCACGAAGCTCTAGTGAAAGTTCGTCGTATTCGTCACATTCGGCATCCAGTACTGATACTAGCCTGTGCGATGATAACGAACGTGGTAGTGATTCGGAACTGGAAATACAAGACGACAATAAAGTAAAAGTTAAATCTAGCTCCAAAGAAATAAAACGCGCATCATCATCCCTTTCTAAAGATACCCAGTCACCCGCCTTAAAAGAATCTAAGCTATCTCCTATTTGTTTTTTAAAAGATAAAAAGTATAATCGATCGCCTAGTATTAAGGAAACACAAATTTCTCCATGTATGCTTAAAAAAGACACTTCGTTTCATCTATCACATACAGTCAAAGAATCAAAAGTTTCACCGTGTAAATTTACTGAAAGCACAGAATACTTACACTCACCTATTTCAAAAGAATCTAGAATATCCGCCGTCAGAGAATCTACAATTACTTCATGTAAAGAACAAAGTGAAATAGTGCTATCGGAAATGACTGTATCTGATTACTTACATTCTGCAGCAGGTGAACCATTAAAAAATTATATCGATGGATTCAACAGCAAACGAAGCGACAAATTATTAGCATGCTCTGATGTAGACAGTTATACACAATTAAGTCCTTATAAAATTAAATCTCCATATTCAGACCACGGTTTTGAGAAAGGAAAAGTCCTAATGAGACTAAAGTCTGAAGAATACACTAAAAGCACTGAATCAATTCGATCATCAAAACCACCCAAGAATCTGACGGATCTCAGTCCTATTGATTTGTCTCCGTGTAATTTTGAAACAGGCTTCAAGTCTCCATATACTTACGATTTTGAAAGTAATTTTAAGCGACCTTCTACTTCTAAACTAGATATAAGTGCTAGGCCACCAGATATTATTGATAGTCTGACAATGTATCCAAATTTTGTGCCTGATATAGATTTATCTGAAAAAAACGTATCTGACATTGATAGTCCGCCGAGAAGCCCCGGCGCTGAGAGTATCGTAGTGAGCGAAGACGAGCCTCCCATACCACTCAGAATTGATAAATACTTTGAGCATAGTCCTGAGTTTTTTGGAGCGCGTGTTACAGATCCTAATAATTCCGAAATACCTAATCGGAGAGCTGCTAAGAGATTATCACGAGTACCAAAGAAACCCGACTCTTTGACACTACAGAGTAATCATAATGATAAAATTCTACAAAGTGAATTAGAAAGAGCGTCATCCTTACCGCAAAGTCATAGTTTTTCAAAGCAGACCAGTATCAGTCCAGATATAAATATTAAGCACAAAATGAATACTAGTGAGATTTCGTATGAAGAACATAGTAAAATACAAAATGTGAAACAAGAGAGTATAGAAAAAACTCCTGAAACTAAAACATTCTCCCCGAAAGACTACGTACTCAGATCTGGTCGCAAAAATAGTGAAAGAGCTTTACAAATCATTCAAGAAAATTCGAAAATCCTGAGCAGAATTTTAACGAAACAAAATATGTCTGTAGTTACGGTGAAAACATATGAGACTAAAAGTTCGGAAAATCTGGTTGATGATATCAAACCCGGTATCTCTGACATTGATAACACTGTAGAACCATATTTCACTGATTGCTCTTTTCTAAAGGAGTCAACATCGGATTCTTTAATTGTTCATAGGAAAAAGAATGTGAACAGTGAAGCCAATGAAAAAAATGATTTCGTGAGAATTAGACCAATTTCTATAGATGATCCCTTTTCATTAGAAATACGTGATGGTATTGCACGCAATCCAGAATTTACGTTGAAACGTATTAAATCGCCTAGTAGTGAATCTTTAGCCAATAAAACGGATCGTTACGGTTGGGAAAACAAAGGTTTCTTAGCAAAATGCGATTTCAAAAACCTTATAAGTCAGCCCGAGACCTATGTATTAGATTATACAAATACAAGGAAGACTCCAGAATCAACAGTACTTCTTGATGCTACGAACAATGAAGCTAAACGAACTTCAATTTCAGGGTGGGCTCCAATTTCTGGTCCGGGAGAATCAAAAGCTTCTGTAACGTTACCATCATCATCCGAAATAAAAGATTCGTCAAACTACGAACGTCGATTCATGTCTGATGACTACAACTACCCACTTTCAAGCAAATACAACGACTTTGTTTTATCTAAAGCCAGCGATATTTGCAGCAAGACAGTGGGCCAAGGTCCAAAAATTTGCGATAGTTTAATAAAGACTGACAACAGCCAAGTGAGTGAGTTCGCTAACGTAGTAACTTCCTCTATTAGCTTCACATACGAACCTTCAGCAGATGATGATTCCCCTTGTGGTGCAAAAAGTAATTCTAGCGATACATTGTGTCAAATTACTTCACTGGACCAGGTGTCCACTCCTATTTCACCAAAAATATTTCCAAATAGGGAAACTCCTACAAATCCTAAGGACTACTTGGAGAGGAGTGATAAATTCAAATTGGAATCGGATGACACTTGCAGCGCTATAACGTCTCTGATCGAGACGGATACATTGTCTTCGCTGTCTTATCCGAGGAGCCCGTCTACTGGTTCGTATCACCCGTTCCCAACTCGTCCAGCAATGCGGATGCCCAAAGAGCTCGGAGTTCGATTGGGCATGTATCCCAAGGATACTGTTAATTCACCCCCGAAATAATTATAAACAAAATAGATTAAAAATGAATAGTTACTATGATTATAAAAAAAATATTATGTCGTTCCATTGCATTTTATTGACTTGTACTGATATTTGAGAACAATTTTGTGTTTTGAATGATTTTCTGTTTTAGATTACATATGTACAATTTATATGTTTGTAATGCATAAAATATATGCTTTTAAATTTTAAACTATTATAGATTTAATGTTTGATTTGATAATTAATAGAATATACATAGTTTTACGAATAATTTATTTAAAGTAAATTTGGATTTGACATAATCCAGATGTTTTCGGAGGACATCGCGTAATGTTTTGGTTCAAGCTCGTTCGAACTATGCACGTAGTTAGTACCTAGCTCCTCTGATCTTTTAAGGTCAGGAACTGATTATTTGCCGGTATGCATAAGAACACATAACTATTTGATAGTATAAAAAATGGCTTCGCTTATATTATTACGTATAAGCGCCAGGAATTTGTTATATATAAACATAGGTTGTAGCAGTAAGCCGTTCACCTATTTGAGCTAGAAACAAAACAAACTCGTTGCCTTGACTCTATTTTAATGTTACGTATGATAAAATAATAATCCTTTGCAATATAACATATTTGTATGATAATAAGATAGATAGATTACTTGTTCGAAGTCAATGGAATTTTAAGGCAATTAAAATTGTTTATACCGCTATAGAGTGAGGTCCTGTCATTGCAGAATAAGAGAAGTTTTGTTGTTAGAGGGAAATATTTATTCTACAGCAATATTGACAAAATATACATATTATTATGCGATCGCTTGGCATTTGTTTTATTCTTAAAGCTACTTATACTATAATTATAAATACATGATCAGATCAGAAGTCGTCGAGGACCGGAGGACACGTGCAGACGAGGTGCTTGTCGCCATACATGTCGTCGATGCGGCCTACTGTTGGCCAGATCTTCGTCTCTCCTTTCACGAACGGCTGGATAAAGAATAAAATCATTTCATTTCTATACTACCAATACCCAAAATCTTACCCATAGCTAAGTGCATGAAAACTAAGCATAAATACATGGGGCTTTGCCATATATTTATAGACACCAACTTACATATTTGGCTTCCCTAAGCCGCATGAGTCATGATCATGACATTATATAACTGGATGTTTAGTAGTAGTGACCGCCGTACTTTCATTCAGTGAAATTCTAATTGTAATCTGTAAAATTTTCTTCTGTAGGTAAATAAATAAAATCAAGAAACGCAGTTGTACTCACGGCAGGGAAAGCAGCTTGAGCTCTGCTGTAGGGCCGGTTCCAGTCTTCGGATATCAGAGCTTCTTGCGTGTGTGGCGCCATCTACAATGTTATTTACGAAGAGAATTATGACAAGATAACTTGAAGAAAGGTAACGTTACTTAAATCCAGAATCGTAGAATTATAGAAAAATAAGAAAGCTTTAGAGGGCTCATTTCATACAACTGGTTATTCGACATTTTTAGCCCGAATGCCTGACATGATGAAGGAATGACAACTAAAGGGGACTGAGGAAGGAGCGGGCAGAGGGTGTGAAAAGGGAATTTGTATAAATAATAATGCAGTAAACGCAATATTGGTTGGTAGGGGCATAATATTAGTTGCCGAAAATTTACAAAAGTTACAGATACTTCCACTTAACTCAAATAACTATGATAGGATAATACAAACCTTCAATGGATTTAACCGCTTGTCTATGACTCCGTCTTCTATATCCTTGATTTCTTTCCTGATTTGGATGAGAGCTTCACAGAACCTATCGAGTTCCTGTAGGTCCTCAGATTCCGTTGGTTCTATCATTAGAGTCCCAGCTACTGGCCAAGACATGGTCGGGGCATGGAATCCTGAAAGCAAGGTTATAAATTGAAACTTCTTACAAAATAAACATCACTTTTAAAATTAGGGCTAATTTTAAACTATATCACAATTTCAGTCTCCAATATAGAAAGAAACTCTGTTTAAAGTTGGGTTATTTTAAGAGGGCATCCTCCATAAACTCTTGGATGGAATACTTAGTGAGGTTTGTTTAATAGAAGAGACTTAAGCTTAGTTTTGAAATGGTCGGTCACTAATGGGAAGCAAAAAAAAGTACAATTTTGAAAACGTATAATATTTAAGTTCTTTCGTTACATGAGAGAAGGGAAGAGAATAAGTGAGATACCAAGACAAAGACCAAGATATCATAATTAAGCTATGTTCTTATGAGGGTTTTTTTATGTTTCATCACATCACCGATCAAATAATACTAGGGATACACAATCAGCCTAAAAAAATGGCCCCACAGTAGTGCCGTAAGAACGACTCGTGCGGTACTTTCTTTGAGTCTTATTACGGTATAAAACTGGCCGGTTACAACTTTTCACGAGCCACATTTTAAGTAAACTTGTTTGAATCTGTACCTCGTTTATATTGTTGCTCTAAGACTTAGGTACGATAAGATTATACGTAGTAATATAGGAATTTTTAGGCCTTATTTGTGTCTATTTTTGTAATGACTGTTTTTGTATACTTATGGCTGTTTGTTTTCTTTAAAAAATAAGATAATTTCAGATAGTTTACCAAAGTCCATTAGCCTCTTCGCGATATCGCTCGGCTCTATATTTGCAGTTTTCTTCAGATCCCGTACGTCTATGATGAACTCGTGTGCCACTAGTCCCCTCTCACCCTTGTACAGAGTCTTGTAGTGACCTTCCAGCCGTCGGGACATATAATTTGCGTTCAGAATGGCCACTTGCGTCGCACGCTTTAAGCCTTTGGGGCCCATCATCTGAAAATTGGAATAACACGTTTCGTAATTAAATGTGTAGAAAATATTTATCAGCTTGGTTCATGGCATATTCACCATTGCTAACTCCTTAGTCACAAATCTTAGCAAACTTCTGTTAAATTTGGTTTCTTTGTAACAAACACAAATGTAAAAAGACTATTGAGACTTTTGTGTAAGATTGTCCCATAATATTTATTTATTTATTTATTCTCGACTGCATTTTAGATTTGACAAACTTTTATGTTATGAATCACATATAAGACATTTTTAGAATTTTCTTATTAGACATTTACAGGTGGTTTCTCCAGATATACCGTGTTAAGTGATACAACCCGCAAGTCCTCTGCCACGGTCATCAACCAGATTCGGCGGCTTAGAATCAAATGAGATATTCCTAATTCTTAAGTTGTTGGGACGGGCACGTATGGGACGCTAGGTATGTACTAGCGTAGACATATCGGGTCTTTTAATATCAAAGCTCAATCCATCGTACACTGACCTTAATATAAGCCCAGGATATGGGTAGGATGGCTGACGAGCCATAAGGAGCCGCGCTCACGGATCCAAAACTGTGCGCTGCGTCACCCAAGTCCGCCAGGGGGTCTACCACTGGATGCGAAGGCAGGAAAGGCGCTAAGTGAGCTTTCCTACAAAAACGAAAAGTTATAATAGTAAGGTACTTTTATTATGAGTTTAAATTTGTAATCAGCACAAAGCATGTACTAGTATTTTGTGACGATTTGCCTATAAGGACATTTCTGACTGCATCTCAATAGCATTAGCGTGCTATTGACAACCGAAAACGTGTTGTAGTACGTTTTCGGTACTTCCACGAACTACACAATGGTATAATAATATTCATTACTTACACTCCAATAGGTCCCATGCCTGGACCACCACCGCCGTGGGGGATACAGAAGGTCTTGTGTAGGTTGAGATGGGATACATCGCTGCCGTAATCTCCTGGACGACATAGACCAACCTGCAGTTCAACGTAATTTTGTGAAATGCTGATACATCCAAATTAGGAATATCAAATCATGTGATCAATATCTACATCGTGGTGAGTTTTATTTTTTTGTGAGCTTTCTTCGGGCAAGTTTCTTGGTACCACAAATCAAAGTAATTAATGCAATAAAATAGGTAGCTGTAAGTACCGCCCCACCTTAGATTCAATACGCGTAATTTTATTAACCTTGTAGGGTTAGCGTGCTGTACTTTAGTAACAACATAACATACCTGAGCATTCATATTGGCGCCGTCCAGGTACACCTGGCCACCGTGCTTGTGCACCAGCGCGCAAACGTCTGCAGCCTGTTCCTCAAACACTCCGAACGTGCTGGGGTACGTCAGCATGAGGCATGACAATTTTTTGCTGTGCTCTTCCACCTGCCAATAAACAGAGAATTTGGATTTGTAACTTGAATTCAGTAGGATAATAATTTAAGGGAGATACAATCATACAAAGAATCTCCAAATGTGCTTCTACAACAGCTACCAGTACAGTCCTCCTTATGAACGAGATTATTCACTAGTTTCAGACCGGTAGAGAAGTCAGTACAGTTTGAAGATGATTTTTTTAGGAATGCTGTATTGTTAGTTGTTTATTGGAGAGAAGGAGCATTTTATAAGGTTTACTTTGAGTCATAAAGAAGGGAGTCAGGCGCTGCGCCTGATTTAGAATGTACTCGTAATCTTTTTAGGGTTCCGTAGTCAACTAGGAACCCTTATAGTTTCGCCATGTCTGCCCGTCCGTCCGTCCGTCCGTCCGCGGATAATCTCAGTGACCGTTAGCACTAGAAAGCTGAAATTTGGTACTAATATGTATATCAATCACGCCAACAAAGTGGTAAAATAAAAAGTGGATTTTTTTATTATTAGGGTACCTCCCCTATACGTAAAGTGGGGAGTGATTTTTTTTTTTCATTTCAACCCTAACGTGTGATATATTGTTGGATAGGTATTTAAAAATGAATAGGGGTTTACTAAAATCATTTTTCGATAATGTAAATATTTTCGGAAATAATCGCTCCAGAAGTTAAAAAATATGCGTCCCCCCCCTCTAACTTTTGAACCATAACTTTTAAAAATATGAAAAAAATCTCAAAAGTAGAACTTTATAAAAACTTTCTAGGAAAATTATTTTGAACTTGATAAGATGAATAGTTTTTTTTTTTAATTACTAAATAATTTCTGAACTAAGTTTGTAATTTAACCGTATAAGCAGGTGTTTATTGTGCCTGTAATTTCCACAAAATTACAATGAAATGACGTGCTTTCAAATAAAGTAAAAACGGTGAAAATCGGTTCACGCAATAAAGAATTATTCCATAAAAATCATCTTCCATACTTTAAGCTCGCGCGCAATAGTTTACTTAATTTGCCGATAGATGTCGCTGCACGTGGAACTCTCATATCATATCCTACATGGCGGTGTTATTAACTCTTAAGTGGGGACACTTACTGTGACGGACGGAAAACTACGGAACCCTACACTGAGCGTGGCCCGACACGCTCTTGGCCGGTTTTTTCATCTATAAATACGATATGTTACGTATCTAAATAAGTTTTTGGAATCCCGAACCAGACATAATGACAAAAGAAGTCATTAATTTTGAACTTCATACCTTATCCTTAAGATGTTCCATGTCAATATCTCCAGAAGGCTTGACTCGGATAGCACACACCAACATGCCGGCCATATGGGCTGACGCTGGATTCGTGCCGTGAGCGCTTACTGGGATGAGGCAGATGTTGCGGCCTGTGTCGCCACGGAACTCGTGGTATCGTTTTATAGTCCGTAATCCAGCGTACTCGCCTTGGGCGCCGCTGGAATACAAAGTCAACTGTCAAAATCAGTCGCGATCTTCATTCCTGATCCATAGGTAAGGTGGCAGAAAGGATAAATTACCAAGGAACCCAACCCGAAAGGTGCTCTGACCCAAAAGCCGGTATGATAAAATCTGTATACAATTTTCCAGACAAGAACTTAGAGGTCTTAGAGAAACCAAAAGTTAAAGGAATAGAGAAGTCTTTCCTTCAAAACATACCTGTTTGGTTGAAATGAAACACGATCGTAACCAGTGATCGCACACAAATCGTTAGCCAGCTCCTCAAACAGCGTGTGGTAGCCTTGGCACTGATCTAATGGCGCGAATGGATGGATATCAGTAAAGTGTTTGAACGAGCATGGCATCATCTCCGTGGTTGAATTAAGTTTCATAGTACAGGACCCCTAAAAAATTCCAGTATTATATCACTTACATCAGAAAACACAGATTTAGTGCACACTAAATATTCGTTGGCGGGAAATAGCCTTAAGGATTTTTGCACATAATCTTAAACTATTCGAAAATTATGGTGATACTAGCTTTTGCCCGCGGCTTCGCTCGCGTTAAATTCGGGGTAACACGGTTCCCCTTTCCTGATGGCCCCCCGGAATGCTCCATACAAACTTCCACCTCCCATTTCAGGGAAGTGGGGGGTTAGAAAGAGACAAAAAGTAGCCTATGTCACTGTCCATCCTTTCAACTATCTCCACTTAAAAAATCACGTCAATTCGTCGCCCCGTTTTGCCGTGAAATACGGACAAACAAACAAACACACACATACACTTTCCCATTTATAATATTAGTATGGATGGTTGACTGCAAAATTTACTTTTAATAGAAGGGAAAAATATCTTACCAGAGGTATCATAGAGTGGACCAGAGATATGTCCTTATTCTCCAGTCGCTTCATGTACCGCACCAGCTTGGTTTCAGAGTGGTGCATATTGAAGACCGGATGCGTGAGGTACGGAGATGTCCTTCTGAAAGGACCCTTAAGCACGCTGCGAGATTTTACAGCTTCCTCGTTTTTCTTTACCTGCAAAAATCCATAATAATCCAATCCAATAAGATAAGATAAGATTTTACTCGTGAAGCCGATTTATGTACATGTCAAATTCACATTATTATAATGCTTGATTAAGATGTACTACAAGATTCATTCATCATTATGAGCCAATATTGTCCCACTGCTGGGCAAAGGCCTCCCTCTTATTTCTCCACATATCCCTATCCCCTGCAGTCTCCCACCAGTCTCTGTCAAAGGCGTCAAGCTCGTCCCGCCATCTCCGACGAGGTCTACCGTGACGCCTTATAATCTTTGGGACCCAAAGGGTGGCAGTTTTGGCCCACAGAGCTACAAGCAGTACTACAAGATACATAAGAATAAATAAAGAATAAATCCAGTGTCATATTAAAATTGACTAAGCCACTCAATTTCGTCGGGAGACAACCAAAACTAACTAATTACTATTATTACTACCACAAGTCCATAGCCATACTGAACCTGAGATTGATTTTCGTTTAATTATTTTATTGCAATTAGTGAGTTTTAGTTGTCTCCTGGCGATTTGTAGTCCACTCTGCAGGCATCTGGATTGTTTTGAAACTCAACGACAATAAACAAAACCTATTGGCACGTATCTTACCTCATCAACGCTTTGACAGTCAAATACCCACAGCAGGTCATCAACATCCTGCATAGTCGTGGTCTCATCTAAAGCGACACCTACTGCACCGTCATCAAAGTATCGAAGATTGATCTTCTTTTGTTGGGCTTTCTCTTTAATGGCGTTAGCGTCATGGTTAGCATGAGGTACGATGTGTAACGTGTCAAAATATACTTCGTTAGATTGCTTGTGACCACGTTGCCTGATACCTGTAATATACATTGTTCAATCCATTCGTTTCAGAAATAGTCGTAGCACTGGATTATACACAGCAGTGTTGACTTGTAAAATATAAATAAAATGAATATAAATATTATGGGACAATCTTACACAAACCAACCTAGTCCCACAGTAAGCTCAATAGGGCTTGTGTTGTGGGTACTAGACGACGATATATATAAAAGATAGATATAGGTAAATACATAGAAAACATCCATATCATATCAGCCGAAAGACGTCCACTGCTGGACATAGGCCTCCCCCAAAGAGTGCCACAATGACTGGTCCTGCGCCACCCGCATCCAGCGGACTCCCGCGACCTTCACCAGGTCATCAGTCCGCCTTGCGGGGGGTCTACCCACGCTGCGCCTTCCGGTTCGTGGTCGCCACTCGAGAACCTTTCCGCCCCAACGGCCATCGGTTCTACGAGCAATGTGCCCCGCCCACTGCTACTTTAGTTTAGCGATTCGGAGGGCTATATCGGTTACTTTGGTTCTGCTGCGGATGGCCTCATTTCTGATGCGATCACGCAGAGAGACTCCAACCATAGCCCTCTCCATTGCCCTTTGGGTGACTTTGAGCTTTCTTATGAGGCCCATTGTAAGCGACCACGTTTCAGTACCATATGTGATGACATCACAACACACACTGGTCAAAGACTTTCGTCTTGAGACACTGCGGAATATTGGACAAAAAGATGTGCCGTAGCTTCCCGAACGCTGCCCAACCGAGTCGGATTCGTCGATCGACCTCTTTCTCGAAGTTGGATCTACCTAACTGGACAGTATGTCCTAAGTATATATAATCGTCCACAACTTCGAGTGTAAAGTCTCCGATTGTAACGGGAGTTGGTGCTACATGGGTATTTGACATGATCTTCGTCTTATCCATGTTCATCTTTAGACCAACTCGCTCGGAGGCTTTACTGAGGTCATCGAGTATCGTACTCAAATCCTCCATGGTCTCAGCCAAGACTACTATGTCGTCAGCAAACCGAAGGTGAGTGACGTACTCGCCGTTTATGTTGATGCCTAGCCTTCTCCAGTCCAGAGTCTTGAAAACATCCTCCAGTGCAGCGGTAAACAGTTTAGGAGAAATAACATCTCCTTGCCTGACTCCCCGCTGCAACTGAATAGGCTTCGAGTTCCGGTCCTGGAGTCGGACTGACATAGTGGCGTTCTCGTACAAACACTTCAGCACTTCGATATAGCGGTAGTCCACTTGGCACCTCTGGAGAGATTGTAGTACAGCCCAGGTTTCGATCGAGTCGAAGGCTTTCTCGTAGTCCATGAACGCTAAGCAGAGGGGCAGGTTATACTCCTCAGTCTTCTGTATAACCTGACGGAGCGTACGGATGTGGTCTACGGTACTAAAACCTCTTCGGAAACCGGCTTGTTCGGGAGGCTGGAAGTCATCTAGCCTGCGTGCGAGACGGTTCGTAATGACTCTTGAAAACAGCTTATAGACATGGCTCAGAAGTGAAATGGGTCGGTAGTTCTTCAGTAACGCGTTATCACCCTTTTTGAAGAACAATACCACCACACCTCTGTTCCATGCCTTAGGCGTTCTCCCTTCTAGTAAAACGGAGGCGAACAACTTCTGAAGGGCCATAAGGAGCGGTTTACCACCCGCCTTCAGAAGTTCGGCTGTAATTCCGTCTTCACCAGGTGCCTTATTGTTTTTGAGCTGTTTAAGAGCCATTCTAATCTCGTACAGGCTGATGTCCGGGATGTCTTCGGTATAATGTCGGGTCAGTCTAGCTCTAGGGTCTTCCGCCAGATCAACTTCAGGTCTGCTAGTTGATGTGTATAGCTGTCCATAAAAGTCCTATATCTCCTGCAGAAGCTCGGGTCTGGATGAAACAATTCTACCATCCTCAGTTTTTAATTTGGCGAGCTGGCTCTGCCCAATAGACAAATCTCTTGAGAAAACTTTTAAGCCCTTATTCTGCTCAATGGCCTCTTCAATACGATTTGTATTGAATTGGCGCAAATCACGGGTAAGGGACTTAGAGATTCGTTTATTGAGCTGCCGGTATAATGACGCATCTGCTGAGGATTGCAGAACCATTTCTCTCCTTTCCTCGATCAGTTTCTGAGTGGAGTCAGAGAGCCTTTTCGTTCTGTTGCTCCGCTGGGCCAAAAAAACTTAGACCCAGTACTATGGACAGCTTCCACAAACCCGTCGTTAAATTCGTCCACATCGCCGCCTAGACAATCGAAACGGTTTTGGAGTTCCAGCTGGAAGCTCTCAGGGTTTTGGATTTGAAGTGCTACTGGACGGAGCGTAGCATCAGTCGAGAGCGCTCTAGCTTAACACATATATTCAATGTGCCTCTCACCAGACGGTGATCACTTCCGATTTTAACCGTATTGATCACAGACCCATCATTGAATATATGCTTCTTCGTCGACATGATGAAGTCAATCTCGTTTTTAGTTGCACCGTCGGGACTCATCCAGGTCCATTTCCTGTGCTCACGTTTCTTGAAGAAGGAGTTCATCATGTAGAGTCCCTCCTTCTCCAAGAAGCCAGCCAGTAGGTGGCCCCGGTGGTTCCGACTTCCAAATCCAAATTGCCCCACTCTCAGCTCTTCACCATCTCTCTTGCCCAGTTTCGCGTTGAAGTCCCCCATAACAACGGTGAAGTAGGTTTTGGAGCTATGCATGGCCTTCGATATATCCTCATACATAGCCTCCACCTCGTCATCGGAGTGTGCCGAAGTCGGCGCATACACCTGTATGACCTTCAACGAGTACCTCTCGGATACTCTGAGTACAAGGTACGCCACCCTAGTCGACACACTCTCGATCTTTACCACGTTGTTCACGAGGGACTTATGGACGATGAACCCGACACCTCCCTGGGACTGTTGGTCGCCCTCCCGGAAATAAAGCAAGTTGCCGGACTTTAGGATTATCGTTTCCTCTCCCCCTCTCTTCGGACTTCAGATAACCCTTTGACCTCCCAACGCAACTTGCTCAATCCTTCCTCCAGTTCCACTATCTTTTCGTCGGTCCGCAGTGTACGCGTGTTATATGTTGCCAGGGCCAGAAGTCGTCGGTGGTGGTAGCCGGATCTTTGCCGGAGATTCTTAGCACCCCTGACTCCGCTAGTACCCTGGCCGCTACCATAACCAGGGCACCGTCGCCGGACACTCGGGGCCGTGGTTTTTTGGTTCTTATCATGGGGGGTGAATGCCGTAACATCCATAACTCAGGTACAAATATCTGTGATAAACACACAAATAAACGCTCTTATCAGGATTCGTAGGCAATGTCACTACCGACTGGGCTAGGAGGCCGTTAAACTTGTACATATTTACTAAGTAAATTGAATTTTCACCTTTCTTAAAGTACTCAAATGGGGCAGAATTGTGAAGGACATTATGTTATCCTGTGCTAGTTAGAGGTAGAGGCCAAGATCGTCTTTAGATCACCATGAAGCAGGTAAGTGTAAGAGGTAATTACCTTCATCAAGGACTAGAGTAGCATTATGGACTCGAATGGCAATATCTCTCAAGCCCTGAGGGCCGTGATAGACGGCGAACATCGCAGACATGTTCGCTAAGAGGGCTTGAGCTGTACAGATGTTTGACGTCGCTTTGTCTCGTCGGATGTGCTGCTCTCTAGTCTGGAGTGCTAACCTGGAGAGTTTGAAAATATCAAAATCTTTAACTTAAAGTTGAAATGAATGTCTCAAACGTTACATTATTCGCTAGAAAAAACAGTTGTTCATTTGGAGCGGTTTACCATCTGCTGAAAATTTACAAAAGTTACCTGTCAAGTCATATTGCGACACTTTAAATTTGCTAAGACTGTGTCCACCAGCACCCTGGTATCAGGTGTAAAACAAATTGGTTACCTATAAAAAGAAAGGCTCGGTCCCGTACCACTAACAGCACCCTGGTATCAGGTGTAAAACAAATTGGTTACCTATAAAAAAGGAACGCTCGGTCCCGTTGCAGCATACGAGTAGGTACACGTTTAACCTAATTCTTTATTAGGTTGAAATTAAGTAAAATATTACCTGTAAGCATCTCGTCCGGCAGCGTCTCTTGTCACACCCACCATACGGCCAGGCATGAGCCGCACAAGCGGATGCTCTGCAGCGAAGAACCCGGCATGGGGACCTCCGTAGCCAAGCGGGACTCCCAACCGTTGCGAAGTCCCCACGGCGAGGGCAGCGCCGCATTCTGCTGGAGGTCTAAGCAGAGCCATGGCTAGGAGGTCCGTGGCCACTACGACTAATGTCTAAATATAACAAAAGATTGATGTTACCTATACTTTTTATGGTAAACTGTTAACCCTTTAACGCTAAATATCAACAAGTTAATAGCAAAATAATATCAAATAAGGACATAACTACTTTCATTTTCTTAAGTTTTTAATACCTAACGACAATAAGATACTTACTCCGTGTTCCTGTGCAGCAGCAGCTAATCCAGAGTAATCGTACACCAAACCCCTGGTATCGGGGCATTGCAGTAGGACAGCAGATATGTCTCTCTGCGCGAAGTCCGCCTGGCGCACATCAGGGACGACCATCACTTCCAACCCCAAGGCATCCAAGCGCGTTTGGACGACGGCTAAAGTTTGAGGATGGAGACGTTCTGACACAACGAACTTGTTCCTTTTGTTGTGTCTGGAATTCGCAAGGGAAAATACAGGTTTAAACTCTTGTCGTGTTGCGTGATAAAGAGAAAAGGTACAAAATGGACGCTCTAAAGTTTACGACGTAATTTATTAAAAGCTTTATAAGATTACTTTGCTTAATTTTAAAGGAAAGAGACCAGATTTTAAAGCGTTGGTCAGTATCATTATGTCAGCGTTTGCTTAAGCAACACAACAAATTATAATAATTATAAATTAATTATTAATAATACCGTCATATTCTCAAACATTTTTTTAAAACTTCGTATTGGTACTAAGTAGTATAAGAGCCCACGACACTAAACCTAGTTCGATAAGTCTCCCGGATGATTTTATCCGGATGATATATATATATATATATATATACACATTTATTTATATTTATATACATAATTAGTTACGTCTGTAATGGGGAAATACGAAATGGCGATGCTGCAATGCAAAAAAAATCTGGCCTAGTTTCTAGTATGATGAGACTCAGGTTTCCTTTGTTCTTCGAAGCAGGGGAGGGGTATGGCTATACGATAATGCAGTGCTTGTTCGCTCTGTATAGCGTAGATATTTCAAACATCAGGTAATCCGTAGTTATAGAGAGATCAAATTAGAACAAAAGTTTTAGTAATGGAACAAATGTAAAAAAATCTAAACTCTATAGACCTATGACATAGAGATAATGCCTCCGCAGCAGCCGTGCCCTCGTCGAGAAGAGAAGCGTTAGCGACATCCAAACCAGTGAGGTCGCTCACCATCGTCTGATAGTTGAGGAGGCTTTCAAGTCTTCCCTGTGCTATTTCGGGTTGGTAGGGGGTGTACTGTGTTGTCCTGAAATATCACAACAAGTACTTACTTAATTTAAATATACCTCTTCTAATAAATCTCTTCGGCGATTATAAGTTTAGTAACTGGGCGTAAGCTAAACGTATAGGGTCGAAACAGAAAAGTCTTGTTATATTATAAGGCAAAGCCAGTAGCAGTAGAAAACATTAGTATTTAGGTGGCAATCTTTCGTCTTAATTAATTATCTTAAATTTAAAATTGGATGCCGCAAAACAGGCGCGGATGGGGCAGGCAAAAACAGAGATGGCGGAAGAATTTGGACGCTTTTCTCAGCACCTGACCGGAAAAAGCGCGGGACCGGACACTATTTTAGACTAATAAAAAAAATACTAAGAGCCTACTTCCATAACCGAATTGTATAAAACAGACTCGATCGATAATCGAACTTAAACCCACGTACTTAATAGCCGACACAGTATATTTTGAAACAGATTAAAAATAGGTCTTACCATCCAGGATTTTCGAACAGGTTTCTCATGATGGTGTGAGGCACAGCACAGTTGTGATATCCCATGCCGATGTAAGAACGCCATATTTGATTATTTTCAGCTATTTTGCGCACTCTTTCGATAAGATCATATTCGCCTGAAATAATTTGTTGATAGTTAAGTACCCTGCTTAGTGACTGAATTCTTAAAATATAATGCAACCGTTTCTCTTCCATAAAGACATTCATATCATTTTTATTGATATTGATTTACTACCTAAGAAATGAGATCCGTCATACAAAAATCCATTAAGTATATGCCGTATATGTATAACATAAAAAAAAACTTCAATGGAGGAGGCCGGTGAAAGATTATTGTAGATGGTGCACTCTTAGATTCCATACGATGAAATGAAAAAAACTGTATTGAAAATCTAACTTGCGTAACAAACACAGCAAGGAGGACAAATCGCCAAACGTAAACTATGCGTCGTTGAAGACTTCCATTCTGATCATCATCAGCAGTTCCACTTAATCAAATATCACTTCTTTAAATGATTGATTGATTTGTTGATGAAAATACTAAAATCACTATATGTATACCTTTAACATTTGAGGAGTTCCCTCGATTCCTCATAGATCCCAGATAGATCATAGATCAGGCCAAATGTTTTATGGTTTGAGGAGTAGAATCTACGTTTCAATTTATTGCTCTTATTATAGGCCACATCCTGTATATACTTACAATCAAAAAATAAATTAAAATCGATTCAGACATAGTTAAGCGGCAATTACAATGAGTCGTTCACCTAATGCGGTCGCCGAATTTGTGTCAAACTACTTATGCCAACGAACGTCGTCTTCACATTAGTCTGTCCGCCTACTGCGGTGGCCGCACGACTCTTTAAACGGATTCGTTCAACGAACGTCGTCTTTACACTAGTCTGTCCGCCTAATGCGGTGGCCGACTGCGGTGGCCAAATGCGGCGACCGAACTAAAATGTCAAATCATCAGACCTCTAATGAGAGCTGTCGCGATGTGTAGTCTTGTGCTTAGGAAAGCTAGTTTATTAGTTTGCGATATTATACAGGAAATATTATTAAAATCATATTGATTTTAATAATATTTCCTGTATAATAAAGAAAGAAACGAAGATAATGGGTTCGGAAGATATATGCCCAGCGTAACGTCTATGGAGCAACAGCAATTTTGTGTGATGAACTGTGCGACGAGAAGTTTAAAAATTTCCATAGGATGGATAAACAACATTTTGAGTTTTTTAATTTTATTTTTAAATAAATTTTTATTTTTTTTACCCACCGAAATGAGTAAATACGAGTATTTACGGGGTGCTTTGGATAAATACTGAGTAAATACTCAGTATTTACTCACCCCTGCCCATCTCTATAAGTGGCCAATGCCAACGATATAATGACTTGCATACAGGTTTTACTTAATCGAATGATCTGCGTTCGCCGCAGTCGGTGACCTAATTAGGCCAACAGACGTCGTATACACTACTTCGGTCACCTAATTAGGCGGACGCAGCTGTCCCTCGCCGAATGCAGCCGACTACCGTGTCCTTTACACTTTTGCGTTCGCCGCATGCAGCATGCGGCGAACGACTCAGTGTAATTGCCGCTTTATGGAGTTACAAACATTAAAAAAACCCGAATTAAGAACCTCCTCTTTTGAAATCTTGAAGTCGGTTAAAAAGATAATTACTAATAAGTAATACTTACTCATTGGTTCAGAGATGTCCATAAGGCCTTGCAATTGGATTTGCTTAGGTACCGCATCGTTCGTTAACTGGTCTAAGCTCTGGAGAAAGACATTACTCATGTAAAACCAAAACCATTACATACATGTAAAATAGTAGGAGTATATAAATCTTTAACCTTTTTACGTATTAATATTACACATGGAAAAGTTACCCTCGACCAGACCAGAAACCCCTTTTATTTGATTAATCTTTTCGATAGGGCACCCTATTAAAAGGTTACCCGATGATATGGTTAGCCTATCATTGGGTAACCCTAATGATAGGGTAACGGTTTGAACAAAGTTAACCATATTCAATGTGGTTTCCCTGACGAACGTCTTAGCAATAGAGATCAAAATAGCTTGACCGCTTACTAAAACACTTGTCAAATTAAAAGTGCTTACCAAATTAAACACAACCCTATCAATTACCCGATCTCATACCCCTTTATTGGTAACCGGTTGTCCCTGCCCTCGAGCGGCTAACCTACTAAGGCGGCTTTCACACTGCTGCGGTTTCCGCAGGCGGCGCCGGTGCGCGAGCGAGATAACGCTCTGCATATGTATAGCGTTGTCACGCTTGCACACCGTCGCCGCATCCGGTTGCGGCGCCAGTGTGATAATCGCCTAAACCCGACATGATGAAAATTAAAGGCACAATCCATGGAGGTCAATTCCTAGGGTACTTGAATGTTGATTTAATCCCACCAAAGCAGAATTGCAACCAGAGCTGGTGTCATTATGACCTACAGCCTTGGCGAAAAGTGTTGAGCATAGCAGTTTTTTGTTAACAGTTTTGATGTTAAGTATTATTTCCCAATAATAACAATGTACGGTGACGTAAAATGTTATATTTTATTTATATATCTAGAAAACTTCACTTAATAACAATTTCAAGGTACCTATAAAACATGAAAACTTAAGGTCACAAAAATGCGACTTTAGGTCGGTGCGACAAATTACAAATATTCTATGCAGCTACTACTAACTTCAACGAAACATGCATGTTCGGTTTGAATTAATTGATAAAATAACTTCAAAAAAGATAGAAACGCTGGACTAAAGTTTCGAGTTTTGTATGAAAATCGCAAGGGTGCTCAACACTTCCGGCCAAGGATGTATGTTCCTAAAGCCATTCGTTAATTAAATTAGTTAATTATGTACCTATTTAATTATTTATTGACTGTCTAATGATAGACAAAAACACTTACTATAAAAGTTCCCTGTTTAACTAACATTAAAGTCATTATTACGCACGACACATATTTTGTAGAGCCTTAGGCGGGTTTCACACTGCTGCGGTTTCCGCATGCGGCACCGGTGCGCGAGCGAGATAGCACTCTGCATATGTATAGCGCTGTCACGCTTGCACACCGTCGCCGCATCCCGTTGCGGCGCCAGTGTGATAATCACCATGCATCTCTTATAATGTTAGTACAGTACGCGAACAGTTTTGAGCTTCGATAACTCACAAGTGCGATTTTCTTTTTTAGTTAGAGAATATGATATATGATTACTTATAGTAAAAAATATTTTCTAACAGTTTTTGACGTCGCGCTAGGTATTATATAGATATTTGTTAATAACAACAAGAAAAGATTATACAAGATATAATTTTCCTTTACCATACTATTGGATTCAACTATTTCAACATTATCTGTCATTTTATAACAGTCTGATCTATAGATTATGTGAGCATAATCGAAAACAATTTGTCAAAATATAAGTGATATTGAATTCTAAACGAATTACAAATGGCTAAGACGACATATGCTCTTGACAAAACCGTTATAAAATGTGAAGTTATGTTGTGTAATAGTAAAAAAGCGATAGCCTGGTGGAGAAAAATAAAACTTACATAATCTTTTCTATGTGTAGCATGCAAATACATGTATTATACCTAGCGCAATGCTAACAATTGTTAGAAAATATTTTTTATTATTAGTACTTAACGTATTCTAACAGGTTATAAAATAAAATCGGACTTGTGATTTATGTAATTTTTATATGTTAAAAAGGCGTTCCCGTACTCCACTATGTAGAAAGTATAATAACTTATAATTTCAAACCTTGTATCCTAAAAGATCCAGCATAGTCACAATATCTTGATCCCTCGGCCCAATGTGTCTGCTTGGAAAATCTACCCTTTCAGGGAACAGAATATCTGCCTTCGCATCTTGGGTAGTCAAGCAACGAGTCCCTTTACTAGGGCTCAAAGTTTTTAAACTATTTAATTTTCTCCTAGTTAGCACGCCACGTTTAAGTAATCTATACATTATTGACAGTTTAATAAGACTCAGTAAATTAAACTTTTAACATTCTGTCTCACGAAAGCGACAGTGGAATACTGATTCTGATAGAGAGGTCAAAGAGACTCGCTTTCTGATAAGATGAGTTAATATGCCAACATCATTAAATAATGTGTTGTTATTTAGTCATTCATAACTTAATAAACACATTTATCGATGACTTTGCATCAGTCTTATACTCTTAGGGGTTGATCATACTTCACGTTCATCCATGCTAATATTACGTTTTACGACATAATTAGGTACTGAACACGTTTTGACGATTTATGTCTAACAAAACGGCCTCAAGGGCGGAAATCGATTTTTAATCCATTTTAATAGCCTAAGAGCTGGCCACGTCAGATATGACACAATAATGAGAGCAACGAAACCCGTCTGGTTACATTGAAATACTATGATATCCTTATTGCTAGATCCGGATGTCTGGCAGCTTTTAATGGGTGAAGGTCAGAGTGACAAACTAGCAAAAATTGTCAGTTGGAAAAAAATAATACCAAAATAGGTAAAAACTGCCGGAATTGTCTTATTTATAGAGGACGGGGCCTATATTTTAACATTAGAGCAAAAACCATAGCTAATTATTTCGGAAACAGACACAGTAGGCGACAAACTATGAATCACATTATACATCATTTTGGACTAGTTTCCCCCATCAGAAAGTTTTGGCAATGATATAATCTAATTATTCATATTATTTCTCATAATACTGCATCAAAATCAGAACCCTAGGATTTGTATTCTGAAAATGGTTTGCATTCTTTGACCTTCACCACTTTAAAGCTGCCAGATGTCCGGATCTAGAAATAAGCATAGTAGCAAACTAACGAGAGGGGTTTCGTCGCTCTCATTATTGTGTCATATCTGACGTGGCTAGCTCTCCGTCTATAAGAAGAGAGGACAAATCATACAGACAAGATACTGCGCAGGTGGAGTCGAGTGGATACGATATAGCTAGTTAGTATCCATATGCGATAAAGCTAGGGATTGTCCGTCTTACACTTAAGTTGGGACCAGACGGCATACAACCACAGCCCTCTGCCTATAAACAAAAAAAGAATTTTCCAAATCCGTCTTTGAATAATCGGTGAACATATAAAAAAGATAAACTGACTTCAAAAAGGGTAAAATAAATTATTATATTATTTATATGCGTTACAAACTGATATAGTCTGACAAACCATTTCTGTCAGTAGAAACGCGCGGCAAATTCAAAATACGTACATGTGGCAACCCTTTGTGATGAGACACCGTATTTCATGACGAACATTTCAATTCACATTGAATTTGTTTCTAGTGCATTTCACTCTCTCATTTTAAGCGCGAGTGAGATAGAACTCCTGCAACGTTCCCAATTAAATTTAAATTCATTTTTAAGCCATATGTCAATTGCCTCAACCAGATTATCTATTGCATTTGATGACAGATCAGACGAACTATATGTTTGAAGTCGGTGCCAAGCCAAAAAGTTACAATATCGGTCAAATCAGCTTCAAATCCGAAAATCACAAAACTTCCATACCTATCTAGACTTATATTGCAAAGGTGAATGTGATTCTGACTATGACATTTTCACGTCTAAAGTACTAATCCAATTTTGATATGATATATGATTGAACATATCAGTTTGTAACGCATATAAATAATATTATAATTTATTTTATCCTTTTTGAAGTCGGGTTATCTTTTTTTGTAAAATATTTTTATTTTTAAACTAGCTTTTGCCCGCGGCTCGCGTTAAATTCGGGGTAACACGGTTCCCCTTTGCCCCCCGTAATGCTCCATACAAACTTCCACCCCCCCATTTTAGGGAAGTGGGGGGTTAGAAAGAGACAAAAAGTAGCCTATGTCACTCTCCATCCCTTCAACGATCTGCCGTGAAAGACGGACAAACAAACAAACACACACACTTTCCCATTTATAATATTAGTATGGATTTTTAGTGGTTATATAATTATCATAATCGGACAACGGATCTGGGAATAATTGGTGAAGATATAAAAGAAAAAGTTCAGAATACGTACTTAATGTAAAGAAAGTTCCACATATCATATGTGGTCTTCATCATTAGGTCCACTCCATCAAATTGGTGGTTTTTGATAGGAAATGCTTCAGTTGCTTAAAAAAACAACCAAATCACCATACATGTGCCTTTAAAAATTGAGGAGTTCTCTCAATTCCTCGTGGATCCCATCATCAGAACAGCACCAGATGAACGTGGAGCCATCTTCGAGGTAGTTCCTTTCAAACCAAAAAAATATTTGCTCAAATCTGACCACGGGGCTCGGAGTAATCGCTGAACATCCTACATTAACAAAAATCATCATCATTATCATCAAAACAATCAGAATCATCATCATCAGGTCCAATCCATCAAATTGGTGATTTATCGAGAGGAAAACCCGACCCGGGGACCCGAACCCGGGGTATGTCCTTAAACTACGTCCGGACTTGGGTATGTCCTTAAACTATGCCAAAAAGAGAGGTAAGGGCACTGCGAATAGCGTCTCGCTTAGTGTGGTAGGGCACGTTCAGTGAATGTCATCTCGCTCAAATCTGGAGCAGAGCCCGACTGGGGAAGTACCTCCACCTTACAGAAAACCACAGCCAAATAGCACTAGACCCTACTCATAGTGTTGTGTTCCTGCTGGTGAGTAAGGTTGCCAAAGAGCTCAAAGAGGACCCAGTGTGTTGACGATGAGGGACCCTCTTGTTCCTTTAGCCGTCAACACAGTGAATCCTCCTTTTTGTAAAGGGTCGGCAACGCGCATGTGACTCCTGTGGAGTTACAGGCGTCCATAGGTTACGGTAGCTGCTTACCATCAGGCAGGCCGTATGCTTGTTTGCCACCGTCGTAGTATAAAAAAAAAATGCTTGAGTAGCTTAAAGTTAGGGCCAGGCGGCATACAACCACAGCCCTCTGCCACGAGACCTTGGCAGAAAACAGAGAAATTAAACCATGTAGACCGTGGTTGATGCCAAAATCTACATGAAATGCCCTTGGTGGCTAGGCGTGCTCTGTCAACCATTAGCAGAAGCGGTTGGTTGGTAACCGTCTAGCCGCTTGTTGTAAACCACGCAAACAACAGTCGCGCCGCCGCACGCATCAAGTGCAGACGCGTCGCGCACGCATACGGTAAAAAGTACATGATATTATATGTTTTATGTTAAAAATATGTTTTGCCGTTTCTACTTTTGTATGCTATATAAGTTTACTGCAAATAAAATGTATGATTTCTTATATGATCTTTTTCCTCAATTGCACACAAAAGTGCTTAACAAACATCAAGGTTTCGGAATTTCAGTAAACAAAGGAGCCATGACATCTCAGTAGGTGTTCCGTGCATGTTTGCTTAGCACAAACGCTTCGGACACACTGAAGTTGGGCACTTGTTGTCAACCATGTAGACGCTCGTTTCAACAACTCGCTTCAACCAAGGTCACGTGGCAGAATCTGCGCCTATCTGCCGTCTGGTCCTAACTTAAGAAAACATCCAAATCACCATACTCGTACATGTGCCTTTAAAAATTGAGGAGTTCCCTCATTTCCTCATAGATCCCATCATTAGAACAGCACCAGATCAATTAAATTAAATATACGTTTATTTCAGGCCCGGGAGCCCATAATAATTGTTAGTTACATGTCTTAGTGTCTACGTTAGCATACACAACAGTAATGACAATATAGATTATTTTACAAAAAAATTCAAACACTCCGAATAAATAAATAAATTATAATGTTAACATTAAAATTACAGAAACACATAAAAAATTCAAATTACATTGCAGCTCAAAAATTTAATGTGGAACCATTTTAGAGGTTATTCCTTTCAAACAAAAAAATAATTCCTCAAATCGGACCACGGGTCTCGGAGTAATCGCTGAACATCCTACATTAAAAAAAATCATCATCATTATCATCAAAACAACCATCATCATCTACTTCATAAAATTGGTGGTTTTCGAGAGAAAATCCTCGATTTGCTCAAGAAAACACCCAAATCACCATACATGTGCCTTTAAAAATTAAGAAGTTCCCTCAATTCTTTATAGATCCCATCATCAGAACAGCACAAAATTAATATGGGACCACCCTAGAAGTAGATCCTTTCAAACAAAAAAATAATTATTCATATCGGACCACGCGTCTCGGAGTAATCGGTGAACATACATTTACAAAAGCCCAAACCGAATACAGAACCTCCTCCTTCGATGCAATTGAACTAATTGAAGTCAGTAAAAAAAAAAGAGCAAAAACAAAGATCCCGACGAATTAAGACCCTCCTCCTGTCGCGAATATCGCGAAGCAGTTCGTGCTTGCCGGTTTTTTGGATAGATGGCGGTGGCAGTCACGTTCGATCTCAATATCGCTTTTAGTATGGACGGATTATTTATGGGTGGGTTGTAGGGTAGATATACGGACGACGGGAGGAGAGAAGGTTGTGCGCGAACAAATCAATGGTAAGCGCCTTGGATGAATAAATTAAAGGGATGGAGCATGCCTGTACATTGTACAACAAACTGTGTCGCAAGATGGCGGCTGGTTTGAATGTGTGTGTCCAGACGAGTGTTGCCATGTAATACAAATTTTCCCGATTAAGAATACAGTATTTTTGAATTAAAAAAAATAAGATTATTAATATATGTGGTTAAATAGAATTAATAAGCACCAGTAGGCCTAGCACATGAGTGTAACGACAGTATCTCGCGGTCGAGATAGACCACTGTCACTTTCTGATGAATACAGTCAGACAGTGACAGATGTCTATCTCGACCGCGAGATACTGTTGATACACTCATGTGCTAGACCTACTGTTCTAATAAATTTGATGAAATATACTGAAGAGGCGACTAAAAGGTCAAATAAAAAAAATCTAAATTTACTATTTATTAAAAGTACAAGACTACGTGGTGGCCTCTGTTGTCGTCCCAATAACGCGAGATAATCGCGAACAAACATACATACATACATACATACATACATACAAACATACGGGTCAAACTGAGAACCTCCTTTTTTTGAAGTTGGTTAAAAATGCTCCTCGAACGATCAACACAATCGGTTTGACTTAAGAGCTGACCTTTCATTCTAACTATAGTTCCATCTCGTTCTAATCGCTTGACCAGTCGATTACTGAAGCGACTAGTCAGCCGCTCAGAGTGAGAGGGAGCGATAGTTAGAATGAGATGAAAGTTTGACAGATCAGTAGCGCTGACATAGCTTCGCGCGTTCAATCTACGATTAGATATGGGCTTTTTGTTTTACGAAGTTTTTGGAATAATTTTAAGAAATATATAATTTTGTTTATTTACAAATTTTATTCAAAAAATAATGAAGAATATAATTTGCTCACAAAAGCATAAAAGTTATTAACTATTAATTAGGTAACGTTAATATTCGTTGAAACCGTACGTGAAATAAAACGTCTAGTTGGGAGTGGGGACGTCAATATCGTATTGACAACATATCGCGGCGATTATAGACCCCCTTACGTTCGGGAAGTTTCCCTATTCAACCACCTGGCAACACCGCTACCGTGAAGTTAATAGTTTACGAATTTACTGATTATTTATTAATAAGTAAACAATTCATTGCATAATCATATTTGATTACGCAATTAATTGTTTACTTAACGGTGAAAAGTTACCCCATCCGTTTTTTTCTTTCGAACGGTGGCATTTCTGCAGCATTTGACAACGCACAACAGCATATTTTAATTATTTTTTAACAGCACTTGACTGCATAGACGTTTGGAGACGACTGTCGGGGGAGCGGCTCAATATTGCTGTGCGTATGTGTGTGTAGTGCGTAACCACGAGGACACTGGCTCATTATGAAATCAAAAAATGTTGTTAGCAGTACTCCATCTGAAGAATTATATAAATCTATGGTAAGCGCTTTAATATTTATCTTTCTACTCGTATCAGTTCATGGACTTTCTTACTGTGTTATTATGATGATCATGTGTCTTGTGTTATTTACCAGCGTGTATCAGTGCTCAGAGACATCTTTGATCCCAGTGAGTTGTCAATGGTTATGAACTCAGGGTAACCATAGTGTGAGGAACGGGGTCGCTGTAAGGGGAGGTGGAGGCGACTATTTAGCCCAAGATGCCAGATAATCACGGGAGCCTCATGTCCGTAGTAGTAGCTCACACCATCAACGTCCAGGCCGTGTCTACGTATAGTACCTGCGTGTCCGTTAACATATTTATATCATTCATATTCTCTAGTCAGTAAACGCATCGGCTCAGTATACCAGAAAAACATGGTGAAGCTGACGACATGGTGGAGATGCTGGGATTCGAATTCTTGAAGTCGGTTTGAAAGCTTTTTGCACGCCAGCTATTCGCATTAGGGCTTTTTCTACCCCACTAAGAGGGATCAAAGTGGCACTTTTGTATTCTAGGACTTACAATTTTATATAATAGGTACCATTCTTTACGTTAATTATACCCATATTACACTGGTCGTACCGTACCTATCGTGGTTTAGTGGTCTTTATAAGATAATGAGGATGATAATTAGAACCGGACTAGTTACTCATAGGTGGTGTAAAAAGTAGTATTTTTATGTCCTGTCAATTATTTTTATTTCGGGCGGTAATGTTTAATTAAATGCCTCTCTAGCTCTACGCTCCGGAATCTATTTTGAAATCCCTCGCTACTCTCGGGGTCTTTTGCTTCTTTGAGGGTTCAACGTGCCGTACAGGGCTCACGGTAAAAATATATTGCTGCCTTGTGACACACTCAATCATATTTCTTATTCTTAAAATAGATATTTTAGACCTTACTGTATACTGATTAACTGAAGCTGACGATAGTTATTTATAATTTTAAACAAAAAAGAACCGACTTGCCCGAGTTACTGTAAAAAAAATTAAATCACTATAGATGTGCCTATAATATTTGAAGAGTTCCCTCGATTTCTCCAAGATTCCATTATCAGATCCTGACCTGGTTACAATGGAACCAACTGTAAAGTGTACTAACTCTTTCAAGCAAAAAAAGAATTTTCCAAATCGGTCCGGCCGTCTTCGAATAATCGGTGGTGAACATACATAAAAAAATAAAATAGCAAATACAAAGATCCCGACGAATTGAGAACCTCCTCCTTCGAAACCTTGAAGTCGGTTAAAAAGAATGAATACAGTTGTTGAGTGGTGATTATGGATTTATATGAAGTGGGTCTAACACTCTTTCCCTAACCACAGTTAAACCTTATTACCAAGGAAAACAGTCGTTCATAGGTGACTAGTAAAAGTAGTCAAAACGGCCCGTTAGAGAGCATAATGTAATGGGCGGTTCTTCACACGATACAAAATCAATTTTTTACACACATTTCTCCTAAGCTTAGCCCCTCAATTAAGTCGTGCTTTTAAAATAATCACAAGTATTTTTAATTTATCCCGTTTTTTTGGCTTAGCATGGTTATCCTACCATAATAATTAACAAAGAAGTTTCAATCATTTCAAAACCACTTTCCTCTTTTAGTGCTGGAGCCCGCCTAACTGGAAATTTATCAAAATCCTAACCAATTTTCTTCCATATAGCGTTGTAGAGCCCATCTCGGAGATCATAAAACATAAGTCTTAAATGTCTTAAATGGCCACAAGTATGAATGGCGTCAAGTTGAAAATACAATTTTTTGGCCTAAATTTATCAACGAGCCTACCGCACCAAATTCTGACACATGATTTAGCCCACATCAAATAACCTACATACCAATTTTAAGACCATTCTGGTGGGCGCATAAGATTTTAAGACCAGTTGAAGTTGCAATTTTTTGGCCTAAATTTATCAAAGAGCCTACCGCTCCAAATTTTGACAGTAGTTAAAGGACCCATTTACCAAACCAAATCCCAATTTTAAGACCATTCTGGTGGGCGCATAAGATTTTAAGACCAATGTAAGAAATAGTCGATTTCATAGAAAAAAATGCAAATTACTATAAATTCGTTAATAAAAATATTTTTCTGGAACAAACACAACTGCATATTCATATTTAAGTGTCTAGTAATTAAAAATGCCGAAAAAGCAATAAGTCGAAAATTGGAGAAATTCGTCATAGCAGTACTTTAGTCACGGGGGTCTTAAAACACTCAAATTATTATTTATTTTCAACATAATGGCACAAAATATGATTTGAAAAGCCAGACGTAATGTCTATAGGCATTTTCTACCAGTCGCTCATAACTCAAAACTGATAAGCGTCAAGTTGGGGGCACTGAGAGTATATTACTGACTGAAAAAAAATCCTAAATTTATTTTGAATCCTACCTTTCCAAATATTGACCAACGGTTTAGCTCACCTCAAATAACCTACATACCCATTTTAAGACCAGCCCGGTGAGCGCATAAGATTTTAAGACCAGACCAGTTAAAATTGCAATTTTTTGGCCTAAATTTATCAACGAGCCTACCGCTCCAAATTTTGACAGTAGTTAAGGGACCCATTCACCAAACCAAATCCCAATTTTAAGACCATTCTGGTGGGCGCATAAGATTTTAAAACCATTATAAGAAATAGTCCATTTCATACAAAAAATATCAACTTACTATAAATTCGGTTCAAAAAATGATTTAACTAACACAAACACAACTGTATATTCATATTTGAGTTTCTCATAATTAAAAGTGCCTTAAACGTATAGAGTCTGACTATTGAAATATTACCCAAATATTTGGCGGGAAATTCAAAAAATCATGGGCTGGTCACACCTTGTGTAGCAGGAATAATAGTTTTGATACTAGGAAATACTTTTGACTTCTGTGCACACGTAAGGTAGGTAGGTAGGTTTAGGTAAACATACAGAAGTCAACGAAGTAAACAAACTTCACAGGGTGTTAGAAAGCTCTTTCACCGACTGCAACAAGAGAAATACATTCAGAAATTAAATTCCCCAAAACATGCTCAGAAGCAAGTAAAAACTATTTATTAAGCTTTGAAACGCCAATTTGAAGCCTAACATAACATACATACAATAGACATTAAAACATTTAATAACTATGTACTCGAGTTCCCTATTCACTAGTTTTAAGGGATGGTTTTAGTTGGTTTACGTACTGTATAGACATGTTTCGCGAAAATATTTTTATTTATATTTTTATATAAAATTACTACTGACCACTCAGTCGTTAATATTGTCTCCTAAATATTGGTTTTTGTTGGAATATTATATTCTCACCTATGGCAACACCTATACGACTGTCAATTTCACCTAAAATATCCTCCTTGCTCGCTTGCTGAACTTTATATGGCCGCTGTATATTTAAGTCTATTTTGATTATAAATCTAGTTCTGTTTGATCGTGTATACCCTGGACAAATATCAAGACATTGTATTATTGAAATACAATTGCTTCATTGGCTGAACCGTGAGTGTTTTACTTATAACTTCCCTGCCATCATCACGCCGTATTTCACTGCTGGACCATGACATTTGCTACAGTTTGTGGTACCCAGGTGGATGGTAGAGACTCCACAAATAAGGAAGAATAAGATAGAAGCAGTTGGCTGAAAAGCAACTGAATTTTGGAACTCACATAACCTCAAAATAGCAAGGTGTGTGTTACATAACCTCTACGTGTTCATCGACACACAAGATGGACGGCGCTAACGCTAATGCTAATCCTTCATCTTTTATAGAGAAATTGGATGGCATTGCCAACTATTCTTCATGGAAATTCATGTGTAAGAATGCACTGATTCTAGAGGGACTTTGGCCAGCAGTCACGGGGGTTGACACGGATCCAGTTAAAATACAGCGTGCCTTAGCAAGAATATCATTAAGCCTCAAACCCCATTTATTTCAACTAGTACATGGCATCGAGACGGCAAATGCAGCATGGGAAAAACTAAGTTCTGTATTTGAGGACAAGGGACTATTCCGTCGTGTAAGCCTACTGCGTCGCTTGCACAGGATTGAATTAGGCCAATGCGCTGGCATGACGGCTTATATTGATACAGTTTTTACTATAGTTTCTCAGCTAGCAGACATAAGTAAAACCTTGGAAGACGGAGAGATAGCTGAAATTCTACTTGCAGGGCTCCCGCAGGATTACGACACTTTAGTGTCAGACTTGGGTACTGCATCGCTATCGCAGTCATTATCGTCAGAACTAGTAAGAGCCAGGCTGTTACAGGAAGATTTCAGAAGAGTTAGCGCGGACACAAATGGAAATGGATTTAGCGTTTTTGCTGCCAGCAACAATTATAATAAAAAGAAGATTGTTTGCCATTTTTGCCATAAGCCGGGCCATATTAAATCAAAATGTTTTAAACTCAAAAGACAGAACAAGAAACATGAAGAAAAAACTCTGGTTGTTTCGTCGTTTATGGCTACAGCAGAAGACACATCGACTACAGGTGTTGTGGACTTTATTGTGGATAGTGGAACAACATCTCATATGGCAAATAATTATGACTTCTTTGATAACTTAAAAGACTCTAAGACAAATATTAATTGTGCTGATAAATCTTCCAAATTAGAGAGCTGTGGCGTCGGGGATGTTCATGTGAGCATAGATGATTCTGACAGAGTCATCAAGAATGTGATGTTTGTGCCTCAACTCTCTGAAAATTTATTGTCCGGAAGTAAGATGTGTGAGAAGGGTTTGATAGTGGTTTTTAAGAAGGATGGCTGTTTTATTTATGACAAATGTACTTTAGAAGGCAAACCTATTATGTCAGCTGATTTGTGTAAGGGTGTGTATCGGTTGAAAGGTATTTGTGCAAAGGAGCAGTCGATGGCTACTCTGCATCAAGTGCAGGGATCACAGACTGCAAAGTTAGCTGTATCAGATGCAAATAAAGCATTTTTGTGGCATTCGCGATTAGGTCATCTTGGTATGAATGGAATGTGTGCGATGAGAGAGAGTGCTGCACGTGGTGTTTTTTTTTCAGATGGGCGATGACAGGATACAGCAGTGCGTCGCGTGTCTTACGGGGAAGCCTGTGGCCAAGGCTTACCCTAAGGATGGAGCAAGGCGTGCAAGCAGACCTCTCGAACTGGTGCATTCTGATGTGTGCGGGCCGATGAGTGACTACAGCTGGGGTGGTGCGCGTTACCTGTTAACCCTTACAGATGACTATTCGAGGAAGACCTTTGGATATTTAATAAAAAGAAAGTCTGAGGTAATGTCTTGTTTTGTTCATTTTAAGAATGTAGTCGAAAAGCAGACAGAAGTGAAGTCTTTACGCTCTGACAATGGTGGTGAGTATTGTAATGCAACTTTTAAGGAGTTTTTAGCAAAGGAAGGTATACTTCACCAGCTGACTGTACCTTACTGTACTGCCCAGAATGGCGTCTCAGAACGCCAAAATAGGGTGATTTTCGAGAAGGCTAGATGCATGCTTTTACAGGCAGGTCTCTGCAATCGTTTTTGGGGCGAAGCTGTAATGACAGCTATCTACCTCAAGAATCGCAGCCCTACCCGGGCTTTAGCAGGACAGTTGCCGGAGGAGGTCTGGTCCGGACACAGTGTTGATCTTGGACACCTTCGAGTGTTTGGGTGCATAGCATTTTCTTTGTTGCCGGAGCCTACTCGCACTAGTAAGTTGTCAGCTAAGTCAAAAATGTGTATTTTTGTTGGCTATTCAGAGACTACTAAGGGATACAGACTTATTGAGCCATCAAATCCCACTAAGGCTATTTTAGCAAATGTAGACTTTTTAGAAGATAAGTTTTATCGAAATTTTAAAAATGACTTGAATGTTATTGATCATTTGATAATTCCTTGTGAGCAATATTTTAATGAATTGAATGGAAATAATAATGAAAACTGCAATAAAGATATAAATATTCAACAAAGTTTAAATAATGATTCAGAGTCTAGTCAGTCAAATGAAAATTCTAGTCAAAACCAAAATGAATTATCCGATTTACATGATGATGATGAACAGAACCATACTTATGATTTTTCTTATGAATTTACAGATGCTGAGACTGGCAAAGACAGCAATAGTGAGGAAGAGTCCTCTGCTGGCCAGCGGTCACCTGATGCGGAGCTGCTTTCGGAGCCGATGCCCGCGGGAGACGCTGCAGTTGGAGGGGAAGGCGCGACTAGTTCAGGGGAACCTGTAACCGTCAGCGGCCGCCCTGTTCGAGCCACTCGCGGAAAACCACCCACTAGGTATGGTGACTACGAATTAGGTATGTTTGCCAGCTCTATATTAGATGAACCTCAAACTTATGAAGAGGCTATTGCATCGTGTAATTCTGATGAATGGAAAAAGTCAATGGAAATCGAATATAATTCATTAATTGAAAACAATGTATGGCAGTTAGTAGATAGACCCACTGACGGTAATGTCATCAAGTGCAAGTGGGTTTATAAACTTAAACATGATACATCGGGTAATTTTGATCGATATAAAGCTCGCTTAGTTGCTCGCGGCTTTACACAAAAAGAAGGAATAGATTATACAGATACATTCTCTCCTGTTGTACGTCATTCAACGATGCGTATTCTATTCTCATTGGCTCACCAATATGATATGTTCATAGAGCATATCGATGTAACTACGGCATTTCTGAATGGCGACTTGAATGAGAGGATTTATATGGAGCAACCCAAAGGTTTTATATCTGATGAACGAAAAGTTTGTTTGTTGCAAAAGAGCATATATGGGCTGAAACAAGCCAGTCGCATGTGGAATCTGAAAGTGCATGATTTGCTCTCTAAAAATGGTTACACTCAAAGCAAAAATGAACCTTGTGTTTATGTCCGTAAGTGTGATAAGGATCTTACCATTATAGCTCTCTATGTAGACGACTTTTACATTTTCTCTACTAATAATACAAAAGAATTATATAATATGTTACAGCAAAATTTTAACATAAAGCATTTAGGTCCATTAAAAGGCTGTTTAGGCATGCGTGTCACTAGGGATAAAAATGTATTAATAATTGATCAGAAGGAGTATATTCGCAAATTGCTTAAGAAATTTAATATGTTACAATGTAAAAAGGTTGCGACTCCTTTAGTACCAAATAGTAAATTACAAACAGACACGGAACCATTAGATGATGATGATTATAAATACAGGCAATTAGTCGGCTGCCTTATGTATCTCTCAGTGTGTACAAGGCCTGATATTACATTCAGTTGTAGTCAGCTAAGTCAATTTTTATGTAACCATGATAAAAGTCATTGGGTGGCTGCAAAGCGTGTTCTAAGATACTTAGAAGGAACAATAGATCTAGGGCTATGCTTTTACAAGAGTAAGAACTTGGATATAACAGCCTATACTGATGCTGACTGGGCTAACGATTTATGTGATAGAAAATCATACACAGGCTTTGTAGTAAAGTTAGGCGCAAATTGTGTAAGCTGGGAATCTCGAAAGCAGCGTTGTGTGGCCTTGAGTAGCACCGAGGCAGAGTACTTAGCTATTAGTGATGTAGCAAAAGAACTGTGTTTTATTAAGAATTTCCTGTGTGAAATTATTGATAAACATTATGATGCAGTTATCTTTAACGATAACCAAAGCGCTCAAAAGTTGTTATTAGCGAAGGAATATTCACATAAACGCACTAAACATATTGATATCAGATACCATTATGTCAAAGATCTGATTCAACAGCACTGTATAACTGTAAAATATATGCCTACAAATGATATGACAGCCGACATATTTACTAAACCGTTATGTACAACTAAACATTACACATTTATGAAAGGTTTGAATTTAAATGATAAGCATGAGTTAGTATAATATTTTATTTAAAACTGTAATGTTAAATGGTTAGTTTTGCCTGCAAATGATAAATTTATTATGTTTGACATGTAGTATATCGTGCATTAATGAATACATGCGTATTGTGATAGGAATTTAATTGGCATGTAACTTCATATGTATGTTGTAAGGCCTAGTCTTGTGTAGCATCTAGTATATATATAAATGTTGCTATTGTTGAGAATAAGGGGAAGTGTTGGAATATTATATTCTCACCTATGGCAACACCTATACGACTGTCAATTTCACCTTAAATATCCTTCTTGCTCGCTTGCTGAACTTTATATGGCCGCTGTATATTTAAGTCTATTTTGATTATAAATCTAGTTCTGTTTGATCGTGTATACCCTGGACAAATATCAAGACGTTGTATTATTGAAATACAATTGCTTCATTGGATGAACCGTGAGTGTTTTACTTATAACTTCCCTGCCATCATCACGCCGTATTTCACTGCTGGACTACGACATTTGCTACAGTTTTCAGTAAGTAACTTCTTACGTTCCAAGTTCCAATGTTTTGATTGTATTGATATTTTCCAGAACATCTAGTTTATCTGTTTCTTTACACACATGTCCTGTTTATGAGATTCAGGTATTAATAAATTCACGTACTTAATCGAAGTTATAGGCAAATGTTAGAACTAGTACTTTAAGTATCAAAATATTAATAGAGCTCCAACCTAAGAAAATGTTGACGACTTGTAAACATTGCAGTTTTTCGTTATACAACACGCTTCACGTCAACTTTGCACATCGTCGTAATTATTTACGAGCCTAAATAATAGTTTGCGGACCACTCGGTACAGTTATTTTTAATATTATTTAAAATAAACCCCTTAGAAACCGTGAACAATTTGAAATAATGACATAAATTGACAACAGACTTTTAGCTTTTTTTTAAATCATAGACAATTGGTGATACAACAAGGAAATATCTGTCAACAATATTTGGCTAGTCAGACTCTACCGCAGTAACCCGAAACATTTTAAAATTCGTCATAGCACCTTAGTCACGGGGATCTTAAATCACTAAAATTTCTGTTAATTTTAAACTTAATGGCACACAATATGATTTAAAAAGCCGCAAGTATAACCTATACCAATTTTTTACCAGACCCTCATAACCCTAAACTAACAAGCGTTAAATTGAGCGCACTGAGAACATTTAACTGACTGAAAAAATGACGTAAGTTTATTTTTAAAATAAATTTAGGTCATTTTTCAGTCAGTAATAAACTCTCAGTGCACCTAAATTGACGCTTATCAGTTTAGAGTTATGAGAGACTGTTAGAAAATGCCTATAGGCATTACGTCTGGCTTTTCAAATCATATTTTGTGCCATTAAGCTTAAAATAAATAATAATTTGAGTGTTTTAAGACCCTCGTGACTAAAGTCCTGCTATGACAAATTTCTCCAATTTTCGACTTATTGCGGAATACTTTTACGGCATTTTTAATTACAAGACACTTAAATATGAATATGCAGTTGTGTTTGTGCCAGCAAAATATTTTTTTTTTATGAATTTATAGAAATTTGCTATTTTTTCTATGAAATCGACTATTTCTTAAAATGGTCTTAAAATCTTATGCGCCCACCAGAATGGTCTTAAAATTGGGATTTGTTTTGGTGAATGAGTCCTTTAACTACTGTCAAAATTTGGAGCGGTAGGCTCGTTGATAAATTTAGGCCAAAAAATTGCAACTTCAACTGGTCTTAAAATCTTATGCGCCCACCAGAATGGTCTTAAAATTGGTATGTGGGTTATTTAAGTTGAGCTAAACCGTTTGTCAACATTTGGAATGGTAGGATTTAAAATAAATTTAGGTAATTTTTTCAGTCAGTGATATACTCTCAGTGCACCTAACTTGACGCTTATCAGTTTAGAGTTATGAGCGACTGTTAGAAAATGCCTATAGGGATTACGTCTGGCTTTATAAATCATATTTTGTTCCATTAAGTTTAAAATGAATAATAATTTTAGTGTTTTAAGACCCCCGTAACTATAGTACTGCTATGAGTACTATGACGAATTTCTCCAATTTTCGACTTATTGCAGAATACATAATACACTTAAATATGAATATGCAGTTGTGTTTGTGCCAGCAAAATATTATTTTTTACGAATTTATAGTAATTTGCTATTTTCTATGAAATCCACTATTTATTAAAATGGTCTTAAAATCTTATGCGCCCACCGGAATGGTCTTAAAATTGGGATTTGGTTTGGTGAATGGGTCCTTTAACTACTGTCAAAATTTGGAGCGGTAGGCTCGTTGATAAATTTAGGCCAAAAAATAGTATTTTCAACTTGACGCCATACATACTTATGGCCATTTAAGACCTTTAAGACTTATGTTTTCATGATCTCCGAGATGAGCTCTATAACGCTATATGGAAGAAAATTGGTTAGGATTTTGATAAATTTCCAGTTAGGCGAGCTCCAGCACTATTTGTTTATCTGTTACCCGCCACAGTATTTATGAAGAAAACGTGTTTTGATTATTTATTGTCACTTGTCAAAGAAAATAAGATTTTCCGGAAGATTTTAATTTCACAATAAACTAAAATGCCTCGACCTTATCCGTAAACTAATAATCAAAAAATGGATATGCTTGACATTTATTTTACATCGCGGAGTACAGTGCGAGCTCAGGCATTGTTTAAGGAACGTTACCCTGATTGTCCAACACCTACACGTGTGTTAACCAGTACCATCCAAAATTTACGAGACTATGGTCAGTTTGCGGTTCCAGCGCATGCTCAAGCTCCAGGCCGACGGCCGCGGTATTCGCAAGCATTTCGGAGACGAGTTCTCGAGTATTTTGACTGCAACCCAGAGGCCAGCACAAAGGGACGCTGCTACAAGATTCGGCACGAGCCAATTATTTATTTGGCGGCTAATGAAAGCTGAAGCAAAACATCCGTTTAAATTTCAAAGGGTACAGGATATCGTATTAGCAGATTACCCTAAAAGAGTTATTTTTGGTCATTGGCTGCAGCAAAACTTACACTTAAATATCTTATGGACCGACGAGGCAACTTTTACAAGACTCGGCCTCTTCAACGTCCACAATGAGCACTGGTGGGCTGATCGTGATGCAAATTCTCATGTGACTCGCCGAGACTCTTAACAGACTGGTTTCTCTGTGAACGTTTGGGCGGGCATTCTGAACGATTGTGTAATTGGACCGTATTTTATTAACGGGAACTTAAACGGACCGAAATATGAAGATTTTCCGAGAAATGTGTTACCGATTTTGGTACAAGAGGTTCCGGAGCAAAATTTGGAGAATCTTTATTTCCAGCAAGATGGTACATCAGCATATTTTGCTATAAGTGTGCGAAATTATTTGGACAGACAATTTCCTGACAGATGGATTGGCCGCAACGGCCCAATCGCATGGCCGCCTCGAAGTCCCGATCTGACGCCACTCGACTTCTTTTTGTGGGGCGAAATCAAAAGGAGAGTGTACGCACGGCAATTAAATACCGTCGATGAACTTCGTCAAAAGATAATTGAGGCGTTTAATACTGAAAAAGTCTATGAATTTATTCTTGGCAGACTCAAAATCAACCATAGACGACGGGCGGACTTATGTGTCCAAGAAGGCCATGTCGAACACATCTTAAAATACGTTTAGATAAAGTAGGTTCACACCAGAGAGTTCTAAACCAGGAGAGGCCCTGAGTATCATTTCCCCTCTGTCAAAAGTATTGGCGAAAAATCTAGTACATCTATAAAAACTATTTCAATAATCGATGTCACGCATTTTCGTCATCGCTGTCAATGGATAACAAGCTCCGTGAAAATGCCCTTATGCGCTGTTTTTGGATGTAAAAAATGTTATATTTCGTCTAGTTTACAAAAAGATGAAATACCATTTCAGATGTAAGTACAGTTTTACTTTATTTATCATTACTTTCGTAATAAAAGATTTAACCTAAATCGAAAATCAAGCTTCGTTTACAGAATCGATTCAAAGACAATCGTTTTCTTTCTGACGGGCAGTAACTATTTGACGTTTGACACTTCTCCATATTTAACGCGCTTAAGGATTGCTGTCTTCTATATTTTGTTTGAAAATACAATCAAAAATGATCCTTGGCTTTTTTGTTTGACATTTCCAAAGACTGCATCCAATAATGAACCATATGTTAACATTTGTACAGTCGACTATCTATTGCTCCATTTAGTGTTGTGAAGTATAAAAAGAATATGTCAAATATGTTTGGTGTTTTCAAGTCGAAAGGTACATCTTTGTCGGTTGTCAATAAAGCGTTGCTGCCATAAAAAATCATTTAGAAATAAACTGTATTAACAACCGACAATGATGTACCTTTGACTTGAAAACTTCACATGCGTGCTACCTCGCCCCCCTCAGATTTTGGCAGACTTTTTTGTTTGGAAACATGAGGCGAAGCGTACTCCATTTATAGAGCTTTATGGTTCACACTTATCTACTTAAACGTAGATATTTGCTTGTATTATTTGGTAGATTAGGTACTTTCCCAGGTAGCAAACTGACGTCAGCGACGCACAAGCGACGTCATTTTTATGTCATATTAAGGTCTGTCATTTATTCGCTGAAAACGTACGTTATAGTGACGTCAATTTAAGGTCAGGTTAAAAAGTGGACGTCGTACTAACGTCAATTAAGGGTCATCATCTGGACGTACCATATTCACCGCAAAGTGGACGTCTTAATAACGTCAATTTTAGGTCAGCATCTGGACGTACCGTATTCGTCGCAAAGTTGACGTCTTAATAACGTCCATTTTGGGTCAGCATCTGGACGTACCGTTTTCATCGCAAAGTGGACGTCTTAATAACGTCCATTTTAGGTCAGCATCTGGACGTGCCGTATTCGTCGCAAAGTGGACGTCTTAATAACGTCCATTTTAGGTCAGCATCTGGACGTACCGTATTCGTCGCAAAGTGGACGTCTTAATAACGTCCATTTTAGGTCAGCATCTGGACGTGCCGTATTCATCGCAAAGTGGACGTCTTAATAACGTCCATTTTAGGTCAGCATCTGGACGTACCGTATTCGTCGCAAAGTGGACGTCTTAATAACGTCCATTTTAGGTCAGCATCTGGACGTGCCGTATTTATCGCAAAGTGGACGTCTTAATAACGTCAATTTTAGGTCAGCACCTGGACGTACCGTATTCGTCGCAACGTGGGCGTCTTAATAACGTCAATTGAGGGTCAGCATCTGGACGTACCATATTTACCGCAAAATGAACGTCTCAATAACGTCAGTTTAAGGTCATCACCTGTACTATGTACGATGTACAGTAAGACGGGATAGACTTTCCATTATGGACCCACGCTTTAGAAGTTCATATTTTTTTTATGAATAGTACTCTTAATTATTAAGCGTTATCTGAATTTTCAGCTTTCGGAAATTCACGGTTCACGAGATATTTTTTTTTAAAGTTTCTATACAAATCTGAAAAGAACACGATTATGCATATTTTCAGGTTGGGTATTTTGTCATGCCAGGCGTCAAAGTTGACATTTCACGTTTCGTTTACCGTCAACGGTGTATTTTGATTTATTTTGTCATGTTTTTTAATAAAATATTTAAAACAAATATATATATTGATTTAGAATTCTAATCATCATGCAGTATTTTGTTGTCAATAATATATTTGGCGCTGTTTTAACAATTTAAATTCACTTTTTACACTTATAATGAATAAATTCGTGTTTCCTTTGTGTGGAACAAAACGCGGTGTGACGCCATTTTGTTTCATAGCGTTTTTGTCTGCTAGTGTCATTCACCGTTTGTCGCCGCTCCTACAGTCGAGGTCGTTTTACGTACTCCTGTTAGTGAAAATACAACGTGTGAATACCATGGCGTCCCCGAAGCCCTTAGCTTCTGTGTCTGAACAGTCGAGTGATGTGCAAGTGTTGGACTCAGTTGAGCCGCTTGTCACGGCCTCCTCTTCTGTGCCGTCTTGTAGTGCGTGAGTTTTGGACTCAATAGAGCCGCTTGTGCCTACTGTGTCTGTGTTCGACCTCGAGGAACCAGTTGCTGGTCCCAGTGGGTTGGCTGTCCCTAGCGGGGTAGCAGGTCCCAGTGGAGTAGCCGCTGGCCGTAGTAGCAGCCCTCCAGCTGCTACTAGTTCTTCGGAGGACGATGACGACCTGTATACTAATGGTACGATGATGACCAGACCTTGTGGGTCATCCGGCAGGCGTAAAAACCTTTACTCGGAGGAGTTTATGTAAGTATCCAAGTTTTAACATTTAGTTGGTATTGATTTTCTATGCAATTTTTGCAATGAATTAGTCGGTCAAAGTTAAGAGTATTATATTGATTAGGTTTTTTTTTTCAATGTAGAGAAAGATTGGTACTTATAGTCTGCAGTGGTGAAATGAATACTTATAGTTCAACAAGTGACCAAAAAAACTTAATGACTGTAAAATGCAATTTTGATACATTTTAGGGTCATCTTATAGCTTGAAAAATAGCTAATTATGTTTATCCTCCCCGCCCCCCCCTGAAAATCCTTGATTATTCATGTGTTTTGTTGTTGTTGCAGAGGCATGTGGACCTGGTTTAAGCTTTTCACATTACTGGGAACGCACGGACAGTGCGTGCAGTTTTCTGAAGAGAGGGGCCTTGTTCCACGCCAAAAAATTTGCACATATCACAAGAAGCCGATGACCCTGACATCGGAAGCGGGGCAATTCGACAAATTTAGATGCCGGAAAGGAAACTGCCGAAACAAATCATATTCAAGAGCCCTCGGGACCTGGTTTGAAAATGCTCGATTGTCACTTGTACATATTTTTCAAATAATGTACGCCTTCTGTGAGGGTCATTCGTATGATTACACAAAAAAACAATTAAACAATGGTCACGTAGTGTCAAGTCGAACGGTGGCCGACTGGTATAGTTATTGCAGGGAAACTATTGCAATTTTTGAATTAGAGTGTCAAAGGGCCCAAGGGAAGATAGGGGGCCCTAACAAAGTTGTCCAAATAGATGAGTCGAAATTCGGGAAAAGAAAATATAACAGGGGTAGGCACATTGAGGGACATTGGGTATTAGGGATGATAGAAGATTGCCACCCATTTAGATCTCACTTCTTTTGTCGTCAAAGTCAACAACGAAGGCATATATAATATGTATATTGAACTTGGCTCTCATTTCACATTTATGTTTTTGATGGGATTATTGTTATGGGGCTATTGGTTCCCACTGTCCTTTAATGCCTCTTTAAATATAGATTATACTACTTACATAGCGTTTTTTAGTTTCATCCATAAGTCCTAGAGTTTGTTCAGGGTACGTAGACAAAATGCCTGCTATGCTAAGCGCTAAACTATTTTCTACTCTTACGCGTAAGAATTTGCGCGGGGAGAGGGAACAGGTATAGATTAGAACGCATTATAGCGTAGGCGTCTTGTCTAGGGCGCCTGGCCAATAAGTTATAACCGTCTTAGAACTTAAATCTAGCACGTTGTTAGTTCACTCAACAGCCAGGTCGGTTCTATTTTTGAACAGACTACCCACCCATCCTAGCTACGAGGAGCATATTGCCGTGCTTACGATATCAGCAGTGTGTTTTGAGAGATGTTATTTAAATTTATATAATACCCGCCTTAATAAAATTAAAAATCGCTAACTTCTACTGCTGATATCGTGAACACGGCAGCATAATGCAGCCCTCGTAGGTCCTGACCTGTGCCTATGCAGGAGTGATTGTGGCGTTACTATGTCCTAGTAACGCCACAATCAATCCTGTGTGTGACGTTATTCGAACATACTGGCTGCCCTAATATGTACGGCCCAGAAACGTCCGTATGAATTCAGCATATGACGTCTCTCCAACGTCAGTGGCTGCCCTAATATGTACGGCCCAGTAACGTCCCTATGGATTCAGTATATGACGTCACTCCAACGTCAGTGGCTGCCCTAATATGTACGGCCCAGTCACGTCCCTATGAATTCAGTATATGACGTCTCTCTAACGTCAGTGGCTGCCCTAATATGTACGGCCCAGTAACGTCCCTATGCATTCAGTATATGACGTCTCTGTAACGTCTGTAAACAGACGTCTTGAGGCTGTGACAAATTGACGTCATCTGCTGGGACCCCCCGACGTCGAGAAATGACGTCTCTTACGTCGAGCAGTACCGTAAACGGACGACATAATGACGTATAAATGCTACCTGGGTTAATAAATAAGTTCATTTAAATTAATTCGGCTTATTATTTATTACCTTAAATTTATCAGGGCACTTAAAAATACAGCAAAACAACTTACGACAAGTGCCACTCATAATGATATCGATATTCGATAATAACTTACAGTGACCTGCAAAAGTGCATGGCCAATTTATGAATGAATTCATACAAGTTTTGGGTATCCACTTATGCAGCCGGGTCTACAATGATAATAACACGAAGTGACAGGTATGACAGGTAGGTATTTAATGTGGTGTAACCACACTTCGTTACTTTGATTATCTGTTTTGTTAGAAAATTTGCAGTAATTAAATACAGCTAATTTTAACAAGGGAGTAAATCTATTATAATGTGTGGCTTTAACTGAGCTACAATCAGATGTTTTGTATTACCAATTTGAAGTCAGTTTTAGCGAGGTGAATTCTGCCAATGTCGAGGTGTATACTTTCAATACTTTGATTTTATAAACTTTTAATTATATACGTTGTTCGGTTGAGGCCTTGCTGATTGTAAGGTAACCCGGATAACCGTTTGTTCAACTAAAGGGTGGTTACGCGCGTTTTTAGACTAGTTTTTCATTAGCTGCACACTTTTTCGTTAGGTCACCGCACAGTAAGCTATCAATATTACACACTGAACTACGTAAATGAGCAAAAAACAAAAAAAAACTACTCTAAAAGATGGCGCAGCCATCTTGAGCTCAAACGGAAATCCTCTGTCACATTTGAGCACAGATTCTCTGATATCTGTGATTTGAAACATTGAAATTTTGATTGTCTGATGACGTCATTACCTCCTTAGTCAAAACGAGACACAGTCCCTTAGATAACCTACTCTTTCGGCATCACTTTGTGACTGGAGAATTAGATCAACTTCATATAAATCCATGGTGGCGATGACGTTGACGAAACAGCTGTATATGACGACAATCAATGCAAATCAAATTGTGGGAAGCCCCTTATCTCGTTACGTCCCGTTACTAATAATGACTTGCCTTGTTTTAGACACTTGATTTTTCGTAACATATCAGCGTATGTTTTTTGACTATTATTATTAGTGTTTCGAATGAATTGTTATAGTTTACTATGGTTAGAATTTGTGTGAAAAGAAAAGTGTCCTGGGAACTAATGAATTCTACTAGGATATGAATTTACTTTTACGTTGTGTAAAATTGTGAAGAACGGAACGGAACATTTTTCTGTCTTATGTCATATTCATATTAACATTATTATTATTAACGTCATTCGATTCGACTTACATTACATTACGTTTAATAAAACTTTGTTTTCTAGCAATAAAATAAGAATATTGACTAAAATGTGCAGGAAAACCGTTCAAAACCCAGCATTTCAGAAATAAAAATGGTACGTGTCGAAATTCATCCGTTTTACGCCTCCAAATTGCGTACAATGGTAGCATCAGATTATACAAAGTTAAAAGATTTAATTACGCTAAAGGTTAGTATGAGCGACATGCACACCCAAATATTACATGCAATGAAAGGTCTATACCAAAACGATATCAACTCTGCCAGAAGATACGAACAAATAGGCACAATTGGTCAGCTTTTAAAGGTTTTAGAAGTCAGAGATGTACTTTCTGAAGAGAACATTTTGCCACTACAAGTGTTGGCACAAAGACTTCCCGATAATATGGAGCTAATTAATAGCATCAGCAATTATGAAAAGAACCGTGGACCTCAACAGAACATAAATCAGTATGGTAAGTAAACTCGCATGTTTTATTGGGATACATTTTTACTTAGTGTGCGGACTTTAGTAAAAACAGAGTGTAAAACTCCCCTTGGTTGGTTTCCTTCAAGATTTTAATTTGTTTTAACTACTAATATGTTTATTTAGCGGCCTCCTAGCCCAGTCGGTAGTGACCCTGCCTACGAAGCAGGAGGACCCGGGTTCGAATCCTGGTCAGGGCATTTAGTTGTGTGTTTATCACAGATATTTGTTCCTGAGTTATGGATGTTTTCTATGTATTTATATCGTCGACTAGTACCCATGACACAAGCCTTATTGAACTTACTGTGGGCCTAGGTTGATTTGTGTAAGATTGTCCAATAATATTTATTTATTATTATTATTATATGTACAGTCTAAACCGCACATGCCCTTATTTTCTGAAAGATTAAAATACTTCTAATAAATTTAATACTCTTACTTACTTACTTTTTATTCTACTTCTATATATAAGAGTCTGGTAATGGTTTGAAAACGAAAATCGCTATCAATAATGAAATAATGCACATGAATTGCATTTCATAAGATAGTTTGAAGTCTTCTTATTGCAAAAAAAAGCTTTGGGTACATATTATTATTCAACACCCGAAATTTCTTACAGAGCTTGTTTAGTCAGGATGTTGATAGGTGAAAACTTGTCGCTTGATTTTTTATTATTATTTTTTGTGCCCATTAATATGTTTTATATCATCTGATTAAACCATAAAGCCAAGTTCATTTCTACAATTTTAAATTTTATGAAGCACTTTAATACATTCTCAAAAATACCACCTAAATCTCTAGTTTTTCCTAAAATTGCTCTAGCAACACTAGCTAACATACTCTTGCTTAAACAATATATATGAAAATGAAAGACACTGTTCCACTTATTCCTTAAAGAACTCATTTTCCAATGTATTTATATTTTTCATACTAGTTTAACATAATTTAAATCATTACTTTTTTCTCTTGTCCAAGCAAAAATCGCAAAACAGCTGTTAGATTAAAGTGCATTATTTATAAATGAAACAGAAAATCAAAAAAGTGTTCTACTTATGCAGTTTAAAAAGGAACTATTTTTAAAAATATGTATACAAACTAATAGAAGTCTTGTTAGCTAAAAATGGTATCGAAAAGTTGAGCGCAATTCGAAAAAATTGTTACCGGACTCTTACAATACTTCTGCTATTACTAATATTCTTGTACCAATTGCAGCTGTGGAGCCAATACAACAAAGTGCACCACAAAAGCCAGCCCCAAAAGAGAATGGAGGAGACAGTACCTTTGCTGATGGCTTATGTGACAAAAAACGGGAAAGAATTGTAGAAACCATTATTGACGAAATAGGGTGTTCCTGGCGGAATCTAGCCAGGTATTTGGGTATCCAGGAGGGGAGGATTGATGAAATACAATGCAATGGTAAACGTGTGGAAGACAAGGCATTAGAAATCATGGAGATTTATAAGAAGAAAGCTGATCGGAAAAAATGGTTTTGGGACCTATTAGATGCGTTAGAGAAATCTCGTAGGCGGGAATTGTGTGGAAAATTAAGAGATATTGCTACAATGAACATTTAGCACTCTCTTCATACATATTTATGAAACAGGATGTCATGTTTCATGCCAAGGACAAAGTCTTCTAGAGCATGTTTCTGTAGAATTGGGGCAAGGTTCAATTCAAATTTCTGAGTATAAGAACTTGACATAATTACAGGGTCACGTTTTGTAAAATACAAGTTATAATTTTGTTGTCTCTGATTAACCCTTTGACCGCCCAGCATCGGACGGAAAAATCGTGCCCTCAGCACGAGCGCGCAAGGCAAACTGGTTTTATTTTGGACGTGATATCACGTACCACTATAAACTATAACGGTTACACTCACGTCACTTTAGTCACTTCGCGCGACATGTTTCGGCACGGTAGCAGCGCCGGCGCAAGGTCACCCCCAACAAGCTTTGTCAGAGCGGGCGACACGAGCTGCGCGGCGAGCGGGGCGCAGGCCAGCAGTCGGCAACAAGTCGTGCAACAGCACGCTACGGGCCGGTTCAAAATAGCACTCTTAGTGCTTGAAGATGGAGACCTAAGCTCTCCGAAACATGTCGCGCGAAGTGACTAAAGTGACGTAAGTGTAACAGTTATATTTTATAGTGATAGTATGTGTCTTACGAAAGTTTAAATTTAATAGTGATATGGCGGTCAAAAAGTTAACCATTTCTCCTGAAGAGTCAAACAGCAAAATTGTAAATTGTTGCTCAAGATAACTCGACTCAGATGAGATTTGTTCATGTTTAGTTGTGTACCAATTTAAGGTGTTTAATTATATTCATAGGGGTTCAATTTAATAAACATGAATTAATACCTGTAATATATAAATAAGCATAAGTAGATAATTATTAAATTAGTGAGGTTAGGTAGAATAACTACACACTTTTTCATAAAATTTGTTTATTAAAAAACTATAGTTGATAAGGCATTTTTTCTCTTAATAATACTTAACGTCTGAAAATATTTAACTTATAATATATGTGTATATAGGAATGTTATAATGTATATTTTATATAACATAATTAATAAATGAGATAAGTTACATTCGAGTTGGTTTCAATTCATCAAAATGACCAAAATTAAGGCACTCAATTTAACCTTTTGACCGCCAAGCATTGAACAAAAATGACGCGCCACCGACGCCACGTAATCGCGTTTTGTCAAGCGAAATTGAACTTTGCGGAAGCCCGCGTAGGTCCCTATTGCATTACAAAGCCTGTCGGCTGTAGCCGTCGTTGGCGTCCATGGCACAACTTTTTAGGTTAATTTAATATTTAGAATTTTAGCCAATCTAAAGACTATTTACATTTTACTAACAATATGTATTGTAAATTGGTGTGGAATGCAACATTGGAAGACGAGATATGTCATTTTAGCCATCACATTGGTTTTGACATTTAATTTTCTTGAAAGTATACAAAATACAACTCCAATAGTATTTTATACAATAGTGACATAAATAAGAGCTCTTCTGTTGAGTACCGTGTTTAGGTACAGTCAAGTTCACAAATATCTTTACATGCAAATGTTCCACACATACATAGCTGGGCATTAACTCGTTAATCCGTTAATCGTTAATTAACGAAGTTAACATTTTGATTAACGGATTAACTTTTAAGTTAACTTTTAAAAATGTTAACGGACACGTTAACTTCCGTTAATATGCAGAAGTCCGTTAATCGTTAATCCAATGCCTACTATTTACCGCACGGCGAAAAACACGTTCAGACAAGTATGAAACGAACGACAAGTGCCGGGCGGCGCGTGGCAGCGAGTGAAACAAAAACAAAACTAGATATATTTTGCCGGCGCGTGCGAGTGAGAAAACTGCGAAGAGATTTGTTTCGTTTGATCATTTCATTACTTAGCGCCGGTGCTTAGAGTGACGAGTGTTTTGTTTGTTGTTATTATAAATTACTGTCAGTGATAAATATTATTGAAGGGGAATATGCACCTTAACCTTATGCCCGACGATTAAATTACACATTTGAATTATACAAGTATTTTGTTTTGTTCCTATCCTGTTAACTTCCAGAACCTTAACCGACAGGTTTTATAAGTTCACTAATGCAAAGATATAAAGATGCAATTTTACACATATTAACGGATTAACGTTAACTTGCGTTAATTCTTCCGAAATGTAACGCTTTAACGTTTAACGAAGCTAACTTTTTTTGTAGCGGATTAACGATTAACGAAGTTAACTATTTGATTAACGGTGCCCAGCTATGCACACATATATTTACTCCACCTTATTGTCAGTGGTTTAGAGGCGTGTAAACATATTTATGGGAGGTTGGCTTGAAAAGATATTTGTGAACTCGACTGTACCTAAGTCAGGTGTGTACGAGATTGAAAAGCTTAATAATACAATTGTATACAATAGTTTTTCTACGAGTGCTTAAAATAGGCAAGCCGGTAAGGATACAGTTCGACGAATGACTAACCTGCTGCTTCTATACAATTTTATCTACACTCATATTGTAAGTTCTCTAAAACGTGTTCGAAAACGGTAGGCAATGGCATTACCACGACCGATTTTACTATGATAAGCTTTTTATCCGTAGCAGTAACGTAATTTTAACTTTTCATGCTCAATTATTGATGTGCTATGAGTTTTGACAACATAATGTACACCTGCACCCTCCGGACGTCGACGCCGACAGCCCGACACGCGCCCGCGCGACCGCCGGCACACGAGAGTTGGCCACGGCGGCGGTGCAATGGCGGCCATTCTATGGTTTCCAAATAAGGCATTTAGAATAAATAATATGAGTGTAGATAAAGCAGTGTATGCAACTGTACGTAATTAGGCCTTAAGAGGCCTTATTCCCAAAATGCGCGTATTTTGCGAAATGCATCATTTTCTTCGGAGGTTATAGCGAAAATGCTGTGTGTTTTTAAATTAACTTTTAATGCATATAATAGTCCGTTCCTTTATCTAGACGGCCATGGGAAAAAAAATTACATTTTTGAGAAAAACACCTGAAAAACATGGCTTCTCTTGGCAGGCCTCTTCAGAGTTTGCAGTTAGACGTCTGGTTTTTTTCAGATTACTCAAATAAAGGGAACCTTTCTTATAAAATTTGAATACAATTCAATTCAGTATATCATGTTCAAGACGGCCATGGTAAGAAAAATTGAAGATTCATCTTGGATAATAGACAAAATACCTTCTGAATATTGCAATTTTTTTGATGAAAACAGGTTTACATTTAATTTTTTTCACGGAAGTCCTATAAATATTCTGCCCTAAAAATATAAATATATTAAAGTTCAGCTATAGATCTACCACGAAAAAAAAAGATCATTACTGTTACGCAAAATTTAAATAAAGTGTAATTTTTTGAAGATGACTCTAAATCGGTTAAAAACTTGACAAAACACATCGCGCCGTCGCCTCTGGCTCAGTATGGAACGAGAGCTCACAGACGATGGACCTGTGCTAAATCGTCCTACGCGCATTACGTAAGTTTGCCAGCTAGATACACTAAGAGGCCACTAAAACGGGTAACCTTGTATGAAATCCCCAACACGTAGTGACCTGTTTCCATTGCCCTATAGTGGCGAGAAGTGCGATTGAATTATAAAGATCCTTGAAATAAAAGATTGAAATATTTACTTTATATTATTATAGTACATTACTTACCAAGGACTGTAAAAGAAAGAAAGCCCGAAATCGCAGGTATTTGTAACCCGAGCCGCAGGCGAGGGTTGTAAATATGCGATAGAGGGCTTTCTTTTTTACTGCCCGTGGTGAGTACAACAATTAGCGTAGCGTGCGGTAAAACTCACATTATGGCCAGGTGTAACGTAAAATGATTTTTTATTTGAAAACTAGACAATTTTGTCAAAATCGTCATGGGAGTCATTTCCGACTAATTCGGGTGTGCAGATTTCAAAAATAATGCCTATTTAGAAATCCAAGATGGCGGTCAAACACTTTTTTGGTAAAAATCGTTATGGTAGTCATTTTCGATTAATTCAGGGGTGTAGATTTCGAAAATAAGGACCGTTTTAAAATCAAAGATGGCGGAAACGGAAAATTCTGTCAAAATCGTCATGGTAGTCATTTCCGACTAATTCAAGTAAGCTGATATCGTAAATAATATCTATTTTGAAATCCAAGATGGAGGTCATACACTTTTTTGTAAAAATCGTTAAATTTGTCATGGTAGTCATTTTCGACTAATTTGGGTGTGCAGATTTCGAAAATAATGTGTATTTGGAAATCCAAGATGGCGGTCATACAATTTTTTGGTAAAAATCATCATGTCAGTCGTTTTCGATTAATTCAGGGGTGTACATTTCGAAAATAAGGACCGTTTTAAAATAAAAGATGGCGGAAATGGAAAATTTTGTCAAAACCGTCATGGTAGTCGTCTTCGACTAATTCGGGGGTGTAGATTTCGAAAATAATGTGTATTTCAAAATCCAAGATGGCGGCCGCACACTTTTTACTTAAACTCGTAATGGACGTCATTTCTGATTAATTCTGGGATGAATAATTCGAAAATAAGGACCGTTTTAAAATCAAAGATGGGGGAAACTGAATATTTGGTCAAAATCGTCATGGTTGTCGTCTTCGACTAATTCGGGTGTCCAGATTTCGAAAATAATGTCTGTTTTAAAATCCAAGATGGCGATCAAACACTTTTTGGTTAAAATCCATATGGTAGTCATTTCCGATTAATTCAGGGGTGTAGATTTCGAAAATAAGGACCGTTTTAAAATCAAAGATGGCGGAAATGAAAACAATTGACAAATTCGTCATGGGAGTCGTTTTCGACTATTTCGGTAACTGTAGATTTCGAAAATAATGTCTATTTCGAAATCCAAAATGGCTATCACACACTTTACTTGTTATTTTAGCCATTTTTGATTAATTCAGGCGTGTAGATTTCAAAAATAAAGTCCGTTTCAAAATCCAAGATGGCAGAAATGATCATTCATTTATAAAAATCGTCGTTATTCAGATATGTCGATTTCAAAAACAAATTCTGTTTTAAAATTCAAGACTGCGGCCATATACTTTTTTGTATCCCCGATTGAATCGAAAATGACTACCATAACGTTTATCTAGTAAAAAGTGTATGGCCGCCATCTTGGAATTTAAAACAGACCCTTTTCTCGAAATCTAAACACCTGAATCAGTTGAACAAGATTACCATGAAGATTTTCACAAAAAGGTCATCACCGCTATCTTATATTTTAAAACAGTGTTTATTATCGGAATTTACATTGCCGAATTAATCAACAGCGACTACTATAACGATTTTTACTAAAATTGTATGACTGCCATCTTGGATTTTAAAACAGACATTATTTTCTAAATCTACACACGTGAATTAGTAAAAATGACTACCATGACGATTTTTACAATAATTATCCTTTAACACCCATCTTGGATCTCAAATAGGTCCTTATATCGAAATCTACACCCCTCAATTAATCACAAGCGACTACCCTAAAATTGTTTTAGAAAAAAGTGTATGGCCGCCATCTTGGATTTTAAAACATACATTATTTTCGAAATCTACACAGTACACACCCAAATGAGACAAAAAAGACTATCATGACGATTTTAATAAAATTGTCTATTTCAGCCATCTTGAATTTTAAAACGGTGTCTATTTTCGAAATTTAAATCCCCAAATTAATCTAAAACGACACTCAATCGATTTTAACCAAATAAGTGTGCGAGAGCTATCTTGAATTTAATAATAGACATTATTTTCGAAATCTGCACACCCGAATTAGTCGAAAACGACTACCATGACGATTTTGACAAAATTTACCATTTCTGCCATCTTGAATTTTAAAACGGTCTTTATTTTTGAAATATACATCCCTGCGTTAGTCGAAAATGACTACTATAACGATTTTTACCAAAAAGGTGTATGACCGCCATCTTGGATTTCAAAATAGACATTATTTTCGATATCTGCTTACCCGAATTAGTCAAAAATGACTACCATGACGATTTTGACAGAATTTTCCGTTTCCGCCATCTTTGATTTTAAAACGGTCCTTATTTTCGAAATCTACACCCCTGAATTAATGGAAAACGACTAACATGATGATTTTTACCAAAAAAGTGTATGACCGCTGTCTTGGATTCCAAAATAGACATCATTTTTGAAATCTGCACACCCTAATTAGTCGAAAATGACTACCATGACGATTTTGACAAAATTATCCATTTCCGCCATCTTGTATTTTAAAATTGTCTTTATTTTCGAAATCTACATCCCTGAATTAAGGGAAAATGACTATCATAACGATTTTTACTAAAAATGTGTATGACCGCCATCTTTTAATTTTAAAATAGACATTATTTTCGAAATCTGCACACCTGAATTAGTCGGAAATGACGAACATGACGATTTTGACAACATCTTACGTTTCCGTCATCTTTAATTTTAAAACGGATATTATTTTCGAAATATACACCCCTGAATTAATCGAAAACGATTACCATGACGATTTCTCAGAAAAAAACAGTATATATATCCCCCATCTTGGATTTTAAAACAGACATAATTTTCGAAATTTACACCCACTAATTAGCAGAAAATGACTACCGTGCCGATTTTTCAGAATAAAGTGTATCTTTTTTTTATCAATTTATGTGGGACAAAAAACAGTAACACACGAGATTATGGCTAATATTAACAATACAAAAAATACAAAGTATGAGACCAACGACAATGTCCACAGATTTGGGATTGATCTTGGATTTTAAAACAGACATAATTTTCAAAATCGACATCCCCTAATTAGCCGAAAATGACTACCATGACGATTTAACAAAAAAGTATATTTCCGCCATTTTGGATTTTAAAACAGACATAATTTTCGACATCTACACCCTCTAAGTAGCCGAAAATGACTACCATGGCGATTTTTCAGAATAAAGTGTATAACCGCCATTTTGGATTTTAAAACGGACATAATTTTCGAAATCCACATCCCTTAATTAGCCGAAAAGGACTACCATGACGATTTTTCTGAATAAAGTATATAACCGCCATCTTCGATTTAACAGACATCATTTTCGTAATCTACACACCCGAAGTAGTCGAAATTGGCTACCATGACCATTTTTACAAAAAAAAATATTTCAGCCATATTGGAATTATGACAATTTTTCAGAAAAAAAAATATAATTTCCATCTTGGATTTTAAAACAGACATAATTTTCAAAATCGACATCCCCTAATTAGCCGAAAATGACTACCATGACGATTTAACAAAAAAGTATATTTCCGCCATTTAAAACAGACATAATTTTCGACATCTACACCCTCTAAGTAGCCGAAAATGACTACCATGGCGATTTTTCAGAATAAAGTGTATAACCGCCATTTTGGATTTTAAAACGGACATAATTTTCGAAATCCACATCCCTTAATTAGCCGAAAAGGACTACCATGACGATTTTTCTGAATAAAGTATATAACCGCCATCTTCGATTTAACAGACATCATTTTCGTAATCTACACACCCGAAGTAGTCGAAATTGGCTACCATGACCATTTTTACAAAAAAAAATATTTCAGCCATATTGGAATTATGACAATTTTTCAGAAAAAAAAATATAATTTCCATCTTGGATTTTCAAACAGATATAATTTTCGAAATCTACATCCCCTAATTAGCCGAAAATGACTACCATGACGATTTAACAAAAAAGTATATTTCCGCCATCTTGGATTTTAAAACAGACATAATTTTCGACATCTACATCCACTAAGTAGCCGAAAATGACTACCATGACGATTTTTCAGAATAAAGTGTATAACCGCCATTTTGGGTTTTAAAACAGACATAATTTTCGAAATTTACACCCACTAATTAGCAGAAAATGACTACCGTGCCGATTTTTCAGAATAAAGTGTATCTTTTTTTTATCAATTTATGTGGGACAAAAAACAGTAACACACGAGATTATGGCTAATATTAACAATACAAAAAATACAAAGTATGAGACCAACGACAATGTCCACAGATTTGGGATTGATCTTGGATTTTAAAACAGACATAATTTTCAAAATCGACATCCCCTAATTAGCCGAAAATGACTACCATGACGATTTAACAAAAAAGTATATTTCCGCCATTTTGGATTTTAAAACAGACATAATTTTCGACATCTACACCCTCTAAGTAGCCGAAAATGACTACCATGGCGATTTTTCAGAATAAAGTGTATAACCGCCATTTTGGATTTTAAAACGGACATAATTTTCGAAATCCACATCCCTTAATTAGCCGAAAAGGACTACCATGACGATTTTTCTGAATAAAGTATATAACCGCCATCTTCGATTTAACAGACATCATTTTCGTAATCTACACACCCGAAGTAGTCGAAATTGGCTACCATGACCATTTTTACAAAAAAAAATATTTCAGCCATATTGGAATTATGACAATTTTTCAGAAAAAAAAATATAATTTCCATCTTGGATTTTAAAACAGACATAATTTTCAAAATCGACATCCCCTAAGTAGCCGAAAATGACTACCATGACGATTTAACAAAAAAGTATATTTCCGCCATTTAAAACAGACATAATTTTCGACATCTACACCCTCTAAGTAGCCGAAAATGACTACCATGGCGATTTTTCAGAATAAAGTGTATAACCGCCATTTTGGATTTTAAAACGGACATAATTTTCGAAATCCACATCCCTTAATTAGCCGAAAAGGACTACCATGACGATTTTTCTGAATAAAGTATATAACCGCCATCTTCGATTTAACAGACATCATTTTCGTAATCTACACACCCGAAGTAGTCGAAATTGGCTACCATGACCATTTTTACAAAAAAAAATATTTCAGCCATATTGGAATTATGACAATTTTTCAGAAAAAAAAATATAATTTCCATCTTGGATTTTCAAACAGATATAATTTTCGAAATCTACATCCCCTAATTAGCCGAAAATGACTACCATGACGATTTAACAAAAAAGTATATTTCCGCCATCTTGGATTTTAAAACAGACATAATTTTCGACATCTACATCCACTAAGTAGCCGAAAATGACTACCATGACGATTTTGACAGAATTTTCCGTTTCCGCCATCTTTGATTTTAAAACGGTCCTTATTTTCGAAATCTACACCCCTGAATTAATGGAAAACGACTAACATGATGATTTTTACCAAAAAAGTGTATGACCGCTGTCTTGGATTCCAAAATAGACATCATTTTTGAAATCTGCACACCCTAATTAGTCGAAAATGACTACCATGACGATTTTGACAAAATTATCCATTTCCGCCATCTTGTATTTTAAAATTGTCTTTATTTTCGAAATCTACATCCCTGAATTAAGGGAAAATGACTATCATAACGATTTTTACTAAAAATGTGTATGACCGCCATCTTTTAATTTTAAAATAGACATTATTTTCGAAATCTGCACACCTGAATTAGTCGGAAATGACGAACATGACGATTTTGACAACATCTTACGTTTCCGTCATCTTTAATTTTAAAACGGATATTATTTTCGAAATATACACCCCTGAATTAATCGAAAACGATTACCATGACGATTTCTCAGAAAAAAACAGTATATATATCCCCCATCTTGGATTTTAAAACAGACATAATTTTCGAAATTTACACCCACTAATTAGCAGAAAATGACTACCGTGCCGATTTTTCAGAATAAAGTGTATCTTTTTTTTATCAATTTATGTGGGACAAAAAACAGTAACACACGAGATTATGGCTAATATTAACAATACAAAAAATACAAAGTATGAGACCAACGAATGTCCACAGATTTGGGATTGATCTTGGATTTTAAAACAGACATAATTTTCAAAATCGACATCCCCTAATTAGCCGAAAATGACTACCATGACGATTTAACAAAAAAGTATATTTCCGCCATTTTGGATTTTAAAACAGACATAATTTTCGACATCTACACCCTCTAAGTAGCCGAAAATGACTACCATGGCGATTTTTCAGAATAAAGTGTATAACCGCCATTTTGGATTTTAAAACGGACATAATTTTCGAAATCCACATCCCTTAATTAGCCGAAAAGGACTACCATGACGATTTTTCTGAATAAAGTATATAACCGCCATCTTCGATTTAACAGACATCATTTTCGTAATCTACACACCCGAAGTAGTCGAAATTGGCTACCATGACCATTTTTACAAAAAAAAATATTTCAGCCATATTGGAATTATGACAATTTTTCAGAAAAAAAAATATAATTTCCATCTTGGATTTTAAAACAGACATAATTTTCAAAATCGACATCCCCTAATTAGCCGAAAATGACTACCATGACGATTTAACAAAAAAGTATATTTCCGCCATTTAAAACAGACATAATTTTCGACATCTACACCCTCTAAGTAGCCGAAAATGACTACCATGGCGATTTTTCAGAATAAAGTGTATAACCGCCATTTTGGATTTTAAAACGGACATAATTTTCGAAATCCACATCCCTTAATTAGCCGAAAAGGACTACCATGACGATTTTTCTGAATAAAGTATATAACCGCCATCTTCGATTTAACAGACATCATTTTCGTAATCTACACACCCGAAGTAGTCGAAATTGGCTACCATGACCATTTTTACAAAAAAAAATATTTCAGCCATATTGGAATTATGACAATTTTTCAGAAAAAAAAATATAATTTCCATCTTGGATTTTCAAACAGATATAATTTTCGAAATCTACATCCCCTAATTAGCCGAAAATGACTACCATGACGATTTAACAAAAAAGTATATTTCCGCCATCTTGGATTTTAAAACAGACATAATTTTCGACATCTACATCCACTAAGTAGCCGAAAATGACTACCATGACGATTTTTCAGAATAAAGTGTATAACCGCCATTTTGGGTTTTAAAACAGACATAATTTTCGAAATCCACATCCCTTAATTAGCCGAAAAGGACTACCATGATGTTTTTTCTGAATAAAGTATATAACCGCCATCTTCGATTTAACAGACATCATTTTCGTAATCTACACACCCGAAGTAGTCGAAATTGGCTACCATGACCATTTTTACAAAAAAAAATATTTCAGCCATATTGGAATAAAAAATAAATAAAAAAAATACTACCTATGTATGTATAAGTAATAGATTATTTCCTACCGAATACAGGCATATTGAAGGAGGGTAAAAAATGAAACATAAGTGTAAAAAACAGTCTTTACAATACTTAAACAAACCTAATTTTCGAAATTCGAAATTTATTATACTTTTAATTCTAAAAGTATCTCCAACAGTCCCTACTGATTAAGTGATTACCCGTCTTTGGTGTTAGATGCGTATATTTCCTTAAAACATACTTTAATTAGTAGTATCTTCCATATAAAAGAAAATAAATGGCCTGTGTGTAACTTATGCGTAAAAATAATTTTACTTGTAATTGAAGTTGAAAACGATCAAGATCGTTCGATCGTCGATCATTGCCAGCGGTCGCGTACTGAGCGCTACCGCCATCTATCGAGTAAGTTTTCGTGAAATTGAGGAACGTTCATGGGAATAAGGCCTCTTAAAACACTCGTGTGATCTTATTAACCACACTCATGTTTTAAGGACCCTTATTAATACGTAACAGTTACATAAACACTATAGTAACATCAATCTCCCGGCAATAATGTTATTATATTGTATGAAAATCATGCCGATCATTTTATGGAATGCTATTGACAACGTTTATAAAGTATATGTTTTTAATATTTTATAATGCAGGAGTAGAAAGCGAGCGGCTCCAGATTTAACTCCCCTGTTTCAGCCTCTAGGGGGCGTAGTGTTTTAGCATAAAGTTGGGTGAGGCGTATAGGGTAAAAGTTTGGGAACCCCTGATTTAGTGTAAACGAAAAACTGTATATATGTCGAGCTTACATTTATCAAAACCAATACGGTAAATTTTTTGGAAGCATTTTTGGGAGGAACGTCTCAGTATCAGTCGAATATTTAATGTTTCTCAGCCCACATGTAAGCATTCTGGAAGAGCCGGAGCCACGGCGAGGCCTGGCTGCCGGGGTCGCTCACGGCAGCAGGAGCCGGCGCGGCCGGCGCGGCGGCCTGCCAGCGCAGCACGCAGCGCTCGGGGTGCGGCATCATGGCCACGTGCCGCGAGTCCGGGGACCGCACGCCCGCGATACCCACTGCAACAAATGTTTCTTATCATCAGTGATTCGTCGTCCTCAGGGACGTAAGGTCCAAACTTAATCATCGTTGCCTACAACGGCCTCCTAGCCCAGTCGGTAGTGACCTTGCCTACGAAGCAGTAGGTCCCGGGTTCGAATCCTGGTCAGGGCATTTATTTGTGTGTTTATCACCGATATTTGTTCCTGAGTTATTAAGTATTTATCCATATTTTATCTATTATATATATCGTCGTCTATTATCCATAACACAAGCCTTATAGAGCTTACTGTGGGCCTAGGACAATTTGTGTAAGATTGTCCTATAATAGTACATTACTTACCAAGGACTGTAAAACAAAGAAATCCCGAAATCGCAGGTATTTGTAACCCGAGCCGCAGGTGAGGGTTGTAAATATGCGATAGAGGGCTTTGTTTTTTACTGCCCGTGGTGAGTACACAATTTTACGTTTCCTCCTGGCCATAATGCGAGTTTTACCGTACGCGTAGCGTGCGGTAAAACTCTCATTATGGCCAGGTGTGACGTAATAATTATTTATTATCCAAAATATAGTCCAAAATTGGAACATAACATGGCGGATGCATTGAATCAGCATCAGCATTACTGTGAACTTCAAAAATGTGTGTTCCTGTATGTCTCCTTTTCTGTGACTGTTTGACAAAGTGAACTGCGAGAGCGTTAACACGTGATTTCATAATTTTTGAATTCTAAATTTCGCGATAGATCTCTGCCGAGTGCCAAAATATGAAAGTGTAGGGGAAGGAAGCACTTACTCGGGCTGCCGTTGGGGTTCATGGGGTAGGTCTCGGTGGGAGCGCCGTCGTCCCCCACGTACTGCACGGCGAGCTGGCCGCGCGCCCGCATGGCGGCCAGCGCGGGCTCGGCGACGGCGAAGCGGCCCTCGCCGTGCGCCACCCACACGCCCAGCACGGCGCCCGCCATGCCGCGGAACCACACGTCGTCCGCACCCGCGGCCGCACTGATCTTTACTGCGCTCCAGCGGCATTCGAATCTGGTAATAGTACATTACTGCAGAGACCAGTAAGTAAGCTTTCCTGGCTGAGTATTTAGTAGCCGTCCGAGTCGAAGACGAGGACGGCTATAATACGAAGCCAGGAAAGCTGATTACGGTCGAAGCATGTATAGTGCTTTTCTCAAACATGTAAGGAAATAAAATAAAATAAAACACAGGGGTATATGGGTATAAAAATTTATTTTATCATATTAGGTATATCGCTAAAATTAACACAGGGTTATTTACATTACATACAAAATAGTTGCAGAGACAAGTCTTTATATAAACTCAAGAGCAAAAATATTAGGTCACTTTGTATGAGAAATCAGTACAAAGTGACCCGTTACTTTTGCTCTTGAGTGTAGATATATAGTTATTGTATTAGATATATCAGCCCATTATAGTTACTATAATAGTTCATAATTATACTAAACTATTTAAGGGCTCACACACACACAAGAGACTTTTCTCGGCTACTATTTTGCCCTTCATACCTAGGAAGAGTTGTGAAATGTATGGTGCCCCATACATTTCACGACTCTTCTCTTTGTATGCGCATAAAGTGTAGCAAACTGCGACAAAGAGAAATAAATCGCTCTGAAAATAAGTTGATCGTGCATACGCCCCCTAAAAGTTTTAATTATAAATCATTTCAAAAGGTTGGCTGCTATTGCCAGTTTCGATTCAATAGACACTGCAACATGGTACACCGTCATATCTTTCAGCTCAACCTTTAATACAAAATATAATTTAGAAAATCATTATACTAGTTTCTGAACGATATGTCACAACGAGAACGACCCAACGACCCAATGGAAATTGACATTTATAATAACCTTAAATATTTTTTCAACATATCGGAACTCGGACGTCGCAATATTCGTTGGGAATAAGGGAACAAACAAACATAAAGTGGCTACCTATTTACATTAACTGTACAGTACAACATTCATAAAAATGAAATCATGAGGGGACTACCTACAGGTAAGATTGAAATGCAAAGTCTTACTAATACTCACTAAACATTCTTAGTGTCTAAGATATGACCACTTACTTATATTACGTACTTTATCATACATTTAGAATCAATCATAACGTGAAAACTTTGTCAAAGTTATTATTAATTTATGTTGAATGTGATATTGGACATGTTAGGACAGTTACTTATAGATATTTTTATTGTTTTTCCAGGAACAGAAATGTTGGTTTGTTGTATATCTGTTGAAGAACCTGCTTGTGATGGTACGATATGTGCGGTGGACTGCTCGCTATTTCCAACATCTTGATGAGAAGGCGGTGGCTGGGGATTTGATTCATGCAGTGATGGTTGTGGACAATCTGTCAAATTTTGAACCTGGCAATATGTACTTGAAGATGAAGGTTGAACTTGAATGGATGGAGGTTGTTTTACATTTTGCCGAATGAAACCTGGAGGATCTTTGGAGCAGCCTGGTTGTGGATTTTCATACAAAGATTCATAATTCTGATGCGAAGAGTTGTATTGATTTTCTGTGTTTGTGCTACTTCTTAATTTTATGTTTTCTGTAATGTTTTTTGATATTTTGTCCTTGTTTCCTATGGAGTCTTCAATGTAACCTTCTGCAACCTTATCCGACTTCCAGCCACCATGCCTTTTAAGAGCTAGAAGGTCGGCTCCAGAGTCTGCCAGAAGTGTTGCTGAACTACGTCAGAAACTATGTCCAGTATATAAGTGCGGGTCATCTAAATTTAAAAAAGTTGCAATTTTCTTAGGCATTGAAGCTATGGTATGCCGTCCAATTACTTGTTTAGTGCATTTGGAATTCTTGTAATTGAGAAACAATCTATCAGTAATTGTCTTGGGCCGCAAGTCATAATATTTTTGAAAAATATTTTTAAATTCATCCCGGACCACAAATGATCTATCTATTTTTGTCTTAGTGTCTCTCAATTGGATTACGATTATATCGCCTTGAAATTCAATGTCTTTGGTAGTAATCATACTTAATTCCAATCCTCTGCATGCTCCTGTTATGCCCAAGATCATGGCTACCTGTAATAGATAATAGTAGATATATATTTCATTAGCTAGGCTTTTTTATTAAATGAATTAAGACTTTTTTGTAAATATTCAGTCATAAAATTAATATGTAGAATATGTTATTGGTGTCCTGATTAGTTTTAGTTAAGTTTTTTGTTAGGTAGGTACATTCATTATTATTTATTAAATTATAGTCAGACCAAAACTTTTTTTGTTATTTTTTGTATCTTATTAGTGCAAATGTGGTTTTGCTAGGACACTGGACAGAGCAGTAAATTATCAAGATTATGTAGTTACTTCATTTTTATGCAAGTAGGTATGTAAAATATGATTAAATAGTCAGATTTGCTTACCTTTATAGCAAGATATGTATCATCAGGTGCGCAGTTGAGGAAGGTTTCTATGTTTTCACTGCTAAATATTCTTGCTTTCTTGGCCTTGTACCCAGCTGAATTCCTTTTTAACCAAGCACGTAAGTTTGAAAAACTCTGCATGTCAATATTATGTTTCAGCTACATTGTAGCCTTCATCATGGAATACATTGCCCATAATGATGATGGCTTTTTCGATTGAGCCATTTCTGTGAAATAGGCCAGGAAAACTGTTTCCGAAAAGCTATGTGCATTTTTATCTGCCCTCCATTTAAGGAAACTTTCGTAACATGTGATATACCTCTCTTTTGATTTAGCTGGCAGCAAATTGTTTAAAGCTAATTGCGCCTCGGCTCTTAGTTCCGGAGGGGTCCCATCAATTTCCATGTCGTTTTCGTCAGAAGTCATTTTATTAAAAATTTTAATACTATCCAAGTATCCAAGCAAGATAAAATTATTCGTTATCGATGAAAGAAAACGATGCAATAAAATATATGTATTTTCCCTCCAATTTTTTTTTTTTTTATGTTCGTATTTTTCTTTCAACTTGTTACCGATTATTCGAGATTAAACTGTCTTTGTCGATTTATTGTAACATATTCGGTTTTAAAATAAAGTTTTTGGTGTGTTAATAATAGTTTTATTTATAAGTATTACTTTTTGTACCTACATAAAAACCGGAAAACACAGAAAAATATTGCTGACCTTTTTTTTCTGGCAGAATGACTCGAGCCTTTGGCATAGTAAGATTGATCAAAAATTTAAAACAACTTCAGTTACTGGCTGAGTGATTTAATGTTGTATGAAAATCCTTTACGTACGTCGCGCTGAACCTGCCTTGGAATAGAGTCCCTACTGGTCTCTAATTACTAACGTAACAGGAACATTTCCGAGCATGTTTGAGAAATAGTACATTACATCAGAGGCCGGGAATCCGTTTTCACGCCGAGGCATGTATAGTGCTTTTCTCAAACATGCAATGAATAAAATAAAATAAAAAAACCAAAAGGACAATGTTTTATTCAATCTAAAAGGCTACCATGAAGTAAAAATTAAAAAATTAAAATCAGCTGTTCATAAAACCTCCCGCCATAACACATTGATGGCTGAGTATTATATTTAAACGAACGAAATTAGAAGTCTGTTTAATTTAATACGAAGCCAGCAATGGCCCTTCGCGCCGAGTTCAAAATAGTACTTTTTTTCAAAAATGATACAAAAACAAAACAGCCAAATACCAGCACTTGGTGAACAATAAATAATGTATCTCAGGATAACCTCCAGGTTAACAGGATGACCGCTACCACGAACATCGAATTTCAATTCGAATTATATATATCCATCTTCATCGCTGGTCAATGGTAATTTTAAGTGACTGTGACAGAATATATAGTCGAAACTACAATTTTCTATGTTCGCTACACAGTCTGTTTTCGGTACTAAGTGCCACAGCGCCATCTGTCGAGTCTGGAGTAGAGTTATTCTGTCAGCGTTAAGCGCCGAACAAAGTATCAGAAACTAGGATTTAGTGTCTGGTGTGACCGATAGATGCTTTAACCTGAAATAAGGGAACGCGATTTTGTATGGATATTATCCATCCATGTCTATATCATCCTTGCCTTGAATCGATACCGATACGAAATCAAATGTATGTACAATTAAGACTGAGTCCTAACTTAGGACTCAGTCTTAATTGTACATACATTTGAGCCTAAGTGCAGCGAGGGGTTCAAGCGCGCCCATGACAAAAATAGCTTTATGCCCAAGGAGTATACTTATACTCTACTTTTCTGACCTCTTGCGAGACAAAACCCGACTATCGGGTATTTTATATTTCGTTCCCAGGCCGGACGACCCGATTACCCGATAGTCGGGATCGTGATACTACAGCTTTATATGACGAAATTTTTGTGGCCGGGCGCGGATGTCTTGTTTGGCTGGGTGGCAATGAATGTGTTAAGAAAAGGCAATAACGCTTTATTGATAGCCGTCCCGGAATAAGTAACTTTTTACTCAAAAGTACCTTATTCTAATAATAATTATCTTATTAAGTCAATTATTTGTACCTAAGCGAAAAGTAGACATACACCGTGGGCTGGAATAACCCGACAGATCTTAACCACGAATTTCTAAGACCAAAAGAAGGAAAAAATATTATACACGGTGTAACATGAGGAAACCGAATAATTTTAACAGCGTATTCCCGAGCATAATTGGAGACTAAAATGTCGTATAAACTTTTCTGGAATTCGCCTAGTTTCAGAGTTACTACCACTTAAACAAAAAAACATTTTTTAATGTGACTCAGTGCAAAACGCTTTTTTGATGGCGATTTCACCCTTTATGGGGTCTAGTCTAGACATTCTTATTGACAGATATCAAAGTGCCAAGGAATACTTTACGTAAACTATTTTTTCGAAAAAAATGTACTAATTTATTTTAATCGACATCTTTACCAATAACATTTATGTTTTTATGTTAAACACAAACACAAAACACACAAAAAAAAGCAAAAAAAAATTATTTTTTTCGCGAAATCCAGAAAAGTTTATACGACATTTTAGTCTCCAATTATGATCAGGAATACGCTGTTAAAATTATTCGGTTTCCTCATGTTACACCGTGTATATTTTTTGTAAAAATTTAGTTTCTGCAAAGTTTTCCTTGGCACTTTGATATCTGTCAATAAGGACGTGTAAACTATGTCCAATAGTGGCAACAACGCCATTAGAAAGGCGTTTTGTGATGAGTTATAATAAAAAGTGCATTTTTTTAAAATTGGTATTAACTCTGAAACTAGGCGTATTCCAGAAAAGTTTATAGGACATTTTAGTATCTAAATATGATCAGGAATACACTGTTAAAATCTGTCGGGTTATATGGGCCCACGGTGTATAGGTGCCAAAAACTGCCATGTTTAGATTGATCCACGAATGATGTATTCCTTTATAAATGGAACTATAGGTCTGTTTGTTATCTCTTAAGTTAATATACATTTAGACGTGACTATTTGTTACCTAAATAAAAAAGGCCACAAATGACTTTTACGACATCAGCACCCCTAAACTTACCTCTCAGATTTATTATGGTCTAGGAACACCTGTGTCTTGTTCTGCTGGTTCTCAGGGTCGACCCAGCCGAGCAGCGCCATCAGCTGGCAGCCGTTGCACACGCCCAGCGAGAACGTGTCGCTGCGGCCCTTGAAGTGAGCGAACTGAGAGCTCAGCGAGTTCGAGAACAGGATACCGGCCGCCCAGCCTTTAGCTGATCCTAGGGTGTCTGTTAGAAAAACAATATGTTTTAATTACTCTTCATTAATACATATTATTACTAAACATCGGTATCAACGTTCAAATTTCGTGGCAATGTACGGTTGGCAGAAAAATAAATACAAACAAATCACTTAGTATTTTTAACCTTTATTTTGTATATGTAAATAAAAAAGCCCCTAAATAGTACATTTCCTAATTAGGGTGGTAAAACAAAGAAAGGCCGCGCAATCGCAATTGTTGCGGCCCAAGCTGCAAGCGAGGGACGTAATTATGCGATCGAGGGCTTTCTTTATTACCTCCCGTGTTGGAAAAATATGTGCACATTTGGCCAGAAAGCGGCTCTATCCGTACGCGTAGCGTGCGGAAAAAGCCACTTTATGTCCAGGTGTGGCATACAATATTTTACGAGTTAGAATAGATCACTAAAATTTGTTCCATAGATTTTGCTGTCAATCTTTGACGTCTGTAAGAATATATCCATTTTAAATGACTAAAAGATCTTTCCACGCTGACTGAGGTAATAGGAAGGTATGTCAAGCATTGAAAATTTTGCACACAGTTTTTATTTACACTTTCTGGTATTTCAGCCTCGTTGTTTTTAGATAGTTGGTTAATTATTTGTACAGTCTTATAACCAGGATTTTTCTTTAATACACTTTTTAATTTAAAATAAACTTTTCTGGCATTTTGATGTAACCTTAACGTTGATATTTTTTTTTGCAAACCATGAACAATGTTTAATGATTCTGCTAGACTCAGTTTTGGATCCTCCAATAATTTTATTGACTTAGCAATTATACTAAAGTGTGTATCGACGAATAGTAACTCAGTTTTTAAATTCCGGTTACGGAAATTTTTTTTTGCTTTAGAAATTGCACTCGCTTCACGCGGATTTAGGGCATCGATGACAGATTTGATTTTATCATAATGCATGTGATAATATGAGGCAGCATTTAACCATGTTCCCCATCTTGTTATCACGGGTCGGGGTGGTAGAGGAATATTTACACACATTTGATGAAATAAATTTGTCCTTGAAGGAGCGTTACGAAATATTTTTTTGATACAGTCAATCAAACTGTTTATGGTCGGGTAAAGACTTCTAATTATCTCTGCGACTCGATTACATCCATGTGCTATGCATGTTACATGAGTCATATTTTTATATTTCTGAACAAGGTTTTTAGCTGCTTTTACCATGTAGGAACCGGCATCCGTTATAAAAAATAATAATTTATCCATGTTTTTTTTGTATTCATCGCCCCAAAGATCTTCAAGGGTTTCCTCAACGAGTTTGGTTATTGTCGAATGGTTAGTCGCCTCCAATACCTTAGAAGGAAATAAATGTGGCTGGGTACTAGTTCCATCTAGAGCTCCGATCAAAATATTTGCCACTTTTTTTCCCACGGAATCTGATGTTTCATCAACACTGAGGTAAATCATTTTATTTTGTAATTTCTCTTTCAATTCATTTTTTTTCTTTTCATACAATTCAGGTAAGCATTTTACTCGTATTTTTGTTTCACTCGGCACAGTAATATCGTTTCCATATTTATGATTTAAAAGGTTTTCTACAAAATTTCTAAATTTAGGATTGTCTAATTTTGACCACGGTATATTCGAACAAATCATAAACTCTGTTAAATCTTTATTAAATTTTTCTTGTGCATTATTTTTATGAATTTTGTTGTGTAAATCTGTTTTTAAATGGCGTTCGATACTAGATTTAGAGGGAAATAATTTCGAATTACACAATTTGCAATATACGATATCGTCTTTAATTTCGAAATCAGCATTATCTCGTATTATATCCTGTAAATGGCAGCGTGAATCAGATAATTTATCTTGATGAGATTTTGATTTCAAATGTTTCTCTATATTGTACCTTTTCTTTTTTATATTCATTTCGCAAATAGTACAGCAAGCACCTTCGTTAGTGAATATAAAATCAGTATACTGCGTCAAATCCATTTTCTCAAGTCTGATAGGGAGTTGGGTAAAGATTTATCAATGCTAAATTGTAGTTGTAAGTGTTTTTAAGAACTATTATCGTTGAAGATTTTACCACATATTATTTTGCATGACAATTAAATTGACATTTGTTGCCTATTTGGCATTTAGAATTTTTTTTACAAATGGATAATGAAATGAGTATTGAGGTTCTATGACGTATTAAGAATATAAACCTCTTTAAATATATGTACAGTTTACCAAAGTACGATTAAGAATAAAAATAAATTAAATGTTATTTATTACTAATAAATAAAACAATGATACCTATGTATTTCTTTTTTTGCGACCCTTACCAAGTGCCACGAAATTTGAACGTTGATACCGATGTTTAATTATTACCATACATCGTTATCGCGGGAGCAAAAACAATTGTGTTGAAGAATATATATAACAGAATGTCCATTTAATATAAACAGAATATTATGCCTACACGTCTTAGCCTCTAAGAAGTTCTTCATATCAATGTTTTTGCTAGAAATGATTAATCAAACTAGTTTTGCTCCTTTTCTACGTTCGTTAAAGTGCGTCTTTCTGATTAGAAATTTCGTTTTACAGAAGGTTTATTTTTATGAAAATTACGAGTAGGTACCTAGCCTTGATTTTTGAGAAAAAAAAACTCTTCGTGTATCTAAAATAATCCTTTATCTACAGGTCCAGACAAATCGATCATGAATGAAAAATGTTTTAAATAACATGTGAATGAAGAGGTTGTCGTTAGGATTGCGGGGCTAATATTTCTAGTATGTACTATAATCAAGTCGAGTACGAAGGTTAGATATTAGAAAAAACATCGATAATTTTGAACTTGTAGGTACAAACGTCTTGATACTACTGTCACTTCTGTTATATCTTATTAGTCATAATCGTTGACTACTGTCAAATCGTTGTTGCTCCCGCGATAACGACGTATGAATTTATTACATATTTAACATGCAAAAATAATTATAAGTTGATAGCAGCGCCCTCTATATTTCCGTTGTGACACTTGCGATAGTGTCGGCGGGAAGGGTATCTAACTATAGTAGTTAGTACCTAGATGTCGCTTACGGCTGCTGTAAAGCCGAAGTAGATCAAAATAAATGCAAAATGATGATTGAAGGCATTAAAAATTTCGTCAACTTAGTAACTTGACCCACAGCTTAATTGGTAAAGCGATCGAGCCCCGGCAAGGCGTATCGATGCAGGTTCAAGTCCTGCTAGGTTGATTATTTTTTCAATGTTTGTATTTTATTTAATAACTAGCTGTGCCCGCGGCTCCGCCCGCGTGGAATTCGGTCTTTGTCAGTAAGCGGCTAATTCACCCCTAATTTCTCTCCCTCCCCCTGGAGGCGGAACTTGAAGGTCTTGAAGTAAAGTTGACAGATAGATACGCTAGAGGACAGTAGTCCAGATAAAATATTTTACAATTACCACTAAATAAAACTACACTCCAAAATCAATAGTTTTTTTAATCCTTATTAAAAATATTGACATGATTTAAACGACATAGAATAGTAGGTGTATATCGGACGATACAGTACCACTTTTGTATTTATACGTCCTTGACTGTAGGTACCTATTCATATCATGCCCATGGCAAATATCATCCAAATCGATCCTCCAGTCAAATCAGTCTAAGAATGAAAAGGTAAAAACAGGCGCGGTTGCAGCCTAAAATGCGAAGGGGGGGGATTTGGAAAAAAGTTTGCACCTCCTTCCTAAGTAACGCCATAAGATTCAGGTGCTCTATCTGTGAGAACCTATAATTGGCCTCCAATTTCTATATCTGTTGTCAACATGTTGTATGTGCTGTTGGTTTTCCAATAAATAAAAAAAATAAAAATAAAATAACTCAATCGAGTGTAGTGGCTACCCCCCTTTTAGAGGTTGAATTTTTATAGCCTACCTATACCTGGCGGGGATTTTCTTGACAATTGGAATTAGTAATCCTTAAGGGGTGACTTCTGGGATAACAATGCAAAATAAAACCGGCCAAGAGCATGTCGGGCCATGTTCAGTGTAGGGTTCCGTAATTGCCGCCCTGTTAAAAAAACATCCGTTCAAAAGGTCGTTTATTAAGGGATATTTGGCGGCGCTTCCGTCATAAACTAATAATTGCGTGGTGGGTTAATTGTTTGGCATTGTAATTCTACTATCCGGCACTTACGTGCTTTCACTATGCGGTTTTGACTGGCAACTCAAAAACAGCTGAACCGATTTTATTAAATATAGTTTTTATTGAAAGTACCTTTCAGGCTTCACTTCCATTATTTTTTTCAAATTTTTTGGACCTATGGTTCAAAAGTAAGATGGGGGGGCGCCCTTTTTAGGGTTCCGTACCTCGAAAGGAAAAAACGGAACCCTTAAGTATAGGATCACTTTGTTGTCCGTCCGTCCGTCTGTCAAGACCCTTTTTCTCAGGAACGCGTGGAGGTATCAAGCTGAAATTTATATCAAATACTCAGGTCTACTGTCCCTTGGAGCTGTGAAAAAATCAAACTTCTAAGCCAACGAAATCAAAAGATACAGCCGTTTATGCCGCAAATTTTTGAAACTCGCAAGGAAATCAAAACCTACACGGTACTTCCCGTGAATTCTGAATCTTGAAATTTGGTACGTAGCAACGTCTATATAGCACAGATAAAGGAAAAATTGCGAAAACCGTAAATTTTTAGTTACATTATATAATAAAAATATTTTTAATAATTTTTAAGTTACTACCCCTATATAAGTACCTACAGGTTTGTACGGAACCCTCGGTGCGCGAGTCTGACTCGCACTTGGCCGGTTTTTTGAAGATGAAACTATGCTTTGTCCTTTCTCGAGACCCATACTATCTCTATACCAAATTTCATCTAAATCAGTTCAGCGGTAAAAAATTCGTCATACCAACTTCCGACCCCCTTTTCACCCCCACAAGGGTTTGAAAACTATCCTATGACGTTTCTCGGGACTCAAATTATCTCCATACTAATTTCTATCTCAATCGTTTCAGCGGTTAAAAATTCTCCATACAAACTTTCAACCCCCTTTTCACCCCCAGCGGGGTTGATTTTCGGGATTAAAACTATCTATTATCCTTTCCCGAGACTTAAACTATCTCTATACAAAATTTCATCAAAATCCGTTCAGCCGTTTTCACGTGATGACACGGCGCGCATAGTCCGAAGGTTCCTCTCTCTGCGACCCTGACCACCGGCAGCCTGGGCCTTGCTCCGTTGCCGGCGGCACCCTAGGATAGGTTTTTTACAATGTTTTTATTGTTTTTCTATGTTTTAGATGTATTTTTATATTTTACTTTCATAAAAATATTGTAAAAACCTAATCCTAAGAAGGAAAATAAATAAAGAATAATAATAATAAATACTCTTTATTGCACACCTCATACAGTTACAAGCACAAATTTTACAATTGTATAAATTTAGGTAGAGGTAACAACAGGCGGTCTTATCGCTAATGATCGATTTCTTCCAGACAACCTTTAACCTATTATAATGTACTAATAAATGACAAAAAGCTATTACCAGTTCGCATATGGTAAAAACTTCGGCGATTTTTTTTTAAACAAAAATGTGTTAACTGAAAATCGATTGCCATCCCAGCCGGCCGACCCTCCATACAAAACCAATTTTTTTGTTCGCGTGATAATTCTTTTTCTTCGTTTTTAGGGTTCCGTAGTCAACTAGGAACCCTTATAGTTTCGCCATGTCTGCCCGTCCGTCCGTCCGTCCGTCCGCGGATAATCTCAGTGACCGTTAGCACTAGAAAGCTGAAATTTGGTACTAATATGTATATCAATCACGCCGACAAAGTGGTAAAATAAAAAGTGGAAATTATTTTTTTATTAGGGTACCTCCCCTATACGTAAAGTGAAAGTGATTTTTTTTTTCATTTCAACCCTAACGTGTGATATATTATTGGATAGGTATTTAAAAATGAATAGGGGTTTCCGAAAATCATTTTTCGATAATGTAAATATTTTCGGAAATAATCGCTCCAGAAGTAAAAAAATATGCGCCCCCCCCCCCTCTAACTTTTGAACCATAAGTTTTAAAAATATGAAAAAAATCTCAAAAGTAGAACTTTATAAAAACTTTCTAGGAAAATTATTTTGAACTTGATAGGATGAATAGTTTTTGAAAAAAAAATACAAAATAATTTCTGAACTAAGTTTGTAATTTAACCGTATAAGCAGGTGTTTATTGTACTTGTAATTTCTACAAAATTACAATGAAATGACGTGCTTTCAAATAAAGTAAAAACGGTGAAAATCGGTTCACGCAATAAAGAATTATCCCATAAAAATCATCTTCCATACTTTATGCTCGCGCGCTAGTTTACTTAATTTGCCGATAGATGTCGCTGTACGTGGAACGCTCATATCATATCCTACATGGCGGTGTTATTTTAACTCTTAAGTGGGGACACTTACTGTGACGGACGGAAAACTACGGAACCCTACAGTGAGCGTGGCCCGACACGCTCTTGGCCGGTTTTTCATAGTAAGAATACGTTACCAATTATGCCCTTAACACATTCAATGCCGGAAACCCGACTATCGGGGATTTTATGATTTCGTGCCCAGGCCGCACTAACCGATAGTCGGGATCGTGGTACTATAGCTATACATGACTAAAGGCCTCGCCCGAGGACCCGATATCGGGTACTGTTTTTGACGAACATTGTTTTTGTTGTTTGTACCCGACTGTTGGGTTCTTGGCGTGTAGTGTCGATTCGTTTGATAAGTGTGCAACTGTACCCGAGTATCGGGTCGTATATATTTTTTGTGGCTTGGCGCCGATGTTTTGTTTGGCTGGGTGGCAATGAATGTGTTAAACTGATCATCGGGTACTGTTTTTGACGAACATTGTTTTTGTTGTTTGTACCCGACTGTTGGGTTCTTGGCGTGTAGTGTCGATTCGTTTGATAAGTGTGCAACTGTACCCGAGTATCGGGTCGTATATATTTTTTGTGGCCTGGCGCCGATGTTTTGTTTGGCTGGGTGGCAATGAATGTGTTAAACTGATCACCGACATTTTTTGTTACACCCTGTACTGTGTGCATATATTTTACCTGCATAACTGAATCCACCGGGAAACACTAGTCCCTGGAAAGCGTCAAGCGTGATCTTTCCGTTCTGTAAATCGCTCATGGTCACGTCGAAAACGTCGAAGTTGGCCATCAACAGCGAAGCGATCATTTCACGGTCGCCGTTCGTTCCTGAAATCATATTTAAACTTAAAATAGATGTCATATACTTCAGAAAGTGACCAAACCCCGGACGCCGGACGCCGCCGCCGCCGCCGCCGGACGGAAGTGACACCGGAGTGTCCGAGGCCAGATTTGAACTGGCGTCTTCAGCTTTCGCGGCTGACGTCCTGACCACTAGACCACCCGGTCACGGCGGAACTTGACAAATTTTCTCATGTATATGCAATCTCTGAATTTGAAACGGCTAGGCGCCGTTGACCATACTCTAAGGGCATGCGCAGTACGTGCTTGCACCTCCTATCCGAATCACTAACAAAATTACTTAAAAAATTGCAAATCAAAAAATATTGAACAAAATAATTTAATTTGCTTCAAGATTCATATTTAAACTTGTTTAAATATCGTTTACATTATATTACTTACTAAAATACACAATGAAAAATATTTACGTGGCCTTCTTCGTATTCATACGAGTGAAAAATCTGAACCAATCCCACTCGTAAATGTACTACTCACTCCGGTTTTTGCAAAAAAAAAAAAACAAATAACGCGATATATTTTATAATTTTATGGGATTTATGTAGAACTCCATATTGTATATGTAACATGTGTTATTAGAATGCCTGGTTAAATATGAAATAGGATACGAAAGATCTAAAAATACCGGTATTTTAGTATGGAGCAAATACCAGTTTCCGATCCCTGAATGTACCTTATAATATAATATTGTCCAGTTACAACAAAAACTCACTAATTAAATACTTACAAAATAATTAATCGAAAAACAAACCTTATTTTTTTACTAGTAAGGTTCATTATGTATGGCTATAGACTCGTGGTAGTAGTAAGTTTTCATCGTCACCTATAGCTAAGCGAAATTAAATTTTTTCACGGTGTTCAGATGAGTTCTTAAGTAAGTATAGAACGTTCGGATTGCTGATATGAAATCAAAGTAATTTAGGTAGCCACCCAGCTACTATACAAGATGTAACAAAAATATGGTGGTCCATTTAAAAGCATAATTGGGTACTTTCCTGGGTAAAAAAAATATAATTCTATTTAGTCCGTCAGTTAGATTATCAAAAAATATTGGACATGTATTTTTTATTTTATCAATCAAACAAAGATTGGTGAAGATATAGCCCGTTAAAGTTCCGCGTGACGTCACATTATACTAAAAAGAGTACTGAAATGTGACGTCACGCGGAACTTTAACGGCCTATATCTTCGCCAATTTTTGTTTGATAGACAAAATAAAAAATACATGTCTAATATTTTTTATTCAAAAATGCCCGGCAAGGTTGACTTTTACGGTTAAAAACTAGGCGGCGAAGTGCCTAGTTTATGGTCAAATAAAAATTAAAAAGTTACGGAAATTGGAGGCTCGATTTCGCGACATAAATGTTGCATACATATTCCATTTTTGTCGAGGTACAAACTTTTTAAAAAGTTCAACAGCCATACAAAAATAAAGGCAAAGGTCCTAAACAGCCAAAACATAACATCGGTATTTGTTATTTATAATGTTGGTACCGCGACTTTTTAGTTACCTCAAATAGCTTACGGTAAATTCAGAAGAAAAATACACTTCAAACTTTTTAATAAAAAGATATAAAGGCGGCAAAGCTGAGCGTGTACCGCGAACATAGAAAATTGTAGTTACGAATAAATCTGTCTCTCTCACTCAAAATGAGAAGCGATGGAGATAGAAATAATTATAGGATTCGAATCGAAATTCGATGCTCGCGGTAGTGGTCATTCTTTTAACCTAGAAGTTATCCTCAATATATTATTTATGTCAATAATGTTTGTTGTTCATCAACGTTGGCGGTTTTGCATTATTTTTGAATAAAACACTATATTGGACTCGGCGCGAAGGGCCATTGCTGGCTTCGTATTAAATTAAACGGACTCCTAAAGTCGTCCGTTTAAACGTAATACTCAGCCATCAATGTGCTACTTCACCTCCTCGACAATAATGTACTATTGATAATCTAACTGACGGACTATTTTTTTTTTAAAGTAGCCAATTGGTATCGTATTGCGAGTATGAAAAAATAGGAGAAAAATTTTTGAGGCGAAAAAACTAAATCCTCCATACAACTCCATTTTTTCTCGCGAGTAATATTTTTTCTTATTTCTCCATAAATACGAGTAGAATACGATCACCTGCATTTTTGTTACACCTTGTATGACCAGTAGAAGAATGATTTGCACTAAAATTTGATTAACCTTTTGACCACCATACGTCAAAAATTGAACTTTCAATTTTGAACTCTCTCATAATTTATGAAGGTGTCATTCACGTTGTCACTTTGTATCATATATCAGACGACGGCGTTCAAAGGGTTAAACTGTAGTCGTCAGTTTTACGATATAAATAGAAGAATTACCTTCTTCACGCAGCACTGCCACCCTGACGGATTTGGTCTTCATCACAGCGGCTGTAGGATCATACGGGACATTGTATGTTACTCCCTTTCGATGCTCAAGACCTGAAATATAACATTTGATCAATACGAGTGCATATATGTACAACAAGAGAACAAGTTTTCGTTTTGAAGGGTTTTTGAATCAGGCACACAGGTCATGGTAAGGATCTTTTATGGAATACTTCGGGGTAACAAACCATATACAAACTTCCACCCCCATTTTAGGGAAGTGGGGGGTTAGAAAGAGAAAAAAAGTAGCCTATGTCACTCTCCATCCCTTCAACTATCTCCACTTAAAAAATCACGTCAATTCGTCGCCCCGTTTTGCCGTGAAAGACGGACAAACAAACAAACACACACATACACTTTCACATTTATAATATTAGTATGGATTTTGCTTCGCTCTGGATTTAACACGACTCCCTCGGCCAAATTATATGTATTAAAGTACAATTAATTATTTAATCACAGCTCGCAGTGAACAAAAGCAAGCTCCAGGAACCGGTCAACCCCTTCCCAGACAAAACCCTTTGAACGGGTTACCCAATCGTTGAACAGCCCAAACGACTTGCTCACCGTTTGAATTGATTTCCCATTCATTTTACCTTACGCGGCTACATAACTGTATGAAGAGGTTTCCCTTTCTAGCCATAAGCTCTAATAGGTGGCATTTTATCACAGTTACATTCAATTCAACGTAAATTTTGAAATATTGCTCGTTTTATGACTAGAAGGATAAAAATGGCATTAGCGTTATAAGTATAACCCCTTAAGCGGTAAGCAATTGAAGACTTTTTAAACGCTTAGCAACGGGTATCGAGTATCCGTTTAGTATACTGATTCCGTATTAAAAAGCCTTATGAACGGGTTTTAGAGAGGAACGGCTTTGGTTAGCAAACGAAAAACCCCTTAAACCCTCGAAGGGGATGGGGGGACCGGTCCCTGCTTCGATCACTATTTTCTTACAGCACAGTAAGATTTGTTAAGATGAAAAAAAAAAGTAATCCAATGCAATAATATTCTTCTTATGGTCAGTTAAATAGTAGATTATGATACGGTGATATTACCTTCCCATTCCTGTTTGACGCACTCGGAGTTGGCCTGGAGACACTCCAGCTGGAAGCTCGTCTCTTCCCACATTCTGTACACGTCTATTAGTTGAGTCTTCAACACTTGTTCGCCATTTACTTTCACGGACACCTAGATGAACAATGGTACATTACTAGGCCAGGAAATAAGGGGTTACCGGCCGAGTTTAGTAATGAGGCTGGTAACACCTTTTCACGCCGAGGCTGAGGTATGTATAGTGGTTTTCTCAAACATGCAATGAAATAAATCGGAGTAACTGTATAGTAAACACCTGTTTCGAATATCTTGCTGAAAGACGTATTGGACGTTCGTTCTAGGGAATCTAGGGCGTCACAAAGATGCTTAGCTCTTCCTTAAGAGGCTGACAACACCCGATGACCTTCAAATTGACTTAAACAGTTTTTTAGCTATAACTACCTTGTAAAAAATATATATGTTAATATTCATTATATTTGGGAGAACTTTGTTAATTCCGATACACGATTGGAGGAAATCCGCTCGATAGAAAATAATGCCAAAGTTACATCTTAAAATTAGCTTTAAAAAGGTGTATGTCTTTAGTTTCTTGACACTAATACTAAAAACTTCATTGTTTTATATTTCTCAATGAATGCGTAGTTTTTTTTAATTCATCATTTTGCTTGCAATGAGCTCCTATACGTAACAGTGTCTCTCTTTCACTCGCGCTGAAAAAGATAGGAATGGAATTTAGCTGTTGTCATCTAAAATCAAACAACAAATATGTAAGTTTATCATATCGACCGCAAAGACGATTATCTACTATACAATTACTGATAGTTAATTTCGAAATCACGTGTAAGCCTTCGTTAGTATAGTGGTAAGTATCCCCGCCTGTCACGCGGGAGACCGGGGTTCGATTCCCCGCTGGAGAGAACTTTTTGCCCCTTAAAGAGTACCTCTGAGTTTACATACGCCTATATAACCATCCTCCTAGCCTTTATCCTTGCTTTTTCAATTGAACCTGGGGTCAGCTTGGCAATCTAATCCCATGAATTAGCGTAGGCACTAGTGTTTATGAAAGCATTGTCACTTTCCATCAGATCTTCCAACCCAGAGGAGAAAATACCTATTTATAAATAACTAGCTTTTGCCCGCGGCTTCGCTCGCGTTAAATTCGGGGTAACACGGTTCCCCTTTGCCCTCCGTATTGCTCCATACAAACTTCCACCCCCCATTTTAGGGAAGTGGGGGGTTAGAAAGCGACAAAAAGTAGCCTATGTCACTCTCCATCCCTTCAACTATCTCCACTTAAAAAATCACGTCAATTCGTCGCCCCGTTTTGCCGTGAAAGACGGACAAACAAACAAACACACACACTTTCCCATTTATAATATTAGTATGGATTAGATCCGGTTTACTCACGATATTTTCCTTTACCGAAAAGCGACTGGTAAATATCAAATTATATTTCGAACACAAGTTCCGAAAAACTCAGTGGTACGGTCACGTCTTAAAATATGGATACATTCAATTCGACAAAAATATGTATCCACGACTTTACGCCTTGGTAATAGAGTCGTGGTTACATATTTTTATCATATTACATATATCCATATTTTCAGACGTGACAGACGTGACTGAACGAGCTTGAAGCTGAGTTTACCTACGCCTACTTTATAATTAAATAATTTTAAACAAAAAAGAACCGACTTCACTAAGCATCCACCTTTCCAACACCAAACGCTCGATCTGCTGTAAAAAATACTCAAATCACCATAGGTGCCTATAATAGTTGAAGAGTTCCCTCGATTTCTCGACATCAGATCCTGACATGGTTACAATGGGACCAACTGTGAAGTATACGCTTTCAAACAAAAAAAGAATTTTCCAAATCGGTCCAGCCGTCTTCGAATAATCGGTGAACATACATAAAAAAAAATAGCAAAAACAAAGATTCCGACGAATTGATAACCTCCTCCTTCGAAATCTCGAAGTCGTTTGAAAAGGAACAGCGGAAGCCACTTATGCAAAGAGGGAGAACATTTAAACGTGTTTCGATACATAACTTGTCGTTGCGGAAATGGAAAAAGGCTGTTTTGGTCTATTAACTAATACACCACTGAGATCTCCCACTAAAGAAATACCCCTTCAAATCTTGAACTAGGTTGAAATAGTAGTTTATGTAACTGTTACGTAATAAGGGTCCTTAAAACATGAGTGTGGTTTTATGAAATGAGCCGCAGGCGAATTTCATAATAAGATCACACGAGTGTTTTAAGGCCTAATTACGTACAGTTGCATACACTGCTTTATCTACACTCATATTATTTATTATAAATGCCGTATTCGGAAATCATAGAATGGCCGCCTTTGCACCGCCGTGGCCATCTCGATTGTGTCGGCGTGGCCAACTCGATTGTGTCGGCGCTCGCGCGGGACCAATCGAGTTGGCCATGGCGGTAACATTATGTTATCAAATTCGATGTTCCAAATTTGAAACTCATTGCTTAACAATATTTGAGCATGCAAAGTTAAAATTACGTTACTGCCGCAGATAAGAAACTTATCACAGTTAAATCGTTTGTTGTAATGCTTGTCATTGTCTACGGTTTTTGAACGCATTTTAGAGTACTTACAGTATGAGTGTAGATAAAATAAATTGTACACAAACCTCAGAACGCATGCCATATTTCCCAGTAACACCAATCTTCTGCGCTCCAACTCCACTATTATTATACTGTCCAAGAACGTATTGCACATTCTCAGGCGCCACTTCTACAACAATGCCCAACTCCTCATTGAAGAGTGCTTCGATGGCTGACACGGGGGCTTGGAGGTCTAAGTGGAGACCTCGGAGACCACCGATGCCCATCTCTAAGACGGTGGTGATGAAGCCTCCCTCGCTGATGTCGTGGCCGGATAGAAGCTTCTTTTCTGAAATAGGCAAGATGCAATATTTTCATTTGTGCTTTCATTTGAAATAATTGCACGTAGAATAGACCACGAGTGTATTAAAACATTAAAATACTATAATTTATAGTCCAAAATTGCTGTTACAAACTGACAAGTTAAATTTTCGCGCCTAAACGGATCTACAATTCCTGTGACGTCACTCATGTGTGTCACTCGCATATTTGTTCGTCCAGTGTCCAATTTTTTTTTTTTTTGACCTTGATGCCCTGAATTTTTGACCCTTTAAGCCAAATCCTATAGACAGTTGCCAACCCCATTAGTTGTCATAACACGAGTGACGTCACCAGACGCTGATTGGTGGATTAAAACACGTTCCGTTTCACATTACTTCAAATCGTAATTATTATTTGAAATTAGTATAAACTAAAGTAAAAACGTTTCGATAGCTATTATTTTACGTTTTTTCAACATTTTGATCACAAAATAATGGTAAATATTATAGCTGCATCTTCCCTATTCAATTAATTTACTAGTAGTTCGCCCTACAAGACAAATACTCGTACCTGCTATTAAAAACAACACCTTAAAATTTGTAGTGAAACCGATAAGTGACATTTCGATTTACCATTAGGACCCATTTGACATGTTTACTGTGGCCCGCATCACACTCACACATATACATACTAGCCATAGACCTGATATGGTAATAATAATACCAGGATTGAACGGGATGGTCTTATAAAACTTTCAATAGATATGACAGAGAACGCGTATCACATTGTGATTATTGCTTACTTCCAAAAGGCCCTAAGTACAATATAAACATTTGTTACCCTCCACCGCTTTTTGAAGGGGAACAAAGAAACCGACTAAATTATGCAGGCTAGTTACGATATGTTGTCAGCCATCTTGAAAGGTGTTTTAAAATTAGTCGCGTTGCGTGTATTCTGTCCTTGGGGTATTACCCTCCACCGCTTTTTGAAGGGGAACAAAGAAACCGACTAAATTATGCAGGCTAGTTACGGTATGTTGTCAGCCATCTTGAAAGGTGTTTTTAAATTAGTCGCGTTGCGTGTATTCTGTCCTTGGGGTAACGCTAGAGATACTTGCTTTGAGCGCTCACAGCACTCAGACAAAAGCCGTGGTCCAAATCACACTTACAACGCTCACAACGCTAACAGTGCTGATAGTCGGTCCGAATCATTAGCGTGCTCAAGGCCGCGTAAGTAGTGTTTTGATTCGGACCAGTGGCGTAACTACGCTAAGTGGGGCCCGTGGCAAATTCATAGTAGGGGTCCCTTTTACAGAACATGTTAGAATCCTCCTTTAGTCTTGTCCCCTCCGGCCGGGGGCCCCCTTAGGCCAAGGGCCCGTGGCATTTTGCCAGCTCTGCCACCCTATAGTTACGCCACTGATTCGGACCACCGTAAATGGCTGCGTGAGCGCTGTCAACGTCAATTTAATGTGAATTTAATTAAAACCATGTGTCAAACGTATGTCAAATGTCAACTTGACGTTTGTGCTCAAAATGCTTACGCCTAGGACCGTGAGCACTGTAAACGCTGTCAAGTGATATCATACAATGACGTCACGACATCTATGTTGGTGCTGTGAGCGTGATTCGGTCCGCCCGTTAGCGCGCTGTGAGTGCTGTAAGCGTGAGTCGGACCACAGCTTAGTAACGACGGTCCGAAACAAAACACCATTAATGCGCGCCATGACCTTGAGCGCGCTAACTGATTCGGACCGACCGTCAGCACTGTAAGCGTTGTGAGCACTGTAAGCTTAATTCGGAACACGATAGGTTCAATTTAGCAAGACAAATAAGCCTAAAATTAGATTCAGTGGAACATAGACCTACTTGGCCTATTTAATAAAGCTACAAGTGACATTTTACAAGTGGTAGTCTCTTTCTAACACATGGTTAAAAAGAGACTTCCGCTTGTAAATTTTCACTTGTAGCTTTATCAAATAGGCCACTGTAGCCGTTGGTGGTGTGTGTGTATGGTGTAGCAATAGTAGTTTATGTAACTGTTACGTAATAAGGGTCCTTAAAACATGAGTGTGGTTTTATGAAATGAGCCGCAGGCGAATTTCATAATAAGATCACACGAGTGTTTTAAGGCCTAATTACGTACAGTTGCATACACTGCTTTATCTACACTCATATTATTTATTATAAATGCCGTATTCGGAAATCATAGAATGGCCGCCTTTGCACCGCCGTGGCCATCTCGATTGTGTCGGCGTGGCCAACTCGATTGTGTCGGCGCTCGCGCGGGACCAATCGAGTTGGCCATGGCGGTAACATTATGTTATCAAATTCGATGTTCCAAATTTGAAACTCATTGCTTAACAATATTTGAGCATGCAAAGTTAAAATTACGTTACTGCCGCAGATAAGAAACTTATCATAGTTAAATCGTTTGTTGTAATGCTTGTCATTGTCTACGGTTTTTGAACGCATTTTAGAGTACTTACAGTATGAGTGTAGATAAAAATATGACCTTCACTGATTTCTTACCTTTCAACAGTTTCTGCGTGATCTTAAACAGTGACTTCAGAACCGCAGGGTCGTCCAGGTCAGGCGGGTTGTCACCGAGCTGCTTGTAGCACTGAGCCAGCGCAGAACCTCCCAACCTGAACAGTGAACACCAGTGATAGTGTTGGTACACTTTGTGACCATCAGTATCGTCAATTGAAGACGGATTCAAAACGATGGTCATGTAGCCATTTGGTTAATTCTGTCTTAAACATTTTGCGTTGTAACATTCTAAGCTCTTTTGGGAGTTTATTAAAAATTACAACACACATATTTACTGCATTCCTCTTGTATATGTCAGAATTACAAGGAGGATGTTACAGTAGATATTGATACTGACTTCGGAGCTCTCTTACAGACATGACTTCGCGTTTTATGAAATACTCCGGGTGGTTACTTGTAAAAAGACAAACTTTTAAAATATACATACATGCTAATGGAATATTTTTTGAAAAGAGGTCTACAGGTTTCGTCAAAACTAACACCAGCTAATGCTCGTAGGCAACCTTTCTGGACAATCAAAGCCCTCTGGATGTCAATAGAATTACCCCAAAGTTGAAGCCCGTAATTAAGGGTGGATGCCACATATCCGTGGTAGGCTGCTAACGCGGCCTGAGTGGAAATCGTGTTCTTTAAATTTCTCAAGGCAAAAACAAAACGCGATAGTTTGGAACATACCATGTCAACGTGATATTTCCAGTTTAAATGTTTATCAATAACCAAACCTAGGAATGTGGCACTATGAGATTCTACAATTTGAGTGTTATTAATATTAATGGTAAGATTAGAAAATAATGTTGAATTAGGATGATAGAATTGAGTGAATAATGTCTTATTTAGATTTATATTAAGGCTGTTATATTGTATTCATGTACTTACATCTACAAGTGATTTATTTATGTCCGATTCATATGAATTTATGTCAGTTCCCTTTACTATTAAGGTCGTATCGTCCGCGAAGAGTATACACCTTTGTGATGTTGATTGGGGCAGGTCGTTAATAAATAATAAAAACAATAATGGACCTAAATTACTACCTTGTGGTACTCCCGTCTCATTGGCACGATATGGCGACCTAAACATTCTCTTTAAAAGATTGTTACCCTCTGTGACCATTCTTGATATTTCAGTGCACTGCGTTCGGTCACTCAGATAACTTTTCATCCAATCAAGAACATTGCCTCTGAGTCCATAGCCTTCAAGCTTAGAAAGGAGTTTCAAGTGATTTACACAGTCAAAGGCCTTGCTCATGTCAAGAAAAATAGATGTCACTGGTAATTGGTCATTATTAGCCTCTGATATGTCCTTAATAGATTCAAAGCAGGCCAATTCTGTTGAGCGCTCCTTACGAAACCCAAATTGGTCTGGCGATAATATTTTGTGTAAAGTTAAATAGTTACTAAGTCTCACAAACATAGCTTTTTCAATAACCTTTGAAATAACGGGAACCAACGTGATGGGCCTATAGTTGTTTGGGTCTTTCCGGTCACCTTTTTTAAACAGGGGCTTTACAATTGACACTTTAAGTTCTTTAGAAAAAAGACCTTGAACAAATGAGAGGTTAATCAAGTGCGCCACGGGACGACATAAATGTTAGATTATTTTATTCGAGTCAAGATTTGTTAGATTATTTTATTCGAAACTTCACAGGAGTATTCTTAACGGTAAAAGAGTAAACACGTGTTTCAGGTTTTTTGAAAATTCAACCCCTAAAAGGGGCAAATGTGGTCACAAAGTCTGAAAATCAACATGGGTATCGTATCCTTTTTGAGTACTTATAAAACGCGGGCGAAGCCGCGGGAAAAGACACCACGCAAAGGTAATTTATTAAAAACTAGCCTTTAATAGTTAGCCGCCCACGAGACCATGGGGACAATGTCGCCCTTTTAGGAAATTATAGAAATTAACCAATGATCTGATTTTACGGTGCAACACGGCGGAATACATACACTTGTTATGCGAATATAATGGTTAAAACGGTAAAATGTTATTGAAATGTATTTGATATAACTCAAATAAATAACGGGGGTTCTAAAATCCCGAAGATTATCCATATTAGCATCATTTTTGAAGTAAAAAAACTGTGTTGGATCCTAAAATCCGCTCACTGACAATAACATTATCTAGATGTGGATACTAGGCACTAGTCAGGGTAAGCTAAAAATTGATAATTTACCAATACCTAGTTAAAAATGAAAGAAAATTTTTTTTTCTCGAAACCGTTGAAAAAGGTTTTTAATATACACGTTGGAAGTTTTAAAGCAGAGTGGTGGAAGAGGAGCAAAGTTACTGCCGTAAATAGTTTTTGTTTTTACCTGTATTTTCCAGCAGATACAGGCACGTGGACCAGCACCGAGTTTTCTGCCGTCAGAGCTGGCTCAATCTTGACGGTGATGTCGGGGCAAGGGGCGTACGTCGACACTACCAATGTTCCCGGGGAACGAACTGAAAGGAAACAATATTTAAGTGTGATTATTTGTATATTATTGCCAAGACATTTTATTCACCCGGTCATATATAGATATTGCAAAGGTAAGGAACGAAAACCGGTCCAATGTGAACCGCAGCCCACAGCACGGATGATTGTATGCCGATATCACAGGCCCTCCCATCAAGCTGAAGACCGCAGCCAGTATTTCCTTATTACTTGCCAAGTGCGTTAATATAATGATAAGTTACTAATAAAGCCAAGACATTTTATTCACTACAATGTGAGAGACTGATAACATCAAATATACGCATCTTAATTCACAAAACTATCAATGAGAAAATCTGTGACAGCAAGGAACAATTTCAGTTTTTGGCATATCTTATTGTAACATTTTTGTCGATGCCACGATCCTCACCAGTGAGGGGCCTATTTAAGGAGGAGAGGAGTTGTGTGAACTCCCCAATGAGTAAGTCACTGACCCGTGTCCCCGGCCACCTGCGCGCACATGGACAGCGAGTCCTTGCCGCCGTCCACGGCCACGCCCAGCTGCCGCATGGCGCCGCACACGGCGTCGCACGCCACCACCAGCGACGCGCCCGCACCACCCGTCTTGCCCGACCACATCCAATTGCCTGAGCATTTCACGTCTTCTAGAGATGAGATGCCGGCGAACACCTACAAATATAACAAAATATGAAAAATTTCTACGTGAGGAGGGCTACGCTGGTCTTAATATTTTTTGATATTTTATCAGACGCCTTTGAGTGAAGGAAAGCATGGTGAGATAACCAGGCTAGAGCACTGATGTAGACGATGCCGCCCCCGCCGACTTTGTCCTTTGTATACGATACGCGTAAAGACCGATACCGCGCCGCCGCCGCCGGCTTGTCTTTCTCATATACACAGCGCAGAAGCGCGGAGCGGCATCGTCTACGACCTAACCCCAACGAGACCGAAATTCCTGTCAAACGTGAAGCAGTCAATCATTTTCGTAAAATCATAAAGCCTGCACCAACTTTTTACTTAAAAGCGGAGCCGGAAAAACGATGTCAGAAAAAAGAAAACTATGATAGTGTCAATATATTTCATTACCTAGTTACATTTGTCCATATACATACCTGATCCGACTAATGGTATTCCTGGCCAATAACATACCGATTAAGTAAGAGTCTCTCAGCGTAATAACCACACTCCAGAAGCAGACCCTTGATGTATTGAGTCCTGATGAAAGTAGCTGAACCGACTACCTCATTATAAGTCAATCCCGTACACTAAGCCAAAATAGTGATAAAACTGTTATTGGACTAACATACCAAGTTAGTAAGAGCCTCTCCAAGTGACATTCTCGCTCCTGCAGCGGGGTCAAGCAGACCCTTAATGTTCTGGGTGCCGATAGAGGTGGCTGAACCGACGAGCTCGTTGTAAGACAACGCGATGATCGCGCAGTCGGCGAGGGGTGTGTGCAGGGGGCCCACGCACTGTTGCTGGGCCACTAGACCTGTGACGCAGCGGTCGACCTGCGTACATAAAATATAACAAAATATGTATTGCTCAGTTTTTTTTCAAAGAGTAGCCAGAAAGTGGTAGTAATGGCTTATAGGAGTGCCAAATTCTGCAAACATTGCAAGCTGAATTAACTGCAATATTATGTTCTATCCCTTGTCTATGGTCTTACCTTGTTAGTTAAGTACCTCTTGCTAGCAACATTGACAAGCCGCAAAACTCTGTCTAGAGCACTCTTGACAGTGACATCTTTTGGCAGCGAGAGTGGCAACTTGGTTCGCTTGTCTTGCCTGAATTCGAATGTCTTTCTCGGCATATTTCCTGTAACATATGCATTCAATAAAACAATCAAATATCAATGTATGTACGATTTTGGTGTGATTCTAGGACTTACTCATATGGATTACGTACTCTTTATGACTTATTTACCAAAACTGGCGGTTACCAGGGATGTTATAAAGCTCCGATTCCGGTTCCGTTAAGTCGGAACTTCCGATTGGTTTTAAGCATCCGCTTTGGTTCCGGTTTTGTTACTTTCAAAACAGAAGTTATATCGGTTATCATAGCAGCGGATGGAAAAAAACGGCGTACACCAAAAACAAACAGATTTATAGACCTACCCTTAACATCTCATCCACCTGTCACTCACTCTCCGATTCTGGTTCCGCTTCCGTTTTCGGTTCCGATTCCGTTTCGTGTTCTGATAAACTAAATTTAAAACATCTGATTCCGCTTTCGGTTCCGATAAAACCACATCTGTTACATCCCTGGTATTTACATAATAAATTAGTATGAGAGCGCTAAGCGACCCATCGAGTAGGTAAGTAACCCGATCGGGCGGGCATGTATGACGTAGTCGCGAGTTCGATTCTCGCCTGAGGCAGTGGATTTTCCTACTTTCCATTTAGTGCTAAGCATTGTACTTATAAAGGCCTAACTTTGGATTTTATTTCTATCGACGAAATTTTAAGCATCTGTGTTTCGAGGTCTGTCATACATCACATTATATAGTCAAGAAACATATATCCGAAAATCACATCTGTTCGTTTCCGATGCTAGCCGCTATCACGTTTTAAAGATCATGTGATTCTTTAATTCACATCCTTAATAATAAATTAATTGTAGTAGAGAAGTTATTTATTTGAGGTGTAACAGGATTCCAAGATACTTTTTTGTAAATAGGTGATACACTATACAATATATGATACAAACAGTCAAAACACCTAAGTTGAAACAAGATTCAGCTTTATTCGCTCTTCAGCAGGCCTAGCATATGAGTGCAGCGACAGTATCTCGCGGTCGAGATAGACATCTGTCACTTTCTGATGAATACAGTTAGACAGTGATAGGATAGATGTCTATCTCGACCGCGAGATACTGTCGATACACTCATGTGCTAGGTCTACAGATGGGCATTTCTCTCATACACATTACAAAAAAAAATTACAAATAATATATGTATAATACCTAAGACAGCCTCCAAATGTAGATCATACGGCAGTTTGGCCTTAACTTCTGGTTTCAGCCTCTCGTTTCTGCTGAGGTACTGGTCGCGGAATGGACCCTCGACAAGGCTCATGTAGCCGTCCCCTGTCACTTCACCCACGAACGAGACTGGGCAACGCTCGCGTTGGCAGAGTTCTGGAACAATATAGTGTTATTAAAAAATAAACTTTATGTATATGAGAGTAAGGTATAAGAGGAATTTTCTCCCACGAACGCGGCGGCTGTGGAATGAACTCCCTGCCGAGGTTTTCCCAGCGGGCTACAGTATGAGGTTCTTCAAAAAAGGTGCATAGGTTCGTAAAGGGTAGGCAACGCGCATGTGAATCCTCTGGGGTTGCAGGCGTCCATAGGCTACAGTACCTGCTTACCATCAGGCGGGCCGTATGCTTGTTTGCCACCGTCGTCGTGATATAAAAAAAAGGTACTGTTTTGAATGATGAATGAATGATATACAAGTGTATGGTATACAAGGATAGTTAGTACTATGGATGGTATATGAAGGATGGAACCCTCTTATAGGAAAACTGTCGAAAAAGTGTCCAGCGGTAAGCACTAAACAATAGTTCCAAATATCTCCGGGTGGCGCTAGGTGTAGTTCAGCACTTGAAATGAACTGCCGATATGATATTTAATACTTATATGACTTTCTAAATAAAATTAATATTCAGAGTGTTTTTCATCTTCGCAAATAATTATTTTGGATTAAATTTTTTTTAATTTCAAAATTAATTTAATCAAATTTAATATCATTGTGGCGCCATCAGTTTATCGCCTTTTGACGGACACTTTTGTAACAGAGATTTATATCCTTCTTGTACCATCCATACCTATAGTTAGTACTAGGGAATGCTCCCGGTTCTGATTTTGTATGGCGAGAACCGGGAATTCCCGGTTCCGGTACTGGATTTGTGTAGAAAACGAATACCGGGTGCAAACCCTAGTTAGTACCTTCTAGAACAGTCCTGTTCTCCTTAGAGCACAGCAGCGCGTCATTCTCCTGGTACTCGGCGCCCCACAGTTCCAGGGTGGTGATGGTGGGGTCTCCGAGCTGGAACTCCTCGGTGAACACCACGGCGCCCTCGGGCTCCACGAGCTCTTTCAGGACGTTGCCGTTGCCGCCGGCTCCTTGATCGTGAATCGCTGTTGAAACAGAAATGTTCAAACTCTACCTACATTTCTATGTTTTTTTGCTATTTCATCGCTGATAGTTCAATAAAAGTGGATCAGCATTTGAGCTGTATATTTTCATTACCTCACAACAGGCGCGGATACAGGGGGGGGGGGGCAACAGGGGCAATTGCCCCCCCCTGAAATGCAAACCTCCCATGCTACGGGGCCCATAGGTGGGGACCGCGAGATTTTTTGTGAAGGAATGTGCCCCCCCTGAATGAAAGAGGAAAGTGCCCCCCCCTGAACGAAATCCTGGATCCGCGCCTGCCTCACAAAGTACATAAATTGTAGTGTGTGCGCTACACCTCACTCACACTCTTACATTTAGCTCTTATATAAACGTGTAATAGTTAACTTTAGACACATTATATTCAACTTCGTAACAAACAGTTGTCTCCATTGGTCCTCACATCACATGGCGACCCTGCCAGTACGGCCGAGCGCTGCATAGCTAAGGATTAATAATCGATGTCGATATGGCTTTGGTCTCCAACAGTTACTGTTAGCCTATCAGTCAATGCACTTGTTTTATATAGGACAGTATTTTATTCCTCTACCGCACCATACATCATATGTCCGCCAAATTTGAACCAAATTACTTAAAAATCGGAGTTACATATACTTCAAATTCCATTGCCACAGAGTAAACATGTATTGTACATACATTGGGAGGTATGAGGCTAGTGACTTAAAACTTACATTCGACTGGGTTGACATCAGCCTCGAGGCATCCTCTTACGACTCTGTTTAGACGGTTGCCCATTTCAGCGTCACCTGAAAAATAAACCATTTTTTTTATAATAATATCAAGAAAGCTTGAGCAGGCGGTCCCGGGTTCGAATCCTGGTCAGGGCATTTATCACAGATATTTGTACTTGAGTTATGGATGTTTTCTACGTATTTAAGAATTTATCTATATCTATCTATTATACATATATATCCTCGTCTAGTACCCACATCACAAGCCGCCATAGGGCTTGTGCACAAACCACGCAAGGTTTTTTCGGCTACTTTTTGGCCCCCCTCCCCCTCCCCCTTGGTGATATTTGGTGAGGTTCTTGGCTACCTCCCCCCCCCCATAACCTCGTGTATATTTCGACCTTAGTAAAGATTTATGTTTAACCAGGGGTTTTCAAAGTGGGGGGCGCGACCACATTTTAAGGGGGGCGCGGGGCCTCGGAAAATTTGAACAGGGCTAGCTAGACCATTTACTTCCGTTTCCGTTGCATCGAAGCGAAGGGGGGCGTGGGAATTTCATTTTAGCCAGCAGGGGGGCGTGCCTAAAAAAAGTTTGGGAACCCCTGTGTTTAACGAATCCGAGAAAAAGTTATTATCTAACGTTGAGGTCTCCTTATACCCCCCCGCCCCCAACGTGATCTGTCGTAATTTTTTCCTGACCCCCTCCCCCCCTATCGAAACACAATTTGCACAACCCCTTATTGAGCTTACTGTGGGACTAGGTCGGTTTGTGTCAGATTTTCTTATAATATTTTAGAAAATTAGATTTTAGGCAACCGCAGCAGCGGAGTGAGTAATTTTGATTCGGGCAGTTCTATGCTTCTCCCTCGCATCTCTCTCTGTCTCTGCTTCCCAAGCTATGATCGCAACATAAAAATTAAAATTTTTGGTTGGACCCTTTAAGGATCAACTGAAGAACAAATCAAATTATTTTTAATAAATATTTTGTTTTGTTTATTTTTAAGTAGACACCCTACTATGTAAATCATAAACTTATACTTGTATAGATGTCATATACAAAGGAAAAAGTGACCTAGGCCTCCGGTGCCCTGGGCTGGGATGATTGGCTAAAATGCGCCTGAGCATTTACAAAGGTTGCATATACACGGGAAAATTCGACCGGTGCAGCTGTGACCCGGGTGGCCAAGTGGTAAAGGCGTCTGCCGCGAATGCAGAAGACGCTGGTTCGCTCCCAGCCCTGGGCACCGGAGGCCTAGGTCACTTTTTCCCTTTAAGGATCGGTTATAAAGATAGTTCCCCTTAAAACTAACCTCTCTGCACGGCTCCAAAGTCCAGCGCGTGGTCGCGCGAGCCCCCGCCCTGCACCGCGACGGAGGACGCCGCGCCGCCGCCCACGCCGATGCGGTACACGGGCCCTCCGATCTTCACCAGAAGCATGCCTGCGGACAAACAACACTTTATTGCTGAATACATTTTAAACATATACCATATTATGAAACGATTATAAAGAGCGCGAGTTCATTACACTCGGAAGACTGTAAATTATTTATCTATATATATATATCTGTCTCTGTCACTCAAAAATGACAAGCGATGGAGATATAGGACCGAATCAAAATTAGATGTTCGCGGTAGCAGACATTCTGTTAACCTAAATGTTATCCTTATTTATGTCAATATTGTTGGTTGCCACCAACGTGCAGGTATTTGGCTGTTTAGCATAGGTACTCGGCGCGAAGGGACATTTCTGGCTTCGTATTAAATTAAACGGACTCCGAAAGTCGTCCGTGTAAACATAATACTCAGCCATCAATGTGATACTTCGCGTCCTCGACAATAATGTACTATATAAGGGTGTAAAATGCTACAATTCGAGCAGCTCAAACTAGAACAGGTTTAATCCTATTAATTTATTTATTTTATACACGTCGCACAGGTCATAAACGTAACTGAAATAAGCGGTCGCGCTCCCATACTAAATTAGTACAGAAGCGCTTATGTGTGATGTGTAACGAGTAATGACCGCGAGATGTTTACTATGCTCCGTCCAATTTAAAATAAAAGTGGTCTGTGATTTAAAAAAATAGTAAGTTTGTCCGTAGTTAAGTACAGTCGAAGTCATAAATAAGTAGATCCCTCATTGAACTCGTATATTATAGAGAATGCAGTCAGCATTCACTCGACTATCTTCGGCAAAAGGGGTCGTTTAGGACCCCCTTTTTCTGTGCCACTTATACCGTGCTAACCTTCGAGCAACAACGAAAAGGAGGTACAGATTCAAACAAGATTTACTGAAAATGTGGCTCGTGAACATTTGGAACAGGCCAGTCCTATACCGTAGTAAGACTGATCCCTAGTATTATTTGATCAATGGTGCTAACTGTATTTTTCTGCATTATACAAGGTGTAACAAAAATGGTGGTGATCCGTTTAAGAGGGTGTTTTTGTATCGTATTCTAATTAAAAAATTTAAAAAAAAACCAGCGCAAAAAAAAAAAAAACATTTTGTATGGTGCGTTGGCCGGCTGGGACGACATGCCCCATACAAAAAAATTATATCCCATTTTCATTCAATTGGGTACTTTCCTGGGTAAAAAATATATAATTCTATTTAATCCATCAGTTAGATAATCAAAAAATAATAGACACATTATAATAAAAATTGTACTGAAATGTGACGTCACGCGGAACTTTAACGGGCTATATCTTCACCAATTTTTGTTTGATTGACAAAATAAAAAATACGTGTCCAATATTTTTTGATAATCTAACTGACGGACTAAATATATTTTTTTAGGAAAGTAGCCAATTGATCGATATTAAGATCGATGAGGGCAAGTCCGGCATACTTTATTTAAAGTTAGGTTTGATCGTGTGAAACAAGGTAATAGTTTAATCCAGGATATACAGCCTAGGCGAAACAGATGATAAATTTTATATTTTACAATGTCGTTAAAACGAATTGGTAAAATTAGCAAGTTTTGATAAAAAAAAATCTGCGAGTAGACGGTCTTCCCGTGCGGTGAAAGGTAAGACCGTCTAGTAGTCATTACCGCGCTATTTAAAAGTGTAAGAAATATTTAGTTTGTAATATTAGTCTCCTGTATGAATTCACTTTTTCGCGCAATATATTGATTTACAAAATACGAAAACACGTGGTTCGTTACATCGGCTGATCGTGACGTCACGTCCGATCATGGTGGCGATGGCGCCATTTTGCCAGGTATAAAAGAACCGAACAACTGATAATCAAGGTCTTTTGCAGTTGAATTGTCAAGCTGTTCACTACTCTCTGAGTGCGATGGTATTATAAAATAGCGAATTAGTTGTGATTGTGGAAAAGTGATGGTTATTATTGTTAAATAATAAAAATATTCTTAGCCAAATTACTTAATTAAATAAAGACCTACTATCTGAAGTTTGGTGTTATGCATTTTACCATCTGATACCTTATAAAAGCCAATTCGAACGTTAGTTACCTTGTTGATATCTTTACTTTATGCCATTTAAAACTGTATTTTCTGTTCAGGGATATAAAGTTGTAATTCAAATGTATCGATTTTCTTTTTTTTTTAGGAAATACCGATATGTCTCGGAAATGTGGTCGTAAACCATTTTCAGTCCAAAATATGCCTTGTTTTCGATTTGACATCTAATTGCTACGTGTAATAAAGTATATTTTACGAAAACAGTTGACAATAGCCGATTAAATACAGAACGAGCATATGACGGACTTGCCTTGAACCGTTATAGACGGACTTTCCAACTCGTACAATTTTAAGATTAATTATTTCGAGAGCTGAAATTACATTAATTATAATGTTTTGGGTAACTTAAATACGTGAAATAAGCACAGTGTTTAATTAATTACTTAGTTACACTTTCATAGCCGAATGTTTCGACCATTTCTATTTTTTTCTTATTTTTCCCCGAGCCTCGTCGCACTCGCAATTCGAGATCAACACGCAATTTTTTTTTAAATTCAATATCCGACAATAATTGACGTCCTAGCGACATCTGCTTTAGAGATATGGAACCAGAATGAATTTAGCTCTTTACCGATCATGTGCTAAGCATAATACTCATACAAACACCGGAGATATGGCACCTAGACGGGCTTGCCTTATTGACGGATTGCCTTGCCCACATCGACCTTGGATAAAAAATTGAACTTACCTTTGTCTGGTTTATTCTTTTTAATCATAGAGTGCGGCATATACCCAATGCCGCCACTGAACATGATCGGCTTCACGAACTCTTCCCGCACGTTGTCGCCGTTCTTCAACCCGTAAGACTGGACGAATCCTGAAAACAAGAATAATGTTGTTAACCCTGTATATTTTATACAAGGTGTAACAAAACAATAATGCGGGTGATCGTTTTAAAGGCATAATTGGTATCAGATTCTAATAGGCATGGTGAATTTTTTTCATGTATGGTATCAATCGATTCGTTTTGTTGTGAGGATCAAATGTCTATATGGGGCCAATTGCGTTAAAGCAATACAAAAGTCAGAAATGAGACTTAAAGTCCGAGATTTGCATTTGTTTCTCAAAACGCTCCTAACAAAATGACGTGCAAAAGTGACGTCACGATCACATAGTCGCCCTGTTTAAAGTATGGAAAAAATATGAAATTGCTATTTTTAGTGAAATGTTGCGTTTATGTATATGGTTGCTATACAATTTATTTTACAGTAATATGTTAAAAATCTAATGGTATCATTGCTTTTTTTTAATTTCGCACTTTAAAAAATCGTAGAATTTAGAAATTTTGCAGCTTGATATCTTTGAGCCATTTCAATAGAATTCATAAATTTTCACATTAGTTGGATAGATTGATCATTTTGCATCCTATAAACTAAATTTTATTGCACAATTCAACAGGTGTCATCATGCCTATTATGAAAAACGAAGAAAAAACATTTTTCTCGCGAAAAAAAATGGATTTTGTATGGAGGGTTTGACGACGTGTCCCAGGTCAGGGCATTTATTTGTGTGTTTATCACAGATATTTGTTCCTGAGTTATGGATGTTTTCTATGTATATAAGTATTTATTAATATTTATCAATTATACATCGTCGCCTAGAACCCACAACACAAGCCTTATTGAGCTTACTGTAGGACTGGATTGATTTGTGGAAGAATGTCCTATAATATTTATTTATTTAATTGCCATTATGACAAGGTTCTGTAGTGGCCTAGGAATTAAATTGTTTTACGTCACACCTGGCTATAATGTGAGTTTTACCGCACGCTACACGTACGGTAAAATTCGCATTAGGCCAGGTGGAGACGTAAAATTGTGTACTCACCACGGGCAGTAAAAAAGAAAGCCCTCTCTCGCATATTTACAACCCTCGCCTGCGGCTCGGGTCACAAATACCTGCGATTTCAGGCTTTCTTTCTTTTACAGTCCTTGGTAAGTAATGTACTATAACCGTACATGTGAAGCGAAATATTTACCAGTAATAACCGGCTCTCCAAACTTGTTGCCATAGTCGGAGGCGCCATTGCTGGCCTCAATGATGATTTGCAGCGGGCTGGCGAAGTTGCTAGGGTACTCCCAGCTCTTTTCTTCCCATGGCAGTTCGTAGCCTGAAAATATATTATTGTTTTCGTACAAGCGAGCGCAGCGAAGCGAAGTTCATACAGACAATTTCGGACACAACAAAACTGATAGCTGGCTACTGGGACACCCGTGGATTTCGATGGCTTTTTTAGGGTTCCGTACCCAAAGGGTAAAAACGGGACCCTATTACTTCGTTGCCCGTCTGTCCGTCTGTCACCAGACTGTCTCATGAACCGTGATAGTTAGATAGTTGAAATTTTCACAAGATGATGTTTTCTGTTAACACAAATACTAAAAAACAGAATAAAATAAATATTTAAGAGGGCTCCCATACAAAAGACATGATTTTTTGCCGTTTTTATAGATAACTAGCCTTTTCCCGCGGCTTCGCTCGCGTACTATAAGAACTCAAAAAGGATACGATGCCCATGTTGATTTACAGACTTTGTGACATTTGCCCCTTTTAGGGGTTGAATTTTCAAAAAACCTGAAACACGTGTTTACTCATTTATCGTTAGGAATACTCCTGTGAACGTTCGAATAAAATAATCTAACAAATCTTGATTCACCATACAAACTTTGGACCCCCATTTTACCCCCTTAGGGGGTGAATTTTGAAAAATCCTTTCTTAGTGCACCCGTAGACCTTATAACGAACCTACGTGCTAAATTTGGAATCTCTAGAACCAGCGGTTTGGGCTGTGCATTGATATGTCAGTCAGTCAGTCAGTCAGTCAGTCAGTCAGTTTCTTCTTTTATATATTAAGAGATGGTACGGAACCCTTCGTGCGCGAGTCCGACTGGCCGGTCTTTATTATGCATTTTTGTTCTGCGGTAACTTAGTAACGGTTTTCTGATGTTCATGAAATTTATTGTGGTTGTAGCAGAGATAAATATAATTAGAGAGCTCTTATATTAGCTGGATTGGTCAGGGGTTCTGGTATCAGAAGGCCTCAAAAAGTTTTGTTAAGAGGTCTTGTTATACTGGTAAACTCGTTTGCGTTCGCCACACTTTTAACTGCCTATCGGTGGACCTTATGCCTTTTGTAATAAGTTCCACCGATGTACAGTTAAGAGCGTTGCTGTTTGTACGAGGCGGACTAGGTATTAGTTAGTTAACGTTTACGGTCTCTTGTATAGTACGATTTTTTTAAGATGTCTGAATTGTCGGTAGAACTCTTTAGTAAGATTCCGACATCTTAAAAAATTACAACTATACGATAATAGGTTCGCAGTTGAATAGGCAAGATGGAATATTTTCATTTATGCTTTCATTTGAAAGAATTGCACGTAGAATAGACCACGAGTGTATAAAAAAATTAAAATACTATAATTTATAGTCAAAAATTGCTGTTACAAATTGACAATTTAAATTTTCGCACCTAAGCGGATCTACAATACCTGTGACGTCACTCATGTGTGTCACTCGCCATATTTGTTCGACCAGTGTCAAATTCTTGTTTCTTTTTTTACATTTTTTGACCTGGATGCTAGCCCTTTAAGCCAAATCCCATAGACTGTTGCCAACCCCATTTGTTGTCATAGCAGAAGTGACGTCACCAGATGCTGATTGGTGGATTAAAATACGTTCCATTTCACATTACTTCAAATCGTAATTATTATTTGAAATTAGTATAAACTGAAGTAAAAACGTTTCAATAGCTATTATATTATTGGTAAATATTATAGCTGCATCTTCCCTATTGAAGCCCTGAAGTGTGGTACTGGAATAGGCATGCCGAGGCTTCTACAAAAGGTTACCTGGTATGTTCAAGTTTCCAACGCTGTATCCAGCGGTCCCAGCAACAGTATGACCTCCCCTCCCCACGCCCTGGACGTCTCTAATCCTCCCCCCAGTCCCAGTAGTAGCCCCACTGAATGGGGCTACAGCGGTGGGCATGTTGTGGGTCTCTGCTGTGAAGATTATGTCGGACTCTGTGACCTCTTGGATGACTTGTGATGGTTCACGGACGTTAGTGGGTTTTAGTTTTGTGTGTTTGAATCCTTTGATAGCACTGAAAATAAGAATTAAGATATAAACTCAAATAGATGTCATATACAAAGGAAAAAGTGACGAAGGCCTCAGGTGCCCAGGACTGGGATCGAACCAGCGTCTACTGCATTCGCGGCATACGCTCTAACCCCTAAGCTATCCTGATAACAGTGGGTTTATTAAAATAATTTGTTTTGTTCTATGCGATTACGTTTAGTTTGCAATAAACAGATGATTTTTTCTACAAACAATTCTTTTCCTTCTTAACCATGAAGTCAAAATTACACATGCCGCGTTTTGAAAATTGACTTTTATTATGTTTGCGTTAAGATAGAATATCAATATGGATTGGGGATCAAAGTTACTCTGCGTCCGTAGGAAACACCTTAAACAACCCTACACGTCATCCCTGGGTGGTGTTAAAAGAGTAACAAACTTGGCAGCTGCACTGTCCCATCTGGACCTCGCAGCACTCACTGGATTTTCATTATCATCTGCTTTTCCACTACATTACCTGAGAGAAGAAATGCCTATCTATATCCAGTGGACATGTAGCCATACGATAAATAAATAAATATGGATTAAATTCATTTGTAAAGTTGCACTTTGATGGACGTTCTGAGTCAATAGGTATTGTGTCTCGCTCTAACATCAAAAGCTAACATCACAAATTCATTGACAAACTCTCATCGACAAACGACATATTTCTGAGTATGCGACGTCGCTTCAACAAAAATGGCCGTCCCTTTTTTTAAAGTAAAGAAAGAAAACTCCTACTTAATATTGGTTTTCGAAAAGGCATTTAATCCTTTATTAATATACATATATTTTTTCTGTTTAGATTGAGGATTAGGGGGCTATAAATAATTACAGCACAGTAGTCATAATGACAAAAATAAAACGTAAATTATCGTTTGTAACCGACTTCAACATTTCGAAGGAGGAGGTTATCAATTCGTCAGGATCTTTGTTTTGAAGACGGCTGGACCGATTTGGAAAATTCTTTTTTTGCTTGAAAGAGTATACTTTACAGTTGGTCCCATTGTAACCAGGTCAGGATCTGATGATGGGATCCTGGAGAAATCGAGGGAACTCTTCAACTATTATAGGCACACCTATAGTGATTTGAGTATTTTTTACAGCAGCTCGAGCATTTGCTGTTGGAAAGGTGGATGCTAAGTGAAGTCGGTTCTTTTTTGTTTAAAATTATTAATTGTAAGTTTGTATTACCTGCTGTTATCGCCGAACTTAATGACGTTGTTATCGTTTGACGTCGCCTGCGTGGAGGCGACCATGTCAATTAATGATTCGTCGATCTCTTTGCCATCCAGGATGATTTTGCCCTTGAAATGAATATGGTCAAAATTAGTTATCGTGAACTTGTACAAACACTATCCTTATTCATAAACGTCTTACAAGTCTCATTTAGTTAATTAATGTTTTGTCTAACAAACACAACTGTCAAAGTGATGATAAGGACAAACGATTATTAGTTCGATGAAGCTTGTTTGACGTTTAAGAATAAGCGGGTATACTTAAATACGGCATGTGTGCTGCTGTGGAATGAGCTCCTTTTTAAGGCTTTAGGTGTATTGAAAAAAGAGGTGTACCTACAGGTTTTTAAAGGGTTGGCAACGCGCATGTATCACACCTGGAGTTTCAGGCGTCTATGGGCTACGTTGATCGCTAACTGTCAGGCAGACTATATACTGGTTTGCCATCGACGTGGTATAAAAAGGCCTTGCGTGACTTATTGTCAATTGATTTTCAACTCTTTTCACAACATATATTGCTTTCATTTTGTATTCCTTTGGAAGAGTCACTGATGACTTAAGACCGTACTGGCGGATTGGAAGGCATATATAGTGATTTCACAAAATGTGACAGTCTACATGAAAGGTACCATTTGACGGAAGGCGCTTACATCGTACATAGATTCAATATTCTATTCGAGTAATAAAAGCGTTAGCGCCACCAGCCAAAAAAAAAGGTACCTTTTGATGTATACCGTCACAAATATGATTATTTTACCTTGAAGAACCAATGGCGCGAGTGCTCGCTGTTGCTCTGGGCCAGATCGAACAATTCCACGCTTGTAGGGTCGCGCTTCAGTTTATTTACGAACAGGTCCGTGTAAAAGTCCATGTCCCAGGAATCAAATGCCAGACCTGTTAAAAACGAATGAATATGAACCTTATTACAAAGGAGTAAGATTCAGAAGCGTAAATGTTTTAGGCGTCGACCGTACCTATGTCCAGCGCGGCACGTGCTTGCCATGATGGCCGAGACTAGGGCATGCAATACTGGTATTTGGTGTATAGCCAATACTGGAATTCCGGTATTCTTCATAAAATAATTTTAAACAAAAAAGAACCGACTTCACTTAGCCTAAACCTTTCCAAAAGCAAATGCTCGAGCTGCTGTAAAAAAATACTCAATTCACTACAGGTGTGCCTATAGTTAAAGAGTTCCCTCGATTTCTCCAGGATCCCATCATCAGAACCTGACTTGGTTACAATGGGACCAACTGTGAAGTATACTCTTTCAAACAAAAATAATTTTCCAAATCGGTACAGCCGTCTTCGAATAATCGGTGAACATACATAAAAAAAATTGCAAAAACAAAGATCCCGACGAATTGATAACCTCCTCCTTCGAAATCTTGAAGTCGGTTGAAAAATACCGGTCTTAAGGCCGGTATGGTCGTATGCCCTAGCCGTGACTATGGCGTCCGATTGACGCTGTACAACCGACGTCAAAGACATGTTTACACTTTTGACCCCTTATTATAAAGGAATAAGGTGTAACAGTGTAAACATATCTTTAACGTCGACTGTACCTATGCTGCGTACTGCGTAATGTGTTGTGTAAAATCACGCCATCTCTAACATTATCACATTTTATTGCAGAATATGGCGTTAATCAGACATATTCAGTGTAGCATACTGTTTTTGGGTGTTATGCGAATAATCGTGACCTATGTCGATGTATGGAGACAACAGTGTTCTTAATTATTTTAGCATGTTTTTAAAGATAGGCATTCCACTCATAATATATTTTTGTATTAAACTAATACAAACATTGAAAAAATAATCAACCCAGCAGGAACCTGCATCGATACGCCTTGCCGGGGCTCGATCGCTTTACCAATTAAGCTATGGGTCAAGTTACTAAGTTGACGAAATTTTCAATGCCTTCAATCATCTTTGCTTCAATTTTCTTTGCCGGCAAGGCGTATCGATGCCGGTTCAAGGCCTGCTGGGTTGATTATTTTTATTTGATTTAATACAAAAACAGTGTTCTTCTACGGCAAAGTCAATTTTTGCCCCTCAAACACCGTTATGAACGCACTTTTTACATACCCTAGGCTATCATCATCCGCAACATTGTTATATATCATGACTTCACCAAAAAACGAAAAATAAAAGAAAAATCAAGGAGTATTACCTAGTTTCTGGTTGACTCGTTCCATAGCTGGCCTTCCCTCCTTCAGAAGGGGCACCACAAACCAGGGCTCAAGGTCCTTCGGTAGCCCCTCATTAAAACTATGACGCGGCAGATTCTCCGACGTGTATATACATTGCGTCATCCTGTCGTGCAGGACTGATGCCAAGTCCTCAAAATGCTTCTTCGAGACATTCTTAGTCTTGTTAAACGTAATGAGGTGCCTCGTAGATACCTCGAGGCGAACGACATCGCGTAGACCAACGCTTTCGCAAATTTGGACCGAGTTACTAGAGTCAGCCGTTGAGAAATTGAATCTATAGAAAGGAGATAAGGTTTAGTTTTCAGTGACGGCTAAGAAACGACGGTAAAAAGATATCCAGATAAATTATTGTTTAATCAAGACCTATAACAATAAATGATGAAAAAGTTATTTACGTTGCATGAGACAATTAATTACGTCCCAATAGACGTTTGTAAACGGCCTTGTAGTCTTGATTGGCTCGATAGAGGCTCGCTAGATGAAAGGTTGACGAGTCAGATACAGAAGGCGATATTGCAGACCACAGAAGGACTAACTGCGCCTCTAATCAATAGAAGGAACTATTAGGATTTATTGAAATCTAAAATATACCTAATTAGATTTAAATAATAGATTAACTTACTATTGGATGTAAAACTACACAGCAGCCTCAAAAAAGGTATCTACCACATTTGGACGTAGTTATGCAAAAACGTTCCAACCTACAACTGCCCAGTTGTGGGTTGGAACGTTCTTGCATAACTACGTCCATTTTATTCCCAGATGGCGACTTGGTACAACACAATTAGGTTACTATCAGGTAAATCCAAAATATAAAGTAGTATAAAACAACTCTTAGTAAATAGTTATAATCACCTTGGCCCAATTTCAATAACAATCTGATTATCTTTCACATTAGTGTAGACAGTATTGTTCCTCAAAGAATGAGGCTGGAGCGGCGAGCTGAGCAGCCACTGCAGAATCTTAATTTGATTAATGTTCAAATATTCACAGCCCTCAGCCAGTTCCACATGGTAACACAACTCCGTAGATAACTCCACAACATCCAGGTCAATGACTCTTAGTTTCTGAAGAATCTCCTTCGTCTTATGGACACTGAATGCTTCACATGAAAAAAATCTTACTATACTCATGATGTATGTATATTACGCCGATTTTCTCAATACACTGACCGCGAAATTGATGTCAGACGTGTATATGAATTGATATCTTGTTACATCAATGGCAAAGTTCAACACATCACGAAGTTATCTGTAATATAAAGATAAACAGCTTATGCAATGTGAATATGTAAATGACAACAACAATGGGAGTTGAAACGAGATATTTTTGATAATTTATTCCAAGCCCGTTGACCTTTGAGGTCACATGGAATTATACTGTGCGAATATCACTAGCTTATATTTTATTTTACTATTTCTGTAAAATAGTAGAGGTATTTACATAGTTTAGGATATTAGTGTTACACAAAAAAGTAACGCGAGTCAGGCTTTTATTGCATGTTTTTGTTAATGATCTAAATTTCATCATCATCATCATCATCAGCCTATATTAGTCCACTGTTGGACATAGGCCTCCCCTAATGAGCGCCATAGCGCCCTGTCTTCAGCTTGCCGCATCCAGCATCTGCCTGCAGTCTTTCGCAGATCGTCATCCCACCTGGCCAGAGGGCGTCCTACACTACGTTTGCCGAGACGCGGTCTCCACTCAATCTAAATTTAAGTGTTGTAAATATTGTATTGCATTATACATAAGTTCTAAGAATAAAAAGTAACACATATGTAGAGGTTAATTGCTTATCTTAAATTTGCGTTAAATTGTGATTTGCAATACTCTTGCCATGGGAGTTAGATGACCCTCGATTTAATCAGCCAAATTATCCAGTCGTATTACCTTAATAAATAATAATAATAAAATAAAAATAAAAAGTTTTTATTTCAGGCAGTTACTACCCATAGTGCATACAATTGACACTGTAAAGGGGTGCCACTCATCTTAAAAAGTTAAAATAAAAATAAAACTATACATATTTAATGCACATTCAGTGCCCAGTCATTTTTTATTCTGGTCCATGTGAACAGAAATCCAGCGCTTATACATTGGACTTCTGATATCGTCAGAAACAGCCACCAGTATTGCGTTGCCAGAACAGCGCAGTCTCCTCCAAAACGAGGCAACCCGGGACCTGATTACCGCGAAAAAGTCTAGGACCCCGGCATCAGCGAACATGCCCGACGCGCTGCAGCACCTCGGGAGCCGCATAAGAGCCCGGAACGCGTCATTGTACTGAACTCTTATTCTGCTCATTGCCTTTTGCGTGAACGTTATCCACAAATGGGAGGTGTACATGCCTAGGCAGTACGCCTTGAAGAGTGTGGTTTTTACGTCCTTGCTGCAAGTGGCAAACCGTCGCGCGAGCAATGTCCTCGTTGTCCTGCAGCCGTTCCGTCAACCAGTGTCCTAAATACTTAAACTGCTTAACAACATTAATTTTCGACCCGTTTAAGTACACCCCGGGTATGTTGTCCGGCCCTGCACCCGACGCGAATACCATCATCTCAGTCTTGGAAACATTATATTTCAGTCCATGTGCATTACCATAATGCTCACAAACCGAAAGAAGCCTCCTCAACCCCTTGATCGAGGGGCAGAGGAGCCTTAAGCATTCACCTAGTAAATATTGTAAAAACATCAGCCTCAGTTTGACTAACCACTATAAATTTATAATCGAATAGATTCCCAGACCTGTCATATATAATACGCTCATATCCGGCAGCATGTAGCCCAGTTAAACTCAAATCTTACCTTTAAAATGCCATATAATTCTTGTTCTACACAGGTATTTGTCTTGTCAAATGTAGTGTTTTGAGAGCTATTTTGTTAAAAAAGAGTTACAGAGGAGTAACCATGAAAACTGTTTCACTTTGTTTCTAAATCCAGGCCCCGCGAAGGGTACTGGCGGCTGGATTAGTTTATCCTGTATATTGTTTTATAACGTACATGAAATTGGTGCAAAATTTTAGGTGAAGTAGAAAATGAAAGAATGAAGTGATAATGAAAAATGAACTAAGTGCCGTTAAACTTTTTAAGACTATTGACTATAGTGGTGGTGAGTTTACAAAATGATGCTAGTGTCGTTTCTTTTTTGATGAGGTCCTGGAGGTTGTACGAGTCAATTTGGAGGCTGTAGCAGATGATTTCATGGTCCAGTCATGGATTGGTGAATTTTGGGCAAGCTCTAATTAGATGGTCTATGGATTGTGAGGTGCTTCCATCGCAAAGACAAAGGTCGTCGGGAGTGATTTTGAAACGATGGAGGTAAGTGTTGTGATATCCATGACCGGTAAGAATTTGGGTGAGGTGAAATGTGATGGTCTTATTTCGTAAATCGGTGATATCTTTTGAGGTCGGCAGCCAGTTTTTTAGATGGAGGCCGGTTGTAGAGTTAAGATAGAGGTTACTGTGTGCTTTGTCGGTGTCGGCGCGGCATAGCCGTTTTATGTATGATAAAGTAAAGGGATTTAATACCTACACTTTTAACCTAAACTAAATAGACCCGAGTTAAGGAAATTTGTATGGGAATTAACATTTTTTGGCAAAAATTCTTTTAGATTATCATGAAATCAGTGGTAAATTATTTGGCTTATAGAAAAAAATATTAATTATTTTAAATTTTACACAACAACGAAGTCTTTATAGCTCCAGCACTTAAGTGTTATATTAAGGGATACGAAATTCAAGTGCATATTTACCGAACGTTGGCCAAAACCATCATAAATCAGTTTGTTTATTTGATTTTCCTAAAATGGTTAGCATTTAGTAGATCTCTACATGAGGTATAACTTATAATTCTTGCAATAGTAAAATAATGGCATAGTTTTTTAAAATATATAAATAAGGAGCAATTTATTAATATTTACATGGGTCCCAAAAGTTTATGCAAATATTATTTGAAAGAAATCCAGGCGGTTTGATATAACTTTCAAAATATTGAAGCCACATTTTGAACAAATTAAAAACTGATAAGATTGCTAAAAAATACTAATGTTACTTAATAACAATATTTCACTATTATGAGCAGAGTGTTACTAACGAGTTACTTAGTTAATAAATAATAATGAAGAGAGAAATAATGGTTTTAACTACCACGTTCGCAGCAAAGTAACTTGTTGCTTGTTTACTTTAAAGAAAGTATGTAAAGTAACTTACTTTCATCATGTCAAGTAAAAACTTTTAACTTAATTTATTACATTATATTAAATGAAGTTTCAAATATACATTAGATATTAAATAAAACATAACTTACAAACGTCTCCATTAAATATGATAACCTGTTTTTATTCTGTGAGTGTGTAAATCGTCGTCGGTAAATATGTGGTAAATATAATTTGACACTGACAGTGACTGACAGTTATCTCGCGCGCTGAAAGTAAAATTTAGTAAAGTGAAGTGACAGTGACCCATAATGCTACGGGTATGGATGGTACAAGACGGATATAAATCTCTGTTACAAAAGTGTCCGTCAAAAGGCGATAAACTGATGGCGCCACAATGATATAAAATTTGATTAAATTGATTTTGAAATTAAAAAAAATTAAATCCAAAATAATTATTTGCGGAGATGAATAACACGCTGAATATTAATTTTATTTAGAAAGTCATATAAGTATTAAATATCGGTAATTCATTTCAAGTGCTAAACTATACCTAGCGCCACCCGGAGATATTTGGAACTATTGCTTAGTGCTTACCGCTGGACACTTTTTCGACCGTTTTCCTATAAGAGAGTTCCATCCTTCCTATACCATCCATAGCTACGGGATTCAGCGAATGTTGGACCTGTCGCGACATGTGTAGCCACGCAGTTCAAAGGATTTTATCGCGTCAAAGTTCGTGCAAGTAGCTACCCTTAAAAACTTCATTAAATTTCAAGTGTATGAAAATATTATGCTACGGCCACACTTACGGGATTCGGTGAATGTTCGACCTGTCGCGACATGTGAAGCTACGCAGTTCGCTGTTTGCGCGAATCATTAGGGCGAACACGAACTGTGTTCGGGCTCTTGTCAGTTTTTTCCACACATCAAAGGGATTTTATCGCGACAAAGTTCGTGCAAGTGGCTACACTTAAAAACTTAATTTCAAGTGTATGAAAATATTGACCTGTTTAGTTCGCCCGAAGCTTTATTGCGAATATGTGGCCACGTAGTTCGTGTTCGTTGTACCATGAAGTTTTTATCGCGACAATATGACACGAATCTTCGCCCTTCAGTGTGGCCGTAGCACTAAGCGATTTAGTTCGCCCGAAGCTTAATTGCGAAAATATGTCGCCATGAAGTTCGTGTTCGTTGTACCACGAAGTTTTTATCACGACAATGCGACACGAATCTCTTACCCACTCTTACCGCATAAGGGGTTACTCACGTAAGCGACTGATCAACCGATTAGAGTAAGAGAAAATAATAATTAGAATGAGACAAAAATTATAAAACCGGGCCTCGCCGCCCAAACTGACAGATTGGGCCCGCCCTTAGAGAATTCAACCAACCGGAGTCGCCATTGACAGGCGTTCCCCTCTGCCGAAAACATATGACCAGTGGTCAGTGGTGGTTTGTACGTTACGTACAAATAGCCATACATTTGACGTTCCCCTCCCCCGCAAAACTTTTTTTGTATAGAAAATGACAGACATGGCTACTCCGGGTTAAATTCTAAGGGCCCGCCCTACAAATTGCAATGTCTAATACTGGTTTCACCATGACCGTGGACGACAAATACAAATTATCGTCACGATATTCTGGTGCGTTCTCATGTATGGTTTCGTTTTATGAGAGATAAAAAGTAAAGTGTAACAGGGCTTGAAGTTGAGTGCTCCCCTCCCCGCCCCCAAATTACATCAAAAATCTTGGTGGCTCCACTTCTTAAATCCATCCTCGGGTCCTAAAGAATCATCAAGGGAAATCTCTTGTTCACCAAAAGCCGTATTTTTACTGCTACAACAGCCACTAATATGAGAACGCACCAGAATATCGCGACAATAATTTGTTGCTTGGTGTCGACAGAAAGTATACAAGTGACCAATTAATTTAATTTCTTTTATATTTAGTATACTGTTAAAAATTCCATTGTATTACTTATTTCATCAATTGATTTGCGTTAATTATATTATTTGGTTAATAGTTACGAGATAAATAATTATGTTTATTTGCATATATTATTCTAAAAAAGTTGGTGCCATATCGCGGCATGTATAGACCCCATTTCACAATAGAAAATCGTTCATCGAACCCAGAGAGTTCTAAACCATCGAACCGATCATCCAAAGTATATCCAAAGGAAAGGAAGGAGGGTAGGCCATTTTGTTTCAAAATGGCGCTCGTTCGTGAGAATTTCACGCGATCGTAGTCATTTTCGTTTATTTTTATGTGACTACGAAAATGACGCTAATATAGTGTGAACTGTGAAGCCTGTAAGCTGTCTTACTTACACCACTGGTTGGATCGAGAAGAACACAGATTAAACTTACAAATTAACTAGTCTCGGAGCCTGGCGTCCACACGCTATTTGGCCTGGACACTTTTTTGATTATATCGATTAAAAGGAAGCTATGCTGATGTATACGGTAAGCTTATTTCCTTTTATTAGTGCTGATATTGAAACGCATCATAATGTAATGCACGTTTCTCGTTTCGTAATAATTAAAATATATGGTACGTATTTAACCTGTACCTGCGAAAGTGTAATTGGACGTAGTTATGCAAAAACGTTCCAACCTACAACTGCCCAGTTGTGGGTTGGAACGTTTTTGCATAACTACGTCCAATTGTACGCCGGCATCATCACAAAGCCGTCCTAAGAATAAGCTAATCTTTATTACGGCCAGCCAGTGTGAAGTCAATTTTTCTCTAAACCCTTTTAGGGCAGATGCCCCGGTTTTGGCCACAAGGAGAGTATGTCTGTTCAGATCACCGAGTAACGTCCGTCATTTTTTTGTCAATGAGGAATTATGACACTCTTTTATGTACTGAGTCATTGAAAATAATTATATTACTATATTTATATGAATCTCCGTTGTTCATTCTTAGTTAAAGCAATGACGCGTAGTGAGTGACCGCGAGGCAACTGGATGGCTCGCGGTATTTAAGTAAAGTGATGAGGAACTAACTGCCCCATGCAACCCGAATTGATCCAACTTGGACTGGGGCGGAAAGAGAGATTGAAACAGCGGTTGCCTGAAAGTGCGTATGCTGGGTATACAATACAATTTTAATGCCATCCCTCCAGGTGCGACTGGCGCCCTGTACGAGGGTGAAGAAGGAATTAAAAAAAGTTTTCAGGCAGCTGCTTGAAAATTAGCATGCTTGTTCTACATCATATACAGACACTGGATACAAATTGCTATCGGCCCCGGCCAGACAGTTATCAAGCTATCAGAGTAGGAAGCCGGACAAATATTGTTTTTTTTCCATTGTTGGACAATAACTTAGGAAAAAATTCAAAAAATGCACTTACAATAATTGAAATTCGATGGCATTTGTTTTTTTAGTTCTCTATGATGTTATATGAACAAATGCCATCCCTCTCCTATGAAATTTGATACCCCTGTTCCCCCCACATTAATAAAGTTGAAAATGGCCAAAACCAACACAGTAGCCACAACCGGAGGCATCTGCCCTACAACTTCTTGGAGGGGCTCCAAACTGATGGTAAGCAGATACTTTAGCTTATGGACGCCTGCAACTCCAGAGGTGTCACATGCGCGTTGCTGACCCTTTACAAAAAGGAGGACTCACTGTGAGGACAACTAAAGGAACAAGAGGGTCCCTCATCATCAACACACTGGGTCCTCTTTGAGCTCTTTGGCAACCTTACTCACCAGCAGGAACACAACACTATGAGTAGCAAGATCACATTTGCAGAACCCAGACCCCTCTTTTGGACATAGTTTAAGGACATACCCGTGTCCGGATGTAGTTTAAGGACGTACCCAGGTCCAAAAAGGCCTTTAATTATTGGATTATTAAACTTAAGATTCTAACTGTATTAAAGTGTATAAACTTTATAATTTCGATATATTCTAAGCCCTTCTTGGCCCGATAACTTAAAATAAGATAAAATGATTAAGTATACAAATAAGTTGTCTATACAAAACATGCTATTTTTTACATATTGTATGCAGTACAATCATAAAAATATAGCCTTAATATGACAGTACTGAGCACACTGATGAAAAATGTTGTAAGTGTCACAAAAGAACTGACTTCACTTAGCCTCCACCTTTCCAAAAGCAAATGCTGGAGCTGCTGTAAAAAATACTCAAATCACTATAGGTGTGCCTATAATAGTTGAAGAGTTCCCTCGATTTCTCCAGGATCACATCATCACAACCTGACCTAGTTACAATGGGACCAACTGTGAAGTGTACTCTTTCATACAAAAAATGAATTTTCCAAATCGGTCCAGCCGTCTTCGAATAATCGGTGAACACACATAAAAGAAATAAAAAAACAAAGATCTTGAAGTAGGTTGAATATAACTTATCTTTAGACCCCGGACTTTTGTCGCAATGACGTCACAATAGGGTGATTTGGGGAGTCAACGGGACGGTGTTATAGGCCAGTCATTATATCCAAAAAACCGACCCTACCCGTGAATAATCAGTTCTTGGATTTTTTTTTCGTAGGTCCCTCGGGCGGGTCACTGGGAGTGTAAATTCAAAAAGTAGACTGAATCAGGCTCCTGTGTATATTCGAAAAACGGTTTTTCTTTAATAACCCGGCCATTTTTGATTTTACAGTAAAACCGTGAGGACAAAAATTGTAGGAAATTTGATTCTCTACGAGTTTGGTCCTCATAATTTTTCTTCTAGGATCGATATTTAGGAAATTAAACCTGAAAAACGCGACAAATTCAAAATATTATCATTATCTCCTATGTTCCACGTTTTACGGCATAAATGAAGAGGACTAAACTTGTAGAGAATCAAATTCTGAACAATTTTGGGGGAAAAAAGGTGGGAACCAAAATTGTTCAGAATTTGATTCTCTACAACTTTGTTTCTCTTCATACATGCCGTAAAACGTGGAACAGGAGATAATGATAATATTTTGAATTTGTCGCGTTTTTCAGGTTTAATTTCCAAAATATCGATCCTAAAAGAAAAATTGTGAGGACCAAACTTGTAGAGAATCAAATTTCCTAAAATTTTTGTCCTCACGGTTTTACTGTAAAATCAAAAATGGCCGAGTTATTCAAGAAAAACCGTTTTTCGAATATACACAGGAGCCTGATTCAGTCTACTTTTTGAATTTACACTCCCAGTGACCCCCCCGAGGGACCTACGAAAAAAAAATCCAAGAACTGATTATTAACGGGTCAAAATCTATAATGACTGAACTATTATTAAATACGGTTTAAAACTCGGTTGTTAACCGAATACATTTTAAATAGACATTTTCAACAAAATTATCTAGTAAGTTGATCATCAGTGCAAAGCATACATTTGTATGTTAAACTGGCTTGGTGACAGTTGTGACGAACAAACAGTGAGTGGCCGACAAAACCAATGCCAGTTTAACGTAAAAATGCATGGTTTGCAAGTAATATAACGATAATATTGATCAACTTACTTAAGTAATTTTATTGAAAATGTCTTATTAAAATGTATTCGATGAAATATTCGATGAAATACGGTTAAAAACCAAGTTTTTAACCGTATTTCATAACACCGGCTCGTTTACACCCCAAATCACCCCATTGTGACGTCATTGCGACAAAAGTCCGGGGTCTACTTATCTTAGAACAGATGACATTGATTGGAACAATGCTGTCACTGTGGATGATACCTACTTACCTACAAATATACTAACAACATACCAACCAGCCAACCACTAACCTACATGTGTAATGTATAGCAAGTGCAATATGCAACTCATGGCACATTCAACTAGCAAATTATATTTTTTATTTATTCAAATAATTAAACAGCATTATAGTAATACCATTACACTGTGGAAATCATAAAAACAATAAAAAGATACAATAATTGGTGAAACCACTTAAAATAACCAGGTTTATCCATCACCTCGCAGAACTTCAAGCAGTCAACATGCAGAAGAGTCCAAATACTTGCAAAAAAAAACCGGCCAAGTGCGTGTCGGACCACGCATAGGAGGGTCCCGTACCTTCAATGGAATAAGAACCAAACTAATACCAAAAGGTCGTATCTGATGCCAGTGGAAGAAGTTTTTTGGAGATAACTCAAAAATGGCTGAACCGATAATGTTCAAAACAATCTACGTAGAAAGTATATGATAAGGCGCATCTCTTCAAATTTTTCTCATATTTTTTGAACTTACGGTTCAAAAGTTACAGAGGCCCCAAGGGTCACAACTTTTCTGACTTTCGAAGCGTTTATTTCAGAAAATATTCACTTAATCACAAAATAGTCAAAGAAACCTCAATGTTATTTTGAAAGACCTATCGATTGATGTGTCACATGTTGATATTTGGTTAATTTTTTTTAAAATTTTGTTACCTGTATGGAGCGCCCCCCTAAAAAAATTTTTTGTTTCAAATTTAACGTTTCGGAGGTGCAATTTGGTAGCTTGTCATTTATAGGGATGGGTAAAAATTATTTTGAAATACCAGCTGTATGTCGATATTTTTCCTTTACCATAATGAGAGTCTTAAGACTTTAATTAAACGTCTATATTTTGTAAAACATGCCTAAATAAAACTTAATATTTATTAACAATTTAAATTTTTATAAATAACAATTTTTAATTTTTTGGAGTTCAGGGTAAGCTGCGAGAAGTGACTGCATTTTTAATATTATGAAATATTACATACGAATAAAATATGCTCGTAAATAGAGCTAAATAATCGGAAATATTGTTGTGAGATGGATGACATTGACTATATATTGACGTAAATCATTTATTTTCAGTATAGGTGACCAGTATTATACCTCTATGGGTAAGGCATAATCTCAAGAGCGTTCAGGCACGGCCCTGCAACTCGAAACATTCGAAAAGTAAAATAGCAACCATATCGTTATTGTTCTACTGATAATGGCTTCTACTTCAGATGACAATGATTATCATGGCTAACAAAAATAAACATGTGAAATTTTAGTCTAAAAATGGTATATAAAACTAATTGCCAAGAAAAGGAAGAGTATCGATATCGACATCATAAATATTTTTACCGATTCCTAAGAACGTCAAGCTACCAAATTGCACCTCCGATAACGGGGTCTATACATAACTAAGTAGCTGCATACAAAATAAACCTTATGTGTAAATTTTATTCAGATACGTCGTATAGTTTCCGAGTAAAATGCCTGTGACATATACGGACGGACAGACAGACAGACATGACGAATCCATAAGGGTTCCGTTTTTTGCCATTTGGCGACGGAACCCTAACAAGCATTCCTTTTATGTGTGTACTAAGAAAAGTGTGTTATGGGAACTATGTTGTATGCTCATTTTCTGTGTGATTTGATTAATATGATTATAGATCTGTGTCACCATTGCTAGGTGTTAATTTTGTTTTTACTTTACAATGGTGTTTACTTTGTTGTAGGGAACGAGTACCGAGCAGGACACGCGCTTCAGCGACAAGGAGAAGAAGCTGATGAAGCAGATGAAGTTTGGTGATTGTTTGACCCAACAGGTAACCTGACTGCTTTTAAAGATAATGTATATATGAGGAGCACAGTCTAAGAAGTTTTTGAGGCTCCAAGTTTGATAGCTTTACTAGATGGCGCTGTATGGCCCCATACATTATACGGTCACTCTGAAGCGCCGTCTGAACCAGAGTTTGGGGCCTCAGAATGTTCTTAGTCTTCTTAACTTAACGGCGTCCTAGCCCAGTCGGTAGTGACTCTGCCTATTAAGCAGGAGGTCCCGGGTTCAAATCCTGGTCAGGGCATTTATTTGTGTGTTTATCACAGATATTTGTTCCTGAGTTATGGATGTTTTCTATGTATTTAAGTCATTTTAAGTATTTATCCACATTTATCTATTATATATATCGTCGTCTAGTACCCATAACACAAGCCTTATTGAGCTTACTGTGGGATTAGGTAGATTTGTGTAAGATTGTTCTATAATATTTATTAATTATTTATTATTCTTAGATTGTGCTCCTCTCTTTATCCATTTTCTTTGTTGCTATCTTTTAAATGTTTTCTCCATAGATTATTAGAGCCTATAATTTTTCTTCGTCTTGTTAGAGGCTAAGTTAGGCGGCTTTCACACTGCTGCTGTTTCTGCATGCAGCGCCGGTGCGCGAGCGATATAGCGCTCTGCATGTGTATATCGCTGTCACGCTTGCACACCGTCGCCGCATCCAGTTGCGGCGCCAGTGTAATAATCGCTCCCTTGCCTACTCACTTCAACCATTCCTGATCTATCGTGATTGCCGCTTATTACGAATCTCGCTCTAACCCTTCAACCTTTTGATCTCTAGAGACTTTAACTTAATTAGGCCGCAATGCCCAGAAGTATGGGGGCCTATACTCTATCCATATAAGGGTCTTATTATTAATTTCATCATTAAATTTAATTCCTTATGTTTAGGTGGACATGTCCAAGGTGAAACTGGACGTGTTGAAGCCATGGATCACTCAGAAGATCACCGAAATCCTCAAGATGGAAGACGACGTGGTTATCGACTACGTCAACAACCAGCTCGAGGAAAAGGTGGCTAATATTTTTTAACTTGCTATTCAATATTTGTAACAAAATGTAATCATTGCAGTTCCTTTTCTTAGGCTATATAACTATTTACTAAAAATAGAATGACGCCTATTTTACAAAGAAACTGCAATTGAAGTATGGTGTCATATGTATATTGATTGCGTATGGATATTTCTATGGTCCCCGACGGTTAGCGCTGTCGTGCCTGCGCCGCCGCCCGCTGCCGCTGCCGTTCCGCCGCTCGCCGCCGCTTGCGGAGGCCACTTAGCGTACTAAATCGGTATTTACGGGGAAATTAAATACTTAACAATGCTAACTCAGTATAAGAGATGCAATGTTCCCTTACATCATTTGAGAAGTTTCAAAGTGAAAGTCGTTAAGAGCTCGATCTGACTCGGGGTAGGGAAGTCCCGTATAGGCTTTGCGTTCAGCATAATGTGGTTGTGTTCGCAACACCCTTACAGATGCAAGAGCCGAAGAAAGAAGACATCGGCCGCCGCCGCTCGTCGCCGCAGCGCCGCCGCCGCCGTCGCTGCGCGCCGCTCGCCGCTCGCCACCCGCTGCGCTGCCGCTCGCCGCCTCAACATAATCACTTGACTCTTCATATAATGTACACGGCACTCACTTCCCTACCAGAGTCATTTCAATGCCACCGCGCATAATTGCTATAAGATCTTCGTGGCGCTCTTAACGACTTTTATCAATTTTGTTTTCATTATTTTGATTTTCTCACAAACAACAAAATAAACAATAGTACAACAGTAACGTCACGTTAGGATGTTTGAAATCGGACCGCGGGAGCTGTTACTATACTAACCGTACGTTTTTTTCTTTCCCGATCCGTTCCGGCTCCCTAGTTCCCTTGTCCTAAAAAGATGCAGATAAACCTGACGGGTTTCCTGAACGGGAAGAACGCGCGGCTGTTCATGGGCGAGCTGTGGGAGCTGCTGCTGAGCGCGCAGGCCAGCGAGAACGGGATACCCGAGTCCTTCACGCAGCAGAAGAAAGAAGAGATCAAAAAGAGGATGGTATGTGTTTTTATGAACTTGTGTTAATACATATTGTTTTATATATAAAAGAAGAAACTGACTGAGTGACTGACTGACATATCAACGCACAGCCCAAACCGCTGGGTCTAGAGATTTCAAATTTGGCACATAGGTTCCTTATAAGGTCTAGGGGAGCACTAAGAAAGGATTTTTCAAAATTCACCCCCTAAGGGGGTAAAATGGGGGTCCAAAGTTTGTATGGCGAAACAAGATTTGTTAGACTATTTTATTCGAAACTTCACAGGAGTATTCCTAACGATAAATGAGTAAACACGTGTTTCAGGTTTTTTGAAATTCAACCCCCAAAAGGGGCAAATGTGGTCACAAAGTCTGAAAATCAACATGGGTCAATACCCATGTACACAACAATTGTACACTACAATTAGTACGCGTCCTTTTTGAGTACTTATAGTACGCGGGCGAAGCCGCGGGAAAAGGCTAGTTGTTTTATAAAGAAGTTAGAGGAGTGTGTTATGAGAAAATTGCCTCACAATGACCTCGTAGCGTTTGACTCGACCGCAACCAGAATCAGATAAATGTTTAAAAAATATGTATGTTTGGCAAGGCTGGCAGTCCTGTGTGAAACAGTTTAATGTTTAATTATCGACTAAATCTGCATCTGTATCTTGATTACTGCATGTTATTAACAAGTTTTTTGTTATAAACTTATATACATACATGTCATATACAAAGGAAAAAGTGACCTAGGCCTCCGGTACCCAGGGCTGGGATCGAACCAGCGTCTTCTGCATTCGCGGCAGACGCCCTAACCACTAGGCCATCCGGGTCACAGTGGAACCGGTCGAATTTTCCCGTGTATATGCAAGCTTTGTAAATGCTAAGGCGCATTTGGCCAATCATTTAACGCAGGGGTTCCCAAACTTTTTTCAGGCATGCCCCTCTGCTGCCTTAAACGAAATTCTCACGCCCCCCTTCGCTTCGATGCAAGGATACGGAAGTACATAGTCTAGATAGCCCTGTTCAAATTTCCCGAGACCCCGCGCGCCCCCTCTTTGAAAACCCCTGATCTAAGGTACAACATTATGTGTATGAGTTATTTGTTATCAGGAAGAGCAGCTGAAGGACAAGGACAAGGAGAAGGACCGGCGCCGCTCCCGTTCCCGCTCGCGGTCGCGGGACCGACGGCGCTCGCGCGACCGGCGCCGCTCCCGCACGCGCTCCCGGGACCGTTCTAACGACAGGAAGTAAGTGCCTACTGCCAACCAAACGTAAACACAATCATTTTAAACAAAAAAGAACCGACTTCACTTAGCCTCCACCTTTCCAAAAGCAAATGCAAATGCTTGAGCTGCTGTAAACTAAAATCACTATAGGTGTGCCTATAATAGTTGAAGAGTTCCCTCGATTTCTCCAGGGTCCCATCATCAGATCCTGACCTGCTTACAATGGGACCAACTTTGAAGTACACTCTTTAAAACAAAAAAATAATTTTCTAAATCAGTCCAGCCGTCTTCAAACAATCTGTGAACATACATAAAAAAGAAAAAAAATAGCAAAAACAAAGATCCCGACGAATTGATAACCTCCTCCTTCGAAATCTTGAAGTCGGTTGAAAAAGAACAGACTTCTCTTAGCTTCCAACTTTCCAAAAGCAAGTGAACGAATTGATAACCTCCTCCTTCGAAATTTTGAAGTCGGTTGAAAAATGATCGTACGCCGATTTTGCTAAAGCTGTCAAAATCGGGGCACCATATGTTTTAGCGCGTATGAGGTACCGTATGTTTTGTGGTAACTAAATTGTCAAACGTTAACTTTTGAACCACCAGCTTACCGTATGAGACATGGGGCCGTATAGCGCCATCCATTATGTGGTATCTAGCTGTCTTTTTGTTTTTGTCTCCGTGTTTCAAAGAATGACATCGTTTTGTCAATATCGGTTTCCGACATGTATACAACCCAACCGGACTATCTCATGATTTTATAATCTATTACAAAAAAAAACTAACGGCGTATGGTGCGAAGTCCCTTTCTTAATATTTCACGGCGTTGGCTAACAGTCGAATGGTCCACAATGGTAAGCAGCCAACAGTAATAGCAAGCTGTTCTTATTTCCCTTTTAAAATTATACTCAAATCGGAGGTAAATAATGTGTTCGCGGTTGAATGCTTACGCGATCCCGTGTCACCGTCACCAACTCTGCGCGACGGGCATACCGTGGATGGTTTAGTTGGTAGTGTCCTTGCTGCGGACGAGTCCAACATACCCGTCCTAGTTCCCCGGCTAGGTGGGATGCCTAAATACATTCCTCCACGTAAAAAATATATAAAATAAAATAAATGTGTACTTTCTTATATGCTCATTGAGGATGTTTATTGCAATTTGTCAGGCATCGTAACGGAGGCAGCCCGAGGCGGTCGAGGAGGCGCAGCCGCGACAAGAGCAGCCAGGCGAAGTTGTCGCATGTTGATGACATTAAGGTTCCGGAACCAAAAGGTTTGTCATATTTCTTTATTAACTAGTAGTCCACCTCGAGTTCAGTACTCGCGATTTACTTGCAAAAGAGATGACCAATATAACGAAACCCCTCTTAAGATTTATTTTCGCCTTCTAGCTCCACAACCTCTTGATCGATCCTGCTCACATAAGAACTCTCAAATTATGTGTATCTCTGCTACAACCCCAAAACGGTACTAAAGTTATCGCAGAACAAACACTCAAAATCAAAAAGCTATCGAAATGCCGAGACGTCCCAATAGCAGAAGTTGTTTGTAAGAACTTCAATGCGCTAACGCTCCTCTCATTCGACTATCGAATTTGAACCTTCTTTGTGGGAGTTACACTCTATATTTAAATTACAGCGCAAACTGCAGACTATGTACTTGAAACCATTATTGCTGCCATTTAAATACATATCCAATCCAATAACTGCATAGAAAGTTCAAATTCATTTGAAGCTATGAAGATGCGCGGCAACGTCGGTTGACATTTTACCAAATAATTTTTAAGAAAAAAAAACCGACTTCAATGGGGGTAGCCGGTGAAGGATTATTGTAGATGGTGCACTTAGATTCCATACAATGAAATAACTTGGTTAAAAAACGCAGCGGAGAGGACCAATCGCCAAACGTGAACTATGCGTCGTTGAAGAGTTCCGTTCTGATTATCATCAGCAGTTCCACTTCATCAAATGTCACTCTTTTGAATGAAAATGCTTGATTTGTTGATAAAAATACAAAAGTCACTTTATGTATGCCTTTAAGATTTGAGGAATTCCCTCGATTCCTCGTGGAACTCATCATCAGAACTTGAGCTTGACGAAAATTGGTCCTGACAATCTAACTTGCTTAACAAACATAGCGAAGAGGAAGAATCGCCAAACATGAACTATGCGTCGTTGAAGAGTTCTGTTCTGTTCATCATCAGCAGTTCCACTTCATCAAATGTCACTCTTTTGAATGAAAATGCTTGATTTGTTGATAAAAATACAAAAATCACTATGTGTAAGCCCTTACGATTTGAGGAGCTCCCTCCATTCTTCATGGATCCCATCATCAGAACTTGAGCTTGACGAACATTTGTTCTGACAATTAAACTTGCTAAACAAATACAGCGAAGAGGACGAATCGCCAAACGTGAACTATGCGTCGTTGAAGAGTTCCGTTCTGATCATCATCAGCAGTTCTACTTCATCAAATGTCACTGTTTTGAATGAAAATGATGGTTTTGTTGATAAAAATATAAAAATCACTATATGTATGCCTTTAAGATTTGAGGAGTTCCCTCGATTCCTCATGGATCCCATCATCAGAACTGCGTTTTGACAAAAACGGGACCAATCTGTATATATATACTTACAATCAAAAAAAGAATTTTCAAAATCGGTTCAGACATGACGGAGTTACGGAGTAACAAACATAAAAAAAAAAAAAAAAAAAGCCGAATTGAGAACCTCCTCTTTTCAAATCTTGAAGTCGGTTAAAAAGGCTACATTCAGCGTGTCACAGTTATATGCCCTCGTCAAGTCACATAATTTTGGGATCTATCTGTTGACTTCAATGTCAAAGGCGCGTGAGATAATTTTTTTTGCAAAAAATAAGAAATGAAAGCTAATCATAAAACGTAAATTAAGAATTAACCGAAAAATCACTTTGTACTTTATTATGTCAGAAAACGGCAAGTCTCCTGAGAAGAAAGAAGAGGCAGGCAAGGAGGAGGTGAACCACAACTCGACCAGTGACTCCATCAAAGAGGACAAGGACGTTCAGGAGGTGAAGGTGGTAGAGGATGGCCGCAAGTCGAGGTCCGGCTCGCCAGACAAGTAAGTCACTTAACCACCGATCATATAATACTATACTCTATGTCTTTAGGTATTTAAATAAAAGTAAACAAACCATTTTTACATTTTCGGGTAGTTTTAACTTTTATTGGTTAACCAACCAATCAAATACAAAACTGCCTGGGTCGTCACTTAACGACCTGGCTTTAACCAATATTATTTGATCGTGTAATGTTTTCATCTACCCTCAACTGGCTTAAAGGAGCCATTTGAGGGTAGATCTTATTTACTTTTATTTAAATACCTAAAGATACAGAGTATAGGGATAAACAATCAGCCTAAAAAATGGCTCCACAATAGTACCGCAAGAACGACTCGGGCGTTACTTTCTTTGACAGTCTTATTACGGTATAAGACTTGCCGGTTACACATTTTCAGGAGCCATATTTTCAATAAATCTTGTTTTAAACTGTACCTCTACATTGTTGCTGGAAGCAGTTCACATATGTTTTAACGAATAGTCCGTCTCGAACTAAGTACTTGGGATTTACTTGCAAACGAGTTGACCAATATAAGACCCTTATGAAGATCGCTTTTGCGTCTTCTAGCTCCATAACCCCCTTGGTCGATCCTGCTCATATAAGAATTCTCTCATTGGAAACCTTTTTTCAAGCTTTCACTATGCTCTGTACGTAAAACAGAGTTATTATACACCACTGTACCTCCAAAACTGTGACTGAAGCATGACTATTACTGGTCTGCTTCTTTTTTCTTAGAAGTTTTTTAATAAACTGGCTCGTAAAACTTGCTTTTTATTGGCCTTGTGCGCACAATTCCATCTCGAGTAAATTACGCACTTGTATTATAATGAAAGATTTCTTACACAGACCTGCAGAGAAGACGGCCGAGGACAAGAAGGAAGAAAAAGGTCGCTCTTCTAGGTCGCGTTCTTCGTCTGCTTCGTCGCGTAAGTGCATTATTTGTGACGTTTCCAAGTCAAAGTTACATATTTGTCGGTTGTCAATATAAGGCGTTACGGTCATAATTTTTTTTAAATACTCTGTTAACCAGGGATCAGTCCCGAATCCCCTTCGAGGGTTTTTGAAGGGGTTCTTTGTTCGGCTTTGCTAACCAAAGCCGTTCCTCTCTAAAACCCTTTTTAAGCGTTTTTGAATACGGGTATCAGTATACTAAATGAATACTCTATACACTTTGCTAAGTGTTTAAAGTCTTTCAAATTGCTTACCTCTTGAAGGGATTTCCCTTATAAAGCTTATGCCCTTTTTATCCTTTAGTCATAAAAATAAAAGCAATATTTCGAAATTTACGTTGAATTGAATGTGGCTCACTGTCCAAAGGCTTTTGTCTGGGAAGGACCGCCCCTGCTATTAACAACCGACAATGATATACCTTTGACTTGAAAATTTCACATTATAGAAGTCTATTTTATTATAGTTACATTAGAACCACGCGAATATTAATCAAAATCTCAAGTTAGCTAAGGTCGCAAATTGTTTAACTCCAGGAGTAACACTTCTTTGTTTTTGGTACTATAATTATAATTATGAATTGCTTTCATTTATATTACTTTTCAACATAGTGAAATTGACTTTAGCGCATTTATTTCAAAGAATAAAGTTACCCTTTCCGACTTGGTGGTGTGTATTTTTTTACAATTTTACTTTGTTTATTTTAGATGGCAGTGCTAAGAAGAGGTCGTCCCACAAGAAGCGGCAGTACCGCTCGAACCGCGATTCTTCAACAAGCGTTAGTCCAAGAAGAAGTTCACGCAGGGAGAGGTAAGAACTTGCGTTAAAGATATATTACTGTACACAGTACGAATTTCAGTTAACATACTTGCTATTGCCATACATGATTGCCTATTCGTATCGATGTAGATGTGGAAATCTAAATAATGCACGAATGTAGCTACTCTGAATCGTTTTTTTAACGTTGCATACCAAACGTTCAGAAATATAGAACATTCAGAAATAATCACTAGTGGTACCTAAAAAATCATCACGCTTATTTTTTATTGGGTATGATTTAAATGATCTGCAAAAACAAAATGTTTTGGTCAGCATAAAATTCAGTTGCTCAGCAAAAGTCTAACCTAACCATGTCGAACCTAGTCATGCCCATCATCAAATTTATCTGCTGATTAAAATATACTTTTTTAATACAATTGCTCACAAAGTTTACTTTATGTAGCTGCAAATCGTGCGTAAAGTTTGATTTTACGCACGATTTGCTGATCAGAATTTTAAATAAATGAGTATTATGCAAGACCCGCTTATAAATGACCCACCTAAACTACGCGCGATTGGGCATAAAGGAGTATTATGCGAAACCCAATAGTATTACTTGAACAACGCGCGATTGAATGAAGCTGTCTTTCGTACACTGACAGAATATAAATGTAATTTTATTTAATTGTAGTTTTTTCGCAATTGTATTAAAAAACGTTGTTCGACACACGTGCGGAAGTGTCATCTTCACTCGTCTCGAGTCTTGACCCTCGCCTCTCGGCTCGGGTCAAGTAACCTCTGTACTCATGCAAAATGACCTACTTATCGCACTTGTATCGAAAACTACTATTTTGGCTGACCATTCAATTACTTCCCCTTTTTTTCTATGTTGACTCTCATCATGTTAATTTTCGATACGTTTTTTAACAGAAGCAAATCAAGAGACCGTCGCCGGAGCAGCCGTCGGTTGTCGGTGGACCGCCGCGACAGAGAACGCGAACGTGAGCGCGAGCGGGAAAGAGAACGCGAGCGGGAGAGACGACGGCGAGAAAGAGAGAGGAGAGAAAGGCAGGTTTCCCAGATAATAGGACGAGTGTATTCCTATATCACACAGTCCTCACTTTTACACATTTATTTTTATATATTCTTACAGTGTTACAGTGCCTATAGGATAGGCCTTCGTTTCATTTACTACCGTAATTTTCAGCTGGATCTATTTCCCTAACCTTTAGTCTAGTCATTAATACTTTGTCTAAACAGGAAAGTAATGTTGACCAATGGACTTGATAGCTAAAAAAAACTGCTATAAGTGTCGCTCAACTTCGAACTCGGGTAAATCCTTTCGACCCTCTCAGCAAATATTTACCCTATTACATTTGCTTAATACCAAAATCGCATAATCTGACAGATGCATTTACCCGAGTTTGAAGTTAAGCGACACATAAGGTCCTAAGATGTATATTATGAGCGTGCTGATGTTATTTTACTTCTCATGCTCGTAATATTTGTGTAGGCTGCGTAAAATTTAATCGCCTTTTGAGACGCATTGCCTTACCAAAAGAGCTTACTATTTCAGTTACGAATATAAACGACATATATAGTATCCATAATAAATTATTTATTTCTCTTTTGTACTGTTGCTCTCGTTTTAAAGTCTGCGTTATTTATATAAAGCTTGTCCCAGTAAAAAATGTCGTTAGTTTACGCAGCGTTGGTATATCAGGTTTCGATCAAAATGGTTGTAACTGGCTGGTTATATGATAAATGCACCTCGGTTCTTTATTTAATATTAGAAAAAAATCTGTCACAGTCACATTTTCAAAGATGTCGTCTCCACAAGAAAAACTTCATGAGAAAATATTGTACAAATATGTCCAATATCAAGGCATTTCCACGAAAAAAGTGGCAATGGAGCTAAACACGTCTGTTAGAACTGTCCAAAGGGTCCTAAAACAGTTCAGAGAGACTGGCGGTATTCGACGGCGTCCTGGAAGTGGTCGGAAGACCGGGTTTGTTAAGAAAAATATTGAAAAGAGTATCATAGCTGCTTTGCTGAAAAATCTACATTATCTGTAAGAGATTTAGCTAAAAAGTTTAAAACGTCTAAATCAACTGTACAACGAGTAAAGAAAAATAATTCTATAAAGACTTTCAAACAAACTAAAGTGCCTCATAGAAATTCGAAACAAGAAACTGACGCTAAAACGAGATCAAGAAAACTTTATTCAAAATTAACGAAAAAAAAAACTATTGTGATGGACGACGACACATATTGCAAGTTTGATTTTAAATCACTGCCGGGACATCATTTTTATTCGGGGAGCGATAGGAAAACTGTCAATGACGAGTACAAGGTAATAAAAACGGATAAATTTGCGAAGAAGGTTCTTGTGTGGCAAGCGATCTGTTCTTGCGGCAAACACAGCACTCCATACTTTGCTAAAGGAACTATGAAAGGCGATATACACTTAGGTGCAAAACTGTCCCAATAGTAGCATCTTAGTAGAATGTGGAGAAGTGGATGTCGATCGAGGAGAGGGGCACATGATTAATACATACCAGTACTATTTAAAATTTCCTACAAATCAGCCTTACATATGATATACTTAAAATTTACGGTTATTTTGTAATTTAGAATCGAAAAGTAGAAAAAAACACATTTTTATTTTTTCGAATATTTCTAGTTCCTCTTATGGAAACTCCAAATAGGGAACCATACATAATTAAGAAATTCAGCCTCTATAAAATATGGTATCAACTGTTTAAATCACAAACATAGTTTTGTAGTTATGGCAGAGTAAAAGTCGTCTTGAACATTGAACTAACAAACACTTTCTATGGCTGTTTTTAATGGTACACTTTTGCACCGAACTATAAGCCACCTAAAGGTAACTTGAAAAATATGCCCCATTAAAGCAATTGCATGATGATTTTATAGAGGCAGAATTTCTTATGTATGGTTCCCTATTTGGAGTTTCCATAAGAGGAACTAGAAATATTCGAAAAAATAAAAATGTGTTTTTTTCTACTTTTCGATTCTAAATTACAAAATAACCGTAAATTCTAAGTATATCATACAGTTAGGTGCATAACTGAGTCAAAATTAGTACCTTAGTAAAATGTAAATAATTTGATAACAATCAAAGTTACATAAAAGTTCTAAACGTAAAATATTAATCCTTGGGTACCGCTACAAAACTGCTTTACAAATTATTTTCTTCCGACTTATACATTTTTCTCAATTTCATACCGAAAACTGTGAAATTTCACCTAATTTATTTTTCCCATTATTTCATTTTTTCTTAGGCATTCATAATTCAGTAACTCATTTAAAGTAAGGAATTCCACGACCATTATTTTAGTTATCAAACATTTAAATCAGGCTTATTTTTGTAATTAGTTACTGGCAATGTATTGTCAGGTGCAAAACTGAGTCAAGGCAAATGGCCGAACAACTTTCTCGTTAGTTAATTTTGTAGCGGACTTCATTCTGAGATAACCATAAAAATACGTGAGTGATATAAAAGTCATACACCTCATTTTAAAGAGCATATAATGTACTATTTCAACTAATTGTCTTACCTGGTTGTGTAAAAGAAAAATATCAATATCGGGTTAAATAAAAAAAATGTAGTTTAACGGTTTTTGGTTCAAAATCATGGACGAATAAAAAAATCAAGATTGTGAATGCAATGAATCGAAATTGGCTTTCATATGGATACATAGCTGACACCGAGACGAACAAATATAACCTGAAAGTTTTTATTTTTTTCATAATTGATAAGACTTATCTTCATTTAACGATGTCGGTGCAAAACTGAGTCAGTACCAAATATTATCTAATAGAGAAAATGTTTATTTTTATCTACAATAACATAATAGGTCAGTAAGTTTATTAGCGTTGTTACCAATTAATAATAAAATAGTAACTTAATAACTAGCCTCTTCTGAAATAATGAAAGAAACATGTCAAAGTGATGCACATTGGTTCAGTTATGCACCTAACTGTATGTAAGGCTGATTTGTAGGAAATTTTAAATAGTACTGGTATGTATTAATCATGTGCCCCTCTCCTCGATCGATATCCACTTCTCCACATTCTACTAAGATGCTACTATTGGGACAGTTTTGCACCTAACTGTATACCTTAAAGAGTGCATGGAAAAGCGATTATTGCCGTTTATTAAGCGACACAAGAAGCCAGTTCTATTTTGGCCTGATCTGGCCACTTGCCACTATTCTAAAAATGTGATAAAATGGTACAAAGCCAATAATGTCGAATTTGTGGAAAAATACCAGAATCCTCCTAACTGTCCTGAATTACGACCTATAGAAAAATATTGGGCTCGTATGAAGCAGAAGCTCTTAAAACATAAAACTAACGCCACATCAGTTGAAAACTTCAAGCGAAAATGGAATACAGCTTCAAAACTAATCACAGACACTGATGTACAAAACCTGATGGCAGGTATCAAAACAAAATTACGAAGTTTCTGGATGAATAAACAATAGAACAAAAACATAACAAAAATACGTTTGTTTTACTACATTTCTAATAAACTGTTGTCAAAAATTTGGTAAAGTTTTATTGTTTACATTATTTCATACTAACTAATAAACGACCATTTTTTCTGGGACAAGCTTTAGCAATCAAAAACAGATAGTAAAATTCCCAATTGATGCGAGAAACATAAAGAAATCTGCTTTTAAAGGTCACGAGAACGTCGCCGATCGCTTGATCGACGCCGGCGTTCGCGCTCTCGCTCTCGACGACGTTCAAAGGACAGGTAACATTATTTTACAGGCATTTATTTGCGCTTTTCTCATTTTAATCTATCATTTGTTATAATGCAAATTCACCTCGGTGGCCTCAAAGGCGGCCTTTATAATATTTGGACTTGTACGAAAGAAGTCACTAAGAAATACCGAAAACTGGCTCGTGAACGTCAGAAATCGAAATTTCGTTATCTCTCTATCGCTCTTGCATATTCGTAAGATGTGCAAATAGACGATCGAACTACGAACGAAGCTACATGTTTTATACAAGTTCAAAGATTATAAACATTACGGTCTTATGTTCGCTACCGGTCTTTACGTTACAAGCTTTATTTATTTTCTTGAATGACATATCTATTATATTTTATATATGTATTGATTTTATTACTGATATTTTAGTTATATGCCTTGTGTATTCAGTGGTGTTGTTGCTGTCGAGACCTGAATAAAATAAATGAATGTTATATTTAGCTAAAAATCTGATCTACTGCTCATCTTTAAGGATAAACAAAATCAGGACTTTGATTCAAGATGCCTATGTAGGTGTTTCTTTCGGTAAACTGCACCAATCTGATGTAAATTGTCGATAAAGGATATTACGCCGTGTAAATATGCCGCATTTGCATAACTATATGGGAAAAGTTTAGTAAATAATGACACTTTTCTTACCAAGGCAAAACATAATTTGGCATCCTAAACTTAATGTGGCTGCCGGGCTAACCTAAATGATTAACATGTCGCGAATCAAGCGATTTGATATCATCTACATCACGCATAACTGATCAGCAATAAGGAAAGGGATTTCTTGCATGCAATAAAACAACAGAGTGGACTACGGAGAATGCATCTAATCATCATTTAAGCTTTTATAAGGCAGGGTTCCATTCGCGTAATTTCTAACGAGCTTTTGTCCGTTAAAGGGTTAACACGACAAAAAGGTTTCACTTCGTGTTTTGTCTCTTTGTGCGGGTGACCGTATTAAAAGTAGGTACCGTAGTAACGTCGAATTGGCTCAATAGCAGCTGATGAGCTACGCTAACCCTTACATGCATTCTCCTATGACATAATATTGTTTACGTCACACCTGGCCATAATGTGAGTATTACCGCACGCTACGCGTACGGTAAAACTCGCATTATGGCCAGGTGGAGACGTAAAATTGTGTACTCACCACGGGCAGTAAAAAAGAAAGCCATCTATCGCATATTTAAAACCCTCGCCTGCGGCTCGGGTCACAAATACCTGCGATTTCGGGTTTTCTTTCTTTTACAGTCCTTGGTAAGTAATGTACTATAATGTGAAGATTACATTAGTGTGACGCGGATGGTTATTGAACGTGTATGTTTGCGCGTAGGTCCCGCGACCGCGACCGCTCGCGCCGCTCCCGCTCGCGACGCCGCTCGCGCTCGCGCCGGCGCTCGGGCCGCGCCTCGCAGCGCCGCTCCCGGGACCGCCGCTCCAGGGACCGCCGCTCGCCGAGACGCTCGTCCAGGGAGAGATCCAGGTACTATTTACGTTTTTTTTAGCCGGTTAAAACAACGGAACCTAGAGTTTGACAGCTACATGATGTTGTAAGTTTTGTGATAGCCGGAGTGTCCGCCAGAGTTACCGCATGATGTGCACGGTCGTCCGGCGCCATCTAATGCAGTAGTCAAATCAATAATTCGTTGGTTTCTGGTGTTCACCTTCGTTACAGTTTAATTATGAAGTCCAGAATGAGGTATATGGTGCGTTACAAATAGTGGTGTTGTTGTTCCAGGGAGAAGAAGTCCAGGGACCGTGGGCTGAAGGATAGAAGATCCCGGGACAGGAAGTCGCGCGAGAGGAGGTCGAGCGACCTGATCAAGGAGCGCTTGGAGAAGTCTGTTTCCATTCCGAGAAAAGGTATAGTATAAATTTATTTTGTCGATGTTATTTTTCATTTTATTCATATTATGTCAGTTCATTAAATGATGTCTTGTATTGTTTCAGAAAATCTTTCAGAGAAGCTGATGAAGAAATCAGCAGAGCGCATATCTATTCCGCGGGAACGCTCGAAAGAGAGAGTTATATCAAGTTCTAGCAGAGAAAGTTCCGTTGCTAACGATAAATCTGCGTCACAAAATGACTCGCAGGTTAAACCGGTTAACTCTTCAGACGAAGAAGACAGGGAAGACTTCATTCCTATACCCACTTTGAGAGATTATTCTAGGAGTCTTTCGAGAACCCCGTCTCCTTTCCTAAGGAAACATGAATTGGAGACGGCTAAAAAATCCGAACGATCCGGCGATGACGCATCTGGTAAGGAACATGTCGAAGAAGAGGCGAAGCCTCAAGATGCAAAGAAAGGCAAAAGAAAAACACACCAGACTGAATCCGAAAGTGAAAGCAGTGAAGAAGTCGCGAAATCCAAAAGTAAGGCCAAACTTAAGCGGAAAGAAAAAACCTCTAGTTCTAAGAGGTCTAAGAGATCCAAAAAGGAAAGTTCATCAAGTGATAGTGACTCGGAAGAATCGTCTTCCAGCGATTCAGAGGATGATCGTAAGAAGAAGAGCAAGAAGAGTGCCAAGAAGAAGTTAGCTAAGAAATCTAGAAAGAAGAGAGCTCGGTCATCAAGTTCAGAATCCAGCTCAGAGGAGGAGGTAAAGCACAAGAGCAAGTCAAAGCAGAAAAACATTCCAGACGACTCTGACGCCGATAAAAAATCCAGTAAGAAACGCAAGGATAGTACAGAGCGCTCAAGACCTGAGAAAGTTGAAAGCAAACAGAAACCTAAGAAAGTAGACAATTCAGAAGATTCTCCAGGTGAGACCTCCGATAGTGACGGTAAAACTAAAAAGAAAGCTCCCAAGCGCGACACCTCGAGCTCTCCCGATAAAGACGTGCGGCGCAGTAAGAAAGTAGAACCACCCAAAGAAAAGGCTCCATCACCCGAGCCTAAATCAAAGAAAGCCGATGATAAACAATCTAAATCTAAGCATGTTGAAGAGGCCAAGCCAAAGTCCCGTGAAGACGAAAAGAAGGGAAGGAAACGCGAAAAAGAAGAGTCTTCCTCCGACAGTGACCAGGTGTCTAAGAAAAAGGCAAGAAAGAAGGTTTCGGAATCCGAATCTGATTCGGATAGTGACGAGCCGAAGAAAAAGAGAAATAAGAAACACAAGAAGCACTCTAAAAAACACAAGAAACACAAAAAGCATAAGAAATCATCCAAGAAGAAGGATGACTCGTCCGACAGCGACGACGCAGAGGAGGAGGAGGAAGAGGGGAAGGTCAATAACGAAGACCTTGAAAAGAAACTACGGGAAAGAGCACTCAAGTCAATGAAGAAACAAACTAGTGCATCAGGTTCTGACTAATTATTTTTCTGTGAGCGTTGGACTCGAGTCAGTAGTAGTATTTTAATGAATTCATAACTGAAATAACATATTGACTAAGCTTACATGTATTTCACATTGTTAGTATTTAATAAAGTTTCAAAAATATTTTAGTTTTTATTTATCTATTTATAACAGTTTAAATAAGTACATGTTACAAAAACTTGGATAAAAATACTTTGGTTATCTTAGCTGCTAAAACTGATTATCTAGTGTAGCCCCTGTATCCGGTGACGATGGTTGGCGTGATCCCGTTACTGTAGATATTTCCATATCCAGGTTTCCTATTGTAGTACCCGTAACCTAAATGGTACGCTCCTTGGTTGTTTGGGCTATTGTATCCGTAATAAGAGTTGAGCCCGCCGTTGCCGCCGTAGCCTCCATAACCACCGTAGCCTCCATAACCACCGTAGCCGCCTGAGTAGCCAGTATAACCTAGACCACCATCATATCCGCCATAACCCTTGTTGTAACCGCTGTAGCCTGGTTGGTAGCCACCGTAACTTTGGTAGCCGTTGTAGCCGACCGAGTTGCCGTAGCCCCCGCCAAGGCCGCTCTGGTAGTTGTCGAGCAGTCCGTACCCCGTTACTCCGGCGCCAGAACCACTATAACCGCCCGAGTAGCCATAGTCTGAGAACGCCCGGTTATCTGTAATGAGATCGAACTTAATGATTAACATGTAAAACAACTAAAAAAAAGTTTAAAAAAAACCGTATGTAACGGCCTCCTAGCCCAGTCGGTAGTGACCTTGCCTACGAAGCAGGAGGTCCCGGGTTCGAATCCTGGTCAGGGCATTTATTTGCGTGTTTATCACAGATATTTGTTCCTGAGTTATGGGTGTTTTCTATGTATTTAAGTATTTATCTATTATATATATCGTTGTCTAGTACCCTTAACACAAGCCTTATTGTGCTTGCTGTGGGCCTAGGTCGGATTGTATATATTTATTTATTTATTTATCAAATGTGTACCATTGATACCAAGGTTAGGTTAGGTTTGGATTTTACGGAATGAGCATGTGTTTCGGCGCGACCGCAAGGTTCGGCCGTGTTTAGGGCCGAAACCGAACCTTGGGCCGAAACTGAACCTACGGTCGGACACTAATTAATCGAACGAGCGGAGCGTAAGCGAAGTGAAGTTCTTACAAACAACTTCGGCTATTGGGACGTCTCGGCATTTAGATGGCTTTTTGATTGTGAGGGTTTTTTCCGCGATAACTTTAGTAACGTTTTTCTGATCTTTATGAAATTTGTTGGGGTTGTAGCAGAGATAAATATAATTTGAGAGTTCGTATATTATCAGGATTGAACAAGGGGTAGTAGAGCTAAAAGGCGAAAAAAAATCTCCAGAAGTGTCTTGTTATATTGGTCATCTCGTTTGCAAGTAAATCGCGAGTTCTCAGTTCGAGGCGGACTGTTGTTTTCCTCGGTGTTACGTTGTTAGTATTGACAATTGTAATGTTGGACAAACCTTGGGATAGATAGCGTGAAAAGTAATTATAGAGAAATCAACAAATGAGGGTTTCCGCGATTGAGTTTTTCACTAGATGGCAGCACCGTGGCGACAGGTCTAGCTGTCACAATCCACCAATCATGTTTAACCATATATTTTTTGATTGGTGGATTTTGACAGCTACTGCCAAAAAGACCTGTCGTCACGGTGCTGCCATCTAGTGAAAATCTCAATCGCGGAAACCCTCATTGCTTCAAATCGCGTTTTGAGACGACGCGATAACTTTAGTAACGCGCCATCTCCAGGGTGTCTGGGAAATTGCAAACTTGGAACGCCTTGTTGTAAGAACATTGTGGTCCTTTCCTTCAATATAAATATTCATCTATGGCCGTGGAGGGTAAACTCCGCTATAAATTTTACATATTATTTTTCATGAAAATACCTTTTCTAATAAGATTTTAAGTGAGAGTAATAAAAGTAAGATTTTATTGTAGGATACTATTTATTACAAAAAAACAAAGGAGAAAACTGAAAATGTGGTACTTCCCTGGGAAAGGTTATGTAGTCGTAATTTTGGCGAAAAATTTATAGTACAAAACCAAGGATCACAAAACGGAACAAATTACAATTTTTTGCCTTAGCCGACACAACTTCTGACAAAAACATCATGGACTAAGAGCTGGCCACGTCAAATATGACACAATAATAAGAGCTACAAAACCCGTCTGGTTAGATGGCTATACTATCCTTATTGCTAGATCCAGGCATCTGGCAGCTTTTAATGAGTGGAAGTTAGAGTGTCAGACTAGCAAAATTTTAGAATTGGAAAATAGTATTACCAAAATTGGTAAAAACTCCCGAAATTGTCCCAGTAATAAAGGACAGGGCCTATATTTTAACATTAGAACAAAAACATTGCGTATTATTACAAAAACAAAAACAGTAGGCGACAAACTATGAATAATATTATACGTCATTTGGCACCATTAATTATTTATATAATATCTCATAATATTTCATCAAACCCAGAACTCTAGGATTTGTTTTCTTGGAGTGGTTTGCATTCTTTGACCTCCACCACTTTACAGCTGCCAGATGTCCAGATCTAGAAATAAGCATAGTATAGCAAACTGAGTAGAGGGGTTTTGTTGCTCTCATTATTGTGTCATATCTGACGTGGCTAGCTCTCCGTCTATCAGGTTTGCTCGTAGTAATCACATGTATTTCCTAAAGAAAACGCTAATCTTATCTGTTTGTAACCCTCCACTGTCAAAATATATTTGAGACTGATAAGGACTAACGATATTAGCGCCCTCTCTGTCATACCTGTTAAAAGTTTAATAAGACCACCCCGTTCAATCTTGGTATTATTATTACCATGTCCAGTCTATCCCTAATAAAGTAAGTCCATGGTTTAAGGCCTAGTCACGGATCATAAGACAATCCGAATAGTACTTTTACTATATTTCCCTAACCACAGTTGAACCTTATTACCGAGCAAAACAGTCGTTCATAGGTCACTAGTAAAAACTGATAAAAACGGTCCGATACAGAGCATAATGTAGGGGGCGGTGTCTCACTCGCACAATGCTGCCACCTTATGAAACTTATCAATGTGGTTTTATTTATATACATTTATTTTAGTATCACACTAGAAGTTACTTTCTACTTATAATAATTTATTGCAAGATTTGAATTAATACTTTGATCCCTTTTAGCTGCTTTGAATTTTTTTACGACGTAAATATTATTTATTCATTAAATTAAAGAATTGCATTTAATATTGCAAACAGTAGTAAGTTTTGTAATATTTAAAATACGGTACGGGTCTGGTATCCCCATCCCATCAGTCCCATCACTGACATAATATGTCACTGATATTATTTCAAATGACGCCGCTCAGCTCAACAACATTTCGTAACAACATTTTTAAGTAAAAATGGTCAAGATATGTTGTGTAAAAGGGTGCAGGGGTGAGACTTTACAATAAAGTAGACTTTCCTTTCACCGGTAATCCACAATCATTCAATTTTACGATTTAACGACAAGTTAAGATTGCCAAACAATAGGGTGACTATGATGTCGGCAAGCTACGGGTCGGTTTTGTTGTTTTTACAGAAATGTACATAAGTACATGGTCTGTTCCTAAGTATTACTTACACAGGACAGGAGTGGCCCGCGGGTCTTTTTAGGCCCTTTCGAAAGGGTCGTAAAATGGCACAAGGCCATACAAATAATTGTAAATAATCAACCTAGTCCCACGGTAAGCTCAATAAGGCTTGTGTTGTGGGTACTAGACGACGATATATATAATAGATATATACATATAAATACTTAAATACATAGAAAACATCCATAACTCAGGAACAAATATCCGTGATAAACACACAAATAAATGCCCTGACCAGGATTCGAACCCGGGACCTGCTTCATAGGCAGGGTCACTACCGACTAGGCTAGGAGACTGTTAAAATATACTTTTCACTTCTCATGCTCAAAAAGTGTGTCATATTATGCTTACCAAGGCGGACTAAAGTAGTACATTTAACCTCTAGGGCTAAAATGTATACATATTTATGATTTACAAAACATTTTAAATTGACCAATCGGAACACTTCACCATATTAAATCCACCAATCACAACACACATATCGAAGTTAATAGGGACGCTAGATACTTTTTTGGTGCGTATACTGTGTAAATAATTAAAGTCCTTAAAAAACATTGTATTTAATATCAACCAATCAGAATACAGCAATGTTAAAATCGACCAATGAGGAAACGCAATTTATTTCTCAAAACGTGAGGTGTTTTTTAGTTCCTACTTCACAATCATTAAAAAAAATTGTAATTTTTTGGAAGCGCTTTAAAGCATGTTTAAACGGCTATTAGACATGGCAATTTGTAGGGCCCCATCAATTGTGTCCAACTCCTGTCGGCCCCAACGCACTTTATTACACTTTCCCTACAAATCCCCCTAGCTCAACGTTTACAGAGATGCCTTCAAAACATCTAAAAAATGTATTTGGTGAAGCACGGTGATAGTACTCATAAGTCATAACAGTACAGTACACATTAAATAAAATCTGAAACTGGTTTTTTTATTATAGATATTTAAATGACCGCTCGAGCTGCCTGAATCTAAATTCATCTGCCCAACCCTTCTATTATTTAAATACAAAACTAGGTAAATATATTAATTGCCAGCGAATCTACACAATTTAACTTTTATTTTAAATAAAAAGCCAGACGGAATGTGTAGAAAATGGCTAACATTATAAATAAAAAAGGTAAAATAACTCTAACGACCTCCATAAACAGCTGCGGGTGTCGGGGCACTGCCGATCGCCCTAGATCGGGACTCCTACTCCCTGTACCATTACACCTACCAACCCGACAGGTTGGACCCTACAAATTGCAATGTCTAATAGCTACTTTAAAGAGCTAATTATACCGTCGTCTGTGGCATTTATTCGCGGTGTTTATATCTTGTATCTATGTCAAAGAAGTTAAAAAAATTAAAAGACCGTTAAGTTAAACCATAATTTAACCTTAGTTTAGTTATTGTGCGTAAATAATAAGTATTTTTATCTTATTTTCTCGCAATCGAAGTGAAAAATAGTATGCATTACTCTGGTCTAAAAGCCATATTACCACTCGAACAATTTTCCCTCACTTCGTTCGGGAAAATAACCACCTCGTGGTAATATGGCCTACTTTAGACCCTTGTCAAACAATCTACTATTATTGTACAACAAAGAAAAATACAACAGGAAGAATATACAATATTTGTACATGGAAGAGATCTCTTCCAGTCAACCATTGAGCAGTTCGATGTTATTGATGTTTTCTTTATTTACCTTTAAGTATATTAAAGTCGGAGAACTGTCCACATCAGACATGACGCAATAGTGAGAGCCACGAACCCCCTGTACTTACTTAGTTTTAGTTTGCTACACTAACTATCCCCTATTTTAAGACGCGGACATCTGGCAATTGTTCATCGGTGTTATGCAAACGAGTTGTAAGAAATAAATATCTTACAGTTCTAGGTTTGATGCAGTGCAGTATCATGTAATTAATAAGATTATATCATTTTCAGGAGTTTCTGTTAGGGGAAAATAGTGCAAAATGACGTTACGTTAATGTATTGTTTGTCGCCTACCGACTGTTTTTTTCCGTAGCGATACGCAATGTTTTCACTTTTTTGTTATTATATTAGCGATAGGCTTCGACAGTTTTTACCTATTAACTGAAATATTTTGCTGGTCTGTCACTCTGACGTCCTCCGATAAATAGCTGCCAGATGCCTGGATCTAGCAATAAGTTTAAAATAGTAAACTAATTAGAGGGGTTCTCTGCTCCCACTACCGCGCCAACGTATCTGAAGTGGCCAGCTCCTTAAGTCAGTAGAATGTTCCCATTAGAACTATTAGACTTCTCTTTCTGGACAATACTTACTAGACGACAAGCGTATTTTATTTTATATTTATCTTCATACTATCCCAATCCCACATACATCAAAGTACATATGGTCACTCTACTTAGAATGAGATGCTGCCCCCTACATTACCCTCTCTTTCGGCCTCACTTTGTGGTCGAAGTATGACCTCCAGATTGTATTTAACTTCATGGGCCTAGTATGTATGTATAAGTACTCTATGGTTTACAATACGTGCTAGTGCTGCACTCTGGCGGCAGAACATTGCAGTAATACCCCTATTGAGAAGTCGACGGATGGAATACGGACCGTGCGCGTTGGAGGGTTTGTCATCTTTAGGTCTAAATCGAAAACTGAAATTATTCCACGCCAAAAGACACACTCACATGCCCTTGCTTGTTGTAGGTCCTGCCATCTAGTCGACTCATTTGGCAACTTTAATGTGTCATTTGCACCTCGCGCCAATAGACAGGGGCATCCTGTGCCGCCCTCTGCAGTTTACGCACGTTCCCTATTTGGTTAGATAATCTTTCTGACACGAAAAAGTGCTTGTGGCCTGGCGGTTACATGTCCGACTTTCTATCCGAAGGTCGCGGGTTCAAACCTCGGCTCGTACCACTGAGTTTTTCGGAACTTATGTACGAAATATCATTTGATATTTACCAGTCGCCTTTCGGCGAAGGAAAACATCGTGAGGAAACCGGATCTATAAAAACAAGGCCTAGTTTCCCCTCTGGGTTGAAAGGTCAGATGGCAGTCGCTTTCGTAAAAACTAGTGCCTGCGCCAATTCCTGGGATTAGTTTGCCGAGCGGACCCCAAGCTCAATAGAGCAAAAAGCTGGGACAAACGCTAGGAGGAAGAACAATCTTTCTTACACGTATTGCTTGCTGCAGTTTTCAAGTCGGTGTTGCTGTCATCGACTCCGGCTTCAGCTGCTGGCACTGAATTGTCCTCCACCTGGGCTTGGCTTGCAGGCGCTGCAAGCCCTCCCGCCAGAATCGCGCACGTAAAGGTAAGTCGTAGAAAATCCATCTGTAATAAATAAATAAGTTTGATGTAGTATCTTTTTATCTGTGGTTGTAGTTGCTAGTAATAAATGACAAGCAAGCTACAGAAAAAAACGTTGTCGGACGGATAGAGACTGAACCGATTCCATAAGTTCCGTGATTTCCGTGTAATACAGTAAAGATACGGTTGCGTCAAACATTAATTTATAATAGCCTGATTTTTTTATTTTTCATTCTTACGAGATATTTATAGATAATATATGCAATAATCCTACAAACTTTTTACCCGGAAGTAGTTTAAATAGGTAAAATAAATATATAAAACATTTTTTATATTTTTATTTACAATAATATCAAATATTTTTATTTGTAAACATGACGATATGTAAGTCTTCTTTCTGTTGAAAGCGAAAAACGAGAAAAGTGTCCATGTAAAACCACATAACTTATAAAATTTACGGCGCGGGCGATTGTATATCCTAATTAGTTAGAAACAAATAGTAATAATAGTTTGTTCTTACACATTTCAAAAGACTTAGAAACGATATATTCATTAAAATCCTTCAAGAAAAACGCTTGTAATATGTGTGTACATATTATTGGCTGTTAGCGAATAACGATATTTTGTAGGATTTCATTGCATAAATAATACTAGTATCATGATATATCCGTTACACTGAAAATATTAGCTATTATTAATTATTTCCAATTCCCCATACTAGCCGCCCGTAAAATGACTGTAGTACATTATTTACTCGGTGCTATAGGGAACGTGCGTAAACTAAAGAGGGCAGCACAGGTCGCCCCTGTTTATTGGCGCGAAGTGCAAATGACGCATTAAACTTGCCAAATTAGTCTACTTGATGACAGGACCTACAACGAGCGAGGGTATGTGAGTCAAATGTTGGAGGCAGCACGGTCTATTGGCGTGTAGTAAAACCCCCGAAATAACTACGTTTTTACGTAGAACTCAATATTGTATTTAGGTAATGAGTGTAATGACTTCATGTTATAAGATTTTTCGATTAAATATGAAATAGTAAACGAAGGAACGAAAAAGAAAACTGGTATTTTAGTATGGAGTAAATGCCAATTTATTATGGCAGACCCTCCAACGCGCACGGTCCCTATATTACATACGTCATATTCTAGTAAAGATAGTGACAATCATTATAATGTTCATAATTCTCCTGCCTAATACGGGTGGAAAGCCAATTGAATTAAAAAATTATAGATATGAATAATTTCACAGTAAGAGAGTCAGATTAGTCAGAACTAATAAAATACCGTTACTAATAACTGCTAGCACATAATTTTTCAAGAACGATTTACAGTTCATATATTAATATTATACATTACTGATGTGTGGTTTAGGTATCTACTATACATACGGTGATTCGACTGTTTCCTAATTAGAGTGAGGTACTATTAACCTTGGCGGTATCACAACATAAAATACAAATAACAATGGCCTATTATTTAGTCCAAGAGAGGTTGCATTTAAGTATTATGTAAGCCTACTTATGTGTGAGGGCGTCTATGTTTATCTACTTTTCAACTTCGTTTGAGGGGTTGTAAGTAGGAATCAAATATTATTCGGAGCCCTAAGTGTAGGTATGCTAACGCTCCCAGTCGCTTTTCAGTGAAGGAAAAAGGGTGAGAAACAGGCCTAATTCCATCAGATCAGACCATTCCGTAAAATGGCAGTCGCAGAAACCGAGGCGATTCATTGTATTTGTACAACGTTAATAATGCTAATGCTAGGAACTCGATATGAATAGATACACACTTTTATGATTAGGAATCGTATATCGGTATTATTAACACACAAATATACCGGTATCTCGGTTGTTATTTTTAAATCTTGCCTGAATAATCTGACGATTTATTGTCGTTACCTACCTAAATTTAATTTGAGATTATCGGGTAAATATGGCGAATGCTAGGAGCTATTTCGATTTTCAGTTCTATCGATATCAGTCTCTGCTTATGATAAGAAGAAAAGGTTTGTAAAGTCGCCCATCTTAACTACGTTAAAGTTACAAGCGACCATAGGCTGCAGTGGCCGCTTAAAATCAAGCTTGTTCGCTACCGGCATTTAACTGGTAATGAGGCTGGCTGTTAGTTCCGCTGTGCTTTACTCGTACTCATGTCAAAGTCGTAACTTTGACCCCCAAAACAATGCTCGCATGTTGTTACATGATTTACATGTTTCTCACGCTAATAATGCGCTGACCTACAAGAACAAGGTATATAACTGTTATGCATCTCGCTTATAAACAGCTTGCTAATTAATTATCAGAGTTCAATAATGGAGTATAATAAGTAATAAATGAAATGAATTCCAGGCTATGTTTATAAAAGAATACCTATAATTGTTAATTCTTTTATTTTTCATATTAACATCTAGTCAAAATCAATTGTAAATAGTCTTACTGTAAGTCTAGGTTAAATCTTGTACATAGTTAGAAATAAGACTACAAATGTTTGTACGCCAGTCTTGGCAAAACAAGAAACGGTAATTAAAAATATTGAGTACTGTTTGAAAAAATAAGTCCCGAGTTTCTTGCCGGTCATAATACGAGTATTATACTTCTCAGGTCAGAGGTGTAGGGATAGAACTGATGGTAGTGTTCTCTTTCTCTGACGTTCAGTGCCTAAGAATTAAATAATAAATATCTTTTTAGGGTTCCGTATCCTCGAAAGGAAAAAAACGGAACCCTTATAGGATCACTTTGTTGTCAGTCCGTCCGTCCGTCCGTTCGTCTGTCTGTCCGTTCGTCTGTCAAGACCCTTTTTCTCAGGAACGCGTGGAGGTATCAAGCTGAAATTTATATCAAATACTCAAGTCTACTGTCCCTTGGAGCTGTGAAAAAATCAGACGGCTAAGCCAACGCAATCAAAAGATACAGCCGTTTATGCCGCAAATTTCCGCAAATTTTCGAAACTCGCAAGGGAATCAAAACCTACAGGGTACTTCCCGTGAACTCATAATCTTGAAATTTGGTACGAAGCAACGCCGTCTTATAGCACAGATAAAGGAAAAATTGCGAAAACCGTAAATTTTTAGTTACATCATATGATAAAAATATTTTTAATACTTTAAAGTTACTACTCATATATACGTTTGTACGGAACCCTTGGTGCGCGAGTCCGACTCGCAGTTGGCCGTTTTTTACCTTTTATTAAGGCGATTTAAAATAACTTGAATTGAAACGTCAGACATTGGCAAACAAGTAACACTATACTTGGACGAGTTCTATGAGAGGGCTAACTTTATCGATTTACATGGACATGGACACTTCATTCTTTCACCAATCGATAGTAGCGTGTAATTGTGTAGTTTTAGGAAGAACTTATTAACAAAGCGGGACCTTTTTTCTTGCACTGACACATGATACAGGATGTTTATTCAATAACTTAGCCATATTGTGAGAGATGAATAGGTAAGTCATACTAAAGAACTTTTTATATGGAACTAACCCCGAAATCACAAAAAAAAATTGGCCTGCATCCAAATCCAAATGGGCGGACATCCGATCGACCGAAATCTATGAAACAGGCAAACATTTTTTTGTGATTTTGGAGTTGGCCCATAAAAAAAGTTGTTTAGTATGGTAGATCAAATTATCTCGCACAATATGGCTAGTTAATTAAGGAATCAGGAAGGTACCTTCTTTAGTTGTACCTAGCTTGTAGAACATTAGTCCACATCTTAGTTCCTAACTCAGTGTAATAACTGACTATGGACCCACTTGCTTTTGGTAGCTCTAGTTACCAGCTGTCACCCTTATTACCTAGGCAATAGAGTACACTGAAAAATATCGAGCAACTGATGTAAACCACAGCCAAATAGCACTAGACCCTACTCATAGTGTTGTGTTCCTGCTGGTGAGTAAGGTTGCCAAAGAGCTCAAAGAGGACCCAGTGTGTTAACGATGAGGGACCTTCTTGTTCCTTTAGTCGTCAACACAGTGAATCCTCCTTTTTGTAAAGGGTCGGCAACGCGCATGTGACTCCTTTGGAGTAGCAGGCGTCCATAGGTTACGGTAGCTGCTTACCATCAGGCGGGCCGTATGCTTGTTTGCCACCGTCGTGGTATATAAAAAAAAAAAAAAAAAAGCAACGGGCATGACGCATTTAATAGCGTCATTTGTCGCCTAGCCGTCTGTCCCTTCGCCACACATTTGTACCTACCCTGTTACTAGGCACCCTACTTTAGATAAGAAGTAAATCTGGTCTTGTAAGACATTCATCATCAACATCATAGTTACTAATGTGTTGGAACATTATATCACTAAGTTTGCATGCATGATATCTGAGCACATAACTTATGCTATGTGACATAAAGTTGTGGTAGGATTGGATCATTACCCGATTCAAATAACTTCAAAACTTAGCGTTTCTTGACTGCTGGCAAACTTACTAACGACTTTGCCTTGTTGCGACTTGTTAGCCCCAATATGACTTGCCTATATTTATCTGTGAATCTTTCATTACGCATATTTGTTGAGTTCCTATCAATCAAAGACCGTGTATTAACAACTTATCGTAAAATAGATGTAAATTGTAAGAAAAAAACGTAGCCACTTCGAGTTTCACAGCTAATGTAGTTTACGTTTCATAATCCAGTACCTACTATAAAACATATGTGATAGTATATACCAAAAGGTACCATTTGGCGGCGGGCGCTTATGCTAATCTTTTTTTTGCTCTAATACAAAATTGAATCCGTAGGTTCGACGTATAACGTAAGCGCCATGGTACCTTTTCCAAAAACACTGTCACATATGGTGCCGTACGGCGCCATCAACTTTAGATGTCAATTAACTTTCCAACTTTTATACAATCAATAAATATTTTTTGGTTGTAATATAGAGGTCTCACTTTACACTGGATAGTTTGATAGTATAACGATGTAGGTACTTGGAAATGACAGCCTACCTAGAGGTTCCATCTGTGCGTCCCCTTTCAATTAAAAATTTATATATTTCGGCTTACCGCAACAAGGACGGGATTTTAAGGTAACCATACACTGAAGATCAACGGAAACTAACTTCATATACAAATTCTACACAGAGTAACCATTTTTAAGTACTCCCGAGTATACATGTGGTATTTAGTACGAGGCAAAAAGCGTCTGTACTGTCCTTAGGTACATTTATTCGGAGCTATTCCACAATAACGAACTCAGATCGTTAATTAGTTTGATACTGAGCCTCCGATATTCGAACAATTCCAACGTGCTCATGGCAAAAACAGATGAGGTTAAGGTAAGGGTTTCCTGTATATATACCTACCTTTACTGCCCTAGTATTATTTGATTTTGTTCGTTGTTTCCAATTAACCAATAAAAATATCATTACGGTCAATGTTTAAAAATCGGAAAGTTTGTTTTAAAACTAAATGTTATGAGTTTTCTACCATCTAGAGTATTCTAGAGTATCTAAAGTATAGACTATATTCAGTCGACAGGTTAGGTAGGTATATTATAATTTATATATAATTTTAAACAAAAAAAAAAACTACCGACTTCACTTAGACTCCACATTTCCAAAAACAAATGCTAACGTAAAAAATACTTAAATCGAAATCGATATAGGAATTTCCTCCCACGAACGCTGCGGCTGTGGAATGAACTCCCTGCCGAGGTTTTCCCAGTGGGCTACAGTATGAGGTTCTTCAAAAAAGGAGTGTATAGGTTCCTAAAGGGTAATAGGCAACGCGCATGCGAATCCTCTGGGGTTGCAGGCGTCCATAGGCTACGGTAACTGCTTACCATCAGGCGGGCCGTATGCTTGTTTGCCACCGTTGTGGTATATAAAAAAAAGGTGTGCCTATAATATTTGAAGAGTTCCCTCGATTTCTCCAGGACCCCATCATCAGATCCTGACCATCGGTGACAATGGGACCAAAGAGTGCATCATGTGACATACGGAGGGACGGACGGACGGACGGATGGACAGATAGACGGGCGGTCGGGCAGACAAATATGACGAAACTACAAGGGTTCCAATTTTACCATTTTGGCCTAACAATGATACTTTTTTTACACCTCCTGTATATTTTTGTCTGTAAGACTTACAGATCTATTGTGTATGGAAAAATTGTAGCCAATTTTATCTTCTTTGTACGTTCCATAGACACTTTAGTCACACTGACAAGCGTTTAACACTGTCACGTTTAAGCGTCAAGGTTAAAAAACTGAATTATTTTGGTACCTTTAAACCAAGATGGCGGCCAACGCTCCCTCCCCTCAAGGTCTAAAATCTAGATTTTTAATAACCATCCCGTAGCTTACCAATACCCATTAAAACATTTTCTACTCCACCTTTTGTAAGGCAATGTATATGATTCCTCAATTATTGAATTATTAACGATTACACACTATATAAAATTAAACATATAGATACTTAAGTTACTGAACAGCGTACTCGTACTTAACTTAATTTCGTAATCTTATTTCGTTCGGCAACTTTCGTTGCTGACTGTACCTATTTACTTAAAATCATGTCGTGTATCGATATACACCGCGGGCCCTTATAACTAGAAAGATTTTAACAGTGTATTCCTGATCATATTTAGATACTAAAATGTCCTATAAACTTTTCTGGAATACGCCTAGTTTCAGAGTTAATACCAATTTTTTAAAATACGTTTTTTATTATAACTCAGCACAAAACGCCTTTCTGATGGCGTTGTTGCCACTATTGGGCATAGTTTACAGGTCCTTATTGACAGATATCAAAGTGTCAAGGAAATTTTTACGGAAACTATTTTTTTCCAAAAAAATGTACCAATTTGTTTTAGGTGATAATTTTATTAATAACATTTACTTTTCATGTGCAATAAACATTCAAAAAATAGAAAAAAAAAGAAAAAATATTTTTTTCGCGAAATTGACATAAAGTCACATAATATTTTTTCCTTCTTTTGGTCGTGAAAGAAATTCAGTCAGAAATTCGTGGTTATGATCTGTCGGGTTATTCGTGCTCACGGTGTATATTTACACTTCAGCTATTTAGGTTCGCGAATCTTCCTAAAGTCAGTAACTTTCCTCAGAAGATCTTGTCGGCAATTCTGTCAAAGACAGACATATTAGCCGACTAAATGGTCTAAGAGCTGGCCACGTCAGATATGACACAATAATGAGAGCAATGAAACCTGGCTAGTTAGACTACTTTACTGTCCTTATTGCTAGATCCGGGCATCTGGCAGCTTTTAATGGGTGGAGGTCAGAGTGACAGACCAACAAAGTTTTTAAGTTGGAAAAAAGTAATACCAAAATAGGTAAAAACTGCCAAAGTTGTGTTATTTACAGCACAGGGCCTATATTTTAACATTAGAATCAAAACCATTGTATATCATTGCGGAAACAAAAACAGTAGGCGACTAAGTAAAAATTGCATTATACATCATTTGGCACTACTTTCCCCCAACAGAAACTTCTGAATACGATATAATAGTAGTAGTATAATACTTTATTGTACAACAAAGAAACATACAACAGAAAGAATATATGATATTTGTACAAAGGCGGACTTATCCCTTAAGGGATCTCTTCCAGTCAACCTTATTATATTATTATAATCTTATTAATTACATAATTTCCCATAATATTGCATCAAACCCAGAACTCTAGGATTTGATTTCTTCAAGTTATTTGCATTCTTTGACCTCCACCACTTTACAGCTGCCAGATGTCCGGATCTAGAAATAAGCATAGTATAGCAAACTAACTAGAGGGGTTTCGTTGCTCTCATTATTGTGTCATATCTGACGTGGCTAGCTCTCCGTCTAAAAGACCCGAATAGAACTACGAGTCTAATCTTCTTTTAGTGTTGGCTTTGAGCTTTGAGCTCTTAATGAAAAAAAGGTGGACGTTGAGTTTTGTGTAGGAATACTTTATTACTTAATCAAGATGTACTGAACAAATAAGTAAACACGATGGAATAATTAATTGGTCCCTCTATTTTTAACAAAGCTCGATTTGCTAAAGGAGGCTCAAAGCAATAGTAGTTTATGTAACTGTTACGTAATAAGGGTCCTTAAAACATGAGTGTGGTTTTATGAAATGAGCCGCAGGCGAATTTCATAATAAGATCACACGAGTGTTTTTTGAACGCATTTTAGAGTACTTACAGTATGAGTGTAGATAAACATTATTTTGTTATTTCTTAGAACATAATTTTTATTGAATAATGCCGCCGTTTTATTGAATAATGTACTCACTGAGTAAAAAAGATTCCTTTATCATTTACATTCATTAATTATTTTTTTTTAAGGTATATAAAATAACCTCGCTCAAACTCGTTTCGTTTCATGTTATATATTTATAGCCAATTTAACGATGTAACCTAGTTAATAACAATATTGTTATTTAAATTACAAATAGGTATGTATAGTTTTATAAAAATTAAAAAAAAAAATGTAATGTGTAGGTCTGTACAGTCAGCATCATATATACCGTGGCTGTTAAGATACCCAAATATATATTGTCACATCCAGAGTAGTAATTAATAATAATAACAAAGTAATCTAATTCTTCAGACCATTTACCGTTTACAAATATACAGGAGCACTCACAAATCCTAATACTTGACAACAGTCAAGCCGGCAATAATACCGGTACAACCACACCGCCACTGGTTGCGTAGCAGCCAAAGTATTCATAAATATGTATACAACATGAAATCAAACTTTATTCCGGATGCAATAAGGCTTATAACGGTTACGTAGCATAAACTTCTTAGAACTTTAAATTTTGATCGTTCATTTTGTCACTTACATTTGATACGTTGTACTGACATCAATATGTTTTTGAGCTCTATGTCATTAAAAATAAAGTTAATTTTTCTAGCGTGTCCCGTAATTTTGGATACTTTGAATGCTACGATACCGATGGTGTTGTGGGTGTTCCAGTGCTAACAGCGGATTGGAAGTAACCAAGTATTAGGCGTTGTGCGTGCTCCGGTATATTTGTACTCGAAGAATTTGATCACTCTGGACGAACCGGTATTAATGGTTATTGTAGATGTTGCGGTAAATTTGGAAGTATTCCCTGTCACTATCTATTTGATGCTGACTGTACCTATGTTTATATTAAGACCACGACTTGTATCACCTGTGTTTTACAAATAAAAATTTACTTTACTCTACTTTACTTTACTTCATCGATTTGAGCTAGACAATTTATAGAAAACTAGCTAGTTCGTTCGTACCGCCAACAATTTTTTTTTAAATATCTCCTTTATTTTATATTTATTCTGCTATTCGGAGTGGAAATAAATCCAAAAAAATCTAACATCAATAACATCGGTTTAGCCGTTCTTGAGTTATATATAACTGGTGTAACCGACACGACTTTCTTTTTTATAAGATATCTAAAGAATTTACTGGAGGTCTTAACAAATTCCATACTTACACTACTTACTTCACAATAGGAAAATTGGTTATTGTTAAAGGGTAAAAAGATAATAAGTTTCAAGTAGATACAATGACAACCCTAACGTATACTTACTTTACTAGACAAAATGGAGGGCTTAAGCTGAGGGATACGCAAGCACGTAAAATTGAAGTGTTTTTGTGCAAGTTTTGTGATGAAATCAAAGCACTTGGGAGGGTGGATGTGGCATGATCTAAAAGGACATAGTTAGGTTTCATATTAGTTTAATGGTTTTCTCCTGTATATCATAAATATCATAATGAAGTATATACAATGGGTATAACAATGCTTAGAAAAAATGGAAAAGTAGAAAAATCCACTGCCTCAGGCGAGACTCGAACTCGCGACTCTGGGATACATGCCCATCGCTCTGACCAACTGAGCTACTGATTACTGAGCAGTGGATTTTTCTACTTTTCCATTTTTTCTAAGCATTGTGGTATCGTTAGCAGACGTTCTGCTTAATACAAAATTAATTGTAGTATGGGGTAGCGCATTGTTATCGGTGAATTCTCAATACAACTTGGGATTCCGATGGCCGGTTGAGAAGTGTAAGACTTCTTCGGCAGATGTCGCTAGGCGTCCCCCTAAGATGCATATGGGATATAGTGGAGAAATTCGCAGCCATCAGGTGTGTCTCAGTAGCTCAGTTGGTCAGAGCGATGGGCATGTATCCCAGAGTCGCGAGTTCGAGTCTCGCCTGAGGCAGTGGATTTTTCTACTTTTCCATTTTTTCTAAGCATTGTGGTATCGTTAGCAGACGTTCTGCTTAATACAAAATTAATGGGTATAAAGTGAGGGGGTATTTTTAATCAGTTAAATTTGTAGGGTAGCTACTAGATCCCGTAGAAATGCTGCACGAAAATAATAACTAGCACAGAAGAGTTTGTCGCCATTATTTTTGCATGAAATTAATAGTTTCAATAATCGTGATTTTAAATTCCTATCGCTGTTATTTTTAAGACATAATTTCATTATTTTATTCAGAGTTTAAAATTTCAGATTCGAGCGTACGAATCTCAAAAATTGCCCTCCTGTGGCTTTGAAATATGACATCAAAAGAAAATTAGCAAAACTGATATGATTGTCGTCCACTGTAATTTTTTTCATAATCTGTAAATGACAATCTTTGTCAAATAAAAATTTAGCTACGCGAAAATGGTCTAAAGCCGCGTACACACCGGGCCAACAAAGGGATATCTATCTCATTCTAACAAACAGCTGCCGCATAAGTGCTTCGCGTTCGTTGGCCCGATGTGTACCCACCTTTAGAAGAACTTTTTAATTTATTATTATTGCCATTGTTATTTTCTTCGAAAATTGTACATTCAGCGAAAGTTAGATGGTAAATATATTTAAAATGTTTTCTTTGATTTGTGCCTTTCCTAGTGCCGTGACCGGGTTAGTTCCTAAGAGACTTTTAAACCCTGATTGAAACTGAATGGATTGGCAAACATTTTAGTTTTTTAAAACGTGCGTTGTAGGTTGCTGACTACAAGTTTCGAAAAAAATGGCAATAATAAATAAATTAAAAAGTTAGGATGGTTTTCTAAGACCATTTTCGCGTAGCAGCACTTAAGAGTCCCTTTTCAAAATTACCGGCCACTTTGCGCATATTCGGAATTACCCAAAATACACGTTATTGCTTGATTACTTGATTTAGGTACCTACAATAATATCTTAAACATCGGATGCCACAAAAATATGTGACGCGCTTGGCTCTACATATAAGATTATATCAGAAAATTTATATTAAAATTAAATCAGAGATATTATATTACAGATTAGACTAAGGAGGACTGGGACTCTTAAGTATATTATTTATGTACTATAGGAAGCTTATAGTCGGGCCAATATATTAATCAATCAATCAGCACCAATTTAAAAACAATTTACTAGGGTTACGTAAGCTTAATTGTTTTTATTCACTTATCGTAATGCCAAAATTATAATATTCCCGTATTTTCTCCTTTTTACATACATTTTGACCTTAATTTGCTCAGGATTTTTTTTAATGTGAGTTATTTTTTTAGATACACTGAAAAAAATTAACTCCAACTAAGATGCATTTTATCTCAGTTGCTAATAAAATGTTTGGAATAAAAATATATTTATTTACTATATCTAACTTTATGATAACTTTTACTAAGTTCTTTTAGCTTCAACGGACAAGATCTTATTAGGCTCATATGCAGTCAAGATGCATGTTACATTAAATAAGATCTTCATTGAAGCAAACATATTTATTTTGCAGTGTACTTATATGTATGTAATTTTTTCACTTTGTAACGGCAAAACACTTTCTTCAACCCATAAGAATTTTGAAGCGACTTCAAAAGAAGATGGAGAGTCTCATGTCCTTTCTTAACGTTACGTATTTTATTAATAGAATTTGATATTAGCTATGCCTTTTATTAACTGAATAGTGTTTATTATTATTTGAAAGCTCACTATATTTTTCCGGAACGAAAAACTGGTTAATGTATTAATGCACTAGATTAACTGACTCCCTTAACTACAACTATTTTTCACAGTGTTCTATTAAAAAAACAATCAACTTACATTGATCACAATAGAAGCTTGCACCTTGTCACTAGACGCACAGGTGATGTGTTGAGCACGGAGATGCGCTCTGTGCCGCACGCGTGTGCCGCGGCCTTTATAAACCGTGGGAGTTTTTGTCTTTAATTGACAATGGTCGGTCGGGAGGTAATAAGTCTATGGTGTAGACTACCCCATATAGATAGCGTTATCAGTTTCTTCGGCGTTTATCACACAGGACGTTTATACTTGTTAAGTACTAATACGTGCGTCGTATAGCTCTGTTGTAACTAGCACTTGCTCCTGGTTCGGATTTTGTATGGCTGGAGCCTGGATTCTATTCTGTTTAATCTCAAAATAAAATTACATGCCCAATAAAAAAAGCTTCACTATTAAAAGTATCTTCAGCTGCTAGAATGCATGGTGAACGCGAGATGTTTTATATAAAATCAGTAGTTCTTAGCTGGTGGTTCGGGGAGCATGCGTCTCTCTTCTCTTCTTATATGTTTGTTCCAGCTTTTTTGCTTTATTGAGCCTGGGGTCCGCTCGGTAGGCACTACGCTTAATACGAAAGTGACTGCCATCTGACCTTCCAACCCAGAGGGGAAACAAGGCCTTATGGGGATTAGATCCGGTTTCCTCGCGATGATTTCCTTTACCGAAAAGCGACTGGTAAATATCCAGGCGCGGATACAGGGGTGGGGGGCAACAGAGACAATTCCCTCCCCCCTCTTGTCGTAAATAAGTTCCCAAAACTCAGTGGTAGGTACGAGCCGGGGTTTGAACCCGAGACCTACGGATTGAAAGTTTGACGTCTTACCGCCAGGCCACCAGCCTAGCGCTTGCTTCGGGGACCATGCGTTCCTGCTTTTAAATAATTTTGAACAAAAAAGAACCGACTTCACTAAACATCCACCTTTCCAAAAGCAAATGCTCGAGCTGCTGTAAAAAATACTCAAATCACTATAGGTGTGCCTATAATATTAGAAGAGTTCCCTCGATTTCTCCAGGATCCCATCATCAGATCCTGACCTGGTTACAATGGGACCAACTGTGAAGTATACTCTTTCAAACGAAAAAATATTTTTTCAAATCGGTCCAGCCATCTTCGAATAATCGGTGAACATACATAAAAAAAAATAAAAAAAATTGCAAAAACAAAGATCCCGACGAATTGATAACCTCCTCCTTCGAAATCTTGAAGTCAGTTGATAAATTTTGCCGAATGGTCACTGAAGATCCACTGTGTTATATGCTCGACCTAGAAGGTAAGCAATCTATGTTCTACACGCTCGTCCTCCACCTCTATGACGCAGGCACATTGTCACCCTACATCATCTCAGGAGGTCTGGTACTGATGCAATTTTCCGCGTCAATGTCTATTGTTGTTCGAAAGTATATGCAATGTAGAATAATACAATTTATTAGTACATAATTGTTTATCTTGTTGGTAATAAAATAAGTGCTATTTCAAGGAATAATCTAGGTACAATCGTCAACACGCTATGCGTGAACATTATTGCAAAGAGAAACATAAAGAATGAAGAAATATATATTTCAACTGAAGTATATTACTGTTAATTACTTTATAATTGTCTTCGAAATAGTTTCGGTTGAAAACTATTGCATTTTATGATTAACTGAATGTAAAATTTTTATATTTTATATTTATCGTATAGGCATTTCTTACTTTTATATTCTACTAGGTTACTAACTTTGGTAAATCCTTACTATGTAAGACTTTAAAGTGTCAGTACAATTTATCATGTATTTATGTAATCTGCGAACCGACATGCAAAATAGGACTGAATGTCGATTTGCGGAAAAACGCCCAGGATTAACTAACTAATCTGGGAACCGGAGAACGCAGCCGGAGAAAGAAAGAAGAAAGAAAAAAACATTTTATTCTAAAAAAACACACATTACAGAACAAAAAAACCGGCCAAGAGCGTGTCGGGCCACGCTCACTGTAGGGTTCCGTAGTTTTCCGTCCGTCACAGTAAGTGTCCCCACTTAAGAGTTAATAACACCGCCATGTAGGATATGATATGAGAGTTCCACGTACAGCGACATCTATCGGCAAATAAAGTAAACTATTGCGCGCGAGCATAAAGTATGGAAGATGATTTTTATGGGATAATTCTTTATTGCGTGAACCGATTTTCACCGTTTTTACTTTATTTGAAAGCACGTCATTTCATTGTAATTTTGTAGAAATTACAGGTACAATAAACACCTGCTTATACGGTTAAATTACAAACTTAGTTCAGAAATTATTTTGTATTTCTTTTTCAAAAACTATTCATCCTATCAAGTTCAAAATAATTTTCCTAGAAAGTTTTTATAAAGTTCTACTTTTGAGATTTTTTTCATATTTTTAAAACTTATGGTTCAAAAGTTAGAGGGGGGGGACGCATATTTTTTTACTTCTGGAGCGATTATTTCCGAAAATATTTACATTATCGAAAAATGATTTTTGGAAACACCTATTCATTTTTAAATACCTATCCAATAATATATCACACGTTAGGGTTGAAATGAAAAAAAAAATCACTCCCCACTTTACGTATAGGGGAGGTACCCTAATAAAAAAAAAATTTCCACTTTTTATTTTACCACTTTGTCGCCGTGATTGATATACATATTAGTACCAAATTTCAGCTTTCTAGTGCTAACGGTCACTGAGATTATCCGCGGACGGACGGACGGACGGACGGGCAGACATGGCGAAACTATAAGGTTTCCTAGTTGACTACGGAACCCTAAAAAGGAAAGATTACAAGACTAAAAATATAACACAAAACAGAACATTAAAAAGTTGACTTGAGAAGTAACACTCATTAACTACAGAAAAAAAGAAGCTTGAATATAAACATGGGAAATGCTGGTGTTTCATTAAAGTTCCACAATGTGTACAATAAATAACAGGCAGACTTCAGCATAATGTTGCAAATTGCAGGTGAGAAATTTGCAACGCTGTTATTCTGTCTCAGCCTTGCGGAGTGACATAAAACCTAAACAGGTACACGGAAGACCAAAACAGGTACCTTAGTGCATCAAGGATCACTATGATCAGCCCTGCTAGCATAACATACGTTGCCGCCCGCGACTCAAACTCCAACTCGACTCGAAGTTGATGCACAATTGCACATGCAGTCGCACGCGACTACGTAAGTCATGCTAAAGGGCCTGTAGTCCCGTCTCGTTGGCAATATTTTGAGGGTTAAGTTTCGAAAATTCTAAAGTCACTTATTATTGAAGTTGGAAATACAGTGTGTACATGAGAATCTTTCAGTGCGTTTTGTGTCATATTCAATTGGTGCTTTTTTTGTAATTCAATAATTTGAGGTTAACTTTTTTAGCTTGCCATAACTTGAGTAAAAGAATATTAGAGTTAGAAAAAATAACTGTTTTGTATTTAGAACAGTTTTATTGTTGTACCAAACTAGTTTGTGTCATTTACGTCGAGTGGAATTTGATATAGTATGACAACGCTAAAAAACTACGTATAAAAAATTAGAGTTCATAAAATAAGGATTAACCATATCATCACCTCAAAATATGTCAATAAAATCAATATGTGTCAAATTAAGCAATGAAAATTTAAGTTTCGTTTTTTCAGGCTGTTATCGTTTTAATAAATTATTAAAGTCATCAGAGTTCACATTCTAATAATCAAAAAGGGATTTTAAAGTAGATATTTCAATTTGTGTCACTTTCATCAATGATATTTCGTCTAAAATTAAACAGAAACAATATTTGCGTTCAGAGGAAATCTTCTTAACTATAGCGCGTGACCTTGATGGCACGCCTGTTCGGCTTACTTCTGTAGTGAACACTAGAAGTAGACCCCCGGCTCGCTTCTTAACAAGCTAATCCATGGGTCAACCAGGCGCTGGCATCTTAGCTGTTACGATGTAGGTACTTGCTCACGGAGGCGCGCGCGGGGTGATAAAGCTGACATACTCGACAAAGGAACTGAGCGGAGGAGCGAGTCGCGGGAAGCCGGCGAGTAGGGCAATGAACTCGTGCGTGTCTCGCCAATACGTACCTTTTAAGCGGTAGCCGCTTTGTTTGTGTTTTGACTAGACTGTTGAGTACATTTTCGAAGATTTCAAGCATCGTGAATTATGGGTAGATAACGCAACGTATAATTTTTATTTAGTTCTGTTTTATTGGAACGAAGTTCCTTATCGGACGGTTCGCGGATAGGGGGGCTAGGCGAAAAAAAGTCACGTGACCGTCACGAAAAAGCATTGAGAAACATGTGAAATGGAATGAAATAAAAAAAATGAAAAATAGAATAAAGTGAAGTGAAGTGAAGTGAAAGTGGAAGTGAGAAGTGACAAAGTGACAAAGTAAAAAGTCAAGTTAAAAAAATTTAATTTTAAATTTTTCAAATTTAATTTTAAATTTTTCAAAAATTTAATTTTAAATTTTTCAAAAATTTAATTTTAAATTTTTCAAAAATTTCTATAATTTCTAAAATTTCCAAAATTTCTAGAATTTCTAAAATTCCTAAAATTTCTAAAATTTCTAGAATTTCTAAAATTTCTAAATATTCTAAAATTTCGAAAATTTCGAAAATTTCGAAAATTTCAAGTTACAAAAGTTTCAATAGTTTCAAAAGTTTCAAAAGTTTCAAAAATTTCAAGTTTCAAAAGTTTCAAAAGTTTCAAAAATTTCAAAAATTTCAAAAATTTCAAAAACCACAAAAATTACGAAAAAGTCAAAAATTAAATAATATTACTTCGTTCCAACCGATTGTTCCACGACACTAACGTATTTTTTTTTTTACTTTTGTTTTATTTTTGTTTTTTATTTTCATCTGTATTTTGTTATTATTTTGTCATTTTGTATTGATTCTGTTTTTATTCCGTTTATTTTGTTTTATTGTATTCTTATTTCACTCTTTTTTTTATAACGTGGCAAACAAGTAAGGCCCGCCAGATGGTAAGCAGTAGCATATGGATGCCTGCAACACCAGAGTTGCCGACCCTTTACAAAAAGGAGGAACAAGTTCAGAGTCCATTATCTCGGCCATTTTTGATTTTAGAGCAAAGTTTTTAAAATAAAACACGCTTATTTTTACGTATTCTATATGGAAAAATCATAAAAAGTACATGTTATAATGACGTCCCGTCGATGGTTTTTTTTCGAAATCCAAATAATATTTAAGTACAAAGTCCATTATCTCAGCCATTTTTGATTTGAGAGAAAAGTTATAATGACGTCCCGTCGATGGTTTTTTTTCGAAATCCAAATAATATATAAGTTCAAAGTCCATTATCTCGGCCATTTTTGATTTTAGAGAAAAGTTTCTTAAGTAAAACACGCTTATTTTAGCGTGTTCAATACGGAAAAATCATAAAAAGTACACGTTATAATGACGTCCCGATATACAAGTTCAAAGTCCATTATCTCGGCCATTTATGATTACAAAGAAAAGTTTTTCAAATAAAACACGCTTATTTTAGCATACTCTATACGGAATAATCATAAAAAGTACACGTTATAATGAAGTCCCGTCGATGGTTTTTTTTCGAAGTCCAAATTATATACAAGTTCAGAGACCACTATCTCGGCCATTTTTGATTTTAGAGAAACGTTTCTTAAGTAAAACACGCTTATTTTAGCGTATTCAATACGGAAAAATCATAAAAAGTACACGTTATAATGACGTCCCGATATACAAGTTCAAAGCCCATTATCTCAGCCATTTATGATTACAAAGAAAAGTTTTTCAAATAAAACACGCTTATTTTGGCGTATTCTATATGGAAAAATCATAAAAGTACATGTTATAATGACGTCCCGTCGATGGATTTTTTTCGAAATCCTAATTATATTCATGTTCAACGTCTATATTTTATACAGAATAATAATAAAAAGTACACGTTATAATGACGTCCCGTCGATGGTTTTTTTTCGAAATCTAAATTATATACAAGTTCAAAGTCTATTATGTCAGCCATTTTTGATTTTAGACAAAAGTTTTTGGAATAAAACACGCTTATTTTAGTGTATCAATACGGAAAAATCATAAAATGTACACATTATAATGACGTCCCGATATACAAGTTCAAAGTCTATTTTCTCGGCTATTTATGATTAGAAAGAAAAGTTTTTCAAATAAAACACACTTATTTTAGCATACTCTATACGGAATAATCATAAAAAGTACACGTTATAATGAAGTGCCGTCGACGGTTTTTTTTCGAAGTCCAAATTATATACAAGTTCAGAGACCACTATCTCGGCCATTTTTGATTTTAGATAAAAGTTTCGTAAGTAAAACACGCTTATTTTAGCGTATTCTATGGTAGCGTATGGAAAAATCATAAAAAGTACATGTTATAATGACGTCCCGTCGATGGATTTTTTTCGAAATCCTAATTATATACATGCTCAACGTCTATTATCTCGGCCATTTTTGATTTTAGAAAAAAGTTTCTCAAATAAAACACGCATATTTTAGCGTATTCTTTACAGAATAATCATAAAAAGTATACGTTAGAATGACGTCCCGTCGATGGTTTTATTTTGAAGTCCAAAATATATACAAGTTCAAAGTCCATTTATCTCGGCCATTTTTGATTTTAGAGAAAAGTTTGTCGAATGAAACACGCTTTTACATATACATATACAAGTACAAAGTTCATTATCACGGCCATTTTTGATTTTAGAGAATAGTTTTTCAATAAAACACGCTTATTTTAGCGTATTCTATACAGAATAATTATAAAAAGTACTTGTTATAATAACGTCCCGTCGATGGTATTTCTTTTGAAGTCCAAATTATATACAAGTTCAAAGTCCATTATCTCGGCCATTTTTGATTTTAGAGAAAAACTTGTGAAATGAAACACGCTTATTTTAGCTTATTTTATACGGAAAAATCATAAAAAGTACACGTTTTAATGACGTATATCGGGATATACAAGTTCAAAGTCCATTATCTTGGCCATATTTTATTATAAAGAAAAGTTTTTCAAATAAAACACGCTTATTTTAGCATATTCTGTACGGAATAATCATAAAAAGTACACGTTATAATGAAGTCCCGTAGATGGTTTTTTTTCGAAGTCCAAATTATATACAAGTTCAGAGTCTATTATCTCGGCCATTTTTGATTTTAGAGAAAAGTTTCTCAAGTAAAACACGCTTATTTTAGCGTATTCTATACGGAAAAATCATAAAAAGTACACGTTATAACGACGTACCGATATACAAGTTCAAAGTCCATTATCTCGGCCATTTTTGATTATAAAGAAAAGTTTTTCTAATAAAACACGCTTATTTTAGCATATTCTATGCGGAATAATCATAAAAAGTACACGTTATAATGAAGTCCCGTCGATGGTTTTTTTTCGAAGTCCAAATTATATACAAGTTCAGAGTCCATTACCTCGGCCATTTTTGATTTTAGAGAAAAGTTTCTTAAGTAAAACACGCTTATTTTAGCGTATTCTTTACGGCAAAATCATAAAATGTACACGTTATAATGACGTCCCGTCGATGTTTTTTTTTCGAGGTCTAAATTATATGCAAGTTCAAAGTCCATTATCTCGGCCATTTTTGATTTTAGACCAAAGTTTTTCGAATAAAACACGCTTATTTTAGCGTATTATATACGTGAAAATCATAAAAAGTATACTTTATGATGATACCCCATCGCGGGTTTTTTTTTCGAAGTCTAAATTATGTACAAGTTCAAAGTCCATTATCTCGGCCATTTTTGATTTTAGGGAAAAGTTTTTGCAAATAAAAGACGCTTATTTTAGCGTATTCTATACGGAAAAAATCATTAAACGTACACGTTATAATGATACCCCGTCACCATTTTATTTTTTAAGTCCAAATTAGTCCATGTAGTCAATCTTCAAAGTCCGGTAACTTCGAAGTTTTTGGGTAAAAAAAATGTTTCTTATAAAACTTGCTTATTTTAACACATTCTACAAAATAAAGTATGTAATGACACCATTCCAACCAAAATAGTCCAAATTGTACTTAACCTTCAGGGCCCCATAACTTCGAAATAATTGAGTTAAAAAAAATGTGTTAAAGAAAAGAGAAAAGTTTCTTATTTTTATGTGTTATATACGATAAGTTAATAAAAACAGCCTTATTATGACATCACACTGATGAAAAATTTATTAAGTCCAGCCCGGCCCTTTGCTAGTCCAACCGAGATGCAAATAACGATATTTCGATTTTCGCGTTTCACGATAGCCACTCTGTAAACAAACCGCCTTGATGCATAAATTACATATTTATTAGTTACAAATTATCTGTGACAATTTGCCAGAATACTGTTTAAATGGTAAACTAGGTTTACCGTGGCACATAGATCCGCCGTTGCAGTCCCTTATGGACTACGGTGTAGTCATACGTTATATCACCATTAATTATCCTTAACTTACTTAAGTTTTATATTATTGCGTTCTTTACTATGAAAAATAAAGAAGAGCGACTGAAAAATCGCTGTTTGTCTTTGTCGCACTTATTACTACTATTACTATATGTATGTATAGAGTAATAATAGAAAACAAACGAGCCGCTAGGCAGCCTGGTCGGCACATGAACACCGAACGCGCCTTTCCCTTCCCCGCGCATGCCCTTTACGCAAAACAAGTTTTTATTCTGAAAAATAAAAATAATCCATTGATTTTAATGACACAAATTTCAAACATTGTTTCGATACGCTTTTATAAAAATATTGATGCAAACTTTAATAACTTTAATATTTTATTGTACTGTTAATAGGGGTTAACAAGAAAAAAAAATTAAAGTAAATAAATATCATTGATTATTATGGCACAAATTTATTCAAATAATAGATACCGATATTTTAGAGAGCACAGTACCTAATCGATCAACTCTAATTTTATATAGGCTTGTAAAAGTCCACATATATGTGCTGATTGAACGTCAGTATTCCCATTGACGAAAGTGACACAAAACGCGTGCGTGCGTCAGTAACAACTTTGCTGTTACAGTGAAGGAACAATTTTGATCTCTAATTTTCTATTTAACGAATAATGTTTAAAAAAAGAAATGTCTAAGTTTCTACCTACGCAACAACCTAGGATGACACAAATTATTATTATTAGCTAAGTTGGATGGCCTGTACTCTGTATGCGAATAATAAGCATCTTTAATATTATCGAAACTTCATAATTTATCGGTACGGGTCTACTGCGGGCGTACCGCTAACGTCGAATATCGAAATTTTGTTTTCTATCTAGTGTAACGACCGAATTCTTTTCGCTTATATGCTGGATGGTGATACAAATCCCTGCTTAATTAATTTAATGTTAAATTTTAAGAGGAATGAGACCTCAAATATTTATAAAGAGTGGTCCGGAAAAAAGCCGTGCGTTTTCTGATTTTTTATTTTATTTTGTGCAAATTTAGAAGCATTGTTTATATTACAATAATACAAAACATATTTAAATGAAAGAGTGTTGGCAAGTTTTCGCCTATTGTATTACATTATACGTATAATTTTTTGAAGAGCGTCGTCTGACAGAAGTTATGAGGTGTTTCTCACAAATATTATTTTAAGTCTTAATAAATTGTCTATCTTCAATTAGTTAACTTTTTTATCTGGCTTAATTTTGAGGTAGTTACATGGAATTTTTAATTACTTATAATATAAATGTACCTATTTTGACAGAAAATTGTCTCCCATAGAAAAACCTTTGCCAGAGGTATTGGAGAGTTCCTGACTACCTTAGCTAAAATCCAGTTAATTAATGTAGCTTCTTGGTAAGATGAATTTCTTAAAAGCATAAAACGGGTTGTGAATATGGAAATACAATGTGGAATTGTAGCAGATGTCGTGTAGTGTGTAGATTTTCAAAATATGTTGTTCAAAAAGTTGCAAATTATGTTGAAATAAAAACGCGAAAACTTATACCTATAGATGTGCTCACACATTTTAATATGATTGTACATATTTTTATTTTATAGTATTGTATCTACGGATAGAACTTACGGATTAATAAAATACTGCTTCAAAATTTGCTCTATATTAAAAAAAAATACGATACTATCTCGTACGGCTACTTTTTTTAGGACGACTCTTATTTACCTTCAAGTATTTATTATTCTCAGGAAGTGATATGACGAATGACTAGAGACATATTTAGTATAATGTAATGATATTCATCTCTTGATTTCTCGTACAAATTGTGCCTAAATTGTCGTTACCTTGGTCTTGAGGAAGTTTGGGAGGTATGACAAATTATCAGTGAAATGATTGCAGTGACGTCTTGAATGTTCGCATGCTTCGCTGGGGCTAGAGGCCAGGCCTTTGCCAAGGACGTTTTTCATTTGCTATCCTTTCGGCGTATTATTTAGAATCTGTGAAATAGGGTACCGATAGGGTACGATAAAAGCGTGCTGCGAGACACATTAATTAGTACTTACATAGACTGAATAAATAGTAGGAAAAATTGATCCCAGATAAATTCATAATTTTCACGCCGTTTGTAAATAAACTAATCGAATGTCAGAATCGTAGTAAGTGAAAATACGTGATCTAATGCTGGCCCCCTTTTGGGATAACCTATAATATCAGTGGCAACGAGTCAAAAACATTTGTAGGCGAGCCGAAGCTAATAAATAAATATTAAATTAATAAATATTATGGGACAAGTCACACAAATAACCTAGTCCCACAGTAAGCGCAATTAAGCCTTGTGTTGTGGGTACTAGACGACGATATATATAATAGATAGATAAAGGTAAATACATAGAAAACATCCATAACTCAGGAACAAATATCTGTGATCAATACTTATACAAATAAATGCCCTGACCAGGATTCGAACCCGGGACCTCCTGCTTCATAGGCAGAGTCACAATAACAAAAATAATAGGATAATACCACAGTATTTCTCCTGTTACGTTTTCTTCTGTGACACAGTGAAATCTTTTACTGCTACCAACTACTTAGATACTACTACTAACTTGGCTTTCCTTTTACTTGTAGGAAAAGTAACGTGTATAAATATACATTAAAAAAAATATGGTAAGGCGGTGGGAATTGAGTTCTATGGACGCCCGGCCACTGGTGTAGACAAGTATGTATTTTACATATATGTATACACATATTTTGCAGAGACTATTCTTTCATAGTGTGAAACAATTGTAGTTTTGTAAGGTTCAAATATCTAAGAACAACCTGCATTATAACATTATCAAATGCAGAAGCCAAGCGACATTCAAAGGCAGACATTCCTACTGATCGTTGAAAAGACCTGGTACTAAACGATGTACTTAATGTAAACTCCAGGTAAATTACGTCACGAACACGAAACAGACGCGAATGTGTAGAACAAAGAACAATTCTTAAAATAAAATGAGATAGGTACTTAGATATACGAGTATACTATGAGCCATATACGAAAGCAAAGAGAATATGTACGAAAGAAGGAGTGACAAAGGGCTTCGTCAGTTCGATTTCAGCCCTGAGCACCGAAGGCTTTGGTCGCTTTTTAGGGTTCCGTAGTCAACTAGGAACCCTTATAGTTTCGCCATGTCTGCCCGTCCGTCCGTCCGTCCGCGGATAATCTCAGTGACCGTTAGCACTAGAAAGCTGAAATTTGGTACTAATATGTATATCAATCACGCCGACAAAGTGCTAAAATAGAAAGTGGAAAAAAATGTTTTATTAGGGTACCTCCCCTATACGTAAAGTGGGGAGTGATTTTTTTTTCATTTCAACCCTAACGTGTGATATATTGTTGGATAGGTATTTAAAAATGAATAGGGATTTACTAAAATCATTTTTTTGATAATGTAAATATTTTCGGAAATAATCGCTCCAGAAGTAAAAAAAAATGTGTCCCCCCCCTCTAACTTTTGAACCATAAGTTTTAAAAATATGAAAAAAATCTCAAAAGTAGAACTTTATAAAAACTTTCTAGGAAAATTACTTTGAACTTGATAGGTTGAATAGTTTTAGAAAAAAAAAATTCAAAATAATTTCTGAATTAAGTTTGTAATTTAACCGTATAAGCAGGTGTCTATTGTACCTGTAATTTCTACAAAATCACAATGAAATGACGTGCTTTCAAATAAAGTAAAAACGGTGAAAATCGGTTCACGCAATAAAGAATTATCCCATAAAAATCATCTTCCATACTTTAAGCTCGCGCGCAATAGTTTACTTAATTTGCCGATAGATGTTGTTGTACGTGGAACGCTCATATCATATACTACATGGCGGTGTTATTTTAACTCTTAAGTGGGGACACTTACTGTGACGGACGGAAAACTACGGAAGCCTACAGTGAGCGTGGCCCGACAGGCTTTTGGCCGATTTTTATACATGACATCAATTTAAGTTGATATTTGACTTATCCTGTACGTGTTTATAATTTATAATTAAAATAACTTTCTCCAAAATAGCCCGTAAATTGATATGTTTGCAAAATCTTGCGTTTAAGAGTCATACAGGATGGAATAAAAATACTAGTGATCCGTTTAAGGGCGTTATTTGTATCGTATTGCGAGTAAGAAAAAGTAGGAGAAAAAATTTTTGGACGCAAAAAAATTGTTTTGTATAGGAGTAGACACGTAGTCCCAGTCGGCCAACCCTCCATACAAAACCAATTTTCTTTTTCCGCGAAAATGATTGTTCTTACTTTTCCATAATTATGTAATAATTTATTTACAACAACAAACTAGTACATAAAATTACAAGGAAAAATATATTAAAAATAAACTAAATTAAAAACTAAACTCGTTCCGGTGAGTGCCCGGAGCAAAGGTCCCTAGTATACTGGCGGAGTTACCGCGTTGTATGGCTAGGGCACGGACTAGATAAATGGCTAGGGATATTCTTTGCGCCAGGTACTCCCCAGAACGGAGATCGGCTCCGCGGTCTCTTAGCCGTCGGGCTAGGGCCGCAACAAATGCTTTGGCCTCAGCACACCAGGGTCCACCAGTCTCTACGGCTATCGGGACGAACTCATACACTGGTTCCAGGTTGCTGTACTTGGCGTGCTTGAGTTTGGCGGCGGCTTCAGCAGCGCCGCCTGCTGCACGCGTCGTATTAGCTAGGTGAGAGGGAGCAAAGGTGCTGACGCAAGTTGCGTCTCAGCGTAGGCTGCGACCTCTCACCCATGGAACCAGTGTGAGTCCATCCGGCCTCTTGCCGTCAGTGCGGCTTAGGCCTTGGGGTTCTAATATACATGGTATATTGGCCGAGTCCAAGGCGCGTCGTATGAGGTCATTGATGGCGTGGTGTCGCGGAAATCTTCCCGCGGCGCGTTGGCAGCTTAAGCCATGGTGGCCGTTGGCCTCTACTGCAGCTCCGCAAATACAGGGGTGAGGCTCGCAGACTTGGCACCCGAGTCTCAGGGCTGCTGCTACTCTGAGGGAGTCATTATCAAGGAGTGTACCGAGATGTGGAGAGGGTAGGGCATGCAGCCAGGCTCCTGACTCAGGGGTCATAGCAGCTTTGAGGCGGGCTGTGTCTGCTCCTGATGCGTTATTAATTAAGGTTTCTATTGTTTTTTTACAAATAATTTCATCCCATTGGCGTTGGCTTTTTGGGTTTTTCGGCAAGTCGCCGCTTGGGCATCGGACTGACCACTCTGTGAGGGACTCGTCTAATGATGGAATAACAGCATTGTCACCATTAAAGTGAAGGATCTGAGTGACAAGTTGCTTAGTAGAGTGAGCAGAGGCGATAAAAGCGATCAGTCCGATGTCCTCAGCTCGCCGGATACCTAACCCGCCATGGCGGACGGGGAGGGTAGCCTGGGTCCACTGAGTATCGTTGCAGTTTATATTTAGGATATTCTCCAGCCCCTTTTTAAGAGTCCAATCGAAGTTGTGGATTTCTTGTTGAAAGTTCCATGTGGGGGATGTTCTGAGGGTGTAGGTTCGACGGGGCATAGAAAAACAGTTTCGCAGCAACAAAAGGGATGTGTGTGCTGACAGTTGCTGAAGATCGGGTAGAGATGCGGCTAATTTAGAAGTTTTTCTACTCAAGACTGGGCTAATACCTTCATGGAAAATTGGAGCGCCTAAAAGAGTGAAGGATGTTTTGTCTATTATTTTTAAATTTGGAAGAAAGTGTGTGAAATTGGGGATGGATTGATGACTGATGAGCGACGGGTCCGCATGTAAAAAGTTCGCATTTGGCGGTGTTCATTTCTAGGCCGATGTTCGAGAGAGTTGAGATGAGTTTTTGCAGGTCACTTAATACGACGTTAGGTCTTCCTCCTAGGGTGCCGTCGTCCAGATACCATATGTTTAAGGGAGAGTCTAAGGTGTTGATAATATTCTGGATAGCTAAGGAGAAGATCAGCGGTCCGAGCGGGTCACCCTGTTGAGCTCCGACTTGTGACGATATCGTAGAGTCGTTGTAGAGTAGCGCTGGAAAAGGAATGGGTACAGAGACGGAATTTGATCTTTTATGTTCTTCAGCATCGTGTCTCTCTCGACGCTGTTGAACGCGTTCTTCAAATCTACTTTTACGATGACGGTATCGGTGTCTTCGTGATTGTTGGTATAGGATCGGCATGCATGGATAGCGGCCTCGCAGCCTAGGGGAGTACCAACTCCTACTTGATGAGGCTGGAGGTAACCTGCTTCTTTGACTGCTCGGCACCCGATTTTCGCAACGAGTCGCCGAAAGGTATTTCCTATTGCGATGGGTCGCACTCCCCCGTCTTTTTTGGTCAAAGCGCATAAGGAGGCCCCATAGAAGTAGGGGGTGATCTGGGGGTTTAGCATGCCTCAAGAGAAAATTGCAGAGATGGGTAATTGATTCTAACAGTTTTGATCCATTGTCTCCTGCCGAAGGAGATGTGAGCTCCTTCAGGTGTTGTGGTCGGAGTCCATCCATCCCAGAAGCGGAACCGTTGTGGAACGAGGCTATGGCAGTGGTGACATCGATGACAGTTGCTTGTAAGTGGGGACTAGATATATCTGGATCTGGAGGATAATTGAGATGTCTTGATGGTACTGGATGTTTTTCAGCTAGGGCTCTCACGGTATTAGCGTCGTCAGGGGCGAGTGTTGAATCTGAGAGGAGAAGACGCACCGCCCCTCTCAGGTCTCCATCGTGTACCTTAGTCTCTATGGAGCGATAAATTGAGAAATTTCTGGATCTATTTTCGTTTGGGCTCTCTATGTTGGGGTTATTTATGTTTTCTTTTAGTCGTTAGTGATTTATGTTTTCTTTTCTTTTGGTCGTTAGTGATTTCCGTGTGGTGCATTCTGGAACTCTGAGGGCAGAGAAGGCAAAAGAAAGCAGAGAGAACCAATCGTTAGCATCATTCGAATCTATGCAGCGGTTGATGATGTCCTTAAGTTTGCCAGCGGCGATGTGTCTTGCACCTTTCGGGATATGCTTTAGGACTGGAATCGTTCGTTTTAGCTTTGCGATGTCGGAGAGAGAGTTGCTGATGGTAGTGTTACTTACATCGGGTAGTAGGGGCGGAGGTGGTGACCTATCATTCCGGTGGATCCGGTTTATATGTATGTTGAGGCCTCGTGGCGCAACGTACAGTTTGGAAGAGCCGGGACAATGTGGACATAGTACTTTGGAGGGCTCGCTCATGGAAAAACTTAGATAAATATATAGCTGACAATCACAAACATTGTTATCGCTAAGATTAGACGCAAAAAACACTTATTTTCGTGTGATTAAAGGATTATTTATGATTTATTTACAAACAATTTATTTTTCCTGACAGCGTCACGTCACATTCCATAATTGTAATACGATATCAATTATGCCCTTAAAATGATCACCAACATTTTTGTTACAACTTGTAAATTTTTAGGTTATAAATTGTTTCTGTATATAAAAGGTAAAACAATGTTGGTCCCAGTACGTACCTAATATAAGGGCAATCCAGTAAAGGATCGGATATCGGTTTTTGAAAAAACAGCGAAATAGCCTCAAATATTGAATTATTTCATGGATTTTTTAAATGTAGAACTGTCATGTATTTAGGTACCTAATGACTGCATGTTATTAGATTGTCCTATTCAAAATGAATTAATAAGAACGAAGAAGAACCTATAAATACCGGTGACGTAAATAATAGAGAATATACTGTTATACGATCCCTGGTTCCAATATCGTTTACTTTTTGGGAACAAAGGGACAAAGAGCCAATTGTATGACAAGCATAATGCAGGATGTAGCGAAAATACTGGTCATATCCGTTTAAGGCCACAATTGTTATCGACGTTATTGTACTGTGACTAAGAAATAGTAGGAAAAAGCTAACCCTCCATACAAAACCATTTTTATTCAAAAATGTCCGGCAAGGTTGACTTTTACGGTTAAAAACTAGGTGGCGAAGTGCCTAGTTTATGGTCAAATAAAAATTAAAAAGTTACGGAAATTGCAGGCTCGATTTCGCGACATAAATGTTGCATACAAATTCCATTTTTGTCGAGGTACAAAAATTTTTAAAAAGTTCAACAGCCATACAAAAAGAAAGGCAAAGGTTCTAAACAGCCAAAACACAACATCGGTATTTGTTATTTATAATGTTGGTACTGCGATTTTTTATTTAGCTCAAATAGCTTACGGTAAATTCAGAAGGAAAATACACTTCAAACTTTTTAATAAAAATATATAAAGGCGGCAAAGCTGAGCGTGTACCGCGAACATAAAAAATTGTAGTTTCGAATAAATCTGTCTCTCTCATTCAAAATGAGAAGTGATGGAGATAGAGATAATTATAGGATTCGAATCGAAATTCGATGCACGCGGTAGTGGTCATTCTTTTAACCTAGAAGAGAAGTTATCCTGAATATATTATTTATGTCAATATTGTTTGTTGTTCATCAACGTTGGCTGTTTTGCATTCTTTTTGAATAAAGCACTATATTGGACTCGGCGTGAAGGGCCATTGCTGGCTTCGTATTAAATTAAACGGACTCCTAAAGTCGTCCGTTTAAACGTAATACTCAGCCATCAATGTGCTACTTCACCTCCTCGACAATAATGTACTATTTTTCGTGCGTAATTTTTGTTTCTAGTTTTTCATAATTAGAATACGGTACCAAATATGCCCTTAAACGGGTCATCAGCATTTCTGTTACACCCTGTATAATAGATGCAGTAATTTCTGACGACATGTTTTGGCGCTCGAACGGAGTGAGTCAATAGTCAGAACTGGGTGTACGAGTATACCATATACAAGATATCTCTATACTCCGCTTAGCGTGTTATTTCTTTGAAACCTAAGCTGCCAAAAAGGAGGGGTGCGGGAGGGGAACACGCAATGCTAGACAGGGAACGCGCCATTGTTCCGTGGGGCGTAAGAGAGAGTCAGACAAATGGTTGCCATGGCGACGTACTACGTTTACTGTCACTTACAATAAATTAGTGTCTCACTATATGGTGAAATTACTTCGAGCGTGGCAGCGGGGGTCGCCTGGGTATGCGGGGTCTTGGGTTATTAGTCTATGGAGTATACCAACCGAGAAGAACACTTTACTTTTCATTTCGAATACGAGGAAAATTCATGCATGCTTTATAAAACATAACTAATCGTAGGTACCTAAAATTGTAGCATGTTATCACGTAGGTAGGTACCTAACTTTTAGTGATTAATTGTGATAAATTATGATCAAAGTTTAGAGAAATGGTAGTCTTTTAATACACTTGTAACTCTTTAGGGCGGAGATGATTTATTTTCCGCCCGTTTCATAGAAAAACAATGACTCTCTTCTGATAAATGAATTTGTATTCTTTTGATATTCTGTAAAAATAATTTGCTGCATGAGGCGAGATTAATTTTATATTAACAACTAGCTTTTGCCCGCGGCTTCGCTCTCGTTAAATTCGGGGTAACACGGTTCCCCTTTCCTGATTGCCCCCCGTAATGCTCCATACAAACTTAAATAAAAAATTATGCTAATACTGCACCACCTGTAGCGACAGTATCTTGCGGGCGGGATAGACATCTGTTACTTCCCATCACAGTTAGAAAGTGTTTGTTGAGAGGTTGGGTTGACTATCCCGCCCGCGAGATACTGTCGCTACACACTTGTGCTAACCGTGCAGCAAAGAAGTTGGTACCTATGCAGAGGGAGGGTTCCAATTTTTTTGGAGTTGACTGAACATCCCTGAATCCGACTAACATCGGTTATATTACGAGTAGGAACTAGCTTTTGCCCGCGGCTTCGCTCGCGTTAAATTCGGGGTAACACGGTTCCCCTTTCCTGATTGACCCCCGGAATGCTCCATACAAACTTCCACCCCCCATTTTAGGGAAGTGGGGGGTTAGAAAGAGACAAAAAGTAGCCTATGTCACTCTCCATCCCTTCAACTATCTCCACTTAAAAAATCACGTCAATTCGTCGCCCCGTTTTGCCGTTAAAGATGGACAAACAAACACACACATACACTTTCCCATTTATAATATTAGTATGGATGTCACCGACAAAATTAGGACCCTACACGTTATTTAATTTTTTTGAATTCACTTAAAATGTGAAGGATCCTACTAATTCTAAATTGTATTACTTAAGTACTACAAAAGGGTCGAGGGCTTTGTTCTCAGTTATAACAACATTGTAACTCAATTTGTTGATACGTTTTAATTCACTTATTTACATAATTTGTTTCTTAATTTACAAAATGGAGTTTCTTCAGCATGCATTAATGTGTTACTTTGTTCTTAATTACCTACATACATCATGTGTAATTCTCTACGTAAGTCTCTTTAAAGATCTTGCAGCGAAGTTTCTTACCTAAATTACTTTTGGAATACTTTATTGCTTCGAAAAGTTATGTGCCTGCAGAAGACGGCTTTTTCTTTGGGTCCATTAGACACGTATCAGTGATCGGCAAACTCGGTGCCACAGTGCAGAATTTTGGGTCGGTATATATTTTATATGGACATGTTTATTAAAAATATTCGATTCTTTGATAGACTATAAAAATCTCTTTGGAGTCCCGCTGTGTGCCAACTTTTTAGGGTTCCGTAGTCAACTAGGAACCCTTATAGTTTCGCCATGTCTGCCCGTCCGTCCGTCCGTCCGCGGATAATCTCAGTGACCGTTAGCACTAGAAAGCTGAAATTTGGTACTAATATGTATATCAATCACGCCGACAAAGTGGTAAAATAAAAAGTGAAAGAAATGTTTTATTAGGGTACCTCCCCTATACGTAAAGTGGGGAGTGATTTTTTTTTCATTGCAACCCTAACGTGTGATATATTGTTGGATAGGTATTTAAAAATGAATAGGGGTTTAGTAAAATCATTTTTTGATAATGAAAATTATTTTGAATTCAAATTCAAAAATTATTCAACCTATCAAGTTGAATTTTTGAAAAAAAAAAATAGAAAATAATTTCTGAACTAAGTTTGTAATTTAACCGTATAAGCAGGTGTTTATTGTACCTGTAATTTCTACAAAATCACAATGAAATGACGTGCTTTCAAAAACTCTTAAGTGGGGACACTTACTGTCACGGACGGAAAACTACGGAACCCTACACTGAGCGTGGCCCGACACGCTCTTGGCCGGTTTTTTTTATGACGTGACACCATTAACATGCGAAAATTTTTCGCGACCTCCCATGGATTTCAGCAAAAATTGGCGAACCCCTTTCGTTACTTGTAGGCTATGATATATAATAATGACAGATGGGTTATGCACGCTCCAAAAGTGAAGCACTTAATATGAGTGAATTCAAACAACTGTCGCTAGTCGCGCACCGGCCAGCGTGAGATGCGGACGTGCGAATGAGCTCCCGTCACCCGCGTGAGAAAGAGACAAACTGTAATTTTCTAACAATGAGAGTGACAAAGATGTATTGATTGTCAAAATAGATAAACACAACAGAATCGTTGCTAGGTTATGAAATAACTCTGGAAGTATTTTTTCTGCTCATTTTGTCAGAGTATAACCCATCATAGTAAATATCATTGCTTGTAGGTAACAATTTGCGTTTTGCAGAAGTAACTAAGCGAAGTAGCTTACGCGTTAGAAGTAGCAAAGCGAACGAGGCGTTCATAATGATTTTTACGTCACACCTGGCCATAATGTGAGTTTTACCGCTCGCTACGCTTACGGTAAAACTCGCATTATGGCCAGGTGGGGACGTAAAATTGTGTACTCACCACGGGCAGTAAAAAAGAAAGCCCTCTATCGCATATTTACAACCCTCGCCTGCGGCTCGGGTCCCAAATACCTGCGATTTCGGGCTTTCTTTTTTTTACAGCCCTAGGTAAGTAATGTACTATAGCACAACTCTATTATTAAAGAGCGTCTAAAGGTAATTTTGAACACCTCACCACCCACTCAGCTACTTTTGCTGCTGACTGTACTAGTATTCCTATGTATCGCCACGGTCTTTTGTGGATCCAACTGGCGTTAGTAATCCGAAACGGAACCGCCGTTAACACTGCAGATCGGTCGTTTGGCAGACGCGAAGAAAAGTTAGAATGTCTGGTAAACTGGGCCGCGATTCGAAAAATAAACATACACATTGGACAGACACAGCTCCAATCCAACGCAACTCAACGCTATAACGACATTGAAATTTGCTATTCGAACAGATTTTCATTCAACATTGGTCTCACATTGGTCACACATTGGTCACACATTGTACCAATGTTGTACCAATGTGAGACCAATGTGAGACTAATGTGTGACCAATGTGTGACCAATGTGAGACCAATGTTGAATGAAAATCTGTTCGAATAGCAAATGTCAATGTCGTTATAGCGTTGAGTTGAGTCGGGTTGGAGCTATGTCTGTCCAGTGTGTGTGTTTATTTTTCGAATCGCGGCCCTGGTAATATTCGTGTTTTGGTTGAATGCAATTTTCGCATTTGCCTTGAATATGAACTGAAGGAATATATTTTAACGGACGTCAGTATACTTACGGCATTGTTTTTTAACTTTTTAAAGCGCGACCCGAACCGTTATTTATTTAAACTTTATTGCATAAAACAAATGAAAATACAAACGGCGGGCTTAATGCCAAATGGCATTCTTTATCAAGTATCAGTCAGCCATTAGGCCAAACAGAGATACAGTAAAATTCGCTTAAAGACGATTTTAAGGGACCCAGTCAAAAACGTGTCTTGGGCGGTAAAGCGTATTATACGGGACTGTTATGAGGGCATTGAAGTTGCAGGGACTGATATAAAAGGGCGTATTATGGTAGAAATAAACGTGATCGTATTAAGCGGGTTCTACTGTATTCTCTGTAACCTGCTGTAGTTTTTTCTTACTTAGGGAAGCCTTGCGACTCGCGACGCCTTTGTTGACTCCCTATCTTCCTAAGGGTACAGTCACCGGCAATAGTATCTTCCTACACGAAGGCCGCAAAAATATGTGACACGCTCTTATTTGTAGGGTCATAAGAGCGTGTCACATCATTTTGCGGCCTTCGTGTAGGAATATACTATTGCCGGTGACTGTACCTCGACGTCAATGATATCTTTACCCTTTTGCAACATATTACGGAGCAGAAAGGTCCAAAACTGTAAACATATCTTTATCGTCGACTGTACCAGTATTTTCAGTTTGTAGCGACTTACAGGTTGAAAAACACATGCAGCATGGTATATTTTTAATGGTGTATGTTCGGCGGGTTATAGGTAGAGAAATATTGTAGGTACATATGTACTTACTTACTCGTATCATCATCATCCTCCTCGCGTTTGTCCCGTGCCGTGATGGGATCCGCTTTCCTGCTAGGTATATACTTATTAATGGAAAATGTTATTCCGCATATCAAAAAATACTGACTTGCACAGCAAAAAAATCTGAATACACGTCTAAGCGTTTTGTTGTGCATTTAAATTTTTTGCTGTGCAAGTCGGTATTATGGTTAGGTATTAGTATTTTTTTTGTGTGCCTTTAATTACTAGCCCTTACTAATTGGTATTGTGGCGAAGGTATAAATGTGATAGGCAATATTATGCTGTTGAGACAGCAGAGCATAGACTAATAACCCAAGACCCCGCATAGCCGGGCGACCCCCGCTACCACGCTCGAAGTAATTTCACCCTATAGTGAGACACTAATTTATTGTAAGTGACAGTAAACCTAGTACGTTGCCATGGCAACCATTAATGTCTGACTCTCTCTTACGCCCCACGGAACAATGCGCGTTCCCTGTCTAGCATTGCGTGTTCCCCTCCCGCACCCCTTCTTTTTGGCAGCTTTAGTTTCAAAGAAATAACGCGCTAAGCGGAGTATAGAGATATCTTGTATATGCAGCAGAGGTATTGAGATACCTCTCAGGTTTACACATAGTTTTATATCTACGTAAGTGAAACCTGTTGCCATTGCATATAAAATGTTAATTCATAAACCAATTTGCTCAGAAAAAAAGCTCTTCTTACGTAACGCGATCCATTTGGTTTCGCCTTTAACTGAAGAGACGGAAAATCGGAATATAATGTGAAATAGTGCCGTGTAAAGTGGATAATCATGTCTTGTAACATTGCGTTATACATCAAAGTAATTGATTTACGGTTATCCCTACATCTACACCATGCCTATACTGGTCTAAGAGCTGGTCACGTCAGATATGACACAATAATGAGAGCGACGAAACCCCTCTCGTTAGTTTGCTATACTATGCTTATTTCTAGATTCGGACATCTGACAGCTGTAAAGTGGTGGAGGTCAAATAATGCAAATCAGTTTTAGGATACAAATCCTAGAGTTCTGGTTTTGATGCAGTATTATGAGAAATTATATAAATAGTTAGATAATATCATTGCCAAAACTTTCCCTTGGGGCGAAAGTAGTCTAAAACGACGTGTAATGTAATTCATAGTTTGTAGCCTACTGTTTCTGTTTCTGAAATAATACGCAATGTTTTTTGTTCTAATGTTAAAATATAGGCACTGTCCTTTATATCTGAGACACCTTCGGCAGTATTTTTTTTTTTTTCAAAAAAATCATTTTAGTGATTAGCTTTTATTGCTAACTGTACTCTTCTTTACACAATCCCTAATAGACGGAGAGCTAGCCACGTCAGATATGACACAATAATGAGAGTGACGAAACCCCTCTCGTTAGTTTGCTATACTATTCTTATTTCTAGATCAGGATCTGGCAGCTGTAAAGTGGCGGAGGTCAAAGAATGCAAACCACTTTAAGAATACAAATCCTAGAGTTCTGGTTTTGATGCAGTATTATGAGAAATTATATAAATAATTAGATAATATCATTGCCAAAACTTTCTGATGGGGGAAAGTAGTCCAAAACGACGTATAATGTAATTCATAGTTTGTCGCTTACTCTATTTGTTTCCGAAAGAATACCCAATGTTTTTTCTTATAATGTTAAAATATAGGCCCTGTCCTTTATACCTGAGACAAATTCGGCCGTTTTTACCTATTTTGGTATTGCTATTTTCCAATTCAAAAATTTTACTTTGAATTGAAAGCTGCCAAATGCCTGGATCTAGCAATAAGGATAGTATAGCAATCTAACCAGACGGGTTTTGTGCCTCTCATTATTGTGTCATATCTGACGTGGCCAGCTCTTAGTCCATAAGTAGGTAACGTATTAACGCTATATTTGATGAGCGCGTCGAGAAGAAAAAAGTTTATTCTAAAATGTATTAAAGAATTCCAGCAAGCCCAAATGTTAATTATGGATTTTTTAATGAAGAACACATCAACACGCTAAAATAATCCACTACTGACTTTTAACTCATCCATTTGTGTTGTTTCATCTAAAAAAGTCTTTGGTACATGCTATGCTGTTACTTACGCGAACGACGCGGATTCAGGCCATCTTCGTAATGTGAATCAAAAACTAGTGTCCGACCGAAAGATGTTTTTTTGCCGAAACCGAAACCGAAACAGGTTTGGCTCTGGGTCCAATTTCGGCCGAAACCGAAACTTTGATAGGCGTGTTAAATTAGTACATATTTCAGTTACATGTCAGTAAGCCGTTGTACAGTCACCATCAGATAAATCGGAACGGCTAAGTCGGTCACAGATATCTGAACAACGCCCCTTGTCAAGGCACTTTATCGCCTTGACTATAGAGGCGTTGTTCAGATATTTTTGAGTACCTTGGCCGCTCTGATATATTTGATGGTGACTGTACAACGGCGATTTTATCAGTTAAAAGTGTTGTGACAGAACCTATATGGTCAGATTAAGTACATGCAATGTTAAAACGTTCGGCCGTTTTTTGGCCGAAACCGAACCTTGGCCCGAAACACGTTTTTATTGGTCGAAACTGGCCGAAACCGAAACCGAAACTTCGGTCGGACACTATCAGAAACTCTTTCAAAGGAAATGCACCTACGAGTAATAGGAATCTTGCAAATTATGTGAGGATGGCGGGGTAAAGATGTTGCTTACCTATATTTTGTTAAATACGTTAGATATAAGCAAGGGCTTCCAGGCGGTGTTGGTAAAGTGTTTGATGTGCTCTAGGACTCAGCTAATATTTTTAGAATCTCATCTAGTAATAGGTAGCGTATCTAAGTAGATACTATACCTACTAGAGATGCGCAAAACGCTTCACTGAATTGAAAATACTGATTCATATCTTTCGCTCGCGGAGATATGTATCACTCTTTTCGCTCATTTCGCTCAGTGGATTTGTTCGCATATTCACCTCAATCGCATCGTACAATTCGTATGACTCGGCCGGCTCATTCGAATCATGAGTGAGAAAGAGCGAGCAAGTAACACTGTAATCACTGAGAATGATAAGTTACTGAGCGAGTTAAATCTTCAGTGAGTTGAACAGTAAGTGAGTTGAATCTAAAGATATAGTTCATTTAAATCACTCACTCGTGCGTGAACGACTCATCTCTAATACCTACACGAGTGTTAAAAACTGAAAACCCGTTAGATTTTTCTGGCATTATGAGTATGATGATGACATTTTCGGGATACTTTTTTATATTTCTAGAATAGATAATGCTGACTAAAATGAGCCGAGAAAAGTCTAGACCTGAGAGAAACAGGCTTTTGTATATTTAACCACCCACTGTAACTTTACTTAGGCACTTAGGTTCAGAAAACAAAGGGCTAATGGTCACTCTCCAATATTATATTATAAATGACGAAAGATCGCGAAAGAACGTAAGTAGCAGACGGAAATACAATAGTGAGATCAATATCAGATGCAAAATGCACATCCATAAGTAAGCGACTCTTAATGGAAGCCCAGGAAAGCGTAAGAAAATAGAAAAGCCCTTTGTATCACATAGTGATGTGCCGTTACCGCAATTAACGAGAACGAAGAGAATTTAAGGGGAAAGTTCTCGGCAACGTTCTCCGTAGCGGTAATTATCGAGAAATTAGTCTTAACTTTCAAAGTTTCTTACTTTTCTTAACGTTATATTATTTTAATTCCTAATCAGAATATGCTATAAAATGTTCAAAATCGTCATATTAAAGGAAGTAGTTTTTTACCAATATTACGGTAAATTACCGAGCATATTCCCTGCGAACATTGCCGGGTAATGTTACGTACGAGAAGTTAGGATTAGTTTAGTTAACATTATTAGGTTTATTTATTTAAATAAATGCAATACCATTTACATATGTGAAATTAGTGGTCATTGATTTTACTTATATGTACAATACTTGTAACGTTTATGTATAGTATGTAATTATGTCAAGCAACTGCCCTTAGAAATACTTATGTAAACGATTTATCAGCCACTTTCTGTTATCCCATTAATCTGAAATTTGGAATAAGTGTTTATGTAAACTCGGTGACAGAGCATGGTGATGATAACATAGCGCTGATCTGATGATGGAATGGAGACTGAAGGTGGCAAAATAAGCTATGCAAGAAACACGAATACTTAATTAATTTTGGATTCACTCGGTAGAAAAATTTATCGATTAAGGCCTAAAGTAATTAATAGATGTGCATTGAAAGAAAGATTAAAGATTATAATAACACTCGTTTTCGTTAAGGTTAACGCGGGCTGTTTTCCGCAACTCGACGGCTATATTTTGCGCCTATTTTGCATGCCGGGTGGCCTTATTCATGCCAACCCAGTTCCTCCAGGAAGCCTAGCAGACCCTTTATGTTGCCGACGACTTCCGGGAGTGCCCTCGGCGAACCAAGATGTTTCGCCCGGTATTTTGCCACGGTGATGATGACGTGGGCGGCTTTCTCGTCCTCCCCCATGCAGGCCCTGCAGAGGGGACTGTCCGTAAGACCTAGAGTGAAAAGATGTTTGTTTAGAAGGGCATGACCAGTTAGTGCTCCGCTTATTAGTCTGAGCTGCGGCCTCTTGAGCTGTTTCAGCTTCCGAGACAATCCGGGGTTGGTCGTCGGGAGGGCCTCCTTGGCTTGCCTGCATGTACCTAGGTTAGTCCAAAATTTTTGATGTTCTACTTTGGTGTTATGTCGTAGTGTTCTCCGCAGCCATGTAACAGGTAGAGGTATGATGGGCTCGTGACCGGGTTAGTACCATATGGTCAAAAACGCAGGTCGTCTACGGCGTCAACTCACCTAAAAATCATTTGGGCAAATTTGCAGATAGTCTAAAACGTAAGCGGTCCATGAAGCAACTCGTCACAAAATGATTTTTTTCTTACAGACCTTTTTTGCGACATTTTTTTTTATACATGCCTAATTTAATTTTCGAAACTACATTTTTAAAATTATCGAAACAACTATCTTAAATCGGCATAGTCGCGGACGGTCTAGAAATCTATATCGCTTTTAGTCTACATCGCGAACGGTTTAGAACGCAAAATGACCAGTCATAGGTAGGTTAGGTTCGTTAGTTATCTTCTAATGGTCGAAGGCCAAACCGCACAGAAATAGGAGCCCCGTTGACATCGCTAACGTAAAGATAACCGACGAAAATGCTGAAGACATTTTGCGCTCTAGACCGTCCCCCACTATACCGATTTAAGATAGTTGTATCGATAATTTTAAAAATGTAGTTTCGAAAATTAAATTAGGCATGTATAAAAAAAAATGTCGCAAAAAAGGTCTGTAAGAAAAAAATCATTTTGTGACGAGTTGCTTCATGGACCGCTTACGTTTTAGACTATCTGCAAATTTGCCCAAATGATTTTTAGTTGAGTTGACGCCGTAGACGACCTGCGTTTTTGACCATATGATACTCCTCGTGACCTACCACTTTGCCTCTGAGCCACCTCTTGCTAAAGCATCAGCTGCGTCGTTGCCACGTGAGTTGCTGTGCCCTGTGATCCACTGCAGGGTTATGCTATTGGTGGTACATACCTCCGTTAGGATTCTGTGGCATTCCTATACGAGTATAAGACCTGAGGTTATTTTGTGACTTTTCAGGGCTTGTAGAACCGATCGACTGTCGGAGAGTATGCGGATGGGGTATTCCGTTACCTTCCTAGAGGCGATTGCGTGAGCGGCCATTATTATGCCCATGCACTCTGCCTGTGTTGTGGGCTCCTAATGGTGTTGAAATATGTATGTTTAGGTCCTCGAGAAAACTCCCGAGCCAGTGCCAGACCTTGTTTTGGATCCGTCTGTGAAGATTCTCAGCTCCCTTGGGTTGAGACCTTCGTGTGGGTCCTCGTACAGCTGAATCTTGTACTTGTACTCGTTTTCGTTATATTGCCTTAAATATTCTAGAACTTTTGGTCTCATTGTTCTACTTTTCACAACACTTTCGTATACATAGGTCACTTTAAAATGAACTAAACTGCGACTATGAGCTATGCGGTCGAGATATTTTCCCCACTTTAACTACATGATACTGTGAACGCCAAGCAGGCGACACTAAGATTAAAGTCTGATACGTCTTTCTAAATGCCGCTTGTGCTGCACATACCTTCCATTCCATCTGTTCATTTTGAGAATAATACCACAAGAAGTTTTTTTATCTGAAAGTACCTTACGCTAACTGATAAGCATCGACCCGACTGGTTCGACAGAATTGCAAATTATTAACATTATTGCTTAAAATAATACGAGTAATAACACTTCAAGTTAAGCCAGTTTTAATCGTGGGCAAATTTAGTTGACGAGAGGTAATTCACGGTAATTTACCATGGTGAGAATTTCCGTAAGCGAGTAATTTCTCGTCGGCACATCACAACACCCCTACACACACCGCTAAGCCTTTTCAAAGGGAAGCCTGGGCTTAGTAGGTAATCAATCATTTTTTTTAATCCTGAAGAATACCTATATACGAGTATGCGAGCTTTGATTGATGAAATCTCCCCCATGACCTAGCATATTACATAACCTATATTAAAGCTTGTAAACAAGGTCGTTTCTTACAACTACAACACAACCAGCCTAAGGTCTTCAAATGATTGTTATGCTAATTCTTTATCAGACAAATGCAAAGTTTTTCTTTTGTATAATGCTGTGATGTTTACCTTCTGACATCTATAGAGATTTGTCATTTGTGGCTGTTAAGACAAAGTTTTTCTGAAAATAAGTTGGAATAATCCAACGGCTGTTGATATGGCTTATATGTCCTTAGGGAGGGAAATATTTCTACTTAACCACCAATTTTATCTGAGTAGAAGTACGAGTATATTGTATAAAACATATTAGTCTATTCCATATTTGAGAAAATATTTGAAGTCCTTAGGGAAATTTATTTACTACTTTTTCTAGTTATTAATCTAGATTGTCCCCTCTGTTCCCTCTCGCTATGGTTATTGAAGATTCGTTATAAACTCAACGTCTTTTCCAAGTTTTTACACATATATTTTTGGACTCAAATACAGTTGAATTTGTTTTCCTTGCAGTGTGTTTCTACTGAATCAGTAACTATTTAACCCAAAATTGCAGTGCATTCTTTTTCGGCCTTTTGAGTTTAACGTGGGAATGACCGTCACTGTGACAAATTATTGTATTATCATTAATCATTTATTTAGTAGGTTGAATATGGGCGCGTTTTCTTAGGATGGTCTTGTCCGGCGTTTATTGGGTAGGGGTAAACCGCACTTGACGCGGATTACTGAGTGTCTCGTATATTACAGTGTCCGGAGTTCGAGTGAACAGATTATCAATCACTCACTGCTAATTATTGTGTCACATCGATTCAAATGTACTAAATATGCTCCAATGGACTTTGCTGTTTACGTTAATAAAGTCCTAGCTACTATAATAGTGAATTAATAGTAACTAAAAGCGATACTGAACTCTACTATAATAGTGTTCAATATCGTATACAAGGATGTTACGAATATGTATTTTCATTAAAGTTTCGTATAATACGAGTAAGCGACTAGTATCCATCCAACTAGACATCCATATTCGTAGCATTCAAGATCATTTAGAGTCTTCCTTACATTGGTCTAATCTTAACGAAGTACTCAGTAGGTCCTTACTGACTGGCAACGTCTTTATAAAATCGGCTACTTTGGCAACAGTCGTCCCATACGACACCTTTTACTGTGCTACCTTTTTCGTGGTGATTGCGTTTCTCGGTTCAATGAGTTCAATGATATGAAATAATTTTAGAGTTTGTTTAAATGTCCCGTTTCAGTGTTGGAAATAATTCATAAGGCATATTACATTTTTCGTTTATTTAGGTACAGATATCGAATTAGTTTCTTAAATGAATAAAACTTGGGGTCCAAAGAAGAGTAAATATGTTAATAAGAAATTCCTAACGATGTATTATTATATAAACTTAACTTTATTGTATGTAAATCTAAATAACGGTACACAGTGGGATTATTGATAAAATTATCTCTCAGTTCTCTCGACCGTATACGGGATCAGAATAGATGTTAATCGCGACAAATTATTATATCGGTTCGATTTAAAATGTAGCACGTAAGCTTCAATAACTCAGAGGATTGTAGTAATTATTAAGGTGTGGTGCACGTAGCCTGGTTAACAAGGCTCAATAACAGAGGCGTAGCGCCAATGACTAAGTCCTTGCATTACATAATTATGCTAAAATTGTTAGTTAGCGCAGTTCCGGCATGGCCGAGCTTTGTATCTAGAACGAACACTAAATTTACCTCTTAGGCAGTAACGTTTTTATTCGTTGTCATTATCCAAGGGTATATGACTAATATGACGTACCTATATAATGCCCCAATGTCAGAACTATGAAGATGGAATATTTAAATTTAAAAATCTAAATATTTCGGGTATTAGCCCGTACTCAATCGGTGTCGGAATGATCATTTATCGCATAACCCAATTGTAAAAGAAAATGCATTTTAGTAAATGATGCCTAATTTTTGGAATTTCTAGGGACCGTATTCTAACTTTAAAAAAATACGTCACTACACTAACTCCAAACTACAATGCATTTACTCTGCAATACAACTAACACCTATTTAAACGTCTGAATCAGAATTTGCTTGGAAATCACTCCGATGACACTCCAATACAAGTGCAATATTGGTTGATTATCTATATGCCGTGTGTTGAAGATAGATTGTGTATTCAACCGACTTTAAGATTTCAAAAGGAGGAGGTTCTCAATTCGGTTGTATATATTTTTTGTTGTTTTTTATGTTTGTTAGTCCATAAGTCGGTCATGTCTGAACCGATTTTGAAATTTATTTTTTTGATTGTATGTATATTCATACAGATTGGTCCCGCAGTTCTGATGATGGGATCCACGAGGAATCGAGGGAACTCCACACATATTAGGCATATGTACATACAGTGCTTTTTGTGTTTTTATCAACAAATCAAGCATTTTCATTTAAAAAAGTGACATTAGATGAAATGGAACTGCTGATGATGCAAGATGATCAGAACGGAACTCTTCTACGACGCATAGTTCAAGTTTGGCGATTTGTCCTCTTCGCTGTTTTTGTTAAGCAAGTTATTTCATTGGATGGAATCTAAAAGTCTACTATAATCTTTCACCGGCCTCCTGTATTGAGTCATTTTTTTTTTCTTAAAAATTATTAATTTACTTATTGTTTACGTAATTTAAAATTACGAATACGGCACTAAGTGTCATTACCTAGGTAAACTGATGAGATATTGTATATATAATCTAAGATGAAAGGAACGTAAAAGGGCCGGGTTAAATACTATATGATTATTTGACTGGCGACTCAAAGCCATAAATGGGAGGACCAGAATGGTATTTTTGTAAGAATAATGCTTGGTAATTTCATAGAAAATACCCCGATAATTTTATGTTACTTAGTATAATATTATTTATATATCATAAATCTTAATATTCATTTGCCGGATACTAGAACTGAAACATTTTAAACGATGTAATTTTAATAAGGATTTAAAGATATCATTGCTTAACATTTAGATGGGCGAAGCTGGTTACGTAATTTGTCTGGTAATAGAATCCTTATCTTTGAAGACAAAGCGATCACTGTTTTCCATCAGTGGTTGCGAGAAAATGTCGCCATATCCTCTTAACATCCACCATAAAAACTTCTTTCAACAACAGTCGTAGTAAAAGTTTGTAGGTACAAACCACAGTATTCTTTTTTGCCTTAAAATCTTCCATGGTATTTTCTTTTTTAATACGATATAGTCATTCTAAATACAATATAAAAATTCTGAGAAGTCAAATATAAATAGTTATTTACATAAAAAATATTGAATGTGGGTTGCAAAAAGTGTGTACGGGTACACATGAATTCGGGGGTGAACTTTCTTTTACTCCAACCCTAATATGTGGGGTATCGTTAAATAGTTCTTAAAAAGTAATTCGGGACTTTTAAATTTTTTTTAGATAAAATAATAGCTCCGAAAATTTTAAAAAGTGGCTAGCTTAGTCCCTTGATATGTCATAGGAATAAAGTGTACAGAATCTCTTTTTTGTAGAAAATTGTATGTGAATGAATTAATAAGAAAATAAAGGGCACCTTTACCCCTCACCGTTAGTATGTTGTGTAAGACTTTAACAACTACACCAAATTTCGGTATCAAGCAGTTAGTCATCTTCGCTCGGTGAGCTATAGGGTAAAACAATGCACTTGCCTATGGGTACAGTATTTCATCTAGACGGAGAGCTAGCCACGTCAGACATATATGACACAATAATGAGAGCGACGAAACCCCTCTCGTTAGTTTGCTATACTATGCTTATTTCTAGATCCGGACATCTGGCAGCTGTAAAGTGGTGGAGGTCAAAGAAAGCAAACCACTTTAAGAATACAAATCCTAGAGTTCTGGTTTTGATGCAGTATTATGAAAAAAAATATTAAATAATTAGATCGTATCATTGCCAAAAGTAACTAATGGGGGAAAGTAGTCCAAAACGACGTATAATGTAATTCATAGTTTGTCATCTACTATTTCTGGTTCCCAAATATTACGCAATTGTTTTTGTTCTAATCTTAAAATATAGGCCGCCACTTTTATAAATAAGATAACTTCGGCCGTTTTTACTTATTTATTTTGGTATTACTTTTTTCCAATTCAAAAACTTTGCTAGCCTGCAACTCTGACATTCACCCATTAAAAGCTGCCAGATGCCCGGATCTAGAAATAAGCATAGTATAGCAAACTAACGAGAGGGGTTTCGTCGCTCTCATTATTGTGTCATATCAGATGTGGCCAGCTCTTAGACCACTCGGACAAGTAGGTAAGTTTAAAGCCCTTTGGCCATTTGGAGACTGAAATAAACAGATCCCACGTAAATATGGGTGACATCTACGTACCTATAGTGCACATGTAGTTAGCTACTTGGGTTTTTTCTAAAGACCGCAGCGTAGTGTCGTGCTAAGGTGCCGCAGTGACCCGTGACCACACGCATCTTAGTCACGGCCGACCTTTGCTGTTCTTCAGCGTTGTCTGTACTAACCAGTATAACTTAGATCTCCCATCAGGCGTACCCATTACTGATCGCCAGGTCCAGTTATACAAGGAACGGGGATTAAAACAAAATGTTTTGTAAATAAAGTACCTGCAGTAGCTGAGTGACTAAGGCACTTAGCCAATAACCATGAAGTTGCTATTACGGACATACGGACAGAAGGCATAAATTGACATTTATTTCATCACCGGGCTCGTAACATTGAGGAAACTCAGACACAATTAAATCGGGCGTTTAAAGTGTTTGTTATAAGTAATGGTTAGTTGTCATGATTGTCCCTGGCGTATTACGGTCTGCCTCTATGCATCTATATTTAAATTAAGTACATCCTTTGAAAGTGAATTCGTATTCGGTGTCTGGATCCGTGGGCTCCAGAAAAACTCTACCTGACTGGCCTTATACCTAGTCGCTGGATTCATTTATAAGCAATTATTAGGTCTCCTACGATTTAGAGCTCCATCTAGAGTCCCACGTAACCCTATTACACCCTTGTGTCCACCAATCAGAAGCTCTGTGGCAGGTAAGAACTCTCCACTTGGCAGGTTTTGTCAGATCGCTAATGAATGTAGTGGGGTCTGTGACTTTCACTTCGACCCACCAAGTAAAATACGCACAGTTATAAAAAAACTGGCGATTTCTTAATTTAATTAACCTTATTTTACTTTTCTTTGTATTAAATTAGATAGAGAGACTAAGATGTCCTTTGTTACATTCGGCCATCTAAAAATATTTAATAATTTAAAAACGCACGTAACATTGTATGATTTCCTACAAAAGCCAATCTTTGGAATATGATGTGATGTAAAATAGCTAAGGATACGTTATGCACGCCCTAATATTAAAGCCTTTTAAGTGACATATATCAACGAGTGAAATTTATATATATAGATATATACATTTATGTTGGAGTATATAACCTATCTATAGCAAAGAAGCCTGTGATGCTATATTAGTTTTAAGAATATTTTACCAATCATAAATTTTGTCGCATGTGGAGTTTACCTTTAAGTAATTATTACACTGTTCTCAACATACAAGCATGTGAATTAAAAATAAGTATTGGTGTAAATAATTGTTGGTAAACCTTAAACAATAAAATAGAATAAAATAAATAAATAAATAAGTTTAAGCTATTTATTTTAACTTACGTGAGACATAGATACTTATAATATAAAAACATAGAAAATAATATACAATATAAATTTAAAAATAATGTAAAAAAAAATAGAAAGCCCTAGCTCCCCTAAGCATGGTCGCGATTAGAAAAATAAACACACACACTGGACAGACACAGCTCCAACCCAACTCAACTCAACGCTATAACGACATTGACATTTGCTATTCGAACAGATTTTCATTCAACATTTTTCTCACATTGGTCACACATTCGTCAAACATTGGACCAATGTGAGACCAATGTGTGACCAATGTCTGACCAATGTGAGACCAATGTTGAATGAAAATCTGTTGGAATAGCAAATGTCAATGTCGTTATAGCGTTGAGTTGAGTTGTTGGAGCTGTGTCTGTCCAGTGTGTGTGTTTATTTTTCGAATCGCGGCCCATGTCGCGCGCATAATATTATAGGTAATGAATGAGTAATACATTTTTATAAAGTTTTAAGTCATGGGTCAAGAATATAATCATAAATTAAAACTATAGAGATGAGCCGCAGTAATGTTACCGCTACCAATCAGTTTCCATTTAGTAACATTACCAGTAAGTTAGCAATATTACCGGTAACATTCCCAAAACGTGGTGAGATACGACATTTATGACTCACGTGAAGAAATCATCAATATGTATGATTATTTTTAACGTTGTTGAAAGTACTCATTAAGCCTCACTTGCATAAATAATAAATATTTTTATTTTACCATTTAGTCGGCGTGATTAATACACATACTCATACCAAATTTTACCTTTAACATTGGTAAGTATAATATTCCCGGTAACATTGCTAATTTACTCTTCTCAGAGAATCCATAACTTTTTTATAATTCAAAATAGCGCCATTGTAGATGCAGACTATTGAAGTAATTGATACGATAAAACTGCATACATGTTAATAAATTTTTCAATATTACCCTATGTTACCGATCGAGAGTAATGTTACCGTAATTCATCACCCATCACTTTGTCACTTCAGTGGACAGTATAATATAATGACTGAGTAATGATTTCATCACACGGGTTAATAGAAAAGGATACCCAATCCTGTAGGTAAGGGTTCAGCCTGAAAATCAGAATTTATAGCATTATAGCTCAACTCTCACAATAGGCCAGGCAATAGAGGGGTTGACCTCGCATTAACTCCTCAGTCAAAAAAAACTTTACAGCATGATAAAGTGTCAGGAGTAGATGGTATATGTATATTTTTCCAAAAAAAAATATTGTCCTTCTTAGGTTTTTTATCTAAACTCTTATATCGTCTATATTTACGTTTGGAAAAATGTTCAGTTTAATTTTATTGCTCTAGAAATATTGACTTGATGTATGTAACCAATGTTAAAAATATAAAAAAAAAAATCCATAACTGAACATATTTTTTTATAAAAAAGATTTTTTTGTGTGTAACTCACATCGGAAATTTGCTCCATCTTTTTTTTACTGAAGTTCAAACTCAAACTCAAACATTTATTCAGTAAGTAGGCCACAAGGGCACTTTTACACGTCAAAGTAAAAGAGAGAGAAAAAAAATGTGTGTGAAGTGTGAAGTGACATTAAATGTATGTATTCTACGTATGACAAAAAAAATCCAAAAATTTCATCATCAAACTTTTTCAGTATAAAAATTTGCTTATTATTCGCAGTAGAATATTGCTCCGTCAATATTTTTTTTAAATTATATTTCCTTTAAGAGTTTTCTTGCGCCTGTACAAAAATCCAAAAAAATATCCTGCGTATTAAAAAGTTAAATCATGTCACAAATAAAGATACCTAATATTTCACTCGTTAGTGGAATGCGAACGTCTAGGACGCGGGACGCGGGAGCGGGGTTGCAAGGGGCCATGCGCAGCGTTCTCGTTATCTTCTTTAATAAACTCAAAGAAAAAGTTTACTTTTATGGTTTTGCACGTTACTAAAATATACATTAACACTACATTATTACCCCCATACTGTTAGTAATTTTATCTTAATTGATATAATTTGTAGTGGTGCTAAACGCCTAGTCACAGTGTAAATAAAAAAGTACGCCAGTTGTAATATATTTGACACATTTTTAAAATGCATGCGTGTTGTGTAGATGTGTCATATGCAGACTCCGTTATCAGTGGTGAAAATTTAATGATATTGAATCATAGGGTTGTCACACAATATTTTATTTCGAGTACAACATGTGACATATAAAAAAAAAATTCAATTATATCACCGCTCCATGACAAAAAGGTTACATTCGTTGAGATGGTATTTTCATTAGGTAACATTTTCCGTAACTCTGATGTCTGGTTATCGCTTGTGCAATACAATTCATTTTTTGGCCATCTTTTTCCACTTGTCATAATTGTTTTGAATACTGTGACCATTTCATCCTAGGAACCGTCATATATATATACGACTTAACACGTTTTAACACGAATCTTAGTCATCTTACTTTAAAATGTATATGCATTTGCATAATTGTATCATGTTACTGAAAAAAAAAAATATATTTATTTATTAGAAAACTATAATCTAATAGGTACGCTTACCAGGCTTACCTATTCGAAAAAATTGGTAACTATTGCACGGTTATACTAAATTTAGTAACCATTTCCGCGTCGCTGAGACTGAGAAACTGAGAATATTTAGCAAGATTATTCAGGAAATCCATACTTTTGCTGAATAAACAATTAAGTGATTTATTTATATGACATCAATCATAATTGCCGAAAAAAATACAATTAAGTAACTATTATGGAGTTTATATACCAAATTAAACCTCGTTAAAGTCCTTTGCCTTAATATACAGGGTGGAAAGATAAATCGGGCCCTGGAGGAAAACTACCTTAAAACGTTGAGATACCTCAATTCACTGAAACGAAACATTATTTAATTTCTTTAAAGGGACATAACTGCATTTACAAATTTTTGGATTTCAAAAAAAGTATTTATTTTGTAATTTTTGCCATAAATATTTTTTATGACAATTGATGCCAATCGATCCTGTTTCCAACGAGGATAAAAACTTCTAAATACCAACCAAGTTTAGGGCACAAGAGAACACATAAATAATAATAATAATATTTTTCATACAATTAGTATGGAATAAAGTGAAAATTAAGAAAAAAACTGTGAATGCAGTTTTAGTTTTTAGGAAAAATAAAAGAATGTTTCCTTTGAGCGAATCGAGCTATCTAAAGGTTTTAAGGTAGTTTCCCTCCAGGGCCCGGCTTATCTTTCCACCCTATGTATAAATAAAATAAGTATATAGCTTACATCAAAATATATACACGTCATGTTAAGAATATTAAAATGTGCTATGCCAACCCTAGCATTTTCATTAAAATTTCACCACTGAAAACGGGGTCCAGTCATATGGAACAAATAAAACTATTTTGTAAATTTTTGGAAATTGTGATTTTCTTTAAGTTGAAACAAATTTTTACAAAAAGATTTATTCAATCGGTCACTAATGTAACTGTGGTGACGAAAATTTATTCCTGTTGTCCCTCATTAGGGACATAGGGCTCGCATAAAAGTTTTGCACTTGCCACGATCTTAAACGGCAACTTCTAGCCGAGACCGGCTTAGGCTACATCTGTCTCAACTTATCGCCTCTTTGTATTGCGGGTTTGGGGGGGCGACCCGACATCCTACTGCCAGTAGATTGCCAGCGGAGACTATGTGGATAAGTGGTGATCCGGTCTTCGGAGTAAGTATTCGCTTCGATCCATACAGATACAAATAATTTATTGTACCTACGAAATAACACATGACAATGGCCAGTGTTTGGCGTACAATAATGTTGATTTTATTGCATGTTATGTCATTGAATGTCTAATAATGTTTATAGTTATATCAACCATAGGTAGATGCCAAAAAAAAGATGCTGCCTGCTGGCCTCGCCTCGGATACCGGAGGACTTGGTCACTTTTTCTAAAGCATATGACATATAGTCGTATTTCGAGTTATAACAAAAGAAATAATTAAATATTACACACACAGAAAAAAATACAGCTGTCACAGGTGAATTACACAACAGACATAAATCTTATTTAAGCGTCATTTATAAGTACAACGTATGTTTAAATTTGGGTAAAATAAAAAGTTTAAGTCATCTGGCAAATGCGCTGTTTCGCATATGTCTTGATATACCCGTTATGAAGAAATCTATGGTTATCGCTCTAGCGGGGAGGCGGGGGGCGACGACAAAAAGTCGCGCGTACCAGATCTGTGGGCACGACAGTTCCTGTGCCAAGTCGAGCAAAACAAAGGCACGGCCGAACCATCCTTTTTCCGAAGCCATTCAGGCCATTTTCGACCCCCCTCTAATTATGTTATCGATAAAACTATGCCATAACACAAGGAAGATCCCAATATCATTGAATTTCACTATATACTTTAAGAACTATTGCAAGTCAAAATTCCTTAATTTTGTCACTGACTCACTAATTACGATCATCGTATATCTAAAATACTTCTAGCAGTCACACAAGCTCCAAATTTTGAACACTTCTAACTTCTAGGGTTAACTCTTAGACTATAAAGCCACTGAAAATTAAAACATACCGCAATATCCCGGGTTCTCTAGTTTTACAAACCGCACAGTTAACATTGTAATCCCATATAAATATATGCAGAAACAAAGTTATTTTTTCTGTTTCTTTTTATTATAAAAATATAAATATCTAATATTCAAAAGATCACAATGACATGTTGTTCGTAAACTCCGGCACACCGGCTTGGTTTTACATTAGACCTCATTACTTTTTGAAGTAGGAGAACTGCGTTGCGAGGCTGGCATTATTGTACATGTAATGTTTTTGATGGGATACAATTTATTGCTTTAGAAATTTACATGTACTCTCTTCTGTCTAGTGATTACTTGCCGAGTACTACCCAGCTAGGTAGATGTGTACCAGGCCAGTAATTTGTCCTAAGGGTGTGCCCTTAGGACAAATTACTGGCCTAGTGGCTTAGTGTCACAACACTAAAATGCTCAAACTTGGTTGAAGCATATAGCATGCGTACCTTGAGACCGGTAGGGCGTTTCTCAAAAAGTCCTCGGCAATGCGCCGAGGGTCATGTTTCTGCGTTGAACAAACGTTAGCGGCACACAGTGCTTCAGGTTGTATGGGAGGGCGGAATTAATTATTTTTATGAAAGGTGGGCGTTTTAACATTTATGAAATGTGGTTTTATCAATATAAATAGGGAAAATGAATAAAAAAAATGTAACAAACATTTAAAAAAATGTATGAATTGTATTTAAATCATATAAAACATACTATAAAATACAAAATAATTAATAAATAAATTTGATAGGTTCATAATATTATCAAAGTAGGTGTAATAAATATAATAATATTATTATTTCTAGAATATAAAAAAATATAAAAACACACTTCATTAATTATTATTTAAAATAAATTGTTTTATTTCCTCATGGTCTATTTCTATTTTTCTATTTTTATGTTTAGCCCTTAAGCTATTAATAAAAGGGTCTGAAGATGTCAAGAGCATGTTTATTAATGTCTTCATTCGCAGATTCCCGTGAGCATTTCCTGGAATGGCACAATCTGTACCGACGATAATCCTTATTCCGAGCTTCTTGGGCTTCTTCACTTAGCAGTCCAATTGGCAGAGCAGCAGCTAATATTATATTACTTCCATGCATCAATATTTTATGAACTGTATTTGGCATATAATACCATTTATACAAGCGAATATATATTTTTGCTGTTTCATTGCAATAATCTCCGAATTTTTCAGCATCTATTGTGTTAATTGCATGTAAGATGACTGAAAATCGGAGAATTAATTCTTCGTCTACACCGGTAACCTCCGCAACTACACTTGGGTTACTAAAAAGTTGTTTTGAAGGTCCTGGTGCGGCCTCTTGTTCGGTGTCTAAGGTATCGGCATTCGAAACTGAAGCCATTGTATGTATTGAAAACATACCACTGAGCCAATCTTTATTTTTGTCAAAAAAATACTTTCTCACCCTTGATGCAGCTTTCCACTTTTTTGTGAAAGTAGGTAAAAATTGTTTACTTAACTGAATATAGATTTGGCCAAGTATAGCTTCTGAAAGATTTGGATATTTAATCTTCAGGCTTTCAATACACTTATGCACATCCCGGTCACTTGAAATAGCAATTTCGACTAACTCTGCATTTAAAATGCTGAAACTTGCCATGACTATCAATAATAACTTGTTACTTTCTCGAAACGATAATAGTAAATGAAGAAAAAGACAACTCCGTACACATTTTATACCCAAATCAAGTTATTTGTTCATTAACTACCCTCATTAATTAGTTTATCTCTGTCATTATTTTTCCTACATCTCAATGAGCTCATTACTTAAATGGTCATTACTCAAAAGTTTGCAAGTTGTAGCAGCTAGAATCAATTAGATAATCATTTTGGATAATTAAGGTATCATTTGTGCTAGTTTTTGCTGAAAAGGAAGGAGTAGCTTAAAAGTAATATCTAATTGAATGTTGAATGTGGCCAAAATAATGACCAAGTTGTTTTAATCCAAGCCATGCCCTAACCAATACACGAAATCACTGATATTATCTATCATAAAAATACCTTTATATACGGCACAACAAATAAAAATATTATGGGTATTTTAGCTAGCGTTTTAGAAATATATTACCTGAAAGAAACGACTTTTTTGACGAAAAATTCGTAAGTGTTCAGAATTACGTGTTTCTTACGATTTATTTACAAATAAATAATATATCAAAATTAAAATCCTTTCAGTACAGGGTTGTACAACTATTCTACTGTTAGATTTAAGTCAAATAAATGACTTTAGTTAATATGTAATTTTCGGACTTTATTCCGCCCCTGAACCAATATACGGCATCTATATAACTCGATCAATGTACCATCTGTTGGTAGGCGTCGTGACTAGTGTCGAAGCGTAGTTGTATCGGTGCATGGGGCTGCATTGTGTGCATTATGACACTACAAGCGTCATCTGTTGGCGAGTAGTGGTGATGGTGTTCTATTTAGTGAGGCAATGATACTCTGATGCTTCAATTAAATACAAAATTGTTTAATTAATAATACACCATCAAAATATTTATTAAAGTTATAATGATACGTTAAGTACAAATATGAAATTAGACAATTATATTAAATTAAATTAAATAAACGTTTATTTCAGGCTATTGCCCATATCGTTGTTAGTAAACACAGAATTCTTGTTAGTAGATACAATACAAATTTACAATTTTCTTAATATAATTGAAGTAAATTACTCCACTTTTTTCACTATGACGCAAGCATAGCTGAGTCGTAGCTGCGCATGCTAAACTTGACTCAATAGCTGAAGCACGACGACATATTACTGCGTGCTCACTCGCATTAAAAGGCTAGACAAATTTTTCATTTCGAGATTTGACGTATTGTATGTGGAATATTTTTTGGAAATTTCGGTTGTGGCTGTTGAATTGACTACCTTACGTGAATAAAAAACGAAACCAGGCTGAGGAATTTTCCATAAAGTTTATGAAATATACTGTAATAACAATTTTATTTTTAGGATTTTTTTTTTGATTTGCGTAAATATTATGCTAAAATAAGATTAACGTAACACCCACTGTTACAAACCTGACTGAGAAATTTTTCAAATAAAATGACGAGTGTTACCAATTACTTTTGAATAAAAGTGAGTTTTATTTGAATTTTTTTTTGAACTTTTGACAGTATCTGTCAGTAATCAAAATAATTTGTTTAGTGAAAAAAATATACCCTGAGAAAAATTCCAGTCAGTACAAAGTATTAAGCTTTTTGTACATTTTTGTAAAAATACCAAAACTGACATACTTTTTTTTTTGGAAAACTAGTGTTTTGCGTTTGTTATGTATGACCTATACTACATCCTAGCAAAATAATAATCGACTGAGGAATTAATGCGAGGTCTCCATACAACGACCCGGTAGATTTCCCACACTACAAGTCCATATTAGGAGAGTCGTAGTCGATCTAATTGCTGTGTAATATTATTTTAGAAATATAATTATATTATGCTGTTATTTCACTTACACATTTGTGCTAGGCTAGGGGGCAGTTATCCCTTAAAAAATATTTTGCTTATTTTTTCATTATGTACAGGCCGGTTGGCAGCTGGAATTTATTATTTTATTGTGATTAAAGAATATGCGATACGACTTTAGCCCTATTAATCCAACTAGCTGACTGTTACCGAATTAAGTATTAACAATAATATCATAAACCTGCCATCACGAACATTTTATTATATGACTGAAGCACGTACTATGACAAGTATATGTATGTACCTACACTATATGGTCTGCAGGTTTGTTACGCGATATTAAAATTCATACCGCACACTCCTCTCTGAGCATAAAGCAAATCATCATGCCCAAATAGGTATTCTATGTGTGCAGGGTCACACAACAGTAACTATGCATTGTTAAACACACGGGCTGGTAGCGTTATTAACACATTTATTACCAGGAACTGACTTGAGCTTATTGTACCTATCTAAATATTGCCATGCGCCGTGGCCTTTACCGTAGAACATAAACAAAACTGCATCGCAATTCATCCGTGGGTGCTTTATTAAAACCCAAAACTACCTCACAAATGTAATATAAGCGTTCATGAAAATCGGAATCTGTTCTCGGTATCGGTCTATAGTATCGTTATTTACAGTTTTTATCGAATATTACTTCAATATACGGTTAATTAACACCCGATTCTTTGAACCTGCTTGTCATAATTCGCAGTGAAAATATACCTACTTATAGGTTACCTGAACACTATTACTGGGACTACTGGGACATACCTACCACAAATTAGATACCTTCACAAATTACATTGAATAAATGAATCGTGAAGGACTCAGGAGACCATGGGACCTATCCCGTTAACTAAACAACTTATGTTATAGTTATAGGTACGATCAACCCCGAAATCGTGGAAAAACATCGATGTTTAATTTCGGCCGCCGATTCATGGGAGAACCAACATTTTTCACAGGTACAGAGTCAATCCCATAGCCCATAGTTGAAAATGTGTGACCTAAACATATAGTAGGTACGTAATTTGCAAAATATGGCTAAATTATTAAAATTACCCTGCCGTGTGTACCCTGCCGTAGGTATTACAGACCCCCGTAACCTACACTAGGACAGCGTTAAAGACGCTCATTGAAATGACCTATTTGTTTACATTTGTGTTTTGATTGTATGTTAGTTCTCACATCTTTGTATTACCTGTTTAAATAATGTTTGTATTTCTATTTCTACTCATGGGAGAGATGTTAGTTAGGTTGTATTTGGAAGCTATGACAAAATGCTCCCCATTGAGCAGTTGAGAGGTCTACATATTAACGGGTGTCATTTAATCGATCTGCAGAATATTCCTATTTTGGTAAGCAAAAATATATATTTGGTCAGCAAAATGAAACACTTGGTTAGCAACTTACGGTCAGCAAGTATTTCTAAACCAGTTCGCAATTAATGTCATACTGAGCTGCTCTAAAATGATTTGGTTGGCAATTTAATTATTTCAGCAGCAGTAAGCTATCCGCCTTTAATCAGATTTATTTAAGCAATCAGTGGGTAAGCGAATTATTCAATTTTGAATTACAATTGAACTGATCCGCAAAAATTGGTTCGCTAAAAAATCTGTTGATAAGCAAATGTCTTACCAACCTAACCAACCTTTTGCTTATCAGCTGATTTTGTGAAACAAAAAAAATACTAGGCATAATTTAATTACTTTCCTTTCATTTTGACGTCAAGTAAAGTTACATAAACATAAACTGTTTACGAACTAGAGCGGTTCTTCTACTTTCGCTCTATGGGGTAAAACTAACGAACCTAACGAAGTAAAAATCCTAATATTTTTTTTCTCATGCGGGGGTCTACGCCCCTCCGTCCCCCATTTTCCTGTATTTGTCTGGTGGGTTGAGGGTCACAGTTCTAACCTAACCTAACCCACTTTATTTGTAGCCGTTCGGGTCGGCTGTTGGTCACAGTTCAAACCTAACCTAATGTAGACGACGCAATGAACTGGATAACCTGAAACATGAAAACTTAGAAATTAGTATATATTTTGTTTAATTTTATAAAATAATATGTAGGTACTTACCACTGTTGATTTCCTATGTATATGTGTACAATAAAGTGTGCGCGAGAGCATGCATATGTGTGCATCGCCCATCGTCCAATCAAGCCTCAGTTGCCCTATAGCTTCCGAGCGACACACGCATGTCCATGCGCTCTAACACTCCATCTAAAAAGTACTCCCCGTTGTTCTTATTTCGCTCCTCTGGACCGCTGCCTGCACCCGTCAGCTACACCTAACCCACTTTATTTGTAACCATTCGGGTCGGTTGAGGGTCACAGTTCTAACCTAACCTAACCCACTTTATTTGTAGCCGTTCGGGTCGGTTGTGGGTCACAGTTCAAACCTAACCTAACCCACTTTATTTGTAGCCAAATTTAATTATATTATAATTTTTTAAAGTCCCTGGCTCCGTAGTAGCAATTCTATGACCGAATTCGCAACTTTGGACCGCTTTAGTTCTTAAACGGGCAAGTTAATCCAAAAATAAAATTGTACTAATTTCACTCCTGTTACAACTCTGCCGATTTTTCAAATTAAACGCCACCAACTTTATTATATCAAATTACCATTGCTTTAATATGCATACCTTTCAATTAAACTGCTTACAGCCAGGTTTTTTCTACCCACCAACTTTTCAATCTTGCTGACCAAGTAATAATAATAATAATAATAATAAATACTCTTTATTGCACACCTCATACAATCAAGTAATTATTTTGCAGCTCAAAAATTTATTGAGCAGATAAATTATAACAAAAGCAGATCAATATTGGTTACAACGTTGTCCGTTTGTGAGTTTTTTGCTGAATAAGAGTTGTAGCGCCATTTTTATTTATTGCCAGCAAAATTTTTGTATGCTGACCAAATGATTTAATGGCAATTTTTTTTGCGATTCAGTTTTAAAAACGGCTGATCATTTAATTACTTCCCCATATTAACTACTCATTGGGAACGCTGGTACTTTCGGGAGGTAGCTACGGGGGCATTGGGTAATCATGATGATTAACAAAAAGCATTTTATAATATGACATTTATTTATCATTCTTTAACATTATAAATTAAATGGCAGCGCAATTTTATTTTATTGAACAAAATATTTTTACAAAAATATTTAATGTTAATGAGTAAAATTTATTTTGTAAATATTACATACAAATGCGCGTCTAGTTTCTCGACAATCGATGATGATATAAAATTAAATGTAAATATAATAAATAAATAAAACTATGAAATAATTCGCAATAAATATGAATGGAATTCTTTACAAATCTTGAGAGCGTCCAAGAACAAATGTCGGACAATCTCAAAATTTTTTCGCCTCACTTCATAAAATTTTATCGTTCGACTTATTAAAATCGTATTTTAGTGAAGATACTCGTTGTCAATACTTATTGCGTCATCAAATTACCAACTAATTCGTCGATTCATCTAGAATCTTCGGATGAGCAGCTATCCGCGGGAGACTTGTCTTCATCGGCTTTATCTGCTTTTTAATAAGGTGTTCTAGCTCCGTAATGGATTTGATTTCCTTAAATTCTGTAGCACTGCGCGCTGCCCCGAGCCGGCCGAAGTATCGGTAAAGGTTTTGGTTGGCCTGGCACTGTCCGCAGTTATATGGGACGGGTACCGCATTAGGGAAATTTTGCTGAGCGGAGTTCATACCGGTGTTATTTCCTGGACAGTATGGTACGAATACGACGGGAACGAAGCCGATAATTCCGTATGGAGCGTAGCCTTGGTTGCTCGGTTGTTGAGGCTGCTGAGGTTGAGGTTGAGAGACCGCAGTAGAGTCATTGCCGGGGTTAACAAGATAGCACGGGCATTGTCCTGGGCTCGGGACGATTGGTAGCGGGTATGGGATGACGTAGATCGGGAATGGCGGCATTTGTGCGCCAGGTGGCTGAGATGGAGGCTGTACTCCCGTCCCAGTAGGTTGGCCATCTGAATCTGAAATTAAATACGTTTATGTTAACTAATACACGTTTTAAGACCGCCCTAGGGGTTATCTAAATGGCACGCAGAAGTGCAAAATAGAGATGAGTAAAATAAAAGAGCGAGAGAGAGAGGCGTAAAATAGAGATAGTGTCAGAGGTCAAGATCCTACTTGGGTCACAGCCCGCTTAGTAAGGCACTGGTCCCACCGCGGGCGAGTAACTATGAGCTATCGGCTATTTTCTAGCCCAAGAAACGAACAAAAGATAATTGCTCCCGTGTAAATAAAAGAGAGAGATGTATATTTATAGTTCATCGCAGTGTGAACAGCCAGCGAGCGAGTAACTATGAGCTATCGGCTATTTTCTAGCCCAAGAAACGAACAAAAGATAATTGCTCCCGTGTAAATAAAAGAGAGAGATGTATATTTATAGTTCATCGCAGTGTGAACAGCCAGCGATGAACTATAAATATATATCTCTCTCTTTTATTTACACGGAAGCGATTATCTTTTGTTCGTTTCTTGGGCTAGAAAATAGCCGATAGCTCATAGCTTACTCGCTCGCGGTGGGACCAGTGCCTAAGAAGTCAGTAAGTACATAATACACATTTTCTAACAATCTCCAATTAATAAATATGGGCTCATCCAAAAGTTATGTGATCAAAGGCCTACGTTTTGGCTCACTCCTAATTATTAATTTTATGCTGTGTACAAAAAAAAATAACTTGATATTTAAAGCCTGACCAGAAATATATGATCATGCGCCATGTTGCGGAATTACATTGGAACTAATTTCTTACACTGGCAATAGTTTTAATGATAGGTTGTCACTGTTGTCTGTGTCATTGCGACGGTTTACTTGAATAATAGTAACGTGTTGAATATTAAATAATAAATGATAAAAAATGGCGAAAACTGTTAATAGCGAAAATAGATATAATAAACTGCAGGAAATAAAACGGTCGGGAAATGAAACTATTTCGCTACGAAACATTTTCAAATTAACATCAGAGCTGACAGGTAAACAAATCAAGATATCACCATACCATAGAGAATAATATACTTTTTGACCATTTTGAACTCACAATTATTTTACATATTTTTAAAGTGGGGCATTCCACTCATACAATAGTATGTTATTCAATCAAATACAAACATTGAAAACATTGAAAAAATAATCAACCCAGCAGGATTTGAACCTCGCATCGATACGCCTTACCGGGGCTCGATCGCTTTACCAATTAAGCTATGGGTTCAGTTACCGAGTTGACGAAATTCTCAATGCCTTCAATCATCTTTTTGCATTTATTTTTACATCGACTTTATAGCAGCCGTAAGCGACATCTAGGTGCTAACTACTAGAGTTAGATACCCTTACCGCCGACCCTATTGCAAGTGTCACAATGGAAATTTTGAACTGTTGCCATTTAAATAAGAATAATAGCGCCCTCTTTACAATAATCATATATTTCTGGTCAGGCTTTAGGCCACCAAACACTGTCAGTAATTATAGTTATGCAATTATTTCTGTCCCCGTCCTTTTCTATGTATATTAAGGATAAGAAGGATGAGTAGAGTCATAATGTCTGACAAGTCTGGTGGCGTTTTCCTCACACTTAGATTATGTGCGGATAGAAAAGTCTCGTAGAATTCACTAGTCCCCATATACTATGTGCCCGCGAGGAAACGGAAAGATTTTAACAGTATATTCTAGATTGTATTTAGAGATAAAAATGTCATATAAACTTTTTTGAAATTCACCTAGTTTCAGAGTTAATACCAATTTAATTTTTTTTTTATTGTGTTCAGTGCAAAACCCCGTTTTGATGGCAATGTCACCACTATGAGGCCTAGTCTAGACGTCCTTATTGACAGATATCCAAGCGACAAGGAACACTTTAAATAAACTAGTTTTTACGAAAAAAAGTAGGTTTACGATCGAGATGTTTACGTGATAACGTCTAACCGCTCGTGAGGATTCCGCGTGACAAGTTTCACGGAATGACTGGCAGCGCTCGAGATGAGACGGGAGATCGGTCCGTCTCTCTCTCGTTATACCTGCGATCGCGCTCGTGAGGTTTTGGTGTGACACAAGTTTCTGAACATGTCACCCGACTAAAACGATTTTAAAGACGTTATCACGTCAAAAAATGCACCAATTCATATTTTTCCGTCTTAAAAAAGCATCTTGTGATTTCTTCCTAAGATTTGTGATCTAAGTTCCGTAAAAAGTGTTAATTTATTTTATTCGGTAAAAAAACGATGACAACATAATTTGTACAAACCTGGGTATCCTGGATATCCTGGTTGACCTGGCTGACCAGGTTGCCCTGGTTTTCCTGGCTGGCCCGAGCCTCCTGGTTGCCCTGGCTGTCCGGGTTGTCCTGGGTAGCCAGGTTGACCGGGACCTCCTGGCTGTCCGGGTTGTCCTGGTTGGCCTGGTTGTCCTGGCTGGCCTTGTTGTCCTGGGTAGCCGGGTTGAGAGGGACCTCCTGGCTGCCCGGGTTGTCCTGGGTGTCCAGGTTGACCTGGCTGGCCGGGTTGTCCTGGGTAGCCGGGGTGACCGGTGCCTCCTGGCTGTCCGGGTTGCCCTGGGTGTCCAGGTTGACCTGGCTGACCGGGTTGTCCTGGGTAGCCGGGTTGACCGGGGCTTCCTGGCTGTCCGGGTTGCCCTGGGTGTCCAGGTTGACCTGGCTGACCGGGTTGTCCTGGGTAGCCGGGTTGACCGGGGCCTCCTGGCTGTCCGGGTTGCCCTGGGTGTCCTGGTTGACCTGGCTGGCCGGGTTGACCTGGGTAGCCGGGTTGAGCGGGACCTCCTGGCTGTCCGGGTTGCCCTGGGTGTCCAGGTTGACCTGGCTGACCGGGTTGTCCTGGGTAGCCGGGTTGACCGGGGCCTCCTGGCTGTCCGGGTTGCCCTGGGTGTTCTGGTTGACCTGGCTGGCCGGGTTGACCTGGGTAGCCGGGTTGAGCGGGACCTCCTGGCTGTCCGGGTTGTCCTGGGTGTCCAGGTTGACCTGGCTGCCCGGGTTGTCCTGGGTAGCCGGGTTGACCGGGGCCTCCTGGCTGTCCGGGTTGCCCTGGGTGTCCTGGTTGACCTGGCTGGCCGGGTTGTCCTGGGTAGCCGGGTTGAGCGGGACCTCCTGGCTGTCCGGGTTGTCCTGGGTGTCCAGGTTGACCTGGCTGCCCGGGTTGTCCTGGGTAGCCGGGTTGACCGGGGCCTCCTGGCTGTCCGGGTTGCCCTGGGTGTCCTGGTTGACCTGGCTGGCCGGGTTGTCCTGGGTAGCCGGGTTGAGCGGGACCTCCTGGCTGTCCGGGTTGCCCTGGGTGGCCTGGTTGACCTGGCTGGCCGGGTGGTCCTGGGTAGCCGGGTTGAGCGGGACCTCCTGGCTGTCCGGGTTGTCCTGGGTGTCCAGGTTGACCTGGCTGACCGGGTTGTCCTGGGTAGGCAGGTTGACCGGGGCCTCCTGGCTGTCCGGGTTGTCCTGGGTGTCCAGGTTGACCTGGCTGACCGGGTTGTCCTGGGTAGCCAGGTTGACCGGGGCCTCCTGGCTGTCCGGTTTGGCCTGGGTGTCCTGGTTGACCTGACTGGCCGGGATGTCCTGGGTGTCCTGGTTGACCGGGGCTTCCTGGTTGTCCGGGTTGTCCTGGGTGTCCTGGTTGACCTGGCTGTCCGGGTTGTCCTGGGTGTCCTGGTTGACCGGGGCTTCCTGGCTGTCCGGGTTGTCCAGGTTGTCCTGGGTATCCTGGTTGGCCAGGTTGACCAGGATGGCCTGGTTGTCCGGGACCTCCTGGCTGTCCGGGTTGTCCTGGCTGTCCTGGTTGTCCTGGGTATCCCGGTTGACCGGGGCCGCCTGGTTGGCCAGGTTTTCCTGGATTAAAACAATCAGAAAGGTAAAAATGTATAGTTGTAAAAACAGTAGTTTTACAATTCTTCCGGCATGCTTGAAATCGATCGAATATTCTTCATGTTTTGGCATGTTAACAGACGTCTCCAGCTGTAAATTAGGTACTTACAAAATATTTAAATTCTGGGCTTGCAGAATTTAAATATTTTGTAAGTACCTAATTTACAGCTGGAGACGTCTGTTAACATGCCAAAACATGAAGAATATTCGATCGATTTCAAGCATGCCGTAGATGGCTGCACTTAAGAAGGGTACCTAAGTCAAGCTGAGGCTTCGCAAACTTTTGATGTATTACGGCAAATGATTAGTGTCTAGACTGAGCAGTTTAAGGCTAGAAACAGTGTCATAAATAAGCCTAGAAGCAATCGTCCTCGAAAAATGAGTTTTACAACTGATCGTGTGACAAAAAAGCTTTCCGTAGGAATTCCAGTAACAATTAAATCTTAATTAAAAGAAAACTATAACATAAATATTCATGTTTTCACTATTAAATGATGCCTAATAGAGCAGGGATTACATCGTCAACGCCCATTTAAAAAAACACATATTTTGAGCAAGGAATAAGGCATCTCGATTAGCATTCGCGATTCGTCACAAGTTGTGGACCCTTCGGCACTTGGCGATTGGTCAAAAGTTGTATGGAGTGACGAGAACAAGTTTAAGTGAATGTCATCGGATGGTTTCAAGTAAGTACGTCGTCCTCATAATAAAAGACACGATGTGCGATACCTGGTACCAGGTCGGTAACCACATTCAAGCATGGTAGCGGCAAAGCAATGTTGGGCGATGTTTTTCTCTCTATGAAGCCAAGCCTCTCGTACGAATTGATGGAATAATGGATCGATATGTGTAAGAAGATATACTCAATAAACACATGCTACCCTTTGCGAATGAAAATATGCCACTTCGCTGGGTTTTTCAGCATGATAACGACCCCAAACACAAATCCAAACATGTAGTGGCTTTTTTAAAGCGTAAAAAATCAAGGTTTTTGAGTGGCCTAGTCAAAGTGCTAATTTTAATCCTATTGAGCATTCACAGGAAGAGTTGAATCGTCCAGTGATGTGCAGAAATTATTCCAATAAAATGACTTTTTACGACCACTTCAGTCAGAATGTGCAAACGTAGTTACTATATAAACGTAAACAGAAGTTAGTTAACTCTATGCCGGCTCGATGTACTGCTGTTTGAAAGGCCGGAGAATATGCATCTTAATATTTGTATAATGTTTTATTTAACGCTTTTGGGAGTTCAGTAAAATCATTTTATATAAGTGTCAAAATACTTTTGACCTACCTGAAGCGTGTATTATCAATTTTTATTTTAAGTCTGTCGCTTAGTTTTATTAATCTAAGTGGCAATGTAACATGTAAAGGGTAAATAAGATGTAATCCTATCGTAATGATTTAACATTGTACTCTATTTATCAAGATATTGAGAGAATTTTATTTATCAAAACACTTTTGATCGCTACTGTAATTTCAAGAAAACTGATTTGAGTACTTTGATCTTTTTGTAAAGTTGCACTCCATAGAAAACCAATGTCATGGCTTAGTGTCGTATTACTCCATCATACTATACTACTACTACTATTATTATATTTTAAACTGAACCTAACGTAAAAAAAAATAATATATTCAATTAAATTTAAATTATAAAAAGGCGTTTAACCTGGTTTTCCTGGCTGACCAGGTTGTCCTGGTTGCCCTGGCTGGTTAGGTTGTCCTGGGTATCCGGTTTGGTCAGAGCCTCCCGGATATCCTGGCTGTCCTGGCTGACCGGGTTGTCCTGGTTTGCCAGGTTGTCCTGAATACAAACATTTTAAAATATTTAGTTTCATTCCAGAAAAAAAGTGGCATGACAAACAATTTCAATATTGAAGCTTTAGACGGAGAGCTGGCCACGGCAGGAATGACACAATAATGAGAGCAACGAAATTGATATAGTTAGACTGCTATCCTATTGTTATTACCTAATCTGGCAATCTGGCAGCTTTAAGCCGGGGGGTTCAAGAGTAGCAGACCAGAAAAGTTGTTTAAAAATCTTGGGAACGACGCAATACTGAGAGTTCTTGCTTTAGTACGATATCGTGGCATTTGATGTATATAATTGGAATATAACGTGGAAGATGTCTCAATGGGGGGGAAAAGAGGCAGGTTGAAGTTAAATGCATTTATACCGGACGCCTGCGGTTTATTTTCTTCTGATCTGTGAAAACTGTTTGTAATTAATCAGGCGCTCGAATAAAACTTATTAGTTGACAGCTTTCCATGCCAAGACTATATTACCGATAGTTATTTCTAAATAGGAAATCGACTTTAACAGCCAGGATTCTCGGTTTAAATTGTTATGGAAAAATATGTGACATATTAGGTTTTGTTCTAATAATGAACTTAGCTTACAAAGCCACATCATAATACAGCTACTCGTCACTAGATTGCGCTAATATGTACTAAACATAGACAGGGTATGACATTTGAATTCCAACTGCTGACCCAGCACGGGTGAGCAGTAGATAATTAACCAGTATAAGTGTGCCGCATTGTTACGAATCTCGCGGTCATTTTACACTGGCAGTTAGAGAAGTTGGCTCGCCAAGGGGCGCACAATCATTAGGAAATTACGGATATATGGCTGCCTAATTTGTCGATAAATATATTAACCCTTAGCAATATTTTGACCATTGAATACTTAGAGAATTCAACCACCCGGAGTCGCCATTGACAGGCGTTCCCTTCTGCCGAAAACATATGACCAGTGGTCATACACATGTATGGACTGACGTTTATCTAACGTAGCTACGTACGAATAGCCATACATTTAACGTTCCCCTCCACCGCAAAAATCGGCAGACTTTTTTTGTATAGAAAATGACAGACATGGCTACTCCATCCGGGTTGAAGTCTCTAAGTTGAATACCGATTCTGATAGCCATCAGCAATAAAAGAAAAGTAATTTCTTATTTTATTATTATATTCTCTTTATTTATCCTTCTTCTTAGGCTAGGTTTTTTTACAATATCAATATAAAACTAATGTTGGAAATGTCATTGTGATAGTTGCTTTCCCCATTCATTTTAATTACATTAAGTAAGATTTAAACAAGGGTGTACTGAACCAAGTGACAGCTTACATTTACGGGGTTGTCAAAATCCCCTTCGTTTATTTGCTGCATAACCACAGGTAAGATAAAATATTTATGTAGTTTATAGTAGTAGTTTAGTTAAAATAACGGTTAGATTGGGCAAATTAAGTAATAAATCTTACATTTATGTATTTTTGTATTAAAATTTCTGATGTATCAGGTAGATTAGGGCAGGTCCAGCAATCAAACTAATCGCGTACTTATCAACCCTAGATAATCGACAAGAAAAATTGTATGTAGAATGTAGACGTCATGTGCCACCGTTCATATGTCAAAGTTCTGTCAAACACTGATTTTGTAGGGAAGATTGAAGTGAAATGGCATGAAACCTTTAAGGAATGAAGATTAACAATTAAATTACACTTCGAAAATGTGTATTTTATTGGGTAACAAGACATAAGATATTTTATTTTTGTAAACCTGAAAATGGGTTAAGTTTTCACATGAGCATTGTTTAACTTTACTCGTTTTAATATTATATGTCGATGCTTATCCTTAATCATGAACTTTTATCGATATAAATATCGACTTTGCGCAGCATTTGAGTAACGAGTATTTAAAGTGACAGAATGATAGAAAGTGCTAGATAAATAAATAGTACTATTCATAGATTATATAATTCTTCAGATGGAGTACTGCTAACAACATTTTGTGGTTCTATAATGAGCCAGTGTCCTCGTGGTTACGCACTACACACACATACTCACAACAATAATGAGCCGCTCCCCCGACAGTCGTGTCCAAACGTCTATGCAGTCAAGTGCTGTTAAAAAAGAATTAAAATATGCCGTCGTGCGTTGTCAAATGCTGCAGAAATGCCACCGGTCAAAAGAATAAAACGGATGGGGTAACTTTTTACCGTTAAGTAAACAATTCATTGCGTAATCATATTAAAAATCAGTAAATTCGTAAACTATTAACTTCACGGTAGTGGTGTTGCCAGGTGGTTGAATAGGGAAACTTCCCGAACGTAAGGGGGTCTATAATCGCCGCGATATGTTGTCAATACGATATTGACGTCACCACTCCTAACTAGACGTTTTATATTCGTTGAAAACGTGCGACGAATATTATAACGTTACCTAATAGTTAATAACTTTTATGCTTTTGGTGAGCAAATTATTCTTTATTATTTTTTGAATACAATTTGTAAATAAACAAAATTATATATATCTTAAAATTATTCCAAAAACTTCGTAAAACAAAAAGCCCATATCTAATCGTTCATTGCACGCGCGAAGTTATGTCACCGCCATCTGTCAAACTTTCGTCTCATTCTAACTATCGCTCCCTCTCACTCTGAGCGGCTGACTAGTCGCGTCAGTAATCGACTGGTCAAGCGCTTAGAACGAGATTGAACTATAGTTGGAATGAGAGGTCAGCTCTTAAGTCAAACCGATTGTGTTGATCGATCGAGGAGCATTTTTAACCAACTTCAAAAAAAGGAGGTTCTCAGTTTGACCCGTATGTTTGTATATATGTATGTATGTATGTTTGTTCGCGATTATCTTGCGTTTGGTTGAACCGATTTTGATGCAGTTTTCAAAAAGTTTTTGTTACATTCTAAACATTAGTATAAAATAAGGCGTCGTTCATTGATTACGTAAGACATTTTTTGCCAGAGACCCCCTTCCGCTACGTAAGAAAAAAATAATAATAATAATCCTCTCTGCAGTAGGAGTAAGACATAGTCAATTCCCCTCCCCCCTAAATCGTGTTACGTAATAAATGAATACGTTATAACACTTTTAGTTGTCTTCATCTTAGCGAGGGCACTGCCGTGCCTCCAGATTAAAAAGGTATAAAGTATGCTGTAAATAATAGTATTGGGACGACAAGAGAGGCCTCTTCAGAAATGTATTTCATCAGATTTATTAACCTCGTAACGCCCAAGAAAAAAAACGCAAGTTCAGCTAAACGCCCAATGTGCAATGTATAAGCCAATATGTTTAAATATAAAAATAACACTTCATAAGCTTTTAAGTACAGCGTGCTGTACACTGGGCGTTTACCTCATTTTTATTTTTTCGAAAGTCTGGGCGTTAATGCTGAGTGTTACTTTGTACACTCTATCGCACATTGGGCGGCACGAGGTTAAAACAGGTGCTTATTCATTCTATTTAACCATATATATTAATAATCAAATTTTTTAAATTCAAAAATACTGTATTAATAATTGGGAAAATTTGTATTACATGGCAACACTCGTCTGGACACATACATTCAAACCAGCCGCCATCTTGGGTTACAGTTTGTTGTACAGGTGTGCTCCATCCTTTTAATTTATTCATCCAAGGTACTATTATTTACTTGGTGGTACTACCAATGCGCAACATAGATTACCTCACTAAGATTCCGCATTATATCGTTAATGAAGGCTGGCAGTCGTTATCTATATGCTGTTTTATTTATTAAATACTGAGCCGCCTGTCGCACCAGTAATAATAAATAATAAAATAATAAATATTATGGGACAATTTTACACGAATCAACCTAGTCCCACAGTAAGCACAATAAGGCTTGTGTTGTGGGTACTAGGCGACGATATATATAATAGATAGATATAGATAAATACTTAAATACATAGAAAACATCTATAACTTAGGAACAAATATCCGTGATGAACACACAAATAAATGCCCTGACCAGGATTCGAACCCGGGACCTCCTGCTTCATAGGCAGGGTCACTACCGACTAGGCTAGAAGGCCGTTAAGACCAGTGGATTGTAGGTTATGTACAATATTTGAAACTACAAAACCGAACGCCTACTCAATGAACTCGATTCATTTCTCATTTTGTAAGAAAGAATGGTGCCATTCGTATGCGGGAACACTCATACTTTGGACGTATATCGATTTTAAAGACACGTTGACACATTATTTTTGTATGGAAGATTCCCTGTCATACGCTTAGAATACTCTCGAAGAATGGTAACAATACCACTGTTAGTTTCCTTGAAAGGAGAGGTTTTGTGTTTTTGATAACTACGGACTCTGCATAGGTTTAAAAACTTCCTGCCCGGGAGTACCAAAAAGCTGCTTGTGCAGGCCTTAATTTTTCCTATTATAGACTAAGCTGATGTGTGCACTACCAACATTTCCCAGGCTTCCCTAAACAGACTCGATCGTATATTAAATAATAGAAAACGCTTTATTTTCGGCTTGCGTAAATTAGATTACGTCTCAGGTTATCGTTACCAACTGTACATTAGTTTTGGGATATCCCTTAGGATTTTTATTGTATAAGTTTCAAACGGCTGTACTTACTTGTGTTTAGTCACTACACAGTATAATCAAAGACTAAATATTTTCATTATTCCTTATTGATAATATATAAAAAAATAGCCATTTTAAAAATCGTTTTCCTACTTGCACTCAATTTTCTATTCTTTGAAACAATAGATTATTTTTAACTAGTAGGTACAGTTGCCATCAAATATATCAGAGCGGCCAAGGTACTCAAAAATATCTGAACTTACACTTTATCGCCTTGACAATAGAGGCGTTGTTCAGATATTAATGACCACCTTGGCCGCTTCGATATATCTGATGGCGACTGTACTTAAATTATTAACGCTAATATATGTAGTGATCACGCGAGTCGTTTTGTATGCTCAATCTAATGTGCAACATAAGTTGTGCCGTTATTCCCACCAATAGTTGTGTGCACCTTGGCGAGCCAACTGCTCAAACAACCAGTGTAACATGACCGCGAGATTCGTAGCAATGCAGCACACTTATACTGGTTTATTTTCTACTGCTCACCCGTGCTAGGTCAGCAGTTGGAATTCAAATGTCATACCCTGTCTATGTTTAGTAGATATTAGCGCAATCTATTGACGAGTAACTGTATTATGATGTGGCTCTGTAAGCTAAGTTCATTATCAGAACAAAACCTAATATGTCACATATTTTTTTATAACAATTTAAACCGAGAATCCTGGCTATTAAAGTCGATTTCCTATTTAGAAATAACTATCAGTAATATCGTCTTGGCATGGAAAGCTGTCAACTAATAAGTTTTATTCCAGCGCCTGATTAATTACAAACAGTTTTCACAGATCAGAAGAAAATAAACCGCAGGCGTCCGGTATAAATGCATTTAACTTCAACCTGCCTCTTTTCCCCCCCACTGAGACATCTTCCACGTTATGTTCCAATTATATACATCAAATGCCACGATATCGTACTAAAGCAAGAACTCTCAGTATTGCGTCGTTCCCTAAATTTTTAAACAACTTTTCTGGTCTGCTACTCTTGAACCCCCCGGCTTAAAGCTGCCAGATTGCCAGATTAGGTAATAACAATAGGATAGCAGTCTAACTATATCAATTTCGTTGCTCTCATTATTGTGTCATTCCTGCCGTGGCCAGCTCTTAGTCCACTTGTTAAACGCGTGACTCAACTCAACTTTTCTCAATAAAAATATCGGGTGACTATATGCTCGACAACACATGTAGGTACTCGGTATTTACAATTATAAATGGGCATTATAGGTTTTTTTGAACTTTAAGAGTACGTATGTACAACGTATGTTTATAAGGTCGGTCGTATGACAGGGAATCTTCCATACAAAAATAATGTATCAACGTGTCTTTAAAATCGATATACGGCCAAAGTATGAGTGTTCCCGCATACGAATGGCGCCATTCTTTCTTACAAAATGAGAAATGAATCGAGTTCATTGAGTAGGCGTTCGGTTTTGTAGTTTCAAATATTGTACATAACCTACAATCCACTGGTCTTAACGGCCTTCTAGCCTAGTCGGTAGTGACCCTGCCTATGAAGCAGGAGGTCCCGGGTTCGAATCCTGGTCAGGGCATTTATTTGTGTGTTCATCACGGATGTTTTCTATGTATTTAAGCATTTATCTATATCCATCTATTATATATATCGTCGCCTAGTACCCACAACACAAGCCTTATTGAGCTTACTGTGGGACTAGGTTGATTCGTGTAAAATTGTCCCATAATATTTATTATTTTATTATTTATTATTACTGGTGCGACAGGCGGCTCAATATTTAATAAATAAAACAGCATATAGATAACGACTGCCAGCCTTCATTAACGATATAATGCGGAATCTTAGTGAGGTAATCTATGTTGCGCATTGGTAGTACCACCAAGTAAATAATAGTACCTTGGATGAATAAATTAAAAGGATGGAGCATACCTGTACAATAAACTGTGACCCAAGATGGCGGCTGGTTTGAATGTATGTGTCCAGACGAGTGTTGCCATGTACTACAAATTTTCCCAATTATTAATACAGTATTTTTGAATTTTAAAAATTTGATTATTAATATATATGGTTAAATAGAATGAATAAGCACCTGTTTTAATAAATTTGATGAAATACAATTCTGAAGAGGCCTCTCTTGTCGTCCCAATACTACTCCTTTGGAGTAGCAGGCGTCCATAGGTTACGGTAGCTGCTTACTATCAGGCGGGCCGTATGCTTGTTTGCCACCGTCGTGGTATAAAAAAAAAAAAATTATTTTCAGCATACTTTATACCCTTACTTTTAGTGAAAATATCCGTTTCTCTTGTATTTCAGTGAAAATGGATTTCTTTAATAATATTTTGTCATGGGTTAAATGCATTTTTTGCCTACAAATTCAGCCATATTATACTTTTCTATTGACACTGACCTTAGATATATTACCATAGCCTATATGGGTTTGACATATCAAAAGTGTTGTTAGCGCCATATAAATAGGTGTTACTTAGCGCGTTTATGCTCATTGTTCACAAATTGACCTACGCTGTATTTAGTCTTTATTCGTAACAGATTTGTTATCAATTAGATTTTTTTTTTATCAAAATAACATCTGACATACTTAATCACTAAGCAATCTCATTCTGATATTTATGTATTAAAAATAGAATTATAAATTAAAGGCAAATCAAACAATATACAATAGATCTGTAAGTCTTACAGATAAAAAGATACAGGGAGGTGAAAAAAGTATAATTTTTAGGGTTCCGTAGCCAAACGGAACGCAAAAACGGAACCCATATAGTTTTGCCATGTCCGTATGCCCGTCCATCCGTATCCGTCTATCCATCCGTCCGTCCGTCCCTCAGTCTGTATGTCATATGACACACCCTAAACATGATACTTTTTTACCACCTGTATATTTTTATCTGTAAGAGTTACAGATCTATTGTGTATGAACAATTTTTTTTTAAATCTCCATACGGTCCATATACCGTAGAAAAAACCGAATTTTGGCACCTTTAAACTAAGATTGCGGCCAACGCTCTGACTCCTAAAGGTTTTAAATCTAGATTTTAAATACCCTGTAGCCTACCAAAACCCCTTAAATCATTTTCTACACCACCTTTTGTAAGGCAAAATGGTCTAATAACCCATCTAACGGCCTCCTAGCCTAGTCGGTAGTGACCCTGCCTATGAAGCAGGAGGTCCCGGGTTCGAACCCTGGTCAGGGCATTTATTTGTGTGTTTATCACGGATATTTGTTCCTGAGTTATGGATGTTTTCTATGTATTTAAGTATTTATATGTAACTTTTACGAAAATGGGGGTTTGTAAAAAATATTCCTAACCGTTTTCAAGTTAAAGCTTGTTAAAATAAAGTGCAAAACACTGCCCGTTACAACCCTAATTAGTAAACGGGTTTAATGACCTGTATAGTAAACAAACTTTACATGACTGACAAGAAATGTCATCATAAAGTCGACTTTTGCTTGCTAGGAGACATTGACAACCACAGAGCTTAACATTAAGAAACATAAGGTCGATTTAACACGAAGGTTTTAACACATACAATAATATTAATAATAATCAATTTCCAACATCACTTAAGTGTTTCCAAATGGCATATTTTTTAATTTTCGCGGTTTAAATTTTTACTTTTTTTAGTAACGAAATACCCTAGTAAAGCAATAAATAAAATTATTAAGGAATAAACATACCTTTTTGGTGTGTGTCATTTTTATCATTAATAACATAACAACTCATCACAAAAGACATGGTAACGTTTACGTCATGTCATGTCACAATGTTTTGCTATAAATGGATAAAATGATCTAAATTATTTTTATTTGCGGAAGTTGTCGCGAACATCGCGAAGCAGTTCGTGCTTGCCGGTTTTTCGGATAGATGGCGGTAGCAGTCACGTTCGATCTCAATATCGCTTTTAGTATGGACGGATTTTTTGAGAGGGGTTGTAGGGTAGATACAGGGACGACGGGAGGAGAGAAGGTTGCGCGCGAACAAATCAATGGTGAGCGCTTTAATATTTATCTTTCTACTCGTATCAGTTCATGGACTTTCTTACTGTGTTATTGTGATGATCATGTGTCTTGTGTTATTTACCAGCGTGTATCAGTGCTCAGAGAGATCTTTGATCCCAGTGAGTTGTCAATGGTTATGAACTCAGGGTAACCATAGTGTGAGGAACGGGGTCGCTGTAAGGGGAGGTGGAGGCGACTATTTAGCCCGAGATACCAGATGGATAATCACGGGAGGCTCATAGGCCGTAGGAGTAATCAAAGGAGATATCGTCAGCTCACACCATCAACGTCCAGGCCGTGTCTACGTATAGTATCTGCGTGTCCGTTAACATATTTACATCATTCGTATTCTCTAGTCAGTAAACTCATCGGCTCAGTATACCAGAAAAACATGGTGAAGCTGACGACATGGTGGAGATGCTGGGATTGGTTAGATCCATCCGTGCCATATTTAAGTCAGCTAAATTGAAAGTAACACTGTGTCGGTTGATACTTGTCGGGTATAGCTACACAATATAATACATAAACGTATCAACTGAAAGGTCAGTTTCAGTTTTAAGATTGTTGAGAAAATTAAAGGCAAAACAGAGTCAAATAAGCAAGCAAGCATTTACTTCAGCCCAAGTTCAGGCTATAGGAAACATTCATGGTAGCGTCGTCTCAGTCAGCGGCCGTAATTACTGTTTCATGTTGTAGTGTAAATATAGTTCTAGTAACTTTGTACATAATAAAACATGTAGTTAAGACGAAAGTTTGAAGAGTCATTCGTGTTTAAATGATATTTTCCAAATTGCCTTAGAATTTACTTGAAAGTTTTGAGAAATAAGCAACGGGCAATTACATGGTGAATCTAAAGACATTCTTGTTCGAGTTGAGCTTCAAACTGAGCTATAAAAGGTTATCGTAAAAAAAAAATTGAGCGTAATTCAGACGTATAATTTCGAAGTTGGCTCGTTAAACAAATCTTATCAATATTTGAAGTCCATTTCTCTGGTGTAACATTCCAAAGATAGTCCGTGGCCTTATAGTAATGATAAGACAATAAACCAAATTACTATGGCAAAACTGAGATATTTATTTTACTTTGGCGGAGATAAATAACCATTATAGGACGGCTTCGAGTTTGTGAGATAAAAATGACTAACGTCATCGGTATGAGCTACTCCTTAAAAGTATCCACGGAACGCTACTATGGTTAAACTAGTAATATTAAGTTTGAAGAGAAGGCTAACTCAAAAGTATATTGAGCATGGGTGCAGTCGTTTTCCTTTCATTGGACTGGGCGCTGTTAGTTAAGATAAGCACAAATCACAAGGAAAACGTCAATCATTATCGCAATCGTGAGAAATTATTGTGAAAAAACGATAATTATAAAATGTACATAAGTGAATAGAAATCAGACTTATAATCCGTTTTATTATTGTTCGTAAGAGTACAAATTGACCTCGTAGTAGGCATGTGTGCTCCTGTAGGGATCAGATACGTTATACGTTGTTAACACCATTGAAAATGATATCGGCAAATAAAGGATGTCTTGAATTTAGGCGGATGAAAGATTCAAAATAAATAACGCATCTGTCATAACTCCGTGTCTACTGTAAATTGTAATCTTCATCTTTGATGCGATAAAATAAGAATTAGTGACCCTAGATTAGAACACCTTACTCTATGAACACCGAGACGATGCTAAGAGAAATAGTATGCACATTTACTTGTCATTACAGTGTATGATGCTAAAAACTAATCAAAAACCTATCGAATTGTATTTATGCTTTTAACATGTACGTAACTGCTTAACATCAGGCGGACAGTATGCTTCGTTGCTACCGTCGTGGTATTAAAAATATATAAATAAAGCAGAGTTTAATTTGAGTTAAGTTCGAGTCTCGTCGACTCTCCATTTATTTGGCACTAGCCTTTTCCCACGGCTTCGCCTGCGTAATATAAGTACTCAAAAGGATAATTACCCATGTTGATTTTCAGACTTTGTGACCACATTTGCCCCTTTTGGGGGTTAAATTTTCAAAAAACCTGAAACACGTGTTTACTCATTTATCGTTAGGAATGCTCCTGTGAAGTTTCGATTAAAATAGTCTAACAAGTCTTGATTCGCCATACAAACTTTGGACCCCCATTTTACCCCCTTAGCGAGTGAATTTTGAAAAATCCTTTCTTAGTGCATCCCTAGACCTTATAAGGAACCTACATGCCAAATTTGGAATCTCTAGAACCAGTGGTTAGGGCTGTGCGTTGATATGTCAGTCAGTCAGTCAGTCAGTCAGTCAGTCAATCAGTCAGTCAGTCAGTCAGTCAGTCAGTTTCTTCTTTTATATATTTAGAAGATACCTACTGTATGTTTAAAGTGCATTGCACGACAAATGATTTACTTAAATGCTATACATCAGGTTTGAACTACAAATGTGATGCGTCACGCATAAACACGCATAAGAAGAAGTATATTGCCTTCTTTTTGAGCCGGTTAGGTAATTGCCAAACAATACCTTTACTAAAAGAAATCCAAGCCTGCATTTAGAATCAAATGGTTAATTGGAAACTTAAAAGTCGTTGTCATTGATGTTTTATTTTGTTGTGTTTCCTTGACACGAAATAATCATGTGATAAATTAAACTTAGTTAAGAAGGATAGACATAAAACAAAACAACAGAGTAATAAAAATAAATTTTTATGTCAATGGTTTCCAAATTCAAGTTTCGTAGTTCGTATTGACTTTATGGAATACTATATTTGAGTAATGATCATTTGGAAATATTTATTGTAGTGTAACATAACTTAGTGGTTAATACGCTCATCTCATACGAGTGCTTGATATGTCCCACATGTGTACAAATGGACATATATTCCACCATGTGTCTTACTTATCAGTGCACCTATTGCAAGGAACCTTACATAAACCGAAATTCAGTGTATTTACGAAACGGTCCAGTTCTTGACTTGATGTAACTGAAATTACTCTTAACATAGTGTACGCAGTGCATGTAGCACATGTTATTTATGCTTTACTTAAAATATAAATATCTTGAATAAAGATGAAACATAAATAATAAAGTTAAAACTAAACAAAGAACATTAAATGTGACGAATAATAGGTTATCATAAGTTGAGGTAATGCGACGTAAACAAATACGCAAATCTTACGTTCTACCCACTTTCTCATTCTATTTGATTTGGGGTACTTTACCTACATGGCATAATTTGTACCATGATTTTGTGTAATTGAAGCATTTTATCCATATTTGTATAAATCTGCAAATATAAGTTTGTAGAAGTTAAAATATTTCATGATACATTTACAAGGTGCTCACAAGTTAAATCTCAATGTAAGATCCGTGCCTATACGAGTAGGTGCATGATATGATACGGGTAAATTTAAAGACTTTGTTCGTTATCTCCCGTTGGTTTTAGAAAACTTAACTGAGAACCAAATATTAACCAGTTGATGATTCATTTGGTTTTGTTATAAACGATTTAAGTTAAAAGAACATGGTTAGAGATGTCCTAATAACTACCATTAACTTCGGTAACTGATAATCAATGTTTCGAGTGTTTTGACATTTACTAAAAATCGTTCGGGTACCTACTGTTAGTACCTATATGGCTACATGTAGGCACAAGTAAACACAGCTCAGAGAGTGTTTTGACATTTACTAAAAATCGTTCGGGTACCTACTAGTATATGGCTACATGTAGGCACAAGTACACACAGCTCAGACATAGCTCAGATTGTTGCCAGACTTAAGTGGCAGTGGGCGGGCCACATTGCTTGCAGAACCAATGGCCGATGGGGCAGAAAGGTTCTTGAGTGGTAACCGCGTACCGGAATACGCAGTGTGGGAAGCCCCAGACTAGGTGGACCGACGATCTGGTTTGAGTCGCGGGAAACAGCTGGTTAAGGGCGGCGAATGACCGTTCGTTGTGGAGATCCTTGGGGAGGCTTTTATCCAGCATTGAACGTCTTTCAGCTGAAATGATGATGATGAGGCACAAGTACGAGTGCTTAACCCAATAATACAAATACAAATATTCTTTATTGCACACCTCAATAAAATAGAACAGTACAGTACACAGATTAAAAGTAGAGGCAGTCAACAGGCGGTCTTATCGCTAGAGAGCGATCTCTTCCAGACAACCTTGGGGTAGCAATAATAAGCTTTAAATTGGCCACTTTGTGAAAATTTGTATAATGCTAACGTATGTCATTTAAACAGAGTTGCCAATCGTGTTTGACTATCTGTTTGCGGTGAAAACCTTAAACTAAATATGTTATATATTTAAGTTTGTACTTAAATGACGTTTGGAAAGCAAGAAGTAGTTAATAAATACCGTGATATAGACAAATTATTAGCGGATAGTGTAAATGCAAATACATAACAAGAGTTTAACTACGGACTATTCGTTATTTCCCAACATAGCAACAAGCATAGTTCATATTGAAGTGAAGTGTTGGCTGGAAAGATATTTTATAATTAAGTAAGATTATATTTTCTGCGTAACTCAGAAAGGGCAGGTCATTGTGACAATCTGGTTTGACCTTGACACGTAATATTCAGAAATTAAATATGAATAGTATGTATACTGTTACTTGTCTCCATTTCCCACAACGCGAGTAGAAAAGGGAGAAGAGGTATTCGAAATATATATCATACAAAAATACCTATTGAAATTAAATCGTTAAAATAAAATAAAATCTAGTCTTGTGTTTGAACGTGTGACCGTAGGTTAAATTCTTTGAATAATAGAAAAACATTTTAAATCCACCTACTATATGCCAGGATGCATACCACCTTGTAACACCGTAAGGATGTTGGTTAATAAATGGTGATGACCGTAGTCCATAGAAAAGACGCTCAGACTATCAAAATATAAAAGGGTAGGTACGAAACTTATCGAAACTATCTATCCTAACAAAGATCATTCTAAGTTGGTCACGCGAGTAGTGATTTAGTCTGTCACTTCAAAATATTACTATTTTGAGTAACCGGTAATTAGAACGCCTATAAAGTACATCTCATGTTCGAACGTTTTCCTTTAATTTTCATAACATCATAACGAACAGGGTTTTGGTATCTAGATAATCAATGATGATTCAAGGGAATTGCACGCACGAAAGGGATTAGTTCAATATACTTGGTGTTGAACTTAAAATGTGGTTTCGTGGGGGTAATAGATATATTATCCTAGCACTATGACCTAAAAGAATTTCACAAGATGTTCAAGCGCAATAACAGCACCCGTCTGAGAGGCCATCACTTGAAATTAGACAGCCAAAGGTCCCACAGTAACCCATACAGACACTTCCTGAGCAACCGAGTGGTATGGACCTGGAATAAAGTACCAGAGGATGTGGTATCAGCTCAAAATGTCAACCAATTCAAGAACAGATTAGATAAGCACTTATATATTATTCGCCATTGATCATTTGTCGTGTTAACTGGATACAGGCAAAATCAGTTGTACAACTGCTTGCCTGCTTATAAATAAATAATAATAAATATAGCTTGTGATTAGATGCAATCACATTTATCGCAAAGAAACGTCCGCGTCAAGCCTACTCAGTGGTAGATGTATATATTTCAGATGCAAGCAACGTTTAATAAATAAAGATGATCATAAAGGTGTGATAGTCTGATAATGCAAGTAACCGCGTGAAAATGTATATGTATATAGGTACTTAAATACTATTAAAATCAATCATAAATTAATACTTGGAAGTATTTTTAGGAAAACACCGTGCGACTGTAAATACCCACGTATATTGATTGATTCTATAAAGGTACAATAATAAGTAGGTGTATGGACCAACATGCAAACGGACATTTACGGTATGTGTATGAAATTTAGTGTCGAGGAGTAGTTGAAATTGGAAATAAATTGGACCACAGTTATAATAAAAACGCACACATAATAATGGTGTCACAAAATAAGTACCTACCAAAATAATTGAAAAACAACTTTGTTTGCGGTTGATAAGTTCTTGGCCATAAAAACGAATTCAAATATCATAAGTCTCGCTCACGCTTACGATATACGTACTACAGTGTTTGACTACAAAAATGGTTTGAAAAAAATCACCTTTTTTCAACTGACGATATGGTTGCTAAATGATATGTAGGGTTTTGATCCCATACCTTGTTCAGCCCAGTCTAGTGGTATCCCACGGGTACTAGGTATAATCGTACTTCGCTTGTTGAGTTAAAAGAAGTCGTGAATTAGTTACTGAACTTTGAATACCTTTACATTGTATATGTAAACGGAGTACAGGCAGTAGGTATGTACAATGTAGAAGGATGATTCTCTACGGGGATGTAACTTGGTTAAACAAGCGAGTTTTTGATACCACGCTAGAAAAACAATCGAAATTAATTGTTTATAGTTCAGAGTTCAATAAAACTTTGGTCTTGGTTATATCCAGGTTATGTAAAACTATCAGAACCCTTCCCATTATCATTGTAAATTATTAGAGTATGAGTTAAAATTTACGTAAACGGCCCTTTTTATTCGTTTATTGGGGAGGGCTGTCGAGCACTTACCAGTAACAAACAGATGATCTCGACAGTATTATATATAGATAGCCATCCAGTTGTAAGAACCAGTACAATAAGAATAAAGTCGTAGTTAAAATACAGACAATAGGTACATTTAAAAGAGGACATTGTACATTTTGGCATTAGCAAGTACATAAAACATTATGCCAGAAATTAAGACTGTGAAGTCAAAAGAGTTAAAGGATAATGCATTTAAAGTTTTAGACATTCCGCGTTTAATACCGAAGTACATTTGTTGTGGTACATTGAATCCTTGAAAGCTAAGCCTAGCTGTTATAGTAGTAATTAATAGAGTATTACTAATTCCTCTTAAAATTGTTCTTTGAAGAACTAGATATTCTGAACGGGTTGATATTTGATATAGCACTATGATTGATAGATGCTAATTTGGTTAACTTATAAAAGATTAAATTGAAGAATCATCACATTACTTAGTCATATGAATGTTGACGTACAAGGGACAGGTTTTAACGTAAAGTATAAATCCTAACATTAGTAAATGGTTCATCCTAGAAATATACCGATTAGTTTACAAGAATCACACTCAGTCCACACAGGTTACTTCTAATTTACTAAACCGCGACGGTGATCCTGCTCAGCTCAGCTCAGACCTCAGTCAGTGTAACCTTAGTAAACGCTCAGAACAATTTAATCCTACTCAGCTCAGCCCAGACCTCAGTGAACGCTCAGAACAGTTTGATCCTACTCAGCTCAGCCCAGACCTCAGTAAACGCTCAGAATAGTTTGATCCTACTCAGCTCAGCCCAGACCTCAGTAAACGCTCAGAACAGTTTACGGGTCCTGCTTGTAATCAGCTCAACACAGGCACTGATGAACGCTCAGAGCAGTCTAGGGATCCTACTTTGATCAGATCAGCACAGCCATCGGTATTCGCTAAGACCAGTCTCAGAGGGACGCGATAGCTTGTCTCAGTTTCACAAGGCCATCCCTACTCTCAGCGGAAAGGGCAAGAAAAAAGGTTCGAGAATGGACAGCTCAGCTACATTGTTATTCACACAGAGCACCAACCTCTTTAGTGCGTTAGTTGCTCTTAGGATAGAGGCGCGCTTGTATAGGAATCGACCGTGTCAGAATATTTGACAAATAATTATCTTAGCTGTCAGATATCTGTGCTAATAGCGTTGGGGCACAGGTCGATACTTTTATAGATATTTCTATGAGATAATCTGAATAATCACGAATCTGATAATCATAATCAATCAGCAGTAATATTAATAACGAGTATTTGTGGAACTTTTGTCATGATACTTTGAAACTGATAGACCACCCTCAGCCTAAACCGAAAATAGGACCTAGAAACATGACACGAGTTTCGTAGAATTCGCCTCTGAATCGTACATCTCATAGAGCTACATGGCGTCGCATCACCAGGGAAGTGGTGGCAAAGGACTCGACCGAGACATGACCACGACCACTCTGCCAAGAGTGCACGACTTAGAAGAAGATATGTTACCATCCCGCATTTTCTTTAATTATTGCAACTATTCATGACACAAAATGGTGTTTCGAATCCATTTTATGATAATGTTAACTCCGCAAATCTCAAACTGTCACTGGAGCTAACCGGGCGCAAAGCGCAAGAGTGATACAATCTTCTAAGGTCAAACATCATACCTAGTCCTATAGCTCGCACATGCGCATTGCTTATCTGTGGCTATTCACAATAGAGTTCACATTACATATTTATTGATTCAATTGTTTACTGATACTGATTAAACTGATCTGATTTCAATGTTCCCATAATTTTATTTTTCTTAAGGGGCGGGAGTGTCGCGAACATCGCGAAGCAGTTCGTGCTTGCCGGTTTTTCGGATAGATGGCGGTAGCAGTCACGTTCGATCTCAATATCGCTTTTAGTATGGACGGATTTTTTGAGAGGGGTTGTAGGGTAGATACAGGGACGACGGGAGGAGAGAAGGTTGCGCGCGAACAAATCAATGGTGAGCGCTTTAATATTTATCTTTCTACTCGTATCAGTTCATGGACTTTCTTACTGTGTTATTGTGATGATCATGTGTCTTGTGTTATTTACCAGCGTGTATCAGTGCTCAGAGAGATCTTTGATCCCAGTGAGTTGTCAATGGTTATGAACTCAGGGTAACCATAGTGTGAGGAACGGGGTCGCTGTAAGGGGAGGTGGAGGCGACTATTTAGCCCGAGATACCAGATGGATAATCACGGGAGGCTCATAGGCCGTAGGAGTAATCAAAGGAGATATCGTCAGCTCACACCATCAACGTCCAGGCCGTGTCTACGTATAGTATCTGCGTGTCCGTTAACATATTTACATCATTCGTATTCTCTAGTCAGTAAACTCATCGGCTCAGTATACCAGAAAAACATGGTGAAGCTGACGACAGAAGTAAAATTGGAACTGTAATCGTAACGCACGTTAAGAAAAACTACATCGTTGGGAACAGCTGTTTCGATTTTGTAGACAACAGAGAAATTGTGGTGGGTAAAACTCAACATCGTGTCTTACATGCTCATCTTCACAAGATATGAAATTGTGATTGAAAGTTTACTCAGAACAAAATGAGTCTACCTGTTAAATGAATAACGACATAGGCACCACAAGGAAGTCATCAAAAACACCGAGTGAAATTAATAATATTTTTGTTCTTTGAAAATGTAAACATTACGTAGGAGCACTAGGGTTGGCAATGCAATATAAAAAACATAATTCTAATTTATTTCTGTTTTAATTGCGAGGGCTATTATTAGTATAAATCGATTGTAAAACATTTATAAATAACAATCCTTTCAGCATAGTTTTTAGAATTGCACCACCCGGTATATCTATTACATATATCGTCGTCTAGTACCCACAACACAAGCCTCATTGAGCTTACTGTGGGACTAGGTCGATTTGTGTAAGATTGTCCCATAATATTTATTATTTATTTATTTATCTATAACATTGAGTTTGAGAAGTCTTCAAGAAAATCGTAATCAATATTATGTAGCCGCAATGAAAATAGGATTAGACTCTTGACAGATATACCATGCAGTTACGTCAAAATTAATATGGATAGATTTCTCAATTCTATTCTAATCGCGGTTTAGTGATGCACAAATGATGTACCTGGTTTTCCTGGCTGTCCTGGTTGACCAGGTCCTCCAGGCTGGCCAGGGTGTCCTGGGTATCCGGGCTGACCGGGTTGTCCTGGTTGACCAGGTCCTCCGGGCTGGCCAGGGTGTCCTGGGTATCCGGGCTGACCGGGTTGTCCTGGTTGACCAGGTCCTCCAGGCTGGCCAGGGTGTCCTGGGTATCCGGGTTGTCCGGGGTGTCCAGGTTGGCCGGGCTGTCCTGATTGGCCTGGGTGTCCAGGCTGGCCAGGTTGTCCTGGGTTTCCAGGCTGACCGGGTTTTCCTGGGTGTCCTGGTTGACCAGGTTGTCCTGGGCCCCCTGCTGGGCCGGGTTGACCTAGATAAAATAAGATGTCATATTATGGGCTAAGTTTTATTTTGTAGTAGCTTTCACATTTTTTTTTAATTTGGGAATTTTTATATGATTTGAACTTAGAATCACGAGCCCTTTCGATCCCTACAGGAGAAAAAAAGTGTCCTAAGTTTTTTTATTCCTCTTAGTTACCAATTTTTCATAGACTTCTTATGGCCGTAACTAAGTGGATAAATAGAAATTTTGGGACAGTTTTTTTCTCCTATCGGGATCGAAATGGCTCGCGATTCAGAGTAGAAATTATACACAAAGTTTCGAATTAAAAAAAAGTGGAAGATATGACAAAATAAAAATTTGCCCTTAAGAGAACAATTTTAAAGAAGCGGTAATTTTATAGGTGTATTAATTTATTTAAAAACATGTTGATCCAAGAAAACACTTCGTCAACGACATCTTCATCATTAAAATTTTCATCATCATCATCAACATCATATCAGCCGAAAGACGTCCACTGCTGAACATAGACCTCCCCCAAAGAGTGCCACAATGACCGGTCCTGCGCCACCCGCATCCAGCGGACTCCCACGACCTTTACCAGGTCATCAGTCCACCTTGTGGGGGGGTCTACCGACGCTGCGCCTTCCGGTTCGTGGTCGCCACTCAAGAACCTTTCCGCCCCAACGGCCATCGGTTCTACGTGCAATGTGCCCCGCCCACTGCCACTTCAGTTTAGCAATTCGGAGGGCTACATCGGTTACTTTGGTTCTGCTGCGGATGACCTCATTTCTGATGCGATCACGCAGAGAGACTCCAAGCATAGCCCTCTCCATTGCCCTTTGGGTGACTTTGAGCCTTCTTATGAGGCCCATAGTAAGCGACCACGTTTCAGTGCCATATGTCATCACTGGCAACACACACTGGTCAAAGACTCGTCTTTAGACACTGCGGAATATTGGACGAAAAGATGTGCCGTGGCCGTAGCTTCCCGAACGCTGCCCAACCGAGTCGGATTCGTCGATTAACCTCTTTCTCGAAGTTGGATCTACCTAACTGGACAGTCTGTCCTAGGTATAAATAATCGTCCACAACTTCGAGTGTAAAGTCTCCGATTGTAACGGGAGTTGGTGCTACATGGGCATTTGACATGATCTTCGTCTTATCCATGTTCATCTTTAGACCAACTCGCTCGGAGGCTTTACTGAGGTCATCGAGCATTGTACTCAAATCCTCCATGGTCTCAGCCAAGACTACTATATTGTCAGCAAACCGAAGGTGAGTGATGTACTCGCCGTTTATGTTGATGCCTAGCCTTCTCCAGTCCATAGTCTTGATGACATCCTCCAGTGCAGCGGTAAACAGTTTAGGAGAAATAACATCTCCTTGCCTGACTCCCCGCTGCAACGGAATAGGCTTCGAGTTCTGGTTCTGGAGTCGGACTGACATAGTGGCGTTCTCGTACAAACACTTCAGCACTTCGATATAGCGATAGTCTACTTGGCACCTTTGGAGAGATTGTAGTACAGCCCAGGTTTCGATCGAATCGAAGGCTTTCTCGTAGTCCACGAACGCTAAGCAGAGGGGCAGGTTATACTCCTCAGTCTTCTGTATTACCTGACGGAGCGTATGGATGTGGCCTACGGTACTAAAGCCTCTTCGGAAACCGGCTTGTTCGGGAGGCTGCAAGTCATCTAGCCTGCGTGCGAGACGGTTCGTAATGACTCTTGAAAACAGCTTATAGACATGGCTCAGAAGTGAAATGGGTCGGTAGTTCTTCAGTAACGCGTTATCACCCTTTTTGAAGAACAGTACCACCACACCTCTGTTCCTTGCCTTAGGCGTTCTCCCTTCCAGTAAAACGTAGTCGAACAACTTCTGAAGGGCCATAAGGACCGGTTTACCACCCGCCTTCAGAAGTTCGGCTGTAATTCCGTCTTCACCAGGTGCCTTGTTGTTTTTAAGCTGTTTAAGAGCCATTCTAATCTCGTACAGGCTGATGTCCGGGATATCTTCGGTATAATGTCGGGTCAGTCTAGCTCTAGGGTCTTCCGCCAGACTAACTTCAGGTCTCCTAGTTGATGTGTATAGCTGTCCATAAAAGCCCTCTATCTCGCCCAGAAGCTCGGGTCTAGAGGAAACGATTCTACCATCCTCAGTTTTTAATTTGGCGAGCTGGCTCTGCCCAATAGACAGATCTCTTGCGAAAACTTTAGAATCCTTATTCTGCTTGATGGCCTCTTCAATACGATGTAATAAATAAATAAATAAATAAATATTATAGGACAATCGTACACAAATCGACCTAGGCCCACAGTAAGCTCAATAAGGCTTGTGTTATGGGTACTAGACGACGATATATATAATAGATAAATATGGATAAATACTTAAATACATAGAAAACATCCATAACTCAGGAACAAATATCTGTGATAAACACACAAACAAATGCCCTGACCAGGATTCGAACCCGGGACCTCCTGCTTCATAGGCAGGGTCACTACCGACTAGGCTAGGAGGCCGTTAGATGGGTTATTAGACCATTTTGCCTTACAAAAGGTGGTGTAGAAAATGATGTGTATTGAATTGGCGCAAATCACGGGTAAGGGACTTAGAGATCCGTTTATTGAGCTGCCGGTATAGTGACGCATCAGCTGAAGATTGTAGAACCACTTCTCTCCTTTCCTCGATGAGTCTCTGCGTGGAGTCAGAAAGCCTTTTGGTTCTGTTGCTCCGCTGGGCCTTAAAGAACTTAGACCCAGTGCTATGGACAGCTTCCACAAACCCATCGTTGAATTCGTCCATATCGCCGCCTAGACAATCGAAACGGTTTTGGAGTTCCAGCTGAAAGCTCTCGGGGTTCTGGATTTGAACTGCTGCCGGACGGAGCGTAGACTTCATCAGTCGAGAGCGCTCTAACTTAACACATATATTCAATGTGCCTCTCACCAGACGGTGATCACTTCCGGTTTTAACCGTATTGATCACAGAGACATCATTGAATATATGCTTCTTCGTCGACATGATGAAGTCAATCTCGTTTTTAGTTGCACCGTCGGGACTCATCCAGGTCCACTTCCTGTGCTCACGTTTCTTGAAGAAGGAGTTCATCATGTAGAGTCCCTCCTTCTCCAAGAATCCAGCCAGTAGTTGGCCCCGGTGGTTCCGACTTCCAACTCCAAATCGCCCCACTCTCAGCTACTCACCATCTCTTTTGCCCAGTTTCGCGTTGAAGTCCCCCATAACAACGGTGAAGTAGGTTTTGGAGCTATGCATGGCTTTCGATATATCCTCATACATAGCCTCCACCTCGTCATCGGAGTGTGCCGAAGTCGGCGCATACACCTGTATGACCTTCAACGAGTACATCTTGGATACTCTGAGTATAAGGTACGCCACCCTAGTCGACACATTAAAATTTTATTGTATGAAAAGTTTGACAGTTTTCTATGGGATAACAGCAGTGCAACCCGCCCTTAGTGCGTCTATCCGTATTGTTCCGATTGTTCTAAAATTTGATTTCTTATGGGTTTGTGTTGTTCTAATTTAATTATATATTTTCTGTACTGGTTTTCTTTTTGGTGTCCAATAAATATTATTTGTATTGTGTTGTTATCAATATAATCATATTTACATCAAAAAGTTGACTAAGAAATCTCACCGGAGAAATATTTATCATAATATGAAATATACGTCAAATCCTATTGATTACGTCAAAATAATATTATTTGGTATACTTCATTTTCCCACCGTAAGCTAATAATTATATGTTAGGTATTTGTTTTATTTACGTACGGCACAGTGATTTGTAAACTTACGAATACTCGTAAGACAGGAAACTCATGAAAAAGCTATAAATCAAGGGAAACCATTTTCAATTGGATAAGCTACACTTTACATACACAGTTACTGTACCTGGTTTTCCTGGTTGTCCTGGTTGTCCGGGTTGTCCTGGGTCTCCGGGTTGACCAGGTTGGCTGGGTTTTCCAGGTTGTCCGGGCTGTCCTGGGTATCCGGGTTGACCAGGTTGGCCGGGTCCTCCAGGTTGTCCGGGCTGTCCTGGGTTTCCGGGTTGTCCAGGTTTACCAGGCTGTCCAGGTTGCCCTGTTTGACCTGGACCTCCTGGTTGTCCGGGTTGTCCTAGAACGTTAGTTGTAATATACTTAGAAATCGTTTAAATGCGCATTTGTTGCAGATGAATACACAAAACATTTTCAGAGATTTACAATTTACGCGAATATAATAGGTAAGGATAGTTAAAAGTCATGATATTTTTCTATCTGTGAGAAAAATACCTGTTTGTACTTATTACAAAACTGCTTAGGTAACATAAAGCTTTTAAAATAGTTGCGGTACCGCTCAGAATCCTTACGTTTTAAGCAACTATATCGAGCGTTTGTAATAAAAGTAGGTATGTAATTTTATTTGAATTAAACAAAAAAAATATTGGGTAGTTTTTGTGCATTGACATAGTGCTTTACCCCCTCTAGCGTTGTTCAGAGATCCTGTGCCTTTATACTTGTACGTACTAAATAAGCTTTTTTCTGAGATAGGACAATATGTACCTGGTTTTCCTGGTTGTCCTGACTCTCCGGGTTGTCCTGGATAGCCTGGTTGACCGGGTCCTCCGGGTTGTCCGGGTTGTCCTGGATTAGAATTTAAAATAAGATACTATCTTCCTATGAGTTTAATGAAAATTCGAAGTTTTTTTTCTTGTAGTTGTTTTAGAATTTTGATAGGTAAAATTGAGGCAAGAGTAAAAAATAGAACCAGTTCTTCTTGCCTCGTTCTCTAATTCTACTATGACAAAAAACAATAATATTGATTTAAAAACTTAATTTTAAAACCTAAATAAGTTTCTAACCGGAAAAATCATAACAAAGCCAAACGATGCTCTATTCGATATGCTGAATAGAATTGGCGATGATTTACCTGGTTGACTGGGTACTCCAGGCTGTCCAGGTTGTCCTGGGTATCCAGGTTGACCAGGATGTCCAGGTTGTCCAGGGTACACTGGTTGTCCGGGTTGGCCGGGCTTTCCGGGTTGGCTAGGTTGGCCGGATCCTCCAGGCTGTCCGGGTTGTCCCGGGTATCCGGGTTGTCCTGGTTGACCAGGATGTCCAGACTGTCCAGGTTGGCCGGGTCCTCCAGGCTGACCAGGTTGTCCTGGTTGTCCAGGGTGTCCAGGTTGGCCGGGCTGACCTGGTTGTCCAGGTTGACCTGGCTTTCCGGGTTGGCCAGGTTGGCCGGGTCCTCCAGGCTGTCCGGGTTGTCCTGGGTATCCGGGTTGTCCGGGCTGACCTGGGTGTCCAGGTTGGCCGGTACCTCCAGGTTGGCCTGGTTGGCCGGGTTGTCCTAGATTATAAACATTTTGTTAGTGCGTAGCCACATAGTGGTCTGAGTGTTATGAATTATGAATAAATTAAATATTAGGCCAATATTATGTACAAAACTAACGAATAACATATTTATTGTCTAGATAAATCTTATATGACACAAATAAATTCCCTTTCCGGTATTCGAACCAAGAACCTCCGCCTTCGTGGGCTGTATACCAGCTACGCTATGAAGAGCTATATATTTTTTACTAAAGATTAGTTTATTAAAAATTGTCTACAGTCAAAGAAAAATACGTGCCTCGTTTTTAACGTAACTAGTGCAGTGCTCTACGATCTCGAACATTGTAAAATGTTTTACGTATGCCTACTTAATAGCGTGCACTGCGTAGAAAGGCAGTTTTTTTTGCTTTTTCTTGCAGTTTTTAAATCGATCACACATAGAAACATATAGTTTATGAAATACTACCTACTTATTTATAAAAAGCAGTTTATAAACTAGTTAGATTGATAAAGGCTTTTAAAACTCATCATCAAATCGTAGAGCCCAGAGCCCCAGAACATTTGTTTACTTCGGTTTCGAAATCTTACGAAACATGCTTTTATTTTGCGATTGATGCATAAACTGTCTGAAGTAATATTAAAATATATACATATTTAGAAACGTAAATAAATGCTTCAGTTTGTTTGTTGAGCGAATATGGTAAAAAATCATCACTTTGTTTAGCTAAAATATTTTCAGAAAACTATTTATTTCATAGCACTTTTTAGCACAGCTAATGTGTTTTAAATGGAAGTACGTAAATACTTAAGATTTCATCGATATGGTAGTTCGTTGCTTTATTAATCACTAAAAACCAAAAAACTAGTAAGTACCTCACAATAATATATTATCAATAATCTAAGAAACCCTTTAACGTCTGGTATTGGACCCGCTGCCACGGCCGCTCAAAACACAGCTAAAACAGAGCTTTTTAGATTATTTATAATTATTAGTGTCCGACCGAAACATATTTTTTTGCCGAAACCAAAACAGAAGGTTCGGCTCTGGGTGGAGCCGAACCTTCGGCCGAAACCGAAACTTTGATAGACGTGTTAAAATAGTACATATTTATTTCAGTTACATGTCAGTAAGCCGTTGTACAGTCACTATCAAATATATCAGAGGCGATAAATTGCCATGACAATAGGGGCGTTGATCAGATATTTGTGACTAACTTAGCCGCTCCGATATATCTGAGACTAGACGTGTTAAAATAGTACATATTTATTTCAGATACATGTCAGTAAGCCGTTGTACAGTCACCATTGTCGCCCCTATTGTCAAGGCAATTTATCGCCTTGACAATAGGGGCGGTGTTCAGATATTTTTGAGTACCTTGACCGCTCTTATATATTTGATGGTGACTGTATAGCGGCGATTTTATCAGTTAAAAACTTTGTGACAGAACCTATGGTCAGATTACGTAAGGTGGAAGTACTAGTACTCAACATGTCAAGAGAAAATATTTATTTGAATCACGATATTATGCTAATTTAAGATGTATTAAATAGTTTCATATGGTTTGGGAGACGAGATATTTACTTTCGTTACTGAAATGGAATTCGTTTCATATGGTGACCTTATAAAAATTCCTGATAATATAAGAATTAGGTAGTCAATCCAGACGACGAGTAAATGTCAGGTGGTTATGCTGGCAGTCCCAATTGATGTCATTTCAGTACAAATTTCATGAATGACAGTATGACATACATTAGGACTTGAAAATTTAACTCATTGTCCCAATTGATGTCAGCGGTTTTAATAAATATATTCATAACTTATGAATAAGTTATTTGTTTTGAAATTGTGATAAGAAATATTGAAGTCACTAACATTTAGTATCGTTAAAATGATGTCATGATTACTCTTATCTTATTATTCGCTATTAAACTATATATGATGAGTACTAGTACCGCGTCGACTACTAGTACTTCCACCTTACAATGTTAAAAGTTTCGGTGCGGCCGAAAGGTTCGACCGTTTTTGGCCGAAACTGGCCGAAAACGAAACTTCGGTCGGACACTAATAATTATGTATCGTTGTTAGGTAAGTTTATGGTTATAACTGGTTAATAAATCAACAATCTACCATATTCATGGCGATTTAAGTATTTTAACATGCTTGCCTAAAAAAAGCTTTAAGCCTTGCTTTATAGCAAGATTGAAGTCCCGTTTCAAGTTAATTAGAGAAAATCGTGTGAGTATAAATCAGTTAAGGACGATCATTAAATAATTACATCAATTAAATGTATAGGTAATATTAAATGTATAAATATAAACCCATTTTGTAAACCTAGCCTACCTAAAAAAAAGTGTAGATTTTCTGATTTAAATTTAATTTTGTTTAAAAAAAACATACTCGTGGGTGTAACATTATTTATCATCAGGTGAGTTTGTGGTCAAACGTTTACCTATTTTTGTTAAAAAAAAAGTTAAGTACAATCAGAATAACCAAAACCAATCGTGATATTGACAATGAAACCTTAACGAATTCCGTATGAGTCTTTGAAAATGAGACGTGATGACAATTAAAACGAAATGAATGTACGTTCGTCTGGACGCAGTCCCGGCCTTTATGGAATACCTTGAATATTATTGTTTCAATTCATGGCAAATAGAGTTGAATGCTTAATGTATAAATGAAAATGATGTACCTGGCTGTCCAGGGTATCCTGGTTGTCCTGGCTGTCCGGGTTGTCCTGGATATCCTGGTTTTCCCGGCTGTCCAGCTTGTCCTGGGTAACCTGGCGTCCCGGGTTCTCCCGGGTATCCTGGTTGTACTGGCTCTCCGGGTTGTCCTGGGTATCCTGGTTGACCGGGTTGTCCTGGGTATCCTGGTTGTCCTGGCTGTCCGGGTTGTCCTGGGTATCCTGGTTGACTTGGTTGTCCTGGGTATCCTGGTTGTCCGGGCTGTCCAGGTTGTCCTGGGTATCCTGGTTGACCTTGCTGTCCGGGGTATCCTGGTTGTCCGGGCTGTCCAGGTTGTCCTGGGTATCCTGGTTGACTTGGCTGTCCGGGGTATCCTGGTTTACTAGGCTGTCCGGGTTGTCCTGGGTATCCGGGTTGGCCTGATTGTCCTGGGTATCCAGGTTGGCCTGATTGTCCGGGTTGTCCTGGGTATCCAGGTTGGCCCGGTTGTCCAGACTGTCCTGGGCCTCCTGGTTGGCCTGGTTGTCCGGGCTGCCCTGGGTATTCCGGCTGTCCCGGCTGACCAGGTTGTTCTGGGTATCCTGGTTGCCCTGGCTGCCCGGGTTGTCCTGGGTATCCTGGTTGTCCGGGTTGACCTGGGTATCCTGGTTTTCCGGGTTGTCCTGGGTATCCTGGTTGTCCCGGCTGACCCGGTTGGCCTGGGTATCCTGGTTGTCCTGGCTGCCCGGGTTGTCCTGGGTATCCTGGTTGTCCAGGTTGTCCTGGGTATCCTGGTTGTCCCGACTGGCCGGGTTGCCCTGGGTATCCTGGCTGTCCAGGTTGTCCTGGGCGTTCGGGTTGTCCTGGATATCCTGGTTGTCCGGGTTGTCCTGGGTATCCTGGTTGTCCTGGCTGGCCGGGTTGTCCTGGGTATCCTGCCTGTCCCGGCTGACCAGGTTGTCCTGGGTATCCTGGTTGCCCTGGCTGCCCGGGTTGTCCTGGGTATCCTGGTTGTCCAGGTTGACCTGGGTATCCTGGTTTTCCGGGTTGTCCTGGGTATCCTGGTTGTCCCGGCTGACCCGGTTGGCCTGGGTATCCTGGTTGTCCTGGCTGCCCGGGCTGTCCTGGGTATCCTGGTTGTCCGGGTTGTCCTGGGTATCCTGGTTGTCCCGACTGGCCGGGTTGCCCTGGGTATCCTGGCTGTCCGGGTTGTCCTGGTTTACCGGGCTGTCCAGGTTGTCCTGGGTACCCTGGCTGACCGGGTTTTCCTGGGTATCCGGGTTGGCCGGGTTGTCCTGGGTAACCTGGTTGTACGGGTTGTCCTGGCTGACCGGGGTATCCTGATTATGTAAATGATGCATGATAGTTTAAGCACACAGTCGTTTGACTTAATTTTTATGGAACTTGAGTGTCAATTAAATGAAAAAAGCGTTAAGTATTTAGTTTCAATTAATAAGTGAGGTTCAATGACAGTGAGTGAGTTAATAGTTATGTTATGATATAACAGTGTCAAAATGTTTATTGTTAATTTTCACCCCACTGACCTTAACTTGCTGCGAAAAGATTAATGTTCCAGCGAAGGAAACGATTAACAATAACGTCGAGCTGATGTAGCCAAAGAGTAGCAAACTTTAATATTAGGACACCCTTATGTTATGATAATAACGTAATTACCAATCATATTTATCTAGTGCTACTTCTCGGTACTTACGTTAGTACTCGTATTTATTGTGTTTACTAATTACTCAAAGTACTACGAGTATTCTATCATATAACTCTAGTACATTTTGCGGTTGCTTCGAAAAATACAATGTGTATTTTAATGAAGATTATTTCCCGAAAATTGTTTTTTTTTTCGGGTATGCTAATATAATCATATTCTATCCTTTTTTCTATTTAACTTGGGTATACGTAGGTTTAATATCCGTTGCACAAGCTCTACTGCTTTGGAAGACATGGGTCCGCTCGGAGCTAAACTAACAAAAAGTTCTACTAAAGTAACAATTACCTGGTCCACCTGGGCTTCCTGGGCCCCCTGGTCCGCCAGGGCCTCCTGGGGTGCCCGGAGATCCTGGTGTGCCTGGGGTACCTGGTTGTCCTGGTCCTGGGGGTCGGCTAGGTCCACCTGGGCCAGAAGGACCTCCTGAAAATAAAATTTGGTTTGTTTTATTGTAGACCTTTTAAAATTGTGGAATTTGTATAAATAAAGTTAATTGTGTCATCTAAAAAAACTCAGAAATGCTTTGATACATAGCTGTCTATCTAATGATTAGATAGGCACGGTTTAAAAAAAAATATTCGTATAAAAATGCTATTGCTGCTATACTATACCTGGGCCACCTGGTCCGCCTGGTCCGCCTGGGCCTCCTGGGGTGCCCGGTGATCCTGGAGTGCCGGGGATTCCAGGTTGTCCTGGTTTCCCTGGTTGTCCGGGGTAGTATCCGCTTCCACCCGGGCCATTGGGTCCATTCGGGCCACTTGGGCCTCCTGGTCCTCCTGGGCCACCTGGACCGCCTGGTCCTCCCGGGGTGCCTGGAGATCCTGGTGTACCGGGAGTGCCTGGTGGTCCTGGTTGTCCAGGATAGTTTCCGCTTCCGCCTGGGCCGTTAGGTCCATTAGGGCCCCCTGGTCCTCCTGGGCCACCGGGTCCGCCAGGGCCTCCTGGGGTACCCGGGGAGCCTGGTGTCCCTGGGGTTCCGGGTTGTCCTGGTTGGCCTGGTTGTCCGGGGTAGTGTCCACTTCCGCCTGGGCCATTGGGTCCATTCGGGCCTCCTGCGCTCCCTGGTCCTCCTGGGCCACCTGGACCACCTGGTCCGCCTGGGGTGCCTGGAGATCCTGGTGTACCGGGAGTGCCTGGTTTTCCTGGTTGTCCGGGATAGTTTCCGCCTGGGCCGTTAGGTCCATTAGGGCCCCCAGGTCCTCCAGGGCCACCTGGTCCACCGGGGCCTCCTGGGGTGCCCGGAGATCCTGGCGTGCCAGGGGTGCCTGGTTGTCCTGGTTGGCCAGGGTAGTATCCGCTTCCACCTGAGCCATTGGGTCCACTAGGGCCACTTGGTCCTCCTGGGCCACTTGATCCTCCTGGGCCGCCTGGTCCACCTGGACCGCCTGGGGTGCCTGGAGATCCTGGAGTGCCGGGGGTTCCAGGTTGTCCTGGTTGTCCGGGGTAGTATCCGCTTCCACCTGGACCATTGGGTCCATTAGGTCCACCTGGTCCTCCTGGGCCACTTGGTCCGCCTGGTCCGCCTGGGCTTCCTGGAGTGCCCGGTGATCCTGGTGCACCAGAAATGCCTGGCTGTCCTGGTTGTCCGGGGTAGTATCCACTTCCGCCTGGGCCATTGGGTCCGCCTGGTCCACCTGGGCCATTAGGTCCTCCTGGTCCACCTGGGCCACCGGGACCACCTAGTTGGGAAAAAACGACGTCATAAATATAATAATGTAAAAACTTTTTCAATAGTAAATAAAATTGTAAATACCGCTAGATTACAATCTAACTAGAGAGATTGTAAACTGTCGAAAGATTGTGAACTGTATTCTGACTGACCGAGTTGACCTGGGTATCCTGGCTGTAATATAACTGGAATGGCTGGAATGGTGTTTACAAGTTAACGCATTATTTTTTGGCAGATTATAAACTGTCGACGTGAAACCGTCATATTGTAACACGTCACGCCCCTCGCGCGCTGATTGGTCGGTTTAACAGTTGGCCGTTCTGTGTCCATTCTGTCCATAGACTTAGGAATAAAGCTCAGTTACCCTACAAAAAAAAACAATTTATTTTATTTTCTATTACATTGATGGTTCTTTTTTTTGACAAAAGGAGAGATACAATTAATCAATTTCACCTATCTGCCGAACTGCATAGCAGTTTGTTCGCAGAAAACTTATTTTACCCTCCAGCATTGTTACGACGTACAGTCAAGTGCAAAAATACGTACCGAAAAATCGTCTCATAAATATGGTACTACGCACTTATTACAACGGAATAAAGATACTGGGACATATTTTTGAGTAAGATGAGTACACCCATATTTTTACACTTGACTGCTTATGTGGCTGTGGCCTAATAACTTTTTTCCTTAACTCCTTTAGCAAAATAATTTTGTCCTAATCGGAATTTGCCTCAACTTTCAACGGCCATGTATATTTTCAAAATTAAATCACGGAAGACTTATTTTCCAGAGTCTAGATAGATGCGACGACGAACGAAGCGCGGAGAAGTGTGTTAGGTTAGGTCCACTGCGACCAAACAAAGCGCGAAGCCGAGCGTGCCGAAGATGCGGCCGGCGGGCGCCAGAACCGTCTTTTTTTGCACTTTAGTTTCACACTGACGCCTGTGTTTGATTGCTACCCCCTTTATAACCATTCCGGTCGCAGAATCATCAAAGTAGTAACTAAATGTCAGATGTGTCGTAACGGTGTCGTAACAGTTACTACACTTTGCGACTGTGTTCAGTTTTGGTTACTTAGTGTGGTAACAGTGTGCACACAATGTGACCAGATTTGTTTCAGTAACTAAGTGTCGTCGCCGTGTGTACACTTTTCGGTAACAAGGTGTCGACACATTGTGTACACTTTGCGTTCAGTTTGTGACCAAATCTGTACTTAATGTGTCGTAACGGTTACCGAACTGTTTCGAAACATTGTGACCGCAAATGACAATATAAAATACCTTTTGAAAACCAAGGTTTGTCAAACTGTACCATTAGTGCCTCGTGTGCTCGTGATGCTAGTAAGTCATAATGAGCGATCTAAATGATAATAATCGACCAAAACCATAAAAACACTCGTCAACATTTTACAGAAAAGTGGGAGCATTAAAAAATGTACAGAACGCAAATACAAGTAAGTACTTTGAAGTTAATGTATTATATTAAAAGATTTTTGGCCATATAAATTTGAAATTTTTAGTGATAGAAATTTGAGTATAGTTTTGTTTCACTTAAATAAATATTTTATTGAATGACATATTCATATTACATTACAAAGGATAAGTTCGCCTTTGTACATACTCACTATATTTTTTGTTGGTCATGGTACTTGTTTTGTGCAATAAAGTGTTTACTACTACTACTACTACTACTACTACTACTACATTAATGACATAATATATTACATATTACATTAATGACGTGCGCGTGCGACGAACGCAAGCTAAAAAAAAATATAAGTGCCTATCCTGTGCCATATTTTTTGGGTGTTGAGTTTTGTACACTAAAGGTGCTCTTACACGGGCGATAAAAATTGCCGAATCCGGAATTTTGACGTCACGGCCATTCCAAGCAATTTCAAGCTACTTGAATATTGCTCTATATGGAACAATCATTGCTCCAGTATGGCACCATTCTGGCTCTATTTAAATTGTCCCATATGCAACTCGGGAAAGTAGGCAAATTGCCCAGGTAAACGCACCTGAGTGGAGCAATTCGAGAAATCATTGCCGAAATAATTGCCGCATTTTCTATAAATTGCTTGATATTGCTCCATTCATTTCAGCATCGTGTCGCCGGGCAAAAAATTCCCCAAAAAATCGCCCGTGTAAGAGCACCTTAAAGGGTTTATAGTTGGTCAAGCAAATCTTGTCAGTAGCAAGAGGCGGCAATTTTAAAAAATGTAGCCGCGAAGGGTTATCGTCACATAGAAAATTTTAATTTCACGCCTTTTTTTCTATTAGCGGGCCATAACCATATATCGTTGTCGAGTACCTAACAACTGGGTACCAACGAGATTATCTTTTTTTCATTTTCCTCCGTCAACACTACTGACCATGACATGGCTGTTACACTTTGAGAATATCTGAAAACTAATGAGTACAAGGAGCCATTTTGCAAATCCAGTAACTTTGTTACTACTTTTGGTCACGCGCCGACATGTGTCTACATAGTGTCTACACAGAGTCGTAACATTGCGACTACTTTGTGACTGGAATTTTTCTCAGCCTTAAACCATATTTTTACGTCCTAATTACCAAGTTTAGTAGTAAGTAAAGCGTTATTTTTATTATTTAAATATAGTATTATACAGTCGTGGCCAGATAATTAAGGACAAGATTATTTTTGCCATACAATTGCATACAAATATGACATTTTAAATTTGATAAAAATATAAATTTTGCTTATGCTATTTATATTTAAAAAAATACTGACGTATCCGTGTTTAAACAAGACTTAATATGGACCATAAACATCTTCCATAAAATTTGAACTTTAAAAAATACAGACGGTCAAATCAACACTTAAATAATTTCATTGCTGGCTAAACTAAAATAATGTGGCGGCGCGTTGATAAATTACACTTAGTTAATCAAATCCCTCGAGCAGTTTAATTTCCCATAGTGTTTTAAGCCGTATTGTAATATAAATGCTAACAATAAATAGTTACGTCTTGTAAATCCTTTTTAGGGATGGCGTTTTAATGTACGTCACTTATTTTTATTTAAGTATTTTTCCATCTAACATTTCCCATTTGAAACGAACAAAATGAACGAATGAACGAATGATTTTGGGATAACTAGTCGCAAACTGGTAACAATGTGTGCACACGGCGACGACACTTTGTGACCAAAATGTGTCTGCGTCGACTCTTCCCCATTTTGGTAACGGTGACGTAACGGCGACGACACTGCGACCGGAATTGTGACCAGAAAAGACGGTGTCGACGCAAGATGTGTCTACACCGTGACGTAACGGTGACCGAAAATGGTTGTATGGGACGTCTATGGGCACTTAACGACCTACTGTACGACCGACCAATCAGCGCGCGAGAAGCTTTATGTTTCACAAAATGCCGGTTTCACTCGATAGATTATAATCTCCCGGAAAGTAATGCGTTAAATTGTAAACAATGTTACGGTTCACAATAATTCGATAGTTTACAATCTCACTAGTTAGATTATAATCTAACGGTATTTACAATATAACGGTGACATAATATACAAATTACAATAAAGTAGGTTTTTGAAATAACACGATATCAAAGTCAGTTCTAGAACTACCTATCTAAATGGGCTTGAGCCGTTCTTGCGGTACTATTGTGAGGCCATTTTTTTGGGCTGATTGTGTATCCCTAGTATTATTTGATCGGTGATCTTCTGTACAGGTAATAATGAAGTAACGCTTTCGAAGGACGTGCCTTTTTTTGTAATTTGCATACTTAACTTACTTTTAAGTTTACAGAGGAGGCTCGGATCATAAGATCCTCTCAACTCAAATTCGGGAAAATAAAATTTGATGTTTAGCCGTAAAATGTTAACGAGTGACAAGTATGGTAATATTGTTGTAATTTTTTAAGGGCTGTGCGTTTGCAAATCTGGAAATTACGGATACAGATTTCAGGTTGGGTTTGCTTTTAAACACAATTACTTACACCTAATTTTAGACTATTGTTATCGACAACGTCTGTTTAGTAAAGTGCAATGTTATTTTCGTAAATTAGATAAATATTGCGGTCTTTGAGTTTCCAATGCCATAATTTAGGTACCCTCTAGGGCAAAAACGGCATTTGTTTGATTCGAGCCGGAGTTGGAACCGATGCGATCGGTCCGGGTGATGTTAGGACACTGGCTTAGTAGGTGCTGGGTATTTAATATAGGTATTATGTATTTAAAAGTGCTTACCAGGCGTGCCAGGTGTGCCGGGGGCGCCTGGGGCGCCTGGGGCACCGGGAGCACCGGGAGCGCCTGGTTGGCCGGGGTAGTATCCACCGGAACCACCTGTAAATAAATCACAAAATTCTTGTACATGTTAAACGCCTAAGTAAATAGGACACCACACGAGTAAATAAATTGTTGCGAAATGACACAAAATCATTCATGTCTGATCAAACTATAACTAGGTTAATATCAAGACAACGAAGATACTACAAACAAAATATTGTTGTCAGTAGTTAGATTAAGTATAGTTTTAAGTTCTGGTTGCCCTGAAAATCAGCGTTGTGGCTACACTGCCATGACTCATGCTGAGTGGCAACCATTTTGGTGTAAATTATAATTAATTGTATATTTCATGTTATGTTTCTGTTCGCTTTGCACCAAATAAATATTTTTCATTTCATTTCATTTCAAAAAGCCATTTAACTGATATCATAATTAAGTATCGAACGTGAACAAATAACTCATCAAAACCAGAGGTTCTGTGCTATGGAGTAGTAATGAATATTGGCATTATTGGCGTTATTATCCTATATTTTGATATAAGGCTTTGGCCTTAAATTATATTCCTAATTGTTGGTCCCCGTCTTAATTTTTCCTGAAAAATACAACCAAAAAGCAAAACACTAATAAATAGGGGTTTTGTTTAGCTAATAACCATTGTAATTGACGCGTGTTAGGTATACAAATGAATAATAGCGACAGCAAGCTGGTCTAAGTGGCACTTAAGCCGGGGATCTAGTACAGTTAGACGATTTATTTACTTCTACTTTATTAATCAGTCGTGGTTATCGGGTTACTAACTGACCTATTTTTAAGCCGGAATTACTATTTGCTTTTACTGAATTCTTTTGTTTAATTTGAGAGCGATTGCCCCAAGGCAAGGGTCAAGTTCTGCTATGTTAATATTGTCCCATGATATTAAATTTATTTTGGTGGAAAACTCTTGTTATATCATTGAGATACATTATTAGTATGTAGATATATGAAAATAAATATTGTGGTAAGACTTTTAAGTTTGAATTACATTCACCGATTTTAATTAAAACTACTAATATTTTCAACTTGGCTAAGTTTACCTATGTGCCAGGTACCTAGGTAACCTTTGGCATGCTCCCTCCACAACCCTAATGGTTTTCCAACTACTATGACAGTAAGAAGTTTTCCTAAAGCTAGTAACTTGTACAACAAGCAGAAGACCATTCTAAACAGGTGTTAAAAAGATACATGCTTTACAAATTACAAGATTTTGTGAACCGGGCTCTCGCCGTATCGTTCTCAAAAACTGAATCTTACCGGGTCTAGAGGGTATGGGGTGGCTAGCGCCACCAGTGCTGTCTGGGGGTGGTCTCGGAGGTCGTGGGGGCACCGTTATCGGCTTAGCCGGAATGCCGCCGGGTGTGCGGCCGCATCCCTTCGGGAAGTACAGCTTGTCGTACGGCACTATCTGGCCTTTGATCGGTTTGTTGTCCACGGAACTGAAAAAAAAAAATGTATATAAGTATGACGTAAATATGATCATCTTCATATCCAGGTATATTGACCATTTATTTATGGACAGTAAAATGCTCTCATGTAAAAAAGAGAAAAAAAACAGTGGTAGAGAGAAAGAGTATGATTGACTTTGGTTCTGTCAAACATCTGTCAAAAGATTTCTGAATGATTGGGCGCATACCTACAGAACACATATTATCGTATATTTAAAAGTGTTTTTTGGATAGAGGCCTAGCATTCCAAGTCTCCAAAACTACAAAAGCAAGTTTATTTCAAAACTTGACTCGCCTGAGAATTGCACAAAGCACCTAATCGGCTTTGAAACGTGATACTACCGTATAAGTAGTTATTAAGCCGAAGGGCTAGGGCTTATTTTGATGATCATTATGAAAGGTAAAATTTCTATTCAGGATGCACCAAAGAAATATTTAAAATTATATACTTAAAATTATACTTGAGTGGAAACGCGCTGATTATTTTATTAGAGTGAATGTTTGAATGATTAATATTTAAGACAAAAAAATGGTGCTAGCGTAAGTCAAAAACAATTAAGAAGAAAACAATATTTGGGTTTAGATCCCTTTCATGCCCGATTTCTTCACAAAGCAATCCAAAGACAAGTTAATAAGAAGTCTCGCCATAAATCTTTTGTTTGAAGAATAAAAGATTTTCCGCAAAGTCCTCGACAAAGAAATCTGCTCAACTAAGGCTGAGGAAATCACGCGAAAGAGCTCAATAATTGGGCGATGGATTTCCGCCCGCTGTGGTTTTCCAACCCGTCTGTTGGTGTGTTATCCATTGATGTTTTAACTTGTATAAGTTTGTGTATGTTAAGCTCAGCAATGTTGGTTTGTCTCCTAGCTTAATAATAAACTACACGTAGTTTTAAGAGAAAATGTACTATATTGTGTTGTTTCCATCAATGGCCATAGTAAAATATAAAAGCGACCATTGGGGATTATTTTTATTTAATGTTGCGTTAATGTAAACATGATAGATTAAGAGTAGGCCGTAGCCCTACCTCATCGAGTAACAGAATTCGGCTTATGTAGGACAATGCATGGTGAAAAGGTATGTATTTTAGTACTTGGTACCTGGCCTGAGCTAATTTGGAGCATTTGGCATGTGAAAATTCATATAATAATGTATTAATGTACATTAATGATACGGGAGATATCACTATCACTGATGAGAAATGCAATTTTCAACCGACTTCAAGATTTCGAAGGAGGAGGTTATCAATTCGTCGGGATCTTTGGTTTTGCTATTTTTTTTTTTTTTTTTTTTTTGATGTATGTTCACCGATTATTCGAAGACGGCTGGACCGATTTGGAAAATTCTTTTTTTGTTTGAAAGAGTATACTTCACAGTTGGTCCCATTGTAACCAGGTCAGGATCTGATGATGGGATCCTGGAGAAATCGAGGGAACTCTTCAACTATTATAGGCACACCTATAGTGATTTGAGTATTTTTTACAGCAGCTCGAGCATTTGCTGTTGGAAAGGTGGATGCTAAGCTAAGTGAAGTCGGTTCTTTTTTGTTTAAAATTATTATGTGTGGTGTAATTATTTTGACAAATACTTTTAGTTTTTGAATCTATACAGATATGTACCTAAGGCAGAATATACTCATATAAATATAATTTTCTTTAATACTAATCCAGCGTAAATGTATAAAGTAAAATTCAGTTCACATCGATGCTAGTTATCTGGCTGCCGTGGGCACTCTGATTGCTTGCTATTATTTATCGCACGTGACAATTTTACAGCCGAATGGAAATTGCAACCTTTGTGTTAAAAAAGTATTGTTTTATTTACGAAAATAAAATTTTACTGGATTTAAGTTCACCTTCAGTGAACTTCAAAGTAATATTAAGTGAATATTTGAATAATATTTAATTTGAATGTAATTTTAGACTGGATTACCAGAAGGACGAAACGGAGGACATGACAGTAGAGCGTTACACAGAGCTTTTTTTTGTAGGAGAGCGTTAAGAGTATTTAATTTATGTTGATCGGCAAAGAGAATACGCCAGTTTTGAGTAGCATGGCAACACTTATTATTCTACATTCCGCGCGTACTTTTAACTTCCTCTAATCTTTCTCTTGTAGAAATGGTGCATGAGAATAAGGATTTGAAAAAAGAAATCGAAACAAAGTTACCCAGGTATCAAACGATAGACTCACTTTTCATCATACTCGTGTTTCTCATCCGGGTACACCTCGACCGGCTTCTCGGGCTCGATGACACGGTAGCCGTGGCTGTCGGCCACGTAGTGCGTGGCGCGTAGCACGCCGTCCGGGTCCACGTAGCCGTAGCAGCCGTACGTGACGCCGTCCGGCCCGCGGTTCTCGTGGTGGAACTGCCCGTTCGGGCCCACGTCGTAACCGAAACCGTATGCGTCTGGAATAAGGTTCAATTTGAAATGTTTTTATCTGTGCCAAAGTTCATTTATTCTTCTGAAATTTTCGATGACTACTAAGGGCCAGTTGCACCAACCACTTTTGACGAACTCATCAGCGTCACCCGGCAGGGTACGAAAACGAAAACGTTTTAACGGTGATATACGGATTGTTGCAACCGACCGTAAGTTGTGTGCATTTAATGCTACAAATATAAGTATGAAGGAGGTCTGCTCTACAAGTCAGCTAAATATTAACTAGGCACGGATCTAAAAGGTATACAATTTGATAAGAAAATGTAGGTATTGTATTACAATTTAGAGTAACTTAATTTTGATGTTATCTACATTATAACAGGTAAGTTTTTTAAGTTGTCCGAATCGTCGAAAAAACTCTTCTGATATCATAAAATAATCTTACCACACACAAACATTTTTAAATGAATACACATAGCAATGGTATAAACTATTAAGACTCTAAAAAAACCTTATCAAACTAAACAACAACTTTCCGTAAAAGGCCGTAAACAATAGTCCCTATTCTCGATTTTGTGGATATCTCACCAAGCGAGAAATTGCCCAACATGCAGAGATTTTCTCCGGATAAGTCCATATAAAAGCCATTTTTTATCGTAAAGAACCTTTGACTAAAACTAGATCCGAGTCTGAAGATTTATTGATTTAGAGACAATTTATTGATTTATCTTTCTTAAAACGTCGTCTTTTATAGCTTTTCTTTGTTTGATGACTCCTGCGATATTGGTTCTATAAACAATACCTAACTATTCTATTATAATTATCGGCCTCATATTTACGTACATACAGAAAGGCTCTCACATTCATTATCCTTAAGGTAACAGCTAAAAAAGTTTCTTAGTGTAGTCAGAGACTATACATTTACATGGACAGCCACAGTCTAGGAGCTTTTTGAGGTTCTATGTCTGAAGCGCAATCTCATCTCATCATAAATATAAAATAATCAACTACATGGCAATGTGCCATCATTTCAGTGAAATACAAAACCTGGACCAAGTTCATCGAAATTTCCAAAGTTATCATCCAGGGTCAAAGTAAGTCGATTATAAGATTTATAAGGTACAATTAACATTAAAAAAATTATAAAGGTTAAGTAAAGTTAACTAAATCATCCCAAGTAGATACTTGAATTAAATGCTTGTTAATCCCTGTTAGTGATTCTATCAAGGTTTCGTTTGGATAGGTATTTTGCATGCAGCCAGTTGATAGCTCAACGAAGTTAATCAAATTATGTCAATCGTTGCACGAAATTATAATACTGTACCTATAAATCACAGGTCTGTCGTATTTCGGTGAAGTTAATTTGTATAATTCATTTACAAATTGAACTCAAATAAGCTTTTGTTTAAATATATTTGTGACGTTTTCATTAAAAGGTACATCATTGTCGGTTGTTGATAAAGTTTATTTTTAAATGAATTTTTATGGCAGAAACTGCTTATTGACAACCGACAATGATGTAACTATGATTGAAAACTTTACATTTTACAGCGTTTCTAGCAGGTCTTTTCGTCCTCTACCCCAAGGCCAGCACTGATAAAATCTTATTCAAAAATTCAAAGTGCGTACCAAATGAAACGCCTAATAAAATAAAATGCGCACATTGATTACATAAATTTACAAAAGGTTGCTCGGTCGGCAGGCGTGCAAGGTTTGTGGCGATTATTGGCATCAACTCACAAAAAAAACTACTAATGTTAAATGTTTACTGTACATTTCTTTTGGGGGTTGATTTTTAGATCTTCCACGATAAATGCTTTTTGGTCTGAATTGATTGCATTCTCCTGTCATGTACCTACGCAAAAATTACTTTAAACAAGTAACTCCCAAACATTTACTATAAAATATAACGGTTGCACTCACGTCACTTTAGTCACTCATGCCGAGCAAAGTGACGTGAGTCTCTTGAAAGTCTAAATTGATTAATTCTCAAAAAAAATTTTGGTACACTCTTTTATTGCTGACTGTCCTAGTAGATAGCATTGTCATGTAAATTACGGAAGTATACAGTGTAGCTCGATCTGACACTGGGAAGTGGTAGAAATTTAACTTACATGATTTGAAGCACGGGGTCAAACTAAATAAGTGTGTAAATATATGCTTACTAGTATCATAGTTGGTTTCGTAGTACTGTGTCTTCTCGTCGTCCTCTATGTCGACGACAACCTCGTTGTTGCCCTGGTCCACGGGTCCGTAATACTGCCGGCCATTCCTGCCCACTGACGCCGACGTTTTCGTACTGTTCACTTCACTTGGTGCATTTTCGCTAGCTAGTACTAAAGCTAACGATACCTGGAACAATAAAAATGTAAATAAATACAAGTTCCTGTTTTAAATGTTGTTTTTGTTACTTGGGTAAGGCGAGAAAAAATTTGAACCATTAGAATTAACTGTGGCGTCCAGTTTTCTTATAACGCTGAAGAAAAAAACGTTTTTTATTTCGTAACCGCCTTAGTCCTCCCGATGACGAGTAAATGTCTATTAAGTGTGTTGCTACTTAAAAATATTTTATGACATTTTTTTTTCTTGTTAGTCATTAATTACATACCCATCAAAAACCCAGACAGTTTTACTATGAGTAGGTACATATGTATAACTATTATAGATGTATGAATAAAATAAGTTTCAGATTGTAAATGTCTCTCGTTATAATCGTTTTATAAATCAAAAATCTAACACAATTTTTTCTGTAACCATTTATTTAAAATTGTATGGTACCAGCAGTTACACCATCTTACAATTACCGAAATTGTAGAACCACGTTAATTGCTTATTATACAGCAACTCAGTTTATATACATAACCAAAAGTCGTGTCACATTAAATTATACATCTACAGTTAAGTGACGAATAAACAAAACCACATCAAGGAAACGTTTTGTACCATACCATGGTGCGTTTCATTGCCGCTTCTTTGCTAGGCACTTAGGTTTTACGAGTGTGAGCCGTATTCTCATGCCGGATGCCGAGGATCACATTTTTGGCAAAGTAATTTATTTTAAATGGATTGTTACAATCATTTCGTTGTTTAGGAGCAAATTATTTAGGGGTTTCAGAAATTAAATGTTTTATATAATAGCGAGTGAGAGGGATAGCAGGCTGTCAACCAGACGTAAGGACATTAAATACACACTTGACGTCCCGAGGCTCAACATTGTGAAGCACTCCGCGAGTTATCAGGCTGAGTTTCTCTACAACAAATTACCTACAGAATTAAAAACAATTTCAAGTAGTAAAATTTTCAATGTTAGACTCAAGACTTTTCTTTTAAGAAAGTCGTATTATTCCATAACCGACTTTGTAGCTGATAGTTGTAAATAATAATTCTATTTATATTTCTTGACAATTTGCAATAATGTATCATTATTTTGCTAATTAAGGGACATGTAGTACTAAATTGACGATATTTTACTATTCTATCTTAGGATTTATAATTACATTAACATTTATTATTTTAATTAAGTTGACATAACACTAATAGATTGAATTTAATTTTAATTTCTTTAGTTTTACATCTGCGGTACCTACCATTAATTTGTACTTCGTCAGTTTGTTTCGATTGTATTTATATAAGCTTTTTCCTTGTTATTTTATTTCACATGTTACTATGTTCAACACAATATCTATTGTTTAGAACGAATAAAAAAAAATAAAAATAAAAAAAACATTTTGTTGCGGCTTACCTATTCGTAGGTAGATAGTCGTTACTGAGAAATACTAATTTTATCTAAAAGTACATATACTTTTTATATAATACTAAGGAAGGGTCGAACCGAAATGTAACATGCCCCAACTTTAATACAGTTCTTAAGGAAAATCTTATAAATAAAAATAAAATATTTACAACAACTGTTAAAGCACTTGAAACTAAAACAGAAACCAAATTACTTTTATGTAAAAATTTTGCCAAAATGTTATTACATTTTAAACACAATCACAATGCATTAGAGTTCACAAAATGCTGAAAATGCAGCGCAATTTATGTATGAGCTAAGAAAACAAGATAAGCCATAATCGGTTTTAAAAGTGGAGTGACAAAGAGCACAATAAATTGAATAAAGTGATGAGACTGCCTCCGAACTTCGACCTGACGACATTCAGTTTCGTATTAACAGAAAAGTTACGAAAAAAATATCATTTATTGTTCAATACGTTAATGATTGCATTTGGATTTAAACGCAAATCAGAAGTTTACAACTTGTCAGTGGCTCATTGGCAATTAAGGGGATTGTTAAAATTGTCAACATTCATATTTATAATGACCTTATGACACGTGATGACACGGTGAGAAACAGTTTGTATAATATATTAATAATGTCTCGCTGAGTCGTCAGGATTACTCAACTGCCTACTTGGGTTGGGCATTTACTCAATCGATGTCTAAATATCATTGTTTAGGAGTGTGTTTATGATGTCATTCTAGACTTTCGAGGTCCTCTGGTTCCTAAAATATTTCTGTTAAATAATTTGAGTGTTTTACTGCTCTACGTCTATTACGAGAAATAATAAGTATAATAACCAAGTATACGTTTTTTTTTGAAATTATAGTAAAATATAATTTAAAAAACCTATACTTACTCGTAACAGGAACATAGGGTAGAGGAATCCATTCAAAAGCTACACATTGGGAACTCTCGGTGATAAAACTGATAAAAGAAAAAAAAGGAAGGGTTCGTTGTTGTGTTATTTCTTATTTGTTCCGTTATCTAAAAATAAACCGCTCCCGACGTATTTTGGCCTGCGGTGAAGTTGTGGGCATTTGATTATATTATAATCTCAGCTTGACAGAAGATACGAATTTAAATAAAACCGCAATCTATGTACAACTTAGTTGGGCTGAATGAACGCGGCCGGCGATCGACAACCCGCCTGAATCCAACTTACAAATCTTTAAAATAAGCATAAACCGGAAACCTAAAGCCTTTAGCGAAATAGGTTACGATAAACGTAACCTATTCGCTACCAAACTAGCTATTGTGACAAGGTTTTAGAGTGCCCTAGGAATCAAATTGGTTGACCGTACATCCAAAAGCTTTAGGTTTCCGATTTATGCTTTTTACCAGTAAACGTGTCAAAATGTTAAATACACAATGAATTTAAAACGGGTATTTTTGAAGCCGCATCTGCTATTGTGTCACGAGCTTTTTTTGGAGGTGTCAAGTGGAAAAAATATGCTACCTCTCACCAGCTTAAAATAAATTGAGACACAACACAAGCATGCGGCCGATTTATTCTTTTTTCGCGGATAACATCACTTTACGCGTGTGCCACATGCGAAATGAAATAAAAGTATGTCAAAGTTTCATTGTATGGAGATCCTTGCGTTGGGTTTACTAAATTTATTTCTGGTGGGTTATATTTTCTGTTTTGTTTAAGTAAGATTGCATCATGTGAGTACTGACCGCGACTGGCACAGTAAAGTTGTTAAGTTGTTTAGCACTAAGGCTGCGTTCCCACCAGAGATGACCAAAGATGCGTTGCGCGGAATGTGTTTGTTAAGCACCAATAGAACACTTCATTTGTTTATCCTCGCACAGCACAGCTCTAGGATTGGTTATTAAAAAACACATTCCTTGCAACGTATCCACGCTCATCTCTAGTGGAAACGCAGCCTAAAATGCCGCTACGACGTGTGTTAAGTGTTTATTCTTCAGATTGTTGCTAGTGTAGAATGATCCAATAAGTGCTTATAAGACAATGTAATGATAATTTTACCAAGGTTCCTATAAGTATTTTCAGAGATCTTGTAGTTATAACAAAACGTATTCTTTTGACATCAGCGTCATTATCCCATTTTTACTAAAAGACGGAGTTCCTGGAAGCATCCATTAATTTTGATGTAGCCATAAAATTTATTTCTTCCAGCCCTTGCCTAATCTCTCTTATATTGTAATTTGAAAAATTGGGGTACAAGCATTATTAAAATTCCCTGACCCATACTGACTCGTAAAAGATTATACTCCATTTGTGCAAACGTAACTTGACTCAATTACAAGTCACCGTAATCTACAACTGTATTTTATTGTATGGCTTATTTGTATTTATAATACTTATTATACCTACCTACCTACTTTATTAGTAAGTATACAGGGTGTCTCATTCAAATCGGTCAGTATGGGAAAGTCTGAAACTATAAGACATACGAAGATCTGTTCTGAGGAACCATGTCATGGATTTTAATAACAAGAAAAACTGCATTCATACATTTTAAAAAACATCTGTACTCCGTTCGGGAATCGAACCCAGTTGTTTTGAAAAAAAAACCTACACTATTTCTATTTAGATATCGATTGTGTAGGTCTTAAGCAGTAAATGTCTGTATGAAACATGATGTCTAAAATGAATAAAATGCATTGTTTCCACATACTTTAATTTATTTCAGTAGGTGCTCGAAGTGACCACCGCCTTTTTCAATACAATATTCAACACGTTTAGGTAACGATCTTACAATTTCATTTTGTATCTTCATATAATAAAATGCATTTTATTCATTTTAGACATCATGTTTCATACAGACATTTACTGCTTAAGACCTTCACAATCGATATCTAAATAGAAATAGTGTAGGTTTTTTTTTTCATAACAACCGGGTTCGATTCCCGAACGGAGTACAGATGTTTTTTAAAATGTATGAATGCAGTTTTTCTTGTTATTAAAATCGATGACATGGTTCCTCAGAACAGATCTTCGTATGTCTTATAGTTTCAGACTTTCCCATACTGACCGATTTGAATGAGACACCCAGTATAGTATTTTACTTGAATGAATGAATGAATGAATTTTATTTGCGGAATACGGGTTACATAGAGTTGGTATAAATATAGTAATTACAAGTTCTCCATATTCTACTTAGACAAGCATGCAAAAAATTTTCTGTATTTTTGGTGGATTGTTAATGAATTAATGATCCAACAAGATACAGAGACTTAGCCTATTTACAAGTCTTATCCAACAACATACATACTATCAACTATGTATATTTATCATTAAAAAACTTATCTAAGGAATAAACATTTAGGTCACATAACCAGGCATACAAGCTCGTTTTGAACTGATTAAAAGGTAGATTTTTTATATTTTTTGGAACCTTATTATATATTTTAACACACATAAAATATGGACTATTTGTCGTTTGTTTCAAGCGAGCTTTATGTACATATAATAGGTCTCTTTGTCTGGTTATCCGGCCGTTCTAGCTGTTGGCTTCATAGTTTTTGTTAAAATAATGTTGATTGCTATGCACAAGTACAGCTGTTTCGTATATATATAACGAAGGCAACGACAAAAGTTTGTGAAGATTAAATATGGGTTTATATGAGTCTAGTGGCTTAAGTGAAAATATGGCTCTAATACATTTTTTTTGTTTAACAAAAGCTTTTTGTATATCAGGGGAATTTCCCCATACAATAAGACCTTAGCGGAGTATAGACATAACGTAGCCGTGGTATGCTACTAGGGATGCCTTTCGTGATACAGATTCTCGTAACTTTCGGAGTGGAAAAATAAATTTGTTCAATCTGCTACATACATTTTCAACATGGACATTAAAGTTACAATGCTCATCCAAATGTATGCCTAGAAACTTTGTGCTGTGATCTTTATCAACTTGTTCTCCGTTATATGTGATATCAAGTTCTTTAGGTTTGCTCTTTCTAGTAAGGAATTGTACATGTTTAGTTTTAATAATGTTTATGGACAGGTTGTTATTTCCTAGCCATTGTATAGTCTTTTGTAAGGATTGCTTTATCTCTTGTTTATACGTCAGATCATTGATGCATGGTATAATAATCGATGTGTCGTCAGCGAATAGAACTGATGGATATCCTATAATTTTCGGAAGATCATTTATATAGAATGAAAAGAGCAACGGCCCCAAGACGCTACCTTGAGGTACCCCGAATTTATTTGGTTTGTAACATAGTTCACTATATTATTTCCTTCTTCTTTAATTATTTCTGTACATAATAATTAACAAATATGTACAATAATTGTTAATTATTGTTAATTATTGTACATATTTTAAATATGTAGATAAATTTTACTACGTAGATATGCAGAGTTATAACTCTACGTAGAGCTCGGACCTCGGAGCACGAATACGCGAAATTAGTCTGTGTGAGTCGACCTAGACGGTGGGTAATTATTTATTTTTTTATATTAATTTTACTTGTTTTTATCGGTCTAAGGTCATTGCAATAAATTGTAATGCTACAAATACTTGGCTTTGCAATTGAAATAAGGTGAGATCACAATTCATCTCGTTTCAAAATTAAGTGTTGTGCAAAATACAATTACCATTTCAGTAGAATTTCTACAAAGTAACACTGCAATTAAAAATATATTGGAACATAGCAGCTGAAACTAACTGAACAAAGGTTGCAACTACTAGTACCTATATTTAGTTTCAATCAAAGCGTTACATTGGACATTTCGTAGAGCATGAAAATTGCCAGACTATTAAGTGCTGCTTGAACTTCGGTTGAGAAAATAGGACAATCGAACCTTCGCTTGAGCGCACTCAACCGGGATTCAGTCAATAGAGAGTAGTGGAGGATCACTTCTTTGACATTTGTTGTTACGGTATTTATCGCTTGAGAAAAATTCCAATTTACTAATAATAAAGAGTGATATACTTAGTGTACCCCTCACTTTTCATTAAATTGTCGAAAGGGACTCTGCGCGTTGGCTTCGGCTCCGCATATGCTTCCCAAAATTCCGGAACACCATTGTTCCGTGGTCGGGAAAGACATACAAACAAGAGTGATATCAGTAATACATAATTTAATTATATCACTGTTTAACTGGGAATAAGCTTAATCAAAACAACAAACAGAAATTCACCAGTTAATCCCGTTATTAAATGAATATTCCAAATTCTAAACGCAAAATGCATTAATTTAATATGAGATAATAAGAGAATTTCCATGAAAGAGAGCGGCGTGACAGGAAATTGCCGTTTATTATTATCCAGTGAGGTAAAACTCAGGACTGGCTTAATTTGAAAAAAAAAAAAAAATGTAAGACCTAGGTTAAGATGTACTAACACTAGTATTGTAAGTCTGTATATAACTAACAATCTATGGGCGAACATGCCTGAAATAAATAATTTATTATTAATTTGTTGAATCAGGATTGCGCATCGTGCTTGTTTCGGTACGGTCTTCCTCTGTATTTGTAGTTTTATAATACAAAATAACGTATCTACCATGCTTTTCATTATAACAAACTCCCTTTTTGTAAATTATACAAAGCGTTCCTAGTACGCGAACAGTTTTGAGCTTCGATAACTCACAAGTGCGATTTTGTTTTTTAGTTAGAGAATATGATATGACTACTTATAGTAAAAAATATTTTCTAACAGTTTTTGGCGTCGCGCTAGATATTATAGAGATATTTGTTAATAACAACAATAAAAGATTATACAAGATATATTTTCCTTTACCATGCCATTGCATTCAACTATTTCAACATCATCTGTCATTTTATAACAATTTGATCAATAGATTATGTGAGCATAATCAAAAAAAAATTGTCAAAATATAAGTGACCTTGAATTCTAAATGAATTACAAATGGCTAAGACGACATATGCTCTTGACCAAACCGTTATAAAATGTGAAGTTATGTTGCAATAGTAAAAAGGGATAGCCTGGTGGAAAAAAATAAAACTTACATAATCTTTTCTATGTGTAGCAAACAAATACATGTATTATACCTAGCGCCATGCTAACAATTGTTAGAAAATATTTTGTATTATTAGTACTTAACGTATTCTAGCAGGTCACAAAATAAAATTGGATTTGTGATTTATGTTATTTTTATAGATTAAAAAGGCGAACTCCCGTACTCCACTATCCAGTAGTTGTGGTGTACGAGAGTTAGGATTTATTTCATTATGTTAGCAAAGCTAGGTAAAAACTCATTTGAAAGCGACTTTTTTAAATTAAATGCTACCATAATGAATCTTTCATATTAATTGCTGGTAATGTATTTTAATTACAACTCGCTTTAACAAATTAACAGTTTGAATACGTTCAATAAACAAATGGATCTCATTAATACACATTGTCCAAAAGTATGTAAGTAATTCGTGCGAGTCGGACTCGCGCCCTTAGGGTTCTGCACATCACACTATTTTAGCAATCATAGAACATTGCTGTAACGAAAAGAAATATTGGATTGAGGGTCAAATTTTTTTACGCAAAAATATTTTTTTGGGATGGAACAACAAATATACGATTTTTGGAATTTTTCATTTATTTATGCTCTAAGACCTACTTTTTTGCAATTTTTTATGATTATAGGTCTATGGGAATGGGAAGTACCAAAAAGGTTTTGTAAGTTTGTTATCGCCAAAAAAATATTTCTTGTATTGAAACAATAAATTAACCGAAAGACTGACAGATACAAACAGACAGACAGACAGACGGACAACAAAGTGATCCTATAAGGATTCCGTTTTTTTCCCTTTGAGGTACGGAACCCTAAATATACTGTTTCTATTTAATAAACTCACAGTTTATAAAAATACCAACATCTTCTATATAGATTTTTATAGCCAATTAAGTGAAATTCGCTATTAATGGACTAAAATTCTGTTATCAGAAATCAAAGATCACCCAGAGTATTATAAAATGTTTCACGTCGCGTGAGGTCCATATAAATAGCTCTGCATTAGGATGCGACGAGCGTACCTGTCTCGGCCAATGGCTTGCCATTCAAAAGAAAAAAGTAGTAAGGACATTAAACCGACAAATGTATCGTGCCTTCTTCAAGTACACGAAAGGACTGGCCAAAAACGCGGTTAACCCGCCAATCCGCCACCGCACATCCACCACATACTCACACATCAGAACTATTAACGCCACTGGCCCGTAAACGTGTAAGCATTTGAAAGGATCATTTCGCATTTTTAAAAGGTGAATTTCGCTAACAATGGTTTGGCACAGAAATCTAAACACCTACATTTGCCGTGTTTAAATACAAAGCCCGGGTGTGGAATATATTATACATTACACGCGCTCCAGTTGACAATGTTTTTGAACCTTTCGAATGAATGTGAATAAGATTAGATACCTTGACAAAATTGTAGTGTATCTATAGTCGATTTTCCGTATATTTCAATATTTCAGACATCCCATGTAACATATTTTTTTCATGAATATCACTGCTTTTTTTAAATTGAGTAAACTAATCGGATAGCTCCTGGAATACAACGTGGCTTGCACAAATATAGGATGCTGTCCATAGACATATAAAATAAGAACACGTAGCGCCGTGAAGACAAAACTGTGATTCCATAATAAGCCGAGTTCTTCGTGCTTACGCGCGACACTCACACATATACAATTCGTGGACGAGCGGTGATTGGTTCAAACGTCAAACTCAAACATATACGCGTCTTAAATGTTTTATATAAAACGTCGTGGGATTCCGTCTCGTTATTTTATATGTCTAATTGTGCTGTCAAATTACATCGCACAACAAACAATTCTGCTATATATGTTTTGTAATTTGCGTCATTCTGGAAGGTACGATCGCGTGGCTCTTAGGCGATTATCATATTTATCACACTGGCGCCACAACCGGATGCGGCGACGGTGTGCAAGCGTGATAGCGCTATACATATGCAGAGCGCTATCTCGCTCGCGCACCGGCGCCGCATGCGGGAACCGAAGTAGTGTAAAAGCCGCCTTAGATGTCTAAATATCACATCTTTTACATAACAATTTCATCATACTAACGTAAAATAAGACCTAGATTGTGCTTAATTTTTTTTGTACTAAGCAAAAACGTCTGCTACCGAAATTTCAATTTTATAATTGAAAGAAAAATGGAATAATTCACCGCGTCGAGCAAGACTCGAACTTGCGACCTTTCGGAACACCGCGGTTGAGTACGAGTAAGCGTCGATGGCTCAGTTGGTTAGAGCGGTCGGACCGGTGTTCCGAAAGGTCGCAAGTTTGAGTCTTGCTCGAAGCAGTGAATTTTTCAATTTTTTTCATTTTTCTTTCAATTATAAAATCGAGATTGCGCTTGTTGTAAAAAAATCTGTCAACTATAGCAATTGACTGCTCATCATAAATATCATGAATATCGCTTTTCGACAGACAGCTTTCCTTGACACTGTATATGCAAGGCCATGGTAGTGGTGACACCTATGCCCTTTGATAATTATAATGTAGAATATCTTATACCATTTTACGAGACTGGAAGCTGATCTCCGGTAATCTGGTCACGGCTACGAAGGAATGAGTTTTCCTCGTGACGGCGCTATCCTGTACAGTTTACGCCAAATATATGTTTGCATCGTACTCCTCTGTAATAAGATTCAAAAGTGTAAAGATATCTTTGACGTCGATAGTACATAAGCCTCGTCATCATCTTATTTATATCGCGCAAACCTGTCGCATATTTCGCATCTTTATGGCATGTTGTATGCATAAATGAATGCGGATCTTGTGCATGTTCATGTAATTTATTTTATTGAAAGATGTGTTAATGTTTCATTAATTTACTTGTGTTACGTCATATTGAGTGTACCTATCACTGAAATCTGTTTTCCATTGATTATTTTCTATAAAAGCATGTGATTTGCCGAGAATTCTAAAGCCTAATTTATATTTTGGTTTAAAGTTTAAGGTAGTATTTTTTGGAGATCAGAATCTTACTAAAGAGTTGTACCTAAAATTAGGACATCTTAAAAAAACCGGCCAAGTGCGTCTCGGACCACGCATAATGGAGGGTTCCGTTCCTTCAATGGAATAAGAACCAATCTTATACCAAAAGGTATCTGATGCCCATGGAAGAAGTTTTTTGGAGATAACTCAAAAGTTACTGAACTGATAATGTTTAAAATAATTTTCGTAGAAAGTATGTGATAAGGCGCATCTTCTACAATCGAACTATTATAAATAATCGAAAATATTCACTTAATCACAAAATGTTCAAGAAAACCTCAATGTTATTTTTAAAGACCTATCGATTGATGTACAACATGTTGATATTTGATGAAAATTTTATTTTTTGATTTAATTACATGTATGGAGCGCCCCCTCTAAATTATTTTTTTCTGCGATTTGCCTACATAACTAAATAGCGATATAAAAAATACACCCTGTCCAAATTTTATTAAGATACGTCTTATAGTTTTCAAGTAAAATGGCTGTGACATACGGACGGACGGACGGACAGACGGACATGACGAAACTATAAGGGTGGCTACGGAACCCTAAAAATCATGCTATAACTCCTGTAGCATGGCATATTTCGGTGTAACTTTTTAAATAAAAAATATACCCGTTTGTATTAAATACTAAAGTTATTACCAGTATCTGCATATGTATTGCGTTATGTCGCAATTTAAATCTGTCATATTATAATGTAACATCCAAGTTTAATGTACTGATGTCAACAACTTTATGCATTACCTTTATCTCGGTTAACTCTCAAAACATATTTTTTGGCAGATATGATATAAGATTTATAAGACTAAAAGCGAATGAAGGAATAATATTTATAGTTTACATCTTTATTGTGTCAAGGTGTAAAGGTGACGCCAGCGAGTTATGTCACACACTCTCCGAACTTCGAGCGCTAAACTAGGCGCTAAGTGCCTGGGCAAACCGACGAAGGTCGCGTGCATCCGCCTAGAGTGGCCGGCGCCTCTTCACACTCGCTATACGCTAGTGAAAGTGACTAGGTGGCTCTCTGGCCTTTGATATTGACCACTCATAATATCAATCGAGCGTTTGTAGGTTACTACGCCATGTCAACAATGGATATTACGTTACGTAAGTGTCCGTCGTCGTCAATTCAACGTTTTATTATGCACAGGCGTTTTAACGGCCAATTAATGTAAAGTAGGATATCGTATTGCACTTGCGGAGGTCGTTATGGGTTAGATTGTTGCGGTTTCGAAGATCTTTTGTCATAACATAAGTCGTTACGCTGAAAATATTATATAATTAATTGTTTAAGCTGCCTTGGTTAATGTCAAGACAAGATAAGTCAGTGAGTGAAACAAAATAACGTACAAGTTTTTCATTTTTGCATATTTGATTATAGCGTGTTTTGTCTTAGAGGTTACCGGCAGTAATTTTAAGGGTCATCGTTGACTTCTAGGCTCCCGTCGCTACTAATAAATCTAACGTCTGTTCACGTTTGCATAAATCATATCCAAATATTTTACCATTCGTAATCCAATATCGTCCTTGTCAAGTCATTAAAATTTAGTGGTTCATTAAAACTGCAATTAGAATTTCAAAATATACAAACAGCGACTACAGTTGTCGTGGAAAACGTTCGGGGTTGCGAAAGGTGATCACGATAACGTCCACCGATCGCAAACACTGGGTAACTCGACTGTCCGAACGGCATTGTGGACCCAACACAATTCGACCTAGTAATAGGTGAATGGGGCAAAGAAATCGAGCTTCGTCCGCTGTCTCGCGTGAGAATAAGAGCAGATTGCCTCACAAACTAATTATTTAAAAGGTATTTCCTTAGTATTATATTTTTACCTAACATTATGAAGCTGATTTGTATTGAATATTGATGCAAAAACTAGAAGTCATACAAGTAATGTGAAATAAATATACGAGGATGTGTTATTAGTGCTTTATTGAACACGAAACAAAAATTACTTATCAAACTAAATTAATATTAAATTATGGTAATAAATGATTAGCAAAGCTCAGTGTTACCTACAGCATCGCAATAAAATTCTTTAGTATAGAAAACGTTTCTTTTATTTAAGGATACATTCTAAAGAATACTTTATTAGTTCAATAAATGCACTGATAGCTGTAATTGGCTGTTACGGTTAATACACTGCTGCAATTAGAAAAAAATCGAAATTAATTTATTTTCATTTATAGAACACGAGTTATAGGTACAATGCCACTGAGGTCATGGTAACCTGCTGTTTATGGCTTCGAAATCCAAATAACAACGTATGTAAATATATAAGACGTTATTTTTTCTTACTATCAGAAAAAATATCCAAAAATTCTTTGCATAAATATGTTGGCTAGAGCACGAGGTTATCCGATAATATTGTAAACAAAATGCAGAAAATATTATAGAAAGATTCAATGAATAGTTTATGAAAATACCATAGTAGTCACATCAGAATATACATATTTACACAATCGTTGCAGTCGCAGGCGGGTTGTGGTGCCAAGCGGCGCATCTTCAACCTTTAATCCATACGAAAACACTCAAGATTGACATTAAACGATGGAACATTTGTGCTTCAAGCAGCCATTCAAACCGGTATCACTACTATCTACTAAAGCTATGACTCAGTGCAAACAACTTTATTTATAACATCCGTTGGTTTTTCGATGTTGACGATAATTAACTGATTTCAATTACACGAGAAACAAGGCAGGGTTGAGTGTCCGGGTATCCGCCGGCCCGTTTCATACTGAGCTCAATTTGCATAATCTCAAGGGGTTTCATTGTAACTGGTGGGAAGTCATCCAATTTATATTTATTTTATACCTTATTTGAAACTGTTTTTATTATCGACGCCAACATTTATGACATAATTTGATAATAACATTGTTGACAAATCTTTACCCAAGTTTAAAACTCCTATTCAGAGTGAATCTTCTGTTTGAAGTGCTTTAAAATGGTTAAAATTTGTCACTCCTTTTAGTGAAACACATTTGTATCGCTAAGAAAAAATTGTTAAGTGCCAAAAATGTTTTAGAACCTCTTAATATAATAATCATCTCCGAAACTGCACACGACCTACAACACATGATACAGGAATTGTATGCTGCGTCGCTAAGTGTTGGGCTGAAAATGAATATGGATAAAACGAAAGTCATGGCAACTGTAAATTTATCTGGCAGCCCCATGTCATTGGATAACCAACCTCTAGAACAAGTGACAGAATACAATTAATTACCTTGGACAGCAAATACGGCTTGGAGCGGACTCGATGATGGCGGTGATAAGCCGAAGGATTCAGTTGGGATGGGCTGCTTTTGGTAAGCTGAAAAATGTGTTCCAAGCCAAAATACCTCAATCGCTCAAGACCAAAGTGTTTTTTAACCAATGCGTATTGCCTGCCATGACCTACGCTTGCGAAACGTGGACACTGACCATGTGCGGAATGGAGAGGCTCAAAGTTGCTCAAAGAGCCATGGAACGTAGCATGCTCGGTATATCTCTTCGCGATCGGATCCGAAACGAGGAGATCCGGCGACGGACCAAAGTAGTAGACATCGGTCAACGGATTGCTACTCTGAAATGGGCCTGGGCCGGACACGTTAGTCGTCGAGATGATGGGAGGTGGAGCCAGCGTGTCCTAGCATGGAGACCTCGTTCAAAAAGGCACAATCATAGACCTCCAACCAGATGGGAGGACGATATGAAAAAGATTGCAGGCCCACTCTGGAGGACAGTAACCGCGAACCGGGCTTATTGGAGGAAATTTGGAGAGGCGTATGCCCAACAGTGGGCGCATACTCGCTGAAGAAGAAGAAGAAGAGAGAATATAATAATATGTTAGCCTATATACGTCCCACTGCTGGGAACAGGCCTCCTCTCATAATACACGAGAGGGATTGGGCTATAGTCCTCACGCTGGCCCAAAGCGGGTTGGGGGCCTTTGGATTTGTCCGCAGGGTTCCTCACGTTGTTCCTTCACCTAACCTCCTTAGAACTTCTTAATTTTTGCAAATGTTTGTGAACTAGCCGCAATTCTTTACAAGAATTACCCACCAACGGGTTTCACGGAACTTAGGTAAGTTATCATTAATATCATTATCAACGAAATATTCATTTGTACCAGTTGATCTAAATTGAAGTGAAACCGGACAAGGAGACCGAACTGATAGTAATAATACCTCACCGGGTAATGTGGCGTTAACCAGTAATATTGGACCCGGTTAATAGGAAATCATTTGTTGCAAATTAACTCTAGTATTAGCTTCATGAAGGAATATTCATATTCATATTATTTATTCGCAATATTAAAATGTTACATGTCATTAAACATAAAGAATATACATATATTGTACATTAGTAAATACTAAACAGGTAACTTTAAAAATTTGTCAAAACTGTAGAATAATCCAATCATTGCACGTTATCCACGTTAATCACCTGACGTCGATCACCCAGGTGATTGCATTGACGATTTTGTCTTCTGAGATCCCCCAGGTGATCCATTTACGTTATCCATAAGTGTTTCTTTTCCAAAAAAACATTTCCTCCGCAACTTAACTAGACGGAGCCCCGCTTTGCGGGGCTCCTATTTCTGGGCGGTTTGCCCTTCGGGAATCTGAAGCTACCTAACAAACCTAACCTAACCACATGGTCCAATAGGATCACCTGGGGGATCTCAGAAGACAAAATCGTCAAATAAAATCACCTGGGTGATCGGGGTCAGGTGATTAACGTGGATAACACCAATCATTGGGGAATCATCTCCATACATTGCCTTACAAAAGGTGGCGTAGAAAATATTTTAATGGTTATTGGTAGGCTATAGGGTGGTAATTAAAATACTAGATTTGAGACCTTGAGGGGGGGAGGGCGCGGCCGCCATCTTGGTTTAAAGGTGCCAAAAGTCCGTTTTTGAACCTTGGCGCTTAAACGGTTATCAGTATGCCTACAATTTCTATGGAACGTATGAAGAAGATAAAATTGTCTACAACATTTCCATACACAATATATCTGTAAGTCTTACAGATATAAAGATACAGGGGGTGAAAAAGTGTATATTTTCTTATATCATAAGAATTTTATTTATTAGCTTCAAAGTTTTGTACTTCGAGATAAGGAAATGAAGTCTCTACCACAGTTTTGTCATATTCTAATGATTCTTTTAAAAGATATTCAAAAGTTGAATTCACCCCTGGAGCGCTTATAGAGGGGGTGAAAGTAGTAAGTCTCACACACAAAATCAATGTTCTATTACTCATCATAAAATACTACTAGGCGTTGTCAGGTATAGCAATCGATCAATTCGGGTATAATGAATTTAGATTTGACAAAAAACATATACGCTTTCATAGAAAAAAAAATTTTTTTTAAGAAAGTGCTTGAATTTTTTTTTATTTTTTTTAAACTTCATATAACTGTCAACTTATTATTAAAATATCGTATAGGCTTTAGCATTTTTTACATAATGCCTGAACACGCTCTCTTTATGACAAAAATGTGTACGAAAATTATAAAGACTCTATTTTTTTTGTATTTGTATTTATTCTGTACGTCTTAGAAGATACAAAGTTACAGAAAGGAAAAAAATACTCATACTCATTGTCTTTATACTTCTCGTAGACATTTTTGTCATAAAGTCAACTGTTCAAGCATTATTTAAAAAATGCTAAAGCCTATACGATATTTTAATAATAACTTGACAGTTATATGAAGTTTTAAAAAATAAAAATATTTTCAAGCACTTTCTTAAAAAAAATTTTTTTTTTGTATGAAAGCATATATGTTTTTTTGTCAAATCTAAATTAATTATACCCTAATTGATCCATAGATATACCTGACAATGTCTAGTAGTTTTTTATGATGAGTAATAGAACACTGATTTTGTGAACACTGTGGTAGAGACTTCATTTCCTTATCTCGAAGAAACTTTGAAGCTAATAAATAAAATTCTTATGATATAAGAAAATATACACCTTTTCACCCCCTGTATCTTTACATCTGTAAGACTTACAGATGTATTGTGTATGGAAATATTGTAGACAATTTTAGGTTCTTCGTACGTTCCATAGAAATCGTAGGCATACTGATAACCGTTTAAGCGCCAAGGTTCAAAAACGGACTTATGGCACGTTTAAACCAAGATGGCGGCCAACGCACCCCCCCCTCAAGGTCTCAAATCTAGTATTTTAATAACCACCCTACCAATAACCATTAAAACATTTTCTACTCCACCTTTTGTAAGGCAAATGCTCCAATTATTGCGCTAGAATGTGTGTTCGAGAAGCCAACTTTTTAGTCTATAGTAGTGTCAAAAGCATCGTGCCGGTATGGCAATAAAATAAAGGAAGAACGCTGCGACGCGTAGCGACTGCAGGCAGCGAGAGTGAGCGAGACGTCTAGCTTTAGGAGTTTCGACTCAATCGGAACGTTGCTTTTGGCCCAACTATAGCCTTAAAGCATTGCAGGGAAGGTGCGGAGGTGACTATGTCCGGCAGGTTATTATTATTATTATGCTCTTTATTTATTTTTCTTCTTAGTTTAGGCTTTTTACAATATTTTTATAAAAGTAAAATATAAAAATACAATTAATTTTGTATTAAGCAGAACGTCTGCTAACGATACCACAATGCTTAGAAAAAATGGAAAAGTAGAAAAATCCACTGCCTCAGGCGAGACTCGAACTCGCGACTCTGGGATACATGCCCATCGCTCTGACCAACTGAGCTACTGAGACACACCTGATGGCTGCGAATTTCTCCACTATATCCCATATGCGTCTTAGGGGGACGCCTAGCGACATCTGCCGAAGAAGTCTTACACTTCCCAACCGGCCATCAGAGTCCCAAGTTGTATTGAGAATTCACCGATAACAATGCGCTACCCCATACTACAATTAATTTTGTATTAAGCAGAACGTCTGCTAACGATACCACAATGCTTAGAAAAAATGGAAAAGTAGAAAAATCCACTGCCTCAGGCGAGACTCGAACTCGCGAAAAAACATCTAAAACATATAAAAACAATAAAAGCATCATAAAAAACCTAAACTAGGGTGCCGCCGGCAACGGAGCAGGGCCCAGGCTGCCGGTGGTTAGGGCCGCAGAGTGAGGAACCTTCGGACTATGCGCGCCGTGTCCAAGATTACCGCCTTCTGAATCTGACCCCTAATCCAACCACAACCCCGTAGCGAAAGTCTCTCAAGATGTTGGTCGAGACTCTTCGCTATGAGACCGTTCGCAGAGACAACTATCGGCACAATGATCGCCGAATCGACCTCCCACATGGCGGTTACCTCGTGAGCCAAGTCTAGGTACTTGCTGGACTTGTCCTTCTCGGCCTTCACGAGGTTATTATTATTATTATTATTATTATATCGCCTCTAGGTAATCTAGGATTCAGAGTGAAGTGTAAAACTGGTGCATGTGCTATCCTGCTTAGAATTAAGTCGCCAAGCGTAGGTAATCCCAAGTCCTTCAAGGTACTAGCGGGAATTGAAAAGAAGTATTGTTGTAAAAATGCTAATCACGATGTTGCTGAGAATTTTCTTATTGTTGTTTGTAGATTGTTCGCATCATAATGGGAATCTGAAGCACTCTTTATAGGGCTTTTCCTAAAGTAACTCTCGAAGTTCCGATTCGGGAATATTGCCTCGGGAGTCGGGGAGTACTTAAACAATTGTCAACTGTGCTTTTAAGGGGCCGGGATGTCTTACAAACACAAGTTGACGCAACTTGGGAATTAACAGATTTACAAATCTAAACTAAGATGGAGTAGCTGTCGCAACATTTGACCTTAAGGCGTTTCTTGGATGCTCACGATGCACTACGAAAGTGTAAAAATCCTACTAATAAGATGTTACTACACTCATCACGGGTCGTCAGTAATTAATAATGTTAATGCTGTTTAACTATTCACACCCCGCAAGTAATGACCATTAGAGCTAATTTCACGTCAGTTAGTCACTATCTACATGTTTATCCCAGCTTTCTGCCGTGGCCTGTTAAGGCTGCGTGGCCGCTGGGCAACATAATCTCATTTTTTACGAAAGTGACTACCATTTGACCTTCAACTCAAAGGGGAATTTTAATTAGATTTTCTCACGTAAGGCAGTTTACAGTACAAGTACATTCACGAACCCGGATTGTTGAGCCAATTGCCATTGTTCTTAATTTAGCCGTGTAATAAATGACCGATGTAACTGACAATTGACAGTTAGTCTATAACATCGGTCTTTCATAACACGGCTAAATTACGAACAATGCCAAGTGGCTCAACAATCCGGGTTCGTGAATGTATGTATCTAACTTGTGCTAAAATGCTATAAATTATAAAAATTAATGAAACTTAATAAAACTAGCCAATATGTTTTTTTAGCCGATAATGTTCAGCCTTTTAAGAATGTTAATCTTATCTTAAGTCGTTGACTTTGTATCTAATTTGAGTTGTTCGTGCGATGTTCATTATGTCAAAGTTACCGGTATCAAAAAACGGAAGTCTAATTTTGCTAGTTAGGCTAAGTGTTTCCGTGTATGACGGAATTCTAAACATTTTTTTAAATAGTAGATAAAATGATGCGCTTGTGTTGAACGTCTATAACATGCTTGAAGTAACTATAGATATATATTTAATTATTATATATAAATGAAATACAGAAATGAAGCAAGAGGCTATGAAAATGAAGTAACAAAATCATTTTAAAATGCTTTTATTATTAAAATAATGTGAATTATAAGTAGAATAAAAACAGTACAGTACAATAAATCTAAGGACTATTATCATTTTGACCAAATAGGTAATCTGTGGCCAACTAGAATTTTCTTTTTTTTTCAATGTTTATGACCTTTTGAACGCTTCATATGAATGAAGTGATCACTCACACGCCAAGTACTGTTGCGTTATCAAAAAAACCGGCCAAGTGCGTGTCGGACCACGCATAGGAGGGTTCCGTACCTTCAATGTAATAAGAACCAAACTAATACCAAAAGGTCGTATCTGATGCCTATGGAAGAAATTTTTTGGAGATAACTCAAAAATGGCTGAACCGATAATGTTCAAAACAATTTTCGTTGAAAGTATATGATAAGGCGCATCTCTTCAAATTTTTTCATATTTTTTGAACTTACGGTTCAAAAGTTACGGGGGGGGGGGGGGGGGGGGAGCTACACAACTTTTCTGACTTTCGAAGCGATTATTTCAGAAAATATTCACTTAATCACAAAATAGTCAAAAAAACCTCAATGTTATTTTGAAAGACCTATCGATTGATGTGTCACATGTTGCTATTTGGTTATTTTTTTTTAAATTTAGTTACCTGTATGGAGCGCATTTTTTTTTTTTTCAAATTTAACTTCATAACTAAGTAGCGGCATACAAAATACACCTTATGTGTAAATTTTATTCAGATATTTTAGACAGACAGACATGACGAATCCATAAGGATTCCGTTTTTTGCCATTTGGCTACGGAACCCTAAAAAAGACGAATCTCGTAGTACTGTGCAAAACAATTCATAATAGATTTTATTCATGATCAATCAAAGTACACCTTCACTCCGACCCCTTTATGGGTTGTTGGCGTGGTGGGCACGACGACACAAGACCTCTTTAGGGCTTCATGGCGTTCAAAGGGTTAAATTAAATACCGATAATAGTTGGCAGGGTCACAAAAAATATGTGAAAATTTATAATATTACTTGAAACATCAATATTTTTCATGAAAAATACCTAATAGTGATCTTGAAATACACTGACTGGTTAACTGCGAGTAACGGAAAAAAGTCTCAGTTCCGACCATAAGTAGACTTGTCTAAGTATGATTGACAAGACAATGAGCCAAGTAAAAATGACATGAACCAATATTACGCCCAATATTATATTTAGATGTCAATGTCCTTACAAACCCTTCATGTCAACAACCTCAGGTGTTTTGGTAGTAGGTACTGTTATTTAACATTGTTTTTATTTTATAGTTTGCAATTCCAGGGATATTTTTCATGATTTACTAACGGTAACATGTTCACTTTTGGACGTGATTGTAAAATACATTATATTCAAATTATATACATACATAAATTATATAAATATACATCTATTGCTTGCTGTTAAAGGCACGACAATGAATTGCCAGTAGCTATTCATAAACGACAATGACAACCACTAAGTAAATATTTACGCTTGTTTTAACCTTCCTTCCAACAAACATTACGCGAAGCGAGAAATCGTTTCTGACTATAATTGATAATAATAATGCATAAGAACCTATAGATATTTCTTCATATACACAATATGAATTACACACACTAGCATCTGGCTGGAGCTGATTTATTTTACTCAGTTTATACGTACTTATATTGTTTTATAGATGTTTGATATTTTTCTGTTTAGCGTGATGAATTCGTAATTGTCACTTAACATACATTTTTAAAGTATTTACAAGACAATAAGTTAGGATAAAAAAATACTGTTGCAAGTTAATGTTGCCCAGGAAATGCGCGTTGCTGTAACCGTAATTCACACTTGGTGGCATTACTTATACAGCAAAACATATAATATATAGCAGTTAGCTTTGTATGATGCGCGACACATTTTAACTCCGTTGTTGTTGTCCTGTACAGGGTGTTTTTGTACAGATTGGTTAAAAAATACAACTATTTTCTACATGAACTATGAAGCTTACTCGTATTAGGCAGTTATTTTAGAGACTATAAATATAGAAAATAGTTTTATGGCGGAATTAAGTATGTCATTTTATGGCTAAAAATGTAATTTCGTTTACCAAAGTGTTGCCTCAGAACCGGCAGTCTATGAAACAGAAACCTGTTTTTATGCTCAACATGTCATCTACTACAATTATTTTTGATCTTCACAGTTAGTCTAATGATTCCTGGGAACTTTAAAGATTAAGAGTAAGCTGTAGGCAACCCTAACCTCATCGAGTAGCAGAATTCGGTTTCTATAGGGCAATGCACGGTAAAATGTTATGTATTTTAGTACTTGGTAGACTGAGCAAAAGTTGGAGCATTTTGCACAGTTAGTCAGCAAAATATAACCCAATTTTTTGACAAAAACGACGTCATCGACTATCACATGGGCACGTGGCCCATTTGATAGTGCTCATCGAGAAGTGCTAAAAAATTAAGATAGCAACATGCATACCAAACATTTTAGGATTTTTGTTTATTTAAAAGTTGATGCGTTCTTTCGAATGGCAGTTTTATCATCTACTAGGTTAATTATTTCAATATTTTGTAATAAGGTAGAGTCACGAAGTTGCCAGTTTTGGGCAACGCAACCTCTTATTTTTTGGTAATTGATGATAAAGTCTCTTACGTATTATATGTGTATCACATATGCAGGATTTCACCTTAAGACATAAAACATTTTTTGTTATTACCAGGTTGATTGGTACTTTCGAATGGCAAACGGGTCAATTTGCTACTTGATGAAGTAGATTTTATAATTATGTGTTTGCTGAGCGTACAATGCTCCAAGTTTAGCACAGGCTACCAAGTATGTAAATACATAACTTTTCATCGTGCATTGCCCTACATACATAAATTGAATTCTGCTACTCGATGAGGTAGGGTTGCCTACGGCCTACTCTTGATCTATTAGATATCGCTTAAAATAGTATAATAGGTCCCTATTATTAGGTTACAAATATCTATGCTTAGGAAATAGCTTGTTTTAAAAATTGGGTTGCGACTCATACACATTAAATTACATTGTTATTATATTTCACTTTTCTGAATACGAGTACAATGCAAAGCATTTAAGAACAAGTAAAAGCTGTACAGCATTGAATACTTATTGAATAAACAGTTAGTCATTGTGTAAATCGCAGATTGGACATTTTTTGTTTTCTCTTCATTGATGTATGTGACGCAGCTTGGACATTTTTTGTTTTCTCTTCATTGATGTATGTGACATCAATGAAGAGAAAACAAAAAATGTCCAATCTGCGATTTACACAATGACTAACTGTTTATTCAATAAGTATTCAATGCTGTACAGCTTTTACTTGTTCTTAAATGCTTTGCATCGTACTAGAATAGCCTAGCAACACGCAACACGAAGTGTCCCCTGAGTCACATTCGACGTCACCAACTACGTAGCCCCATTGATCTATTGAGGGGCCGCCTCAAAACCGACTGTCCCACAAATAATTTGGCGAATATTTAACATTCAGTATTAATGCGTTTAATATGTTAATCTGTTATTTATTGAGCAGTGACGTGATTTTATGTTTCCTTCTAAATGTTAAATGATAATAGATTTAATGGAGTAAAGGACATCTCTAAAAATTACTAACTGTAAGACCGGTTTAAGACCCATTTTTTAAATAAAAGTTAAATATATGAAATGGATAGCATAGTCGTATACTACTCAAAGATAAAAAATTACGTAAACACATTTAGTAGTTATTGTTTTTAATGTAATGACATATCAGCATTTGTTTAGGTACGTTCACGTCTGAAAATGTGGATACATTTAAATGTGACAAAAACATGTATCCAAGACATTACGCCTTGGCAATAGAGTCGTGACATATTTTTGTCACATTAAACGTATCCATATTTTCAGACGTGACTATACCTAAATCTCAAACTCATTTGTACTTAAGTACAATAATAGCAACATACAATGTCAATTGTATCTATGTTTATCCATAATAAATTTTCATCAGATAGGTTAATTATCTAAATGGTTTTTTAATAACAACTAGCACTATAATATATTAAATTAACCTGAGGACCAATCGTGAATAACGTAAAACGGGGTGACTTAAGGTAATGTTGGGGCTACTTTGATATATTTCAAAAGGTCATAAAAGCAGTATTTTTATTATTTACTTAATATTTTTTTCGTAAACGGCTAGAATCAGATAAAGTCTTACATGTTACCAGAAGTTTGGAGGTAAATATTAGTATATTAGCGTATAAATAGATTTTCCAACTATTTTTTGGTCTACCTAATCAAATGAGTAATAATATGAAAAATTATTAAATTAAAATATTGGCACTGCTTGAATAAGAAATGTATGGTTTAGGCAAAAAAATATTTAATCATTAGTCATTCAATCATAAAATGTAACCTAGGCCACTCCAGTGGCCTCACTCCTCTATAATGCCACCACCTGTCCGTGTCCGGACGCTTGTAATCATACAAAAAGTTTGTATGAAACAGCGGTTTCAGCCAGCAAGCCTTAACGGAACGCCTTTGTCAGTCTACGCGTCATGTTCCACTATCGAACCATTTGTTATGTAAACCAAACAATAGCCGCAGTGTAACGCTTTCGTTAATGGGGTCCACGAGTAGATTAACCGTTCTATGAAGCGACCGACACGCTTTTAACTCATATTTTAAGTGCTGGAACACCTGTACTGTATTTAAGGGCCATTCTAGTTTTTGTTGTACATACGTTTTTGACACTTTTTCGTAAAATGCATATTTTAGAATACTTGGCCATCACTTTCATTTGCGGTTTTGTGACAGAGAAAGAGGCTTAATGAGGCTGTCAATCCCGATTGCTTTGTTTAACAATAACAACTGTAAATATTCTCAATCACAGTAACTCAGTGGTCCTTAATTGTCTCCCGATTTGTATGAAAATAAGGCATTTACCACTGCGTTACCATCTTTTTACATTTATCTATATTAATATATATAATTATATGAATTTTGGTTAACAAATGTCTATTATTTGGTTCAGGTACAATTTGGGAAAACAATTTCATACACAAATTCAATGTCTATCATACTTTTTCGGGCAATAGATTAATAGTCAGGAAAAAGTAGAATAAGCCTTAAATCATAAGATTTAGATAACTAGTCGCCCTGATGACCTATTTCTATAATCCTTCGGCTCTTCTAAATTGGTTAATGTTAATGATATGTCCGTTGTGGGGACACCTGCTATGAAGTAGAGAGTTTGGATTTAAAATTTTACTTTACCCTGTTTAAGTTATATTCGAGGTAGCACTCAGGTTTTAGTTACTTCATTAAAATATACTTTTAAAAAGCTAAAAACTACTTGTTTTCTTTGCACAAGCTTGTTTAAAAACAACATAATATAAATTAAGACCTCGTAAAAAGAAAATTAAAAAGCTTGCTTGTGCCCGGTAAGCAGAGCAGGCCATAAAAGGGGGCACTTATAAAAACAACCTTCCGATTTGGTGCATAATGTTGATGTCATTATGAAGAGGTGGATACGACAATGGAGGGCGTTCAACTTTAGATGAAGTATCACGGCAGCTTGTCATTACAAGAAACCAGACGATACCGTTTTTGATCTTAATTTTCCTTGCGTCAATCCTGGCTTCTTGTCACGGGTCAATTGAACATGGGAATCCGCTCGACAACCTGATCCCATGAATTGGCCTAGGCACTAGTTTTTACGAAAACGTTAGATGGCAGTCCATTTGACCGAAAGCGACCGCGTGGACTAGGCCTTATTGAGATTAGGCCCGGTTTCCTCTCGACGGCGTCCTTCACCGAATTGTCATAGTTAAATATCAAACGAACGATATTCAAGTTCCGAAAACCTTTGTGATACTAGCCGGTCTTTGAACCTGAGACCTCAGGATTGAAAGTCGGACGTCTTATCGCCAGACTGCTAGGTTGGTCGATTATGGAGGGCGTTAAACTTCAGCGGCAATATCACGGCAGGATATCATTGCAAGAAACTATACAATACTGTGATTAATGATGCTCTAAAATTATGCCTTCTTTGCATAAAGAAATGGCGAGAAATAATGAACAGTAGCGATCGTGATACAATTCGATCCATCAAGAGGCTTAGTTTATAAATCACTTGACGCGCAGCCGAAGATCATATCGATGTCTTTATAATGAATACCTACTTGGTTTGTATTAGGCAATTGTGAGTTTTTTTCTCATGCGCTTATACTTTAGTTTACTAGTTATTGCCCGCAACTTCGTCTGCGTGGAATTAGTAATCCGCTCCCCTTCTTACACCCATAAAGGATGATTTCGGAGATAAAAACTATTTTATATCCTTTTCCAAAACTTCAACTATCTCCAATAATCTGGTATCTCCATACCAATTAAATTTCGTCAGAATCAGGTCAGCGGTTAGGTTATTGATTCCCCTTACAAACTCCCCCCCTTATAACCGCTTAAGAGATGATTTCTGGGATTAAAGCTATCCTTTTCCAGAACTCTAAAATTATCTCCATACATCTATATCGGTTCATCGATTTAAGCGTGAAGAGGTAAAAGACAGACAGATAAACACACTTTAGCATTTATAATATTAGTATTAGTATATGGATAGTACAAAGATGTTAGTTTTATTGATTTTTTATTATATTCTGTACTTCATATTTTGTCGTCACTTAATTAGGAACATGCATGATTTTTTTGGAAGATGTCATTCGATTCTATTTCCCTGTAGATTCAAATGTCTCTAATAAACCTACTATCTATGATAGCCCTGAAACGTCAAAAATGTGAAAATACGTTAGGCGTCTGCGCCGCGCGTCAAAACGCCCCATACAAAAAGTGTGAGGTTTGTGACGTCACCGACCACAAAGTTGCAGAAAACTGTTTGGAAGGAACAAGTTTTTGGGAGATTTTTGTAATTTTAGGCACGAAAAAATGCGTTTAGCTACTTATATAGTTGTCGTACATTTTTTTTCTTGTTAGAACATAAGTAATCGAACTGAAGTTTCGAAAATATATTCGAGGTATAAAAAAAAATGCCTAAAATTTTAAGTTTTTAAACCGCAATATCTTTAAAAAACTGTTATAACTTATAACGGATTTCCACTTATTTATATTAATTTGGGGTTATTGAACGTGTTTATGGAACAAATTCAATTAAATATTTTTCATGCATGTTCTCTATTAACTAAAATTCATTAAATGCAATATTTGTGTTGTCTTCCTTTTCTGAAATTTAAAATAATTTATATTCATGATCAATTTGGTTATATTCATGTCATTATGGCTGGGATTTACCTTTTTATACAATTTTATAATCAATGGCATTGTAAAATTTAGCGAAGAAGAGAGGAAGTGAGGAGGAGGGGTAAAGGGACGGGTTCAATCTAGTTTAGCTTTTATTTAGTTTCACCTGTCCCGTTGTCTGTAATCAAATCTTGCAAGTTAAATTTGACACACTTCGGTTTCCGATTGAGCTCAAATTTTGCAAGCATATGTATTTCGCGTGATAATGCAATATGATGACATGGAGCTGATTTGATGATGGAGCTGGAAGGTGGCCATAGGAACTCCTTGCATTCAATTGGGCTCATTGCATTCAGACAAATCAGCCAGTGAGCAGTTAGGGATTGTGTAAAGAAGACTACAGTTAGCGATAAAAGTTTATCACTAAAATGAAAATTTAAAAAAAAATCCGTTTTCATGCTTATTGTATTATAGATGCTTTTAAATGATAACCAAAAGAAAACTAATGACACAAGAACTAAACTATAACAATGAAAACCCGCAATAAAATAAGTACAGTCACCGGCGATTGTATCTTCCTACACGAAGGCCGCAAAAATATGAGACATGCTCTTATGGCCCAACAAATAAGAGCATGTCACATATTTGTGCGGTTTTTGTCTAGGAAGATACTATTGCCGGTGACTGTACCTACCTACTTATTTAACCTGTAAAGGTCAGGAGCTTACGTAAAGGTGAACAAAATACAACTCTTGTTATACTTTATTTTATTACATGTTTTATGTTCACTGTATAATATAAAAGTTTCGATGCGAATGATGTTTACATTACAGCATATTATTATCTTCTTAAATAAAAATCCGTGTAAAAACTCCGTCAATTTATTTAATACTAGCTTTTGCCCGCGGCTTCGCTTGCGTTAAATTCGGGGTAACACGGTTCCCCTTTCCTGATTGCCCCCCGGAATGCTCCATACAAACTTCCACCCCCCATTTTAGGGAAATGGGGGGTTAGAAAGAGACAAAAAGTAGCATATGTCACTCTCCATCCCTTCAACTATCTCCACTTAAGAAATCACGTCAATTCGTCGCCCCGTTTTGCCGTGAATGACGGACAAACAAACAAACACACACATACACTTTCCCATTTATAATATTAGTATGGATGAAACACGCCTTGTCAAAGATGAAGCCACAATATAGGTATCCTACGTAATGAAATATCGTATGCTAAAATGTAAAGTCTTATCAGTTTTGCTGTTCCAGAGTTAGAGACTTATCGCCACAAATAAAATCGTACAAATAGGTATGCTCATATGATAGCATCAATCACTAAAATTCCGCAGGTCAAATGTAAAGTTTGACTAGACAAACTGGTGCCGTATTCGAATTTTAAAATTCATTAACAATACATTAAAAACACAATCTATATCTCAAACACAACTTCAAAATATAACAAATAATCAACCAATATTGTATAGGAGTTACATCGGAATAATTTTCAAGCAAATTCTGACATTTCTGATTCAGACGTTTAGGCAATAGCTGTATTGCGTAGTTAATGGCCGCGATTCGAAAAATAAACAGTCACACTGGACAGACACAGCTCCAACCCAACTCAACCCAACTCAACTCAACGCTATAACGACATTGATATTTGCTATTCGAACAGATTTTCATTCAACATTGGTCTCACATTGGTGACTCATGTGTGACCAATGTGAGAGCAATGTGAGACCAATGTTGAATGAAAATCTGTTCGAATAGCAAATGTCAATGTCGTTATAGCGTTGAGTTGAGTTGGGTTGAGTTGGGTTGGAGCTGTGTCTGTCCAGTGTGTATGTTTATTTTTCGAATCGCGGCCAATGCATTGGAGTTGTATTGAAGTTGGATCGTGTCATAACGTGTTTTAAAGTTAGAATACGGCCCCTGGAGTAGGAGTGGCAGCGCTTCAAGGTTTATTCATGTATACTATAAGTATGTATACGAAAGTTTAAAGGCTAATGAGACTTTGCTCTATTCATCCCTTCCATAGCTCATTGACATGCAGGAGAGAGGCTTTGCTTCCGTAAACATTACGTTTCAAAGCAAATCGTATTCAATAAGATTTCCGATTCACCATTAGGTTTAATTGGGAGTGCCTCGGAATTTATTTTCAATTTAGTCTGATTATACGATTTTTTTTCAAGCGCAACAGATAATTTGGGGAAAATTTTCGAAAGGTTAACTTCCTGTATTTTCACCCTAAGGCCTTCTGTGAGGTCGTCCTTCCGTTCTAAATCAGGCCAATCTAGAAGGAAAAAATAAAAGTTTCCTACCACGCATTTTCGATGCCCTTTTTACGGGTGAAAGTGTAAAAATACATTAGGTATGGGCATATGTTAGGCAATACATTTATTTATTGTCCTCTTTAGTTAAAATGCTCCAATCAATCCTTCTTTTTGTAAAGAGCCGACAACGCGCATGTGGCACCTCTGGAGTTGCAGGCGTCCATAGGCTAGGTGGTAGCTGCTTAACATCAGGGGGGCCGTATGCTTATTTGCCACCTTCGTGGTGTAAAAAATGCAACCTAACTGCGATTTTTAAGTAGATGCGTATGTGGACGGGGATCCTTATAAAAATCATTCATTCAATTAAATTGATTATTAATTCCTGCCAATAAATATTCATACAATCAAGAATAGAAGTTAATTCTAACATAATTACCATTAACTAAAGTGGAGTCAGTCACTTTTTCAAAATTTTTAAGATCTGAACATAATTTGAAAAATAGTTTTAATCTGAACACAATATGACTCACAGTGCAAAAATACAATTAATATAAAATACTAACTTAAAGTCAGTGCTATTTATTATCTGTATGTTAGCTGGGTATTATATTATCTCATATACAACCGAAATACAAAGTGCGTGCAACTGAATTAGACTCTATGTTGCAACATAGTCAACTTTAAAGTATTCTTAGGGAATTTTGCCGTAACATATGCCTATACGCCTTTTGTAAGAAGAAATGATGGCAACAAACAATTTAACTGATAAGTATTTTAGTGCTTTTCATGAATTTGAAAATGACGTGGTGGGATTTCGAGGTCAAAGCGCGTGTCTTAAATAAGTATTATGATTTGATCTATGGTAACACCACTTAACAATTACCATTTTTTTAGCGATATTGCAAACGAGTAATGGTGTTTTTTATAGCCATAAATATCCTTGCCCGTCACTGCTCAAATAAGCTTGCATAATGTCGACCTGCCTGTCTCAATTTTCAGACTGAAAGCCCTGTCACCGCCCGCCTTCTTTGCATTGACACTAATTGACTTTCCCGTCGCTTCTTCAAATGAAATACAGTTGGAAATGAATTTAACAAATCATGTTGAAAAATTGTATTCTCCTGACCAATAAACTAGTATATGTAGGTACATTACATTTGTAATTTCTTAAATCCAGATACATTACAATATACAAAAGTTCCTATAGTCCGAGCATGCTAAGGCGTCTTTATTGTCAATGCCAGGTAGGTGCAAATTTTAAGGGTCGGACTCTTCCTACATACAACGAGCCCAATCGGGAGCGTAGTGGTGTTGCCTTTGAAATGGCGATATTTTTTTGGCTCTTTCAAAATAGATAGTCTTTATAGAATTTATACAAGATCGGAGTTGTAACCATTTTAATTTTTTATCATTGTTTCAGTGAGAAACGTGACGTAATAATAGACAAGCATATTTTTCCCTTTTGAGTTGAAACTAGTGAATACGCCGTCGTATGTAGTCTAGCTTGCTCGTGCAAGTGAACGCTTGAAAATGACAGAACTTTTCGAAAATTATTGGAAGTCAGCCTACTACCTACACGCCGTATAGGATACGGGTACCAGAAAATAAAACAAAAAAAAAAGTCAGTGTCAAATACAATTACGTAATTTTAATATAATTATAATAATCAAGCATTAAATGCGAGAGTTTGTCTTAAAAGTTCAGTACCTATCCTCAAGAAAAGTATTCCGCCTACGGAGAAACAACTTATATACCGACATGCACATCGGGTAAAACTACATGAATAAGGTAAGTGGGCTACTTGGGGTAGACTGTAGTCAGATTTTGAGATTTAGTAATTTGCCATATAGTATTATATTAGTATTTTTTTTGACCGCCACATCTAAATCTGTGGTCCCCTTCAATATGTAGATACTCTCTGGTAAAGGCTGCTTAAGGGTTGTGTGGTATCATTTTCGTATAAAACAGACATGAGTTCATCCACGTTTGATATTAAATATGTAATATTCCATATTAAACAAATCTGCTAAGACGAAAAACACTTAGCAAATTTATTTTATTTAGAACGTCATATGTATAAGGATTATTATCATTAAAAAAACATTTTTCCGAAATTTTACGCACTTGCAGAGCGCAGATATTAATAATAATTGCGCATAATAATATTAATAATCTTGTTTGTCATAATAAAGACAAGTTTCCATCTTGCACGTACTCCGGAATGACGCGCGATGATCCACTGATGGTACTGATTAACCGACCCTCGTTAACCGCCCTTTCCCACTCGATCACACACGTATACGTATGAAGTGTTTGGTAAATATATTCTACTTAATAATGGGATGGTGTATTGAAATAAACTCTCCTGAGATTTTCGTTTATATCTAAATTTATGAAAAGTTTTAGTGCTTGAAAGATTCAGATTTAATCTAAATACTAATTTAAGTTCAAGTCGCGCCGGATCTCGTAAATAGACCTGTTATTTATATAGTATAAAGTTTTTAATAATGCAGAGGATCTACCTAATAAAGTAAAAACAATAGAGGTGGTTTATATTCTCTTGTTAAATTTAATTACCTATTTATAAATAAACAGTGCTGAAAAGTTTTGTACTAAACACTTGTATTCATGATTAAAGTTCACTTTAATTTCAATTTGCTCAACTTTAATTCAATTTCATTTCTAAAAAAGTTTGTCAAATAATTCTACTCTCCCTAAAATGTTAAGAAACTTATGCTATATTACTTTATTATTGTCTTCATTGAAGCCTAAAAATAATAATTTATGCTTACTAAATATTATGAGTAAAAAAAACTTACCAATAAATAAATAATCGGTCCCGGCCCCATGGCCTGGGTTCGGCCCTTTAGGCCTCTTCAGGGTCCTACGAGTCCCGCACCACAATACAAAGCCTCCACACGCCGGCTTAGCACGTCTAATTCGCTCAGGACCCGCTCTCAAGCGGCCGGCTTTTCAAACTAAATTGTGCAAACTCGAAGATGCGCCTCTTATATTACCTCTTACGTTAACGCGAATACCGCAACGTATTTGGCATATAGGTGTGCTCGCGTGTAGGTGTTTTGGGCAGCGAAGCCTCTGCGGCGCTAGTGTGTGTCGCAACACGAACCGCACTAGTGTGCGTGATCGAATCCTTAAGGCAGCACGTAAATCCTATACGAGCATAATTAACACCCGATTTAGCTTTTAAATTATAAAGACCCATTACAGCGTAGTGGAGTAATGACCTCGCGATTTACGAGGATGTTATGAGACAAGATTTGAAAATCAACCGCTAGATCCTAGATATATTTTTTTAATCCCGGAAGCACGTAGGTGTCGTAGGTACATCACATTCCTATTATATAGTTTGTATACGTGATGGGAATAGAAAACGTTGTATCTACTATATTTTCATATTTTATTGTCTTTATGAAATATTAGTGAGGCAAATCTAGTGCCAGCAAATGAAAGAAATTATATCATGTACTGCATGCAAATATTTAGCACCAGCTCTAGTAGTATAACGAGAAAATGGCACACACATAATCTAGTCTTCAATCCATTCATAAAATGTAACACTTCTACAAAAGACCGTAAAACGACCAAAGTTAAAAGTGCTGGCTTGAAATAAGTTAGACCACACTTATTTGTAAGCCAAGATCTGATTTAAACTACTTAGTGTAAAAACTAAGTTTTCCCGAAAGCTGAATAGCTGCCACTGAGTTGGTTCTGCAACCTGCAAGTCGCTTGAAACTTGGCACTAACACTGCACTCTGTGAAAAATGAAAAACCTTATAGAACATTGGTACAAAGGACAAGAAACTTGAAATTTTATAAACGTTAATTGAGTTTTACGCCAACAGGCTTTCAGCTGGTGCCGTATTCTAATTTTAAAATATATAAACAATAAATTAAAAACCCAATCTATCTCAAAAATAACTCCTAAACACTAAAAATAATCAACCAATATTGAAGTTGTATTGGTGTTGCAACGGAATAAATTTCAAGCAAATTCTGGTATTTCTGATTCAGACGTTTAGGCGCTCGCTGTATTGCGTTGAAGTATTGAAGTAGGATCCTCGTATACGTGTTTTAAAGTTAGAATACGGCCCCTGTTTAAATCAGACTAATTTTCCGAAACACTGATTTACACCCAAGCCGACCACAAAACTTCATCGTACCAGCCAAGGATGATTAAGACATGGATTGACAACGCCTATACAAAATCGCGTTCCTCGAACCTTCAGGTTATACGTCTGTTTTCGGTACTAAGTGCCACAGCGCCATCTGTCGAGTCTAGAGTCGTGTTATTCTGTCAGCGTTAATCGCCGAACAAAATATTAGAAACTAGAATTTATTTATTTAATCTTAATTGCACAAAATAAGACGGTACAAATGGCGGACTTAATGCCATAAGGCATTCTCTACCAGTCAACCAATGGGCTTAACAGAAAGGTTAAGTAGGAATTTAGTGTTTGTGGTGACCGATAGATGACGCTAGTGCTTTAGCCTGAAATAAGGGAACGCGATTTTGGCATTGTCAATCCATGTCTTAATCATGCTTGGTACCAGCGGATGTAGGTAGGTAATAAATTTTGGACAAAGCGACGGTTTTTTTCCTAATGCTATGTTTCGCACCTACGATGTTTTCCTATCTGCTGGCCATATTTGACACTAAATCTAGATCCGAAGCTGAAAATTCCACGGTTAGAATTTATATCTAGACATCGGCATGTACAAAACAATTAAAGCAGCTAAATGTATGCAATTTTACATCTACTTTAGTATAAAGTATTATTTTTTTCTAAGAACCTAACTTCGTATGTGTAGGTAGCCAAAGCGGCCATCAACCTTTTTCTAAATCCACATTATTATAATAAATAGTTCTATTGAACCACGATTAAACGGATATTTGTGTGAACGGCTTGTAGCTATGAATAAATTAGTTTCCGTTTGGCGTTTTTGAAAGCTTTTTTTATCATGTAGCTCGCTTACTGTTATCGTGAAAGAAAGATTGACAAGATAGTTGGAGTAATTATCGGTTTTCAGTATTTAGACGACTTATTATTTCACTAGCTTTCCGCCCGCGACTTCGTCCGCGTATAATACGGTTCCTTATACAGAGAAACCAATTGTATCTTCTTAACTAACTTTTGTTAATCCCTGAACCATCTTCTTAATCTATTATATACTTATAGCTATTTTGGCGAAAAAACGGGTAATGTAAATATAGTTTCAGTTAGAAATAAGCGTTAATATGCAAATAATAACGAAAAAGTACCCTATGATTTGCGTTACTTCTTTGTGTACTATAGTGGTGGTTTTATTTGGCGATACGATGACCAAACTATTGTCAGAGCTCACTCTGGAACATGGAAATGGAACGGAAATAGGAACAATAAATAATTTGGGTTTATTATTTTTTAATTATTAGTAAACGTACGAAGTTTCAAATCTCTAACTCTAAATTTTAAACCCCACTAATACAAACTTTTAACCCCTATTTTACCCCCCCTAGGGGATGAATTTTTCAAAATCGATTCATCTTATTTGTACAGATTGTAAATGTAACCCTACCTGCAAATCACAACTTTCTAGCTTCAGTAGTAAAGGCCTCCCTTTCATACAAACTTTTCAACCTCGTTTCAACTCCTCTGGGGTGGAATTTTGAAAAAGGCTGAAATCAGTTTTTTGCCTTGAAGTTAATAGCTTACAAACCAACTTTCAAGTCTGTCACAAAAAAAATCTCTATACAAACTTTCAACCCCTTTTTTACCCTGTTAAAGGTTGAATTAAAAAAAACGATGAAATCACTTTTATTGTTTTTTAATTATTAGTGAACGTACGAAGTTTCAAATCTCTAACTCAAAATTTTAAACCCCATCCATACAAACTTTCAACCCCCTTTTTACCCCCTTAGGGGATGAATTTTAAAAAACCCCTTCTGAGTGGATACTAACGGTATAAAAACTACCTATTGTGAAAAATTCAGCTCTGTAGGTCCAACGGATTGGCCTGGGCGTTGATTTAAGTGAGTCAGTCAGTCAGTCAGTCAGTCAGTCAGTCAGGACTTTTACGTTTATATATATAGATTAGAAGTGTTAGCTATTTGCGTACAGCCGGTGCGAGGACATGCATGCGATTTTCTTTACATTGCGCTACCTAGTTGATTTTTTATTATCCCAAGACGGTGGCAAACAAGCATTCGGCTCACCTGGTGGTACGCAGAGACCGTACTTATGGGCGCCTGCAACTCCAGAGTTGTCGACCCTTAAATGATAGTACAAAAAATGTTTTATCCAAGGAAGATAGTTGAACTAATCAATGTTATCGCTACCTAGTTGATTTTTTATTATCCCAAGACGGTGGCAAACAAGCATTCGGCTCACCTGGTGGTACGCAGAGACCGTACTTATGGGCGCCTGCAACTCCAGAGTTGTCGACCCTTAAATGATAGTACAAAAAATGTTTTATCCAAGGAAGATAGTTGAACTAATCAATGTTATCACTGTTTAAAAGTCTAAAGTAAATATACAACAAAGTAGACTAGTTTCGTGAAATTATTATTTTACCCACAACCTGCATTGTGGTCGGGGCTACGAACTTTAAGTCCATAAAAGGAAGCCTGTGCCCACTAGTAGGTACAAACTACAAACCTGCGATGTAGGACACATGGTAGGTATGCCGTACTCATTTAAAGATAATGATGATCTCTGCAAGAATGTGCGCATGAACCCGGAAATTCACGCTACACAACATTTCAAGGGGTGAGCGGTCAAACCCGATAATTTTCCATTGTTATAAGAACTCTCCATAAGTATGTATGTATGTAAACACTTTATTGTACATAAAACAGGTCAAAATACAGTCATAACAAAAGAAAATACAACGTACAAAGGCGAACTTATCCCTGTAAGGGATCTCTTCCAGCTAACCTTTGAGCAATTGAGAGAGATACACAAGATAGACAAACGAGCACTACTTATATGTACTTATAAGTCACGTATATTTAAAAATTTAAAAACCATTTTTATAGTGTTATCGGGTTTGACCGCTCACACCTCGATTAAGTACTACAGTCAGCAGCAGAAGTTGCTATACACTCCGGGTGCTCAAACTGACGCCAACGTTTCAATCGCCAAAAAGTCGTTGGTTGCCAGGATAGCTTATAGTCATAAGCGTTCAATTAATCACAATTATGTGAACACTCGAAATTCAGTTACCTTTACACACTTAACGTGTCTTTGATACCTTAGCAGTCAGGTAACCACGTGTATCAAAGCAGTCAACATGTCACATATATCTAAACAACATAGGAATTGAAACTTTCACTGCAGACAAATAAGGTCCAATATCGATTTAAAAAAAATCCACATTTGTCAGAAGCTATTTTGACAATCATCGAAAACAGTGCAGACTTGTCATAACATACATCTGTCTCATGTTATGCTCTTCAATTATTTTGACAGGTGCATCTCGGCAAACTTACAAAGTTATTTGATTTTCAATCGCCGCGACATCTGACACATCGCAAAAGCTAAGTAAAGCCTAATTTGAAAATCAACGTCAAGGCACGTTGTGGTCTAGGGGAAAATCGTTCGCTTTAGAAGGCAGAGATCATGGGTTCAAGCCCCAGCCGACACAGAAATATAATAGATTTTTATTTTATTTTATTTTTGATTTAATTTTTGTTATAATTTGTTCTTTGTTATTAGTTTTAGGTTTCTTTCGCAATTTTGTATTCGTTTTAATAATTTTTGAAGATGTTACATAAAGCGCACGATATTCTTACTTAATATTGTGTTTTCAAAAAACGTAAAAGTAAAAAATAAATAAAACGGCACTTAAAAGATGCCACGGGTGACCAGAAGGCTGGCTGTGGCTGGTATCTTGTCCAACGACTTAGCATAGCAATACAACGCGGCAATAAGAGTGCAGACTTGTCACTGCATACATCTTTCTCATGTTTTGCTCTTCAATCATTTTGACAGGGGCCTCTCGGCTAGCTTTCGGCAAACAAACTGAATTATTTGATTTTCAGCAGAATCGTCGTAACGACTGACTTAAGGCTCTGCCTAAGCGTCTGAGCTAAGTGAAGCCTAATTTCAACCTACATGTCAGGGCACGTATTGGCGTCTGTGTAATTCGTTTGCTTTTGAAACCCGAGATCACGGGTTCAAACCCGGACATAATTATTATTGTTAAATTATTTTTATTTATTTATATTATTGTTTTTTAGCTTTTCACGGTATTCTTACATAATATTTTGTTTTTAAATAATATCATAATATGTTGTCTGAAATTTGTCGCATGAAAGTAATATTTTATTTTTACAGTCGAGAAACTACATTTACGTACCCTATCGGGCTTTGTCACACTGACAAGCAATGTGAAATGCAATAAAATGTATATTACTGATTTACTGTGACAAGGTACGAAATGGTGTAGGTACAGTCAGCAGCAGAAGTAGCTAAGCGTTTGAGGTGTTCAAAATGATCTACACGCGTTCTTATTCTCTACACAATAAAGGTGTGTTGACTTCATTGTGAACACCTCACCCACTTAGCTACTTCTGCTGCTGACTGTACGTAGATCGAATTCCATGACCGTACATTATATGTATAGCTAACAACAACGTAACCCGATGGCTACATCGTTTTAGGTTGTAAATTGAATGAAAATGACGGCATATTTTACAAACACATTTTTATTTCATTGAACTATCTACTAAAATGTATATATAGTATTAAAGAATGGCCATTCAATATTATATATTTTTGTAAAATAACTCATAGTCTATCTTAGCAAAACACGAATTATAACTTATAATATTACGCTAGAGACCCTATAGCATCATAAATTCGCAAATAGTAAATGATGAGTTAATTTCTTATTTATTTTATAAGTGGTTTCGGGTTTTTTAGTTCAAAATCGCGTGTAACCCCCTTCGGCATTAAGTACGTTTTGTAAACGTTCTCTCATCGAATTAACTAAATTTTCACACAGAGCTTTTCCTCGGAATGATTCCCATATATTTAATACATGATTGTTTAAATTTGCACGCGTTCTGGCTTGGGTGTAGTCCCATTTTTGAATCATTTGTCCCCACATATTTTCGATGGGATTAAGGTCCGGACTCTTTGGAGGCATTTTTATAAGTGTTAACTCTTCTCTTCGATGCCGAATTTCAATCCAGCCTTGTACTAATCGGGAATTATGGATCGAACTGTTATCTTGCATAAAGTGGATATTTTCGTTGGGGTACACGATTTGAGCAGTTGGTAAAAAAGAATCTTCTAAGATTTCTTTGTAACTCAGCCCATTCATTCTACCCGAAATCGGCACTAATTCCCCAGGGCCATTTTTTGAAATCCAACCCCAGTATGCATTTGTGATACGGCCACTTCGTTCATTCAATAGTATATTTTGTTCATGATATCTCGAGTTATCAACCCTCCACAAACTTACCCTACCATTGTCAGAGGAACAAAAAACTTTTTCATCCATAAAACAAACATTAGTAAAGTCATAATTAAGATACCTTGCTGCAAACTCTAAACGCAAGTCTTTGTGTCGCTGTGTCAAAACAGGTTTCTTGGCCGGTATTCTGTGCTTTAAACCCTGTTCTTTAAGCCGTCGCCTCACTGTACTATTAGAAATGTGCATACGTGCAGCGATGTCACTCGTATTTACAAATCTATCCTCTCGCACTTTTTGCAACATTAACCTATCTTCGTTTACGTTGGTGCTGCGAGGTCGGCCAGTAGTCACATGGCAATTTAAACTATTCTCGTATTGCCACCTTTCCAACCAAAGATATACTGTGTTCCTCTAAAACAAAATAAAACAATTAATCGTTATATATTAAAACATCCATTTAGTACACTCAATAATTAATAGAATGACTTAAAAATACTTACTGTTATTCCTAATTCATCTGAAATTTCAGTAACACCTAGACCCGCCTCTTTTAAATTAATTATTCTCTCCTTCGTTCTTTGATCTATTCGCAGCATCGTATTTTAGTGATATACAATATACTTTAGTACAATAAGTGGACTAAATAAAAATATTATATGCTTTACGGTTTAAAAGAACGGTCGCCTATGACAGTTAAAATAAAAACCGATCACTTTCGTATAACTTCCTTATTTATTATTGTCTGTTTGACACTTGACGATAAAATACTTCTTTAAGAAAGGAGGTGTACATACTCATATTCAAGTGCCATCTTAGAAACATACTTACATTTTATGACGTCAATTCGCATTTTTTTTAAGTTGATCATATAAAATGTTAAATGCTTAGTTACCATTGAAAAAACCACTGCTTAGCAACTAGTGGCACCCTGGCTGTTGACGTACATGTGATTGGTAGAGAGTGTACATACGTATTAAAGACAGCAGCTTGAATTTGAGTGCTTAGTTACCACTGACTTTCTAGCCGTTACTGTCATTGTGATTAAACAAGGGTGTATGTATTAAAGAAAACCTGAACAGTTGAGATATATATGACGAACTGAAAGCCGTCGTGAAAATGGCAAATGAGCTGCCAATATTTTTGTGACAATTGAGGCGTACATGTTTTTTTGGATACCCTGCCCGCTCAGGTATATCTGCTGCTGACTGTACGTAGATAAACATATTAAGAAGGTAAAAGGACGGTTACCCAAATATACGCACAGTTTTGTATATATTATTTATGTACACCCATATCATAACTTCCCTATAAAATGTTCAGGAACGATAAGCTAATGGCCTATATTAAGATTAAGAAATCTGTATCTGTGGTAAATTTTACTTACATTAAATTTTACTCACTTCGTTCGTTTTATAAAACCACACTCGTATTTTAATGCCCTTCATTATGTAACAGTCACATGAACTTATTTTGCATAATTTAGTGAATGAAATCAAGGGATCAAGAATACAATACTATATTGCAATAATCAACGATTTCAGTATTTTATCGTAAAAAAATATAAGATTCAAGATTCAAGATTCAAGATTCAAGATTTAAGATTCAAGATTCAAGATTCAAGATTCAAGATTCAAGATTCAAGATTCAAGAGTCAAGAGTCAAGATTCAAGATTCAAGATTCAAGATTCAAGATTCAAGATACAAAATATTTATTCATGACGTACACAATATTACATAAAAAATTACATACAAACAAAATAAAAACGTATTGGTGTAGCACCAGCACCACGAAATTGACTCTGCTCAACAAAATACTAGCTAGTATGTCAGCTAGCGCTGGTCTTCCGTAGGGCCCACTTGGTGATGCCACGATCTATAACACAAACAGAAGACAAAAAAAATAGAAAACAAAGTTACACTTAACACAAACTGAATGAAAAAACTTGACATGTACAGGAAAATACAAAATAAATATGGGATAGTATAAAAACATATAAGGGACATACACTACAGGAAAAACATTAACTTATACGATTTTTGAAAATATTGTTGCTATGCCTTTAGGTACGTTATGAAAATGAGAAAGCGATTTAATTCCTCAGAATAATTTTACATCATTGCTGAGGTTATAACTTCTATGTGCCATATGATAATATATTTGTACCTTGTACTTCTTGAGGAGCTCACTACTCTTAAACTAAAGCACCCGCCGCTATAAACAACCCTGTGTTTCATTGCACGTTTTTTTTACATTTCTCCAGAGTTACCATTTACGCCTATCTTAAAAGTGATTACACATGTATAACGGAACTTATCACCAGCATCCTTCCCGGGAACCAGACCCAAGGCACCATGGCAAAAAACACTCGTATCGAGTCCCTCATATCGAGTATCTATGGAAAGTCGCGAATTGTTCATTATTGTGCAGTGAGCGTTCTAGAGTAATATTTTCCTGGAGGGAATGACGACGTACGTAGGTACTTCTTTTTAGTTGGTCACTACACAGCGGTCGTGATTATGAGTCACATAGGGCTTTGCTTATGCACCACAAAAGCAAAATCGCGATAGAGCTTTTGTTTCGGTCTAGTTTCGGTCATAAGAGAAACGTGCGGCGCGGTACCGCGGTGTCGATATCGCCGTCGATATCGCCGCCGATAACACACTTACGAGTATAGCTGTCACTCTGGCTCTCATTGTGAACTTACCTATAATACTAGGTACTTTATTTATCCATCCTAATATTATAAATGGGAAAGTGTATGTGTGTGTTTGTTTGTTTGTCCGTCTTACATAATTATACACTAAGCTAAATACATTAAAGTAAAATAATCTAAGTAACTAATGCGACAACCCAGGACAGACCATCCTGGCGCCTTAGAACGAGGAGAGCCGACCCCAAATAATGGGAAGTGGCAAGGAAGAAGAAGAAGAAAGTAAAATAATCTAAGAATAATCGAGGTATTAGTGAATTTGCGTAGTAGAAAGAATGTGTGTGCGCGTCTCTTCCTCTCTCTCTCTCTCTCTCTCTCTGTGTGTGTGTGTGTGTGTGTGTGTGTGTGTGTGTGTGTGTGTGTGTGTGTGTGTGTGTGTGTGTGTGTGTACCACCACACCACACCATACACCACAGTGTATGTCTATTGTTGTGGTACTATTTTCTCTGTCCTCGGGATTATCTGAACGAATACTCGTAGATAACCTACGTACTGTTCAGTCCTTCGGCAACTGGCTACAATTTGGGATTTTTATTATTGGGGCCTCATGGGCAATATGACAAGTGAAAACTCGGACGCTATCGTAAATTACATAAAATTATCAAGATGTTGAAAGTCCTACCATATGGTATAGGTTAAATGTCAATAAATAACGCAAATACCTCTCTGGTGAATCAAAATACGCCATAAAATGATGGCGTGATATTTAATTACCGCAAAATCATCAAGATAGAAATGTATAAGTATAAATGAGGCCGACATTGTTGTCCTTTGCTGTGCTCAAATGTTGATAATCTTTTGCTCCTTATTGAATCAGAGAACTTTCAAAGTAATCTTCATTAAGGAAAGCAGGTTATTTTTTTGTATGTAAGAAACTCTGTTAAAACGCGATTTTTTTCATACTAAATATAACGGGTTGGATTCCCTACTCTCTATCGAATGCATTGAGGTTTTTACTTTATTTCGGTCCCAGATATCTTGAATCGAAGCGGATAGCGTTGATAATATAAGTTTGTGTAGCCTACCTATTACTATTATTAATCTAATTAATTATTATTATAATATTAATCTCGAGAATAAATAGTAGGTATAAAAAAATTTCTTTTTAAAGTGGCATTTATTTTCTATAAGTATAGTTTTGAATATCGTTCTTAAGGCTTTGATCATCAGATGAGGTTTAGGATTGTTTTACAAGCGTTGTCGAGTAGACGCAAATAAACCTTTACCATTAGGGTTTTGTTATTTTTATAAATTAAGGTAAAATGGAAACACGATACTGCGATAAAAGGATTTCCATTAAAATATTTCACGGGTCTCGGGGTTAAGCGTGACATAGCGGTAGGTATGTGCGAAAATAAAACGGTATTGTTGGGCACCATTCTGCGAAGGCGCCAGGAGGGCCATGGCCAGTAGTTTAATTCGATTCATATGGAATGTTTTTTCCTCATAATCGTTTGGTTCAGTGACCGAGCTAACTGGTTCAGTGGCAGAATAAAGTCGGATGTGCGTTTAAAGTGTGTCGTGATACGTCGTTGTTGCTCGTGGGTCGGTGGTGTACCCGAATTCAGGTGCAGGGGATGCGGTGCGAGATAAACAAACACGTTTCATTATTGGGCCTGGTGCCGGGGCACCTAGTGATGTGGATACTAAGAGAAAATTTCCCTGTCTGTAAATATTCTCATGTGAAAGCTATACCTGATGTGTTTTTGTGTGGTAATTTTTCGCTTTTTTCGTGAAGTTTTAAAATTATAAAAAAACTCAATATACAAAACAAAAAAAAACCTCCAAAAGTGGCCCCCGTGTTCAAAAATCATTGATTTACGTCACACGTCCGCCTTTGGGTCGCCGACTTACATATACAACGTGTTACTTCCAAGATTAAAAACCTGAAAACTGTTTATTGAGAATCGAGAGTGGAATCGATTGCAGTATATCTAAACATGGCTATACTTTTTTGTTAATTTCCAATTTTTTACGTGTCGAGTCTAAAATTTTCTAATACTACAGTTTACCATTCTATTGAGAGGTTAAGAGATAGAGGTTGAATATTTAATAATGGCTGGCAGCTTTGACAAATTTGATTTTCATTGTCAAAGTATGTCATCTTATGTCATGTCATACAAATTGTCAAAGTAAGTTGTAGGTTGACATGACATGCCACATGTACAGATGTGACAACAACGCAAATGTAGAGTTATCATTTGAATAGAATTGTAAGGGAAAAAAACATACGAATATTTTTCGAAATAATTAACCGACTGCAAAATAAATACTCTAGATTAATTAGCCATAATAAACATCCTTTGGGGAGTCTGGGGTTTTTAGTGACTCAAGTAACACGTTGTATGTACACAAAATTTTAACTTAATCGGTCAAGTAGTTTCAAAGTAAATGGATTTGTGAGGTACAGACGGACGGATAGACGGGCAAACAACGTACATTTCCTTTTTTGTTCCATTTTGGTACGGAACCCTATAATGTTGTTTCTTTATGACCTTACTAGGGAATGCTCCCGGTTCCAGTACTGGATTTGTATAGAAAACGAGTACTTGTATAGAAAGCTAGGTTAGGTTTGATAAGATACCTAAACTTATTTTTTTTTAATTTATATGTGATTAAAGACGCCTTAATAAAACTATCGTCATTTTATAAATGTAGCATTTTAGCCTACTTTTAAAATTAACTTTATCACTACTTTAAAAATTATATCTACTTACATAATTAATACAAATGAATATTTTCCGCGAAAGAAATTTCAACACGTCAACGGCACACCACTAGGGCGGCGCGATAGTGACGTTGTTGATATGGATGATATTGTGCAGCTTCATTTTATCCTTTTATCGCGATCGGTTATATAAATAAAAGCGATTTAAAATTGACAGTTGCTGGTCATCGAGCATTAAGTATCTGACTTTGAATAAGAATCAGCCTAAAAGGAATTTGTTTATTTCTTCAAAGGAATGTTGAGGTTATTTTTGGCGCAACGGATTAGTAATTTATTAGTGAGGCTCATCCATCGCGTTGCGCGACGAACTCGGCGATGTCTCCCACACCCGATGAGGGGGGGGGACTCCCTATAATTATTCGTAGCTTAATTCAAGCAAAGGTAATTCAAGAAAAAGCGGTATATACCGATATTGGTATTTTGTAATTTTTTAAATAATATGTGTTGAATTGTATTCTTTTGACATTGTCGGCATTTTAGTTAATTTAATTTGACACTTAATTTATTTGTTAATTATTTTTAAAATTACACACACACATTCGTAATATATTTTTTTCCATTTTATTGTATTTTCTTGACTTTGTAATAATTATATGTACCTACCTAGTGTCTAATATGCATTATAGTAGTCTATAATGCATGTTAGACACTAGGTTATAAAATACCAATTAGCACGTAAGGTTCAGCTGTAAGTGCTTCTTGTGGAAATAGATAATAATGAACAGATTTGACTAAATTATTAGGTGGTTTTAAGCTCCCAACGCGCCGCGGGAAGATTTCCGCGACACCACGCCATCAATGACATCATACAGCGTGCCTTGGTCTCTTCCAATGTCCATGTATATTGGAACCCCAGTGCCTAAGCCGCACTGACGGCAAGAAGCCGGATGGACTCACACTGGTTCCATAGGACCATAGGTGAGAGGTCGCAGCCTACTCTGGGACGCAACTTGCGTTAGCTCCTTTGCTCCCTCTCACCTAGCTAATACGACGCGTGCAGCAGGCGGCGCTGCTGAAGTCGCTGCCAAACTCAAGCACGCCCTGTATGACAATTTGGAGCCAGTGAATAAGTTCGTCCCGATAACCGTAGAGACTGGTGGGCCCTGGTGTGCCGAGGCCAAGGTGTTTGTTGCGACCCTAGTCCGACGCCTAAAGAGACCGCGGAGGCGGAGCCGAGCCCCGTTCTGGTGAGTACCCGGCGCAAAGAATATCCATAGCCATAAAACGGTGGGAACTCCGCCAGTATACTAGGGACCTTTGCTCCAAGCACTCACCGGAACGAGTTTTAGATATTGAAAAACATTTAATAGTATAATAGTGTAACTCTAAGATTTGAGATATGATTTCATCTCATACATAAATACAATATTCAATCTGAATCAGTCTGTTTTTCAAAATCATATCTACTCCAAACCTTTATGTCTATAGATGTACCGTACCTTAATTATGTCGAAGCACTGGCACGTTCATAATCTATCTCAATTTGAAACATCGAAAAAGCGGAAAGTCGTAAAAAGATACTCCTAAAGCTTTTATCTCCTCTGCAAATACAACGGTTCCTCCGAAGGACATTTTGCAAATACCAGCGTAATGTGAGGTTTGGAGTGGGGGCCATGTAAGACAACCGTTACCAAACAGTTTGTTTATTCTGCTTGTGCAAACACCAGATCCAGCACTGCATCTATATCCTTTTATCTTTTTACGACTTTCAAGGTTAATAAAATCCTTAAGTCGAGAAAACAGGCTGTTTAAGTTTTATTGCGGTTGTTAGATATTAAATAACGATATATATTTTATAATTGTCTGTGTTTATTATGTCACTATAGTGTTTTATAATGCTTTTATGTCTTCGTTAATTTGACACCGTGTAAGGCTTCCGAGTTAATAGCTTGATGTTTACTGAACATGACGTGAAGGGATCAACTACATATTAAACATCAATTAAGGCATGTGTTACACTTATAAACATGAAACACAGGCAAGCGTATGAAAATTTGGTTCACAAATGGATTCGCCTTGTATGTAAATATAATAATTTGCCTACATAACAATATGCAATATATTTAGATTTCAGGCTTTATTTAAATGAAAAATGAAATGAAAAATATTTATTTGGTGCAAAGCGAACAGAAACATAGCATGAAATATACAAAAAAATATATAAGTATTTGTGTTTAGTTTTGTTTAGAGTAACCATCAGCAGGATTAAAATGGGCGCGCTTTTATCATCTTTCATCGTATATAATACGTTCTAACAAGTAATTAAATATTTTATGTCAGTAAGTGCAAAAATTCCTAAAGTACGACAAAATACATACATGTCATACGATAAAATGTGAGAGTCAGGTCGGCGGGTGTACCTAAACGGATATTAAAATAAACTATACTATATTTTTGTAGCTAATTTGTACCAATTTGTACCTCTATTTAAAAAAATTGTACCTCTTCGTATTTAAAGTTATTACGGAACAAACATACACCCGCCAGCCTGACAGTCAGGCTGGCGGGTGAATAACTTACTAAAGATAAAATGCGTCTTAAGCGCCAAAGCGTTTTATGCGGGACTGTCTTGAGGGACCTCAAGTTACAGGGACCACAGAGTATATATGAAGTAGAGCGGCACAGTCTAAGAATTTTTTGAGACGCCAAGTCTGAAGCGCCATCTGGACGAGAGCAAACCAAAGTTACGCATAATATAGGGGAACCGTATTTTGCCATCTAGTAATTGATAGCGTTAGTAGATCGTCTTACATTTTACAGTATAGATATAGTGAAAAAAGTTTTTCCACAGGCCAGGCAAAATCGATCTTAAATGACATAAACACTTTTGACATGGAAAACTTTTCTTACTGTAACTATAACTTTGGTTTGCTCTCATTCAGATGGCCTTCAGACTTGGAGACTCTAAAAGGTCTTAGACTGCACCGATCTACTTCATATAGGTATACTCTCTGCAAGAAATCGTATTACACGTCATCACGTTCAGAGAATATCATCATATTTAGCGGTTTCTACTGTATTTCGCAATTAAGGGGCTGGTGTGCGTAAAATCCAGGAAATCGAGGTATTTTTGTGCAAGTTTATTGATGAAAGCAAAGATAATGTAAGAGGAGCACAGTCTAAGAACTTTTTTTTAGCTTTTGATAGCTTTACTAGATGGCACTGTTGTACGGCCCTATACGTTATGCAGTATTTCTGAAGCGCCATCTGAACCAGTGTTACCGCATCATGTATGGGAGTGTGCAGCGCCATCTAGTAAAGCTATTAAACTTGGAGCCTCGAAAGATTCTTAGACCGTGCCGCTCTATTTATATATTATCTGATGAAAGCAAAGCACGCAGTTAGGTAGCGTGGATGTTGTTCTTAGACATAGGGGATTTAGGTTTCAAGTTGGCTGAATGGTTAGCTCCTGTCTTGGACTAAATGCTGGCCACGTCAGATATGACACAATAATAAGAGCAACAAAACCCGTCTAGTAATATTGCAATACTATCCTTATTGGTAGATCCGGGTATCTGGCAGCTTTCAATGGGACGAGGTCAGAGTTACAGACTAGCAAAATTTTTCCGTTGGAAAAAAGTAATACCAAAATATTTAGGTAAAAACTACCGAAGTCGTCTTATTCACAGAGAAGAGGGCCTATCTTTTAAAATTAGAAGAAAAACATTACGTATTATTGCGAAAACGATTTTGCGATATCGGCAAAAACTTTATTGCAAACCGAATTGTAAATACTTGGAACAAATTACCCTCCCAAGTTGTGAACTCCAACAGTGTTAATCAGTTCAAAAATAGACTCAACAAACTATCTAAAGCTGTGAATTAGTGCTTAGTGAACTTTGATTTAGACTTATCAGCGCGAGCTGCCTGTCTAAAACGATATAATATTAATATAATAATAATAATAAACAAAAACAGTAGCCTTCAAATTATGACTACATGATTTGGCACTACTTTCCACCAACAGGAACTCCTGGAAATGATCTAGACACACGGCAGTGTGTCCGCCAAGTTCGAGCAAAAAAAAGCTACACACCGGCCGTGGGTTATATTACACGAACCATTTCGGGCCAATTTCGACCACCCTATAACTCAAAACATATGAAATTTCTACGCATATGAAATTTCGAGTGTCTGTTGACATCCCCTTAATTGTCTAGAATACAAAATTTCATTATTCTACCTATAGCAGTTCTTGAGATATTGATGTCAGAAAATCGCTATTTTTACTATACACTCACTCACTGACTCATCAAAAACCTAGACCACTTCCAATGGTCGTACTGACTTGAAATTTGGCATGGAGATAGGTCTTAAGGTCAAAGTAAAGGGAAAAATCTGAAAACGGCCAAGTGTGAGCCAGTTTTAAAAATAGCGAAGGTGTAACTTTGTTCTACTATGAAGTCATAATGAACTAAATGGGTCTATCTTCCCATGGTCGTACCGACCTGAAATTTGGCTCGAAGGTTTGTCTTTAGGTCGAAATAAAGTAAAAATCTGAAAACGGCCAAGTGTGAGTCAGTTTCGAAAACAACGAATGTGTAATTTTGTTCTACTATAAGTAGGTATGGAGTGGAAATGAGATAAGACTTATTTAAATTTAGATACATACCAATTTAAGAAAACACATGTTTGTCTTAAAGACAAGAACAATAAAATTGTTCACCACTCTGTGTGTGTCTGTTGCGGGAACCGAACCCACGATTTACGAAGTGCAAAGCAGGTCACTAGGTACACTAGGTGCGCTAAATCAGTCAAACAAAAATTAAAAGACTATTTTTTCTCGCATAGTCTAAATAATTTCTAATTTTACAACTAATAAAATCGCAAATTCAAGAACATGGAAATCATATATACTCTAAGATGGAATTATATATACTACTGCCCATCTCACCCTCCGATACGCCACGGGATGAGATGGGATGGTGCACTTCTAGGGCTACATAATAGGCCACCAATTATAATACCTACTGGTAGGTAGTTTTAATAGAAAATTATATACTTGACACATTGCAGTCCAAAGGTGTCGATTAATTGCATTGAAAAGGTGTGTGGTGTGTGAAAACTTGCCAAGTAACATCATTAAAAAGTACTGAAAATAATAAATGTTATCAGGAAACTGCTAAAAAAACCGGTGTGCGTTTCTCTGAATATTATAATTTTAGGTATTTCTATGTAACGTGATACTTATTCAAAATGTGCCTTAAAAACTGCTGGAAATCAAGTGTGCATTCCTATAACTATTTATGATTTGAGGTATTTTTATGGAACTTGGTACTTATTCAGATCTCACTTCTTTTATAGGCGAAGCATTCTCATAGTATCGAACTTGGCAGCCTTTCACATTTATGTTTTTGATGGGATATATTCTAATTCATTACATAAATTAGTTGAGGTACAAATTATTGTAGGGAAGAATTTATTTAGTTCCTTATATTACAACGTGACAATCGTTTAAAAAATGGAAAAAAAATTGTGGGCCAGGCAAATAGCACGTTTTGCGTAAATATGTATGGGCCGCCATACATATTAACGCTGACTTAAAAACTGCCCTTTATTCACTGTACTCGTAATGCTAAACTATTATGGTACAATTTATTCTATGAAGGCACAGTCAGCATCATATATACTCGTATATACCGTGGCTGTTAAGATACCCAAATATATTGTCACATCCAGAGTAGTAATTAATAATAACTCAAACAAAGTAATCTAATTCTTCAGACCATTTACCGTTTATAAATATACAGGAACACTCACAAATCCTAATACTTGACAACAGTCAAGCCGGCAATAATACCGGTACAACCACACCGCCACTGGTTGCGTAGCAGCCAAAGTATTCATAAATATGTATACAACATGAAATTAAACTTTATTCCGGATGCAATAAGGCTTATAACGGTTACGTAGCTTAAACTTCTTAGAACTTTAAATTTTGATCGTTCATTTTGTCACTTACATTTGATACGTTGTACTGACATCAATATGTTTTTGAGCTCTATGTCATTAAAAATAAAGTTAATTTTTCTAGCGTGTCCCGTAATTTTGGATACTTTGAATGCTACGATACCGATGGTGTTGTGGGTGTTCCAGTGCTAACAGCGGATTTGAAGTAACCAAGTATTAGGCGTTGTGCGTGTTCCGGTATATTTGTACTCGTCGGATGGCCCGAAGAATTTGATCACTCTGGACGAACCGGTATTAATGGTTATTGTAGATGTTGCGGTAAATTTGGAAGTAAAGGTTGAACACGCCAAAACCTGGGCATATAAAAATAGCTATAGTTATTCGAAAAATGGAGATATTTAAACTTTTGAAACAAAAATTTTCTAACAAGGAACTGGGCTATAAAATGATGATAGTTTTATTTTCTTTTATTTATTCGTTGGCAAAATGTCGAGCGTACAATATCAAAAACGTGAACGCATTTTGCACGAACATGTAAAAAATCCCATGTTAAGCTACATAGATATCGCGAAAAGGCTGAAATATCCACAATCTACTGTTGGTCACGTATTAAAAAGTTTCCGTGAACGCTTGACAATAGATAGAAAGCCAGGAAGTGGTGGGTTGCAGGGAGTCAAGAATAAGAAACAGGAAAGAGTATTTTAAAGATTTTTGCCTCAAATCATACGATTTCATCTCGTGATGTTGCTAAAAAAGTGAAAATGTCTCAGTCCTATGTCCAAAAAGTGAAACAGATGGCAGGACTGAGGAGGTATTAAAGCCCAGGCCGCACCAGATCGAGACTCAAAACAGAACTTATCCGCAAAGATACGGTCGCGACAACTCTATGAATATTTTCTTACAATATTTTAATGCGCGGTGATGGACGACGAGACGTATATAAAATTGGATTGTAAACAAATACCTGGTCAAGAGTTTTATACTAGCAAATCTCGAACAGATACTACTGAAGATTTTGAATTAAAAAAATGAGGGCAATTTCCAAAAAAATACCTTCTTTGGCAGGCAATATGTAGCTGTGGTAAAAGAAGTCGCTCGTTTATCACCACCGGGACAATAAACGGCGATATTTATCAGAAAGATTGTTTACAGAAGCGTTTGCTGCCTTTTATAAGACAGCGTGCCTCACCACCGCTGTTTTGGCCAGATCTAGCCAGTTCCTAATACGCAAAATCAGTTATGGAATGGTACAACGCTAACAGGATAATGGTGGTACCCAAAATATGCAATCCGCCAAATAGTCCGGAACTGCGGCCTGTTGAAGAGTACTGGAGTATTATGAAAGGAATTCTAAAAAAGAAAGGCGGATAAGTAAAATCGGTCCCTGATCTACAAAAAATATGGACCTGGGCGACAAAAATCTTTTCTAAAGAGATGGTGCAAAGTCTTATGAGCCGTGTGCGTAGAAAAGTTCGATCTATGGCTTACTGTGTAAACATTAATTAAAATTAAAAATGTGATTTTAGAATTCATTAAATTTGTCATTAAATGTGGTATTCATAATGTAGTTATTTATTTTCAAACTGGTTTAAAAACAAATTTTGCGTGCCCACGTTTTGGCGTGTTCAACCTTTATTCCCTGTCACTATCTATTTGATGCTGACTGCACATATTTTGTACCTCAAGAGTTCTTAATTATCACGTTGAAAAAAGTAAAAATAAAATCTGGGCTAGGCAGATAGCACGTGTTACGTAAACATGTATGGCGGCTACATTGACGCTGAGCTAAAAACAGCCCTTAATTCATTGGGCTCGTAATACTAAACTATTACTGTACAAACTACTCTATACATATTTTACGTCACACCTGGCCATAATGGCGCATTATGCCCAGGTGGAGACGTAAAATTGTGTACTCGCCACGGGGAGTAAAAAAGAAAGCCCTCTATCGCATATTTATAACCCTCGCCTGCGGCTCGGGTCACAAATACCTGCGATTTCGGGCTTTCTTTCTTTTACAGTCCTTGGTAATTAATGTACTATTGTACCTCTAGTGTTCTTAATTATCATGTTTAAAAATTGAAAAAAAAACTGTGGGCCAGGCAAATAGCACGTGTTGCGTAAATATGTATGGCTGCTACATTAACGCTGAGCCAAAAACTGCCCTTTACTCACTGGACTCGTAATGCTAAACTATTAAGGTACAAATTATTCTATGTATGCACAGATTTTATACCTCTAGTCCCCTTAATTATTATGATAAAAAATAGAAAAACAACAGTAAGATAGCTACATACCACGGTGTGCAAGAAAGGTAAATTTTCTTAAATCACTTCAAGTAGAAAAACAATTAAATGTGTATAACTCGGAAACCGCAATTAAATTGGCTGATTTTTTCACAGCCTTTTTAGGTACAAATTAGGTACAAAAATATTGATTAATTACTTTTATCGATAATTGATGGGATCATACTGTTTCCAGATACACCCGCCAGCCTGACTGTCAGGCTGAGTGCATGTTTGTTTCGTAATAACTTTAAATACGAAGAGGTACAATTTTTTTAAATAGAGGTACTAATTGGTACAAATTAGGTACAAAAATATAGTATAGTTTATTTTAATATCCGTTTAGGTACACCCGTCGACCTGACTCTCACGATAAAATGGCAACCATCCTGTCTGTAACCTTAAAAGTAAAAGGCTTTTAGTGTGGAACGTATTTTTATTATTACTTTACTTACGTTTCGTCTCGCTATTTAGAATAAGATTTATTTTTAGTGTTTCGTACCAATACTTGGTTTGCGAAACACTTATGGAATCATTTCGGTCGCCGAAATCAGTAAAACGCGTCTTTCTCGGAAACAGATAAACGTAGAAAGCTGAAATTTAGAATAGGTATAGAAAATGTCGGCTGTAAAAAGGTACCGAGACCTTAACTGCTTAAATTAAATTTTATGAGGAAGCTTAGGGGGATTAAGGGGGAAAGTGAATTTTATTTTTCATTTGTAAGAATCGTTTGGGGTACCAATAGAAAGCCTGTAAAAAGTTAGGAGAGCTGACTGACTTTGACTTCTTTTTACGACTTTTTACGATTAGTAGTTTTGATAAAAAAAACGCATTTGAAAATGCAGTTTTTCATACTAAAATTACGGTTCTGTCCCCGCGTTTTTTCAGAAACTATAGCTAACTAGGAACTGAATAGTCCACTAAACAGACCCTGGAGATGATGGCATAATTATTTGGTAGACCTATGTTTAACCGTTTTCAGACCACGGATTGACCTTAGGTTAGTAATTACTATAGGACTCAATATGTACCTACAGTCATTTTACAGTGGTAATTTCCTATGGATCTACCGGTATCGTGGATGTGGGCATGAAGGCCGTCAAGCTGAAATGGGACTGGGCGGGGCACGTCTACCGAATGCATCCGGATCGCTGGACACATACATATCTTGAAGAATGGCAGAAGTGTGCATTAGACAGGGCCAAATGGCGGGAAAGAGGGGAGGCCTTTGCCCAGCAGCGGGACACCTTACCAGGTTAATAAGAAGGGCGCCCCGCAAGACTCTGTATGGCACTGCGGAACCGGGTAATTCTGGTATTCGAATTGCAATACCGAATAGGGCGCTCCACGTGTCGCGCTTGCATCACTCCACCGTGGTCGACGATGTGGTGGAGTACGTTCACCGGAAGACTGGCTTAACGTTGAGGGTGCACCAGCTACAGTCCCGGCACTACGTGCACTTCAGCTCGTTTGTAGTGCGCGTGCCGCGGCCGCTGCAGGACACCATCGCGAGTGCAGATTTCTGGCCGAAGGGTGTCATGTTTCGGCTATTCCGGGGCAATCTGCTGAATCCTACGCCCGATCAGACGACGCAACGGAGCCACGCAGTTACGTCGCCTAAATCAACCTAGTATTAAGTCATTTTATATGTTTTTATATCTTTATTTTGTAGTTCGCAGTGCCTTGGTTTTTACTGTAATGCTGTGTAACTGTTTTGAATAATAAATAATAATAATAAATAATAAAAAAAATCCTATGATTTATATATTGAATTTGTACTTGTAACTTAAACTGTATGAGGTGTGCAATAAAGAGTATTTATTTATTTTATATATTAAAATCATAAGAGAAAAGTATCTTACAAAATTAAACTTTACTCCACGGTTATAAGTTTAAATATTGAACGACCTGGGCGACAAAAATCTTTTCTAAAGAGATGGTGCAAAGTCTTATGAGCCGTGTGCGTAGAAAAGTTCGATCTATGGCTTACTGTGTAAACATTAATTAAAATTAAAAATGTGATTTTAGAATTCATTAAATTTGTCATTAAATGTGGTATTCATAATGTAGTTATTTATTTTCAAACTGGTTTAAAAACAAATTTTGCGTGCCCACGTTTTGGCGTGTTCAACCTTTATTCCCTGTCACTATCTATTTGATGCTGACTGCACATATTTTGTACCTCAAGAGTTCTTAATTATCACGTTGAAAAAAGTAAAAATAAAATCTGGGCTAGGCAGATAGCACGTGTTACGTAAACATGTATGGCGGCTACATTGACGCTGAGCTAAAAACAGCCCTTAATTCATTGGGCTCGTAATACTAAACTATTACTGTACAAACTACTCTATACATATTTTACGTCACACCTGGCCATAATGGCGCATTATGCCCAGGTGGAGACGTAAAATTGTGTACTCGCCACGGGGAGTAAAAAAGAAAGCCCTCTATCGCATATTTATAACCCTCGCCTGCGGCTCGGGTCACAAATACCTGCGATTTCGGGCTTTCTTTCTTTTACAGTCCTTGGTAATTAATGTACTATTGTACCTCTAGTGTTCTTAATTATCATGTTTAAAAATTGAAAAAAAAAACTGTGGGCCAGGCAAATAGCACGTGTTGCGTAAATATGTATGGCTGCTACATTAACGCTGAGCCAAAAACTGCCCTTTACTCACTGGACTCGTAATGCTAAACTATTAAGGTACAAATTATTCTATGTATGCACAGATTTTATACCTCTAGTCCCCTTAATTATTATGATAAAAAATAGAAAAACAACAGTAAGATAGCTACATACCACGGTGTGCAAGAAAGGTAAATTTTCTTAAATCACTTCAAGTAGAAAAACAATTAAATGTGTATAACTCGGAAACCGCAATTAAATTGGCTGATTTTTTCACAGCCTTTTTAGGTACAAATTAGGTACAAAAATATTGATTAATTACTTTTATCGATAATTGATGGGATCATACTGTTTCCAGATACACCCGCCAGCCTGACTGTCAGGCTGAGTGCATGTTTGTTTCGTAATAACTTTAAATACGAAGAGGTACAATTTTTTTAAATAGAGGTACTAATTGGTACAAATTAGGTACAAAAATATAGTATAGTTTATTTTAATATCCGTTTAGGTACACCCGTCGACCTGAATCTCACGATAAAATGGCAACCATCCTGTCTGTAACCTTAAAATTAAAAGGCTTTTAGTGTGGAACGTATTTTTATTATTACTTTACTTACGTTTCGTCTCGCTATTTAGAATAAGATTTATTTTTAGTGTTTCGTACCAATACTTGGTTTGCGAAACACTTATGGAATCACTTCGGTCGCCGAAATCAGTAAAACGCGTCTTTCTCGGAAACAGATAAACGTAGAAAGCTGAAATTTAGAATAGGTATAGAAAATGTCGGCTGTAAAAAGGTACCGAGACCTTAACTGCTTAAATTAAATTTTATGAGGAAGCTTAGGGGGATTAAGGGGGAAAGTGAATTTTATTTTTCATTTGTAAGAATCGTTTGGGGTACCAATAGAAAGCCTGTAAAAAGTTAGGAGAGCTGACTGACTTTGACTTCTTTTTACGACTTTTTACGATTAGTAGTTTTGATAAAAAAAACGCATTTGAAAATGCAGTTTTTCATACTAAAATTACGGTTCTGTCCCCGCGTTTTTTCAGAAACTATAGCTAACTAGGAACTGAATAGTCCACTAAACAGACCCTGGAGATGATGGCATAATTATTTGGTAGACCTATGTTTAACCGTTTTCAGACCACGGATTGACCTTAGGTTAGTAATTACTATAGGACTCAATATGTACCTACAGTCATTTTACAGTGGTAATTTCCTATGGATCTACCGGTATCGTGGATGTGGGCATGAAGGCCGTCAAGCTGAAATGGGACTGGGCGGGGCACGTCTACCGAATGCATCCGGATCGCTGGACACATACATATCTTGAAGAATGGCAGAAGTGTGCATTAGACAGGGCCAAATGGCGGGAAAGAGGGGAGGCCTTTGCCCAGCAGCGGGACACCTTACCAGGTTAATAAGAAGGGCGCCCCGCAAGACTCTGTATGGCACTGCGGAACCGGGTAATTCTGGTATTCGAATTGCAATACCGAATAGGGCGCTCCACGTGTCGCGCTTGCATCACTCCACCGTGGTCGACGATGTGGTGGAGTACGTTCACCGGAAGACTGGCTTAACGTTGAGGGTGCACCAGCTACAGTCCCGGCACTACGTGCACTTCAGCTCGTTTGTAGTGCGCGTGCCGCGGCCGCTGCAGGACACCATCGCGAGTGCAGATTTCTGGCCGAAGGGTGTCATGTTTCGGCTATTCCGGGGCAATCTGCTGAATCCTACGCCCGATCAGACGACGCAACGGAGCCACGCAGTTACGTCGCCTAAATCAACCTAGTATTAAGTCATTTTATATGTTTTTATATCTTTATTTTGTAGTTCGCAGTGCCTTGGTTTTTACTGTAATGCTGTGTAACTGTTTTGAATAATAAATAATAATAATAAATAATAAAAAAAATCCTATGATTTATATATTGAATTTGTACTTGTAACTTAAACTGTATGAGGTGTGCAATAAAGAGTATTTATTTATTTTATATATTAAAATCATAAGAGAAAAGTATCTTACAAAATTAAACTTTACTCCACGGTTATAAGTTTAAATATTGAACGAGCCTTCCCACCCAAGGAAAATTATTTTGAAGTTTATCGGAACTAGAACTCCATACTTCATTGACCATTGTCGTTTTATTGTTTTTATGAGATCGATATCTAGAGCTAGAATTTCGTAGACGTACAATAGTTATTTGTCATACAAGGGTGCAAAGTTGTATTTTAACCGTGAGTGTGGAATTGAAGCACGAGCTAGCGAATGGATTCTAGGGTTGAACTGCGAGGTAGCGAATGGATTCTATGGTTGAACCGCGAGCGAAGCGAGTGGTTCGAAAATAGAATCCTGAGCGTAGCAAGTGTTGCAACACACGAGACGTAAAAATAACTTTGCAGCCGTGTGTAACACAAATCTTTTCACCTCACTAAAGCGAGGAAAATATAGTCTGGCCAGCCAACGAACGCAGTAGCAATGTACATCAAACAAAAATATAGCAACACTAAGCGAATCGAACAGCAGCATTGCTCCATAGAAAAGCAGCAATGTACATCAAACAAAACTTAGTATTTTTTGGACGCCTGTCGCGCGCTTTTGTACGTCATTTTGAAAATTGAAATTCTGCATTGAATAATAAAATAATTGATAATTCTGATATATTTATGACTTTACAATGAAAAAGAAGGTGCGAAGAAATTAAAATAACAACATAAAAATGACAGAACATTATGCGGTCAAAATACAAGAGTTGACATCCAGGAAGGTATGAAACATTGATTGCTAAAATCATAAGGCCAGTCGAGGGAAACGAGTAACTACCTATATCTACCAGAAAATACAACTTTTCAGTTTAGAATGGAACAGGATTAGCTTCATTATCTGTATGAATAAGAAAGTCATGTTAATTTACATACATTATATCACTCAGTATACTCCGACGACTATTTTAGGTAGGCACTTATTTAATCTAATATACGAATTGTATAATTGAACAATCAATAAACGCACGTGAGGTTTTGGTCTTTATTTATTTTATACATAGCTTAGGTAGGTACATAAAGGAAAACATTTCAAAGGCTTGATAAAAGTCTGTTGTAGGTAGCGGGATGCTTGGTGCTTAAACCTGTTAAATTGTTGTGTTTTCTTGCTTTGTGACAATATGCGGCACTTGCTCCTATGCAACAAACCTATGGACTTCATTTAGCACTAGTTTTCGTTTCAATTATTCGATTTTACACTGAAAGAAAGAACTTGATATGATAATTCGATACAAAACTCTACATAACCTCAAAGTCACATATATCACGAAAAATGTATTACGCCTGTCGTAACTACCTACATAAATATTTCAGCTGGTCTTTGCGTTGATTTAATACATTTATTGAAAGGTATATTTCATTGACGACATAAAAAACGCAATCTGAAACTTAAAAATATAAGTAAACAAAACTAACTTTTTAAAATTAAAAAGTTACATGTCACAGAAAAAACAATAATATTCATTCGAAAATTGTGCATTGTTTTAATGCACAATTTTCGAATTATTCTGAGACAGGTAGTTCATCAATTAAAATGGATCGATCAAAATAATATTTCTTGAAAGATTTAAAGCGTTTTATAGTAAAATCATGAAACAAAATTGTTTACACTAAATGTTTTTAATTGAATACAATTAAATATAAAATAATTTTTGCGTCCACAGCACCTGATTTGATCAGACAATTTAATCAGATGGGCGAAGATTGTCCTGTCTGGAGTGGCCTTTACATGTTATTATGTTTAAAAAAGTGACTAATATCACGTTCGAATTTCAAATATTCTTTGCACTCTTGTGAATAAAATGCAGTTTTGCTATCTGTTTTTACAGAATAAAAAAGAGCTTTCCGAGCCAGTGAGGTGAAAAGTCATTTAATAAATATTTATTTAGTGTGGATGCAAGTGACCGCAAAAAGAGTTTTGATAGAGTTTATCACATGAAACTAATGAAGCCTGTTAAAAGGAGAGGAGGGAAACCCTTTGTATTAAAGAAAAGTACACTGCATGATTGCTATTAAATGTCTTATAAGGCATAAGGAAACAGAGTTTTGATAAGTTTATTACGTGAAGCCGAGAAAAGGCGGCTCGACGTAGGCTAGATTACCGAATAAGCGTGATTCTACGAATATCAAGTCAAGTTAGTTTAGTGTGGAGGTCAAGTTATGCTAGTAATTTAATGGCGACAAAATCTATAAGTTTTGTAAATATAACTCAAAATGTTCTGCAACAATTTTTGTTGGTAGGTACCTACATTTATCTTGTTTGCGTTTGTATTTCTATGGAATATAAGTTCAATGTTCGAACAGGCCTTCAAAGCAACGCACGTAGTCGCCACGTGACAAACAAATTCATTAATTACTATACCTTATCCACGATAACGAGCTAGTACTAGAAAACTCAGACTGCACGTGATTGGTCAGCGATAAGGGCGATGCAGGTGCAACGGGTGAGTTTACATGACAATCAACTATGTTTCTTTTACGAGGCGGACGTGTCTAATTGCTCTCCTTTGTATTGTTTCCCGTTTAAGTAATTTGTTACTCGGCCCGTTTACTGGATTATCTTCTGCTTACTTTGCGACTCGGCTTGTTTACTGGGGTTCCCTGCTTACTGTGTGACTCGGCTTGTGTATTATTGCACCACTGCCCTTTTTTGTCCTTATCATCTGCATACAAAAGTGCAAAAGAGAGATCGCTATACTAGCTCGTTATCGTGGATAAGGTATAGGTACCACAAGTTTATAGCCGTAATGAACCGTATTAGTAACAAAACAAGGCCTATTTTAGTTTACTTATTTTTTTTGCAATTTGTGAGTTTTAGTTGTCACCTGACGGTATAGAGACTATCCGGAAAGCGGGTGTGGTAGTATGTATGAGTTCCAGTCTAAACTAGGACACTTCTCTTACCGAACAGCCTTTAGTAAGACTCATTATTTATAATTTAATAATTATAATTTGGAAATAGTATGTTTATTGTATACTAGAATCACTTACTTCTTTTTTAATTATTTAAATTCAAAATTTGTTTCTAACTGTTGATGATGGATTATTATAATTTGGAAATTTATGTAGAAGACACAGTTCAGGTAAGAAAGTATATCAAACTTGTATGTAATTCATTTTCAAATAGTCAGATTTGGACTCATCTTTTTTCTTTGGTATTTTTCTTAAACCTATTGTTGGTTAATCTATCCTTGGTTTATATAACGGCCTCCTAGCCTAGTCGGTAGTGACCCTGCCTACGAAGCAGGAGGTTCCGGGTTCGAATCCTGGTCAGGGCATTTATTTGTGTGTTTATCACGGATATTTGTTCCTGAGTTATGGATGTTTTCTATATATTTAAGTATTTATATGTATATATCTATTATATACATATATCATCGCCTAGTACCCACAACACAAGCCTTATTGAGCTTACTGTGGGACTAGGTTGATTTGTGTAAGATTGTCCCATAATACACTCGCGTGCAAAAGTATCGAATCACTTTGCATGTTTTCGTCTGCATCCGATATCTTTGTAATTTCCCATTTGAATCTGAAAATTATGGTATTAAATGAAAGCTTACAATGTAACGTTTCGGAAAATGTGCCAATTCAATAATATTTCAGATCCAAAGCTGGAAAAAACTCGAATACCGGAAGTAACTCGAAAACGGCCTTAAAATAAACAAGGGAAACTCGAAATAAAAGGCTTGTTTAAAATAAAATTCAATTTATCATTATTAAGTTAGTAACGGGTATTACTACCCCTAGCCCTACTGACACAACGTAAACGATTCTTCATGGATTTTATTAACTTACTGATGTAATTTTGAGGAATCGCTTCCCACTCCTCCAGCAAGGCAATCTTCAACTCGTCGACAGTAGCTGGAGCAGGATTCCGGGCCCGAACGTTCCTCTTCAGACGGTCCCACATGTGCTCAATGGGGTTAAGGTCCGGGCTCATCGCTGGCCAGACCATGGTATCGATGCCCACCTCGCGGAGGTAGGCAGTGGTGACCCTTGCGGTATGACAAGGGGCATTGTCCTGCATTAGCATGAACCCCTCATCAAAAATACCGGCATAGGGGACGACGTGGTCTTCCAAAATCTCCGTTATGTACCTGGCAGCAGTTAATCCACCGCCACGACCACCGCCAGGAACAAAAACCAGCTCAGTCCGTGCATCGTACGAGATGCCGCCCCAGAACATGATTGAGCCACCCCCATAGGCGACTCTTTCGGAGATGCAGCACTGAGCGTAGCGTTCTTCTGGCCTCCTGTAGACTCTTTCTCTTCGGTCGCAGCCATTCAAACACATTCTGCACTCGTCCGAGAACAGAATCGGGGTCCATTGGTCCAGGGTCCAATTCTTGTGAATCCTTGCAAATTCCTTTCGGGCTGTGCGGTGCCTTGCAGCAACCTGGGCCTTGTCGCAGGCCTCCTGGGTATCAGGTTCGCTGCCTTGAGTCTTCTTCTCACGGTCCACACGCTGGCAACCACTCCTCGCACCTCCCGCAGACGCTGCTGGATGGTAACTCCAGTCTGGTGACGATTTCGAAGAGCCGTCGACACAATGAAGCGGTCGTCTCTCTCCGATGTGCACCTTCTGCGGCCGCTTCTAGGTCTTGCAGTAAGTGCTGCTGTTTACTGGAACCTATGGTACAGTTTACAAAATGTGGATTGGCTCAGGTTCACTTCGGCAGCTACTGATCGTTGACTACGCCCTTCTTGCAGGAGCTGGACGACTACGGCGACTTGAGCTTCGGTGGCTTCCATTTTTTCAGGGTATTCTTCACAGGATAAGATGCGGAGATGTGTGCAGGTCGACTTCTGGTAAGTGACTGATAAGAAATCCCCCACCACCCCCGTTTTATAGGGGTCAAGGGTAGTGCAACTCGTGGGCGTTAGAAGCCGTAACAACACGGGAAACCGGGAGATTGGCCATAATCTGAAAAATCCTGGGCCAATGCTCATGTTTCATAGCTTTTTATAAAGCTAATATTCCAACAAACATAATTACATTCAGATAATTTAGAAAAATAAACCGATTTACAAAGATATTGGATGCAGACGAAAAAATGCAAAGTGATTCGATACTTTTGCATGCGAGTGTATTTATTTATTTATTTATTATATGTTTTCTTATAGAACAACGCACTTATATGTATTGTTTAGTTTTGATGTACTGTTGTTTTGAAAAAATAAGTCCCACCGAGTTTCTTGCCGGACATAATTCTTCTCGGGTCAGAGGTGTAGGGTTAGAACCGGTGTAGTTTGTTTTTTTTTCTCTCTTTTACTTTGACGTGTAAAAGTGCCCTTGTGGCCTACTTACTGAATAAATGTTTGAGCTGGAGTTTGAGTTTGAGTTTATACAAACACATTTAAATAATTTGATACAACATCTATGGCAAATTTTAGAAAGTTTTGTCAGTTGAGAAAAAGAATATTGATAGAGTTTACCACGTGATATGTAAAAAAAGTGGTAAAAGGGGGGCTCGGGGGGCGAAACCCCCCGCACAAAGAAGATACACACTAAACGACTTTTATTAAAACCAAAAATGGTAAGGTTATTGAATGTTTATGTTGTTGTTCGATCTCTCACCTGCTGCTGCAGAAGCTCTTTTCACTGGGACGTTTGGGGCCTTCGACATTACATCGAGCTTAGCTTTCGGCCTTACCACTAAGGCTGCCTTTCTTTTGATGCGAAGATGATCGGAGATAAGAGTGAGCATGAGGGAATCGACCAATAGCAATGCATTGTTCACAGTCACGTGTCTTAGTTAGACTGCGTTCTCTCTGGTGGAAACCAGAGATGAGCGAAGATGCGTTGCGAGGAATGTGCTTGTTAGGCAGCAATAGAATCACTTCATTTGTTTATCCTCGCACAGCGCAGCTCTTGGATTGGTTCTTAACAAACACATTCTTCGCAACGCATCTTCGCTCATCTCTGGTGGAAACGCAGCCTTAAAGGCGTTAAAGGACAAATCTATTGGTTGGTTCTCGCACGTTTCCTCTCATCTCCGCCTTAGTAAAAATGCTGCCTTATTGTCGAACTTTCCGCGCTCCGGTTCACTTGATGACATTAATCATTAATTTGTGTTCGATCTCTGTCCAGCTACTGCAGAAGGATTTTCTACTAAGACGCTTCGGGCGTTCGGTTCTACGGGGAGCTCAGCCTTCAGCTCGGCAGATCTTCCCGCTTCCCTTGATCATTGATTTCGCTCTTAGTCTACTGCTGCTGCTGCGTTATTAAACTGCTACACTGACTTTTTGACATGTTGAATGCGTAGGTAACTTGTAGCAATGGACTGTTGAGGGAACGAAAAGTGATAAATCCTACTAAAACGCACGCGAGCGAAGCTGCGGGTACAGCTAGTATAACATAAAAACCCTCTTCAGGTCACACGGTGAGGATTATTTGCCAACCTCGTGGGACGAAACACATGGTGTCCCGAGGGCCGACTCGGACTTGGCCCGATTTATTATTTTTCTTAAAAATCAGTCAAGAAAACAAATACGTAGGTATCGCTCGAGTGCATAGTTTTATTATCCGTATAGTTGGTTCCAAATACTTTAAATTTCCTTTTTTAACTATTATTCTTGCATTTCAATATGCTCTCCTGATAAACAACAACTTCGCCACCTTGCATACATAATAACTGTCAACTTTTTTTCAGTTCAATAACTATCCAGACCAGATAATAAGGAAGAAGGTTTGTTAACGTCTTTAACACATCAGTCTTCAAAGGAAACAGAGCCGACCAAACCCTCGATAAGTCGGGTCAATCAAATATTTATTCAGAACAGACAAACTGGGTATAGATATATAGGAAACCAAAAGTACATATTACTTTATTTGTAACATTTATAAATGAACAAAATGTGGGTGTTACAAAATATCGTTATCTACACTAACATTGTAAGTCCTCTAAAATGTGTTTATAAACGGTAGGCAATGGCCAGCATTACAACAACCGATTTTACTATGATAAGTTTTTAACTGTGGCAGTAACGTATTTTTAACATTACATGCTCAAATATTGTTAAGTTATGAGGTTCAAATTTGGAACATCGATTTTGGTAACGTATTGAAAGTCCAGCCCTCCTCCCCGACCGCCGGCACAATCGAGTTTTCCATGGCGGTGCAATGGCGGTCATTCTAATGGTTTCCGAACACGTCATTTAGGATTTATAATATGTGTGTAGATAAAGCAGTGTATGCAACTGTACGAAATTAGGCCTTAAAACACTCATGTGATCTCTCTCTCGCCTGCGGCTCGTTTCATAAAACCACACTCGTATTTTAAGGACCCTTATTACGTAACAGTTACATAAACTACTATTGAATTTTCTAAAAATAAACGAGCATCACGCTCGTTTCTGAACAATTTTAGAGATAATTTTAAATAAGTTCAACTGTAGTTCAGATTTTGAGAAATATCTGGTTATTTTTACTCAATATCGTGAGATTTCGTGAGTCACACAATCCATGTACAGTCGCCATCAAATATATTGGAGTGGCCAAGGTACTTATAAATATCTGAACATGCACTTAATCGCATTGACAATGGAGGCGTTTTATCTGATGGCGACTGTAAAGGCAACTATGGCTGCTCATCAGACAGTCCGATTGTACAGTCACCGGCAACAGTATCTTCCTTAACGGAGGCCGCAAAAATATGTGACACGCTCTTATTTGTAGGGCCACAAGAGCGTGACACATATTTTTGTGGCCTTCGTGTAGGAAGATACTATTGCCGGTGACTGTATAGTCAGCATCAAATAGTTAGTAGCAGTGAAGTCGCCAAATATATCGTAACACATCCTTACTGCCACACAAATAAAGATCTGTACCGATATATTTGGCGACTTCACTGCTACTAACTATTTGATGCTGACTGTACGTAGGTTACATAAGATGGAACATTAAACAAACCTACCGATTGGTAAAGATTATTTCACCGACTAGTCATTGGTAAATGTCAAAGAATACTTATTGGTAAGTTTTTGAAATCATCTGTAAAACTTGGCGTGGGCCGTGATAGGTAATGTGTTGTAATCTTGTTATAATATATATATATATTATAATGTATGCTTTGGCAGAGTTGCATCTCGTATACTTTTTTGTTACAGCAGCGTTAACTACTTATCTTATAACTGATTTTATAAGGAAATTGTTAGGCTTTTTACTATGAATAAATTTAATAATGGTTGTTTTTCCTCCAGGAAGACATTTTCGATGCTACCTCCGTTTAGCAACTGCCCGCGACTTTACCGGCCATAACAGCATTGTTAGGAGCATCACTGTGTAAACTTGCTCTCCTATTTCATAATAGTTTCGGGGATATAAAATATGTATGTAGGACTAAATCAACTAATTTTATTGAATATTTTTTATTTATATTTTTAAGTGGTATCCCTACTATCTACTACTAGACGGAGAGCTAGCCACGTCAGATATGACACAATACTGAGAGCAACAAAACCGCTCTAGTCAGCTATACTTTGCTTATTCCTAGATCTGGACATCTGGCAGCTGTAAAGTGGTGGAGGTCAAAGAATGCAAACCACTTCAAGAAAACCAATCCTACAGCATAATATCGTATCAAATCCAGAAGGAAATAATTAGATTATATTATTGCCAAAAGTTCATGTTGGGGGAAAGTTATGATAAACGATATATAATGTAATTCATAGTTTGTTTCCGTAATGATACGCAATGTTTTTTAACCGACTTCAAAAAAGGAGGATGTTCTCAATTCGACTGAATTTTTTTTAATTTTCTTTTTGTATGTATGTTACTCGATATCTCCGTGAATCGTGAACCTATTTACAAAATTCTTTTTGTGTTTGATAGAGTACACTTCCGAGATGGTCCCATGTAAATTTTATTAAAATCGGTCAAGCAATTTATGAAATATCAACAAAAATGGGTTGAAGGCGGTTTTAAAAATTTTTAATTTGGTGATTATTGTTCTACTGTTCAAGAGACAACTTCGGTATCAGTTTTTAACTATTTTAGTATTACTACTTTCCAATTCAAAAATTTTGCTAGTCTGTCAACCTGCTTTCGCCGCTGACGGGGTCTACCTGATACGCTGACCTTTAGACCACCTGAAGTAGGTACCTATATCTGGCACAACTTTGTATCAAATTTCAATATTTTTTTTCGAATCTTACAAAATGACCTTACTATAAATATTATTAGTAAAACGATGTAAAATGCGATTTTCTCGGGAATAGGACCATTTTACCTTAACTACGTTCCATTATGCTAATGACAGTACAGAGCGCGAAGAGAATCGACGTTTCTGACTTTTAGTACTAGTTCCCAAAGTGCACTAAAACACCAGACTTCTGAACTATTGCTACTTGATGTTCCAGAACACTTTTACCTGACTCAAAGACATCTAAGAAACAAAGTTTCATCGATTTGGAAGTTATATTGGCGATCGTGAATTTGGTTTTTCGAGAAAAAACTTCGTGTATATTTCAAGTTTATGCTTTCTTAGACCGATACAAAAATGTTCAGACGCTTCACTGCTGAGAGGTCGAATGTACGGCATACATTTACTTCTTTTATTTATTTATTTGATACCTAAGAGGTATTTTATTTATTAATTTTGTATTAAGCAGAACGTCTGCTAACGATACCACAATGCTTAGAAAAAATGGAAAAGTAGAAAAATCCACTGCCTCAGGCGAGACTCGAACTCGCGACTCTGGATACATGCCCATCGCTCTGACCAACTGAGCTACTGGGACACACCTGATGGCTGCGAATTTCTCCACTATAACAATGCGCTACCCCATACTACAATTAATTTTGTATTAAGCAGAACGTCTGCTAACGATACCACAATGCTTAGAAAAAATTGAAAAGTGCCTGAGGCAGTGGATTTGTCTACTTTTCCGTTTTTTCTAAGCATTATTTTATTTATATTAGCGACATCATGTATATTGTATACGCATAGATTAGTTAAATAATATAGAATTAAATAAGAAGCAGAAGCACACAAAGAGCACTTTAGTTCGGACTCTAGTTTTCTCCATCATTACTTACGGCGCAGAGACATGGACCCTTAGGAAAGCTGACCGTGACGCGCCGCACTAACGTGTCCTCAAAATAAAAATCTTAGCTGAACTCAAAATAAAAACCAGGCTATCTACCTGTTTTTCTGCCTGCGTATACTTGAATATTTTGGCCATAGAAAAGACACTGATAAACTCGGGAATCTGGTCATCACTGGCATACTCGAAGGTGAACGGCCAAGATACAGGAGCCCAATGCGCTGGTCTGACCAAATTCGCTCAGCTCTCAACACTACAGTCCACGATGGTCTTCACTCGGCGACAGATAGAGGAAGATAGCGTCAGATCATCAGAGAGAAGCTGTTGAATAACCACGACCCTCAGCGATGAGGAAACCGATGCAAGGAGGAGGAGAATTAAATGAAACTGTGCCAACTCCCTGTTAAGAGTCCGGTAACGATTTGAAAACGACAATCGTTAATAATGAAATAACGCACATGAATAGCATTTGATAAGATAGCTTGAAGTCTTGTTATAGCAACAAAACCCTTTTTGTACACGTTTATTATTATTTAATACCCGTAAACTCAATTCTTGCGCAGCTTGTTTACTGAGGACGTATATAGATTCGTGCAAAATTGTCGCTTGATTTATTATTATTATTTGTTATGCCCTCCAATATGTTTTATATTATCTGAATAAAGCATAAAGCCAGGTTTATTTCTACATTAACATTTTTATGAAATACTTAAAAAAATACCAAAAATACCACACATCGTCAATTTTTCTTAAAATTGCTCTCGGTAAATATACTCTTGCAAAATAATATGAATGAAAATGAAATAAAAAATGTTCCAATTATTCCTTAAACGACTCATTTTTTAACGTATTTATATATTTTACATATTAGTTTAACATCACTTTAATCAATAGAAATCTTACTTTTTTCACCTCTCCAAGCAAAAATCGCGAAACAGCTGTAAGATTAAGGTGAATTATTTATAAATAAACATAAATAAAAAAAAATGTTCCACTTATGCAGTCTAAAAAGAAACTGTCTTTCAAAATATATATACGAACTGTAAAATAGTATCGAAAATTTGAGCGAAATCGAAAAAAACTTAAAAAAGACCGGTAAAGAACGGACTCTTAAATTGCGTGTGTAGCGCAAACCAACCCTCCATGAAGCCTAAACGCTAATTAGCTTCTGAAGACTTTTAGGCCTCTTGTCCACGTCACGGTTTTTCGCCGTGAAAATCTACGGTTAATTCGCCGTTTGTTGGCACGGTCGTCAGTGTTGTATGGATCACTATGGAAGCTTGTAGACGTGCACGGCGGCGCCACGGCACGGCGCAGCCGCCGTGTGCGCCGTGTCTGGCCTCTTGTCCACGTCACGGTTTATCGCCGTGAAAATCTACGGTTAATTCGCCGCGTGTAGGCACGGTCGTCAGTGTTGTATGGATCACTATGGAAGCTTGTAGACGTGCACGGCGGCGCGTGCGTAGACGCGGCGCGCCGAGGGGCAGTCACGGCGCACACGGCGCACCGTAGATTAACCGTAGATTTTCACGGCGATAAACCGTGACGTGGACAAGAGGCCTCTGCCCCTCGGCGCACCGCGTCTACGCACGCGCCGCCGTGCACGTCTACAAGCTTCCATAGTGATCCATACAACACTGACGACCGTGCCAACACACGGCGAATTAACCGTAGATTTTCACGGTGAAAAACCGTGACGTGGACAAGAGGCCTTAAGCATCGAATCTTGCAATGTCATACATATGTTAGTGGCATTATAATTAAGTAAGTATCTCAATTTGTTAAGCTTTAACTTTTGAACTCACGTGAGTTTAAGAATAGCTTAAGATACTTACACACCTCCAGTTATTCAAATATTTACAATACCGCATTCTTTATTGTATAGCTATGCTTAAGTAGTGATTTCTGTGATAATAATTATTGTGAAACAAAACGTTACCACTATACGACTTACTCGTAAGTACTATATTTATTGTTAATTAATGATGCTACCAAGAAACTGCACCAAACACATTCATTTTGATAGCCCTTGCTGCAGACATTTTATTCTGACAACCAACCTTTCACGAGAAAAAACAATTAACTGCTGTTCATAGATATAAAATGGCGCTTGCCGCCATTTCTCTGCTGCTGTTCGTGACTTCCACCGCCATCTTTGACGCTGGCTGAATGTCGTTGGACGACTTGGAAGCAAGTGTTTTTGCGGTGCCTTTGTGTCTAGGCAGCTTTTAGATCAACCGATAAAGACATGCCTTGCATGTCAGTTACTTCGAATGCCCTTCCAGATCTTCTTCACAGATTTTGCTCATTAGAGTCATTGCGAATAATAAGAGTATAACAGGAATGTTTCTTGGGCGAATATTATTGGTAAAAATATACTTGTTTTCCATTTTATACTAATTAATACTTAGTTTTGCATGTTTTTAAAGTGGGGCATTCCACTCTTACAATAGTTTGTAGTTTGTTTGTAGGCGTATCGATGTAGGTTCGAGTCCTGCTGGGTTGATTATTTTTTCAATGTTTGTATTTGATTTAATAACAAACTATTATACTAATTAAGCTTCATTATTTATCGAATATCATGTTTCATTCGGCAGTATAAACAGCTGTACAAAATATTGTACTTTTCTTACACCAAGCTCATAGGTAGCCTACCACCACTCTTTAATAAAACGTTTAATAACAAAATCATAGAAATTATTAACTATACAAATATAAATGACTTTCAAACTTGATTTCTTAACCCTATCGCGCCAATAAGGGTCATAATATTAAAGAAAAGTACTTTTATCTACACTCATATTGTAAGTCCTCTAAAATGCGTTCAAAATCCGTAGGCAATGATCAGCATGACAACAAACGATTTCACTAAATATGAAAAGGTTCTTATCTGTGGCAGTAACGTAATTTTAACTTTACATGCTCAAATATTGTTAAGTTATGAGTTTCAAAGGGGTTTGGGTAACTTTGTATGGACTAGTGGCGTAATTTTTTTTTTAGCGGCCATCGTTTTTTTTACTACTATTTTGTAGCACTACCTTAGACTAGCATATCTGAAAAATAAGTTTTGCCGTAAGTAATATCGGAGCTAAGATAGAGCCCTTGAAACAATGTTATTGGACAAGTGAATATACCTAACTCCGACAGGTTAAAGAGACAGTAGGCGACTAATTTTCGCAAAACTGCCGATGGGGCCCGGTTAATAGAGGTGCCCAACGCTGATAACGGGAGAGCAGCTGACAGTCTACGGGAGAGATTGGAGGCGCTTGTGGGGGATGATGCACACCCGTGCCTGTACACCCGTACAGGCCTGTGAAAATGGCTGGTCTGAGGGTGGCAAACCTAAACGAGGCGGCAACGCCAGACGCCGTGGCAGCGGCTATAGCGGCCAAGGGCGGGTGCAGTGTGGCGGAAGTGAAGGTGGGCACAATCCGCGCTTCCTTCAATGGCTCAGGGTCGGCACTCGTCAAGTGCCCTGCGACGGTGGCCAAAAGGGTGATGGACGCTGGGGGAAGATTATCAGTGGGATGGTCAAGCGCGGTAGTGCAGGCCCTGGATCCGGCACCGCTCCGCTGCTACAGGTGTATGGGAACGGGGGACACGAGAACAACGTGTCCGTCACCGGTAGACCGCGGCAATCTGTGTTTCCGGTGTAGTAAGCCGGGGCATAAAATAGCTGAGTGCACGGCGGAACTTGCGTTCTGTGCTGCGTGCCACCAGGCAAAGCGCCCAGCCGGACATTTAATGGGTGAGCTGGCATGCAATCCACCTCAGACCAGAGGCAGGCTAAACCCCGAACGGGCCACGGGGCGCGGCCAAGAAAGTGCCAGTCAGGCCGACGAGGGAGATAATGATATGGAGAGCTGATGCCGCCACACACACATTAGAAATTCTTCATTGCAATGCCAACCACGCTGTCAGAGCCCAGGACTTGCTCATGCAGCATATGGCAGAGTGGCACATTGACTTGGTTGTGGTGGCGGAGCCGTATGCGGTCCCTCCGAGGCCGCATTGGTACGGGTCGTTGGATATGACGGCGGCGTTAGTGGTACCTGCGACGGGCAGCCTGGCTCCCCTAACAGGAGTCGAGAGAGGACAAGGTTTCGCGGCGGCTAAATGGGGACAAATGCTGGTTATTGGGGTGTATTTCTCACCCAATCGGCCGCTGCGAGAATTTGAGTGTCTTGTCTTGAGGGCGTCATCTGTAGAGCTGCCCCAACGCAGGTGATGGTGATTGGCGACCTCAATGCCAAGAACCAAGCATGGGATGGTGTCGCTACGAATCCGAAGGGGGCAAGCTCCATGACTGGGTGGTAGCGATGGGGCTGGACACGCTAAACCGGGGACGGATAAACACGTGCGTGCGCTGGAATGGGGGGTCTATTGTGGACGTCTCCTTTGCGACCCCCGCCATTGCGGCACGTGTTTCTGATTGGCGTGTCCTCGAGGAGGTAGAGACCCTCTCCGATCATCTACATCCAGATGAGGGTTTCCCCAGCGTTAGCCACTGCTCCAACTGGTGCTGGTGCAGGTGCTAGGGCCGGTGGTTTCCCAAGGTGGGCGCTATCCGCCCTTGATCGGGAAATGTTAGATGAGGCGGCAATGATCGAAGCTTGGTGTGCCCCTCCGGTGGACAGAGCCGATGTAGAGGATAAGGTCGAAAGATTCAGAGCAACCCTGACGGCGGTGTGCGATGCGGCAATGCCCCGGGCTAGGCGATTTGCGGGTAAGCGCCAAGTGTATTGGTGGTCGGAGGAGGTTGCTGTGCTTCGTACTGCCAGTAACAGAGCCCGCCGCGCCTACAGCCGCTGTCGAAGGAGGAGGCATACCGCACAGGAGGAGGAAACGCTTCGCGTGGCCCTCAAGGAGGCAAGGGAGGCCATTAAGGTCAATATAGCCCACAGGAAGGACGAAGCGTGGAAGGAGCTCCTGGACACACTGGACAGGAACCCATGGGGGCGACCTTATATAATGGTCCGAAACAAGATGAAGGTAGCCCCCTTTACGGAGGCCATGGATCCGGAGCTCCTTGGCAGAGTTTTCGAGGGCCTGTTCCCTCCGGAGTACCTATCATTCACTCCCCCACACATGGCAGCCCCGGAGCGTGATGGACCAGAAGGACCCCCATTTGACGCGCCTGCAGTCACGGAGGCCGAGTGGGACCGCGCCGTTGGTCGGCTGAGAGCCTGCCAGAAGGCCCCAGGACTAGACGGAGTACCCGGCAAGGTGCTATTCCTAGCATTGAAGCACCTCGGGGTTCGCCTTAAGACCCTCTTGGGGACTGTTTGAGGGCGGGGCACTTCCCGAGGTGCTGGAAGGAGGGTAAATTGTGCCTGCTGAGGAAAGAGGGCCGACCGGCGGACTCACCGTCGGGATACCGTCCCCTAGTGCTGCTGGACGAAACGGCCAAAATGTTTGAGAGGATTTTGTCCTCTCGTATCCAGCAGCACATGGCTACGTATGGACCAAACCTTTCCGATCGGCAGTTTGGATTCCGAGGGGGGCTCTCAACTATTGACGCAGTGAGTGCTTTGAGGAGGCACGTGGAGCACGCGGAGAGACAAGGGGAGGGAGTGGTGGCGGTGTCCTTAGACATCGCTAACGCGTTTGGCACCCTCCCATACCCGGTGATAGGAGAGGCCCTTCGGTACCACGGGGTACCCTTGTACCTAAGGCGGGCAATAGAGCACTACTTAACTGGGCGGGTAGTGCTCTATGAAACAAAACTAGGGCGGCGCGCACACGGCATGGCATGCGGGGTTCCACAGGGGTCTGTGTTAGGGCCCCTTTTATGGAACATTGGGTTTGACTGGGCCGTCAGAGGGACACAACTGCCACGCATGGTCACCATCTGTTACGCCGATGACACGATGGTGGCCGTGAGGGGAAAGCGGCCCGAAGAAACTCTTCGGAGAGCGGCCGTAGCGACGGCAATGACTGTCGGTCGCATAGAGCTCCTCGGGTTGAAGGTGTCCCTCCCAAAAACGGAGGCGATCGTCTTCGGAAAATGGCGGTTGGGCCCTGACACAACCATTAACGTCGGAGGGGAAGCTGTCCGGGTTAAGCCCCACATTAAATATCTGGGCCTTATCCTGGACAGAGGTTGGCAATTTCGTGAGCACTTCGCGAGGCTCGCCCCTCGGCTAGTGGGAGCTGCATCGGCTCTGGGGCGCTTGCTGCCCAACGTAGGTGGACCCAACAGCTCCTGCAGAAAACTGTTTGCGGGTGTGCTTAGGAGCATGGCTCTGTATGGTGCACCAATATGGGTGGACCGGCTGACGGAGAGAACAAAACCTTTGCTCCGTCGGCCCCAAAGGATAGTGGCGCAGCGGGCAGCAAGGGCCTACTGCACCACAGCTTTTGCCGCGGTGTGCCTCCTCGCCGGTACCCCGCCATGGGAGCTGGATGCTCAGGTGCTGGCGGAGAGGTACAGGGTGTGGGCTGAGGCTCGGGAAAGGGGTGAGCTCCCGGACCCAGAAGAAGTCGAGAGGGCGGCGGGACACATAAAAAATAACACATACGCAAACAAAGCGAGACCAAATAATGTAGGTTAGAGTCAGTTCGTTCAATGACATATCCAAGCGGTTTTGTATTTGGTTGGATAATCAACAATGTTATGACTACCCGAAAATGTACGAATTGTTTTTTTACCTTTATTTAAATACCTTAACCTTTTCGAAGTCATGTCAAACGTAAAAATTGTCATCCTGACGCCACGTCACCGAAATGTCAAAACTGAAATTGAATTTTAAGCATGCGCAAGTAGGTTTATTTTACTCTGTGGTCTATGACCAATAAATAAGTCGTTGGCGTTGGACCTGCGGTGCCGATATATGAGTCATTGGCGTGGAAAAGGTTAAAGAACACATATATAGTAATAACAAAGAAAGTAGTAGTTTTTACTCATTCCAATACATTTCAACAAGAATTATGAGTTTTTACTATGAAACTGTAAAGTGTGATATCTCGGCCCCGATATTATTTAGCTATATGTACTACATAATAAAATAAGTTTCTTTTGAATTGCTCTTTCAAAATTTACAACTTTCATGAGTGGCCGCCAACTTTCAAAACGACGCCAACTTTACCCAAACCCCTTTGGAACAGCTGTCAAAACCAACACAATTTCAATGGGTTTCTATTCTAGTATCCATTGATATTAAAATGTTGTCGATACGTACGATACGTCAGTTCGATATATTTTTTGACATAAATCGCACGACGTTTTTATCTCGGATAACATGAGAATAAGGACTTCGTTCGTTAGCTATGATTAAATAAAACTTGCGACAGAAGTTTGTAGTTTGTATGGCCGTCATGTCTGTTGTCAGCTTGTCAGTTGTTTGTTGAAACATTTTAAATCGCGAAAATGTTTACTATTAACTATATTATAATAAATAAATACGGCTTACGGCTGCTGTAAAGCCGAAGTAGATAAAAATAAATGCAAAAAGATGATTGAAGGCATTGAAAATTTCGTCAACTTAGTAACATGACCCATAGATTAATTGGTAAAGCGATCGAGCCCCGGCAAGGCGTATCGATGTAGGTTCAAGTCCTGCAGGGTTGATTATTTTTTCAATATTTTCAATGTTTGTATTTGATTTAATAACAATCAAAATAAATATAGTTTCCTTATCAGTTCTAATTTATTTATTTTTATTAATCTTATACCTGTGGGTATGTTTCAGCACTTGTATCTACCTAGTAATAGCAGTCATTTGCCTTCGGCTTCTGAACGCATCTTTGAGTACTTGTAATATGTGTGTAGATAAAGTACTTGTATATAATACTTGTAATATGCGTGTTAATTAAATAGTTTACTCCATCAAGGTGCAAATCAGGTGGAGAATAAATAAACGTTTTAAATTGGTATTTCTGAAGCCGTGCAAATTATGTATTCTGCCTTACGCTTAAGATTTCACCGGTTAGCATTCCGTAGTCTGCGGTTTTGAAATTTAATATCATGATGGAG